>OZ026580.1:11843739-13161864 GCA_964020215.1 Aurelia sp. 3 sensu Dawson et al. (2005) | reverse complement strand
TCTCATCACCTAAGGCGCTGAAAAAAGACTGGAGCATGTTAAGTAACGTGCCCTTAGAGATTTCATATCAATGATCACCGTACCTCTCACAGCTACTTACTATTGAATTCAGAAAGGTGCAATATGCATGTATCGGTTCTGAAAGTTTCTGTTCAGCGGTTTTTAGGACAATGAAAGTGAAAACCGTTCATTCGACATGATAATACCAAAATGAGATCTTCTACATGGTGTCTTAAAAAATTTTGGATGTATGAGTTTTAATACTAAAAAATAACGATATGCTGAATGGGCACTTGGTTAAGTAACCCATCTCCTGAGATTTTTAATCAATTTTTGACACCAGAATCTTGCAAATCCGCTAAAAATTCATGGAGTTATAAGCCTCTGAAGTTCACATTTGTGCGAAAGCTGAAACCAGACGCCTGTAGATGGCATTTTTGGTAAAAATCCCATGGTCCCTTTTTTATGTTGCTTCTCAATTGCTTCAGGGAAAACCAAATGGGATTTGGACAGGTTTTCGATAGCCTTACTTTCAAGCGTATGACTACTTTGATGAAAAAGATTCCATCTGTTGCCGATTATTTCTTAAACTAATGTTGTTGGCTACATACAATCTTAAGATGATTTTGACGATGATTTACTGATTACATTACTTTAGAACTTTTATTTGGTTTGCTCTGATATCACCGAGAGGTATGACATTGGATAACCTTCTTTTTACCTCGATCTTCGAGCTTTTGTGTCATTACAAGTTACCTGGGGGTCTCTGGTTTCAGCTGTTGCATATTTCCTATCTTAGAGAGCTCGCAACTCAATGAATTATCAACCGATTTGTAAGATTCTGGTCTCTAAAAGTATTTGAAGACCTTAGGGACAGGGTTACCTTTCCATGAGCCACTTTATCTTATCGTTATTTTTCAACATTTAATCAAGCGTCGAACAATTCTTTGAGACATCCTGTATGTACTCATCACAAAACCCAAATGATTAAAATGATGAAAAGATTTATACACTTTCAAAACTCTAAAAAGTGGACTGGACAAAAGTGCAAACGCAGGTTGTCCGTAATTGACCATGACTTGATTTTTCTTTATTGTTATGTGGTCTATCATAGCTATCAATATTACTTAAAATAAATATAAAGCTCAACGACAACGCACGACTTATTTAGGCCATGATTAAAAGTTCTAGTTCCCTCACGAAGGTCCCGTATGTCAACATCATAACGAGGCACAACAACAACAACAACTATAACATTTATAGACTTACAAGAAACATGCATTATTTATTCATCTATTTATCTACAGACTTTATGATAGTGCATTGTGAACATTGGAGTATATCATTGCACATAGCAATATCATGTAGCAAGAAAGATGTGATCAAATAATCGATATGAAATAAGATGAAAAATTAAAAAAAGAAGAACTTACTTCAGCTTTAGTTCTTTTCAGTGTTTCATTTCTAAGTTCTGTTTTCAGCGCATGCAGCTGAGGAAAAGCAAAATTTAGTCTTTCTACATGGAGAGTAAAGAAGGTCCGGAGCTTGGAAGGCTACTTTTAAATTGAAGGAGAACAGGCCTGCAATGACGGATAAAGAATAAATTTGTAGGTAGAAACACCGCAAAGCGATGAAAAGCAACAGTGAATGAGTCAGCCCTGAAGAAGTCCTGCACAACAGGACGAAATATTGGTAATATATATACTTATCAAACCGACACATTCGCTGTTGCTTTTCGTCGTTTTGCAGTGTTTCTACCTACAAATTTAATGCTACTGTTTCCTAAATATGTGAGCAATGTTAATTTACATTATCTAACTGGATAGCTAACATGTTCCAAAATCTTAATAATTTCTCAAAACCGAAATCCATCATTCTGTTCACATTTCACAGGAGATTTTCAAAAAGAAACAGTTGCAGAAACCTTAAAAAATGCTACTGCAATGAGCAAGTTTTTCTAATATCACCTTTCAGCAATGACTCGAACACGCTTTAGCACGTGCTGTCCTCATGGAGGAATCAAAAAGTCTTCTTACTGGTATGAATAACTGTTTAGAGGGATTCCATTCTCCCAAGAGGATGGCGTAGAAGAATGAACATAAATGTCATCATTGCAAGGTAGGAAAATGAAGGGAAAGTTTGCTTGTCGCATTCGTTTTTCATTTTTGCATGTTTCGGAAAGTTTCTTCCAGCAGTGCAGAAAATCCCCTTTATCAACGTAAAGGAATCATCGATGAAGCTGATTAAATTACTGAAGGTAATAGGATATATCAGGAATAAACAAGACAGTTCTTGATAGTATTACTTTGATATTCAGGGAGCAGTAGTGTTTCAAAGCTGAGCCTTTTTGATGATTCATCCAGAACAAATTTTAACTGGGCCCATTCAATATAGTTGTGTCAGTGAATCAAATAGAAAGTCACAAGTTTTAGATAAAAGGTCTTTGAGATATAAAGCCAATAGGTGCAACAAACAAAACAACGAAAAATGAATATATGTTTGTATGATTTCGCAGTTAAAATTGAAAGTAAAATTGAAATTGATAACATAAATTCAGGGAAAAAGGAAGTCAAATACAGGAATATAATATAATGTAAAAAAGTAAGCATAATGTTCTCTAAAAAAACACCTCCAGTTTAAAAATGGTAGAGATAGCAAAAAGGTCAGTGCTAATTTGTTTCGAGAATGGTCCCTCAAAAAATGGCGTCCAGGAAAGAAAGGTGTTCACAAGGGTAAAGAAAAACATATTTTCTGCCTCAAAAGTTGGAAGAAATGCTGCATTTTCAAGATTGTTGATAGACAGTTTTGTTACACCTTTCCGGATTTTAATAAAATTTATAGGGACTATTTTTTTTATTCTTGAGATCTTTAACCCTATCTGACCTGGGGGGGCGGATTCCGCCCCCCCTCGTAAATTTTCATTTATACGTTTTTCCGTGTTTGCTGAATGCCTCTGAGATTTAGCAAGTTTAACTTTCTATCATATAGCAATCAAACTGTAACAATTCTGGTGTTCTATTTTTAGCCTTGTCTCCATGGTAACCAAGTTTTCATGCCACACTCTGTGCAAAATATACATTGTATCTCTCTTAATCCTTTATAATTGGTCCAATTAAGTCCAAACTATGAATTTACATCTATTTTGATCTATATATTTCATTTCTTTGCGAAAAGTAAAGTTTTACGACCTTTTAACACACTTTTATTTTTATGACGTCATATGACATCATAATGTTAATTGTGCTCTAGCAACAACAACAACAATGCTAATTAAACTATTGTTTCAAAAATTCATTGTTTATATAATGAACAACCTTTGTGCCAAATTTGGTTGCCATATCTCAAGCAACAGCAAAGATAAACAGGGGGGCGGAATCCGCCCCCCCCCCCAGGCATTGAGTGTTTCAAATCACCCAGGTCAGATAGGGTTAAAGAATTTGTCCTTTGATTATATGCTTGAAGTTATTGACATTATTAGCAGATGTTAGTTTAGGAACTTGCATTAAAAGTACTTTTTAGAGTGAGAAAGTTGATTTTTCATGCTGTTACCTCTTTTTGAACTTCAATTGTCTCAATCTGCAATGAAAACAACTTCCTTTAGGATGATTCTCATCATCCGATGAACATTGATTTTAAGCGATAAGAGTTCTTCGTACTGTGTATGCATAGTCACAAGAGAGATCCATGGTCTGGAAGCTAAAACAATCGCCCATTGTTTGGTTGTTGTGTTCACGCGCTGATGTTGAAACGCGCTATCACGTAACCGTGAGAGTGCATCGATTCACAACATGCGAGAAGATCCTCGTAGTTTCAGCGAAGGTTTTCCGTATCGTCGTCTTTTTCGATGCATGTTTTGGTTTAGCTGGCAAGGATTTGTTGGAGCAAGATGAAACTATCAATTCTGAAGTAGATGATGGTGTGTTTGAGGTATATTTTGATTTAATTTCTTTCCGTTTTCTTTCAAAATCGCACGACAGTTCATTGATGATGGAGGTGACCAAAATTAGGCCTTGCTTAGTTTATCGCCAGGAAACTTGTTCTGCTTTTCGTCTAAAACCAGATTACACCGGGAACAAATTTGTTATTTCTTATTATCAAATAACGGCTATAACTCTACTCATGTAATATGTGTGTCAAACTCTCGCTTTAGGTTGAAGATGAACAAGAAAAGGACGCATTTTCGTGCCCGATGTTGAGAGAAGTGCATACCACCATAAGTTGTGACCCTACGAATACCAAGTACGAGAAGCCCGAGGATTTTGGCGAAGATACTGCAAGAAGATATAACGGCAAAGATCCAAAGCAGGTTAGTCCTGCACCCATTGCAGTTCAAAGGAATGATTGTTCACTCAGTTGCAAAACTGACTGACGGCGGAGAAATGTTATCAAACTGTGCTGCTAAAAGAAGAGCCTTGAGATTACGAGAACATGGATGGCGTGTTTTCTATGCACAAGAACACTGTACATTTGTCATCCAAGCATATGATAGAAACATCGAAACGTTTTCAATATTTTATAGATGTTTTTGTTGAGGAAGGAGGATTCCAAAGATTGAGCAAACATTCCTGTTCAGTCATTGGAATGAAGCTGGCAATTCATGTTTTGGCCTATTTATATCAAGCCCAAGCAAATTCAACTTTGCTAGCAATCAAAATTTCCAATATACTGTAGCAGTTCTAGCAGAGGCAGAGGAGGCTTGTGGCAAAGTAACTGATGGCAATGGTCATCTCAATTTTCTCTGACGTTTTGAAATGTTTCTTGTTGAAAAATCTTTTTGCCCCAAATTCAACAACTGATAAAAAGATGTGCAGTGGAGATATGGTAGCAAAAATTCTTCAAAATTGTGAAATTTTGACTTATTTTCCAAACAACTTAACATGGCAGAGCAGTTGCAACAATTATTTACTCTGCACATTATATCAGGCTCAGAGCTTTTTCATACAGGATGCTTGACATGGGAAAATAGTTGACAACAATCAAATGGGCGTAAACCCAGCTTTATTGTATGAATACATCCATTTTTCTTAAGAAACTGTGTAGTCTCTCATAGAGAATTAAGAAACCAGAAATGATCAGAGATCTTATCAGAGTCAAGAAACTTTTCACTTTCTGGCTCTGAGTTACAAGATATTTCAAATGAAAAGTGTATTACCAAAGTAAATGATACTACAGAAGCATTGATTTTTGTATTCATAATTTGACTCTTCTAATCTTTCAGGCTCACAAAAATTACTCAATCAAAACAAAGAATTTGAGGCTTGAAGAAGAAATATCAAGTGTTGCCTTATTATGGGATCTGTTGTAGGCAGCTGGGGAGGCAGGGGGTTCAATGAATTTTCATGCATGTGTGCCCAATTTCTGGTCTTTCCTTCAGAGTTTCTTAAAATTAAAAAACTCTGACGGAATTTAGAACTGGTCCTAACAAAGCAGAAACTGGGCAGGCATGTACCGGGTATCCCAAAAAAAAGGTAACAGATTTGATGAGGACTAGCGCTAAGAATTTAACTCCAGTCAATCGAAAATAACCTTTAAACTAATCCTTGATAGTTTACTTGAAGATAAACTCCATGTTTGTTGATATTGGAGCATTGATAGTGTACATTTTTATCTTGAAAGTCCAGATTTGCAATGACCTCCAAACCAGAGCTTTTAGGCTTTGGCCTAAACTACAAACGCGCTGTTGTGGGGAATCTCCTCAAGGATAGGCACAATGTAGAAAGTCCGAGGAGGGACCTTTGCTTTGTGCATGCACATTTGAGTACAAATGCAAAAACTGAAAACTGAAAAAGTCACTAAGGAATATCTTTTACTCAGCCAAAATGAAAATGAATTTACAAAGAAGAAACAACTTAAACACGATAGAGCGCTTTCAAGGATCTTACCCTCGTGGGATGTTTAATCCTTTGGGTATAAGCGACGAATTCTTGTTTCGTAATAATTTAAATGTTCAAAAATGCGAACAAGGAAGATTTTTCCACACTCAAGGGAATCATTTCCCTGTAGCGTAACTTTTATTTGGCAGCGGTAATTCACAGCTTTCGTAGAATGAACAGAGATATCCCTTTGGGAAAAAAATTCTTGAGTTTGATTGTCAAGTTCCATTTAGATTTCTATTAAGAATTTTTCCGATGCACGAGGCTTCTTGTGTGTACTTGGCTGTGAGTCAGGAGATTCCACAACAAGCGCGTTGACAGCTTAGGCCGAAACCCAAAAGCTCTGGTTTGGAGATAGAGGCAAATCTAGACTTTCAAGACTGAAATTTCTACTCTCAATGCTCCAAGAACAACAAACAAGGTATCTATCTTCAATTTAACTATCGAGGATTAGTTTAAACGCTATTTCCCACTGATTCAAGCCAAATTCTTAGCGCTAGTCTTGATCAAATCTGTTACCTTTTTTCTGGGACACCCGGTATGAAAAGTAATATTTTAGGGCCCCCTAGCCCTGCAACAGATCCCAAAATAAGGCAACTCTTGATAATTCTTCTTTAGGCCTCAATTTCTTGGTTTATCATTTCAAAGAGCTTATGTACCCAAATATTTCAATAAAAGTCAGACTGCCATAGGACATAATTTCATCCAGCTTTGCTCTGTCAGCCCAGACTTAAAAGCAACTGTCTTCTTTACATGTGACATGTGACTGTGTTGGATTTGCAACATTTTCTTCTTTGCAATGGAATCTTCTGTTGATCTTAGCTCTTTCCACAGGCTGCAGCTAAAACACAACACAAACATTTTATAAAACAAAATCTAAAAGTTTCCATCCCATTGGAAACTTACAACTGAGAATTGTTTGTACTGAGCATAATATAGTTACCAACCTACCTTTCTTTTAATTCAAGATAGTGAAGGTGAACTTGTATTTTTGCGCTGAGGGCTGGGATTGCAGGAATAAGGAAGACCTAAGTCCAAGGTCCCTTGTCATGATGCTCAACTGGTGGGGCTGTTCCTGGGATCCGACCCTGTCTGCCTGACTGTTCTGGCTCCAAAGTCAGAGGATTACACCACTGTGCCACCACTATGGTGCCACAACACCTTCAGATTAAGATACTGAACTGGCATTGATTGTTTTGTAAAATTTTTAAGGAATGGAGCCCTCAAAGGTTCTTAACTTTTTCTCAGACATTTCATCATATTCTTTATGTTTTTATCGTGTGCCCTTGTGAACTTTGAACATTTGACAAAAACTTTTAAGACCTTGTGCCAGCTGTAATACATCACTTGACAAGGCTTCCCAAGTAATATAATGATAGAAAAACCAGTCAAAATGAATTGAAAATCTCTTTTGATTTCCTTGAATGAGAAACATTTTGTGGCATAGTTTTGTCCAGTTTTTCAGTTACACCCAGAGCTGGGTTTTTAGATGAAGAGTTTCCTGCAGAATTAAAACTGATATGAAATTACTCACCTTGTTGAGTTGTGATTGACTTTCCAGCATATTCAGAGTTGATACTGCTTCTGGTATTAATGTCCTTTGATCTGAATCTAGAATAAATCCAGAAAATAATAAGTTAAACTCAGTGATAAATATTAGACAGTCACGCACAAGCATGAAGGTCAGGTGGTCAGCTTGTTCAGCTTGTTCAGTAGGCCATTGTAGGCCTAAGCACACAACAGAGTGCTTCGAATTCTTTATAAATAAAGTAAGTGAATTAAATCAAATTCCAGGCATATTAATCTTAGTATAATTAGGTTGTCTAAAAGATATTAATTTCAGCACTTACAAAGTATTATTTTGTCTGCTTCGTGATGTGCTCTTGAATATAAACACGGCTTTTGGATCTCTGTTTTCTCGAATTTTCGGAAACGTGGGTCCGTCATCATGATGTAGCTTCTAACGCCGATTGGAGTTGAATTCATCTGACTTGCAGGCAGTTTAACAGTAGATATTGTCTTTAATCTAGTGCTTCTCGAAGTAAAACAGTCATATATTAAACAGTTAGCTCATGGCACAATTTTCTGATCGTATCCTGCAGCGTGAGTGCCTTCCGCCATATGTTTTGCACCTCCGCAAAAATTTGATGCACCTTCAAGTAGACTGGGCCCTAAAAAAAGGTGCACAAAAAGATAAAACAATAGCGCATTGTTAGCTTCCAGACTATAGCTTTCTCTTGTGACGATGGTGTATGCATGTATGCATGTAAAATTTTGCCATATCGAAAATGAATATATCATACCGAGTGAGCCAGAAAATAGTTCCCACTTTTAAGAATTCGTAGCATGAACAGTACTTCACATATTTAAATGATTCAAATTTTAGTTAAAAGCCGAAAGATTGAAGTATTTTTGTGATTTTTCTCGCTGTCTCACGAGCACTAGCAATGTAGGTAAATACAACTTTACAAACATTTTAAGGTTGCAAAATGACTAATTGAAGCCGTGAAACTCCTGAGAGAGTTGAAACACTCATTGCGTAATGCTCTGTGTAGGGAGAGTCCCTGCAATTTGATCAATATTTTAGGCTCTTATTCATTCGTTTTGCAACCATGAAATTTTTATCATGTTAAATTTACCAATATTTCTAGTGCTGGTAAAGTAGCGGGAAAAATCAGAAAAATACTTCGATCTTTAGGCTTTTAACCCTATTCAGCCCGGGGGGGGCCATTATGGCCCCCCCCCTATGAAACGTTTTTAGATAGCATCTCTGCCATGAAAAATGTAACTTTGAAGCTTCTTGACTTTTAATGAAATTTAATAGGCTACATAATTATCCATACTTCATTGTTAATTGTTGTGTCACGTGACCTCCAGATGCCTTTTGTTGGGGACTAGTCACAAAGAAAATCGTAAATCCTCTGTTATTTTCTTTCCAGTAGCATTAAATGTAAAGATATATATACCATTGGCTTTGTCTTGAAGAGAGCTTTCATTTCATATATAGTTTATTACTATTTGCTTACATCAGCAAATTTTAATTTCAATGACGTCATACGACTTTATGACGTCATATATTGAATGAATTAGTGAATCATTCATGAAAATTTGATCGAAATGGCGTGATAATGAACTGAGGTGTCTAATTTCGTTGATTAAAGGTCAAAATATATAATAAATAACTATAACAATAGTTTTCATTGTTTGAAGTGTCCGTTAATTGGACTTAATCTGCAATAATTAACAAAGACAATTTTCAAAATTCAAATAATCAATAAAAGTATCTTTGGAGACTCCTAACCATCACTTTTGCAGCATAGTTAGCTACTCATCTTAAACAAATCAGTAAATATCTGGCATTTAAGAATAGTCACTACTTTTTGCTTGATTTTACTATTGTTTTTGGTTGCCTAGCAACGAATCACGTGACAAATTACTAATTACTGCTAGTTTTGGATTCTTTCCAGGTCCCTAATTGAATGTGCGAAGTTTCACCTACGAACAGTTTCTCGTTTCTGAAATAAAGAGGGGGGCCAAAATAGCCCCCCGCCGGACCAAAATACCAAAAATTTTACCCGGGCTGAATAGGGTTAACTGAAGTGTGAATCATACAAATCTATGCAGTATTTATTGTGCTCTGAATTTCTAAATGTGGAAACTGCATTAATACTGGCTCACCCGGTACAATTAGAAACAAAATAAGAAATCCAATTACAACTGTACTTTTTAAAGATGATATAAAAGTTGAGGATTTGATCTAAGAACAATTCCAGATTTCTTACACGCAGCAATCATGGCATTTTCTTCAAACAATATCCATTGGAAAGAATCCTTTGAAAGTGTGAAAAGTTGACTGAATTCTTTTAATTACATAAATCTTTCCAGAACAGGCTATTGTATTAAACGGTGGAATATCTCTCTACTCTTTCATAGCTTTTTGTACTGTGGTCTTTGAAATGAATTCGTCTATGTTACAAAAAGAAAATGCTTATGACTTACATGGCCAAATTCCAAGCCAGTCGGTGATCGTGGGGAATTTTCAGAGAAACTGTCACGAAGAGACTGAAGATAAAAACAATAACATCTTTTTGAGTATCATGAACATCTAAGCTGTTATTCTCAAAAGGTCAATGATTAAAACAAAAAGATGTTTTAAAACCTGTTTGATGATATTACGTCTTCAATATGAAGTGCCTGGTTGTGTTAAGGATGATAGATTTCTTTCCAATGTTGTGACCAGCGTCTTCCTCAAGGGGGAGGGCATAATACGCTCCCTTGCAATTATAAAGTATTCTTTATTATCCAAAAGACCTCTAAAAATGAGTCGCCTACTGAGTAATTTATTAAATTTTATCACCTGTTTTAAAACTCACACCATAAAGTATACAGAGTGTCACAAAAAAAATGTGCTTCGTGAGTGTGGTTACTATGGAGGAGCTGTAGATTCAATAATCTCGGTTTTTACACAGTTGCATAGGTCAGGCTTCAACTTAGAGTATGAGACCTTGCGTGAGTCAATCTGACAAGTGGTTGCTGATTTATGACAGAGAACAGGCAAAAAAATTGTTGCTTCTAAAGCAGTACTTCTATTGTTTTCCAGCAATGCAAAAATAAAGGAAGTTCTCAAAGAAAGGGTTCTAGCATCGTATTAAAATTTTCACTGCATGTTCTAAAAAGTTGACAGTGCTTTCTTATGAATAGACAACACTGCTAACCCTTTAAAGATCAAGCAAAAATTTTAATACGATGCTAGAACAATGTCTTTAAAAGCATACTTTATTTGGAAACATCTGGAGGACAATAGAAGTACTTGTGTGAAGCAAACACTAATTTTGCCTTTTCTCTCCCCACAAATCAGCAAATCCTCGTCAGATAAACTAAAACAAGGTCTCAAACTCTAAGTTGAAGCTAGACCTATGCAACTGCGTAAAAACCAAGATAACCGAGCATACAGCTCCTCCGAAGTAGCCACACAAACGGAGCACAATTTTTTGGGACACCCTGTGTATAATTGATACTTGAATTCCATTAAAAGGCCAACACCTAAATTCCTCGTCTTGGCAAGTAGATCAATGACCAAACTGCTTTTCGAGGTATTGCTGATCTTGTAATTGGGTCGAAAGTAAGCAAATTTAGCTAAAAGCACTGATAATCACCAGAGTCCACATTAATTCAAAATCAGCCCCCGTTTTAATGCTGTCCCTGCAAGGGAGAGCGTAAAGTTTTTATGCGAGAATTACTTACAATGTTTCTTAAATTAGTATAGTTCAGAAGAAAAGGTTTCCAACCGATCATTTTATACCATCTAAGTAATGAAAGCAAACATTATCACCTTTCAATATCTCTGGATCATTGGCAAAAGAGATCAAAAGAAGCTTTACTATATGTATGATATTCTAATCAGGTGATTTCCCAGTCTGGAGTATTTTTGGACACTTAGTTGCTTTTGGAAATATGTTCTACGCCTGCAGAAATTGCGCATTTGCTAAGACCTGCTGCTCAAACCGATGCAATGCGAAACACCCGTTTGCTCATCAGCATTGATTGGAAAGAATTGTTATGTTTTAAGAGTTGGAAGCAATACCATGCAGGCAATATCTCGAGCTTCTGATAAAATCTTTAACTACTCTTACCATTCAAACAAGGAAACAGAATATAGCCACTCAGACATATTTCATGGCTGGAAAGCAAAGGTGATGGAAAGCCACTTCACAAAACTTTTCGATTGGGAGCCAGTAGCACCTCGTAGATATTCATAAATGTCAAAATATCAAGTTAGGCTCTCAGTCACTAGCCCTAGAATTCTTTAACCTGGTTCAGCAAAGTGAACCATGCGGATATTTCAACAAGGCACGTATGCATTTTACATTCCTTGGTACTTTAAGCATTTCAAATGCTCTAAATTTAGTGGTAATAGTGAAGTAGGGTGTTCCAGAAGACATTCAACGAAATACCAATTTGCCAAAATAACAAGGTTTGAATTGGTGCAATGCAAGCATCTGAGAGTAGGGGAGGCCGGGACCAACTGTAACACGGGTCAGTCATAGCAATGGCTGTCACCCCTTGCAAAAACGAACAAATAATATCATTATTGCACGGAAAATTGCCATTTTAATCCTCTACATTCTCCTTGATAAACATGAATGTTCATCCTGGTTTGCAAAATTTTTTGGTATAAAGCGTGTTGTTAAGGACAAAAGTAAAATTGTTTCTAACTTGGCTTTGTGTCTGGAAAATTCCTTTCTTGAGCAAAAATAGCACTTTCACTGTCATTCCATCCATTTAGAATCATATCTACATTAAGTATTTTAAGCTGGGCGGCCCATGGAATGTAAGAGGTGAACATCAGGTCAGAGGTAAGTGTAACACTGTAAGCTAGCTGATGGCTAGGTTTCGATTCACTTTTAATCTGAAATCGATTTCTAATCTGAACAGTATCCATGCAGTATCACATTAAAGAGTTAAAACTTGAAATTTGTAAACAAAAAACTATTTTTCTCAGTCGATTGGATTTTTGTTTTCAATTGATACACCCAAATCTGAATAGAAATAAAGACCATTTCAATTTTTAATTTGTTCTTTTTGAAGCAATAAATAATCTGCGACCTGGTGTTACACTTCGTGTTCGTGTGGTAAAAAGGCAGTCGTACAATAATCATCTATAATGATTTGTTACAAATTGACTCCGGTGGCCTGTACAATCCATATTACTTCAAACGGTTGATGGTTTATAATTTGGATAGATTTTGTGTAAAGCCTTCATACGTTCATGAATTGAATAAGTCTCAATACTTACTGCAAATGATGAAGATGAATTAAGTGTCAAGCTGTCATCACCCACTGCTGACTCTATTTCTGAAATTGTCTGTAGATATAGAACAATAGAAATAAGAATCGGGCTCAAATATCTAAAATCTTTGAAAAGATGGATTTATTAAGTTGCATTTTTTAATTGAATTGCTTCGAAGGAACTAAGGGTTCTTTGCTGTATCTTTATTTCTTGATTATTTTGTTTTTAAATTGCAGCAATTTTATTTTTGTTGAATAAGTTCACATTAAGCTTTGAAAAACTTCATATCATTGCAAATACTAGATAAATATGGAGAAAACTATAAAAGCTGAAAGAATGCCATTGTTCATGAAGTTCTATTATGTTGTGAAGAAAGATCTTTCACTACTCTTGTTTCCGATTTAGACATTTGACTAGATCACACACTCAAATATGATAAAATGCCACAATATTGAAACAAATTAATATATCAAAACATCTCCATGCCTACGTTATAACATGTGTATTAAGTAGATTCCCTCGTTAGGTTGTTTTTGCTTTTACCTTATTGTAATCTAAGGTAGGTAGGTCCCCACTTCTTGTTAGAACAGCTACTGAAGAAGATGAAAATCGAAACGTTTAACAAAGTTCTAGTCTATTTCTTATTTATCCTTTTAAAAATATATATATCCTTCGATGAATTGGCTCTTGAACTATCGTTTTCCATATATCATCGATTTAATGCAAAGTGTGTGTACCATTCAATTAGTTCAAACGTGGCATAGTCCTACATTGTAGATCCAAGCCATTTACCATTAAAATGCAAAAAGAACATTCCCCGCTTATTCCAGCATACGTGTAGATGGTCTCGAAAATCGGTTTCATACCCCTACGTACTGCACCAAAGACTGAAAGCATTCACTATATGATTTATCTGGTAGCAATTCAAAAGACACAATATGTAACAAGAACTTAAACTTACCAATAGACCGAATCGGCTAAGGTTTGTTTTACCCATTTCGACTCATTTGACCATGCCCTTGGGAAGTTTAAGTATTGTCCTATTTTTTGCACACATGGCACAACTTTGCATGGCGCGAAATATGTAGGAGGAATCAAAAGAAATCTTATCAAGAGATTTATCAAATGACTCGAAATGGGTGTAAACAAACCTTAGCCGATTTCGTCTAATACTGTATGTAATATAAAATATATCAGCTTACCATCTTAAGCTAGACTGGTATGTGGAGTGATTTCAGAGAGAAGAAATATTTGAAAGTAATGCGAACTCTCTGTCTACACAGTACTGGTTTCTGGATTTCATGTCTAAAAACTCATAAATAAAGATATGATCTTTTCACCAATAATCTTGAGAGTATCGTCACAAGTTTTGACATAGTATTGCTTATTGGTTTAAGAGTAATTTCTCGCAGCTGATTGGCTCCTAAAAAATGAGATCCCATTGCTACGTACCCTGACGTACAAAATTGTCTGGCTCCTGCTGCTAAAATCCCATTGCTTTAGGAGCCAATCATCTACATGACAGAACTCTTTCAAAAGTTTGTTAATTTGGTACATTTGTTTCATTCAGAGTTAACTAAAGGGGTCAATTATTTATAGAATTATGTGAAGAGATACTTACATCTAGCTCTAGTTTTCCATTGTGTCCTTCAAACAACAAAACAATATTGAGTCAAATCAAATAAGGGTGGCGATGAAAATACTGCTTGGGACCAGGACGATATGTTGACAAAGATGAAAAGTTCAGTTGACTATTTCCAGTAGACTAAGTTGTAATAACTTACGATTCCCTCGAAGGGGAGGTATGTACCTCGTGCCATTTTTAGGGGCAATTTTTCAAACCGTCACGGAATTATGGGTATTATTTGCACAATTTCCAGAGATTTCACGGCATTATAGCTGTCCTTTTCAGGGGATTTTTCATAATTTGCAGAATTTAGGCCCAGATTTTCATTCGATTTGCGGAATTATTGCCTAAGATCCACAAGAATTTACGGAATTATGGGTACATATTTTTCGGAAAAGTCGCACGTCCCCGTCAGACTATAGGTTGAGGTAGCCCCCCCCCCCCTCCCCTGAGATGATTTCAGTTCGTTAATGCCATAATTCCAGTTGATTAACGAGACTAGGCCATGCTAAATAATAAATAAAGCTAGCAGCTAATAAACATTCACGAATTCAGTTGACTAAGTCATATCATGATAAGATATTTCGAAACGAGCTTGTCCCATCTTCAGCTAAGAATTTTCTCAAGTTTGCATTGCTGTAACTAAACGAATCTGAAATTTATGCAAAGCAAGCAACTTAGACATAATAAATAATACGAATTTTTATTCAGGATAAACACTCCATTTTTTCTGCTGTTATCAATGTGTGTCCTGGTTAACGTGAAAGAAAGTAAAGTTACTAAAACCTTATAAAAAAATAAATAAAAATATATCTAGATCATAAAGAATTTGCAGCAATCGTATTAACATCATATATTACATATTTGAAATAAGGATGCTTAGGTAAAATGTTGCGTAAGATGCTGTTCATAGGTGTTGAATGATTCAGTTTTGCGTATGTTAACAGGCAATTCACTATAGATTTTTGCTCCCATGAAACGAAATGATTTAGCATCAATGCCGCCCTGGTTGGTTACAGAATATTGAGTTTCCTTAGTATCTCCATAGCTTTTCCAGGGTAAGGTTTGGGCGGCGAAGGCACCATGTGAAGGCTTTTACTACTTACTTTAATGCAAATCATCTCTTTAGAGATCATGTATAAACTGGTTTCGAAGTTGTTCTGTCCTGCTCACAAGTTATTATTTCATCTAGTGACAGATCATTGCCCTTCATAATCATGACAGTACATGCCATCTTCCTCCTGTCTCCTGCTTGCTCACCCTCAGTTGGTTTCCATAATACTAATTCCGATCCAGCCCTGTCCTTAAATCTCAAAAGATTACCAATCAGCTGTGCCCTTCTCATGTTGATCTTGCTGGATGGCTTTCCTTCATTACAATATAGATTTTCGTTAGTGATGATCTGACTCCAATGAATCCTTTTACTCTTCTTATCAGTCAGGTAAATGTACGATCAAGTGATTGGTGTCTTTGCCTCATTGCAGTAATCTACTGCGGGATTCAATTTTCGTTGAGTTTGAAGCTGATACAAAATAAACTCAACTAAGCTCAAAATATCACTGACGCAAAGTAGATTCAATTGAGTTTCCAAATACCGGATGTCCCAAAGATAGGTATAAGCGTTTGAAAAGTTCCTGCGGAGGAGCCTTGGTTTGAGCAAAATGTCTGAATCAGCCTAAGATTGTTATTGAATTACGCTACTACATCCTATGCGGAATTTGAAG
The DNA here is from genome assembly GCA_964020215.1 of Aurelia sp. 3 sensu Dawson et al. (2005). Lineage (NCBI taxonomy): Eukaryota > Metazoa > Cnidaria > Scyphozoa > Semaeostomeae > Ulmaridae > Aurelia > Aurelia sp. 3 sensu Dawson et al. (2005). The sequence continues at coordinate 13,145,850 of OZ026580.1, read as the reverse complement.
AAAATTTTGAGTCAGCTCAACTACTATGAGAGAGCGCGTGGCCGAGTGGTTAAGGCGTCTGACTCGTAAGCCAAAGGTCAGAACGGCCGTAGGTTCAAATACCTCGCTGGACAGTTTGGTGAGGGAAATCTGGTAGCTGTGGCGGGTAGCTGCGGCGGAGTGATGGTAAAACATCCGTGGCCCCTGTTGGAAATAAGTCTCTCAGACTTTTCACAGGCTAGCCACGTTAAATATTAATACCTACCTACCTACCTAAGATTTTTATTTTTAAACAATCATATCGATTAGAGAAAGTACGATGGCATTTCACGACAGTGCAACCCTCTAGGACCGACAGAACCGGAACGTTGTCAAGTGGTACCTTCTCATACTAAAGGATCTTTCTCGTCCAAGTTTTGTTACTGCTAGGATCGTTCAGTCATACTGGGCTTTTTGAATTAGTGAAGAATCAATTTCACTTTCATAGCTCAATGAACTTCCAAACATGATGTATTGTTGAGCTGCCTCAAAAGCTTTTTCCAAAATACGCATAGATAGATTTTGCAAAATTCAATGACCATCTGCGTCATGCTGCGTCAGGCTGCCTCAGAAATTTTTGCGTGTTTAAGTGAATTACTCAGCTAATACAAATTCGATTTGGACATGCAAGGTCACAAAATATAAGTTCAGATATTGTCTATACCATACACTGAAAATAACAATTTTGAATCTAACACTACCTTGCAGGAATTTCTGGAACGCATTTACATTCTTGGGACACCCGGTATAATTGATAGAAAATTAAACTCACCATGTCCATTAATAACTGCATTTTCTTCGGGTAGATGTTTTTGGAATATTTCTACAATCTCTGTCTCTCCAGCTGACTGTGCCAAAGATTTTGCTTCAAAAGAAACCAGTAACAAAATATCTCAAAACATATTCTACCAAGCTTGATATACTTTCAGAAAGTGTTTCAACCACCATAGGCTCAAATCTTTAAAAGGTTGGGTGTAAATTTTTATCCCTTTTTTGTTTGAATTAAAGTGCTTGAAAGGAACTTTGAGTAATTTACTGTAAATCTGCCGTGGCAATTTTTTGATATCTTGATTAATTTCAAATTGCGGAATTTATCAACTTTGAGGCTGTGACGTCACCAAAGCTCTAAATCTTAACCAGAAGAGTCACAGAGTTCTGCTTGCTTCCACATTGTCGACTTTCAGAAACTATGGTTTTCCTGAAGATTGTGCCAGTCTTCCTCAAGTAATTTAAGATTTACGATGATTTTAATTTTTGAAAATTTGCGATAAATTTTTACAAAATAAACTAAGTTGCTGACATTTTGAAGAAATCAGGATATCAAAATATTGCCATGGCAGATTTACAGCAAAGTACACAAAGGCCCTTCCAAGTCATTCAATTCATGAAAAAATGTGATGCAACTTTGCACCAACCTTTCAAAGATCTGTAAGATTTGAGCATTATGCTGCTTTTACAATCAGTCAGCGAAGCAAGATTATGTTGCATATATCTAGCAAATAGCTTTGAGATGAAAGACGTTAGAATTGCTTTAACAAACCGAACTTTAAGTGAATTCAATTACACCTAGGGCCAATACCACTCTAGTTAAGGTTCACGATTTAATGATCGTTAGAAGACGCGAAACGCAGTTGAAGAAGAAGCAAGATGTTTCAAGTTTTGATTTATCAATCTTCCTACCTGTATTCTGTGCAGAGTCTTTAATGGTAAGGTCAGCTCCATTTGCAATCAATGTCTCAACAATACTCTGCATTCCATTGTCACTAGCATACATCAGTGCAGTCCTGTAAAGAAATTATGGCTCATTAGATTTCTAAACAATTGCTTTTGCTAAATGATATTATGTCCAGTTTAAGCAACCATGCATGAAAGATGAAGGTGGAGACAAGAAGTTGCGGAGCTCCCTTGTCGTCCTTTGTGTCAGCCGCTGGCTACCAGTAGAAGGGTAGATTGGTTCCTATACAGTAAAATAGAACTTAAAATCAGAGAATTTTAGACGAAAGCTCTCCAAAGCAGCTCTACAAGTACAAACTTTGACTTTCGTTCAGGATACATGTAAATAAGAGAATGAATTAGATATGTGTACTCATTACTGCAAGAATGAGCTTGCTATTCCAAAATGCGGTGATATCATGTCTTTCAACATTCCTGTATCAACGTCCAATAAGGGATATTGCTCTCTAGTTATGAAAATTCTAATAAAAGATTGAATGTATTTACAAACCTTCCAGCATTATCTTGAACATCTAAATGAGCTTTAACAGAGCACAGCATCTCGACAATATTTGCATTCCCATTCTGCACTGCCACAATAAGTGCAGAACGTCCTTCCTACAATTGAAATTAATAGCAAGCTTAATTTGTAATTTTCTGGCAAAACTCTGCTAACCTGAGCACCCAGTACAGTACCTCAGAAACACTGATATTATACCTCAACAAAACTAATGATACCCGTACACAGAAATATTACTATTATTGAAAAAACTGATTGTATCCCTCAATCACACTGATTTCATACCTCAATGATATAATGATATACATGCACAGAAATGTTAGTATTCCTGCACCATACTAAACATATCCATCCTCAGCATTGAACATATCCTCCACAGAACTGAATACCATACGAGACACTGAATATCTATTTTCTTGTGGTTTTGCTGTTTGCCATTTTGCACCGACAAAACGATATACTTTCAACCGCTTTTCGGCAGGCGGAAAGCAAATATTGATACAGCTAGCCGAAGGATATTATTATACTTATGTCATTTGATAAATGATCATTTTGTGGATCTGACAGCAACAGCAACGCTTAAGCTGTCCCCTTCTAAGAATTTTCAGGTGGTAAGTAGAATGGTTTAAGAAAATATCAAAAAGGACGAACTTTAATCTAAAAGTTACCTTATCCTTTGCATTTATTGGAGAGGCACTGTTGAGCAACAAAGAGACTACCTTTTCATGAGACCCAGCCACTGTAAGAAAATAGTAAAACTTTAGTCAGAGATGCCCTGCATAAACAACTAACCTCACCATAACGATAAAATATAGTTAGCACTGAGACTGAAGGAGCGGCTAAAACAAGGATTGTGTTTACTTCTCCTCAGTTACTGGGATTTGCAAATGTGCCACTTTATCTTTCAATGTGCACAGCTGGGTGGATTGGGACTTGTTGGCATTCATGAGGAAGGTACTAATCTTTCTTTCAATTTTATGATTCAATTTCTATTTTTTATTTTCTATTATCACATTATCAGTGACTTTTATTTTCTTACCACCCCCTGCATTGTCCACAAATTTGATATACCCAGTCAGTCAGAAGAAAACACGCACCGTTTGAAGGGCAACTGCTGGTTAAATATCAAAGAAACAATATTTTGTCACATTTAATTGAATAGCCAACATTTTCAATCACTATTAGAATTTTTCTTGCCTGAAACTTGTCACTCTGTCAGGGAAAGGCACTTTGATAATCCTTCAAAAACACTCAAAATCACGAGCAAATCTCACTCGTATTTCTATCTTACTGTCTTACAGCACTCTTTTGAACAAGCTTGCGCATTCAATCGTCTTGGGAGGATGAAAATAGTCCTGCTTCTTGTATGAGAAATACGAGAAACTTAAATAGGGGATTCCGTTCTCCCAAGAGAACGAAGTATATGCCATTACATGAAGGTTATGGTTGGAAAACATAACATCGATTTTTCCCTCCCACTGTTAAGAAGGAAAACCCGTGGAATTCTTAGCATCATTATTTGTTTCCACTTAACTCTGTCAGTTCTTGAAAGAGGCCTCAGGCACAAATCTCTCAGCTCCACTGAGAGGAATGATCAATCAATGCCTTAAGAACAAGAAAGACAGTTTTCAACTTTGTTGCTTCCGTATTCGAGCAGCAATAGTTTTTTCAAACGCCCTGATTTTTACTTGACTCATCCGGCATAATAACTCGTTGCCTTTCCTACAGCTCATGGTGAGGCAATGCCATTACATTGTAAGCTGTATTTGAGAAATAAAGACTGATATTTGATAGTGATTATTAATTAGCCTTTCCAATAAAAAAGCAGGTAAAAGCTTTGAAATCTAATCCAAAGATCCTGCTGAAAAGCTTTCAATGATGGCAAAATGCCGACAAAACGCACAAATGCCTACTGTCGTAGCTATGACTGGTTACAACTCTCGAGGGACGATTATGTAAGAAATTTGCACTGACTTTTTAATGCTATCGGTGCCATTTGATATCGGTGTGTTTTAAATAGATTTTTAGCGTTTATTCCAAACAAATTTATTTATAGTTGTAAATATAAATTATGTAAATTATAGATTGTCTTATTCAGCCAATCAGCTTCTCGACGGAGCGTCTTTGGCTTGGTTTTATTCTAATTACTAATCCAATTTGTGCAGCACCTTCAAAGGAAAATGAATTCAAGGTGGCTGGAGTACATAGATAACTGAGACCTTATCTAAGTATGAAGCAAAGCAAATAATCACGAGAAAGATACCAGCATAGTGTAAAGGTGTCATTGAAGCAGCATCCTGAATATCCACTGGGGATTTACGATGGAACAAATACTTTATGCAGTCTACACTTCCAGATATTGCAGCCAAATGCATTGGAATCTTTCCTGGAAGTAGATACAAGAGCTGTTCAGTGAATTCCTGAAGAAAGTTGATATGAGTTCACATGGTCCTTGAATACTTAACCGTTATCTATAACTTTCTTGCAAAAATGTGATCTGAATTCCCTTAATAAACTAAACAAAGAAACAAAGCAGTAGTAAAGAATAGATTTTCAAAATAAATCTTAGAAGAGGATGAAAGAAAGCACGAAGTTGCTGCTTTTACAATGGAGAACGAACATCATGTTTACCAGGTGAATCACAACATTTGCAGCTACTGAAGGATCACCAAAATTTGATTATATTCCTGATATATGAGTTGGACCATGCAAATTCAATCGGTGCTCATATTTGTTCTAATGTGAAAGAGGCAATGAAATTGCAATGTAATTTGATTATAGTATTTCGCAAGAGGTGGTATTCTATGACTTTCGGCGATTTGCAATTTCATAAGAAACTTAGATTCCTGCATGACACAAGATCGCAAATAAAGACATAAACAGCAAATTTAGCTGGTAATGGAATTTTAAAATTCAATTTGCTAATCATTCATGTGAATTCAGGGCAGGCATGCGTCATAACAAGGCAACTTCTGAGAGCACAAATTCGTCCGAGTTGAAATCTATTCTAACACTTTGCAAGATATCGAAAAATCAACGGGCCTTAGTAAGGATGCACATCAAGGAATTAATCTTGATTATTCCAATCTAAATTTAATTTTGTCAGAGAGGCAAATGTTATTTGCGAACGTGGCATGCTGGGACTAGAATTAAAAATCCATAGAAAACCATAATAGTTCAGCTCGAATAGTTCAGCTCGTAATTACAATGATATGGAAGACTACTTCTTGCAGCTATGTGGAAGTCTTGGTCCGTTTGTAATTGAATTTCCACAGCAACTCGATCATATGACCGAACAAATGCCAGGAGAAGGATTGCAAATGAGCATTTAAGTTAGACTTTTATTATGTCAGGCTCAAAATTGCGAGAATAGAACTAATCAAAATGACGTGCTTGGAAGCGCTTGCATCATTCTACATATCACCTCACATCTACCTACTTCGTGACAGACTCAGACTCAGCATCCTTTGAAACCTTCGCGGAATCGGCAGAAAAGAGCTTCAACACTCGGATAAAGTATTCAAAAATTTTGAACTATCAATGATTGGCAGCTTTGAAGAAAAGCTTAACAATTAACTGCCACATGACACATGATACACTAAGTCTTACATAAAAATTGAGAAATTACCACTTGGATCCATGATTGTCAAATCTGGTTTTTCAGCTTTTAACATAATCTTTACAGCTTCAGATTGGCCATTTTTGCATGCAACATGAATCCTTCAAAGGTAAAGGAAAATAATCAATACAATACTGAGCTCGCCAAGACTCCTTTGCTAAATATTTGAAAACTATGCTTCAAATACAATAGACGGTTACGCTAAAAATGGCAGCGGGAATTTTTTACCAACATGCACTGTGCTCTTTAATTGAATTCCTAAAGAATCGCAAAAGATTCGTCGTTCGAACGTAATGGATCTTGGTGAAAAGCTCCTAGCCGCCATCTAGATTAGAAATTCATAAGTGATTCAAAAAAGATCCGTCAGAAATCGGCTTCCTAGCAAAGCAGCAAATTTTTCTCGAACGAGGCTTTAATGAACCAGATTCTTCTTTCCGACCATACAAGAGTTTGTCATTTCGGGAGCGAAAAGAAAGCGTTGTTTTTGCATCTGGACCCAAACAAGGTCTCAAACTCTTGGTTAAAGCATATCCTATGCAACGGTGCACAAAATTGGAAACGGAGGCTACAGCCGTACCACAGAAGCAAAACAAATGGAGTACAGGTTTCACCCGATTCTACTGGGATAGTGCAGCAAATATATACACAATTAGCGATCACTGCACAATGGTAAAATTTTTTACCATAGTGCAGTGATCACTAAGTCCAACGAATGCATTCTAAAAACTTTCATCGCATTGAAAGGTAGTTTCTGTGCAAAAAAGAACTAGCAACATTGAAATTCTAAATGTCTTGTGTTCGTTCTTATCGGTGAGAATTCCCTATTGCAAAGGCTGATTTCTAATAGGTGGAATATTCGGCCTGCAGCGACCTTACCAAGTCATCTGATTGGCTTGCGGAAAGGCGACGTCCCTCAAACGAAGAGACCCATTCCACTTGCAAGCGAAATTGTGCGAACAAAGGAAATTTCTGCGAGAAGTATTTCCACCTAGAGCGAAGCAGGCTTAAGACTTTGGAAGTTACGGCTGCAACTGTCAAATTGTTTACTCTTTCTACCAGGCAAATACTTCAATTTATGTTGGTTTTCCATTCAGCAAAAAAGAAGAAGGCAATTTCAATGGATTCCTTGTATCAATTTGAACTATCAAAACCACTATGTTGCTGGGAAGTAAAAGAAAGTTTTAGTCAATGGCAGGACTTTTCATAAGTTAGTTTCCTTGCAGGAAGCAATTCCATTACAGCATTAAGCAGGAATATTGGAAAATATGGGAAAGCATGAACAATACAGCTGTGTGTCATTCGCCAATTGTTTTTGGATTATATGTTTTTGGATTATATGTTATCATATGTTTATTGGTCACCCAAATAGAACTAATAAGATAACCGAGCAAGAAAAACTAAAATTAAATGGCTCAGAAATAAAACGAGTGAAGAAAACAAAATCATTGGGGGTAATTATCGATCAAGGACTCAATTGGGAGGACCAATTTAAAGCTATCAAAGCGAAAGTACGCGGGGGCCTTGCTTCTTTAAAAACCTTAAAAAACATTGTTTCGCAGTCTCAATTAAGCAATGTCTATCGTGCGCTCGTAGAGAGTCATATAAGATACGCTGATGTCATATGGGGTAGTGTATCCAGCTCCAAAATGGAATCATTACAGCGTTTTCAAAACAGGGCCATTTCGATAATTGACACTGCCAGGATAAAGGATGACTGGTCGAAGAATTTTTTACAAGTTAAACAACTCATTACGTTTGATAGATCAGTCATGACATATAAGATCATGAACAGGCTATGTCCAGAAAACCTTTGGAATAAATTCCAACGGAGATCTCATTACTCTAACTATAATACTAGATTTTGTGAGAACCTTCGAATCCCAAAGTATAATCTGGAATATTCTAAAAAGAGATTTTCTTACACAGCTCTGAAGGCTTGGAACGAGATTCCTATGAATATTAGGGAGCTCCCCACCTTGTATCAATAAAAAAAACAGTTAAGAAGTCATTTGATGAGCTGAAACCAATGCAAACACGGCCCCTGGAAGATCAGCAGTAGTTTTCCTTTTTTGTTTTAAAAAATGATTGTAATTAGATTTATGCATTTTTAGCTAAAGTTATTTTGTTGCTGAAGGGTCTCGGTGTATAAAGAATTAGAAATAGAAATAGAAATGATAATAAAAAAGAAATTATTTGTGTGCTGGGTGTCTCAAAAAAATTTTTCGACGTTTGATTAAATGTTGAAAAATAAGGACAACATAAACAGGCTCATGGAAAGATAACCCTGTTCCTGAGATTATAATATAATTTTAGAGACTAAAATCGTGGAAGTCGGTTGAAAATTCACTGAATTACGAGCTCTCGAAGATAAAAAATATGCAATAGCTGAAACCAGATACCCCCTAGATTACTTGTATTGCAAAAAGCTCGAGGACGGAGGTTAAGAGAAGCTTATCCAATGTCATACCTCTCATTGATATCGGAGCAAACCAAATAGGACTACTAAAGTAAATTATTTCTTGTGATCATTCTCAAAATTTTTTTAACATTGCGTAAGTTCCAAAACAGTGGTTCGAAACATAATCGGCGAGTGACTGAATCTGTTTCCTCAAAGCATCCATATGCTTGACAGTTAGGTTATCGAAAACCTGTTTGAATACCACTTGGTTCGCCCTGAAATAATTGAGAAATGACAGAAACGACGGCGTATGGGTCTTTCACCGAAAATGCCATTTCGGGGCCTCTGGTTTCAGCTTTCGCACAAACATGAACTCCATGAATTTCTAGCGGATCTGCAAGATTCTTGTGTCAAAACTTAATTCAAAATCTCAGAAAAAGGGTCACTAGACCAAAGGTCCATTCAACGTATCGTTATTTTCTAGTATTTAATCAAACGTCGAACGATTTTTTTGAAACACCCTGTACAAAGAATCATTTCAGTCATTCTGCCACGCGTAACACCTTTTGTCATGAAGGTCAATTTATGGGACAAAAAACACTTATGGTGCAATTGCAACTTTCATCAAATCACCTCATCAATAAACCACATTTTCAGAAATAATTCAAAAAGAGATGAATAATGCTTACGCCGTTCGACCTTCCAAGTCTTGCTTTATGCAAGAAACACCATTCTTCCTCATTGCCAACCTGTAAAATATACACAGTAAGTCTTTCTATGATAGCAGCAAGCTAACTTGTTATGTAAAAATGACTTTTCGGCCGTTTTCTATAATACTGACCATAAATCATAGATTTCCAAAATGGCCGGCATCAAAGAAAGTTTGGAAATCTGAAGCAATGTACTTTTCGGTCAAGCGTCATACTGCTTGATTTGAAACTTTTAAGACCATTGCAAGTTCTTGGTATTTACGGGGAAAATTCTTCCTGATTTCTCTTAGTTTTAGACAAGTTCTGCATTCAGAAAACCTTAGTATACCCAAAGTTAGTATCTAAGGGGATGCTCTATAACTTTCAATACTCAATAACCTCCAATTTTCTATTTCCTTGCTGACTCCTAAATACTAAATACTAACGTTTTGAAAACTCCCAAACATTGTTATTTATTTCTAGATGAGCATCCAGAGCATATACGGAACGAAGTTTATTTAATGGCTGACTGTAATGAATCGCACCAAAATGCACGATTCCTCCTTTCCTCAGATTTGTGAAGCCCAAATGTTGAATTGTGACCTATGTTGTTAGTTACTGGCCCCGAATGTTGCTTTGGATCCCAAATATAGGCACAGACCCCCTTCGGATTGAAATTTAACGAGCATCCTCCTCCCTCGGAATTAATACGTAGATGATGCGCTGACAAGAAAAACAATATACGGCGAGACGGGTGGAAACAGAAAGTTGTGCTGTGTGAAAAGAGCCACCATTGTGAAAGTTTTTCAGCTTCATCATATTGCATTTTTGCTTTCGATTCTGACATAAAAGCAAAGCCTTGTACAATTTTGACTCAGTTTGTGAACTTAATATTCTGACATTGCGAAGAAAAGCAAGAAACTCATGCGACAATCATGTAACAAGTAACGAATATACAGTCGTGGCCAAAAATTTAAGACCACATTTTCGTCAATAACCCTTCTTGGCGTGACGAAATAAAACCTTAGCGCTCTGCCTATTTTACTCTCTTTGAGTTAGTTTAAGTCAAATATCCATGTAGGTTCCGAATTTTGATGTTGTTTTTTAAATTTCTTCGCCATTTTGCCATGACGTCACAAAAAATATTGGTTCAGAAAAAATGGTAGATGAGAGCCTTCAGTCCAAAGTTTTGGCCAAAAGTTTAAGACCACCCATGGAAAAGTGCGAAAAAAATTTTGTGATTCTGATGTAAGGCCCTGTGATATTCCATGATTTGAATAATAAAGGAATCATTGACAACTATTTCGAATAACTATGCAATTTGTTGCTTCAAAATAAAATTAAAGTGCTGGTCTTAAACTTTTGGCCAAAGCTTTGGACTGAAGGCTCTCCACTACCATTTTTCCTGGGGCAATATTTTTTGTAAGGCTTTGATATTTTGCAAACAAATCATATAAATGAATTGTACATAGAGTGGTGTGAAATCCAGCCGAGTGACACAATTTTTGGGTCACACCCCAAGTCGGCAGAGCCACTACAATTTCCAAGAATTTCAATAGAGTTCATTGTGACGTCGTGGCAAAATGGCGCAGAAATTTAAAAAATAACATCAAAATTCAGAATCTACATCGAAAGTTGATCTAAACTAACCCTAGGAGAGTGAAATAGGCAGAGCGCTAGGTTTCCATTTCCTTACGCCAAGAAACGTTGTTGACGAAAATGTGGTCTTAAACTTTTGGCCACGACTGTAGAATAAACATGACAGTAAACAAAAGTAAGTACCGTGAAAGCTCTATTAAGCACTCCTCTCTATTAAGCCTTTCTCCCTTTTCTTATGAGCCCTTCCTCTCTCAGTCAAGGTTTGAAATAAGACCCCTCTCTATTAATCCCTCCCCCACTGATGCAAACTTTTAGAAATTGCCAAATATTTCCGTTTACTTCGCGACACAACTTTGTCAGTTAATTTTGGAATGGCTTGGGATAAAAACTGTCTTCATTTTATGTATCAAGTCTTAAAATTGTATGTTGATTCCGTGAAATATGGGATAAAAGAACTGAAAAGCTACCAAATATATATTTGTCACTTGATTTTGTGAATAAGCCCCTCTAATAAGCCTCTAATAACCCCCCTCTGGAAGGTCCGAAATTAAATAAGCCCCCGGGGGCTTAATAGAGCTTCTACGGTATACTCCTGGCCAAACAAGCTGGGAAATAGGCAAATTTCAGTGCTTCTGATATCCTTCCTTTCCCCTAACTCGGTTTTGAGAAGGTTGATTTACGTTGAGCACTACTTTGATAAGCTGACACTCTTTTGATCTCATTGCTCTCATCGGCTGTGTTTCTGCAATAAATGTCGTAAAATGCTATGAATACGTTGTTGTTACAGTTACTTACTTGACTTTGGTTAGATCACCAGATTCAACACCTTCCATCAGTCTCCCATCATATTTTGTCCAAGATCCCTAGCAGCACAAAAAATACAGATATCTATCAAGTTGATCTGTACTTAGTTGCGAGCTCAGAATCGCCGGAGAAGGTGGGAATGGGGGAAGCAAGGAATACTCTCTTAATAAAGTTAATTTTAGCAGCATTGCATTCAGAAGAGAAATCCTCCTTTCCTGACGTTAGTCTTAGTATGAAACAAGCAAAGAACGCTAAAAAGATACAAAGCTCCTCAGCCATCCAAAATTCCTATAAAGGTGTTTGCAGTTCTGTTAAAAGACGTCCGAAATCATTTATTCCAAATTCCTGGAAAACTGGGGGGCTATTTGTTGTGGTACTTGATATTACAGTGGCCAAGAAGAGGTGCATCAGCAAATAGTTCAGATGGACGAGCTCGTGGCTATGGAACCATTAAAACGAAAAATTCTTATTTGTTGACAACAACGCCGTCTAGACAGGGCTGAAAAACTGGCCAACGCTAACTGGCAAACGCTGACTGGCCATTGGCACAGCTAAGCTGTGTGAAATTTAGTGATACGATCTACCATGGCCAGTACTGCATAGGAGAGAAATGTTCATTATGGATGCAATGGCTTAGTGGGGATGACCTGTGAACGTCATGATTATATAACGACCTATGACATTGCTTTCCTGTGGACGTATCATTGTGCATGGCACTTTCGTTGAAATTTCATATTTTCGAAAACTTTGGCTGCTTTTCCATTTCTGTCGATCCTTTGTTTGAAATCTCATCAAAACTCTTAATTGTATACTTTGTTACGCTTAACTTTGAATTTTCCATGAAGGTTGAAAATTGCCGCAGACAGAAATTGCGCAGACTTTCAACTTGATCTGCTGTTGACACTACATGCTGCAGAAATCCTATAATTTTCCAGAATTCTCAGTTTTGAAAGAGGAGCAAGTTAGTCAATCTGTCGAAGAAATCCTTAGTCAATGGCACAAGAATGATTAGCAATGAAACTGTTTTATTGAGCATCTGAAAAGGCAGATTTTTCATGGAAATGGCTACGGCTCATAGAAATGGTTTCATATTTCAATATATGGTCTCGTTGCAAGGATATCATGATCAACAGATCAATGACTAGCAGTTTTGACATACTTTTTATCGAGATTTCTCTCATACTTAATCAAAATCGAAGCTTTAACTAATAACAGAGATGCCAGCCACGTGATGACGTCTGTAGCAAAATTTGCTGATCAAGGATATTTTCAAAAGAGGTCGTACTCTTGTACATTGTGGACAGAAATGACGATTTCTGTGCCTTTTTACCGGATTCTGCTGGTGTCATGTCCTGATGGAATATGCGTTCCACATCAAAAACTTGCATAGACGCCTACCATTTGCCAAAGGGAAACAAAACTTCCTTGATTGCATATGCAGAGAATGCAGTGCACACAGAAGCCATATCAAAGTTTGTCAACAGTGTTAAAATAAGAATAACCATTTTCCATATTTGGATGAAAATTAAAATAACACCTCACACTGTGAGGCAATAGAATGCGTAGGTGTTTTCTTACAGCATGCAAATACACCTCCTTTTCTGTCAAAGCTTATTGCTCCAACAGATACAACTTTGCAGGTGAGACTACACACAATCTGAAGGTAAGTATCCTGCATATTTGATATAGCTGGTCCCCAAAAGCTTTGCTCGTAACACAAAAAGTTATTTCACAGACACAAATTGTTATAATGAATTTTTGCTATTGGACAGAGTCATCTTGAAGTATCTACCGATGGCTCTAGAATGTTTATCGTGACTCCTTTGAAACTGGAGACTCTTAGCAAATCTACTTTAGACATAAATTGTGACAAAAACTATTTTGCAGCGTCTTAACTATTTCAGTAGTGCTACGTGATACCTTGTAAGTCGATATCTTGTGCGTCTTCGAGCGTATGAACAGATATCTTTACTTTTTACAAGTTTAAAATGAAATTTTCCAGAATTTAAAAGAATGTGTCCTACCTATGGTAAGATCTAATGGTACATAGATTGTCTTTGATTGGTGAGAAGTATTTCAACGATTGATTATATGGAAAGATCCAGGATTGTTAATTCGATAGGTGGGTATGTATTGTTAGTGCTGTATTTATTAGAATTTTGAAAGTAAATGAACTGTAGTGAACTGACACCTAGCTCAAATAATTTGAAAATTTGTTTGCTCAGAAAACATCTCGCCAGTCATTGGATTTCACAAAACATGCAATCAACAGCATCATTTCAACAGTATCATTTCAACAGTATCATTTCAACTAACATTGTATGGAAGTGAAATAAAGATGAAAATCTGAAGAATGTCAATTTAAGAAAATTGAACAGTTGGCTTTCTAATATCACACTGTTTGTTTCTTTGATTCACTTTTGCCATTCGTGCTGTTTTAAACCGACTTCTGTCAATGCACCATATGTGACTAGGATCGTACTATAAAATAACCCACAGGGGATAGGGGATGAATGATATCTTTGGCAAAGCATTTTCATAAACTATAAAACTTTGTATTAACCCTATCAGGCCTAGGGTATTTGATGCTCTAGGAAGCCGAGGGGGGGGGCTGATTCGGTCCCCCCTAATTTACTTCTGTTCTGGACAACCTAGAGCCATGAAACTTTGCATGTGTATAGAACAACTTATGATGAACCCAAAAATGAAATCTATTTTTAGATATGTCACGTGACCTTTCCATGACGTCACATTATTCAATTTTGAAAGTCAATAGGGTTCAGTACTAAAAACTTTCAATCGTTGATTGTGAGAAAACAAAAAGCATTAAGGACATCGGTCCAATTTCACTGTATTCTATGTCTAAATAGTATTTGCTTTGTGAAGAAAAATCAACAAAAAGTGATGACGTCATCACACAGGAATGCAAAGAATGCGCGCACGCGTAATGCCAAAATCCGCAAAACCATACGTTCAAATTAAAAATTAGCTAATCCATTGGATAGGGCATCAAAAGTAGTATCTATTCGTACCTTTTCATCATTTTATCACATTAGCTATAGATTTTATCAGGAATTATTCAAAATTTTACACATACATCTCTTGAAAACTGGTCGCGTTTATCCCCTGGAATGAATTTGATTTTTTCAAAGAAATTAATTTTACATCGTAAAAAGGATAAAAACTAAAGTCAGAAAGTTTCAGTGTTGTAAGTGCACTTGGTAAAAATCTACAGACAAAAAACCGCTAGGGGGCTGATTCGCCCCCCCCCCCCTAGGCTTGATAGGGTTAAGTATAGTTTATCAGTTGTTCGTAGGTACGGCTATGATCTTTTTAATTTACACAAGATTTGAATTAGCTTGTGACCTTGGGTATTATTCGTGCATAACCCTTCATCAATGAAGATTATTGATAAAGGGTTATGCCCGAAACGTGACATTGCAATTATTAAAGGTTTCTGCTTTTATTTATAATCAAAGTCTTTGTGTATGTAGAATGCTTGGGTCAGAATATTCGTCAGCGGCAAGGATCTGAATTTCTGGGTGTAACAGGTGCAAAAAGCATAACTTTGAGTCTCCAAGCAGCTGCTCGATCAGGAGCGCACACTAACGGGGTGTGGGGGTTGAGGCACCCCCCAATATTTTCTGAGTCGCTCCAAAACTTATCTCATAAAGAAAGAATCAGTCCACGACAGAGTTTGGATAGTTAAACACTAACCAAGCAATCACTGAGGAGACCTGATCAAAGAAAAACAGTAAATAATCAATCCCTTTTATGTTGGGAATACATACACATGCGGCGGTCTTTACATGCTAATATATAACGTTTGTGCAAGGAGAGAAAAACAAGAGCCTGCTATGAGTTTCAGAGAACAACATTAAGAAATATTGCATATTTGATGGGTGAAGTAAGCTGCCTAAAGAACTTTAAGTCTTTGAAAAGCAAAATTTTCTTGTAGTGCAATTTCATACGCGCATTTTCTTTTTTATAGCCGACAAAATCATTGGTCCATAATGAAAGTCTTCTTCGTAATTTCAGTTTTGGTTGGACTGATGATGCTTTGCATTCAAGGTAAGCAGAATTTATCAATGCGCGCTTTCTTATGAAGTTTAACATTTCAACAATTCTGGTCAAACATATTATTAGTTCATAGCAGGTAAGTAAATCCTCATGGGGTTTGAAGAGATACAGATCCCTGAATATCGAGGAAATGTTGAAAAATTCCCTTTTCCATAGCCAAGATGCTCAAGTAGATTTGGAAATTCAACCCGATTTTAAAGGGTCATTCCTTCTCTGGAAAATTTCTTACTTTTCTGAAAGATATTGGCCAATTTCAGAATCCGGGTGAGCCAGAAAAAAGTTCCCACTTTTACAAATTCGTAGCACCAACGGTACATCACAGATTTGAATGATTCAAATTTCAGTTGAGAGCCGAGAGATCGAAGTATTTTTTTTGATTTTCACGCTGTCTCACCAGAACTAGAAGTATAGGTAAATTCAACTTTATTAAAATTTCATAGTTGCAAAAATGACTGAAAAGGGCCTAAAACATCGATCAAATCGTAAGGACTCTATTCACAAAGAACAATAGGCAATGGGCCTCACACAACTCTCAAGAATCATAAGATGTACAATCAGTTACAAAATTGTTGAGCCACCCCCAGATTTTCAGTTTATTTGCCCCTGTTTTCCCCCCTCCCCCCTAGTCAATGTTGCAGTACCACAAAAAGTTGCCGAATCACGCGTGTCATCTCGATCAGGTACTTTTTTCAAAACAACATTGACATGGGGGAAGGGGGGACGAAAATTTCATTTTTTTCTAGGGTGGCTCAACAATTTTGTAACTGATTGTCTGAAAATGTAGCACCTTTTAATGGATGTAAATCAAAAACATTTGCTTCAAACAATGTGAAATTAATAGTATTTGCAATACATTGGTAGATAAATGTCTCAGATTTCTTCGGGAATTTTAGAAGCTTATGCGGCCTCGCAGCGTCCCTTTGAAAATATGCCTATTTTCGACATTTTTTAGTTATGTGCCTACTTGTTTAGGCCTCGCAATAATCAGGTTCGACGAAAAGGTATGCCACGATAATTATTTTTGTTAGCACGGGAGAGCTTAAATCAACTTTTTGAATTGCTAACATTGCCGTGTTTAATGGCAGTGGTGGAGCTGCATAGGTTTACATTTTCTGCGTGATTTCTGTTGATTTAGGGTAATTCTCTGGAATCTGCCTGTTTTTGTCACGGTGACTTGGTCATAGGGAAATGATGATTATCTGCTAGGAAAGCTGGTTTCGTGAAGCTTTACTGATGTATGTTCATATGCAACAGCTATCAAATAGATACCACGTCTGCGATAGCCTCTGTCTGCCTGTAAACTTAAAGGAGTTCCGTTGTGCAAAATTAACCATTTTCAAGCCCTACACAAAGTGAAAAATGTGATTCTCGAACGAAATCACAAATTCTTTAGCGGAAATTCATGATACATTCAGAATCGAACGTCTTTTCACGCAATAATTCCCATAAACCAAACAATGTTGTGCCGTATTTGTGTCTTAAAAAGGAATCATTTCACTTGATCAGGCGCAGAAATTTGAAAAATCGACATTTGAATTTCAAAGGGCATACGTTACCCCTTTGAAATCAGTCATAATTCTTTTGGGAACGGACAAAGCCCTATAACAAATCATTTCTTATCGGTCCACTGAGCCCACAGTAATTTGCAAGCCCAAATAACCAAATAAAGATATTGACGTCACCGAGTGAGGGGTTGAGATTGAGAACAATTCTCACCAACAATTCCCACTTTTTAAAGTTCCTTAAAAACGCCCAAAGACCTCGATAAAAAGTCAATAAAGTCAAATGATTCCTGAAAGTTTAGCTTTGTTGTGCAAAGTATTGTTCGTTTTTGGTCATAAATAGGAGTCTCCACTCCCACTGACATCAAAGCCTATGTCCTTTTGATAAATAAGGTATGTTTACCCTTGCAAAGAAGCACAAAATGGAATGAGCAATGTTAGTGAGAAATGTACTGAGCACTGAGCATTGTGGCGAGCGACGATGACGTAATGCGCCTTGCAGACGAACTGGCATCATGCACACAAACTGCTCGCATCCTGGCCATCGTTGGTGTGTTCGAGTTGCCAGAGTTTGATCAAGGTTTAATGATATCGAAACGCGTTATGATTACTTTCTATCATGGTTTGAACTAGAGGAAGACGAACCTTAAATATTCACTATTTCAGACAATTACGCCATTTTTTTGCAAAATCGCGGAAAAATGCGAATTTCAAAAATCACGTAAAAAATGTCCAGTTGATGAAACTCCTTAAGCCCAATGCTTATATCAACTTTGTATCAATAACATTCTGTAAGCAAAATTGTGCATCGTTGCCTTCATCACTTTTCTTGAAAACTGGAGTTAAAGTTGCACGCTTTTTAGACAATCAGTTACAAAATTGTTGAGCCACCCCCAGATTTTCAGTTTATTTGCCCCTGTTTTCCCCCCTCCCCCCTAGTCAATGTTGCAGTGCCACAAAAAGTTGCCGAATCACGCGTGTCATCTCGATCAGGTACTTTTTTCAAAACAACATTGACATGGGGGAAGGGGGGACGAAAATTTCATTTTTTTCTAGGGTGGCTCAACAATTTTGTAACTGATTGTAGGTTTTCAAACAAATGCGGTGTAGTTTCGATCCCATGGCAATAAATGTACCAAGGATTGCTATCAACCATGAGAAATCGCATTTTCTTCATTGTTCTGTGCGAGGAGTCCTTTAAGATTTGATCAATGTTTTAGGCCTTTTTTCAGTCATTTTGCAACTACGAAATTTTTCAAACGTTAAATTTACCCCTATTTCTGGTACTCGTAACATAGCCAGAAAAATAACAAAAATACTTCGATCCTTTGTTTTTTAACTAGAATGTGAATCATTCAGATCTATGAAGTACTCTTGATGGTATGAATTTTCAAAAGTGGGAACTTTTGTCTGGCTCACCCGGTATTTTCCGAAGATAATGGAGATCCTCCTGATTATGATACCACCCCTCTGGGGCCCTCCGGATTCTCAAAGGTGCATACATGCCAAACCCCCATAGGAGTTTTCCCTCTCCTCAGTCGGGATAGACTGACTAAGAACTTTTTACAAAGCGTTGTGTTGAATATTTGCACTTCTATTAGGATCTAAAGCAAGAGATGAAGAAAATGATCCGGAATTAGGCCCACAGAATGAATTCAAATATGACGATGAGCTACCTGAAGAAGCAGACTTGAACGAAATTAATGAGGAAAACGACTTAGATAATGACCTTGACAGTGGTATGTATCCTATAAACTACAAAATTTCCTATAGAGGTTCTTCTAGATCATAATCGATGCAAAGTCTTCACTTCTGGGCTTATCATGCTTTCTTCTTTTCATCAAAACTCAGAAATGAAGGAAAACTCGCAATTAAAAAGTGTCTTTTTTGACTGATACATATTGAGCAGTTGCTTGTAGAGATTTATTCGAATGTTTAGACAAGGCAGAGCAAGGAATATTTATTTGCGAGACTGTCTCTATCAGATCCCCACGATTACTTGTGAGACAGTCTTTGCCTGAACCCTACGATCACCATTTGCACACTTTTTTTTCATTTCATAACATTATTTACAGTTGGTTAAAAGAAAGCATAGTTACTGAAAACTAATTTAAACCAACTATTTACAATATAAAAATTATTTACAAATTAAACAGCTACATCCTTTGCCATCCCATTCTTTGATCCCCGTTTTAAAACTTCCCAAGGTATCAGCTCTCTTTAATTCATCATCTAGAGTGTTCCACAGGAAACTGCCTCTAAACGAAAAAGAATTTAGTCCATATCGATGTGACTTTGCTGATAGCTCTTTGGTGCGGAGATTGTAAGGAATATCCTTCTTAACAAAGAACTCCCAAATATATGAATGATTTAGATGGTTCATGGTCTTATGAATTTCAATCATAAGACTTTGTAAGTTCTTTTGGTAGACTGTAACGCTTCCAGCCCTGGCTAAAAGCTGATGAAATGGTGAGTCTTTATCTCCGTACAAAACCCTCAAGGCACGTTTATTTGTTCTGTTTATATCTTTGTTCGCAGTTTTGCTGCAGAACAGCCATATTAAGGGGCAGTATGAAAAATTTGACATAACATCAGATGTTAGTAGCATTTTAGCTTTCTCTTTATTGAGGAATGGTCTTATTCTTGAAAATGCACATAATTTGTGGTTTATTTTTCGACATAACTCCTTGACGTGTGGGTCAAATTTTTAAGAGTTGTCTACCGGGTGAGCCAGAAAAAAGTTCCCGCTTTTGAAAATTAATAACACCAAGACTACTTCACGGATTTGAATCATTCAAATTCTAGTTAAAAGTCGAAAGATCGAAGTATTTTTGTGATTTTTCTCGCTGTCCTACCAGCACTAGAAGTATTGGTAAATTCAACTTTATAAAAATTTCATGGTTGCAAAATGACAGAAAAAGGGCCTAAAACATTGATCAAATCGTAAGGACTCTATTCAAATCGAACAATAGGCCATGGACGTTTCATCTCCCTCAAGAGTTATAAGACATTGATTTTCAAACAAATACGAAAGATTTTCAATCTCAAGGCAATTAATGCCTAGAGGATATCTCTCACCCATGAGAAGTTGGATTTCCTTCGTTATTCTGTCCGAGAAGTCATTTCTGAATTGATCGATGTTTCAGGCCATTTTTCAGTCATTTTGCAACCATGAAATTTTTGTAAAGTTGAATTAACCTATATTTGTAGTGCTTGTAGGACAGAGAGAAAAATCTCAAAAATACTTTGATCTTTCGGCTTTTAACTCAAATTTGAATAATTCAAATCCGTGAATTAGTCTTGGTGTTATGAATTTTCAAAAGTGGGAACTTTTTTCCGGCTCACCCGGTATTTGTACACCGAGGAGCTTCACCTGCTCACTCTGTTTTACTTGTTGTCCACCGGTGTTGAGGATGAACGAACTGTCACTTTTGAGACCTAAAAACATCATTTCAAATTTCCCTGGATTGGCACACATTCCGTTATTCTTAAACCAATCTAGAAGCTTTTGTAAATCGTCCTCTAGTTTTATTGTGGCATCCATAGATGTGTCACATGCATAAATTGTTGTAGCATCAGCAAAGTTACATATCTCAGACTCCAAATCTGTGAAGAACAGATCGTCTATTAAGATATTAAAAAGCAGAGGACAAAGTACAGACCCCTGTGGGACGCCTGTAGAAATTTTTGGAAAGTGCTGTATGCTGAACCTACATTGACTCTCTGTTTTCAATTAGTTAGGTAACTGTACACCAACTTCAACGAACAGGGTCGACCGTAAGCCTCTAACTTCGATATGAGCAGAACATAGGGTATGCAATCATATGCTTTGGACAGATCCATCAGGATAGTACCAACAATGCCTTTGGTATCAAGACATCTTTTCCAGGATTCGATAGCACGAAACAAGGCATGTTGAGTACTGTATCCTTGCCTAAAGCCAGACAATAGGTGAGATAGAATTGTAGCAAAATGCCTGTCCATTTGTATTCCAATAATTCATTCATAAACTTTTGATAGAGCTGACAAGTCACTAATTGGTCTGTAATTACCTTCCCAGCTGGAATCATCCTGTTTAAAAATTGACGAGACATCAGCCTTCTTTAATTCGTCTGGGAACGAGCAATTTTGTACGGCTGCATTTATGCAGTCAGTTGAATACGGTCACAAGACATCTTTGGCCATCTTGATTATCTTAGTGGGTATATTTCCATTAGTGGATTTGCTAGCATCCAGTTCCTCGACAAAGTTCATAACATCCCAAGGGTAGACATGGGAAGTCTGGAATTTCTTCTCATAACTGACCTTTTGTTTGATGGCGATGATACTTGGGTGGTTTCTGTATTTCATGAGAGCATCTTCTACTTTCTCATCTAACTCTTTCCAGTTAGGGAGATAAGCGCTCGCTTGGCGCAAGCTCGAACATTCCAACCTCCTGAGGAGGGCTAAGGGCACTTCATAACCTTAAGACTGTAGTTGTGGACAAAATGGCAAAACTCCTTGTCATACACCCATCAAAATGGTACAACACAAAGTTTTGTGCAGTCTGTTGTTGGACGGCTTGGCTTTGGTAACCCCTTCATATATATAACCCTAGGTAACCCCTCCTTAGCAAATATATAAGGTTTTGTCAATAGGGTTTAACGGGATTTAATTCCAACGCTAGAAAAAATGATAAATTTGCTCCAAAAGGTAGAAAGGGATTAAAATTAGCTACCTTAAACACTGTATCCTTAAAGAAGTATCTGTATGAGTTAGATGTATTATGCAGAGATCATCAATTTGATATCCTTGGACTAAATGAAACAAGGGTAGATGAACATACCAAGGATTCAGAAATTCAAATTGATGGTTACGATATATATCGTGATGATAGGAATACCAGCGGTGGAGGTGTGGCGGTCTATGTTAACCAGACTGTCCGTCATTTTCATAGGTCAGATATCAAAGACCCAAAATTAGAAATAGTTGGGGTTGAGGTTACACCTCTGCACGCAAAAAACTTCATAGTCCTTTGTTGGTATAGACCCCCAAAGTCGGATAATGACAAGGAAACGTTTGAAGCCCTCACAAACTTGCTATCAAAACTTGATGCAGAGGGGAAAGAAATTTATCTGATGGGGGATACCAATTGTGACTTTAAAAAGCCAAACGAAGGCCCTGCGAGACAGTTAAATTCAATTTACAACGAGTTCCAATTTGAGCAGCAAATAAAAGAGCCCACAAGAGTTGCTAGTGTTGTTGATGAGGGTGGATCAAGTCGAGTAACAAAAACCCTGATCGATCACATAGCAACTAACCGCCCCAGTTATATTTTAAGTGCAGAGGTACTAAAAATCGGTATGACCGATCATTACCTTCCATTCATCCAACGAAAGATTAATGCTAAGAGGCTCTTGAATAAACGAACAAAATTTATAGAAACTCGAAGTTTAGCCAATTATCAAAAGGACCTCTTCTTAAGTGATCTAGCATCAATAGATTGGGACGCAGCTTTTGAAGCTGCCGCTGGTGACCCTAACATCATGGCGAGCTCTTTTCATGATCTTTTCAGCTCGATTCTTGAGGTCCATGCTCCATTAAAACGTAGGAAAGTTTCGAGTAACAACACACCCTGGATTTCACCTTTAATAAAAAATTTGATGAGAGAGCGTGACCAAGCAAAGAAAAGAGCCGAAAAAGATCACAACGTATGGCCTAGGTATAAGAAACTGAGGAATAAGGTAACAAGTGAGCTACGAAACAGTGTGCAAGATTACTATCACAACTTAATCGAAGAAAACTCAGGTAATCCAAAGGCGATGTGGAAGACGATAAATAAAGTGTTAAACAAATGTAAAACTTCTGCTCCCTTAAATTCAGTCACACTGAACGGTCGAAAGTATGTTCGTCCAGATGAAATAGCTGAAGCCTTCAATGAGCATTTTGTGACCATTGGGCCTAAGCTTGCAAGCAAAATTGAGGCACCTACAGATGCCGACCCAATGGCTTACGTGCGAAATGTGGTGAAAGACAAACGTCTCCCGAAATTCTTGTTCAAACATGTTGAAGTATCTTATGTCAAGCAAGAGATAAACAAACTGAAGACCTCAAAATCGCCAGGTCCAGATAAAATACCTATTAAAATACTAAAAGACGCTGTAGAGATTGTAAGCGGGCCTTTGACAAAAATATTCAATAGATCCCTCGACACTGGCGTTTTTCCAGATCTTTGGAAACTGGCAAGAGTGGCACCAATATTTAAGGCAGGTCAAAAATCAGAGTTGACAAATTACAGACCAATCTCTGTTGTTTCGATACTGTCAAGATTGCTGGAAAAGATGGCCCATGATCAACTCTTTTCCCATATGAAAGATTGTGGTCTTCTTTCAGACAACCAATTCGCCTTCCGAAAATTACATAACACGCAAACATCGATAATGAACATAACAGAGACTTGGTTCAGGAACATCAACGAGCAAAAAACGAATTTAAGCGTATTTTTAGATCTAAAAAAAGCCTTTGATACCGTTGACCATGATGTTCTGTTGTCGAAGCTATCAGCCTATGGAGTCACCGATCTTGCACACGGTTGGTTCACTTCATACCTTGCCGGGAGAGAGCAGTATTGTTATGTAGAAGGTAAATCGTCAAACAAGCGTTTAGTACAGTGTGGAATACCACAGGGGTCGTGTTTGGGTCCCTTACTTTTCATCATTTATATGAACGATTTTGAAAAATGTTTGAAAAAGTCTAAACCAAATATGTACGCGGATGACACGAGCATTTCTTATGCCTCCAATGAGATCAACGAGCTTTTTAATGAGATAAAGGGCGAACTTGATCTTGTTTCATCCTGGATGAGGCAAAACAAACTTAGCCTAAATGCTGAAAAAAGCGAATTTATGTTGATAGGGCATCCAAAACAACTGAACAAAGCCAAAGATTTCCCTGACCTCGAAGTAGAAGATCAAAAATTATGCAGAGCTCAAAAAACAAAATATCTTGGTGTCATAATAGACGAAAGTATGAATTGGGAAGAACAACTCAAAACCATAAAGCGAAAGATAAAAAACGGATTAGGGGCGATGTTTAAACTCAAAAACATCCTCTCCCAGAAACAATTGGCAACTGTTTATCGAGCATTAATTGAAAGCCATCTGAGATATTGCAGTGTCATTTGGGGATGTCTGTCAAACACAAAACTGGAATCCCTACAGAGGCTGCAAAACAGGGCACGCAGACTAATTGAATGCGCAAGGCACAAAGATGGCTGGGTATGCGATTGGCTCGATGTACGCAATCTAATAAAATATGACCAGCTAATTACTACATACAAGATAAAAAATGGACTCTGCCCAGAGAACCTGAAAAATAAATTCACTCCTAGGTCGAATATTTCGAAATATAACACAAGAAAAATTGATGATTTCGAAATTCCTCGGCTTCGTCTTGAGTACTGCAAAAAGTCTTTTGGATACCAGGGAGCAAGTGCCTGGAACGAGATCCCAAAGCAAATACGAGACTCTGCCTCATTGAGCTCCTTCAAAGTAAGACTGAGGGAGTTCTTGAGGTAGAGGGACACAAACACAACCCCTTGGAAGAGCAGCTTTATTTTTTCATGATATTATCAACATTTATATTTACTTTGTTATGCTGATAGGGTATTGTGTATAAATAAGAATAAAATAAAATAAAATAAATAAAAATAAATAATCATGCATATTTGCTACTGGAATGCATAAAAAATGTATCTTGAACTTTAACCCTATCAAGCCTAAGGGGTTGAATCAGCCCCCCTAGCGGTTTTTTGTCTGTAAATTTTTACCAAGTGCACTTTCAACACTGAAACTTTCTGACCTTTAGTTTTTATCCTTGTTACGATGTAAAATTAATTTTTTGAAAAGATCAAATTCATTCCAGGGGGTAAAAGCGACCAGTTTTCAAGAGATGTATGTGTAATATTTTGAATAATTCCTAATAAAATCTACAGCTAATGTGATAAAATGATGAAAAGATAGAAATGCATACTATTGTTGATGCCCTATCCAACAAATTAGCTAATTTGAATTTGAAGGTATGGTTTTGTGGATTTTGGCACTACGCATGCGCGCATTCTTTGCATTCCTGTGTGATGACGTCATCACTTTTCGTTAATTTTTCTTCGCAGAGCAAATACTATTTAGACATGGAATACAATGAAATTGGACTGATGTTCTTAATGCTTTTTGTTTTCTCACAATCAACGATTGAAAATTTTTAGTACTGAACCCTATTGACTTTGAAAATTGAATAATGTGACGTCATGGAAAGGTCACACATTTTTGGGTTCATCATAAGTTGTTCTACACACATGCAAAGTTTCAAGGCTCTAGGTTGTCCAGAACAGAAGTAAATTAGGGGGCCCAATCAGCCCCCCCCCCTATGCTTCCTAGAGCATCAAATACCCTAGGCCTGATTGGGTTAAATATAGCTTCAAAAAGCAGCCATGTTTCGATGCAGTTTTTACTCTAACTCTGATCCGAGGCATTAGTTCCTCTCTCAATGTTATTTCTTTCCTCCGAAAAACGGAAACCAATCAAAGCAAGCAGCATGATCAAATTTTATCTAGGACCCTTTGCTCTGTATCCTTCCCTTAAATGCAATAAAGCAAATATATGAAAGTAAAACAATCATTGAATCCAGATACAGCTTTGAGTGTTACAAAGCAGGATAATATAAGAGTGCTAGGTGGGTTTAACCAGTTGACTGAGATGAATTTAATTGATATGCGTAGGTGCGAGTTAATCGTTTACTGCGCAGGTTTTTGTCAAGCCATTGTCTTTCAACATTTCATGACAAATTCTGACATGAATCGTTACAACGCAAATTAAAATCATCCCTCCTTGCGGGCTGGCTTGCCTGATATGAATAGGCCCTAAAAGAGCGCATTCCAAGTCCCTAATATCGAAATGTCATTTGCCGTCTACTCCATCGTAACACCGTTCTTTCAGATCGTCAGGCTGACCCTATTCCACGCACTCACATTGGACCAAACGGCTGCCGCCGTAGGATCTGGGTTGGTTGTCCTCGTCGCCGCCGTAGATGAAACACTGCTGCTGCTGAAAAGACCATTATATTATGCTAGAAAAGTCATTAAGCTGAATTTGTATAGGTTCTTTTTAGTTCTTGTTCGTAACTGAATTAAATACGTAATTTGTTCATCTTTTGATCAGATGTTGATTATAGTGGCTTTTTTGAAGATATGAGGCCTCTGCAACTTACTGTTAATTTAGCAATGAAGCTTATGCCAATGCTATGCAGCAGTAGAGAAAAGTTCAGGTACTGTAATTCACTCTTTGAACAGATTTGCTGGATCGGATGTTTGGAGTAATATGCTTTCATACCACATTTTATGAATCATGATAAAGAAAAACATACAAAATAAATAATAAACTCTATCACTGAAATAAAGCAAAAAAGTGATTGAAATCCTGTGACAATCAACAAGGGTACGTTTTGTAACTACATAGCATTGGTTGCCTTTGATTGACACACTAATTAGTGATCGCAGACCAAGGAAATTGAACCGTTGACCAGACAGGCTATGAATGTAGACAAAGGTAGAATGAAAACGTTGTCCTGAATCACAAGTAATTAACTGTCGTTGTTAGCACCCAAAATGGGCTGTGGGAGAAGAAATAGGTATATGTTGAGAGAAAGAATATACATCTATTCATCTGCCGAGCTGCCGGCTAAATCATTTTTCGGTTTTTGAAAAAAGTATTTGAAACGAAAACATGTGAGATTTGTGATACTCACAGTGCATGTATTTTCTTACAAGAAACTGATCATAAGAAACTCAACTTTCAAATCGCCAAAAGATTAAGAAAGTCCAGTACTGGGAAAATTTAACCTAAGAAATTATCTATTCTTGTAAAGGAATCCTTAACAAATTGTATTTTATTTCAAATTCCACTTATTTTTCGTATCATATTTCTTTTAAGTTAGTAGTATAGTGAAAACATCGAAGAAGCTTCAAAAAACCTGTTTTTAAATGCTTTTGAGGGAACAGGCAGTAAAATGAAAATTGTTTATTTCATTTCATTTCATTTATTTAAGGAGGGCTGCCCTTCGGCAAAAGCCGTTTTTCAAGGGGCCTTCCTTGTTATGGAACGTTCAAGAAACTCGTAAGAAACTCTTTATACTCAAAATCTGAGCCATGCTTTTACTTTCTTATAAAAAATTGCGTGTACTACAATTGTACTCAAAGTCTTGTTTCCTTCAGTTTCTGAAGAAACAAAATGAAACTTGGGTAGATGTATTCTTCTTCTTTCAAAAGATGCTCATCTCTTCTCTTATAGAAATAGAAATAGCCCCTGTTGGTATGGACAATGGCAGAGTTATCTTTGTTTCAAGGCAACATTTACGGTCTGCTTTCTTTATATCCATGGCTTGGTTGCTCAACAGTTGAAAAATCTCAGTTTTATCTCGCTATCACTTTGAAAATGCATCATTCTTACAACACACATTTACAAGACCCGAACAGTTTACTTTTACAGCCCTAAAATCAAATTTCTGCCCCAATTAGCGATTAATCGTGAACCTAATAAGAAAGAAAGCGTCGAAAGTCACCAGCTCAGCAGCTGTCAAGAAAGATGACAAACTCAGTTGACAATATTTTAGTTGATTAAGATGTAACAAGAATCCGAACCGCTTGAACGCGGTAGCAACAACTTGAAAGCTTTGGAAGTTGCCCAAAATCAAAAAATGCCAACAAATATCAAGGCATCAGACGTTATGGGTAGGAGATATCTGGTTGAAATGTCTCCAGTTGAAATCCAACCGCGGTACTATTTTATCCATACGTTCTGAAAATTTAAAGCGGAAACTCCTTGGAAGCTGACCAGGTCTCCTTGACCCCTAGTCTGGCAAGGGCGTCACCAGCGCAAAAAACTGGGGTGGAAAACCAGTAGCCCCCACGAAAGGTCTCCTGAGCACGCGTTTCAAACTTGAGGAAAATGTGGGAAATGCTTTTTTTAATTCAATGAATTTCGATATTTTTGGAAAAGCAACCATCTCAACCAGCATAATTGGTAACAGTTTGCATTATGGCACAATGAAAATCGAAACAGGAAAGTGTTTCATATATCTATTTATGAGGCAGAAAGTGACGTTATTTGAAACTGAAATTTAAGGATAATCTTTAAATTGTCAATAACTGAATTCAAAATTCAAGAGGAAGACCAGTTACCACAAAAGTTCCAAGTCAATAAAAATCTACTCCTCCCCTCTCCCACTCTAAGTTTTTTTAATAGGTTTCGAAAAATTAGAAAATCGAGCTTTGACAAAACTGGGGTGGACAGATTCACCCCAGTCCAACCCGTGGCGACGCCACTAAGTCTAGGGTACTTCTCCTTACCAAGAAAAGGTACTCCAGGATTACATTCAAGCTGGAAAGGGGATCAAATTCATGCTATTTGATGATTTTTGCCGTGTTCAACACAAAATATGCTTGAATATTCAATATTGTTGTGATTAGGCATCCCTCCCAAGAATTTGTCGTCAACTGGAGATAAATCAACTGTCCGAAAACCACAGGAAGTCTGTTCCTACGAGAAGTTGCGACGGTCTTTCACTGGCCAGCAGGTTTCCACTGGTTCACAGCCTTCTACAAATTTTGTTACAGATCTGTTTCGCTTGTACGAGCTATGGAATATGATGCTTGCTGAGTCCCAAGCCGAAGAAAAAGAAAGAGGCTTGCGAATAGTTATGTGGCTGAAAATAATGAAAACTTCCAAACAATCGTAATCAAAGGCAACATTTTCAATCATAAAAGTAAAAAGGAGCTTGTATCGGGTTCATTTTCAGTCACACACTTGTTACAAAAAAACTCTTTCGTTTTCTTCTGCTTTGGACTCAAGCACAACATTCAATAGCTCTTGGAAACGAAACAGATTTGTAACAAAAGACAGATTTGCATTGCAATTCTCAAAGGAATGCTGACTTGCTTTACACATGCTTGCAAGCTTCACTAATTCGTTTGCATTTGCCAATCGATAACCGACTGACCAGTTTTTCTGATGTTTGTTGCCGAGCAGGCTACCAATCCACTGTGATCCATTAGGCCCTTTTTTATCAAATTAAGGCCAAAAAATAAAGTTCCTAATCCGAATAAAATTTTACAATTGTGACATGAACCATAACCTAGGGGTTCATGCGCTGCAAAAATTTTCGAGATCAATCAACCGAAAGTCGTAGATATTGATTTTTGAAGTTGGGCCTAAATCAGATCTTTGTTTACATGACCGGAAGAGGCATGGCACTGCTTTGACAGCAAATTACAATTCCTTGTATCTACGCTCAGACTTCACCGATCTTTTTCATTTTAGTCGCATTCTGATCCTCTGAATGTGTGCTTTGAGGCAATGTAAAGCATGCTAAAGTGTTTTTCTTTTTATGACCGCTTTTAGACCATTTCATAATGGTACTTTTCAAAAAAATTTTTGTCTTCCAAGCGAAACATATTTTTGTTGAGCATAGCGATACATACTTTTTTGTCTTCAGCTTTTAATTTTAGAATTGATTTTTGAAGACAACAATTTTTTTGAAAAGTACCATTGTGAAATGGTCTAAAAATAGTCATAAAAAGGCAAAATATTTGAGCATGCTTTACATTGCCTCAAAGCACACATTCAGAGGATCAGAATGAGACTAAAATGAAAAAGATCGGTGAAGTCTGAGCCTAGATACAGGGAATTGTAATTTGCTGTCAAAACAGTGCCATGCCTCTTCCGGTCATGTAAACAAAGATCTGATTTAGGCCCAACTTCAAAAATCAATATCTTCGCTTTCGGTTGACCGACCTTGAAAATTTTTGCAGCACATGAACCCTAGGTTATGGTGCATGTCTCAAGTCTAAAATCAGGCAGAAATCCAAAACTTCAAATTTTGGTTAAATTCGATGCTCTGGATCACAGTGCAATCCTTCAAATTTTTGTGGAAATTTAAATTTAGCATGTGTGTCCGTGAAGATATAGTATTCGTCGCAAAGGAGTTTGACTAAAGTCCTTAGATTTGCTTATTTGCTTAGTGGAAAATGAAGTTCTTCTGTCTCCAAAGCTGTGAAAGCAAGCAATTTTGCGCAACAGATCTTTCGATTGGCAAGGATATGAATAACACCATACTTTTTACAGAATTCGATAAACCGAGTGGCTGTAGAGCAATTCCCAGAGAGGAGGATTTCTGAGAACCGGCTTCCCGTGCTCACTTGGGAGGAAAGCAGAGTCACCGTAGGCCGCAATGGAATCGTTTAAAAGAGTGTCCTGATCAGGGTCTTGATAAACATAAAGCACGAATTTTTACTGGCTTCAGTAGAGTTTCCTCATATGCGTGCCGATGTGAAAGGATACAAAGAAAAGATTTAGATAGCTTCGGTTAAAAGAGTATGCATCTAAATCTTCATCTACCGGGTGTCCCTAAAAAGTACTTCCATTTGAAAAATCGTGAAAATCCATTGAAGAGCCCTGTCATAAAATTTCTTTTGTCAATGATCCAAACAATTTTGAAAATGATGAAAGCCTTACTAAATGGGCATAAAATGAAAGTTTATGAAAACTTGTTCTGCTATGCTCTTAGAGATACGTCGTAAATCTTGCCTAAAGCTCAATTTGTACGTCGTTAACTCGCTACCGAATCAATTAGGATTCAGATCGACAAAAGCACGCGTTAAGCGCGTCATAAAAATTTGATTAGATTAAAACGTCGCACTTCTACCGCGCCAATTCATTTCGGCAATTCCGAAGCTACCTCTATTTGGCGCCTACTCGCATATGAGGCTTTTTCATGTTAACCATGTTTTTCAAATTGAATTGATTCATCAGAAGCGCGACGTTTAAATCCAAGTCGCGCTTTGGTCGCATAGTGCGACTGGCAACGACGAGCTTACGTCGTGCTTTGCATTTGATTCGAGCTTAATTCCAAATTCAATTTAGACGTCGAACTTATCTCGAACTTAATCGACACTTTGAAAATTTTGAAACTTCATAATTGATTCGGTGCGAGTTAAGCGCGACGTATAAATTGGGCCTAAGAGCCATTTCATTATCTTTCAAGCCTACAATGATAGTTTATGTTTCTTTCTGCCATTTGTGAAAAAACTAGTATTCCAAAGAAATTCATTTGGTAATTATGAACGCTTTGTGCAGACTAGGCTTTTGAAACTTTAAGGAGACTAGGGGCCACACGAAGTGTCCCCCTCTTTTTTATTCTCAGAACCACGAGTGCTACAGGCTTGAAACTTCGCAGTAACAAACATGATCAGGCAAACAAAAGGATGTCATTTATTTTTGTTTATATCACGTGACTAAGTGCTGACGTCAGCAAATGTTGCTAGATCAGGTGCAATTGCCACTTGGACTTAGTCGCGTTGTTTCTCCAGATTGATAAAACATACCGATATGAGATTCGAAACATAAAAAGATTATATCTTTGTAATTTTTACTTTGAATCTTATGCTTCGCAATATTAATATTTTTTCTGATGTCAGAATCTATTCATTTATTTTGTTGTGCTCGGAAAAAACAATATTTGTCTAAACTTTGCTATAAATTGGTATGAAAATAGCAAAACAATAGTAAATGTAAATAAAAAGACCTGCTGAATCATAATATGTTGGTCATTTTTCGAAAAGTGAAGCTTCAACAAATTATCGATGACGTCATAAAAAGTCAATAAACTATATATCAAATGAAAGCCTGTTTCAAAATAAGTTCAGTAATGTTTGGCTCATTGCTATACAGTTAATGGCTCGAAATGTATGACTGAGAAGGTATTTATTTTCAGAGCACACATTCAATTCATCGTTGACCGCTTGAATCAGGGTCATTTTCGAAATTGAAATGGAAGGATATATCCTAGAGAGAAACTTTAAGTCACTAAAAATCAGACTATTGTAGGTGATATTTGAAGAGCTGTGTAGAAGAAGTTGAAGAAGTTCACTAGGGGGACCACTTTGTGCCCCCTAGTCTGGATCGAGTTAAAAGCCAAAAAATTTCTGACATGTCATTCGTCGAAAAATTTTAACGTCTGAATTTTTTTGTAGTCGACAATCTTTTGCGGCATAGAAAAATTTACAATACAAGGCTAATTACCAAACATCCAGTGTGAAACAGGCGTAAAAAATGAAGAAAAGTGAAAAGGACTTAGTGGCTGAGTGGCCTGAAACAAACGTTTCGAATCTATTTTAATCAAACTGACCGGTTTCTTTTTATAAAATCTATTGTCAGTTTGAGTATATTTTTGCTGATTTAATTCGAAATGTATATATCGCCATACAATAAAATCTGTACAAGAACATCATTGGGAAGGCTGTTTATTTCAACAAATGGTAGTAATACTACCGAAGCTCCGGCGAGAAGATCTCATCGCTGAAAGTCAAATAAAGGGCACAGCAACAAACAGTGCTCCACGTCCTCAATACCGTCATGCCTTGGGAACATAGGGCTAAGAGTATCCCTAAAATTGTGCTAGAATTTGTGGAAATTTGGTCTGGTGAGACCAATTTTTATTTTGGAAAGACATAAACAGGGATATTGGTTAATGAATACCTAAGACAGGTTATACAGAGAGCCGAATTATTGTTAGAAACATTGTCTTAAAAACAGCAACAGACGGCCGGAACAAGCCTGGTTTCAGGATCAACTTTTCAATTCAGAGCCGAAGGGCAAATCACTGCTTAAAATCACGTACGCTCTCGAAAATAATAACATCATAATCACAAATTAACCACATTAATCACATGAAATCAGATTAATCACGAAAAATCAACAGTCACATTAATCACACACTGTGAGTGTTTAACAACGTTCATTTCCTTACATTCATAAGAAAATGAACGAATTAGAATATCCCTTTCCCCATTTTTTCGAATTTCTATGAATACATCATCAAATATCAGCCGAACATACACTCAAAAAATTTACACAACAATTATTCTGAGGACCCTGCGATAGAGCAAAAAATGGAACCTCGTTCTTATTCCAATGTCACTAGGAATACTAATAGACCTTTTTTAGCTATCTAAAAAAGGGCCTGGATCGAGCGTTATTTTTACATATTTTTATACACGAGGCTCGATCGAGTGACGCATTCGAAAATTTTACAGAATGTAGCGAAATATCGTTCGATTCTGACTCTTTTTCAAAATGGCTGAAAGGTCTATTGCTGTAAAAGCGACTAGAATCAAATTTTGCTGCGGTATATTTGACTGCAAAGATGCCAAGGGGTCTTTTGAATCTGTTGAATTAGAATTGGCATGTGGTTAGTTATAGATACCGGGTGTCCCAGAAAAAACGCAACAGATTTGATCAGGGATAGCGACAAAAATTTAGATCGAATCAACCCAAAATAATTTTTATAATAATCCTCGATAGTCAACTTAAAGATAAATACCGTGTTTGATGATATTGGTGCATTGAGGGAGGGAATATTAATATTGAAAGTCCAGCTTTGCCTCCATTTCTAAACCAGAGCTTTTGGATTTTGGCCTAAGTGCAACAGCGCTGTTTAAAGGAATCTCCTTAGTCATAAGCATAACGTAGTAGTTATGAGCAAGAGCCCATACTTTAAGGAAACATTTTCAATAGAAAGTCCAAAGATAAAAATGGACAAACATGTTATTGCATATATACGCAAAGGAATATGTCTCCTCAATCACAG
Organism: Aurelia sp. 3 sensu Dawson et al. (2005); assembly: GCA_964020215.1. Taxonomy (NCBI): domain Eukaryota; kingdom Metazoa; phylum Cnidaria; class Scyphozoa; order Semaeostomeae; family Ulmaridae; genus Aurelia; species Aurelia sp. 3 sensu Dawson et al. (2005). The sequence continues at coordinate 13,112,231 of OZ026580.1, read as the reverse complement.
TGCATCCGCAAAAAAGTCACGCACGAGTGAGCATTTTCAATGATGTTATTCATGGATACTTTTCCCATGGGTATATTTGATTGTGTTTCGTAATAATATTGAAACAGAATATACACGATGGATTTCATTCAAACAATGAAGGTTTGAATAGTCTGGTTTTTAGTGACTTCTAGTTTTTATCTGAGACATCTTGCCTTGTCAATTTCAAAATTTTCGACCCTTCTTCCGGGGGTCAACGCATAATTTTAAAATGAGTGCTCCGCAAAAATATTCCTTTTCAGTCATTACTTTTGAACTACTGTCTCTACCGGGTGAGCCAGAAAAAAGGTCCCACCTTTGAAAATTCATAACAGCAAGAGTAGTTCACAGATCTGAATGATTGCAATTCTATTTAGAAACCGAAAGATCAAAGTATTTTTGCGATTTTTCTCGATGTCTCACGAGCTCTAGGAATATTGGTAAATTCAACTTTACAAAATTTCATGGTTGCAAAATGACTGAAAAATGGCCTAAAAGACCGATCAAAGCATAAATGACTCCACGCACAGAATAATGAAGGAAATGCAACTTCTCATGCCTGAGAGATATCATCCGTACGTTAATTGCCATGGGATTGAAAATCTTCTGTATTTGTTTGAAAAAATCGATGTCTTATAACACTCGAGGGAAGTGAAACGCCCATTGCCTATTGTTCGGTGTGAATAGAGTCCTTACGATTTGATTAATGTCTTAGGCCTTTTTCTCGTCATTTTGCAAGCATGAAATTTGAGTAAAGTTGAATTTACCAATGCTTCTAGTGCAGGTAGGACAGCGAAAAAAATCAGACAAATACTTCAATCTTTCGGCTTTTAACTAGAATTTTAATGATTCAAATCTATGAAGTAGTCTTGTTGCTATGAATTTTCAAATGTGGGAACATTTTTCTGGCTCACCCGGAATAACAATGAGACAAACATTACTAGACTTGTCTTAAACAGGCTTTCATTTGACATATAGTTTATCGATTTTTGATGACGTCATCAGTAATTGGCTGTTGCGTATGCGTACTGACAAAAACCCATGTTAGGCTTCATTTTTTGAAAAATGAGCAACATATTATGATTCAGCAGTTCTATTTATCTAAAAAATTTTAGACAAAATTGCTTGTTTTGCAGACAAAATAAGTAAATAAATGCCGACAGCAACAAAAATGTAAAAGGTACGAAGCATAAACTCCAAAATAAGAATTACAAGGATATAATCTTTCTATGTTTTCAATTTCATATCGGTATGTTTTATCAATTGGGAGATACAACGCGACAAAATCCATGTGGTTTTGCACTTAACTTAGCAACATTTGCTGATGTCAGCACTTAGTCACGTGACATAACAAAAGAAATGAAGTAATCTTGTTTGCCTGATCATGTTTGTTCCTTGTACCAAGTTTCAGGTCTCTAACTTTTATGATTCTGAAAAAAACAGAGGGGGGCATTTGTGCCCCCGTAGCCTCCCAAAAGTTTCAAAAGCCTTGTCTGGATAGGGTTAAATCGTGGGAAATTTCTGTAAAGTGGTCCGAAATTCCGTGAAAAGACATCCGAGAATTGTTGGTCCGAACCCCTTCATCCGAAATTCTTGGCTCTAACATCCAGTCAAAAGATCAGCTATACACGAGTAAGAAATGACTTTGGCGATTGGCAAACCAAATGAAATCAGGTTATAGTGATTTTACCAACAAGGGCACTCATTCTGAGGTACCCGATGTCTAATTGAAAAATATACCGGGTGACCAAAAAAAAGTGACCCGATGCAAACCGCTATTGAAAAATAAGTAAGAAACCGATGAGAATGTTTCAAACGTTGTTCTGTCGCTAAAAGACCAGCCTACATTAAGGGTATTTTTGCAATTTTTTCCGGTTCGGTAAACATTGCAAATTAAGGATTTCGCGGAAAAGGGCATGTCAGAAATCCTCAAAAAGTCGTCAAAAACAAGGGATCGATTTACAGCCACTTCAGATCTTTAAAAAAATGTGGAGCATGTATTATTTCAGGCTGGGAATAGGTAACTCAGTCAAAAGTTTCCAGAGAAAGTTTATATATAGTCCCCAAGTACCTAAGAATTGGGAGTGAACGTTCCCTGTAAACTCATTTAACTTGAAAGGAATTCAACTTTCCGTGCAATTCAAGAATTCTTTACAAAAAAGCAGAAGCAGCCTTGTCCCTTGAGACAAGAATATTTCAGGAATCTAGGGACTATAAACTCGTTCTGAAAACTTTCGACTGAGTTGCCTATTCCCAACCTGAAATAAAACACGCTCCACATTGTTTTGAAGATCTGAAATGGCTGTAAAATGAACCCCTGTTTTGACGACTTTTTGAGGATTTCAGGCATGCCATTTTCCTCAAAATCTTTAATTTGGAAAATTTACGGTGCCGAAAAAAATTGCAAAAAATAATCCTAATGTACGGTAGCCTTTTAGCGACAGAACAACGTTTGAAGCATTTCAATCGGCCCCTAACTCATTTTGCTATAACAGGTCATAACAGATTCCGCCGGGTCACTTTTTTTGGGTCACCCCGTATAAACTGAAATGAATTGAGGTGTGAGGCATGCCTCCATGCGTGATTCGCCTTCATTAACGAAATTACTATGGACATAACGGGGCATAACGGAAAAACCAGACCCAGGACCAGTAGGACCGGACCCTAACGGTCCTGACCCCGGCAGAATACCCATTCATTTCCATGTTTCCAGATGACTGATTGGGTACATTGGTAATGGGCTACTTGCTTTTTTGCACACTAGAGCCTATTTCTTGGTTCCTAGAAAGCCCCCTGATGTTTAACAATGTATCATTAACCATTATTAACATTATTAACTCATCATTAACTTGAATAAAGGAAAAACGGAGTCACTCCTATTTGGCACAGAAAAACGTCTTTCTTCGAAAGATCCGATGGAAGTGTATATGAATGAAAAACTTATAAAAGTTGCTGATGGGTACAAGTACCTTGGAGTTTGGCTGGAACCAAAATTAGATGTGAATGAACACCTCCAAAGAGTATTGAGGAAAGCAAATGCCCGAGTAAAGCTGTTGTCCCGTGTGCGTGATTCATTATCGGCTTTTGCTGCTAAGGCGGTATATAATTCTTTCATTCTACCAACAATGCTTTACTGTTCAACGCCAGTTGTCAAAGTCTCTGATACAATGTTAAAGAAATTTGAAAGTATACAAAATAGAGCGCAAAGAGTAATATATGGATTGCAGGAAGACAACAGATGTGGCCTTATTTCGATCAATAATCAAAAAAAGATGAAAGTTGCAGTACAGATGTTCAAGTGCCGTCAAGGAACTTGTATACCAGCCTTTACAAAGTACGCAGATAATATTGACCATCAGCACGAAACGAGAAGCAACAGATCATTGCTAAGACTGCCCTTGGTTAAAACAGAAACTGCGAAAAGATCCCTTTACTTTCAAGGACCGTACTGTTTCAACGAACTTCCACGAGAACTACGTTCCCTGGAATCATTTGTAATTTTTAAATCTAAGTTGAGAGAACCTTTTTTACCGTAAGAAGAACTATAGAGCAGTAAGGCAGAGAACAATTAAAAGCGTAAATTTCCAGATTTTATTGTAACTCAGTTGTAAAGTTTAGTTTTCTTTATGATTGTATATGTTTAGAACAGGGCCCTTATTGATAACAGCTGCGAATCTTTGACTAGCAGCAGCAGTTGGCGTAATACCATTTGATAAACAAATTTGTCTCGACCAAATAAACGTTAAATCCACTTCAGAAAGTTTGGAATTAAAGGAGAGACTGACCTCATGACCTCACTAAGTGTTCTTCCGTGTTCTCCTGGGATGTGGCTGACAAGTGCCAAAAGCCTCCCATTGTCACAATTTATTGTTCTTTTGTGGGACATTTCAACATTCAGCAAGCGTTGCTAGCAGAAAAACAGGAATTCAAAAGATTCGAGGAAATAGACCAATCAGCAACAAAAATAACAACAGCACACTCTGGCCCCGTCCACACGTATCCGGATCTTTTTGAAAACGCACCTTTTTTTATCCGTTTTGGGTTCCCGTCCACACGGAGACGGCGTTTTCAGTCACCGAAAACGAAGCTTTTCGAAAACGCTCTCCAGAGTGGATCTTTTTGAAAACGCCGTTTTCCTGTTCTCGTGTGGACGGGTGAAAACGGAGCTTTTCGAAAACGCTGACGTCAAGGCATCGATTTACGACGTATCAGAGCATGCGCTCGGTTCTTTGGGGATCCCGCGTGGGCATTTTGCTTGTCTGTTTTCTCTCATCGAAGTTCGAATGCCGAATATCGTTATCGATTATGGAATTTCATTATCGAATATCGAATTGTGAGTGTCACAGCGTTTCCGTGTGGACGGGGATATTTTCGAAAACGCTCCTCGTGTGGACGCGAATCTCTTTGAAAACGGATAAAAAAAGATGCGTTTTCAAAAATATCCGGATACGTGTGGACGGGGCCTCTGTTATGAATTTTTGTATCCAACTATTGTTGACCACTCGAAGGCATCTTCGATGTCCCGTCCCTCACTTTGAATCGTGACAGAATCCTTGAATAAGTTTGGATAAGGTATTGCTCAATTTTCTTCCTTTCTCCTGCAGGAACGCATTTCAATCTCGATCTAGTCATTTCGAAGGTTGACCCTGCTCATGGGGTAATGCATGAAGGAGGTATTTTCCTTCCCTAGACCCTACACGGGTTTTCTCTTCGGCTGTTGTGATGCAATTGACGACACAATACACACATTTTTATAAGCAACTAATAATTTGGACACGTATTGCAAATTTCTTAAAATTATCAGATTATTAGTGCTTGGAGTCTCGCCTCTTTAGCGCATGTTTTTTATTGACTGGCAGAACATCCACCACTTTGAAAGTTGAAAAATCGCAAACATGAGCACTGGCGGAGCAAAACGGGCATACAGTTCAAATCCTTACTGGTTGCTGAAAGCACGCGGAAATCATCCAATTTCACGGTAGTCAACCAATCAAATAGCCCAAATCCAGCGATGTGATTTCATTTCATTTCTTCATTTTAACTTTTTTATCCATGGTAATCCACTCAGTTGAACTGCTTTACAGGGAGCCATGCAAAAAACAAAACCTAATAATAACTAAAATATACAACCCTATTTACAATAATCTAAGACAAAAAAGGAAAGGAAAACGAGATGAGTCATAGTTTGGTTTTGTAATTTCTTCGAAAGGAGCTGAATGATGCGGACGCTTTGATAACACTATCTTGATCACTCCAGACCCTGGCCCTTCTGTAAACAAACGATTTCTGACCAGTTGATGCTCTCAATAGTGGTAATCTAAGGTCAGTTTTAAAGTTCCTCAGCTGACGGTTTGTAGCTTCAGATACCTTTTGAAATATGTTTCGCAAGCAATCAGGGGCGAGGGCATTCAGAGATTTATAGACCATTTTGCTCGTCTCAAAGTCGATCAATACTTTGTGGTCAGCCAGCCAAGACTCCCTATCAAAGGCAGAGCTGAGGCGTCATAGGGGCTGTTTGTGACAATCCTGGCAGCTCGATTTTGAATTTTTTGCAACTTATCGAGGGCTGACGCACCGCAAGAGCTCCAAACAGGGCAGCAGTACCTAAAGTAGGGCTCAACGAGACTTCTATACAACATAATGAGGCTTTCCTTAGGTAGGTATCTTTGGAATACTTCAGCATACCGATACCTCTGGAGACTTTCCTTTTTTTTCTTGATTGTAGAGGACAAATGGGTAGACAATTTCAGTTGATCGTCAACCTGCAGACCTAGATGTCAGGTTTGGAAGAACTAGGCAAGTCTATACTATGAAGCTTGCACCTGCTACCTACTCTCTGGTCTCTAATAGACGGGGGGGGGGTTGGAATAGTTGGGGGGTTGGAAAAATCTCAAAAATTAATAGGGTTGGAATAATAGGGGGGTTGGAAAAAATCTCAGAAATAAATAGCCGGGGGGGGGGGGGGGGTTGGAACTTTAAAAATACAATGCAATGACATCACAGATTTCGCTCGAAAGTCTTAATCTTAGTTGGGTGCATAGAATTTTGTTGTGTAGCTTTTGTCTTGCTTGGAACTCGTTGCCAGAATTAGTAAGCGGGGGGGGGGGGGGGGGTTGGAATAAGAATGTCCTGGGTGGAAAATTTTCTAAAAATTAATAAGCGGGGGGGGGACGTCTATTAGAGACCAGAGAGTACTATCATTCCCTGAGTCTTTACGACAAAGCGATAACTTGTTGCCCTCAAGCCAACCTCGAATCCTTTCTTGTCTAGGGTATTTGAAAAGTTGGTTTTTAACCAGCTTTATGAGTATCTAGATAAAAACAAGCTCATATACTATAAGCAGTCTGGGTTTAGGTCCTTACACTCCGCTGTCACTTGTCTGCTGAAGTCTACAAATGATTGGTATGTTAATATGGACAAAGTTAGATTCAATGCTACAGTATGTATTGACTTGAAGGAGGCATTCGATACTGTAGATCACGATATTCTACTCCAAAAGTTAGAAAAGTATGGAGTGATTGGCCTTGAACATACCTGGTTTTCCTCATACCTGAAAAACAGGCGGCAGCTTTGTAGAGTGAATGGGGTAGCCTCAAATATGGAAGAAATAAAATGTGGAGTTCCTCAAGGCTCTTGCCTTGGGCCCCTTTTATTCCTCATACACATAAATGATCTGCCATTTGCTCTTAAAAACAGTGAACTAACGATGTATGCCGATGATACCAGTATATCATATTCTTCTAAGAATATCGACGAGCTTAATGAAACCCTTAACAGTGATCTAGACTCTTTGAAACAGTGGCTTGAAGGTAACAAGTTGTCTCTCAATGTAATCAAAACACAAGCAATGGTTATAGGCTCTAGGCCTAATATCAAGAAGATATCAGATAAATTAGTACCGACCCCGTCTTTCGCCATTGGCAACTCGCATATTGAAGTTGTAGATAATGCGAAATACTTGGGAGTACAACTTGATAAACATCTTGTGTGGGATGAGCATACTAAGGCTATACGTTCAAAGATTTCTCGCTCTTTGGGATTCCTAAAATATGCCAAGAAATTGCTTCCAAAGCATACCCTGAGTCAGATGTATAGAGGTATCGTTGAGCCCCATTTTCGCTACTGTTGCTCTGTGTGGGGTAGCTGTGGAGAATCTCGCCTTTTGATGCTACAAAAGTTACAAAATCGTGCTGCGAGAATAGTTACCAACAGTAGCTATGATGCACCAGCAGCAATCTTGATAAAAGAGCTCAAATGGCCGACAGTCCACGACATGATCAAACAAGAGACGACAACCATTGTTTTCAAATCAATAAGTGGTCTCGCGCCCACTTACCTCTCTACTTTATTCACGAGAAACTCGACACGGGAGACTGTAAATTTGAGAAATCGTGAGACTGACTTATTTGCTCCACGAATGAAAACAAGTAATGGCCAAAAAGCATTTTCGTTCTGTGGAGCAAAGGTTTGGAATGAATTAAAACATGAGGTCAAGCTAGCCCCCTCTCTGTCTACTTTTAAATGTAGACTGAAATGTAAATAGATTTTAATTTTTCATTTATTCTAATCTAACATTGTAAATGTTCTTTTTTATTTTAGTAGCATTGTAATTAGGTTTTTTCCACGGCCCCCTGAAAAGCAGCCACTCTTGGTTGATGGGACAACTAAATGTTTTGTTGTGTTGTAAGTTTACCGCTGTTAACCTTTTGTTTAACTTTTTTGACTCTTGAATAGATTTGACACATTTCTTGCACAAGCTTTTTGTTGCTTTTTTGTTTTGTGTAAGATCTATTCACTGGTGACCCAAACAGCCAAAAATGTTTTATCCTTTTTGTATCCATTTAAATGAATTGAGCAAAATCAGGCGTGCCATATCTATTTACGAGTGTATGAACTGTATCGAATCGCATTATCTCTAGCACAAAGCCTATCTATGCGGCGTTTGGAGGAGATTGCTGGCGCTTGCAGAGAAAATATGGAACCAGAAAAATTTGCAAGAAGTTGCTCAAGACTGGATGTTTTAAACGAAATTTGGAGACATCTAAATGGAAAATGAAGCCACATAGATCATTGAGTCGTTGGTAAGTGAATCAGTTTGCTCAAAAATACAAACTAAGCCCTTTTGGGGTCAACGAATGAGTTCTAATCGGTAAGAAGTTTAGGCCCAGATCACATTTCTGACAGAAATCGTTGAAAATCACCTGCGATTTTGAGATGTAATTGAAGGGACGGTGCTTGGGTTATTGCTTAGGGCAATATCCATAATCGCTGAGATTTTTATCCTTATATCTCATTTGCAGCGACTTTTATCGATGTTTGAACCAATGTAAATATTCTTCGACCGGAAAATGACTGTAATTTCGGCTCCAACTGAGATATTTTTCCAAGTACGCTACAAACTGTAGTGGGGCATCCCTCCTTCTGATTTATCAAAGAAAATTCCATGTAATTATTGTAACTTAGTGACCATTTCAACTTTCGTGAGGGTACTCAAGAATTCACTTCGATCGGCCAATGTGGTATCGCGTGGTTAGAAAGGGGCCATTTGATTGGCTGACTACCGTGAAATTGGATGATTTCCGCGTGCTTTCAGCAACCAGTAAGGATTTGAGCTGTATGCTAGATTCGTAAGCCTTGCGACACGGGGGGGGGGGGTTCTCGGCTAAATTTCGGGTAGGGGGGTGCCGCCCACAGTTTGAAAATGTAACCGTTGGCTAGATCAATTTTTGTGAAAATGATACCCTTGGCTAGACTAATTTTTCCTTCAGAAGTGCTCTGAATTGGCATTTTCTAGGCAAAACTTGCCAAATTTTCGCATTTTCTGGACCAAAATTTTTAAGAAGTTGGGTTTTTTTTACAAAAATTACCGAATTTTGACATCTCTTTGACCAAAATTCCCAAAAAGCATACCCTGGCCTAGACCTAACTCGACTAAAATTGCCAAAAAGTACACCCTTGGCTAGACTAGAAGTCCGAAAAAGTATACCCTCGCGGGCGGCACATCCCCAGGTACCTTTACTATGGAAGAACCCCCCTCCCCCGTGCCTTGCGAGCTCTAATCAACCATGGCCTCTCCAATTTGCATTCTTCGTTGAACCAGGGACAAACACTCTTATAGCTATTTTTCTTCTGATTATTTTTGAAAAGACTTTCATAAATATCAATTTCGATGGAGAGATTTGCTCTAGAGTAATTAACGAATTTCTGCAGAGCAAGATTTCTGAAAACCGGCTTATTACCTTATCAGAGTTAACAAGCAACAGCAGACACGGCGGGACAGAAGCACAGCAATGGAACTAGGCTTAAGCCGGACCTCCAGTAGGAGGAAAAATTTCATGCCGCAAAAAGTAGAACGCATTCCTACTATTCGCGGTTCGACATTTTTCCGCGGCGACAATTTGGATTAGATAGCCGCAATTTTTTCCGTTTCGAAATTTTTCCACCTAGGGGAGATCCGCCTTTAAGGTCACTATCATCGATTTCCTCGTTGCCAATTTTTTACAGATCCGTGGAAAGCTTATCGTGCAGTGGGAACAAAGCTCGTCGCTATAACATTTGGGCGACAAGACATGCAATGAGAAAAGAATGAACATCAAAAGTTTTAACTTTTCATCGTCTTCAGTCATTGCTTATTCGTTAATTGACTGAATAGTCAAGGGCATAAGTGGCGAAGTCAGACAAAGTATAGTGAGGGGACAACTGTTCAAAGTATCTTGACTGGGAAAGGTACACCCAGCCATACAATCTTATTACATTCTTTAATTACAATTTTAGCCAATTTTTTAAAAGTGGCAAGGGTATTTCCCCTGTCACACCCTTTGTCACATCATCGAAGGGCTTGCCACTTCCATATCATAGAATTTTTCCTTAACGAGCGGAGTCGAGAGTGATCAGATGCTAACTGTGACTTTATGTTTAAATATTCCAAAGAGGGAGATACCAATCCAGGTAATTCTTTACGTCTGCTAGAAATACAATATCTATTTGGCTGTCATCAATTAATTGAAGCCATTCTTGTAAGACAATGACTACTTCTACTCTAATAAATCAAATAGCTATGACAAACAAAAGTAATACAGCATCTTCGGGAATACATAAATCTTGCCTCAGTGATCATTACTTGGTTTTTGTGTTAGAAAAATTCATTGTGCTTGCAAAATATAACACAAGAGCATTTCTAGCAAGCAAATGAAGAACTTTGATAAGAACGAGTTTGTGAAAGATCTTTTAGGGGTTGACTAAAGAGGCATAGTACAGATTAAAGACGATATAAATGTTGCAAATAACAACTCGACAAAACATTTATCACTTATTCATGAAAAAACGTCCCGAAAAACATGGTCGTAGGCTCCAAGCCCAAAATTATGAAAATTACTGATAAAATTGTTGATCATTCACAGTTTTCTATAGGTGACTCTCAAAGATATCTGGGTGTGATAATCGAAATGACTTAAAGTGGGAAGAACATATTAACAATATCCGTACCAAGGTTCTCGTGTGGGTTTCTGAATATTCCAGGAAGCACACACTGAGTAAAATGTATCGGGGTATCGTCGCGCCCCATTTTCGGTTCTGTTGTTTGGAATGGGGGTGCTGTGGGGTGACCAAGCTGCAAACCTTATCAAAGTTGCAGAATCGAGTGGCTAGAATCGTTACAAAAAGTAGGTTTGATACCCCGTCTATGGCTTTGATACAAAGTTTAAATTGGCCAACTGTAAGCGATATTATTGGAAGCAAAACTGACACTACAATGTCCTGGGGGGGGGGGGGGTACTTGACCTAAGTTTGTACGGGGATGTGCCCACGAAAAAAAAACTTTCACCCTGCTCCAGCATTTTTGCCTTGAAATGATACCCTGTTCTAGAAAAAATCGGTGAAAAGTATACCCAAAAACACCAAAATTGGACAAAATGATAACAAAATTTCCTCTTTTGACATGTTTTGCCAACCTGCTCCAGAAAATTTGCCTTCTTTTGATACCCTGTTCTAGAAAAAATTGGCGAAAACGATACCCTGAAAAACGGCACATCCCCGTCGGACAACTATACTAAGTACCCCCCCCGGGTACAATGTAAAAATTGCTAAATGGTCTCGTCCCGGAGTACATTTCTAATTTGTTTGGAAAGAAGACAATTCGAAATGTCAGAGAGCTAAGAAATACAAAAAATGATCCTCTGATGCCCTTACGAAGAACTATTTGGCAAAGGGCTATATCTTTTCGTGGACCGAGGCGTTCGAATAGCTTGGAACCTGATGTTAAGCAGGCTCCATCTCTTGCCACCTTTAAGAAAAGAATCAAAGCGTTGTAATCCAAACGTTTTTGCCAAGGCCCCCTGAAAAGCAGTTCTCATGGACTGACGGGGCTACCGTATCTAAATGAATAGAAAAAGACAAAAAATGAACAGCTAATATTACACAAGATCTAACCAGTCATATGCGGCGATAGCGCCAAGATGAATCAATTTTCGTTAACCAACAGTATCCGATTTCTATCCCTTATACATCCTGTCTTCATCATCATTGCGTGCGAGTTCCAACGCTCTGAAAACAGAGATTGGAAATCGGAGATCAAGGTGAGAAAAATTAGGAAGGGATTGGGCAAAATGAGCCATTGAGAAATTTCAGGATTGAGAAATTCCCTGATTTAATTGTTATTATGCTTCAGTGGAAGAAACAACATTGCTTCTATTTTACGCACTTAGGCACTCAAGTGATCCATTTTGCCGTCGTCTGATCAAATCTGCTTCATTACATAAAACGCACAATAGCAGCTATGATTACAGTAAAAACTCGCGTATAAGAACCTACAATTTTGCAAGTCAGCCTGATTAAATTTTTATATATTGAGTATTTAGTGGAAAAATTAGGCTGTTCAGGTTCTTAAATTGGTTCTTATTTTATTCAGGCCTTTCAGGTATTTCTTTTGTTCATGAGGCCTTATTCACAATTGCAGTTTGTGGAAGAATCAGAAATTGTACAGAATACAATGAAAAGCTTTCAAAGCACCTTTAGAGTTCTTTGCAAAATACACATATAGTAGCATCAGTCTGTATAGGTTTAATGACAAAGCAACTAGAGTTTGATCTAATTTGATGATCTCTACAAATAAGAACCTATTTCGATTTTCAGGCTGAATCGGTTCTTATGTATTGGGGGTCTAATTTCAGAATTTCAGCCTGTAGGATCTTAATCACTAGGTTCTTATACGCGGGTTTTTACTGTAATGAGCCACCCTAAACGCATTAGCCATTAATTCTGCCCCATGTTGTCTATGCAATCAGCGCTTGATTTCTATTATTAAGTGAAAGATTAACCAACAGAATTCAGACAGCTCAAAATAATTGTATCAGGTGTTGCTTGAATCTGAATCAGAGAGCACCTATTGGATTAAAAAATGCAAAATATAAATTGGCTTCCCAGATTTGAACAACATACAACTGCAAAGGTCTTCAAATTTTGATAACTCAGCCCCATCGTACATTTCAGAGATGTTCTTAAGAGCTGGCCAGAGCCAAATGACTCGAAGATCTAAAAACAAATCGAATCAACCTTTCCGAAAGAGTAAAATATGGCAAAATTGTCTCTCAGATCTCGGGCCTAAAATATGGAACAATCTACCATCAGAACTAAAATCTTCAAAGAACATCAACGGTTTCAAAAACATAAATCAAAAAATGAATTCTTTAAAGAGATCCAACTTCAAAATTATAACCTTTAAAAATATTATTGACAACCCAAAATCAGCCAGCGGAAAGCGCTTGGTTCACATTTTATAGAATGAATTTTTCCCAGTTTTTGACACAAAGTCCTTTTTTCCTGAAGACATTTCTCTTGACAGAGCCTCTGGAGGGACAATTATGGAAAAAAGATCATATTGACCTTCTTAATGCTATCCCTGCCATTATTACCCGAAGTTCAAAGTGCTCTTCGTAGCATAGGTTCCAAATCGTTAAATCTACGAAATAAGGTGGGTGTAAAATTCACTGACCTATTTCTCTAAACTAAATAACTCGAAAGACACGTTAGCGACTTTTCTATGATTCTACCGTTGGACTTTCCAGAAATCTTGAATATTTGTCGAAATTACAGCCTATTTTATATTTCAGCTCATTTTATGATGTGACGTCATCAAATTTCTAAATCATAAACCAGAAGAGTGAAAGAGTTTTGGTTGACACCATATTGTAGCAATCCACAAACTATGGTTCTCTTGAAAATCATTTGATCTTTCGTCGACAGGTTTAGAAATTACAATAGTTTTGAGTTTTTTTCGAAAATTTTCTTGAATTCTTATAAAAGAAGATAAACACTGTAATTCTGAAAATATTGAGCAATTCAGAAAAGTCAAACGGCAGATTTACTGTAAAAATAGTTTAAGTTTCTTTAAAGCCGTTCAGTGCAAATAGATCATAGCATTTTACACCCAGCTTTTTAAAGATTTGAAACCTATGCTGCTCCTCGTGTGTCCTGCGCAATTCATAAACAGATTTGAGACTGCCCAAGAAAAAGTCAAGCAATGGGCAAAAGTGTTTTCTTATCGAGGAGCAAAAGCGCGCAATGACTTTCCTGCCGATACCAAACAAGTACTTTCCTTAATAGTTAAAATCTATTTAGGATTCTGCTGTAGCTTCCTTTTATTACATAGACTTTGTGAATTTTATATTAGGCTTTCAATACGATGGTTTTCACACTCCAATTTTTCTTTTTCCTTTGCAAAAATATATTGCAATTAATGTTTTTAAGTGGAGGCCCCTTGTAAAGCAACTCCGGTTGAGGGGCAACCCTCCTTAATTGCCCCTCCATGTTCCCACCAGCTTTGCTCATTTACTGGTGAAGTGCTTGTTTCTGGCCCTTCACATTGCCTAAATTGGGGCTAAAAACTACCATTCAAAGTCAAATCTTGAATAATCATTGAAGTTTGGCTGAACTTTAGGGAAACAGTACTTCCATAGCTTATCCCGCATTTGTGTCAAAGCTGGCAAAAACATAGGCTTAAATGCTCTAAAGAATTAGACTTTTGAAGGATCAACATTGTTCTCAACGAAGAGCAATTTGGCGTTACTAGAAATCTCGCTTGACGCGTAACGTAGCATAGAATATGGTCTAGATATTTGTTATTTTCTAGTTGTATTGGCGATGGGGTTGCTATACCTTTCACATTCTCCACGGTAACAGTCTGCATCATATGAAATAACATGATCAATTCGTAAAAAAGGAAACAACATACCGTTCTCGCAGCAAACAATATTGTCCAACTCGACGCAAGGACGAGGAATTTGTTGTCTCACCATCAATGCGAGTTCTAAACAAATAAAACATAACGTAGAAACCAGTTGCAGATTAAATTTGTTATATTCCAGAGTGACTAATGGACCTATCAAAATATTGCTGTCTGTTTGGAAGAGTCAATTCATTGGGAACAAAACATTGGGAAACTTCATTGGGGGGGGGGGCGTTTGCGATTCTCAAAGAGAGGATATCAAGTCCATCATGACGTCAAGACAGGGCTTTACTGAAGCACACAAAGGTAACAGAACATCTGAATGACTGCAACTGTGCATGCACGTAAAAGCAACTGCTAAAGATAACCCATGAGCACAAAACAGCATGCTCTGTATCTAGTCACTACCAATAATTGCATCCAAACAACGTCAGTACAAGTCCAAATTCATTTACCATAACAACACCGAAATCGAATAGATTTATAATTTTCAAATCTCAACGCTGGCTTTCCATAAGTATCTATTTGAAAACGCACGTTTCTGTCGCCTCTGTTCTTTTCTACATTTCTTCATTGATCGTCTGTGCCTCACATTCACACAATAAAGTCGACCTTGGTGAAATTCAGGCTTTCTGTTCCAGAATTGCAAAAGACTTCCTCAGTGCCAAAAATGACGATCAACTTTCATCAGAAACAAAGGCTCCTTCTCCAAAGAGCAAATTTCTGCTGGAGCTTGCGCGCATATATTCACCGTAAGGCATGAGTGTTGTGGAAATTTGATCGTGACTTTAGGCCATGTCGAAAGCACTTAACACTTTTGATGGGCATTCTGGAGACAATTTCTCCTATTTGCAGGAACATATAATGGACCAACATTGAGTCTTGAAAATGCCATAGAAGTTCAAACCTCAGTTATGAGAAGCCTGAAAATTGCATCGTAATACAAAATTATGTTTTTTTCGTAATAAAAGACACAAAGCAGAAACTGCGCACGCATGCGCAAAAACTCCCCCTTAGCTCCCTGCAACAGATCCCAAATTAGGAAACACTTGATATTTTCCTCTTAGGGCCTTGAACTCTTAACTTATCGTTTAACCCTATTTCACATGGGGGGGGGGGCGTTTTCGCCCCCCCCAACTAAACTTTTCTACACTGCACCGAAACGACACAAGATATGATGACCAAACCTTTGTGATTTTTACTCAAATCTAATTGGCAATCAAAATTTGAATGCCTCATTGTTCTAGATTTGATCACGTGACCACAATAGCACCATATTTGGAGAGTAGTTGACAAAAAAACAGCTTTGAACATCCATAATTTCTTTGTTTCTAGTCCGAATTACTTGAAACATGTATCATTCGATTGCTCTTGATGAGAGCTTTCACTTGATATATAATTTTTGCTAATTTGCTGACATCAGCAAAATTTAATATCTATGATGTCATTCATATTTATGACGTCATTTTTCGAATAAATTACTGTATTAATGAAGATTTTTGTTGCAATTTAGCTTAATCTCGTTTGTTTCATGCATATTAAGTCGATCTATGTCAGAAATAGCAAGAAAACTACGGAAAACTGCAGTGACAATAAGTAGAAAGGAATAAAGAGCTAATTAAGCGTTAATTGGTCTATAAATAGATACTTCAGATTGCTTCAAAGTACAATTTTACAATGTATTTCCTATCATTTAAGACTATTCTCATTAAAATCGGTTGAGCATTCAATTAAATAGAATTTTTCTTGCGAAGCAGCTATAAATTGGCCAGTTTTCCTTTTTTTGGTTGCCTAGCAACAAAACACGTGATTAATTAATTATAATTGTTATATTTGGAAAGCTTATTGTCCAAAGAACAATGGAGGAAAGTTTCATTGTTATATCTTTTGTAGTTTCAGAGAAAAAGAGGGGGGCGAAAAGGCCCCTCCCCCATGCCAAAATATCGAAAAAATACCCCATGTGAAATAGGGTTAAGCAACCTCGTCCCCAGGGCCTTTTGTCACATTGGAACGGAGACGAAAAGGCCCTGGCATCGGCTGGTCACATGACCATCAAAACACCCTCTCTCAGTGGGTGTCATAAATTATAGAAATTATAATGTATGCAAGATTATAGGCTACAACTACACTGCTGCTATACCCGCTGTACCATGGCGGGGACAGGTAGCAGCAGGCAGCCAAAGTTTCTGTCAGTTTTCCAAAGGTTGTCAATCGCACTATCAAATCATGATCAATGTTTTTGTCCAAAGCCAAAGCAGATGCTGTGTTTTGAAAGTCTGATCGATGGCTCAGATGTAATCGCAGTTTTGCCAACTGGTTATGGGAAGTCCCTTCTCTTCCAGCTTCTCCCCGATATCCTTCCAACGAAGACGACAAGCAATATTGTGTTGGTCGTTACTCCCCTTAATTCGATCATTGAAGATCAACTGATTGTTTGTGAGTTCTCCATATTTTCTCAATGACTTCAGGGAAGCTTGACCAGATTTCAAATACATTTCGAGTTGAGAGTTACTTGAATTGTTTGTACAAAGGATTATTCTTCGGTCATGCGCCTCCGAGTAACACGAAAATAATCAAAATGTTATTTTTAAATTACTTTCATTCAGTCTCAGGGAAGTTTCCTTATCAAAACAAATGTACTAAAATGCCGCAGGAAATTTGACAACGAATCTTCCCAGCCCAAGGAATTGCAAGGGGAATTGCAAGGTTTTGTTCTCAACCTCGTCCCAAGGGCCTCTTGTTATATTGGGACGTCTCCGTCCCAATATGACAAAAGGCCCTGGGGACGAGGTTGGATTATTCTTAATTTTGAAAGAAATGAATTTCGAAACTTCGATCACAAACGGAAGTGATTTCGACATTCACAACAACAACCGGTAAGTCATTGATTTGAATTGTATATAATTTATGTGAATAGCAACAGCCAATCAGATTGCTTAAGTGACCAGCCGATGCCGGGCCTTTTCGTCTCCGTCCCAATATGACAAAAGGCCCTGGGGACGAGGTTGAGGGTTAAGAAAGCTTATCTGTCCAAAAACGTCCTTATCTCAGATTGGTCGACGACGTCATTTTACGCAGTCTCTGCTCTGTCGGCTTCTTACAAAATGGACCAAAAAGAAATAAACAGGCTGAATATTTTGTAATGACTAAGGCAAGAAACTCACGAAATATGCATGTATGTTTGAAAAGAAACCATGAAAATTTTCTTTCTTGTGTGTGAAAAGAAACCCAATTTTGGACAATGACTATTCAAATTCAATCAAGCAATTTGATTATGATCTCCTATGTAAAATGCATACATAGATAATTAGCTTTGTATAACGAAATGTTTCAAGTGAACAATTTTTCCAATCAGAATTATCCTTAAGAAGCTTAATCTAAAATTTCAGGCTGATTAGTTTCCTATATCAGGGTAGATGTGATGCATCTGGCAGGCTGCATTTTCTTATAAGCAAGTTTCTTAGTGACGTGTTAACACCGTTTGTTCAATTAGATTCAGTAATTCACCCGGCTTTAATTGGCCAGGAGATTTTCTGCAGGAAGCTTCTTCCAAAAACCTGTATATTTCCATGAAAGGAAATATTTCAAAACAATTCAAAAAATGTTTCCTCAGTAGCCCAAAATGGCGACCAAAATGACGTCATTATCAAAAAATTTTGACATCATCAAATTCCAAAATTTCTAGTATTAAGTTAAAGCCCT
Source organism: Aurelia sp. 3 sensu Dawson et al. (2005) (assembly GCA_964020215.1). Lineage (NCBI taxonomy): Eukaryota > Metazoa > Cnidaria > Scyphozoa > Semaeostomeae > Ulmaridae > Aurelia > Aurelia sp. 3 sensu Dawson et al. (2005). The sequence goes on along the minus strand of OZ026580.1, from coordinate 13,094,290 downwards.
TTGCTTACTATTTCATTTGGTATAACACTTCATGATTTCATTAAATCTTTCCATTGAAATCATCAAAAACAATGATTTTTCTGCTACTTGCTTCCAAATATGGGCATGTCACATAACTTGTGAGTTCGATCGCTTAAGAATTTTTCGGTCAAAATGTGGCTAATAGATAATTTCTAAAAGTCAGAGAGGTTTGGGGAACATAACTGATGTCCTTTAAAAACGCAGCAAGAGAAACCTCGGGGGGGGGGGTGAAAACATCCCCATGTGGATTAGGGTTAAGAGTAATGACGCTCACATCTATTCACGTATTTTGCCTTCGTCGGAGAAAGGAAATCCCTATCCTCCCGAGAGAAAAGCACGTGCTGAAGCATGCAGCAGTCATTGCTGTAAAGCCGGTTTTCCACTAGGCGGATTTTTCCGCGCGCAGCGGAGCGGCTGTTGTATTTGCATTGTTTATTTCTAACAATGGTCACATCAAGGCGCTCCACTACGCGCATATCTGAAAGTAGGGTTGAACTCAACCTTTCCACCGAGTCCAATGGCGCCAACAAATCAAATCGCTTGAAAGCTTTGACAAATTCAACAAGAGGGAAAGCCACGAGCATGACAGCATTCAAAATGGCTGATGAAGTTTTTTTCTAGTGGATATTGAAAATATTTCTCCACACGCGTGCATTGTTTTTGCACGTTGGAAACAACAGCCGCTCCGCTGCGCGCGGAAAAGTCCGCCTAGTGGAAAATTGGCTTAAGCTTCTGTTCATTTTTTTCATTTTTCGTTATTTAACCACGCAGAAATGCAATGAAATGCAGTGAAATTCTGTAGGGCAGAAATTCTAGGGAAATTTAGTCACAATTTTGGGCACGTTTGAAGGTCTTTCTCGAGAAAATCGCCTATAATTTCAGAAGGGAGTGGCCGATTTCAGTTCTTTAAATTTTAAAATACTGGATCTGAACAGGTCTCCCATCAACATATGTGTTTGCTGAATTCAATCGTCTTAATCTCCACTGAGCGGTGTTCCTTTCAAACGGGGATCCTTTTCTTAAGTCACTTCATAGGACTGCTTAGTCCAATTATTGTGAAAATGATACCATTGGCTACATAAATTTCTAGTTCTAAAGTATCAAAATCTTGCGCTCCTCGAATGCAAATCGAAACAATTTTGTTATCACTTCACTTGGGGGGGAGTGGGGGTGTTCCTTAGTACTTTTCGTGGTACGGGGACGTGCCATTTTCTTAAGGCTACTCTTTTCAAACCGTTACGGAATTACGGGTATCATTTTTCACAATTTTTAGGCCCGTTTTAAAAATCGCGCAGCCGTGCCGAAACGAGTGCATTTCGATCAATTGAGCCTGGTTCGGCACGGCGCGACTCTTATAAAACCATCTTGACACTTGGTTCGACTATGTCAAACCATACACCAAAGGCCTCTCGACTGGGTCGACCCGGTGCGACGTTGGAACCGGGGGGCACTGGGGGGCACCTACCCCCAAGATCTTCCAATAAACAAAGAAGAGCCCTTTTTATTTAAAAAGAATGCCCCTTTTTTCTTAAGGAAAAAGTGCCCTCGAAGTGGCGTGCCCCCCAAGTCTGAAATGCTTCCTACGTCCCTGCACCGGCATAAAGGAACTATAATTATTTAAATATTGTCAATATCATTATTATTATCATTATTATTATTATTATCATATTAGGAAATAATAATATATTAGGAAATGTTTTCATATTAGGAAATGGCCAGCAGCGAAGCTGATGGCAACGAAGTTCTAACCCTAGAATCGATACAGTTGACCACTATTCGCTCATTAAGAAATCCTTGTGGAAATATGCCAAGGAATTTATCGAAAAACCAAGAGAAAATCTTCCCTCCTTTAACATGCATAGATGCTTCTCGCATTTCTATCAAACGTTCAAAGCATTATGCCCAAATAGAATCTTTCTAATTCCAGATTGGATACCCAGGCTCGCTACACCAACAATTCAATTCAACACAAGCCCTCCAACATACCGTGAAATTACGAACATTATACGGAAAATGAAAACATCCGGGTCTCCATGCCCCCTGGATCAAATCTCGATTATTGCCCTTAAACGTTCATCTTACCTAAGGACATACCTGACGGAGATAGTATCACAGGCGTGGAAGGCGGAAACAATTCCAGACACATGGAAAAAAGCTGTCACCATTTTGATCCATAAGAAAGACACAACGGACAATCCGTCTCATTTTCGCCCAATTACGCTCCAATGTACGGTTTTGAAGGTCATGACGTCATTCATACGAACTAGGATCTTTGAATTCTTGTCACAAAACGGATATGCGGAAAACAACATTCAAAAAGGCTTTACCCCAAAAGTAGCGGGAACGATTGAGGATACAGCTCACATGGGACACCTCATAAAACATGCTAAGGCCCTGTTTATATAGGGAAAAACACCTCACCTGCCAGACCCGGGGCTGACAGGCGAGGTAAATTTCAGTCACTGTTTATATGAGATTTTTCAACCCACCTGTCAGCCCCTGGGCCGAGATGCGAGGTGGATTAAGGTCTCTCTTCCGTGAAATCAGAAAGAACTGACCAATGAGAATCAACGAAAAATTTTATTTCACTTCACCATACCGGTGGTATTTCGTTAATATGGAAAAATTTCATCTCACCTAGGTGAGATTCCACCTCTTGTGAGGTGGGATTTCACTATACCGGTGGTGTTGCGTTCATCATGTAAACGCAAAATTAAAATACAAAGGATTCTATGGGAAGGTGGCATCTTGCCTCTCAGCCCCGGGTCTGGCAAGTGAGGTGTTTTTCCTCATATAAACAGGGCCTAAGAAACACCAAAGGGCACTTGTCACCACCTTGATTGATCTGAAAAATGCTTTTGGAGAAGTTCATAACAACTTGATAAATTGTATCCTTGATTACCATCACATCCCAGCTGAGATGAAAAGCATAATTTCGGACCTCTATACTGGTTCAAACCTCCGTGACAACATCTTCATACTCAACGCCGTTCATTCCAATAGAAAGAGGTGTATTACAAGGAGACTGCCTCAGCCCATTGTTGTTCAATATGATATTTAATACCTTCATTAATTCCATCAAATCAAAAGAATTCGAGCAACTGGGATATCGATATTCTTAGCATCTCAGCCCGAGACACTGGTACCAATTTGCTGACGATGCAGCCATCATAACCGGACAGCAGTACGAAAACCAGATTTTACTAAATGCCTTTACAAGATGGACGAAATGGGCTAACATGATCATCCGAGTAGATAAGTGCAAGACCTTTGGGATACAAAAAGTAAACACTGCAACAGTTCAATACTCCCCTAAATTAGTCACCAATGATGCAGTAATACCACCTGTGGGTATGAATGAGGGGTTCACGTATCTAGGAAGGGTCTTTGATTTCAATATGGATGACGAGGCTCATAAAACATCACTAGTCGAAAAGTGCAAGAGGATACTGGAAGACATAGACAGGTTGCCCCTCCACCCAAAACATAAAATAGAACTATACTCGAAGTTTCTGATGTCAAAAATAAGCTGGGATCTTACAATATCTGATATAAACATATTTCATATTTCATATTTTAAACATATTTATACAGGGTACAAATTCAATAAGGATATTGTTTTACAATTTGGCCCTGTTAAAATTAAAGTACCTAATAAACTATTTACAAATAAATTAATAGATAAAAATATATACATCTGGCGACAATAAGCAATATACAAAATTAAAGATTTTCGTACCCCAACTGTCTCAACCTTGATTTAAAAGAGTATACCGAGGGAGCCTCTTTGATATCATTGTTAAACTTGTTCCACACTTTGGTACCACGGTAAGAGAATGCCTTTTGGCCACTTACTGTTCGCATTAACGGTACTGCAAGATCATTTTTGGTGTTTCTTAGCTCTCGTGTGTGGAAATCTGATAGTCTAACGAATAGGTCACTAAGGTACTGTGGTGCAAGATCGTTTAGAGATTTATACATCATTGTAGATGTCTCTTTCACAATCATTTCTTTGACGGACAACCAGCCAAGTTCTTTGCGTAATGGCACAGAAGGTGCATCATAAGAACTACCCGTAACGATACGAGCAGCCCTGTTTTGTAGCTTTTGTAGAGACTCTATTCTCGTAATACCACTACAGCCCCAAACGGAGCAGCAATAGTTAAAATGTGGTTCTACAATACTACGATAAATGTCGTTCAAGGTTTCCATTGATACAAAGTTTTTACAATATTTTAAAAGGCCTATTGCGCGAGAAACTTTCCCTTTTATGTTCTCAATTTGACACTTCCACGTTAGACTATTGTCTATATGGACACCAAGGTATTTCACTTTGTTCACTAAGTCAATATCAGTACCACCTACGTGAAACACTGGCAACAAAGTAGGCTGCACTGCCATTTTATTTACATTTTGCATTGACCCAACTATCATAGCCTGTGTTTTGACGACGTTCAAGGATAGCTTGTTACCTTGAAGCCATTTCTCGATATTGACAAGCTCAGCGTTTAACACCATGTGCAATTCATCCAAAGTTTTGGAGGAGTATGAAATCATGGTATCATCAGCATACATATTTGTCTCAGCCTTCTTTAGTGCAAAGGGAAGATCATTTATATAAAGCAGAAAAAGAAGTGGTCCCAAACAAGACCCTTGTGGCACTCCGACATCAATATCTTTAATGTCAGAAGGGACGCCATTTACTTTGCAAAACTGCTTTCTGTTATTCAAATACGACCGAAACCAATCATGTTCCAAGCCGCAGATACCATAGAATTTCATCTTATCAAGAAGAATACCATGATCAACGGTATCAAAGGCCTTCTTAAGGTCAATGAATATCATAGCAGTATATTTCCCTTTGTCAATGTTGACATACCAGTCATTCGTGCATTTTAGAAGGCATGTGACAACAGAGTGTAAAGAGCGAAAACCAGACTGTTGCAAGCATATGAGTTTGTTTTCGTCTAGGTATCGATATAGTTGGTCGTACACCAGTTTTTCAAATAATCTGGAAACAGCTGGTAAAACAGATATTGGCCTGTAATTTGATCTTTCATCAGTTGGACCTTCCTTAAATATGGGAGCCACTCTAGCAACTTTCCAGCTGTCAGGGAAAATTCCTGAAGATAAGGAAAGGTTCAAAATATCACAGAGTGAATTAGAAATAACGGGAAATGCTACTTTTAAGAAATAGCTGGCAATGTTATCCACACCAGACCCATGTGATGTCTTGATCTTATTCAAGGCCTTTTCGATGGTCCTCTTGTCGATGGCAACGAATTTGAATGGTTCCTTTCCATTCGAGGGATATGTTATATCGTATTGATGAGACAGAAGGGGATTAGACTGGGCAGGTATCTTGTCACTGAGACTCTTCCCCACACTGCAGAAATAGTTGTTCATCGAGTTAGCGATATCATGATCCTTATTTATCTCCTGTTCATTCACTTTTAGGGAATCGATATTGGTAGTTTTAGATCTTTTATTCAACAGGAGGTTTATTGTTTTCCATGACTGCTTTAAGTCACCTTTACAAGCAGCTAATTTCTTGGAAAAGTATTCTCGTTTAAGATTTTTGTTGAGAATGTTAGCCTTATTTCGCAGCTGTTTGTAAGCATCCATCAGTATAGCAGATTTACGTTTAACGGCAGCAGCTTTTATTTTGTCCCTCTGACGAGAAAGCTTTCTAAAATCGCTATTAAGCCATGGGGAATATTTGTTAGATACTCTCATATCCTGCAATGGGGCATGCATCTCAATGACAAGAGACAGCGTTGTAGACCATTGTTGAACGGCATCATGGACGTTATCGCTATTACGTACAATACCATCCCAATCAATCTGGCCTAGATCAAATAAAAAACTTTCATAGTCAAAGTTTTTCATTCTTCTACTTCTGATAAGTTTGGGTTGTCGCTGTATGAAGCCCCGAAATTTTCGAATACAATAAACTAGATAATGATCGCTAAGCGAAATTTTTAGGACTCCTGAATCTACAATGTTTGCAGGCGTGTTAGTTGCAACATGATCTATCAATGTAGATGTGTCCAACGTCTCTCTGGTTGGTTCGTTGATCATTTGCCTGAATCCAAACAGGTCATAAATATTGCTCATGTGCAATGAATTACCTGCAAGGCTGGAGTCCATCTCTGGCGAATTCACCTTCAGAAGGTCACAATTTGTGTCGCCTAAGATGAGGATTTCTTTGTTCTCACGATCAAAAAAGTCCAAATTCTTTTCGAGTTTCGTAAATGTTTCGACAGGCTCCGCAGGAGGGCGATACCAAGCTACTACCAAAAATGGTCGCGCCCCCTTAGGTTCAACCTCAATACTTATCATCTCCAAAGCCCTCTCGGGAAAATCATTTCTACGAGAATGCTTTAAAGAGTCACTAATGTAGACTGCAACCCCTCCCCCGTTTCTTGTTCGATCCTCCCTGTAGAGAGTGCAGCCATCAATTCGCAATAAGTCACTGGCAATATTGTCATCCAGTTTAGTCTCGTTAAGTGCCAAAACATGAATAGATTTCTCTTTCATTAATTTTTTTATTTCATCTATGTGCAGAAGCAAACTGTTGACATTCAGTGACGCAACTGCCAGCCCCTTCCTGCATCCCAACTGCCGCACCCCCGCATCACGAGGAATCGAAGGTTCGCAAGTACTAGGGGGTTCGTCCAAGGATATATGGTCGCAGTCCATTTGCCCATTTACATTAGTACGAATATTTTCAGATTTGTTAGAGTGTCAGATGTTATCAAAATAATTTACAAAGTTTCTTGCTAAAATAGAGTTACCTTTAATGTTAAGGTGAAGCTTCTTCTTACCAAGACAAGAGCCGTCGACCCGGTCATTCTCAATGAAGTATAACTGGCTTCTTGCACAGAGATTCTTCAAGCAGGTATTCAAGCTGGAAACTTTCTTCTCTATTCCGGGTTTGTCTTTCCGAGTAACCAGCCCCGAGATGGCAATTTCCGTATCAGGTGATTCTTTTTTCACATCATTGACCAGTGTTTGCAGCATTTCTTCGGTATCAACATTATTTGTGATATCATTCGTTCCGACATGGACTACAATTAGGCTAGGCTTGCGCCGTGCGACTGGCTTGATGTGGTCAATCAGGTCCCTTGAGGTAGCTCCAGGATGTGCGCGTACTTTGACGTTGTGCTTTTTTGCATTTTTGGACAGACCGTTCTCATTGATTCCATTGAGAATCGAGTCGCCTACAACAATGATTGTTTTCCTTTGCTGATTAGCTGGATCGGTTTGGTTTTGTTTGGATTTGTTATGAGAACTGTTTCCACCATGCAGATTGTTATTCCCTTTTCCTTTTGAAGATACAGTACTCTGGGGATTCTTGCCCATGCATTTTTGACTTGTTTCTTGTAAGTTGTTTTTCTCCTTAGAAGAGGATGAATTTTTCACAGCGCCTCCGGGGAGGTCGTGGGTCGTAGGGATGGCAGGGGATGAGGTCGTTTCGGCGATTCTGCTGGGCTGTTCCAACAATTTATCAATAATTCTCTGCTTGTGGTGCAGTTGCTTTTCCAGTGACACGATTCTGTCCTCCAAACTTTTAATGAACATTTTTTCATAATTGAAATTATTAGATCCATTTGTGACGGTTTCGGACAGTGATCGATTGAAAACATGGGCCTTGATCGACAAAAGCTCAGAGTGAATATATTTCTTAAAGTCAACGAGATCTTCTTTTTCGTCAATTTCACCAATGGTTTTGCTTGGGGATGATGATTCGATTCTTTCATCGGGGGTAGGGGGCGTAGATTCATTGCACGTTTCAACAATACGCAAACATTTGTCGGAATTGTTTACTTGCCTAACGAGGCCAATCTCCTTCGCAGTTTCGATGGCCGCCATCGACTTAGGCCGATCCCAATCGAATTCTTTCTTACAAAAAGAGCACACGTTGTCAATGTATTGACCTTTATTTCTCTTTCTGCAGTCCTCCAAAGCTTTAACAATCACTTGGGCGTCTTGAGTAGCCATTATCTTTCCGTGCAAGAGCAGAATAATCAACTCTCTTAGCTTCGATACAACACGTCTGAACTCCAACGTCACGTCTCACATGTTCCGCAACAAGTACAAACATCACTTGGGTAAAGCAAACTCTGGATTCGGTCAGCTCATCATTCGTGAGAAAGTGGCTAGAAATTCCAATAAATGGCACACTTGACATAGTGACACTCTCTAAGGAAAAATTTGGTCTAAACATCATCAAGATTTCAACAAAGTATCTGCAGTGTCAAGCAACCAAGCGTAACTGTCTGAAGAAATCTCCGAATCCCGATGTAAATTATTTACATCAAGCTACCGCACAAGAAAGCATCCAGGTTGGTCAATATAAAGATACAAGTGACGTGACAAAATCTGCGAGAGCCAATCAAATCGAAAAGATTTCAAATGATCTACAGTATCACGGGTACATCATGAAACAGATGTGGACTCTCAGTAATGAGCAACTCAAAAAGCTATGGATAGATGTACGAGACATTTTCCCATCGAATATCTACAGCTTTACGAATAGATACACAAATAATACCTTAGCTACATTAAAGAATATGGTCATGTGGGGAAAAGCAACCATGGACACATGCCTTGCATGCAAGGATAATAGTCAATCCCTTTTGCACGTTGTTCCGGGTTGTAAAGTTCACCTTCAACAAGGCAGATACACGTGGTGGCACAACTCCATCCTTGCGACTCTTTTGAGCAAAATTGATGGCCTGAGGGACTTGAAAGTATTTGCTGATATCCCAGGCTACCCATGCCCCACAGTTGTCACCGGAACACTAAAGCGACCAGATGTCATCATGGTCTATCAAGAGAAGATCGTTATCGTTCTAGGGTTAACCTGTGGTTTTTTACAAACGTGAAAGAAAATTGTGCAAGGATGGTTGGAAAATACAACTCTACCATCGTTGATCTAAAGAAAAAGTACGAGAAAGTAACATTTGTGAATCTCAGTATGAGCGCCCTAGGATTGATATGCAGGGATGATGATGGAAATGGCATACTGCAAGCATTAAAGAGCATTGGACTTTCGGAACTTCTATCAAAAAAACATTATTAGAAATATCATAAACATCTGTATAAGGATAACGTATTATATATTTTGTAGGAAAGACAAAGAATGGACTAATCCAGAACTTCTAACATTTTAAAGAAGTAAGATTGTTGAAGGCAGTAAGGCTTGACTAACATGCCCTTTTATGGAGAGTAGTAGTCACGAATAAATTCTTTTCACTGTAAGTTTTACGTTTTAAATATTTATCTTGTTGTAAGCTTTATTTATGAGAATGAAAGTTTCCATTATTATTATTATTATTATTATTATTATTATTATTATTATTATTATTATTATTATTATCATTTTTATTATTATCATTATTATTATTATTATATTATTATTATTATTATTATTATTATTATTATTATTCTCATTATTATTATTATTACATTGTTGCCAGTGTCATACAAGGTGTTTTCTAAAGCTTTGTGCAACAGATTGCTTCCCTTTGTTTCGGATAAAGTAGCTTTTTGGCAACGTGCATTTCTCAGTAAACGTGACAGGCAAGATTTGATTTTCACCTTAAAAACAGCGTTTGATGATTTTCGACATAAGAGCTCAAAAATGGTGTCAGTATTCATTGATTTTGCTGATGCTTTTGGCAGTGTAGAGCATGAGTTCATCTTTGAAACCCTTGAGTCATTCGATATTCCCTTGATATATTGTGCATTGATTGAGGACATTTACCGTTATTCGTCCTTCGCGGTAATTTGTGGATGTGAGCTCAGTGAACTATTTTATATAATACGTGGTACCAAAACTGGGGACCCTCTTAGTGCCCTCATTTTCATTCTGGTGATTGATGTTGTATGTCGGCCTATGTATAGAAGAGCTTTAGATGAAATGATCATTTTGAACGATGAGATCATTAATCCATTACCGGTACAGGCATTTGCAGACGATATTAACACTACCCATCATGACGCTAAGCTTATTCAAAAGATGTTCGATGTCAGCGAAGAAGTCAGTATTCAGTCAGGACTTGAAGTTAAACCCGAGAAATGTGCTGTTCTCTACGCACGACGCTCTGGTAATAGTTGGTACAAAGGAAAAAATGACGTCACTCCGGTAATTACTGTTCAGGGAAATGTTCTTGAGACGCATGATCGCAACTATTCGTACAAGTATTTAGGAAAATCTCTGTCGTTGTCAGGTGAAGACAGTGCTCAAGTTGAAGAATTTATTAAAACGTATCTCGATTTAGTGAAGAAAATCTCGGATTCCAGTTTACCTTTGGCACTTAAAGCAAGCGCTTTGAATAACATGGCCCTAGCCAAAATCCTCCATCATTTTTATAATACACGACTATCGGAAGAACAACTTGAGGATATTGACAAGTCAGTTACTAAGACTGTCAGAGAAATGTATGCATTATACACTACTACAACCAATCTTGTGATTTATTTACCTCGGGAGTATGGTGGTATTGGAGTGAAAAGAGTGTCCGATGTCTATCGGACTACAAGACTGGCATTTTTAGTCAAGATGTTGAATCATGATGTGCTACAGTTCAGAAATATGGCTCGTGAGTCTTTGAGGTTAGATATGGTTAAAAGAGGAGTGCCACTGTCAGAGAATAGCGATAACTTTCTTGGTTATGACTTGAATGCTAATGGCTTTTTGAATGCAAGAACGCGATTCGGGTGCCAGTCAGACTGGCCAGACATGCTACGATATGCTCGTAAGTTGGGTGTCAAAGTGATTTTCAGAAACGGAAAAGCAGAAATAACTCACAACGATTTAACTCTGGACGAAACCCCTAAACTTCAGAATAGACTTTTTCGCATCACCATAGATAGAGATCTCCAGAAGAGCAAAGAACTTAGTATCCAAGGTCCTTTTCTTGGACTAAATGACATTCAGATAAAAGCGTCGCATTCTATATTTTACAACTGGAACATAAGTGATGATTTGGTCCGTTTTGCTATCAAAGCGCGTTTAAGCTTACTCCCAACAAATTTCACAACTCATATTTGGAACAGAACAAATGATCCGTGTTGCCCGTTTTGTTTTGGTCACACTGAGAGTGTTGCTCATTTGTTCAATGGATGCAAGGAATTTCACAATTTCTACAGTCGCCGTCACGATCGGATTGTTGGGAAACTTTTCGATGAAATAAAGTTGATATCAAGTGCAAGGAAGAAGGTTTATACAAACAAGTTATTAGAAACTTTGTTGCCGGAGAATAAAGAAGAGTTGACCGTGCTTCAACATCGGAAACCGGACATTGTGATAATGGATGAAACTTCACGAGATATTATCATAGCAGAAGTTACAGTGTGTTTTGATCTCTACTTTGGATTTTCGTTTCCAGCGAAGTGTGATCGCTACCAGGAACTGTGTGACGTTCTTCGTGAAAATGGTTGGAAACCTTCTCTTCATGTTCTGTGTTTTGGTGCGCTTGGGTGTATCAAAGAGGACGTCTATGAACGATTGAGGAATATTGGATTTGGAAAAGCAAAAATTAAGGAACTGTTAACTTGGTGCTCGATTTCTAATATCATTGGAGCGAATTATATCTGGAAGCACAGGGTGATTTTTTTTTTTTTTTTTTTTTTTAAGCTACATCAAGTGTGATCCTTTTCATGTTTTTTTTTTAAGCTACATCAAGTGTGATCCTTTTCATGTTTGATACTCAGTGATAAATTCATTCACCGTATGTGCTATAGCGTTTATTAACAGTAACTGTAAACCAACAAACATTCTGTATTTGAACTAAGCAGTAGGTCTTTGCCATTTGCTTGGGTGCAGAATAATTTAGGATCGTATTATTATTATTATCATTTTTATTATTATCATTATTATTATTATTATATTATTATTATTATTATTATTATCATTCTCATTATTATTATTATTACTATTATTATTATTATTATTATTATTATTATTATTATTATTATTATTATTAATATTATTATTATTATTATTGCTATTATTATTGTTATTATTATTGTTATTATTATTATTATTATTATTATTATTATATTATTATTATTATTATTATTATTATTATCATTCTCATTATTATTATTATTACTATAATTATTATTATTATTATTGTTATTAATATTATTATTATTATTATTGTTATTATTATTATTATTATTATTATTATTATTAAAAAGAGAAATCGAGGGAGAATTAGAGCAACAGGATATCATTAAGAGCTGTGAGCTCCAAATGCAGGGAAACTTTATAGGAATGGAGAATATAGACAAAAAGATTTCGCATCAAGTTTATTACGGATGGAAGCTGTCTGACAGCTTAGTCAAGTTTATTCTACGTGTACGTATGAATCAAATCCCTTGTAACCAGCTAATTCATATGTGGAATAAGGATCACGATAAAAGATGCTCAATGTGCAATGAAAGGACTGAATCAATGGCACACTTAATGAATTCCTGCAGAAACTACAAAGATTTATATTCGCGTAGGCACGATCGGGTCGTAGAATTCCTTGGTCAAAAAATCGAAAAAAAGAATTCAACATCAACGTTATTTGTCAACAAAATGGTAGAAACAGCTTTCCCACATATCAAAAACGCATTGCAACGGCTAAACCAAAGGAAGCCTGATATATTAGAGATAAAAATGAACGGGAGAGAATGTGAAATTGTTGAAGTCACTGTCTGCTTTGATTTGTATATGGATACATCTTATCAAGAGAAAAGAAATAAGTATCAACCAGTGATAAATTTACTGAATCGACATGGAATTGCAACAAGTATCAGTGTTATGTGCTTTGGATCACTTGGGACCGTACATAAGAATGTGAGAGGAAACTTGAAAAGGCTAGGACTGTCAGGGGAAGAGGCAAAAGAGACAATGAAGTGGTGCTGTGTATCAAACATGATTTGTGGTAGCATCATATGGCGAAATAGGTGCAAAAAAGTGCATGGACAGTAGGACTGCTGATTTCTGGTGATGTGCAAGGAACATATTTGGCTATAAGACGTTTATTACAGTTTGTTCTTAATTTGTCAAATCATATCCGATATCATCACTATTATTATCTATTTATTTAAGTAGGCGTATAATGAAAATAAAAGCTAATTCAAGCCTACTACAAAGTAAAATTGTTTCAAAATAAAAGAAAAAATACATATATCCCTAACATAAAGAATAATTCAGTATAATACATATGTACAGATTTTTACAATGTTTCTACAGAAATTTTTAGTATTTACAATGGAACGCATTTATACTTTTAAGAACCCAACCTGAGCCACGAAAGGTCTACACAGTCTACAGTTGCATCCCTCTCCTTTCCAGGTTTTAATCCTCCTTTTAAAGGTGGAGAGGGTATCTGATTGTTTCATGTCATTGGGAAGTGCCTGCCATAATCTACTCCCTAGAAGCGAGATCGTCTGTAGGCCATAGCACGTAGTGCGCGCTTGTGGCAGCAGTAGATTATGGCACCTTCTTAACCAGTAAGTACTGTGCTTTTCAACAAAGATCTCCTTCATGAAAGCAGGATTGATTCCCATTTTGTATTATAAATTTCAGTCATCACCAACTGTAAATTTCTTATGTGGATTGTGACCGCATTGTCTTTGAGTAACATTGTGTCAAAATCTGATCTCATATCTTTGTAAGTTATCCGCAATGCCCGTTCATGAATACAATTGACTTTGTTATCAAGTGTCGTTGTTCGGAAACCATTCTGCAATTTAAGGGCATCACTCTCTAATGTTTCAATGATACAATGATAGCTTATGGAGTGACGAAGCAGTAAACATTAATACTCGCATCGAATTTCTCATTTAATGAGCGAATGTATTCAAATACATGAAATCAAAAATAAAATTTTCCAAGGTCAGAATTGTGCGCATCCGTCATTGTGGTTCGGCACGGTACGGCAAAGCACGAAAAAATATTTAATCTTATAAAGCAGAGGCGCTCCAAGTCGAATTTCTATGGTTCGGCGCGGGGCGGCGCGGCACGACTCATAAAACGAGCCTTAGACACTTCACGGAATTATGGGTGTCCTTTTCAGGGGATTTTTCATAATTTCCGGAATTATGGCCCAGGTATCTATTCGATTTGTGGAACTATGGCCTTAAAATCCACCAGAATTTATGGAATTATGAGTACCACTTTTTCGGGCTAAATGGCACGTCCCTGTTACATAATAGGTCGAGATACCCCCCCTCCCCCGATTCACTAGACCAATAACTGCCAACAGCATACCCTTACTTAAACCTATGCCAGAAAGTTCAAGAAAAGTAGACTTTTTAGAGCAGCAAATAGACTTTTTAGATTGATATCATGGACATTTTCCAAAGCAACTGTAAAATCAATGTTCCGTTTCTTCATTTTTGAAAAGAATGAAAGATTCATCAACATCTCCCTGATTAAATAGATATGATCAAAATGAGGTAAGAATGATAAAGTTGTGCAAAATTTCTACAATCAGCGTGCATGCCTTTTCCTCTTCTTTGATACAAATAACACTTGGGATGGAATGCAATGCAAGGACCGATTCCTCGAAAGAAAAGTCATATAGAGAAAGATTGAAGCAATTCAAGGTAAAAGTCTTTTGAAAAGTAAAGCTAAAGGTCAAAGTTGAAAATTCCCGTGATAGCAAATCATGGCTAGGCCCTTATACAAGGCCCTGGATTCAAATGCACTCCAAATTTCGACTTTGAGAACTCATATCTTCGGTGTTTTGTGAACGATTTTACAATGCAAAACACGTGCCCTTAAGTTGAAGATCGAAAAATGTAGCCATGAATTCAAAAAGTCCCGATATTCTATCGATTTGTTCCATTGTTTAGTCAATACGGGGTACTTTTTTGAGACACTGAGTATTCACATCTCAACGCCAAAACAACTTGAAAACAACTGCATTTTGCTGCTTCTCGTCTGATTAACCATCTAGCATACACAGAAGGAAGGTTCAATTCATTCTTTTTCTACCCCTACCTTCCTGAACAATGCTGGCCCGAAAATATGATCACCAAATAGGAAGTGAAACATGTTTGCTGCATTTTCGATCCCTAAAGCACAAGGAACCAAGTCATTGTAATGAGGAATGGGGAATGAGAAGCAAAAAAAATTAAATTTTTTCCAAAGGGTGTTGGTAGAGATTGTAGCTATCCATAGGCATCCTTCTATTTGTAGACACAAATAATAGAAGCGCCCTATCAAAATTAGCTTTGGTCGAATTCACTTTGGAAGTATAAAAATGATTTCAATTTATCAAAAAAGAAAACATCATACAAATCTTCCCGTATACGCTGATAAGACTGATGAGATCGAGGCACGGCAGGTCCAGCTGGTCCGATCGCATCGTAGTACACATCTCCTCCTAGACGCTGGCGAGACAGATGAGGTTGAGGCACGTCAGGTCCAACTGGTCTAATTGCATTAAAAGACAAATCTTCTTGTAGAAGGTGACGAGACTGATCAGCATGAGGCATGATGTGTCCAAGCATGTTATTTGCTGTGACATTATCATCATGTCTAAAAAGTGAAAGAAAAGTAAATGGTATTGTTGGCTAGACAAATCATTGCGAAAATGATTAACTTTTCTAGATAAATTTCTGCTCCAAAAGTGTCAAGTCCAGGGAAAGGTATGCCCTTCAAGGCGGCACAACTCCTGGTTCCTTAAATATTGAAGAATCCCCCAGTGTGCTCCCTGGACGGACCTGTCGAAGAGAAATGACACCTTGAAGCACTCTATGAGAGTACAACTGTTGCTCATTTGTAAATTCTCGTGCTGCTACGACATCAAAAGTGCAGGAACAGCACATTTTAATGATCAGCTTTGAGGATAAAAAGTACATGTTGCATCTAATATTCGCCAACAAAAATTCATAAAGAGAAAATCCACTATTTGCTGGCCAGCCCAATCTCTTGAAAAAACTTTGTGCGTCCTTGATGGAATAGTGTCTACAAGAGAATGAAGACAGTGCTGAAGAATATTGCGATGAATGGCTCGGATTATTGACAGTGCCAGGATGTCTTTCCGTTCAAATGACTTGGATTATATGCACTCAGGACTAAACATAAGATCCTTTTGGATGATTGCAAAGTCCGTCATGGGCTATGCAAGCATAAGAGTGCATGAATACTAATTCGCGCGTTCATAGCCCCAAATGATCGTTGATGCTGTTTTAGCTGCAAATCTGAAAAATATGAGTGTTACTGTCAATCGAGAATCAAATGCCTTTTGTTAGAACAAGAATCGCCTGAGCAGCAGTTCTGATCTTTATGCACATTTCTTGAGATCAGTGATTTCTTCTTCTACAAAATCAGGATGCTACAAAAATCAAACGCTATTAGCCCTAGTTTGTGAATTCGAGGCCTTTGATCTTGCATGGTATTGTTCGTCCATCTGTCCCAGATTAGATGTCATGTGAAATTTACGAATGCAAAATTATTTGATGCAAAACACTGCAAGTGTTGTTATTCGCGGAATCCAATTTTAGACTGAGTAGTCACAAAGATAACTTCCATGCAGAATCATTTGTATGAAGATGCTTTGGTTCAGTGTGATCACGCGACTTCCCCCAATAAACGTCACCATTGTTTGCTGAGATTAAGCAACTTCAACTGCGATGTTTGCATCTGTAGTTGTATTGAAGGGGTCCTTATACCTTCGGTGATGCTGCGAACGCTAACCCCTTTGCAGGGCGGTTACATCATCCTCTAAAGTTTACTTATATTCATAATGAGTACTATTAATGACTGGCTAATGATGCGTTAATTCTAGACAACGATTTTTTCCGCAGAATTTCCTACCACATCATCTTGCCACGAAATTAGTACCTGGAAATTCTTTGCGATGTTAAGATTTTCGATTGGGTGATAGGTCAGAAGAAATATCTTAAGAGTTGTGCAACTTGGAAACTTTGTTCAGTCAGTAGCGAAGTATAATTACACCCTGCTGTGTAAAAGAAAAGGAGCCAGCATTAATTGCAATTTCTCCCACCTCTTGGAAGAAATTTACCAAAAGCGCTTATTGTTGACTTTGTCCCAATCCAATCCCTCTGATGCATACCTTACTTTAGGAGCTTCGATAAATCTTTGGAGCAAGCTTGCTGGCCCGCGAAATCCTTTGAATCGCGAATGATGTTTGAAGATGGACGCATACGCCCTCAGCTTTGGTCCGTTCAAGTGGGCTTGGATGGGGCTAAGGCACCAGATTATGGGACAGGACATCAAGAAACGATGGTAGTAAAGACTTTGCCAAAGAACGCTAATGACAGATATCGTTCAATTTTCAACATGCTTGAAATGTAATTAAAGGGAATATATATTTTGTAGCTCCGAGCCACAAGGCTGAAACTGTCAATCAAATTTTAGCCAATCAGAAGAGATTATTTACTGTTTCACGAGATCACTTTCACTGCAGCTCACACGCAAAGGGCAATCAGTAATGGCGAAGTTGCTTCCTTCTCCACCCACCGAGATGGCAAAGAACAGACAAGAAATTGAAAGAAAGTGCTCCTTGTTCTTTGGCTACCATTGTAAAGCAGATCTGGTGGCTGAGAAATTAGATTTTCTGAAGACATCGAAGCGCTTGGACTTCAGTAACGAATTGCTGAAGTATATGATAACATGATAAACACAGCAAATCTCACTGGGCCTGAACGTATCTTGGGATAGGGGAGTCATCACCAAATCTAACATAGCGGAATCTAAGGACAAAGTGCCAGTACTCCTGAATGAATATTGATGAACAACTTTATTCTTATTCTTATTCTGTAACTTAGGAATTGTAGAGATCCGGAAGAGTGAATGTGGCTCGTCGGGAAGGCACAGTGAACAACAGAAAATCCAGGTTCTCGTCGCACCACAAAATTGCAGAGTTCATTTTCACGTTCACAATTACGAAGCCATAGTTATGGGCATGCTCTGGTGTAGGGTGTTCCAGAAAAATGCAACCCACTTTCATTCGAGATTCTTCGGGAAATAACAATATTCGAATCAATTTGAGGCATACCATCTGAAAGTACAATCTATCTTCTTTCCAATGGTATCCAGGTTGGGGGGATTAATTGAATTTTTCATTACTCAATTTATTTTTTCCCAAATATGGTCTATTTTAGATGCAAGAAAAGTGATAAGGCATTTAGATAGACAATAATCTACCTTTGTGAGAGCGTATTTCATCATTATTTACAAATGCACCTCATAAGGATGAAATTGTCTTTTCCCTCCTCGTGGCATTACCTCAAGAGCCTCTAGGTCTGAAATATTTTGACAATTTTTTTCAAAATTTTTTACCGGAAAATGGCTTGATTTGCTTTTGCAGCATGCTGCACCTGAAAATTGCCATACTTAAGAACGAATCAATTTCGTTGTGTTTTTGGGTTGTATTTGTTTTATGTTAGTTCCGATGCGGACGCTTGATCTTGATATGACAGTATTTTCAGATTAGTATTTGAATGGACCGCAGTGTAGACTATTTGATCACATGATAATGTTATAAATAAATGGTTAAAGTACCAAATGAAGCGTAGATGTTAAAAACACGACGTTTCGAGCGTATAATCGTTATCAAGTCAATGATACATGACCTTGATTTTGCTGAACTTGACTTAATAACGAGTATACGCTCGAAACATCATGTTTTTTAACATATACGCTTCACTTATGACATCATCGTTTGATTACCATAGTACCACACGCAACAACATATTTTTATTTATTTGATCACATGACTGTAGGAGACGTGAGCAGCTGCTGAGTTAACATATAGAGATTCGGACGTTTGTTTGTCGTACAGTGCTGATCAGAATTAGGCCAGATTATGCTAGGTGTGAGATTAGCTACTGATCGTTCGGTTTATCTAGTTGAGGTTTGATAAAGAGACATGCTACTACTTGTTAACAGACTTGTTTATATGAAATACATAAACTCGCTGTTTCGGAATTTCATAGTAAATACTTGCTGGTTTTGTTAGATCGTACCAGGATCGGAGCTACTTCCCCTATAGAGACCGGAGTAATACAATATTTGGAGGTCCTACCGAACATATACCGACATACAAGATAGGAGATATTTAGATTGAGGAATGAAACGATACCAAAGGTACCACCAAGTTAGAAGTTTCGAGGAGACAATGAAATTAGCTTTTCTCGTTGGTGTCTGCAATTCGAAGCACAACCGACAGCGTTGCCAAGTCTTCTGTTATTCTGAACAATGGCCTCACATTGGTAAAGGGAACAAGGTTGCATTGACCTTTTTAATGCTATCCCTGCCATTTTTAGCCTGGGGTATTTCTTAAATTAATCATTTAGCTTTTTTTGCCTGTAAAATTTAGTATTATTGTAAATAGATTTCGCTTTGGTTTTCTCTTTCTTTTTTTATCATAAATTGTAATTTCATTTGATGGCAAAATATACATACAAACATACATACATAGGGAAGAATGGAGAATTTAGCAAGTTTTAAGGACAGAGAAGATTCGTATTTGTTTGAGCGTAGTGATTGCTTGATATCTCGCGACGTGCAATTTACTATTTGTAAGTATGAGGATATCGCAAAGACAGTCAAAGTTGCTGTGGTTTAATGAGTCTGAAATTAAATTGAGAAAGGAGATGATTTGGGGGTGCTGAAAAGCCTTGAAGTTGTTATTGCTGATTGTGAGAAAGTTGAAATGAGTTCAACCTGAATTTTGCTGAAATCGATCGTGGAGAAATCGATGGGGTCCGAATAGGTTCATTGGATTGTTTTATGGTAGAATGTGATGATTTTATGGAAATTTGGTTGTCTTAAAGGCTTCAGTTCAAAGGCTTCAGTTTAGAGTCAGATTCGTTGTGTGGCAGTGAAAAAGAAGAGAACTGCAAAGAAATTGGAGACAAGGAAAAAAGAAAGAAAATGAGAAAAATATGTCTTGGAAGGATTTCAAATCATTGAGGCTGCAGAGGTATCAGGGATCGAAAATTAAGATTTTCATCAGTGGATCAATGCAGAATAAGAGGCGAGTGATAGTAGGATTGAAGAAAAGGAAAAGACATTACACGAGAAGATGAAAATTAGTTGAAATCTAAGTCATTGGAAGAAAAGAACAGAGGTTTTGGGAATATGGACAAACTTTCGTAAGACAGGGCCCGTGTGAGAGATTTTACTCACTTTGTTGCTCTAGTATATGATATTTTGTTTGCAATGGATTAGATGAACGATTCTTCATTAACGGGGGGGGGGGGGAGAATGTTGTGTTTTTTCGTTGTATTTGATTTATGGTAGGTCCGATACGGACGTTTGATCTTGACTGGACAGTATCTTCAGATTATTATTTCATTGGACCGTATTGTAGACTATTTGATCACGCGACTGTAGGAGAAGTGAGCAGTTGTTCAGTGAACAAGTAAAGATGCGGGTATTTGTTTGTCGTGTAATGCTGATCAGAATTAGGCCAGATTATGCTAGGTGTGAGATTAGCTACTGCTCGTTCGGTTTATTTAGTTGAGGTTTGATAAAGAGACATGCTACTACTTGTTGACAGACTTGTATATATGTCAAGACGTAAACACGCTATTGCGGAATTTCATAGTAAATATTTGCCGGTTTTGTTGGATCGTACTAGGACCGGAGCTACTTTCCACTACAGAGACCGGAGTAATACAATAATTTAATGATAAGTAATTCCATTAATGTATCCAAACTGCATTGTTGTATATTCAGATGGCATACATTTACTCAAATTTTGTCAATTTTTTAAGATTTAATACTATTGCTGGATTGCGTTTTTTCTAAAACACCCAGTAGAAAGCGCCTGGTATAAGCTTCTATTCCCTTTAAGTTACTATTTAGTTCAAGTTCATGCCAATTCAGCTTAAAGTTATTCTTCTATCAGTAAAAACATCATAGTACTTTGTCAATCTTATGGCGTCAAATCTGTCTAACATGAAATAAGCCGGAGTCAAATATTGCTACAGGATCACGGGAAACTTCTGTGTTGTGTCCACTTACTTAGCGCTTTCTCTATTTGAGGGCTCATTAGCAGAGATAAAATATTAATCAATTGCATTAACGAGCGTGACTGACTTACTTATTTACTTACTTCCTATCTTTCTTACTTTCTTACTGACATCGAGTCCCCTTTAGATTACAAATTTGGACCTATCAAAAACCAGTACTGCTTAGATTGAAGGGGTTTGTTTACAATCAAAGGTGAACCTATGGGTAGCTCGCGGAACGTAACTGGGATATCCGATTTTGTTATCATTTAGTTCATTACAAAATGTAACTGTAGGCATTGCTATCCAGCCACACAAGGTAAGATGTTAGGCCAGGGCAAAACGGTGCCGGTGCAGTGATATTTTGCGTCAATTTCAACTAAGATTCCTGTTGCTGTGGATGAGCAGTTCGAGTTGGCACACATGAACAGTTCCAATGGTTTTTGTGCAAGGCGTTAAAAATTCGAACGAAAAAATCGTACGTAACGTTTCCAGAATAACAGGATTTTTACGGATTTTTGGTGGATTTTTCTCCAAAACAAAAGGATCTTTGCCGGAGATGTAAAATATTCCTTGAAAGTGAAACTCCCCTTGGCGCTCTTGAAGTCATCACGATGAAATCTTCCTATCAGGTTCCAGTGTTTGCAGACCTCCGCCTTCAAATCTCACTCTTGCTATGTTTAGTGTGATTTAGATGTTTCATTCTCCTTCACAGAGGATGAATGGAATTACCAGACGAACGGATTTGGTTTCGTTTCTGTTCCAGATTTACGTTTTATTCAACCCAAAATAAACCCCCGTCTAAGTGCCCCGGTGAGAGGTCAGATGTTCACCAGGGTCCTAGTGGTCTTAAAACGAAGTCATATTTTTCCATCGGGTAATTCACCGGGGTAGAATGTACGGGGACACTTGACCGGGGGTGTCAACATTGTAAACTTTCACTGAGAGTAAACAAAGAGCATGGCATTGCTGAATGTGAGAGTAGTTTTTAGCCATATGCCCCCATAACAGTTCAAATTTGGAGGGGTTCATCTGCACCTCCAATATCCACCCCATCGTCTCCCATAGTGCGCCTTGGTTCTCATGGATTCCAAATTTCAGTTGCTGCATGATTGTTTTCTTTCTGAAATCTGTTCTGTAGGCCGATGAGCGGGCAGACAGGAAAAACATTCATTCATTGATTTCTTTTCTTTTTGAAGAAAAGAATTACAATAGTCTATTTTAGTACGTGACTGGATTGAAACTGGACAAACTTGCTATGACTGGTTTTGATTCCACTTCAGACAAGCCAGACAACAGAGGCATTGAAAAGTGCTGTGTGCAATAAATTCCACAGGGCATACCGGAAAAACCAGACCCTATGGCCCTGAGACTAATACGACCTCTAGGACCTGAAGTACAGAGTTTGAAAGGAGTCATTCCCTAAGATGGCATCAGATAACAAGACAGTTTCCTTGCAGATATGTCAACTACGGGCAGTTTTAAAAAGGTTGGCCAAAGTTTCTCTTGTTGTTTTTAACACGGTTTCAATTATCATTCAAGTATTTATCGTTGTTTTCTCTCTGTTCTTTTTTCATTAAATCAGAGCGTCAGAAAAATTTTTATTTCCTGCGGACGAAAACTTTTTGCTATAAAATTTCCTGTCAGTTCTCCATCACAACAAGTGAATCGATCAACATGAAAAACGATCAGACATTGGATCAAAAGCCTGGATTAATGTTTTTAGACGAACTTTTGCAATTATACAGGGAATGAGCCAGAAAAAAGTTCCCACTTTTGAAAATTCATAGCACAAAGATTACTTCACCGATTTGGATAATTCAAATTCTAGTTAAAAGCCGAAAGATCGAAGTATTTTTGTGATTTTTATTGCTGCCTTTGCAGCACAAGAAGTATAGGTAGATTCAAGTTTATCAGAATTTCATGTTTGCAAAATGACTGGAAAAGGGCCTAAAACATCGATCAAATCATGGAGGACTCATAGCACGGAACAACAAAGAAAATGACATTTTCTCAAGGATGAGAGCTATCCTTGGTACGTTTATTGCCATGGGATTGAAGAAATCTTCAGTATTTACTTGAAAATAATGTCTTATAACTTTCGAGAAAGGTGACACGCCCATTTCTTATCGCTCTGTGTGAAGAGAGTCCTTATGATTTGATAAATGTTTTAGACCCTTTTTAGCCATTTTGTAGCCATAAATTTTTGTAGAGTGGAATTTTCTCTTATTTCTAGTCCTGGTGAGAAGGTGAAATTTTCTTGATACTGTGAATTTTCAAAAGTGGGACATTTCCTGGCTCATCCAGTTTATTCTATTTTGACAAAACAGAGAAATGTCCCATCCCCTCACTTGGCAACTCCGCTGGTAAAACTTCTGTTGACGGAAAGTGCGTAAATCTGCAATAAAAGTGACACATCCATTTTCGATTACAGTTCATCAACACGCTGTCCATTCATTTAGAGTGAGAAATCATGCAGGCACGGGGCCCCTTGGTCATTTCATTATAGCAACAGCACCCCGGGAGGACTGGTCATTTCATTATGGCAACAGCACCACGGGAGGACTGGAAAATAGCGCGTATTGCACCAATCTTCAAGAGTGGAGCAAGGGACGACAGGTCCAACTATCGGCCAATATCTGTCCTTCCTTTCATATCTAGACTATTTGAGGAATTGATTTTTAATCAGTTTTATGAATACCTGGACGCAAATAAATCACTATACGAGCATCAGTCTGGTTTTAGACTCTTACACTCGGTTACTACAGCCCTTATGGCTAGCACCAATGACAGGTACATGAATATAGATAAAGGAAAATACACTGGCCTAATCTTTATTGACATAAAGAAGGCCTTCGACACGGTCGATCATGAAATCCTGTCAGATAAACTGAAAATGTATGGAGTGAATGGCCTGGAACATGACTGGTTTACATCGTACTTGGATAATCGTAAGCAATTTTGTAGGATAAATGGCTCTTCTTCTGATGTGAAGGGAATAAACTGTGGAGTTCCTCAAGGCTCTTGTCTTGGCCCACTTTTGTTCCTGATCTGCATCAATGACCTGCCCTTTTCCCTGCAAAAGTCTCATGTCAGCATGTATGCTGATGATACGACCATTTCGATCTCTTCAAAAAGTATTGGTGACCTGCAAAATGACTTAAATTTAGATCTTCTGAAGCTGCAGGATTGGCTGCATGCAAACAAACTTTCTTTGAACGTTGTGAAAACGCAATCGCTTATTATAGGCTCTGGTCCAAACATCCGTAAGATAGAAACCCAGCCTGATGCTCAACCATCTTTTTCAATCGGTGATCAGGAAATTGAAATGATTGCTAATACAAAATACTTAGGTGTTCAAGTAGATAGTCAACTAAACTGGGACAAACATGTCGGTACTATCAAGACCAAGGCTAATCGAGCCCTTGGACTTATTAAATATTCTAAGAAATATCTTCCATCTGATGTGCTCAACAAAATGTACAGGGGCATTGTCGAGCCCCAGTTGAGCTACTGTTGCTCCGTCTGGGGTTGCTGTAGTGAATCAAAAATTAACGCCTTGCAAAAAATCCAAAACAGAGCTGCAAGAATCGTAACTAATAGCTCATACGATGCCTCTGCTGCTTCACTAATTCAGAATCTCGGCTGGCCGACTATCAGTAATCTTATAAGAAAAGAAACCGCCACGCTAACATATAAGTCTTTGAATTCGCTTGCCCCAGTCTACATGAGAAATCTATTTACTAAGTATTCAGATGATAGAGAAAGATCTTTGCGTTCAACAGAAACTGATCTTAGGTTACCGTTATTAAAAACTGTCAATGGCCAAAAGGCTTTTTCATATCGCGGTGCAAAACTTTGGAACAGTTTAGAAAGAGAAGCAAAATTGGCACCTTCCCTGAAATCTTTCAAGGAACGACTATGGAGGGCGGTACAACTTTACTTTCTTGTTCTTTTTCATATCCATTGTATTTTATTGTAAATTAGGTATTTTAGCATATTATATTGTAAATTAGGTGTATGAATTTCTTTTGTTGTTGTTGTTGTTGTTGTATCTTTATTTTACATCGATTGATTTTTATCTAGTCTGCTATGTATATACATATATACACGAAAACTAATCAAAATCGATGAATACATTAATTAAAATAGAACAAATAAATATTTTTTCAAACGGTTTGTACATTATTTACAGTAAAACGACAGGCATTGCAGTTGCACATGGGACCATCCCATTGTGCTATCAGTCTTTTGAAAGTATTAAGGCTTTCAGCCGATTTTAACTCATTTGGTAAGCAATTCCAAATCTGCGGTCCTAGGAACTTGAGACTGTGAGTACCGAAAGTAACCTGATTTGGTCTGTAATGAGCAAGGTTATTAGGATCACGCGATGAATAATTAGAGGATCTAACTTGAAAAATATCTTTCATGAAGGATGGATTCAGACCATTTAGAGTCTTAAAAATTTCTATGGAGATAGCTCTAAGTCGGTGAACATGCATGGTACATCGCTGTGATTTCAGTAGAAGGTCATTATATGAACTGGCATGATCATTATGAAGGAACCTAAGTGCACGTTCTTGTACCTTCTCAATCTTATGCATTGATTTCGCTGAACAAAAATGCCATACCAAAGGACAGTAATTGAAATTAGAATAAACAAAGCTCTGAACAAGGACTTTTCTCGCATCAAAACCAATATAAGCTCGAAGCCTCTTTAGGACATTAAGTTGAGTTGCAGCTTTTTTACAAAGTGCTGAAATGTGCGGATCAAAGTTTAATTTATAGTCTAGTTGAATTCCGAGAAGTTTGACTGAATCTTCAGACTTAATGGTTTTTCCTTGAATACTTATTCTCTCACCACTGGTAGTCGTTTGGTCTTTTTTAATTAACAGTGCATGAAACTTTGATGGATTTGCAATCATATAGTTTTCCTTTAACCAATCTAGTACAACGCCTGCTTCTGCCTCCAAGGCTCGCACCAAATCTGGTAGAGTCTTAGAGAAACAAGCAAGCGTGTTGTCGTCGGCATAGTTATATAGCGTTGCCTGTTTAATAAACAGAAAAAGATCATTTAAGTATACATTAAAAAGAATAGGGCCAAGCACCGAGCCTTGAGGGACCCCAGATAAGATTGTTTGAAAGGAACTGTAAGTATTGTTTATCCTCACGGATTGCTTACGCCGTTTAAGATATGAATAGATTAGTACCAAGGCATTTTCATCCGCACCGTACGCATTCAGCTTCGCAATCAGCAGATCGTGTGGGATGCAATCAATTTTGTTCTTAGTTTAGTCTCTTTTCCTTTAATTCCTTGTTTTAAACAGGTCAGTTTGAAAAGCATTTATTTATAAATGAAACTTATACCTGTATAAATATTTCAAAATGAAAATGAATGAAAATGAGCACCAGCTTTAAGCCTGGTTTCCATATGATCGCAACAGTCGGCGACGCGTCGCCGAGGCAGGCTCGGGGACACATCGGCGACGATTTTGTTAAATGGAAACATTTTCTGAACGACGTCGCCGACGTCGCCGATCAGACGGGGACCGTACGGGGACGCATCGAAAGAGTTGAGATGAGTTTAAAGCGTGGTTTCCATATGATGATAACAGCGATCGTTTCCATATGTCGCCGACTGATCGGGGACACGTCGCCGAAACGTCGCCGACTGTTACGATGATATGGAAACCAGGCTTTACAGTAAAACAACAAAGTAATTTTAGTTTCTTGCCTTTAGAGGTCCGGGACCCTTAGTTTTTGAACTAAAGGTAACTTTAGTCCGTTACGCCACTGCTACCAGTACGCATTCTTCAAAACTTTCCAGGGAAATCACAAGAAGGACAAAATATGTAACTTACAGATAATGAATTTCCTGTGAGCTTTGTCGAAATTCAAAATTTCCTGCGGACATTGTCCGAGCGTCCGAAGGCATTCTGACGCACTGCATTAAATATTCAAGGGTAGGAAAAGCATATCTGACTGATTGCGCAGAAAAGCCTACCTGAAAAGCCTAGCTATGGATTCGTCAGAGCTGGCGCTGCCACTGCATGCTCAGCAATTCAAAGAATAAAATGTTTTTATCTGTACTGGTGCTACGTCTGTTCAAGGGTATTCACCATAGAAACGGTATTCACCCCATGCTGAAGTGAACGGTATTGGCGCTAAATTTGAAAAATTATAGCAGAAACAGCCTGATTAGCATATAGTACCTTGAAACACTGCCTTTATTAAGAGGGGATGACCCCTTAATGTTGAGGATCCTTTTAAACTCGGTCCTGATGGGTCCTAAGGGTTACTGGGGTCTCAGAGTCATACGGTCTGGTTTTTCCAGTATGCTATTCCGCAGACAGCAGAGTTGAAAAGATGCTTTGTTCAAAACTTTCGCAAAGCAGTATGGGTCCTGATATAAAAGGAAAAAATATCTACGGGAAATTTCCCATCCCATCTCACAAACTCGCGTCACTTCGTTCCGCGAGCAAAAATGAGACGAATAACACTATAGTTATGCTTGCATTGGTACAGTCTTGACCCGCACAAAGCTGTTAAGCTTTAACAGCGTTTTCAATACTCAAGACCAAAACCATCCACCTGGTCATCACTATTGACATTGCACTGAGGTACCGCTAAAATTCGCACCTTTGAAACCAACCCCCCGCTCTCCCCCTACCTCCCAGCAACAGATCTCGATATAAGGAAAAACTTGATATTTTCTGCCGTGTGTCTTAAACTCTTGCTTCATCATTTCTGAAAGCTTTTTAACCAAAGATTTCCGTATATCAGATTGTTCCATGACGTCATTTTACGCAGTTTCCTTTCTGTCCATTATACCAGATCAATGCGTCTACGAGGTGGCTTAGACCAAATGAGCCTAACCAGGGCAGTAATTTTCAATCTCCTCCCTCATTCAGAGACCTTTTGAGCAAGATTAGCTGTAGTGATATAATTGACTTAGGGAATCAACCTTAGCATCAGCTATGTCAACTAAAGGCACCTTTAAGTCACCATAGCAGCATCAGTGCAGTAAACATGGCACAAAAATTACATACTGAAGAGCGAAAACTTACTCAAAAGTTTGATTCTGTCTTCCAGCTTTCTTTTTGGCAGTCCTGGCAGCAGCTATGGTTTAGACAAATTAATCAATTAGCAATTGATTAGATGGCAGAAACATATTCGTTACTTTAACAACCATGAAGCTGATTTGAATATAAATTCTACATTTAACTGATTTTTAGATCAAATATCATCACCTCTTCTGAAATGTCTGTAACTTTTGCATATCAATGACAAGTTGAAGAAGCTCTTCGAATCGAACTACCAATATACACTAATTTTGAAACTGATGATTTAGCAAAAACTCAGATGTATCACTTAAAATTGATGAAGATGTTTGAAAGCACCAAGCGGATCACATAGTATTGGACCACAACACCAAGGAGTACCACGTAACGCACATCATAGTGACTGGATCGTAAGCTCGCAATCTTGACTTAAAATACTTGCCTTCTCAATTCAGGCGTTCAGAATCTCTCAATTTGCGATCTCCATTTGCAATCATCACCGAGTCTACAAACTACTACTCTCACCTTATTCTTATTGTGCATTGTGGCATTCATTTTCTTGATTGTTTGCACGGCACTGGGAACAACTAATTTTTCAAGCGCTGATGTTGATTTTGCTAGGTTAGCAATCTCATCACAAGCATGATTTAAATTGAGATTTATTTTTCAAGAAAGGTTCATAGACCATGCACTGAAGGAGGCACATCTGTTTTAGGTCCCCTATTTTTCCTCGTGTGCATCAAAAGTTTTTTTCCCTCGTTTTGTATCTGAACCATTCAGTCTAAATGTTTCGTGTATCTCGACTTTATAAGTTCTGCGAGAGTGTCCAAGTATCATATACTCTGCTTTTAGATGATTGGCACTTGCATTATTTAATCTCATATATTCAGAAATATGGGTCAATTCCTCTTGAGCCTTACGAACTAGTTCTTCAACATTCATAGATGTTACGATCACGTGAATATCATCAGCGTACATACCAGCCTTAGAAACTTTCGAACATTTTGCAAAGTCATTCAGGTAGATTATGAAGAGAAGGGGGTCAAGATAGGAACCCTGGGGAATACCACATGTAACTGTCCTAGGCCTTGGCTCATAACCATTGCAAGCACAGTACTGCCTTCCCTTTTCTAGGTATAATTGAAACCAGTCTCCGGAAAGTTCTCGAAGTCCGTATGTCCTCAGTTTTTCTAGCAAAATCTTATGGTCAACGGTATCGAAAGCCTTTTTGAGATCGAGGAATATTGCTAAATTAAGTGTCTTGTGGTCACTATTCTCATACCAGTAATCAGTACTATCAATCAATGATGTTATTGTCGAAAAAAAAGCTGATTGACTCATTGTTAGAACCTTATTTGCTTTGAGGTATTCATAGAATTGATCATGCACAATTCTTTCGAGAATTCTCGAGAACACAGAGATCACTGAGATGGGCCTATGGTTGTTAGCCTCGCTTTTAGAGCCTGATCTGAAGATAGGGGCAACCCTCGCCAGTTTCCAGACATCAGGAAAAATACCCTTCCGCAAAGAATAGTTGAAAACCATTGCCATGACCGTCCCTTATCGCCATTGTCAGAATCTTATCAGGCCCTGGTACCTCGGATTCTTTAGTTGCTTAATGACCTTAGGTACATAGTTGTCATCAACCGGGATGAGTCTCATCGTATTAGGTTCATTATCAATGTGTTTAAGAGGATCATCATTGGTATTTTGTTCTATTTTACTAGCAAGCTTCGGTAAAACTGAAACAAAATGATGATTCAATGCCGCTACTGTATCTCCTTCTTTGGTTAATTTTCTGCCCTCAGTGTTCAAACTCGCAGGCATTGTCGATTTCGAAGATCTTTCTAAGACTCTGTTAATAGTCTGCCACAGCTTCTTCGGGTTGTCCTTATTCTCATTAATTAACCTGTGGAAATGTGACTGTGCAGCAACCTTTATTTCCGTCGTTACTTATTTTGAAGTTGCTTATATACACACCATTCCTCTGGAGATTTGTCAGCAGCTCTCTTTGCCAAGTCTTTCTCCCTCATTAGGTTTAAAATGGATCGATTTAGCCAAGGTGCAAAGTCACCGGGTAGCCTCCTTTTTGAGAGGTGCCTGCGTATCTAAGATAAGCTCACAAATCTCCTGAAAGATTGAGTTTTAAACGGGGGAAGGGCTGGTTTGGTGGCAAGCCCCAAGGAAAATTTTTGAGGACACGCCCTCTGCTTTGTTTTAGAACGGTGCTCCCGATCCAATTCTATACTCCTGCGCTATAAAAGAATTTTTGATCATTGGTAACATCATCATTATGGGTTAGCGTATCCAGGAAAATTTCAGCGTGAATATCTTTCCTTTGGCACACCCTCCAGTAACGACCAAGCTAAAACAATGCCCCGCGAAAGTAGGAGGATGCCCGCCAAGAAAATTTGTTTCCCCACTTGGTTCGAGTTTAAACACTTCCCTGCCTTGTTTCTGTTGTTTCACCGTTGAAGTTCTTGTTTCCCCCTTCAAAAATTGTACAATTTCCATCAGAGAAAATAGCTGAAACTTTCCTTCCCCCGTCATGATATCTTTATTCCTCGCTGAAAATGCATTATTTCATAATTTCCCCGCCAAATTTCTAATATTCGGGTGTCATTTCGAGAGGGTTTTTTGACTTAGAATGCCTTTCTCCATCCCTGGGGGGGGGTACATGACTTGTGGATGGATGGGGGTCTGCCGCCCAGTTCTTAGAAAGGTACACTCTTCTAATCACCGAAACTTGCTGTCATACCCACTTTCATGATGAATTTTGGCGGAAAATGACCCATTTTTGGCTATTTTTCGCCAATTTCTGGATAACCCATCAATGTTTATGAATAATCTGCCAAAAAGGGACCATTGTTTAGAGAATTTTGGCCCAAAAACCCACCAATATGGGCGGCACATACCCGTACCCTCAACATGTTATGTGCCCCCCCCCCCGGGTCTCCATCCCACTTTCACCGAAACAAAATTGGATACTTTGATGCTTCTGTAATAGTTATCTATCAATCATTGCTTTCTATTTGCGCAAACACCTTTTATACTGATTTCCACTCAGTAGAATCTTCCTATTGGACATGAAATCCTTTGTTAATGCGTGAAAATTTTGTCGTGAATTTGAATAGAATGTTGCGCATGACTAAGATTTTATTGTCTAAAATTCAGTCCGCTCAGAAAATTCTACTGAATGGAAATCAGACTGCTTCTTGCAGTACAGTGTTGCTTGCTTTCAACATTGAATGCCTCAACGTCTAGGCAAATTTTTGAAAATGGCAGCTTCTACTTTGGCTCAAAGCGACTCTTTCAGTAACTTTCTAGCATTTCTCGGAAAAACTCTTATCCTACCATACTTAAAGGGTCTGTTTCATCCAGCATGCCATGCACGTGTCGTCTAGTGGCTTGCCTTTCTTCTTGCCATTTTCATGGGTCATGAAAATGGCTACAAACAAAGGCTATTGACACGTGCATGGCATGCTGGATTAAACATACCCTTTAAAATTAACTACTTTCTACTTGTCTTTGAAATAATCTATAAAAGCATCGTTTGACAGTACTGGGAGCAGTGGAGGGCATTTGGAGAAGCAATACGTCAAAAGTTTCAGATGTAGAGGAAATACGAGAAACTTTTTTAAAGGGCATTAGCTGCCCCCGCGCTACCCCTATACCACCAGGGCAACGGGGGCAGCTGCCCCGTGCCTCCAGCGCCTTTGGATGGCTAAAGACATAGCTCAGTGCTGTGTAATCTATGAAGCTAGAGTCACACGGCGCAAATAAAGCAATAATATCTTAAAGTGCATCAAGAAAGCTACTTTGTAGCGATTTAGGCTCATCTTGATATTAGAGCCTCGTTTTCGCACTTTAACAAATGCTGGTAGGTAATCTGGTAGGCAAAAGGGCCAAAGTTTATATACTGCAGTATATGGGCATGTTGCTTGAGATGAAATTTAGCATGCCAAATTAACAGAAAGCATTTTGTGGCATTTTCAAGGGCTTGAAAACAGCTTTTGGTTTGGAAAACCTTACCTCCACAAAATGGTGATCTTTGGTGATTCTTTACCTGCCATGCGAGGAGGAAGACCTAAACTAACATTCAACACATTTATGCAGTTGCAAGGTCAGCTGAAACAGAATCGGCATCAAGTTGATCTGCAAATTCCTCTCTTTGTCGATTTCGTATCATCTCTCGTAATCTAAGCACAGCTTCCTTATCATTATTGAAATCAATGACTAGCTCTGTGATGCCTTTAGGGTAGCAAAAGTCGCTTCCATTTCATCTCAACCGCAACTAGTTTAATCGTCTTGACATCCAAGTTTCAGATCTGCCCTTAAAATAGAGGCAGGGTTCTTTGGCCGCATTAGGTGCGGCCGCGGAGTTGCCTTAAAAGGTGGTAAGAGGCTAAGATCAAGAATCTTCCCTGCTCAAACTTTTCAACAATTGGCCCGTATTTACGAGCATTTGTTACAGAAATAAAACGAGGCTCTTACATGAAAAATGAGCCTATTTAATCGGTACGAAGTAGCTTCCTTGATACATTTCAATATATTCTGACTTCATTTGCACTGTGTGACTCTAGCTTTACAGATTACGCTACACTGGGCTGTGTCTTTAGTCAATGTTAACATTGTAGCTGCAACAATAATCGCATGCAATAATTCAATCACCAAAATGAGGCTGAAGTTCCCAGATATTATCATTATCATTTATTATTAACAATTTATTTAAAGTAGGCATATACATAAGTAGCTATAGAAAAAGCTAATTCAAGCCTACTACCAACTAAAATTTTTTAAAAAGCAAAATAAAAAATATCTATAATTCAGAATAAATAGCTATGAATATGTACAGATTTTTACCAAGTTTTTACAGAAGTTACAATGCTTTCTTTTAGAATTTTCGATGCGACATTTATCCACTCAAGAACCCAAACTGAGCCACTCAAGAATTATTGCCGTATTACTACCGTATTACATCAAAATTCAGAATTAACATCCCAAGGATGACCGAATCCAGGCAGTCTCGTAGACTTCACTTTTTGAGGAAGATTTTCCAGCTATTACTTCCAGCTAGTACGGGGTCACCCAAAAGGGGTCAACTGAGAAAAATGCTATGTAATGTAACATAAAGTTATACTTATTCTAGATCAATGATAATGATACAACACTGTCAGGGAAGTCTTCTGCACTTCAAACCTTCCAATAACAGATGCAATGAATAAATATAAAACCATCCTTGTATTGCTGGGATGAAAAAACATATGACTGGCAATGCAGTGCTCCAAGCCATACATGTTGGTTCCTTGGATATTTCAGAGGATAAATAAACTTTATGATTCAAAAAAAGCCAGCTGCAAGATTTGGTAGATATTGTGAATTGATGTCAGGAAGTCGCTCCGAGCACACCACAGGAAGTCGTTCCTTGGCAAAAAAGGCTTCCCTCTAACTTAGAATTTACTCTTTAACCTTATCTGACGTGGGGGGAGGGGGCTATTTTCCGTGTTTGCTATATGCCTCTGAGATTTACCAAGTTAAACTTTCTATCATACAGCAATCATACTGTAACAATTTTGGTGTTCCATCTTAATAATGTCTCCATGGTAACCAAGTTGTCATGCCACACTCATGTACTTTTTTCATGTACTTTGCAATCATGTACTTTTTCCAAAACAACATTGACCTTGGGGGGAAAGGGGGACGAGAGAGCCATTTCTTTCAAGGTGGTTTAACAATTTCGTACGTACATGATAAGGATGATAAGGTATGAAACAACTGCATTGTACTGCGTCATCATGAATGCAAACGAAAATATCGCGTAAGATTAATTCAGACCACTTGGAACTTCGTGGCTTCATGTTAAATTTTTCAAAAGGCGTTTATCACGAAGCAACGTAAACTTCAAAAGTAACTAAGCCCAACGCGATATATTCATTTGCATGCGGGAGAATACAGCTATTTTGTCGACAGCATTGTTCTGCAATACCATGTAAGTTTTATCGTTGCTGCAGAAGTGAACTGTGCACTAAAAGATAGAAAGGAAACATGAAAAACACAGTTACCTGTTAACGACATGCTGTCGTGACCCTGTTCGGATAAATCATACAATTGAAAAGGAAACGATTGAATTAGGATAGCTCCATTAATTTCTGTAGTCATGAAAAATTCAATCAACAATCTGACTCCCCCTATTCCTAAAGGATGATCGGAGGGGATAAGGGATTGATGAATACTCAGCTACTGACTGTTTCGTTGTTGATTTCATTCAACTTCAGCCAATCACGTCTACAAAACAGTGAAATTGGTGTGATATGACTTGGTCTCTGGGTTTCTGATGAAGTGTTTTCTTACCATTTACCATTTCTTACCTTGTTTTCCTTTTGGCCTGAGACGAACATCCATGTTCTGATTAAAACGAGTCTGATGAAGTATGGATTGCTCATCGTCTTGACAATGTCTAGAAAATAAGGAAGTTTAATGTGAAAATTCACCTATTGCCTTTGTTGCAAAAACTAACTCTTTGCGAGAGCCATCAAAACATCAATCAATCAATCAATCAATCAATCAATCAATCAATCAATCAATCAATCAATCAATCAATCAATCAATCAATCAATCAATCAAAAGCTTTATTAATGTGTCTAGAATATTTAGCTTACAAGCTAATTGGGGACACAACGGAAAAGTTCATAAAGTTAAAGTACAGTTAGAATTGCTGAAAAATTTAAAAAACTTACTGAAAAAAAAGCTTACTGAAAATCTACATCAAAATCTTATGTACACTTAAATTACAGTCGACGGTCCAAAAGAGTTACTATGTCCATTCCTCTAATATTTCTTTTAAAATGGTTCATTGTTGGCAACTCCTTCAAATTTTCCTCTAGTCTACTCCACAAATATGGTCCAAAGTACCTTATTGAGTTTTTCCATATTTAACTGTACAAAATTTCGGAATAATGAAATTGTTGTTTCTTAATTCGTAATGAGTTTCTTTTATTGTAAAAATATCTTTTATAGGCTGCGGAGCAGAACCGTATTTAACTTTGTACATTAGAATGGCAATGTCCTGCAATCGTCTATTCTCGAGAGATGGCAGATTCGCTTTGATCAGGAGTTGTGCATATGGTGTGGATTTATCACAATAAACAACTCTTAGAGCTTTTTCTTGGAATCTCTCTATTTTTCTTTTGTCTGCTACTTTACAGAAATGCCAGACTGTGCTGCAATATGTCAGGTGAGAGAGAATTGCTGTTTTGTATATTGTTAGTTTTGCATTGGTGGGCATTATGTTACGGAATCTGGAAATTACTCCAATTCTCTGGCTAACTCTCTTGCACAAATTTCCGATGTGAGTGCTAAATGTTAGCTCATCGTCAACCTCAACTCCGAGCAGCTTGAGACACCTTGTTTGCTCGGCTTCGTTACATTCGTCAGCCATAACTTTTATCTCTACATTTCTTTTCTTTTTATTTTGAAGAACGATTGCTTGGTATTTGTCTTTGTTCGCTTTCAGGTGATTTTCTTTATACCATTTTGAAGCCATCTTAATATCTTGGTTTAAACGTAACTCCACTTCATTGCCGTTCTCACCGGAGTAATATATCTGATGATCATCGGCATACATACTTACCTGACAGTGCTTTATGTTAAAGACTAGGTCGTTTTGAAAAATATTCCACATCATGGGACCAAGAGCTGATCCCTGTGGACATCCCCTTGTTGTTTCTTTCCATTCGCTTCTTATGTTCCCCAGTTTTACCCTGTTCTGTCTTTCTTCAAAATACGAAGTTATCAGTCTCAGGGAGCCTTCGGATAGGCCATATGATTCAAGCTTTTTGAGCAGAAGACTGGGAACCATGGAATCAAAGGCTTTGCTCATGTCTGTCGAGAGTATTGCTGTTATCTCTCCTTTGTCAAGAACATACTACCATGGAGCAGCACAATTCGGGTCAAAGTGCTGAAAGTGATGATGAAGATACGGTTTTTAGAGCAACGCATTGGATTCACAGCAGTGGGGAAGATATGATCGATTCAAAGACCTCGGTAGGGCTCTACCTAGGATCGAACCCAGTCTGGCTGATCATTCTTCGGTTGAGATCTGGAAAAACTTCGTAAACAACGTAACCGTTGCGTTACGCTATTCAAGCAAGCAAAAAAAGACTATTATTGCAAGTTAGATATCAGTTTGGTCACCGATGATAGGAATTTCTAACAGTGAAGCCTGCTCTGTCTGACAAACGTCAGAGCAATAACATGATAGTTTTAGTCGAATGTGATGAGTTTATATCTGATTATATTGAAGTTGCAGAGATTTTCAATCGTTTCTTTGTAACGGTAACAGAGGCCCTTGGTATGAAAGAAAATAATGATAATATTTCAGGCACTGAGGACACATTAGATTCTATTGAAAAGTCGGTAAAGAAATACTCTAACCATCCCAGCATACTAAGAATTAAGAGCCACTTCATGAACGTAGACTCATTCACTTTCAACCTTGTTTCATTAGAGGAATGGAAACTGAAATTAAAAGGCTCAATCCCAAGAAGGCCAAAACCTTCAAGAGTATACCGTCAAAGATTCTTAAGAATAGTGCTAATATATGGTCCGAACCTTTACTGGAAATATCTAATAATCGCATTAGAAGCTCTACTTTTCCTGATGAGCTGAAGTGTGCAGACGTATCCTCACTTCATAAACAAAAAGAAACTAAGATTAAGAAAACTACGGGCAAATTAGTGTTCTGGCAACTGCTTGCTTCAAGAGTTTTCGAGAGGCGTCTGGTCAAACAAGTGGAAGAACGCATAGGACCGTATTTTTCAATACCATTATGGGCTGCAAAGGATGAAACGCTCAGCAAGCCTCGGTACGTTTTTCAGAAAATACTAAACTTTGTATTGGCGTAGGTGGAAAAGTTGGCGCTGTTATGAGGGATCTTTCTAAGGCTTTTGATTGCCTGAGACATGATCTCCTTGTAGCCAAATTGCATGCCTGCGGTTTCTGTTATGATGCATTGTCTCTAATTCATAGTTACTTGTGCTTGCATAACCGACCACAGAGGGTCAAAGGTCAATGGGTCCTTTAGCTCTTCCAAGCAACTTACTTTAGGAGTGCCTCAAGGATCTGTCCTTGGACCTCTTTTCTTCAGAATCTATATCAACGATCTGCGTCTTTCCTTAAAGAATACTGCAGTATGCAATTATGCCAACGATACAACTTCATCAGCTTGTGATGTTGATACTGATAATCTTGTTGTTGTTGATACTGATAATCTTGTTGTTTTTTTATATCCATATAAAAAATTACAAAATACACGCTACATCTACGTTCTACTATAGTTTCTAGTTACTCTACAACAAAAAAACACTACATGAACGGGACCACAATGAGCAAGAGACAATGACTACCCTGTGGCCATTAACATAAAGACATGCAAAAAGATAAAAAATTAGTAAATTAAGATTACATACTAACACACACTGGAATCTGTTTCTCATTCGATGTCAGGCCAGCATAGGCGCTAGATGGCAAACGTATGCAGTCAGGTCAGGGTCGAGTTAACGATATCGTTGGTCAGAAATAATAGCGATTTGAGAATGAATTTCGTTGATCCCTATGTGCTTGACATCAAATGTGAAACAGAGTTACAAAAGAACTAGGGAAAAACGTAAAGAGTGGCTGAGTGGCGTAAAACAAAAATTTAAAGTCATCCAAGCCGATCCGTTTTGTGAATGAAATTTAGAGTAAGTTCGAGCAAACTTTTATTTATGTCATCAGGAAGTTCTTCATTACCATAAAATAAGTATCGTACCAGAACATTGTTTGGAAGGGTATTGATTTGGAGAAATGGTCGTAACAATTCTGAAACTCCAGCGAAAAGGTCTCGTCGTTGAATGTCAAATGAAGGTCAAAGTCAATAAAAACGCCGGCGTTGGAAAAAATTCTGCTCCCTGAATATCAAATCGATGATATTGAAAAATGTCTTATTTTATCCCCGGTATGTCAAATTAGGTTCAGTCATCTACCTGGCTTTAATCCCCAGGGGGGACACTCAGCACATACGCATACGGGGGGGTTAGTCCAAGAAATTTTCAGGCAACCCAAAAATATCACTTCAGCTTCATTTCAACCCAAAAATATCTGCTCAATTTATACTTAGAAACCTGTAAATGAACATAAAATATCCTGAAAAAATACACGATGTTTGGTGTCAAAAAACATCATGAAGATAGTTTTAGCTTTACTTGGACCCAAAAATATCACTTTTGGCAATATTCTGACCCAAAAATATCGGACTTAAGTAAAAACACTAAGCCAAATTTCCCTTTGTTTTCCTTCCAAGCAATAATGACTTTAGGATGTGTTCATGTTTTTTCGTCCTCTTGGGAGAGTGGAATCCCCCTGAATAAGCGTGCTAAAGCGTGCTGAAAGTCATTGTTGTGCAGTAAACACACCAGGGAAACTTGCTTGTAGCTTTAGCACGTTCTTTAAGGTTTCTCAAAGGGAATCTTTTTAGAAAGTCGCTCACAGAATTTAAGCGGAGTGACCGATTTTAGCCAGGAAAAATTCTAAAAATAATTGAGCATGTTAGCTATTTAATCAGTTATTGCAAAATATCATTGCTTATATACTCAGGGAGCAGTAGCCTTTCAAACGTCGGGCGTTTGTTTTGACTCACCCGGTATCAAAACACGATGTTGTGATTTCAAACATTCTTTTCAAGCACAACCTTGCCAATAGAACGACATGGGCTGCACCCAAAAGATTGCACACTCGTTTTTCCCGAGATGGAAGTCTTAGCCGAAATCCATATAGAAACCAAATGGAATATACAATAACAAAATCGAAACAAAGAATGTTCATCAAAAACTCGAGATCTCATGGAGGCATAGAAACAAGCACAGATCATAAATTAGTAAAAATGGAAATGAAAATCGCATGGTGGCAATTAAAACGTGCAAATGTCAAAACAAAAAAAAAATAGATGTTGAAAAGCTAGAAAACACAATCATCAAGGAAAAGTATAGTGAAAAAACAACAGAGAACTACTTGCGGAAAACCCGCAGGAACAATGGGGCCAAATAATAAAATCGTGTTTAACTGAAGGGGAAGAAATCCTTGGTGTAAGGTTGAAAGAAAAGCACTTGATGACGTCATATTAGAAGATCTATCAAATGAAAAAAAACTATTAAAAAATTAAATAGATGAATGTCAAGAGAAAGGAAAAAGGAAACAACTATGGAAAAACATGAGTAAAATCATGAAACAGATACACAAAAGAATAAGAATACTCGAGAATGAAAAAATGATAAAGCAACTGGCAGAAATACTAGAAGGAGAAAAGATTATTCGAACAAGTTTTATCAGGCCATTAGAACCCTTAGCAATTGAAAACCGAAGAAATCCCTCATCGTACAAGGAGACGATGGCAGCATTGCTGGCTCTGAGAAAGAACAGATAACTTTAATCACGATACATCACAAAAAAGTGTTCACGATGGAAACGAAAGAATTACATTTAAGGACGATATTATCAAAAATTACTATTAAGAATTACTATTACTATTAAGAATTATTATTAAGAACGATACCATAGTGCGAATTGAAAACACCCTTTACTGGCGTAGAAATACAAAAGGCAGCAAAAAGTTTAAAGAACAGGAAAAGTGTGGGACATGATAACCTAAATGCAGAATTTGTAAAGTACGGACAACCGAAATATATGAAAGCGTGACCAAACTGCTGAACAACATGGCAAGCACAGGAAAATACCCAGAGAATATCAAACAGAGCATCCTTAAGCCTCCCCAAAAACAAGTAAAAAAGCCAGGACCGCTCTCAAATCTACGACCAATCATACTGTTATCTGTACTAAGAAAATTGCTTGCCATCTGTATGATGAGATATTGGAACTGCCTCAGCACTAGAATCCCAATAGGGAAAACTGCCTACCAAGCTGGGCCAAGCACAACCCTAAAGGTTCTTGCGATCAAGATGCTAGCAGAGAAAGATATATCATCCAGCAACTACAAAATCTACATATTATTGCTAGATATGATTAAGGCCTTCGACACAGTAAGCCGCGGAATATTACTAAAGGACCTGCAAGAAATACTTGAACCTGACGAGCTACGGGGTGAGTGGTGGTGGTGGTGGTGGTGGTGGTGGTGGTGGTGGTGGTGGTGGTGGTGGTGGTGGTGGTGGTGGTGGTGGTGGTGGTGGTGGTGGTGGTGGTGGTGGCGGCGGCGGCGGCGGCGGCGGCGGCGGTGGTGGTGGTGGTGGTGGTGGTGGTGGTGGTGGTGGTGGTGGTGGTGGTGGTGGTGGTGGTGGTGGTGGTGGTGGTGGTGGTGGTGGTGGTGGTGGTGGTGGTGGTGGTGGTGGTGGTGGTGGTGGTGGTGGTGGTGGTGGTGGTGGTGGTGGTGGTGGTGGTGGTGGTGGTGGTGGTGGTGGTGGTGGTGGTGGTGGTGGTGGTGGTGGTGGTGGTGGTGGTGGTGGTGGTGGTGGTGGTGGTGGTGGTGGTGGTGGTGGTGGTGGTGGTGGTGGTGGTAGTAGTATCCAAAAGCAGTTATCATTGCGCTCATCGCGGTTGCAGGATAAAATCGTTAAAATTCAGCAGTTTCCAGATCTGGAAAGCTTCGCTTCTCAGCAATCCTTCAGTGACTAAAATTCACACTGGAAACATCTGCATAACGTCGAAGGATCCTATTTTAGTATTGCTTTTAAAACTATTCGAAGCTGTGGTCATGGCCGTAGGAAGGATCTCATACTTGCAAGGCCACAGCACTTCAGCGGCATTTGTTCACAAGTAGGGCACTTTAGTATACATCGGATTTTAACGGTATGAATGTGAAATATACCTAGTAGGAAATAGTGTGAGTCCGGATAGATATCTGACTTCCTTTGCGAAGTACCAAAAGGAGAAATAACATGATTAAATTGCAAAGTCGATAATAACCAATCTGAAGACATTCGTATTGGTCTTGAACTGGGGCACATCCTGAAACAAAAAAGGTGTTACGCTTTGTAGCAAATTCTAGGGGCACGAGCCCTCAATGCCCTCCTGGCTCCTACGTCTTTGGTTGTGTTATGATAATGAAACTATCATACTTTTGACACAATGCTCCTGGACATATTGAAGGTGTTGTGGCGCCGCGTTGTAGTCCACTGACTTTGCAGCCAGAACAGTCAGGCGGACGAGGTTCAAATCCCACCAGCACCTTTGAACGTCATGACAAGGGGTCGCGGACTCGATTAGCACTTAGCTATTTCTGCGATCCTTAGCTATTTCTTCGATCCCAGCGCTTGGAGCTGAAAACCGCAACTTCACCTTCACCTTCACATATTTCTTTTGAGACAAAAATTCTCAATCAATCTGCTAAAGCTTGTCTTGGTATAAATGCATGAGAAACACTACTGTGAAGGGGTATACGGATACTCGCAAATACGGGTGTTAACAATTTGCTAAAAGCAATCCCTTGAGAAATATTGGGGTGTTTAAAGTCCCCCCCCCCACCCGGCTCTCCCGGTTCCGAAGTCCCTGCATACAAACATAAAAACATAAAAGCATTTCAACATTTGACGGAATTAAGTCACTCTGTGTTATAAAAATAAATTTTGAATCACATGGAACGGATGTCATGCAGTCTATAAAGTTATAAAACCCATCTTGAATGATCTGTTGATCGCATTACCCTGATCTATGAAAAGACAAAGATCAAGCATCAGTTGCTTTGCTTAGAAATCATCAGCATGTATGGTGCTCCGAAGTCAGCCTTAAAAGTTTCGGAAATAAGTTACCTTGGATTCTTCAACTCAAAAGTGAAGTGAGCGCAGCTAAGAGTGCATTCCATTTCAGGCAAATCTGGTCTTCTATTCCAGAACCTCTTGTTTAGCAAGAAATCTCTGTCATACTGTATTCTCTCTGAAGGAATAAGGCATACATGATCAATGGGTCGGGTACATTTGTTCCAAAAAGGTCCTAACGAATTCAGAAGATTGCTCAAACACAGGAAGAACATGGGGGCACTTCTATTTAGAGCAACTGAGTTCATAAACTCAGTTAGATTACAGCTAAAGTATATGTGAAAAGTACTATTCATCCTAGAATCCCTTTGCACGATGTTGCATTGGCGTTTCAAGTAATTTTTTGGCTACTGTCGAATCGAGCAAAAGAGCGCATTCTGTACTCTTGGAGGAGCAATCTAAGAGCTCTTTACAAGTGTCTAGCGATTCTGTCCCACGAGTCTAGAATTTCAGGTGACAATGCAACAGTTCTGAACTTAAACTCAAACCTATCAAAGTTCCGCTCCATTTCTCGACTTCTCAATATACTTTTTTGGCAACATATGGTGGAGTCACGGAATGTAGCTTCAAAGGACGATGCTTGCAAAGCTAGTTGGTTAGGAATAATTTCACGTTTAACTTACCAATTTATTTGAATTCATTAAATCAGCATTACCACAAAGGATAATCTACTACTGGGTGTCCAAAAGAACTATCCACTTCTGAAAAACTATGATGAATCATACACTGGACCGATCTTGAAGATTTATGTCTTAATCTCTGGCAAAAATCCAGAATTAGGTTTTGGGGTTTTTCGCAAAATATTCAGTCTCGAAAACGCTGAAAACGATCCAGAAAACGTCGACTAAATTACCTGAAGACTCGATATGAAAGGCCAAAGGGAAACTTTTTACTGGTGACGTGGGATTAAGAAATCGATTAACTACCATCTGCTGCATCACCTCAGTTCAACGTTGGGAGATATGTAACAGCACTGTCATTGATACAGAGAAATGTGTTTCCTTTCGCATCTTCAAAGAATTTATGCTTTAGTGCAGGAATGCGTTCCTGTCTCATGGGGTTAAAAAGACAAACGTGAAGCGCCATTCATTAAGTCAAGCAAAAGCAGTGGTACAGTGCACCATTACAAGAACCCCAGGATTTCGCAGGAAGCAGGTCGTTCCAATAACATGCGTGCAGCAGATTTTGAAAAATCGACTTGTAAATCATGTTTCCTTTCACTAGCACTTATCACCAGCGACCTTAAAGGGGCCTATGCAACGTTAGTGCTTTGCGGGCGCGCAGTGCTTCCTGAAAAAAAACTTGCCACAGAACGATTGTGCACATCACCATCCTTACTATTTTCCTTGATGCCATAGGCGTGATCGTTAATGTTTTCACTGTTTAGCTTCGCACATCGAGTACATGAATCCGTGAAGTGAGTCTCGTAGCTCTGCAACAGCCACAGAGCAAACTCGTTGTTCAAAAGCGACTTCTCGCCACTACTTTGAGATACTTTCGACTTCAGTCTTGTCCGAACTTCATATGTAGACTTGTTGAAGTAAAATACATGTTGGGGTTCACTACGACTTGGTCTTCCAACTTTATTCTCGGCCATAGTTCAGGAGATTCCTGCCTCGAGGAAGCCATCTTAATTTCTGATTATCAGAAATTATCGATCACAGGGTAACAAGGCATCTTTGCAGTCGCAAAGCAGTGACGTAGCACAGGGCCCTTTAATTGATCCCGTGTGTTGTACCCTAAATTATATTTTGGTAATTTCATACCTTGTTGTTCATAACCATTATTTAAAACACACTTACACGTTTCTCTTTGTTTTGAGGGAAAACAAAGAGAAACGTGTAAGTGTGTTTTAAATAATGGTTATGAACAACAAGGTATGAAATTACCAAAATATAATGATTTGTAAATCCCCAAGTCAGCATTAAAAGATTTCTCATTGTCAACTCGTGTCGATTCATTAGAAGATTGGATAGACATTTTGGTGTTTTCAGCGCTTTTGGAACAAAACCTTTAAGAAATGTGCTTGTAGCTCAAGAAACAGAAGATTGAAGTATTTGAAAAACTCGATAATCTAATTCTAGAAGATTCAGTCATAAAACATCAATATCGCTCAACCCTATTCTACTGACAATGGCCAATTGTACGATTTATTGTAGTTTACAAAATGTGGATAGTTGTTTTGGCACAGCCGGCGGTAAATATAGCAGGATCATTTTTTCAGTAAGATGGTCTCTAAGATGAAACGTAAACAGTTGAATTTGCATTGGCATTCAGGTATTGATAAATGATGTTATCAAGGTTCGATATTTGATACTTGATTCTATCAAGGAGGGTTGTCCGTCAGCCGGGGTTGTCTGTCAGCCACTTAAAAACATTTATCACAATATAAAGTACAAAGGAAGAAATTAGATAAATATGAAAACATTGATGTCAAAAGCCTGATAAAAATTTACGTCTATGATAAGATACATGAAAAACTAAATCCTAAACGTTCGGCAGGAACCTCATTCCGCATTTTTGCTCCTTACTTGAGTTTCTTGGGCAGTCTTAAGCCTGTCTTTGTACTGTGATCGACACACGAAGAAAACTTTCAGCTTAACGCGAAGAGGTCAGGCATGGCCGCGGCGGTGACTTGGAGTCCGTTTTAGGTTCACCAGCTATAAAGTTCTTCAGTGGTCTTTCAACTCAGATTGTCAATAAGTGGTCTGTTTCGGGTGTAAAAGTTGTTGTTGTTTATAATTCTATTCGAAAAGCTCAGTTTTGAAGTTTTTGCAACTGATAAAGTTTAGTCAAACCAGGACAGCAACAAACAGAGCAACAATATAGAGAG
Organism: Aurelia sp. 3 sensu Dawson et al. (2005); assembly: GCA_964020215.1. Classification (NCBI taxonomy): domain Eukaryota; kingdom Metazoa; phylum Cnidaria; class Scyphozoa; order Semaeostomeae; family Ulmaridae; genus Aurelia; species Aurelia sp. 3 sensu Dawson et al. (2005). The sequence goes on along the minus strand of OZ026580.1, from coordinate 13,049,576 downwards.
TGTGGCTTAACATTACCTGTGTAAAGAATCTCAGTGTTGCCTTGTGGTAGGAAAATCTTGTCATGCTTTAGAAGGCCAATGGCTCCCGAAACTTTAATGGAGCCTTGATGTGTTTCTTCCAGCTAAGAGAGTTGTCTACCACACCAAGGAATTTTGTTTTTTTGATTGCCTTAGGCCCTTTGTCGTGAATTTTCAAACCAAAATCCTTCATTTTCATTTTCATTTTCATTTTTTTAACCACGGTAGCCCCGTCAATCTGCATAGATTGCTTTGCAGGGGGCCGTGCAAACATAAATATAATTTACAAATTTAAAACCTAATTTACAATCGTTGATTACAAAATGAAAAAAGAAAAATTTCAAATGGAATTACATAAAAAAGACTATCAACCCTCTATGACTTCCTTTAGCCTCCTTTTGAAGGTAAAAAGGGAGGGTGCAAGTCTGACATCAGAGGTTAATTGGTTCCAAATCTTAGGCCCACGGAATGAAATTGACTTCTGCCCATTCGCCGTTTTAAAGAGAGGAACACGCAAGTCGGCTTCAGTATTTCTAAGTCTCATTGTGTTCAGAGCTGAGTTCTTTACAAATAGCTCGGAAAGATATTCAGGCACAAGACTATTTGTTGACTTAAACATTATGGTCGCTGTTTCACCTAGAATAATGTCCGAGATTGTTAGCCATCCCAGCCTTTTAATCAGACCAGCTGCAGAAGCATGATAGCTGCTATTCATAACAATTCTGCCAGCACGATTTTGCAGTCTTTGGAGGATATCAATTTGAGTTATGCCGCAACATCCTAGCCTGCGTGCAGACTCTACTGATCCCTTTTCAGACAGGTCTTCTTTGCATATTTCAGAAAGCCTAAGGCTCGTGAGACTTTGGTTCTCACACACTTTATATGCTCATCCCAGACAAGATGAAAGTCTAACTGGACACCGAGGTATTCAGTCCTTTCAACGGTTTCTATCTGTGTGCCATTTATGAAAAAGGAAGGCTGCTCACTGACTTCATCGGAAATCCTCTTGAGTTTTGGACGGGAACCAACTACCATCGCGTGAGTCTTAAGGACGTTTAAGGACAGTTTGTTTCCCTGAAGCCAATCTTTTAAACAATTAAGATCTTCGTTCATACATTTGTTTAGATCATCGATATTTTTAGATGCAAATGAAAGTAGAGCACGCGGGAGGTCATTAATATAGATTAAAAATAACAGGGGACCAAGGCATGAGCCCTGTGGAATACCTCAAGTGACATCCTTTATCTGCGACAATGCACCATTAACTTTGCAAAACTGCCGTCTGTTTTTGAGATATGAAACAAACCAAGAATGTTCCAGATCTTTGATACCATATCTAAGTAGCTTGTTAAGGAGAATGTCATGATCTACAGTATCAAATGCTTTCTTTAGATCGATGAAAACATTTGCTGTGTATTTTCCGTTATCCATATTGACGTACCAGTCATTAGTACTTGCAAGCAGACTGGTTACAACAGAATGTAGCAATCGGAAAGCAGATTGATTTGAGAATAGTAGATCGTTTTTGATCAGGAAATCATAGATTTGATTATAGACCAACATTTCGAACAGTCTAGCTAAAAATGGCAAAACAGAAATAGGCCTGTAATTTGAACTGTCATCCTGTTAACCGCTTTTGAAGACAGGGGTAACACGCGCAATTTTCCAGCTGTCTGGAAAAACGCCAGTAGCAAGAGAGAGGTTGAGAATGTCGCACAAGGATTCAGCTATCACAGGCAGTCCAATCTTTATGAAAAAATTGGCCAGACCTTCCGGGCCAGACCCCTTAAAGGTGTCAAATTTTCCCAAAACCCTTTCAATTTGATGAACACTGAGAGGTTCGAAATGAAATTGGACGCTTTTAGGATTTACCTCGTAGTCATTATCTGACAGAGGATTAGATGATTGAGGTATTTTGTCACCGATTGTCTTGCCAATCTCACAAAAAAGTTATTCAATGACTCTGCAATAGCTGTATCTCCTGATACCTTTTTCCCTTCAACCTCCAAGGATGTAATGTGGGTGGTCTTTGACCTCTTGTTTAGAACTTGATTAATTGTTTTCCACGTGTTTTTTAGGTCGCCATCATAAGAGGCGATCTTGTTGATGAAAAATTCGCACTTCAAATTCAAATTCAGTTTATTTACTCGATTTCTCATCTCCCTATAAGCCTGCATCAAAATGTCGGACTTAGAACTAACAGCAAGTTTCTTAAGCCTATCCCGAGATTTACACAAGAGTTTGAACTCCTTCGTCAACCAGGGAGAAAACTTTTCAGATACTCTTCTGTTTTGCGTGGGGGCATGCTTTTCCAGAATAATAGAAAACATGTTTGACCATTGCTCTACAATAAGGCTAATATTATCAGTGCTTGTAACTATCTTCTTCCAGTCAACGTTTCGCAAGTCCTTCAGAAAATCCTCCTCACTGAAATTTTTCATCTGCCTAGTGGAGATGATTTTGTGCTGCTTTTTAGAAGCACCTCGGAATTTTCTAACACAGTAAGACTAGAAAGTGGTCACTAAGACTAATTTCCTTTACATCGGAAACAACAATGTTAGACTTGATCCTTGTTTCGACTGTTCGAGCTTTAAGGATGTTATACCTCAGGATGGTGCTTAAGAGGTGCGATCCCACCAAACAAACCACCCCCCCCCCCCATCCAAGCTAGCCCCTAACCGACAGACTAACACTTTAGTCCTGAATATCGGCCACACACCGATATTCAGGATTTATACCGTTGCTAAGTGGAAACAAGGATGGAATTTGTTTTTGCAACATGTCAGACGAGAGTTTGTTTTACTTGCAGCCATGTGTCCAGTTGTTTGAGATCGTAATTGATGGCGTCATTCGGCATATTTTTATCCCAAGACTGAAAGCACAGACTTGCATCATCGGCATACATAGAAACAACTGAATTTTTAACAGCTTGCGGTATATTTTGCGGAATTTTGCTCCCCCGTAGAGGTCGCACTGCAGATTACTTGCGGTAGAAGATTGATATGAATTTGGGAGAGAAGGAGACCAAAACATGAGTCTTGGGGCACAACAACACCTATAACCTCAACTTTGGAATTGACACCATTAACCTGAAAAAATTGTTTTCGACTAGACAGGTATGATTTAGCATAAATTTAGGGATACGTAGAACCCTTTGTGCCCAACAAATGATGGTATTGAGGATACGGAACACTATTTCCTGCACTTATGATGCAAACAGACTTGATCCTCTCAACAGTGTAAACGCGATATTATAACTTTACTAGGCTTGCCGCGCGGCGCCTGCGGCGCCGCGCTGGCCCGCCGTCGTACCGAGTAATTGCTTCGGGTGGAATTTGCTGCGCCTGGTGACATCACACTATGTGGACAAACTATTGTCATAATGGTATAGTCAAGGTTCGCTCTACAAAGTAGCTGTTCAAATATACACTCTACAATCTTGCAATTTCCACTCTTGAGGTTCTTCACTGTTCTTTTCACCACGCCCTACTCTTTAGTTGTATCCTAAGTACACCCTCTCTTTAACCCTATCTTACGTAGGAGTTTTGATCAATACCAGTGGGGGATGGATTCCACTCTCCCCTATTTCTTTGCTGTAAAAGTGGCTATGATTATCAAACTTGATCAAATTAACTCTATTGTTTCTGTTGCTATGAAAATAGGAAGAAATAAGTTATGATTATCATGATTACCAGTATGATGATTAAAACAATAAAATGGGCACTCCCTTTAATTTTTTGTTTCAAATCGAAATGGATATGATTAGGTACATGCTTATGTCCATAATATGTTTTGGCATCAAATATTATTCAACAGATGATCTATCATGTTCATGCACAGGTTTCTAAGTATTAAATGCCATAAGATGAGCAGATATTATGGGTTTCTATTGAGCTGAACTAACATTGTAGGGTTGCTTTAAAATTTCTTAGACTGACCGCCCCCGTATGCATGTGTATTGAGTGCCCCCTGGGTATTTGACTGACTTCATGTCATACTCAAGGGCAGAGTTCCATAGATATTGCCTCAAAAGCAATTATCCTAATATATCTGCCGTTTTAAGCATATTGAGCAGCATCAAGTACAAGAAAAGAGTAGTCTTGGTAACATGTTTGGTTCCTGTTAAAAAGATACCCCCTCCCTCAAATAAGCCCCCCGAATACGCCCAATCCAAAAATATATTTTGGGAAAATATTTTGTTGGGAAAAAATTGTCTGGGGCTTATTCGAGGACTTATGGTAACTTTACGGGAAGCGATAGGGGCTATGACTCTGTAAAGATCTCGTATACCTTTGGCAAAACTATTTGTTTCCAATGAAATTTTTAAAATTTCAGATTTGTCCCAATCGTTGGTCTTGAAAGCATGTCATAATGAGGCCCTGATAGCGGAGATCGTTGCTCCATTGCTCCCCTGTTAAAAAGCAGGATGCTACTTTGCTAACCTCAGAATTAGCCTTGTGCTCCCAATAATTCCTGTAATGCTGGGATGATGCTTCTATTCTTTGTTCAGATTCAAATATTTAAAGTCAAGTGGTCGATTGGTATATAATATGGTTGCTAATTTTTGCTTCAGATTTTTCATGATCTGTCAGGACTGGAAGTTCTCTCTCACTGGACACTGTTCCCTGGAAACCTTGGGTAATACATAGATTTGGTGATTTCTCGTACACATTTGCTTCAGCCTCGGAGCGCATCCTTGGGGTGTTGAACAAACCCGTAAGAGCATTTTAGTGAAAGAGGGCACCGATTTGTGTTTTTGGTGCAGCAAAGATTGAGTTTTGGAGAGATGCCCTCAGAAATGTTTCAAGAGCACTTTGGCGAGGAACGGTACCTTAGTCGTAAGATTCCCATTTTGGTGGGCACTTCAAAAAGTTTCCAAAACATGGCTGTTTTCTCATTACGGCTCGAAGTTCCCCCTCCCCTTAAATCAAGAACTTATGAATTGCATTTGGTTGCCTTGGCAGTTCAAAATAGACATCCTGTACAGGAATTGGAGGGTGCATGGGATTTTAATGAACAGTATAAAACTTTTGAAGTGAGCTCTCGTAAAATGTATGTGCTCTCAAGGTCGCGCATTTTCGACTCATGCTCCCTGGCTCCTGGCTCTTCTTAGGCCATGCTCTCTTGCTGCCAAAAACACTATCAGAGCCTGCAAAATGAACGGTAATAAGATAGGCTAAAAAGGGCAAAATTACGGAGACTCACACAAGGACTGTAGGACATCACAACTGGAGTGAACAGGAGCTGTAAAAAATCCCAAAATACCTTAGCTATTTTTTGGATACATAGTTTCCATTTGCCACTGTCTTACTTGAAGTGGGGGGTCATCAGGGTTTGCAGAACAGCGGAATTTGAAGAAAATTTGTCGCAGAATATGGAATTCTGGCAATTTCTTTGGGGAACGAAGGAATTCTCTACCCCAACCGGACGCGGAATTTCTCGAAAATGATAAGCGGAATGCGGAATGTTCATGAACTTTTATGGATTTGCGGATCCTTCATATTTTATCTTGTGAAAAGAAGTCGTGGTCACATTCTTGTTTTTCTGATCAGCACTATGAGAATATTTTTCAAAGCCTTGCACAAGAATTTGAATTGCCACTCTCCTCCCCTTTCCACCTGGATGGATGAAGATGTCTAACAATACAAATTTGTGCCATCATTTTGATGACGAAGTGGAGGAACGCGGAAGTTTGGCAGGAAATGACCCGAGCGGCAAATTTTAACTGAAAATCACGCGGAACGGCGGGTTTCTACCCCTCTGATGACCCCCACTTGGAGGATTTCTGTTCAAATTCAGGTTTGCACATGGTGTTTTCAGCTGATATTTGGAAGGAGGATGATCGCATCCATCGTTGGTTCGTAACTTGTAGTTGTCTTCCAGTGTTTCGTATCATTGCCACTTTTTTGTATTACTTCTTTGCCTATGATATCTTAGCTGCAACCGATCTCCTGAGAAGATAGGTGGCTTTTGTCTCGATTCATCCCCAATACTCTTCAGGGAAACTTCCTCTCTAATTCTAGTCCCCTTGAAGGCTCACTTAGGTATGGAAGAGATCCATGATCCTCTTAAACCTCCAACCGCCTGTCTTGGCTGGAAATAAAAGCCGTACCAATCTAATAAAAGTTAGAGAAGACATGAGCTACTGTCTCTTTTTAGCCCAATGCCCCAAGAAAAACTTGCCCTCTCATTGCATTGAAGCTCTCTGTGATAGAACACGTCCATATGATATCTTAGCTGGAACCGATCTCCTGAGAAGATAGGTGGCTTTTGTCTCCATGCACCCCTATGGTCTCCAGACAAACTTCCTCTCTAATTGTAGCCCCGTTGAAGGCTCACTTGGGTATGGAAGAGATCCGTGATCCTCTTAAACCTCCAACCGCCTGTCTTGGCTGAAGAAAGAAGCCGTGCGAATGTAATAAAAGTTAGAGGAGACATGAGCTACTGTCTCTTTTTAGCCCAATGCACCCAGAAAAACTGGCCCTCTCATTGAATCCCCTTTGAATTTCTCTGTGATAGAACACGTCCATATGATATTTTAGCTCGAACCGATCTCCTGAGAAGATAGGTGGCTTTTGTCTCTATACAACCCAATTCTCTTCAGAAAAACTTCCTCTCCAATTCTAGCCCCCGTGAGGGCTCACTTAGGTATGGAAGAGATCCGTGATCCTCTTAAACCTCCAACCGTCTGTCTTGGCTTGAAAAGAAGCCGTACCAATCTAATAAAAGTTAGAAGAGACATGAGCTACTGTCTCTTTTTAGCCCAATGCCCCCAGAAAAACTGGCCCTCTCATTGAATCCCCTTTGAAGCTCTCTGTGATAGAACACGCCCATATGATGTCTTAGCTGGAACCGATCTCCTGAGAAGATAGATGGCTTTTGTCTCCATGCACCCCAATGCTCTTCAGAGAAACTTCCTCTCTAATTCTAGCCCCATTGAGGGCTCACTTAGGCCAGGGGCGGATCCAGACCAAAGTTGAATGGGGGGGGGGCAACTTGGAGAGGGGGCGCAAAAACACAATGGAAAGTGAGCGCGCTGAAGGCGCGCGGAAATTTTTGGGCGTTTTTCGAGAAAACTCTGTGGTTTATATGTTATATGTAGTTTATATGTTTCTCCACATTCAGAACGAATCACTGATAAAAGAGTACATCTGGGTGAGGATAAGGGGCGCTTGTCTTGCCAAAAGGGGGGCCAAAGCTGAATTTTCATCGTGAAGGGGGGGACAGTTGCCCCCATCAGCCCCCCCCCCCCAAATCCGCCACTGACTTAGGCATGGAAGAGATCCGTGATCCTCTTAAGCCTCCAACCGCCTGTCTTGGCTGGAAAAAGAAGCCGTACCAATCTAATAGAAGTTAGAGGAGACATAAGCTACTGTCTCTTTTTATCCCAAAGCCCCCAGAAAAACTTGCCCTCTCATGTGGCCCCCCAAGCGGAGTCTCTCATCACGCCATCACGTCAATTTTTCCGCCGTTTCACGCTATCACGCCGAAATACTTTCCCTATCACGTTCACGTACAAAATTTCTCAGTATAAGTATCTTTTTCAAAGATCTGATATGCACCATCACTATTCATTTTCATTAATGAAGTTTGAGCATAAGTATTGCTGTAAAACTCATTCACAAACATGGTGTCCCAAAAAATTGGTGCCACATTATGTGGCCACTGTGATGGATATGCAACTTCAACGGTCTCGAATTGAACATAGTTTTATAGGCCAGGCTTCTAGCTTAGAGTTTGAGATCTCGCATGAGTCGATCTGTCGGGCAGTTGCTACAATCCTTTCCACAACAACTTGAAAAAGACTTCATTTTGCTGCTTTTTCCTCTCATTAAAGGCATTGAGTCCGTTTAAATAGCGTTCTCATGACCAATATCAACTTCTATTCAATCATGAAACAAAAGTTGACATTTAATCCCTATTGAAATTCAACCAAAGAAATTCCTAAGGATAATGCAAGGATTAAGAAGTCTTTGGTTTCCACAGCTAATGACTTTAGCACTATTGTGCGATAACAAAGGGCCGTCAGCGGTTTGTCAGCAAAAATTCAGGACAGCGTTAACGCTCAACTATTTATATGGACTCAATTCCTTTAAACATACAAAATATATCACTGGAAACTTCACCTCGCTCTTTTTTCCGCGCCCCTGCCCCCCCCCCTCCCGCACTGTGTAGTCGCACAAGAAACCAACATTGGAAGGGGGATGCGGAGAGAAGAGGAAAAATAGGCGATTTTTCAAGAGTTTTCGCAAAGATTGTAGCTTTTATGGCAGGGCAGACCCAGAATCTATAGAATCGGAGCTGTTCCTCTCCCATAAATCTGGAGCCACTCGCCACGTTGCCTCAAACAAGGTATCAAATCCTAAGTTGAAGCCTGACCTATGCAACTATATAAACACCAAGACAATTGATGCCAAAGCTCCTCCACAGTTGCCCCACAAACGGGGCACAACTTTTTTGGGACCCCTGTAGAGGCTCTTAACCTTGCAAAAATTCAGTTTTCCTTGTCGACTAAGGCTCGCTGAGGGTCACCAAATGTACAGTTTTTGAGTTACAAGAATTCAAATGTCAGGGTGGTCATAAGGAAAACAAAAAAGTTCATGGACAAAATTGTTGTTGGCGGACTGACTGCCATTTAACATACCAGGAAAGGCAGTCGGCGGGGTGCTGATGGACGATCGTATTGCTTCACTTTGGGGTTGCAGGTCCAGTGAGGCAGGTCCAGAAAAGACTTATGAAAAGCGACAGCTTCGAAACAATTTTGCGATATATAGCGAAAAACAAATAGGTATCAGCGGCATCGCCAAGAAAATTGACCAGGGATGTCAGAAGGCAATCTGGGAGTGAAGCCCCAGGGAAAATTCGAGGATATGTCCACTACTTTGGCTTAGAGCAGCTCTTGAGATCCCAAGCTGCTATGCTGCTAAGATAAAGTTTTTGAAAATTCTCAACAGTGTTTCTGATAAATTAGCACCTCCAGTATGATTTGCCTCCATTCGTCCCATGTTTGCTTGTAAAATATTGAAAACAAGTTTTTTTTGTAAGCAACCGCTACTTTGTGTTGGAAGCTAATAACAATCTAATGTGTTTCTCTGCGCCTGAATTCGAAGCCTTGAACTATACATTCAGACAGTTCGTGTGGGAAAATTTTTCATAATGCTAACTTTTACTTTGGCTGAGACGACTCTCTCAGTCAAGCTCGATACTTTTGTAAGATGATATCTTTCCATTCTTTAAGACTTTCGAAAAAGCTCGGGCAACGAATGAAAGAGCAAACCATGAAACTTCCCGGTGGGCCGGTATAGCTAACGTTTGGGCTGGTAAAATACGGAAATTTTTCAGAAGTGATCGGCTTTAGCTTGCTAGTTCTTGTGGATTATTTGCTTATAAATTTTTGAAAAAAAGCATAAAGAATATCATGTCGCAGTTACAATACGGGAATAGTTCCTAGATTTTAGCTGACCGTCTAACGGAGTTGACTTTCCTTTACATTCGTTGTGTTCTTTTCTAATTTTTTCATCACGTCATCACGAAATTTCAGTCCTCCTTCACTTCATCACGCGCTCAAAAATCAGTTTTCACGTGCACGCAAGCAACGTGAATCACGCCATAACGTGCGGAAAAAGCAGCTTTCACGCCATCACGAGCAATAAATCGGCTAATCACGCATCACGCCACATCGCTTGGGGGGCCCATCTCATTGCATCCCCTTTGAAGCTCTCTGTGATAGAACAGGTCCATATGATATGTTAGCTGGAGCCGATCTCCTGAGAAGATAGGTGGCTTTTGTCTCCATTCACCCCTATGCTCTCCAGACAAACTTCCTCTCTAATTCTAGTCCCCTTGAAGGCTCACTTAGGTATGGAAGAGATCGGCGATCCTGTTAAACCTCCAACCACCTGTCTTGGTTGGAAAAAGTAGCCGGCCGTACCAATCCAATAAAAGTTAGAGGAGACATGAGCTACTGTCTCTTTTTAGCCCAATGCCCCCAGAAGAACTTGCCCTCCCCTTTGAAGCTCTCTGTGATAGAAGACGTCCTTATCGTTCCCGCTGAGATTTCTCATTTCCAGGAATTCATTACCTTGGTCTTGCGTCAGACGAACGGAATGCATTCACCCTATTTTGAATGCCTTCTTTCAAAATTTCAATGCTAAAAAGTTTTCTATAAGCCTCCTTGCAAACTGAAACAAAGCTGTTGATCATTTCAAAGGAATGAAGGCTTCTTTGTAGTTTCAGGTATATAATCCAGATCGGTAGAGGAAATATGGCCTTAGATTTGGAGTCCTTTTTCAGTCCCATTTCGCTCAGAATTAGCTTCCCCTCTCATTCATGACCCCTGTTAAAACCTTCCTTTATTCTTCCTCTGGTGCCTGAGCTATCTTGGCTGGAGAAAGAAAGCGATCTAAGTAAGCCTTCCCTCTATTTGTAGCTTTTTCGTTAAATGAAGGGACGGGAATACGATAAAGATCCAACACACTGATAGTCCGGCAATGAGGATACGTGCAAAGATCATTCCCTTGGGAGTTGAACCTTGGATAAAAATGGATGTACCCCAGCCCCCATATTGCACAAGAAGGAAATAATGCCATTCGTACCCACTTCAGACTTCGGAGCAAAAGCTGGGAGGGTTATTTTCCGTGGGAGGAACGCGGTTTCTTAGTTATGCTGTTTACAGTGCTGAGAGGGGAAACAACGGGAAGACAAAAGGTTTCGGGTCATTCCTATGACGCATCTTGGTATGTAGATGGTTAAATCAATCTTTCAAATGAAGAATTGCTAAAGACTAGAAGTAACTATAAGTTATCAACTGCTCGCACTCTTTCATATTTGTGAACTCAGATAAAGCCACACTAAATTCGTAAATGAATGTTCTGCTGTCCCCTTGAAGTGGAATTGTTCGTTCCATTATTCCGTATTCCATGTTTTATGAAGGTAAAGGAGGGTATTGAACGCAGGTTCAACAGATTATTGCTTATTGTGTTGACTTAATCCTGTTGAAAATGTGATTGCATCTAAACACTGAATGACGTCGATATCATTGTTGTGCAGCATTTGTGAATGTTTCGTATCGATACCACACGCCGCTCAGGGTCAGGGCTCATACCAAGCCAAGCTTCGTTTCGTTGGGTGAAGTTGAATCATTGAACAAATCCGTCTTGCAGTTATTTACGCCGTGTTTGGTATCTTAGTCTTTTTATGGCCAAACGAAGTAGCGAAATGTGTCGATGGAAGATCTGTAAAGGTGCACAAACTTATTGCCTGTGTCTCATGAAACGTAAGGGAAGTTCAATTTAGTCGCGCCTTCTCTGGGATAGGCCCGACCCCCATCACAGTATCTTGGCAGGCCTTGGCAGACAAAAGAATATCATGACTATTGATCATTGTTCATGAAGACAAATACGTACACAATCAAACTGTAGTGACAAAGGAAATGTGGCCAGCGAATCTTTCAATTTAAACTAACCAGCGGTAATGGATAATCAGAAGTAACAAAGCAATACAATAAACATATGCGTGGACATCACAGAAGGTTGGCTGGATCACTATAGTAATCTCGCTCCTTCGTCGCTCGCAATCATCCTCTCTGGTCATGAACATTTATCGTTTGATTTAAACGAGAAAATTCTTACAGCAATACTATACATGCAATTACATGCAATTAACCTTGGACCCCATGAAGCCACTGATAATAATTTAGTTGAAAACGAGGCTACCTCACTCAGTTCAATCAGGGCAAAGAATCACAGAGGTCTGATTATAGCTTACCTGAATATTAACTCCATAAGGAACAAATTTGAATTTCTAAAACCAGTCATAGCTGATAATGTCGACATACTAGCTATTGCAGAGACAAAAATCGATGGCACCTTCACAACCAGTCAGTTCTTACTGGATGGTTTTTCAAAGCCCTTTCGGTTAGATCGAAATCAACATGGAGGCGGCTTACTGATTTATGTCAGAGAGGGTGTTCCCTTCAAAGAGTTATCGGTTTACCAGCCACCAAAGGACATCGAATGTGGGATGATTGAAATAAGTCTTAAGAAGCAAAAATGGTTGCTTGTCAGCATTTACCGTCCTCCCTCTCAATCTGAAGAATATTTCTTTGATGAGATAGGAAAGGGCCTGGATTTTTACAGTAGCAAATATGAAAGCTTCTGTCTGATAGGTGATTTCAATTGTGAGCCCAATGATACCATTATCAGTGACTTCATGGATAACTATGGTCTAAAAAATCTGGTCAGGAGCCCAACCTGCTTTAGGTCTGATAGTCCCAGATGTATTGACTTGATTCTGACGAACAGAAAAAGAAGTTTTCAGAACACAGTAACAGTGCATACGGGACTGTCAGACTTTCATGCCATGATAGTTACAGCACTTAAAGGTGGATATAAGAAAAAAGGACCTAAGATCATTAGATATAGAAATTACGCCAAATTTTGTGCCGAGGAATTTAGGAGGGACCTTTGTGGTCAAATTTCGTCGGAACTGCAGGATAATGAGGACTACGGTGCTTTCGACACTGTGGTTACTGATACGCTTAATAGACATGCTCCTCTTAAGACAAAATATTTGCGTGCAAACGACAGCCCCTTTATGACTAAGGCCCTGAGGAAAGCGATGATGCATCGCAAAAAGCTTCGCAATAGATACATTAAGAGGAGAACTGAAGAGAATCTTAAGGCCTTCAAAAAGCAAAGAAATTTTTGCGTGAAACTCCTGCGCAGGACGAAATCTGATTACTATAGGAACCTTGACCTTGGAGACCTTACAGATAATCGTAAATTTTGGAAGACTGTCAAACCGGTATTTTCAAATGAGATACAAACAAGTTCTTCTGTGACTCTGATTGAAGATGGAGAAGTGATAACTGACGATGCAAAAATTGCGGACATCTTTAATCATTATTTTGCAAATATAACAGAGAGTCTAGGAATCTCCGAAGACCAGTCACTCCTATCACAAACAACCGGGATCAATGACCCAGTAGAGAAAGCTGTTAAGAAATATAAAAATCATCCCAGCATTAGAAAGATCAAAGAATGCTGCGAACTGAACCAATTTGAATTTAAGCCAGTGACTGTCAATGAGATACATTTACAGATACAAAAACTGAATACGAACAAATCATCTCCCTTAAACAGCATTCCGGCTAAGATTCTTAAACACAATGCAGACATTTTTGCCATCCTCCTCCAGAAAATCTTCAATTCTAATTTGGCAGAGTGCTATTTTCCAAAGGAATTGAAAGCTGGCGAGATCTCATCTCTTTTCAAAAGTCTTGATGCTTTTATCAAAAAGAACTATAGACCTATAACGGTTTTATCGTCTGTGTCCAAAATTTACGAAAGGGTCTTAGAGAATCAAATAAAATCGCATGCCCTTAGCTTTCTTTCTCCCCTTCTGTGTGGATTTAGAGAGGGCTATGGAACCCAACATGCACTGTTGCGACTCATAGAAACCTGTAAAAAAACCTTAGATAAAGGGGGTTTTGCTGGAGCACTACTCATGGATCTTTCAAAGGCTTTTGATTGTTTAAATCACGAGCTTTTGATTGCAAAATTAAGTGCTTATGGCTTCAGTCCAAATGCATTGCGGTTGGTTCATAGCTATCTCAGTGAGAGAAAGCAGAGGGTAAAGATAAATGGGTCTTTCAGTACTTGGAGAGAAACAATGATCGGTGTACCACAAGGTTCAGTCTTGGGGCCCCTTTTGTTTAATATATACCTCAATGATCTCTTCATGTTTGTGAAAGATGCTCAAATATGTAACTATGCAGATGACACAACGATCTACGCTTGCGATAGCAATATTGAAGGTGTTATCGCAACATTAGAGAGCGATGCCCTCAAAATTGCAGAATGGTTTCCAAAGTATGAAGTTGAATGAGGACAAATGCCACCTAATGGTATTTGGAGACAAAAGTAATGATGTGTCAGTAAATATCGGAAGGATAACAATAAAAGAAAGTACAGAAGAAAAGTTGCTTGGAGTGATTCTTGACAAAAAATTATGCTTTAAACAGCAAATAAAGTCCATGTGCAAAAAGGCTGGTCAAAAGCTACATGCACTCTCAAGAATTTCTTACTTTCTTGATACCGATCAACTAAAACGAATAATGAAGACATTTATCTTGTCCCAATTCAACTACTGTCCTCTTGTTTGGATGTCCTGTGATAGAACACTGAACAATAAAATTAACCGTATTCACGAGCGGGCATTACGGATAGCCTACAAAGATATGACATCAGATTATGATACAATGTTACTCAGAGACAATGCAGTCCGAATCCACATAAGAAATTTACAGCTGCTGATGACTGAGGTCTATAAAACAAAATGGGAGCTTAATCCTAGTTTCATGAAGGAGATCTTCGTTGAAAAACGCAGTTCTTATGGGTTAAGAGGCTGCCATGATCTACTATTGCCTCAAGTGCGCACTACGTGCAATGGCTTGGAGACGATATCTTTTCGCGGGTGTAGATTATGGCAGGCACTTCCCAATGACATAAAGCAGTCAGAAACCCTCTCCAGCTTTAAACGGAGAATCAAAGTCTGGAGAGGAGTAGAATGCAATTGTAGACTTTGTAGACCTTTCGTGGCTCAGGTTGGGTTCCTGAACTGATCTATTTTACTACTTTGTAAATACCGTCGAAAAGAACATTGTAAATATAGAAAACATTGTAAAAATGTATTTATAGATAACTATTCTTTATTTGATTTCTTTTTTGCCTTTTTTTTACAACTTTTACTTTTTTAGATAGTTGGCCTGAGTTAGCTCTTGTTTTTATAGCTATTTTGTATGTTGCCTACTTTAAATAAATCAATGATAATAATAATAATAATAATAATAATAATAATGGAAACTTTTTATTCCCTACAAATACTACTATACATGATGACACCCATCACTCTCAATTAGGCATGATGGGGAAATTTACAAGTTCTAATTAAAATGTTCCTTAAAATAAATTGAAAAGTATGCAGCTAATACGTTCGAAATATAATATTTGTCCACATCTTGAAAGAAAAGAATTTAAAACGTTAACAGTTCTGGACTTGTCCACTCACTGTCTCTCTTACAAAATATGTAGTACGTACAACGTACACAGATTGTTATTATTTTCTTTTCCAGGTAAAGTTGTTCTTGCTTACTAGTTGATAAATTATGCAACATATTCATAAACGCTTTGTGTCCGTTAATGCCGATTGTTCCTATTGCTCCCATCGATAGATTTATGTATTCCACACGCAAGTATGAGGATGAAAGGTCTTTCAGGAGATTTTCGTAGCGCTGCTTTTTATGAGCCTCGTTATTTCCAATGTTTGTTTCGAAGCCAACAGACAGTTCGAGAACATATAATACACCCTCATTGATCACAAGGAGATCTGGACGCTTGCTTTTTCCAGTGATAACAGCTGATGGTCTGAAGCCTGGAATGTCATCAGCATAGACTTTAACATTCCTTATTCCTGTTAAGAAGTTGCCAATCGTCAAGAGGACAGAGTTGTGACGCCAAGTATATCTTTTCCCTTCAAGCATGGATCTACAACCAGAGACGACGTGAAGAAGGGATTGTGGGAGTTGGCAGAAGTTACACAACTCGCTTTCGACTCTGCCCCAAAATTTCATATTTTTCTTTGTAGGCAAGCTATTATTCAAGTAACGTACAGAGAAGTTGAAGATGTTCTTCGGTAGAAGTTTCTGTGCCTCACTCCAAATGCTTGTTATTTTATTTGTAGTGTGCTCAAGAATAGCCTTCAGTATAAGGCCTTGTGATGACAATTCATGTGTGATCCTGTGGACTTTCTTCATTCTATTTTCTTTGATTACCTCCTTCCCATTGGCGTATGTGTTAATAATAATAATAATAATAATAATAATAATAATAATAATAATAATAATAATAATAATAATGATAATAATAATAATAATAATAATAATAATAATAATAATAGAATATACCCCAAGGCCTCCAAACGATTGAATGTTACGTACATTCTTCTCTCTCATTAAGTACATTATTTTTCGTTTATTTGTAAAATCTTGTGTCGTATAATTAGGGCCTCATTACATGGGTGAATTGACCTGCCTGCAGCTCGTTTACGGCTCAGTGGGTTTCCCCGTTGCTTCAGTCAAATCCTTCATAAAGCTATCTTGCCATTACATGAAGTGAGCCAATCCGCATTGCCGGGTTGGCTCGCTTTTGGAAAGTGGGTCAATTCGGCCAAGCGAACTGGCCTTTCACATGCAATCGCAGCACCCGAGTCGTCACCGGGTTGACTTCTCCATGTAATCACTGGATAACCTTCTTTAACATCGATCTTCGAGCTTCTCTTGCATTACAAGTATTACTGGGGGTACCCGGTTTCAACTGTCGCATATTTGTTATTTTTGAAAACTCAAAACGCAATAAATTTTCAACAACTTTGCAAGGTTCTGGTTTCTAAAACCATTTATTCAAAGTCTCAGAATAGGGCTGTCTCCCCATAAGCCAATTCACGTTATCGTTATTTTTCAATATTTAACCAAATGTCAAACAACTCTTTTGAGACACCTTGTTGATAAAAGTTGGATCGTGACCGAGGGCCTTTGAGGACCGTTGGATGCCACAGAAAAAGGATGGGTGAATGAAAGCTTTTGTAATCGGCTTGCGCAAGCTTTATTAGAAAGATTTTATAGTACCGGGTGTCCCTACAATGTACCATGCGTGAAAATCACCAAAATTTGATCACATTTCCGATCATCAAATTCATTCTCTTGGCGAGTAGACTGAAGAGGGAGCTTTCCTCCTATGTATAGTTGATCTTGTGATTGCTTTGAAAGTTAGTAGATTTAGCTCTTTTTAGGGCTACCTGGTTTTGAAGCATACTGAAAAATAATTGATTTTACCGGTTTATTTTTTTTTGTATGTCAATCCTTACGTCTAGTCACAAATGCCAGAAAGAAAAGCAAAACATCATTGCATAAGTTTTTTAAAATCTCCATATCATGACTCTTTACACGCGACTTACAATGTTGCTTAAAGAGTACAGAAAAAGATCACCAATAAAAATACTGCGCTCTGTTTTCCTTTCATAACTCCTTGAAGAAATAGCAGTTAACTCTGCCCTACTTCATTTGAGGTTTTTGTAATGATCCATTGAGTTTGAAGCTTAGACTAGAGGGTTCGTAAGGATAGAACAATTCTTTCTTGGGGGTTAATGGATGTGAATCTGAAAAAATTCATGCTTATCATGTAGGCATATCCTTAATGCACAGTCGCAATTTCGCTCTTTCGACTGAAATGATACCACGCCACTACAACTACAGGATCGGCAACAGCTTTATGGAGTGAGGCTATCGAGGGCTATCATCCTAATCTCTGATTTGCTTCGTCCTCAGCAGTGATCCAAAAACGGCATAGAATGCTACAAGATTAGTTTATGGTGAAAGTAAGCAATTCAATAACATAAAACAAACTGGAAACAGAGTACAAGCATTTTCGTGCTTCTTAATAGACCTTGAAATTGAATGTCTGAAATGCGAATTCAAAATATACAAGAATGATGAGAACATGAAATAAATAATTCTATACCTTTTGGCTTTTTCTTCTGCAGTCTAAATCTATCACCAACTCCAGGATTTCGCTTCTCAGTAATATCGGTAGCATGCACACGAGGAGCTTTATTTTCATTGGCCAGTGTCACAGGCAAGACATCCTCTGCTACGCAAGCTACACTTTCATACGTCTTTATGGTAATTCCCAATGGGCAGAATTTTCCAGCTGAAGCAGGATTTAAACTTATGTTACTAAAAAGTTTGAGACATAACTTAAATATCTCTTGATGATTCATGCTTAGTGAAATTTCGTCCCTAGAAGTTTCCTTTTCCCGCAATAACTTCATCATGGTTTCAATTTTCATTTCTTCCTCCTTGCACTGGGCCAACGCAGTTCTCAAGTTTCCGATATCACATACAGCACTGAGCTCTCCTCTTTTCGTAGCATTTGCAGATGGCAAGGAAGAATGGTACGCTCCTTCGGCATTGCTATCAGTCACTTCTTTCAGAAGCCTTTCCTTTTCTTCTGCAAATACTTTCTTATAGGACTGTACAGCTCTGTCAAAAATTAATGAAATGAAGTTCTGCATCTTTAATTTCTGCTCTTTGAATTCGGCGATGACCTTATCTTCATTGGCATCAATTTTCTCCAAGACTCTGTGGGCACCACTCTCAACATCTTTACGATTGGCGACATTTCCTTCTTGAACTGACTTTAGATGTGCCATCAAATCAACGGCTTCTTTCTTGACAGATTCAATGGTTTTCGTTACATGGTCAGCATGACTAGTCAAGAAACAGTCAATACAGGTAATCGCCTCGCAGTCTGTACAAAAGCAATCAAGTGTAAGACTGTGTTCTATACAGACATAATCATCTGCATCATTCTTGGCAACCATACAATGATTTTGCTTTTCTTTCGACCAATTAATGTCTCGGACTCGTGCATCTTCGAAACATGAGTTTCTCAGCATTGCCTTTCCACATGGGATGCAATATGTGTTTGAACATCTATTAAATGAAAATTTAGAATTAAGCTGACAATCGTAGTATTTCAGTTTCCAGTTCAGCTTTTATTTTAAATTCCTAATATACAACTCAAATGAAATCAATATACAACTCAAATAAACTAGCAATAGTAAATACTATACCGAGTGAGTCAGAGAAAACGCCCGACGTTTGAAAAGCTACTGCTCCCTGACTATACGAGCAACGATATTTTGCAATATCTAATTGAACAGCTAACATGCTCAATTATATTTAGACATTTTTCTGACTAAAATTGGTCACTCCCTTCAGATTCTGTAGGCAATTTTCCGATATGAGTCCCTTTGAGAAACCTTAAAAAACGTGCTAAAATTGCAAGCAAAAGTCCCTAATGTGTTTACCTCACAGAGATGACTTTCAGCATGCTTTAGCACGTGCTTTCGTTTTGGATGGTTGAAAAATCTTCCCCCTAGTGTGAATAGCTTATTCAGGGGGATTCCATCCTCCCATGAGGACAAAATACATGAGCACATCCAGGAGTCATTATTGCTAGGAAGGAGAACAAAGGGAAAGTTTGCTTGCTGTTTTCGCTCGTTTTTGCAGGTTTTCGAAAGGGGCTTTCAGCAGAATATCTCCTATTTCAAAGGGAAGGAATGACCGATTAAAGTCGGGTAAATTACTGAACCTAATTTGACATATCGAGGATAAAACAAGACAGGTTCCAACATCATTGCTTTGATATTCAGGGAGCAGGATTTTTTCAAACGCCGGGCGTTTTTATTGACTCACCCGGTAGTGCCCCTTGCCTTCCCCAGTATTCGACTAGATCAGAGTTATGTCATGAATGAGTTAAGAGAGATAAAACTTCTCTGTTTTTCTTGTTCAAGAGAAAATTATCCGAAAAGTACCCCGGGCCTTGATTCCCCGATCCGATAGCAGTTTCATTCCCCGTTCCCCATTCCGTGTTTTGAAGATCGCGAACCAAAGCCACCTCCAATCATCGCAAGACAGTGTTGACGTCTTAGAATCTTAGAATCAAAACTTTGAATCAAGGCGGCTTCGCAAGGTTAGAATTGAATTTTAACAGGACCAGGTGAATAAAGTAGACCCCACAAAGCTCGCTTTTTTGGACCAAGAGGATATCAAAGGGTCCACATTAATTCGCAAGTCGATCAATTCCACCAAAGAGAAACTGACTATAACGTGGACCCTTTTAACATCTCTTTGAGCTTCAGCTTTGTTGGTCGGTGGTCGGTAGCTTCATCGTTCGTGTGGTCGGTGGCATCTGGTTTTATAAAACCCGAAGACATGGACATAGTGAGCCATTTCCACTTCTAACAACACATGTAAGACGGTAAAATTAATGTTAGGAGAATTTCAGTGGCCCACATCATGAAATGCGCACCATGAAAGCATAATATTAGCTTGAATGATTTGAAACTCTTCCGTTCTCCTTTCATTATTTTCTTAATTCTCTCTTATAATATACAATGTTGGCCATTCCCCCTTCTTCCTTTGTACCAACCCTCCCCTCTGCACACCGATCAATTTCATTAAGATAACTCTAAACCTTAGCAACGAGCCACACAGCCTCTAAGTTCTCTGAAATTATATTTGTTCGCTTACTCGTGGCTTTGGTTCTACCTGGTTAGATTTTTTGTTTCTCCTTATTTCAGTTTTGTCGTAGTTATGTTGTCTAGTTTATACAGTATTAATGTAATTTTCAGTGCGTTTTATTTAAGTGGCATTGGAGCACAGGAAGCACAACGTATTGTAGTGAAGGGCCCGAGGCCCTTGAACATTTTAACGCATGACCTACCAAGATCTTTTCTCTCTTCAGATACCTAGTTTAAAGTGCTTGCAAATCAGATTTTGTTGTCTGTCTCATATGACATTTCGTTTTTACTTTTCGTCCCTGCCGTCGATCAATCCAATACAGCGCCTCGAAGAAGGCTAGCTATCAAGGCGTAATGATAATCGAAATGCCGTTCGTTTTGATTTGCGTTAGTGTTGCACTGTTGCATCATATTGTTATGAGAAAGGAACGCAAGTTATTGCCAAACAGATCAGCAACAACTGTTTTCTTTTCACCCGCGTTGCATCTATGTTTGTCCAAACATGCAAAACAACACATCAAAGTGTTGCTTATTTATCAGGCATCATTATTAGATATCTTTCTGTTTGAATGCTTTATCAAACTCAACAAATTTAGCTGCTAAAGCTGATTCAGCCCCCTAATTTATTTCTCTTCTGGACAACTTAGAGCCTTGAAACTTTGCACGTGTACAGAAGCTCATAATGAAATTTACTTTAGGTATGTTACGTGACCTTTCCATGACGTCACATTGTTCAATTTTCAAAGTCGATAGGGCTCAGTACTAAAAATTTTTAATCGTTGATTGTGATAAAACGAAAAATATTAAGGACATCAGTCCAATTTCATTGTGTATTGTATGTCTAAATAGCATTTGCTCTGTGAAGAAAAATGAATAAAAAGTGATGATGTCATCAAACAGGAATGCAAAGAATGTGAATATGCGTAGTGCCAAAATCTACAAAAACGATACGTTCAAATTAAGAAATAGCTAATTTGTTGGATAGAGGCCCTAGTTACACTATACCGGATCGCTATCGGAGCGGAGTGACTTTCGTATCGGATAGGGGTTTGAGTTACACTACGCCGCACCAATCCGATACACAACGCTCCGATTAGCGGAGTGAAAATCACTCCGCTCTGGAGGTGGTATGAAAATCACTCCGGAGTCACTCCGTAGCGAAGCGTTGTAGTGTAATCGCACGAATCCGATATACTCCGCTTTGAAACAATGAAATTCCAGATTAGCAAACAATAAACTTTGGCGCCAGCCTGCAAAAGCACCCTGCAGTGAAGATCAGAATTGCGTAGGAAAATGGCGTGGGAGCAAGAGAAGCGATACAGTGTAACTGCTACCCCAATTATCACTTCGGAGTGAAAATCACTCCGCTCTGCTCCGCTCCGATAGCAATCCGATATAGTGTAACTCTAGCCAGAGCATCAAAAGTAGTCTGCATTCCCTTCTTTTCATCATTTTATCGAATTATTTGTAGATTGCATTAGGAATTATTCAAAATTTTACACATGCATCTCTCGAATACTGACGGCATTTACCCCCTGGAATGAATTTGATTTCTTCAAAAAATTAATCTTAAATTGTGACAAGGATAAAAACTAAAAGTCAGAAAGTTTCAGCATTGTAAGTGCACTTGGTAAAAATCTACAGACGAAAAACCGCTAGGGGTGCTGTTTCAACCCCCTAGGTTTGATAGGGTTAACAGCCTACGGGTCAACGTACGGGGAATGCAGACTACTTACGGGTCAGCCTACGTCCTTATCTACGGTTGTCCGAGACAAAAAATGCAGCTGCAAATGACATGAACCATGACCTGGAGCTAGTAAGCCAGTGGGCCCATGATTGGAAGATGTCATTTAATCCCGATCCACAAAAGCAAGCTGTTGAATTACTTCTTTCGAAGAAAAGAAATGGAACAGATAATAATAATATAATAATAATAATACATTTAAATAAACTCAGACCATCTTCAAAAATAACAGAAAAAGTAAAATAAAAACACAACTGTTAAAATGCCATACGTTTCGATTATAAAATCTTCCTCAGTGCTTTACATTGACAACAGCCAAGTATTTATAGGTAAAATTGCTTACATACACAGTCTCTAAGGTATAACTTGAAAGTAGAAAATTTATAAACCCTTTATTTTGTGCCGAATTAATACATGCGTAGCAGTTTTAAAATGAATGAAAGAAAATTTGCTACTGTTTGTCCAAGGTTGTTTTTCATCTAGCTTCAGCGGTTTTAAAATCGACAAGGGACTAGAATCCACGCTATTGAAACCCAGGATACTGGACTAGATGGAGACTCCAAACAAAATAACCTCCTAGGACCTGCTTTTTTAAAATTGCTAAATCCCTGATGGCCAGATGGAGACTCCAAATTACCTTCAAGGATCTGCTTTTTGTAAATTTCTAAATCCTTGATGGCTTGATAGAGACTCCAAAGTACCCCCTAAGGACCTGCTTTTTGTAGATTGCTAAGTCCCTGATGGCCAGATGGAGAATCCAAAAATACCCTCCAAGGATCTGCTTTTCGTAAATTGCTAAATCCCGGATGGCCATATAGAGACTCCAAAAATACCCTCCAGGATTTGCTTTTCATAAATTGCTAAATCCCGGATGGCTTGACCGGGGGTTCCATCCTGCCACCACTGAGTATGTCAGAGTACACGACCACTTATCTGATGTCCCAAGTCAAAAAAAAAAAAAAAAAAAAATTTTTTCTCTCCGTTGTGTCGATAAAAATTAAGCAATACCGCAAGCAAACATATCCAGCTCAACATCTGCTGCCCTTTCATTTAAACCATTTGGTATGAAAGTCTCCAATTTATATTGCCAAAACAACTCTTTGCGTCTAACCGAAAACACATCGTGAGCCCCATCTATAATTTTTACACTAACCGAGAATGTACCCTGGTGACCCTCGCCGAAAAAATGAGCAAAAAAGTTTGCCTGCGGGACTGGCTTACCACTGTCAAGGCTGCCCTCATTGTATTTGCGGGCATAGGTGCGATAATAGGACTTATAAACATTAAACCGTTGTCGAAACTTAGTCGTTGTGCTGCCAACATATTTTTTGTTGCAGATATTACATTGCAACAGATAAACCACATTTTGCGAGTTGCAATTGTATGCCCCTGAAAAGTTGGTAAAAGACCGAGATTCATTAAAGTTTCCAAAAGTGTCCCCCTCCACGACAATGGGGCAGATTTGACAGCTCCTTCTACCGTTGCATCTAAAAGTACCCTTCTCCACCTGTTCCTCTACCAATGGCTTAATTTTTGCCCTTACTAGAGTGTCCTTAAGATTTTTTGCCCTCCGAAAAGATATAAACATTTTATTCTGAAAGAGATTACGATGCTTATCGTCTACAAACAGCGTATTTGAACAATTGCGCAAAATTTCGTGCACTTTGAAGAATGCAGGATGGTAGGTCAGCACCAGAGGTATGCGCGAATCATCATTGTTTTTTTGAGAACGATCCAAAAGGTCTCTACGATCCAGCCCTGTAACCCTGTTGACTTGGCTATCAATTTCCCCCTTACTATATCCCCTGTCCAGAAGATATGTCTCTAGTTCTCCCAGCCGTTTTTCAAAGAACCCTTCTTCTGAACAAATACGACGTAGACGGAGAGCTTGCCCGTACGGTATGCCCCTCTTCGTATGACTCGGGTGGCATGAGGAATGGTGGAGAAGTTGATGTGTATCGGTCGGTTTCGTGTATAAATCAGTAACAATCCTTTCCTCTTTTTTAATTACCTGAACATCCAGAAAATGTATTGTCTCCCTAGAGTATTCTGCGGTGAACTTAATTGAATGATGTGCTGAATTGAGGAAATCAATGAATTCTAACAACTTTTCTTCCCCATGTGTCCAGATTAAAAATACGTCATCGATGTAGCGCCACCATAACCATGGTTTTTCTACATGATGATCAAGGAGTCTTTTTTCCAAAGCTGCTAGAAACAAAATTGCATATGATGGTGCACATTTTGTTCCTATCGCTGTCCCCCTAACCTGCTGAAAAAATTCACCGTTAAACTCAAAAAAGTTGTTTTTTAGCACCAATTTCGTCAATTCAAGTAGAGAATAATACATTTATTTATAGTTGGCTAAAAAAGGAATAGTTAAACAAACTAATAAATGCCAACTGGTCGTACCTATTTACAATTTCTTTCATCTACATATCAAACAATTACATTTGGATCCCGTCCAGTCTTCGATATTATTTTTAAAATGACTGACGCTATTTGCAGATTTTATTTT
Source organism: Aurelia sp. 3 sensu Dawson et al. (2005) (assembly GCA_964020215.1). NCBI lineage: Eukaryota > Metazoa > Cnidaria > Scyphozoa > Semaeostomeae > Ulmaridae > Aurelia > Aurelia sp. 3 sensu Dawson et al. (2005). Next base: position 13,025,154 of record OZ026580.1, on the reverse strand, counting down.
GTCAGGGAGTGTGTTCCAAAGTATGCTTCCTCTAAATGCCAATGAATCATTCCCGTATCTCAAAGTCCTCGTATCTGGAAGTTGGACGAGATCCTTTACTCTGAGATTATACTTTACGGGCTTACGTTTGAAGAAGTCCCACAAGAAGGTGGGATTGCCAGAGGTTAAGCACTTGTAGACCTCCAGCATTAGCTTTTGCAAGTTTCTTGTATGTATCGTGCATTCACCTCTCTTATGAAGGAGTTCCTCAAACGTAGACTCATAGTCATCTAACAGCACTCTCAGGGCACGTTTATGAAGTCTGTTTATATCATCGTTTGATGTTTTCCCACAGAACATCCAGATCAATGGGCAGTAATTGAAATTGGACAGTATAAAAGAATTGTATAATATGGTGCTCTTCTCATATTCAAGATTTGGAGCAATCCTAGAAAAGGCTCTGACTTTGTTTGACGTTTTTTTGCATATTGACTTTACATGCTCATTGAAGTTTAATTTGGAGTCAATTGTAATGCCCAATAGTTTCACACTGTCAGTCATTTGAACGACATTTCCATTTATGTCAATACACAGTTTGAGATCACCTTTTAGGCCAAGGAACATTAGTTGAAATTTCTCAGGATTTGCAACCATCTCGTTGTCTTGGTACCAATCTATAGCAATTTTCATGTCCTTCTCGATGTTTGAAACGACGGAATCTAGACTTTGCCCACATGCATAGATCGTATTGTCATCCGCAAAATTGCATACCTGAGAGTGCTGTATGTTGTAGAAGAAATCATTTATGAATAAATTAAATAGGAAGGGTCCCAAAACAGACCCCTGTGGAACACCTGATTTGATTTCCTGCCAGCTGCTAAAAGTAGAACCTATTCTTACTCGTTGTTTCCTCCCAACAAGGTAGCTGTGTATGAGTTTTAGACTCTCTGTACTGAACCCATAGGCCTCCATCTTAGCAAGAAGGAGGTCATGTGGCAGACAGTCATATGCCTTTGAGAGGTCCATCAGCACCATTCCACATACACCAGACTGATCAATACACCTACGAATTGTTTCAACGACCCTAAAAAGAGCATGTTGGGTGCTGTGTCCCTCTCTAAATCCACAAAGGATATCGGAGAGCTTTGATTCCATAAACGGCACCATTTGCTTTTTTAAGAGTCGTTCAAACACTTTTGAGAAAGAAGATAATACACTGATAGGTCTATAATTCTTTTTCGTAGTGCTAATTCCATTTTTGAATCCTGGTGAGACATCAGCTAGTTTTAAGGGGTCAGGAAAGGTGCATGATTTGACCATCGAGTTGGCAATGTTAGTTACCTTGTTGAAAGAAAGATCTGAGGTCATTTTTAATATGTGAGTAGGAATATCTCCACTAGTTTTCTTGGTTGTATTAAGGTGGTTGATTTCATCCCATACCTCTGAAAACTCAAAAGCCTGGAAAGCAAATTTGTTTGTTTCGGTAACCCTCTCTTTGATTCGAATAATGCTTGGGTGCTCACTATATCTTAAAACAGCACGATGTACTGGATGCAGTGATGGGTCACTAATTGTCATGCAGGGGGCCCTATCAATATCAAGTGTATCTGTTATGTTTACAAAGTAGGTATTAAAGCACTCACTGACGTCCTCATCATTAGAAAGAAGGACTCCATCCTCAACGAGGGTTATTTTGTCTGCCGTATTTGAACCTTTGTCAGACATTAAAGGCTTAAAAGTGCGCCAGAATGCTTTCTCGTTTCCCAAATCCTTTGGATCAAGTTTCTTGTAGAAATCAATTTTTGATTGCTTGTTCATTTTAACAACCAAGTTTCTTTGATTCTTATATTTCCTAATATCCTCATCTAAATGAGTTTTGTTAGCAATCCCCTTTAGTCTAGTTCGTTCATTCATGGCTTTACGTAAGACCTTTGTCATATGGGGCTTATTGTTGCCGCGGATGGAAATTGTTTTCATGGGGGCATACTTATTCAGAGTTTCTAAATATATTTGCTCTATATCTTCATATCTATCGGATTGACATTCTGACAGATCATCTAGTGGTCCTTTTTAATGACATACCCGTGAAAAAGGTAGAAGAACACAAACATCTGGTCTCATTTTGGATACGAAGCTTTCCTTCTCAGCTCATATTAAAGCCGCTATCTCAAAAACGAGAAAAGGTATTGGTTTGCTAAAGTATCTCTCCAAATATCTACCCAAGCATACCCTGAATGAACTATGTAAGCTTTATGTGCGACCCCACCTTGACTATGGCGATGCCATCTACCATATCCCATCGAAAGTATGCGAATTCAGTCAAAACATATTTCTACCAAGTTTAATGGAAAAATTAGAGTCTGTACAGTATTCTGCTGCGCTTGCTGTAACTGGAACTTGGAGGGGAACGTCGCGGGAAAAGCTGTATGCTGAGCTCGGCTGGGAGTCACTAAGTTCCCGAAGGTGGAGTAGGCACCTTACCTTGTTCTATAAGATTATAAACAACCTCACCCCCTTGTATACAAGGAATTCCATCCCAGCACTTCATCAGTCACAATACTCTCTTCGTAAGCGGGATGTGGTTGAGCGAATCGGGGCAAGAACAGAAAAATTCCAATCCAGTTTTTATCCTAATTGTATCTGTGAGTGGAACAAACTTGATCCTGAGATCAGGCTAGCGCCATCTGTTGCAAGCTTTTATCAATAATTCGTGCTCCTGTAAAATCTGTCTTTGGGATTTATGACCCAATCGGCTTATCGTATCTCTCGCAGATAAGAGTCGGTCTTAGTACATTGAATTTTCAAAAATTCAAGCACTATTTTAGGGATACTGTAAACCCGATGTGTCCAACTAATGATGGCATTGAGGATACGGAACACTTTTTGTTGCTCTGTCCTTCCTTTGATGTCCAACGACGAGATCTTCTCGCTGAAGTTTCGCAATTAGTAAGACCGTTTGTTCAAATCAACAGTCTTTCAAACGTTGTTCTGATAAAGCTTTTATTGTACGGTGATAAAGACCTTTCGGATAACATGAATAAAATATACTCGAATTGACCCTAAATTTCATTCACAAAACTGGTCGACTTGACTAACTAAGGTAGCTCACTGGTCAAAAATCTCAAGAATTTCTACTCAAATAGTCAATTTTCTGTTGAGATTACCTTTGAAAATTCGTTTACGGAACACATCTTTAAATGATAAGATTTAAGAATTTCGACCAGTGGCCTGCCTTACGCTATTTTCAGAAAGTTCTCCTTGTTCCTTTCAGAATATTTTACGTCTGCTTCGCAGTTGATTTCAGGCGTCACAGCTGACCTCCAATATCCAAACTTTACTAGCACTGGCTCAGTGTTTTGGTTTTCTAAAATTTTCGAATTTGTTAACTAAACATCAATTGCGAAACAGGTTCCTTTCTATTAGTTAGCGGTAAAGTAGTTGTAAGCTTTTTGTAATCGTATATTTAATTTTAGTTTAGTTCTATGTCTTTTATGGAATGGCGTTGGGGTAGTCAGGGTATTATGCTCCCCGGGGTATCGTCTTTGTAGTTTAGCAAAGGTAGTTCACTGATAGAAATTCTAAATTTGAAAGTAGAACGCCTATGTAGTTAATGTCACACCTCCTAGTCAATATTCATACCCTGATCTCAAATTTTGAGTCAAATTTTGGGTGTGGCAAACCGTTGCTATGGATACCAAGGAAACAATAAAAAGAACCTAAGTTGCCTTCAGATGGTGCAATCTTAAGTAACAGCTTAGAGCATGCCAACCTATACATCATATTGAAGCCTGATAGTTGGGGAATGCACTAGGCTCTATCTTTGCAATTTCATGACATTTTGTGCCATTTTGTACAGATTTGTTGCAAAATTACCAAATTCATGTTGACTGCTTAGAATTTGACCATGGGAAGTTCATAACAGGTGTGTCAAATGACAAAATAAATGAGATTAGTGCATTCTGCATACTTCCAGCAATAAAATGATATATAGACATCCTACTTTACAATAATTTTACAAAAATGCAGCATGGGGGCGTGAGCGGAATACAGCAAAATATCATTTTTGAGAAAATGAAGGATAAAGTTTGAACCTTAAACTTCTTTTTGAGTAAACCAATTTGTCACATATGAATACAAAGAAACAGCATTGAGACATGAACTAATCAATTAGGTTAGGCAAGCAAGTGTCATTGACTCAATAATCTTCTGAATAAACAATTCCCATGTCCCTTCCAGCCCCCTCTGGTTTGTTTCCAAGTGGCGTTTTTCCACCTTAGCTGTCACTCTGCGGCTTTTCACCATACGACTTCTCTGCATTCTTTATCCTTCAAGGCATTTAATGTTTGAAGCAACTCCTGGATGGAATGTGTTTTTGTTACAATAGAGGTTTACGTCACACCAGCTTTTATCTAAACAACAGAGCTATTGTTCCGCTATTGTTTGCAATGTTGTTTCACAGACGTCCATGGTAGGAAACTGTACACATTCTCCCATATGGAAGCAAATTGACATTGATTACGAGGTCTTTTTGCTTAATTCATTGATTTTTAACTTGTGTACCTGTATATGCATCTTGACTCATTCACACAATGTGTCATGTTCATTGTTCCAAATCAATCTTTTAATGTTGAATGGCTAGAACTTAATCCCTCTTGACAGTCAATGTTGATAAAAGACATATTGCAATGGAATCCTTCTTGAAGCTGAATTGCCAACCCTTTTGCACAAAAAATTCTCATCCATAATGGTGTAGCATTGTACATTCCAAGATTCCAAATAAATTTGGCAAATCCACATTCCTTGTATTCAAATAAAGTGGAGGCATACTTCCTCAATTTGAGACAGGCAGGACACTCAAGTTGGCTGACAAAAGACCTGTTATAAACATGAGCAGTGGGAAAACAGATTACATTCGCTTACTTGCTCATTTTCATTTCCTGGCTTAGCAACATTTGCATACAAAGAAAGGAAGCAGAAATTTATCTCTGACGGACTGGCAGATAGCTTTTTCTTGCTCACTTGGCCATTTGCTCCAGGGCCTAACCTTGCTCGACTGTGTTTGTATTTCTCTTGGACAGTTGGATCCAAAGTCGATTTTTTCTTTGCGTTTCTTCTGTGGCCAGCATAACCTAGCCTGCGTGCAGACTCTTGATAAAAAATTGAAAAGATAGAGAAAAGTAGAGTCTGCGCAACCGAGCCAAGCTTCTTGTTCGCTGACGTCGGCATTCTATTTTGAAGCTTCCTATCATGAGAGACGGTTGTCAAATCCCTTTGTTTTCCATGTTAGGCAAAATTAGACACTAGTGAAATGGTGCTTATCCCCATGACCTTCCCATACAGAAATCACAATAAATCACACAACTGAGGGTGCCCTTTGTATAGCAAAATAAAAGCTTGAACAACAGATGTCAATGCTTTGTCAAACATTTCCTCATTTGAACAACAGAAATAAAACGTTGTTTATCTAAAAGATAGTTGAAGGAGACAACAGAAATTTGCTAGACCATTCAAATTAGGTTCCTTGATTTCGAGGAAACCTTGAACAAGAATAGTTGCTCAGTTGCGCAGACTCTACTTTTTTCCATCTTTTTTATTTTTATTAAGAGTCTGCATGCAGGCTAGCATAACCTAGCAACTTGATTCTTTGGCCTGACTTCCACATGGCAAGATGAAAAAGCAGTTGTGGGCAAGCAGACATTAAAACTGCATCGTAATGTGAAGTCAATGTGAAGAGATTCTTGTTATACTGAAGGGAGTTTGATCAGCTGATTGCATGCTTCAACTCAGTCAGGCTCAATGGGCCAATCAAATCTCGCAAGTTTGGCGTTTCCGCCAATCAGAGCAGAGTAACTCTGGAATGCTCCTGCGCAGTCACATATGAGTGACCTTCCCTTTGTTTTTGGATGGAAATAAACAAAAGATAATGATAGAATGTTGTATTTTACACAATAATCTGATAAATAATGAAATTCTGCTGGTAATGAGCTTTCGAAAGAGACCATGGGCCTAAGAAATGGAGGCAGGGAAGCTCACAAGATTTTCTTGAATAGATAAAGAAAATTAGGCATCAAAACCAAAATTTCCCCTTGATTGGAGTAACCAGGGTCAAAGTAAGTACCATTTCTGTCACACAGGAGCAAGATAAAGTGATTTCCTCTCGATAGTAGCTCCTCCAAGGCCTAAACGACAAGCATTGACCAAAAAAAATTTTCGATTTTTTTAAAGATTTCGACCAGTGAACTACCTAAAGTGTGTCGTAAGTAGTGTCCTAGGTAATTCGTCTTTGTTGAGTATCAATTCGTCTTTTTAAATTGAGTATAAGAAAAAAAGCCTACGGGTAAGGCCCCCTCCCCCCATAACAGCCAAATGCTGTTAAAAGATACAAAAACTGAAAGCCAATAATCCCTAAACTAAACAAAATACAATTTTTTTCTTGTGATAACTGTGTTGTTAGCTGAATCTAAAGGTGGTTGTTTGGTTTTTCAAAGAAATGTTGGTTGTTTATGGTCTTTGCCCAGGGGGAGCTGCTATTGGCATGTGACACAGTATACTGTAATTTTGAAAAGACCCAAAAATATACTAAACTTAGGACATTTTCCAGACTGTAAAGTTTGGTCTGCGCGGGGAACGCGTTCCCCGCGCAAGAATTTTTGGCTTGTTTTCCGTCTGCGCAAAATTCTTTGATAGACCAATTTCTGCACAGGTTTTCCAACCAGTTTGCTGCGTTACCCGCGCAGTTTTCAAAAAAAGGCTTGCAAATTTTGCTTCTGCCCAGAATGGAGCAGTTTCAATACAATTCTTCTAGCTCTGATCTTTGTATGGATTGCTTGATGAAGCAAGAGCAAGAATAATGCGAGAGACAGGCGAGGCGAGGGGCTCGTGGAGTAAGGCTGCAGCGGAGATCTAGGCACAGATGCGGTATTTAGCATTAGAATCCGCGCAAAAATTGTTTGCGATAGAATTTCTTCTGCGCAAATTTTCGGAGTTGAAACTAATGTTCTCTGCGCACTGAAAAAACTTTACAGTCTGGGACATTTTTAGACCCCAAAAATATACTCATAGCTTCATGGTACATAACAGCGAAAACAAAAGGTTTTATAGCATTTGGGCAACTGCGCCGCAATATTTTGATGAAAAAGTCAGCCTAGCACTCACCTTGTCAAATTTGCTGGGCAAAGCAACCCCAAAAATATACCGATTATATGCACCAAATAGCGTACCCAAAAGGCATACCAGAATTAGAAAGTACTAGACAACGTTTCACACAAACCCAGATTTTGTGCAACACATCAAATTATTTTGGTGGTTTTACGGTTTTCGAACCTCTCCTACGACCCCCACCTTGTCCAATCTCAATTGGCAGTCCGGTGATGAGCAAGTTGAGTCCAGCAGTATCCTCCTACCTTAGACAGATACACTTTGATGGTTTCTCGCAGCAGCTACAATTTGCTACACATGTTGCTTCACTACTTGGTCTTTCAGTTGCGCAAGTCTCTTGATAAAAATCAAGAATTTGTGTGATGACATGACTCGTTTTCATCTCAGAAACCGTCCTGAATCCGCTATGTTCTGTTTTGCAATTGGGGCATTCGATCGACAACTCTTTTGCAACAAAAATGTCATCTCTGTTAACCAACTTAGCTCTGATAATTTTCGCAACACATTGCTTGCAGAATGAATGATCACAGATCAACGTTTTTGGTTCTGTGTACGTGTCTAAGCAGACAGAACAAGTAATAATTTTTGAAAGCTTGTCTGAGCCTGCTGTCTTGGTTGCCATCTTTGCTCTCAGAACATCGAAGTGGCTTCTTTCTTGGAAGAAGTTGCCCAGATGCATTGTGGGGGCCGGAATTTTGAAATGAAAAAGAGGTTACATTGCGGAAGCAATATTAGGCAAGATTGTTGTTGCTGTACCGACCTGTGGGACAGACACGGCACAGAAGCAGTATTTACGTCCGTGGATTATACACAGATAATAAGTCTGCATGTACACGCACGTTTTTGCAACAGTAAGTAATCCATGACTGACTTAAAGGGTCTGTTTCATCCAACATGCCTTGCACGTGTCGTCTCTTGGAATGCCTTTGTTGTCGCCATTTTCATGGCCCATGAAAATGGCGACAAACAATGGCCAGCCGAGAGACGACACGTGCAAAGAATGCTGGATGAAACAGACCCTTTAACTGTCCAACAAGACGTATCACGTATATATAGTTCGATTCGATGTAAGACAGAAGAAAAACAGCGATGCAATTTAAATTTTCAGATTTCTTGCAACGACTTATGACGTAAGAACATAGAAATATTTATCTGGTAGTCTTGCAACTCCAATAACAGTATTTGCGTTTTTGTGATGATGAAATTTGTTCGACTTTGTTTGATCACCTCATATCTAAAAGTTTTCTTATTATCTTGTTTCTTATTTATTTGAGTGTAATGAATTATGAATGATGATGTAGGTTTTTTCCAGTGTGGAAAGAAGTTCATTTTTGTTACGCTAATAAAGGATTTTGCTAAGCCAATTGTCAAATAATTGTATAAAGACAATAAACAGGGTTGTCCTTCCATTGTTCTTGATACATGTTCTAGATATCTACAGGGTGTCTCAAAAAAATTGTTTGACGTTTGATTAAATACTAAAAAATAACAATACGCTGAATGGACCTTTGGTCAAGTCACCCTTTTTCTGAGATTTTAAATTAATTTTTGACACAAGAATTATGCAAATCCGATAAAAATTTATGGGGTTACAAGCTTTTGAAGTTCAAGATTGTGCGAAAGCTGAAACCAGAGACCCCGAAATAGCATTTTTGGTAAAAGTCCCATAGGCTGTCGTTTCTGTTATTTCTCAATTGTTTCAGGGCGAACCAAGTGGGATTCAAACAGGCATTCGATAGTCTAACTGTCAAGCATATGGATGCTTTGAGGAAACAGATTCACAGTCTCTCGCCGATTTTGTTTTGAACCACTGTTTTTAGACCTATGCAATGTTAAGGAATTTTGAGAATGATTGCAAGAAATAATTTACTTTAGAAGTCGTTTTTTGTTTGCTCTGATATCAACGAGAGGTATGACATTGGATAAGCTTCTCTTACCTCCGTCTTCGAGCTTTTTGCAAGACAGGTAATCTGGGAAGTCTCTGGTTTCAGCTATCGCATATTTTGATCTTCGAAAGCTCGTAACTCAGTGAATTTTCAAATGATTTGCTTGATTCTGGTCTCTAAAATTATTTCATAATCTTAGGAACAGGGTGATTTTTCCACGAACCTGTTCATGTTGTCTTTATTTTTGAATATTTAATCAAACGTCGAACAATTTTTTTGAGACACCCTGTAGATATTTGGCGTATCTATCTATACTTTGTACAGGCCCAAGTAATTGGCATTACATACAGCAGCATTGTCGATGAAACAAAGTAAAGTGATCAGGCAGTTTAAGTCCAGGTCCACTACTTAGTTCACATAATACTGGCACATTTTGAAGACCGTTTTCAAACTTTACCATTTTCAAATTGTTCAAGTATTATGTGAATGCTAGCTAAAATTTCTGCTTTGGACACATTTTCACCATTTTCAAAATGTGCCAGCATCGTAGAGCCATTGTTATCAATGCAAGAGCTGCTGGTAGCAAGCTCTGATATAGACACATGCGCATGTAGTTATGAGTGAACAATTTTCCCAACCTGGCCCAGGTATGGCCCCACCACTTGAGCCCAGGGGGTACTCAGGTATGTTTAGGATATGGTTGCTCAGGCTGGGGTACAAAGCATCAAACCAAAGAAATTGTTTTTGGCCTGAAAATAGACCCAACAAGTTTTCTTCTGATGCAAAATTGCAAAATACCCAAAGGTCACAAAGTGGGTATCTTAAATCTATAGAAAAGTGCCCTAACTGATTAGATTTCTCATAATCTGTTAGGATATTCAAGTATTTTGACTTAAAGGTAATGTGTCCATGTAAGTACAGCAGCTTTGCGGGGGGCATGGTGATTTCACGTGAAATTTCATGTGATCACTGAAGCAAACAAAGCTCTGCGATTGCCAGTTCTTGTCCAAGCAAAGTGATGACTTACTTGCGGTTGCTTTTGCAGAGCTGAACCACAGCAGGCAGCCTCACTATGAAATTAGACTTTGAGTTTGCATGTGATCAGTTAAATTCTACCAATCACAGTCTGCTGCTTGAGCTTTCTTCGTCAGCGTCTTGTCAGCATATTTTGACAATGTGCATACACAGCTGTACTTACATGGACACATTACCTTTAAGTAATGTTTCTTGATTTTCAGTTTTGTTCGTAGTGCTTTTCTCAATTTTCTTACTTTAACCCATATTTGAGACCCAAAAAAGGAATGCAGAGCGTCAGGCACCCAGAGGGAAAACTATAAATGATTGACCCAAAACAGTAAGCTTTGTCCAAATTCTAGACCCAAAGAAGTAACCTGAGCATCCCTATCCAAGATTTACCTGAGTGCCCTCCCTCCCCCTTGGGCACTCAAGTGCCAATTGACAAGGGGATGCTTACTCTTTTGCTGTGATTGACACTTAACTTGAACTTCACCTACAGATACAGTGCAGGTCTTGCACACATTAAAAGGAGTAGACATTATACAGTAGCTATATTGAAATGAAATAGCTACAAACAGGTGGAAGACACACCCTCAAACCTTTTTTTCTTTCATCACACAGTAAGACCACAGTTTTTGAAGTTGCCTAAAAGAACATACTCCAGAATTATATTTTTAACTTGGCCCTGATCAACTTTTAGCTATGTCAGTTCCCTTCAATGTGACAAGAATTCTCTAATTATGATAAGAACGCTTTAGTCATTTGAATTATGTGAATGCTGCCTTGCACTATTAGTGTCTTGCACATTTAAGATGTGTCTGAGTGTAATAATTTTGTGAAGCTTCAAAGAAAATATAGAAAATTTTAAGCTTTATACCGCATAGCAGCAAATATTATTGGCTATATTTATGGAGCATACAATTGATCTTTTTACATGGTCTTTGTTGATTTTATATGGCAATGCTCTACATTCTGTATGGTGTTTGTCCATTTTAAGGTCAAACTAATTAATTTCAAGTGGTCTTTGACTTTTATATGACCTTCTCATTTCGTATGGCGTTTTCAAATTTGGTATGGTAATTAAAATTCTTTATGACGTTTTGAATTGCATATGATCTATTTCATTCCGTATGACGTTTAGAATTTATTGTGGTCTTTTTCATTCCGTATGGCGTTTTGAATTTCATGTGGTCTTTATCATTTCGTATGGTATGATGCATTGCGGCATGGTATGATGCATTGCGATTTTAAGCTTTGGCGGGGAAATACTGAAACTTGCTGGATCTGCTATTTTGAAGATTCCAAATGAAAGCACATGACTTGGCCTAACCTACCCGGCGTGAACATATACGTATTTGTTCTAATAGAAACGAAAGTCCAAGGCTGTTAGGCAGTTTCCTAAAGATTCATGAAAATATTCATTTACTATCAGGAGAATTGCAAACCTCTACTTAGTATCATAGAAAGAGTTTCGTTTCAGATACCTCAGATTAGCTATGGCCCCCCTCTTCAGAATTAAGATTTTTAATGGCAACTCAAAATAACTGAAGGCCCCTTTAAACCCAATAGCGGGCCAAAATGACCCAGAACCAAGCGAAAAAGAGCCAAAATGATTCAGATGACCAAAGCCAATGACCAATAAAATCGTTAGCAGAGGCTGGTATTTTAGGCTATTGCATTCCAACCCTCTCGTCTTCTCCTCTCTCTGCACATCTCTCTGTTCTATGTCTCGTTTTGATAATCAAAAGAAACTACATCATTGACTATAAATAGGCCTAGGCCAGCATAACTTTTGACAGTAAAGCCCACCAGAGCCCGGCTGAACCCAACTGTGGACCATTCAAATTGTGGGATGATCCCTTGATAGATATCATTGTTTTCAGGGTTAATGAACAAATAATTACTTCACACATTTTGTCTACTGGGGAAAGCACACCTCACACGTTATAACAACAAGGTAGATATAAAAACCCCAGACTGGAATGATTCCTGCTATGCGAGGATAGACCTACTTAAGCCATCGTTGAAAAAAGCCTGGTTTCCACATGACTTTTCTTGTCTCCTCCGTCTCTTATAAATTTTCTGGCGACACGAATGATGCGAGCAATGGGAGTGCTTGACTTGTTTCCATATGATCACTGCTGTTGTCCCTGTCGCTGAAATTCATGCAGACCTACCGGGTGTCCCAAAAAAAAGTATCCGGATTTGGTCGACCATAGAGATAAGCATACAGCGTGAATCAATCCGAAATGATTTTCAAAACATACCTCGATAGCCAACTTGAACATAGATACCTCGTTTGTTGATATCGGTGCACTGAGGGTGAAGATATTAATCTTCAAAGGAGAAATTTGCCTCCACCTCCAAACCAGAGCTTTGGCGCTTTGGCCTAAGCAAATTCTTGAAGCTCTGTGAATGAAATCAACAAAATTTGAAGACGGCAAAACAGATGTGTTTTCCAAAATACAGTTCATGTGAGACCTATCGTCAAGGGAGCCCCGAAATCAGCTTCATTCATCTCAATATCGACAATTTATTTAACACTTACTATTCACCGGGCTCCCAAAGACAAAATTGCTGTGCTCCAGGGCTCCATTGCTAAGGATTGGATTGAAATGAAATGAATATATGAAAATATATGAAATGAAATGAAATGAATGAATGAAATGAAATCACCGGTGAAGTACTCCCTTGAGCATCAACACACTTCTGACATCGTCGAATCACTCCTTGAAAAGAATTTGTTATCAGACCTCTCGAGATCAGGTTGATCATCGCGTATCTTCGAAGCTGATTTCCCGGGTGGGTCATCAACAAGAGAGGAGATATCTATTGGCCCCCAAAAGATCTCCAGACCTTCCTGTCGTGGCCCCCAAGAGATCTAATAAACAATTCTTTTCAAGGAATGATTCGACGATTTCAAAAGTGTATTGATGCTCAAGGGAGTACTTTCACCGGTGAATAGTATGTGTAAAATAAATCGTCGATATTGAGATGAATGAAGCTGATTTCGGAGCTCTCTTGACAATCGGTCTCACATAAACTGTATTTTGTAAAACCCATCTGTTGTGCCGTCCTCAGATTTTGTTGATTTTATTCATAGAGCTTCAAGAATTCCCTTAGGCCAAAGCGCCAAAGCTCTGGTTTGGAGGTGGAGGCAAATTTGTCCTTTGAAGATTGATATCTTCACTCTCAGTGCACCGAATTCAACAAACGAGGTATCTATGTTCAAGTTGGCTATTGAGGTATGTTTTGAAAATCATTTCGGTTTTGATTCACGCTATATTCTTATCGCTAGGGTCGACCAAATCCGGGTACTTTTTTTTGGGACACCCGGTACACTCCAGCTCACTGATTGAATCAGTTTGGGTCGTTTGTCGTTTTTGGGTTGTTCTGGGTCATTTTGGCTCGTTTTGGGTCGTTATGGCTTGTTTTGCGTCGTTTTGGCTCGTTTTGGGTAGTTATGGCTCGTTTTGGATCGTTCTGGGTCGTTTTGGCTGATTCCATAGTTTAGTAAAACCGAAAAAGCTTATTGCCTGACATCAGCACATCACCGAGAAGGGGCCAGGGGGCAATCTGCCCCAGGACCTCAAGGCTTAGTGTAAGGGCTCTTGCCACCCTCTGTTTTACCCCTGGTAAATTTTGATAAAAACAGGACATGTGTAGCAAGGGAGGAGATGATTTTTTACGAAGGACTTGGAAGGGCACAGGAGATAAGTTAAGTTTTACAGGCCAGCAAGAAGGTTGTTGTTGATAAAATTTGTTGTAATTGAATTAAAATAGCGATACAGTTGTCAAACAGACAAGTTGTTCTCAATGTTATTTTCCTGATGGACATCACTGCGTGCAAATTAAAATAAGAGCCCTCATAAAGAAAGATATTCCAATGTTTTCTGCCCGTTTCACTCGCAGGGGGGAGGGGGTGCAGATAATTATGGATACCTCTAAGAAACTCGTAAGTTTCTTACGAGTACTGAGTATTCAAAATCTCATAATTCTAAGAAACTTTCAGCAGCACTAACCCGAATTCTTGGTTTCTTATTTCCAACAGGTATATTTCGTTATTTTATATTGCATGTTTGTGATGTAGTTCTGTCGTTATTGTAATTTGTAACTGTTGTGACAGCCCATCCGTCCCCTGTAATTCTTGTGGCAACCCATCCGATGTTGTCATTTTGTGCAAAGAAAGTTAGGCCTAGCCCCCATTGATCAACATTGCTTATTTGCTTATGAACACGAGCCCGCCAAGTCCTTGAAAGTCGCAATGCATCACACCATGCCGCAATGCATCATACCATGCCGCAATGCATCATACCATGCCGCAATGCATCATACCATACGGAATGATAAAGACCATGTGAAATTTGAAACGCCATACGGAATGATAAAGACCACATGAACTTCTAAACGTCATACGGAATGAAATAGATCATACGCAATTCAAAACGTCATAAAGAATTTTAATTACCATACCAAATTTGAAAACGGCATACGAAATGAGAAGGTCATATAAAAGTCAAAGACCACTTGAAATTAATTAGTTTGACCTTAAAATGGACAAACACCATACAGAATGTAGAGCATTTCATATAAAATCGACAAAGACCATGTAAAAAGACCCAAACAACGCTCCATATATATTTATTCGAGTTGCACATCCTGTTTCTTTTTCATTTTTGGTAGGAAAATTCTTTATGAATGTTAATCAATATCTGATTCCTGCTTATTTTTAGTTATCTTACCAGCATCAATTTAAGTTTGAAAAAACCGTGGACAGAGACTGATGTGAGATAATGGGCATCAATTAAAGTGGTGTCTAGCCTGAGTTATAGAAGAGCTAATGTCCTAATGTTTCTATGTGATAAAATTGTTTGATATTTGCATTGGTCCCAAATATGAAAAGTATTCATTTCTGGAACCATGCTTGATACTCTACTAAATCTCTTTATTTGCTGGCTTCTACTGCTTTCATTCTAGGTTATTGTTGAGATGAAACTTATTGGAATTTGGATGCTCTTTGACATGTTATAACAGCATTTCTTACAAGGCAAATATGGAAGATTCTGAACTCGTCAATGTTGCTGTTTTGAAGAGATTTGCCAGAGACAATTTAATTGTTCAACTAGAAGCAGTGAGCCATACAAGTTTTGTCATTCAATTTCAATACTTTGGACTATAGGAACCAGTCATTATTAAACACTGGGTAGGGGGCTGGAAGATATTCAGAGGGACCACCAAAAACTTAGGGCAGTGAAAGGGGGCCATTGAAATTCTTCAGTATAAAATAAGGGGCCATGGAAACTTAACAAATCTTATCCCAGCTAACTGAAAATCAAATGTCATCCTTTTACAATCTTTGTTATGCATTGCGTTTTTCCTCAAAGTATCGTATTTTTTCATAAAATCTCCAGATGTTCTGCCACCTTTTTCTCTTGAAAGCATTTCTATGTAATTTTTGCTTCACTTGCCATCAGAAAGCATGATTTGTCACTTGGGAATATGTCATCAAATTTGATCCTGACAGGGGCCACCAAAAATTTCAGCTAAATAATCAGGGGCCCTTGAAAATCTTAATTAAGATTTGAAGGGGCTATGAAAAATTTTTATTATCAATAAGAATATCTTCCAGCCCCCTACCCTGCATTAATAATGACTGATGGCTAAGAAGATGATCTGGATTAAAAGAGTCTATAGAGAATTACTTTCAAGCAGTACACACTTTGCAATTGGAAGAATTTTTTGAAATTGAAAATAATATCATCAAACATAAATTGCTATGATATGTCTGGCAAACATGTTTCAGAGAATCTTGAATCTCAACAGGTCAATACTGTGGTTTCCAGATGTTTGATGTTATAGTTTTTACTGTCATTTCTGTTCTCGAATACCATTGTGAATGTCAGAGAAATCTTATGAGCTAGTGTGCCAAAGGATGCTCTCATTACGTACGTGTATCAAGCCTTTTCTTTTATTCTCATCTTTAAATTGTTAAGGCTTTTGCTCTTTCGTGTCTAGATTCATGGCAAGAAGGACTTGGTAATCGATGAAGAATTGATGAGACCTTTTGATAGATTTGCTGGAGTATCAGTCCTGAGGGTGAGAACCCCTTTTCTCTTTTTTAAATTTACACTCCTCTTTAAGAAAGGATCGAAAAATAACTCTAAAAGCTATAAACCAATTTCTTTGCTTCCGCAACTCTTGAAAAACTCGTCGATGGTCCAGTACAAAGGCACCATGATGAAAAGAAGATATTGTGTATATTGTGATACCAATCTGGCTTTCGTGCTCATCTCTTAACAGATACCTGCTTATCTTACGTGAGCGATTCCATCCTTCAAGCATTTGAAACTGGGATGTTTATGGGCAAGATCTTAATTGACCTTCAAAAAGCATTTGATACAATTGAGCACAAACCTTTCCGGGATAAAATGGATCACCTTGGCTTGAGTAAATTTGCCATCCTAGTTTAAATCTTACCTCCAGGACCGATCATTTACTGTCCACAAGAAAGGAATATTCAGACAGTGGAAATTCTGTCATGTGGAGTCCCTCAGGGGTTAATTCTTCGTCCGCTCATATTCCTTGTTTACGTGAATGACAAGATAAAAGCGGTTGACTGTTACCTGCTTCTGTACGCAGATGAGTCTTACTTTATTTTCAGAGACAAAAACACTGAGCAAATAGAGGGCAACTTGAAAGGAAGTTATGACTTGCTCTGTGATTGTTTAGCAGAAAGCATGTTAAACATGATATCTTTGTGATTAGGAAAGTAGGCAGTTTACTGCCCGATGAATTGCAGGCAGCACAACTTTTTCAAAGGTTTATTGTCTATGGGCCAATCCCTGACGTCTGTGAGCGAGATCGGAAGTCCAAATCCCCATGATACTGTTGCAAACAATGTATGATACAATTGCATGAATAGAATGGTGCTGTAGACAATGCTCCTAAGGCAACGACAAGCACAATAATCTTAGGAATTGTCATAATGTTTCACGATTCGCTTCAACACACTGTTGTAAAGATTTTTTTTAATCAAGTAAAGCATAAAACTACTATACATAATTTGCCCCATCCACAGCGGGAAAAGGCACACATGGTCATCTAGTTCCCACTGCAGATTGGAACTACAAAGTAAAACACACAATTTCCAAGAGAAAAAACAGCAAACAATCAAAATAACGAAAAATGAAAGAAAACTGAAAGACTATTAACAACCAAAGTCAAACGAAACCAAGGAAAGAAAAGAGAAATAGAGGAAAGTCGCTGCTATGAAATTACTTGAAGAGAGTTGCTAGAAAATCTCTTGGATCGTTCAATGAAGGATATTGTTTCCGCAATAACCGTTCTGTTCTCGGCTACATTCAAATTTGAATTTCCGTACAATAGTAATTCACACAAATCTTTCGAATCCATACTTGTGATGTCTAACCCAGGTACATCCGCAAGTTGACTGAAAAGATCCGTGAGCATCAAGTCAAACTGAGAGCAATGGAGGAGAAAATGGTCGCTGTCTTCGTTTCCCATACCACACACACAACGAGGCCTCAAACAGTCAAAGCTGTGTCGAAACCTATCCTCATTGAGTGGACTGAATTTCACCTGCAACTTCGTCAGGTTCCTAATACCTGTTATGTTATAGACATTGTACACAGATTTTTTAACCGGTCTGATACCTGCAAGTAATTTTCGTTTAAATTCCGCAAGAGTATTGGAGTTTGGCACTCAAAAATAGATAGAAGAGAAGTAAACCTTGCTATTTTTCTCGACCTGAAAAAAGCATTTGACACAGTCAACCACACCATCTTGTTAGCAAAACTATAGAAATACGGCATAAGAGGGATAACAGGCTACTGGTTTACTTCATATTTGCAAAGTAGGAAACAGTTATGCATTGTGGACGGACACAGGTCATCGGCTAAAATGGTAACTTGCGGAATACCCTAGGGCTCGTGCCTGGGCCCACTCCTATTCATAATCTATCTGAATGATTTTGACACATGCTTAGAATTATCGACAGCAAGAATGTATGCAGATGAAACACATGCTACCATAACATCCAACAACCTGAAAGTCTACTTGAGAATGCTCAAAGAGAAATTTTCAATATTTCAGAATGGATGAGAATTAATAGGCTGGCTGCTAATCCTGAGAAAACTGAATACTTGTTGATAGGCCACCCCCGTAAAGTTAACAAAATTGATGTCTCTGAACCGCTAACGCTAAACAACTCAGAAATAAAGCGAGCATGAAGGGTTGAACCGGGAACAGCATTTCAAAGTTGTTAAAGGGAGAGTTCGTGGAGGTCTCTCATCTCTTGCAAAAATTGAAAAACCTTGTGCCACAAAAACAACTAGATACTGTATATCGAGCCCTTATAGAAAGTCATTTGCGGTATGCAAATGTAACTTGGGGCAGTATTCCTAGTTCCAAAATAATGATCTCACAAAATCTACAGGACCAAGCCCCAACCATAATTGAGAGGGCTAGAATCAAAGACAATTGGTCATTGAACTGGCTCAGTGTTGAATAATTAGTTAAATTCGATCGATCAGCAATGACCTACAAGATTATGAACAGGATATGCACAGAGAGGGTTTGGGATAAATTCCCCCAGATATCCTTGCATCCAAAATACAACACAAGGAACTGCAAGGACATCCAAATTCCAAGATATAACCTTGAACATGTGAAAAAAGGCTTTCATTTTTCAGCTCTTACTGCATGGAACAGCATCCCTCTCAGCATTAGGGAACTGCCAACCCTCCCGCAGTTTAAAAGAGACTTGAAAACTCATGTGAAGAGCTGAATTAACATGAGACACGACTCCCTGGCAGAGCAGCAATTAGGCCCTAACAGTTCTCACTTTATCTCCTTGTATATATTGTTTCGTAAACTGTAATTTTAATCTGTATGATTTTTGTGGTAAAAGGATTTTGTGTTATAAATAATTTGATATGAAAAGTACGAAATATGAATTGAAGTGCCTCAATGAAAATTGACAATAGAAATAGATTTTGTGTCAGAGAGTCGCTTGAAAATTTTTGACCAACAATGTAGCTAGCCACGTAGGTGTATTACTAATAGCAAAAATATGTCCAAATGAAACGTTTTATTATACATTGAAAGACAGAAGGAATGATATGATTTAATTTACCAAATCAATATCAAGTAGTCATGACTGAAGTCCTTAGATCTTTGCAAATAATTCAGCTTTTTTTCAGAACCATGGTGTTGAAAAGATTTTCAAGATTGAAAGCAAAGGCATTGAAGTTGGCTGTGAAAGGTTAGACAGTGTTTGGTCCATTTTCTATTCATTTCACGGAAGACATCCGACAAGAGCCCTTTGCTTCGACATACAACAAGTGCCTCATTAGTCAAAAGAAAGTCTTTTTTGTGGTTTATTCAG
Organism: Aurelia sp. 3 sensu Dawson et al. (2005); assembly: GCA_964020215.1. Classification (NCBI taxonomy): domain Eukaryota; kingdom Metazoa; phylum Cnidaria; class Scyphozoa; order Semaeostomeae; family Ulmaridae; genus Aurelia; species Aurelia sp. 3 sensu Dawson et al. (2005). The sequence continues at coordinate 13,005,708 of OZ026580.1, read as the reverse complement.
AACTTACCTCTAAAGGTTAACACAGAAAATTACTATTTTGTTGAAAATGCGTAAAAAAAATCACTGCTATGCAACAGAATGCAACAATTATTCTAACTATCGGGTTTAATTCGATGGCCTAGATGAGATGAACAGAGTGATATAAATTTTATTATGGTGTCGTACAAGACGAAAAATGAGATCACGGGAGTTTTTCACGAGAAAAGTGACATTGCGTTGCTGTTGATTTTTAGAAACAAAAGTTTTGTGCTGTTATAGCTTTCCTTGTCGTTTGTTAAAGCCAGTTTCCGCCACCACATGGCTCAAATCTTACAAATCCTTAGAATAGGTCGGTGTAAAACTCTTTTGCATATTACTCTAAAGTGAACTGCATGGTGTGAATAAAGAGTATTTGCTCTGCAAGTCTGCTGTGAAAATTTCTTTGTATGCTGACTAATTCAAAACGGTGTTGTTTTAGTTTTTTTAAAGGATTCATAAAAGTCAAAATCATAGTAAATTCTAAGGAAATTGAGGAAAAATGATGCAATCTTCAAGAAAACCTTAGTTTATGAATGTGTACAATTTGGTGCTAAGGAAAAATCCCTTGCTCTTCTGGTTTTGGATTTTGTACATTGATAATGTCTAAGATGATGAATGGTGCCATTTTGAAACTAAGTAAGTAATCAAAGGTTTCCACAGTGTAAAGCCCGAAGCTTTAGGTCAAACGCACCACTGGTTCTTCGGGTCCGCAGAAACACAGCAAAACAAACAACTGCAAACTTTTACAGAACTCGAAATGTGGTTTGCTAAAATAAATTGAACATACAATGAATATCAATAATAGGCCAACGGGTTATACAAAATAATCGAACCAAACAAACATTAAGAAACTATTACCTACTCGTACAAAATTCAAAGTGTCAACATGGCATCAAGTAATAAGTCTATTCCAACGAATGACAGAAATCTCTCATAAAGTACAGCAAATCTAATACAATCAAAGCAATTAAAGTTATAGAACTAAGAAAGAAAGTTAAACAAAACTCACAATCTATTTGCCTTCGTAGCTATAAAATACAGTGTTGACCATACCACGCTTTCTTGTAGGCCATGGAGCCTTCTGCTCCCACGACTTCTCCTCCGCATCCGCTCAGCTCCTGCAACTTGGATGACTGGATTCACACACACCGCCCAGAAACACGCGCAAAAGCATTTATAGCTACGGAGACTGGGCACCAATACAAACCATATATGGACAAACACGAGAAACGGAAGTACTAGACATAGGAAAAATAAGAAACTGCAACGTACGACAAGGTCAAAGGTCGACAAACACTTTACAATCAAAACAACTTTTTCAGACAGACAAGATAACAAAAATCAGACAGAACCGTCCCTTGATAATAGCTGTCTAGTTGTCCCTCAACCATAACTGTCTCTTGACAATAACCAAAAAACTTAACTAAAATGTAAACAAAAAGAATAGTTGCACGTTACACACAGCTCATTTATAGCAAAAAACGCTAAATTTCTTTCAAGCTAGTTATTCAAAGAAAAAGTTAATTCAATTTTACACCCACCTTCTTAAAGATTTGAAGCATATGTTATTTCTGCTTCAATTACCGGGTGAGCCAGAAAAAAGTTTCCACTTTTGAAAATCCATAGCACAAGAGTATTTCACAGATTTGAATGATTCCAATTCTAGTTAAAAGCCAAAAGGTTGAAGTATTTTTGTAATTTTTCTCGTTGCCTCACGAGCACTACAAATACAGGTAAATTCAACTTTACAAAAATTTCATGGTTGCAGAATGACTTAAAAATGGCTTAAAACATCGATCAGAGCATAAATGACGCCTCTCACAGAATATTGAAGGAAATGCAACTTCTCATGGGTAAGAGATATCCTCCGCACATAAACTGCCATGAGATTGAAAATCTTCCGTTATTGTTAGAAAATCGATGTCTTATAGCACTTGAGGTTTTAGCCCCTTTTTCCGTCATTTTGCAACCATGAAATTTTTATGAAGTTGAATTTACCAATACTTCTAGTGCTGGTAAGACAGCAAGAAAAATCACGAAAATACTTTGATCTTTCGGCTTTTAACTAGAATTTGAATGATTCAAATCTGTGAAATAGTCTTGGTGCTATGAATTTTCAAAAGTGGGAACTTTTTTCTGGCTCATCCGGTATATCGCATTTACACTGACGGAGCTTAGCCACCCTTATTTAAACCAGGTTAAGTTTCAACCAGTTAAATGCATTCGACCTATTGGGTTGTCCAATCAGGAGGCCCCCATCGATAACCAGGTTTACTTTAAACTGGTTTACTTTATGTTAGTCTCTTTAAAGTTACCCACTTGGAACTTTGGAACACACCTCTTTTATTTGCAGAAGGGTGTATATCACAAGGCCATATCTTTCGCGAATGAAAATGATAGTTGGTAAGTATTTGTTTCCCTTCTATCAACTGAGAGCGCTTACAGCGCCATTCCGTGTCTTCTTTTATTCATATGGAAATATTACAGAAAATCTTAAATTCTACTATACTGTCCCACAGCACTACAGGGACGACACCATAGTCTGTCCCACATCAGGCGTCAGGTCAGGGTTACAAAGAATAAGAGTGCAACTCATTCTTGTTATTCAAAATGTCTGACATCTGATTTGAAAGATAATTTAAAAAGAAAAAGAAGCATTTACTTTAACCCTATCAAGCGGTTTCTTGTCTGTAGATTTTTACCAAGTGCACTTACAACACTGAAACTTTCTGACTTTTAGTTTTTATCCTTGTTACGATGTAAAATTAATTTTTTGGAAAAATCAAATTCATTCCAGGGGGTAAACGCAACCAATTTTCAAGAGATGTATGTGTAAAATTTTGAATAATTTCTAATAAAATCTACAGCTAATGTGATAAAATGATGAAAAGGTAGAAATACGTACTAGTTTTGATGCTCTATCAAATGAATTAGCTAATTTTTAATTTGAGCGTATGGTTTTGCAGATTTTGGCACTACGCATGCCCGCATTCTTTGCATTCCTGTGTGATGACGTCATCACTTTTTGTTAATTTTTCTTCACAGAGCAAATACTATTTAGACATAGAATACAGTGAAATTAGACTGATGTCCTCAATGCTTTTTGTTTTCTCACAATCAACGATTGAAAATTTTTAGTACTGAACCCTATTGACTTTGAAAATTGAATAATGTGACGTCATGGAAAGATCACGTGACATATCTAAAAATAGATTTCATTTTTGGGTTCATCATAAGTTGTTCTATACACATGCAAAGTTTCATGGCTCTAGGTTGTCCAGAACAGAAGTAAATTAGGGGGGCCGAATCAGCCCCCCCCCCCTAGGCTTCCTATAGCATCAAATACCCTAGGCCTGATAGGGTTAAGGAACTTGGTGGTTGCTTTGTGCATAATCGAAGTTTCAAAATCCTCAGCCAAAAAGACCAGTTTCGTGAAATAGACTGAAATTAAATTCGAGTATATTTCTGTTCAAGTCATAAGGAAGGTCTTGATCACCATATAATAGAAGATGCAAAAAGAAGCATTTGAAGGACTTGTGATTCGCTAAGATAGTCATAAAAATTCAACAATTCCAACGAGAATGTCTCGACGTTGAGCATCAAAAGAGAGGCAGAGTAACAAAAAAGTCCTCCGTATCCTCAATGCCATTGCTTTCCGGGCTCTTCGGGTATCTGGTATCTCAAAATTATGCTTGAATTTGTGAAAATTTAACTTGCTGAGACCAACCCTAAGTTGAGTAAGATAGGGTGATCCTTTTGGATGGCTAATTCCAAAGACAGACTTTGCAGGGGGACGTATTAGACTGATGACGATGGGTCCCTTGTATCCCTGCGTTAAACCTTGCTCAAGAGGGACTCATCATAAGACAGTGTAAAACCTGGCCCTATCTTAGGCATTCGATCGATCGAATCATGATCGAACGACTGCCGTAGCTCTGTTCAACGGTCACTCCTCGGAAAGAAAATGCGATGAAAACCATGTTAAGCAGACGTTTAATCAAGGATACTTTGTATAAATCTGAAGAAGAAAGTTCATTTTACCTGGTGAGTAATGTTTCTAAGACCAAAAGAAACCAGAACAATTTACAACAACCTGCCGCAGCAACTTCCTTGAAACTCTAGTCAACTGCATCATTCGAATTGAAAATTCGACAGCATTGTTCTTGGCTAAATCTCGCAATCTGATTGGTGCTGAAGAAATTGCTCGGTTTGGGCCTAAATAGGGCCAGGTTTTTCATAGTAATACTATGAGTCTCTTTTGACCGAAGCGCCATCATCAAGTCAAAGAGCACAGGGAAACAAGAGACTCATCGTCATAAGTCTAGGGACTTATCGCTAATAAGAGCTTCTCCTTAAAAACGGCAATAGAGGGTGCAAGTCTCAATTGAGATACAAGCTTGTTGTGTGTGTGTACTCCTATTTTAAACCGACAAATTTCTAGTTTTCTATTTACAATAAGTACAAAGAAAACTAATCTGGATCGATTGACAAAGGATATGAATAAAGGAAATTATTACAAAATATTACACTGAAGGATCTTACTTCGTATATTTACAAATGATATTTACAGAAGGAATAAGGATTCATTTGCATTTAGAGACATTACATGTATAGTTAGGACCATCCCATTCTTTGATCATTCGTGATCATTCGTTTGAAAATATTCAGATTTTCTGCTGTCTTGATTTCATTTGGTAATTCGTTCCAAATTTGAGGTCCGTCGGACCTTAGGCTGTAAGAGCCAAAAATTACGTAGTTTGGTATGTGGTGCTTTAAGTCAAGACATTGTCGTGGCGAATAATTTGATGGTTTTTTTCATTTGAAGGTGTCCTGCATAGATGAAGGATTTAAGCTCATAAGCCTTTTTGAATTTTTCACGCAAGGGACCGTCAACTATGTATTGTGCACCTGCTTGGCCTGGAAAGTGGCTCACTATATGAACTAGAATGATCCCGATATAGAAACCTAAATGTTAGTTCTTGCATTCGTTCAATGCTCTGCAAGAAGGCAGCTGATGAGAAATACCAAACCACGGAACTTTTATTAAAAATGAATCTGCAAAACTTTGAACTAGGATTTCCCTCTCTTTGAATCTGATGGATGACTTAAGTCACTTTAAAACATTTAGCTGTATTGCGATTTATCTGCAAAGTTCAGAAATACCTGAATCAAAATCATTTTGTAGTCAAACTTGTTCCATTCGGATACAAAATTAAGATGGGAACCAGGCTTGAATTTTTCAGTCCTTGCCTTTAATCGCCCAATGACATCCTGATCGCAAAGACAGTAATGCGACTAATGAAGAGGGGGATCTTTGTCTTTATGATGGTCAGTCTCGCCGTCTTTGTAAAAATCTACAAACATTTTCATAAACAAAATGCTAAAAGGAAACATATGGCTTTCTTGTTTCAGATCATATCCGAGCTGACAAACAGAGAGGTTTAACAGCAGAGTACAGAATTGTTTTGACGCCAAAACGGGTGAGAAAATCATATTTCTTTTACCTCTTAAACCTGTATTGCGTTATTACTTGACAGATGGTATGTTATTAAAGGAGCTCTCTACGGCAGAAGAGTCTTATGCACAAGAACCAGTAAGTTTTCCGATTTGTTTGCTTGTTATTCTGCTTGTCTTTCATTGATTATTGATCATTGATCGATCGATCGATTGATTGGTCAATTGATCGATTGATTGATTGATTGATTGATTGATTGATTGAATGGCTGATTGATTGTCTAATGAGTGCACAATAAACGCATATCTCCTTGTTTAGTTTATCTAATTTGTCTGTAATTATCATACATTCTCAAGAACAATTACAAAGAATTCTTTTGATTATTAGTATAGACTCTCTCAATGGATTTCTCGCATTCACAACATTTTACTTGACATGTTCCATCATTTCATAAACCAAGGGACCATTTTGTGACCTCCAGCGTGCGTCTGCTTTTAGTCAATGCTTTGGTCATATTTGGGGATATTATGGAGTACCGGGTGAGCAAAATCAGGTTAACCCATTTGGCAGACTGTGGGATAGAAATTACGGGTGAAGCTTAAAAACGGGAATCTTAATCTTTTAGTCAAAGGTTTACTTTGACGTGCATTTTTTGTATAATCACTCATCTTTTAGACCTAGTAATTAGGAAAATACTGGCAAATGGTTTGTATGGAATCGAGAATTTCACGGTTGATTCTGCCCCATGATTCACTTGACATCGAAATTTAGATTCTGTTCCTGAATATTGCAGTTGTATTTAATGTACACTTCAATGGCTCTTGAATTGTTGACCAGAATTGAACATGGAGTTGTCGTTCTCGTACAAATCTCTTACCAGCACTTTACTAATTTCTGAGTCTGAAAGATTCATGAATTTATGAAACAAAGTTATCAGAGATTAGCTAGCCTTTACCATGCGATTATTTCTTACTCGCTCCAGACCCTCGATCAGCATGCAAGGCCCGTCACGCTAGACTGATGATGATGAGTCCCTTGCATCCCTGTGGTAAACCTTGCTCAACAGGGATTCATGATAAAACAGTGAGAAGCTGACCCTGTTTTCTGCGATCAGCAATGGAATCATGGATTCGAATATCGACTACCGTGAGAATGTTATCAGTTCTTCAGTCGAATCGAAGATTCTAGCGCACTTGCTCAGAGATTAGGCCTAAATAGGGTCAGGATTTTCAGAATAATGTTATGAGTCTCTGTTGACCGAGCGCCATCATCAGGTCAAATGAACACAGGGAAGCAAGGGACTCCAGATCAATATGTCCACCGTCAGACATGTTAGCTTTTTTTACTCACTCCGTATGTTTGTGCAGCATGGTATACATTAGCTCGATTTCCGTGCATTTGAACACATCTCAAACTTGTTAAATGCAGCCGTGTCTGAAGTGTAAGATCACTCTGTTTATGCGTAGAATAGTCTTTTCCTATCTGACAGGCACAGCGGAGCAGGGTGGGCTGGGTAAGCTATAGCCTATTTATTCTTTGCTAAAATGATTTTATTTATTTTTGAGAAATTCTGAAAATGGTTTGCTGTTAGTGTAACTTGGAAAACTTTTGCGTGTTGTTGTAGCTTGCAATTTGTGATAGTGTGTTGGAAGAAGAAGGAGTGTATGGAGGTAAGTGCTTGAACACTACCATAAAACAATTTCAAATTGTGTCATTAAAAGTTCATTTGCATCAAATAAATATATTTCCTTAAATTTTGATAGCTGGTCACTCATGCTTATAATAGCGCTCTTAAAGACCAAACAGTAGCACTTAATTTTCAATTTTCTCTACGATTCCTTTTTAACTAAATTCGAATTATTCATATTTCTGTTGAAGATATTATCATCGATGAGTTCCCATTAGATTTCATTTTGCTGGATGATGATTTACTGTCTATGGAAATGCCATTATTCTTTAGAGATTACTACATGGTAAGTGTTAACAAAGTTACTTGAACTAGCTCTGTCATCTGAATTACCGGATTGGTTGAATGATTCCTGCTCTTTGCATTATCTCAAAATATGATCAAATTAGTAATTTTCATGATCCCTATCAAAATAGAATAATTGTTGTATCATGTTGCATAGCAGTGATTTTTTACGCATTTTCAACAAAACAGTAATTTTCTGTGTTAACCTTTAGAGGTAAGTTCTGAATAAACCACAAAAAAGACTTCCTTTTGACTCATGAGGCACTTGTTGTATGTCGAAGCAAAGGGCTCTGGTCGGATGTCTTCCATGAAATGAATAGAAAATGGACCAAACACTGTCTAACCTTTCGCAGCCAACTTCAATTTCTTTTTGACTTGATGATAGAATGTTATGCATTTGTTTCTATATTAAGTTGCAATAACTACAGCAAGAGTTCAAGATTGATTCTGTACCTTTTTTAAGACACGCTTGAAACTATTTCTACATCTTTTATGAGAACTTTAGATGTTCATTTTTGTAACTTGGCCCTAAATGAGAAAGTTTTCTACTATCACGTTATTTGTCGTTTTTTTCCCGGAAATTTTATTGACCGTTATTTGCAAAATGAATAAATGGCAATTCGAAAAGTCAAAGATGCATACCAAAATTATGTTTATTATGAAGACTCCGAGATACGCAATAATCTCTCTCCTATTCTTAAACGTTAGCAGCTTGGACCATTCATATACCGCATGAGTCAGAAAAAGCGTGGGGCGTTTGGCGGACTGTGACATCGCATTTAACCAACCTATCGTCGTGAACTAGATTTTTCCGTGCAGCCAAGATTCTAACTTAGATCATAAACCTTCCCCATCGAAATCCGTCTCTTAATGCATTTGCTAAAGAAGATTTTCTTCGTAGGAGTTTGTATGTATGTATGTATGTATGTATGTATGTATCATTTGCCACATAAAAATATATATAAGCTATTATGATAAGTATAAAAATAGATACAATACAATACTTTAAGGTTAAAAACGTAAAATAAAAACACCCCTAATTACAGTGGCAGGGATAGCATTAAAGGGTCAAGCTGACCTTATTTCCATAATGGTCCCCTTAGAGGTGCTGGTATAACGGAAAAAAGAGAATAAATAAATAAATGATAAAATAAAATAAATGAATCAATAAAGTACTGTAGTTGTTTTCAGTACAAAAACACAGTTTGGTCGATGGAAATATGACAGAGATGAGGAAGGGTCTTAGTAGAATACATATATATCATCTTCCTCTTTTTGTATTTGTTGGAAAAAATTTTCTTTGATCTTATGTTTGAGTGTATTCGGATTTTTAGCTGATTTTAAGTCAGATGGAAGATTATTCCATATTTCGGCCCGAGGTAAGATAAGCATTTTTGTCCAAAAGTACTTTTACGAAATGGAAATTCTAATTTAAACTTAGACCTTCGCGTTATTCGGCCTAGGTTAGCTGTATGGAATATCTCGGCACTGTATGCTGGGGCAGTTCCATTGAAAAACTTCATTACATTAACACAAACACATTGATCCATCCCATTCTTTGCGGGGAGCCAATTTATAGCCTTAAATTCTGTGGCGCCAATGTGGGCTGTATTTTTTAAATTCAGGTAAAAGCGAACGCATTTGTTTTGAGCAGCTTGAATTTTTTTGGACAGCCTCTTATTCAACATTGGGTACCACGAGGTGCATGCGTAATCAAAATGGGGTTGAATAAGGGCATTCAAAAGCAACCTTCGAAGGGAGGCATCTAGGAAGTTCTGTTTTCTGTACAAAAATTTTAGCTTGCCATTTATTTTTCCAAGCATCCTAGTTGCCATTGACTCCCCAGAGAGATTTTCATCCAGAATACATCCCAGATATGTGACCGTTGAGTATTGTTTGATCATTATGTCACCTCTCCTGATATCTAGTTTTTTAAGATTCTTGCAATTTTTACGCCCAAAGAGAATTGACTTAGTTTTGTCTTCTCCAAAATGAATACTCAGTCTGTTTTCTAAGAACCAATCGCAGAGCGTGTTAAAATTTCTATTCAAATTGGTTTCTATTTGCTCGATGCTTTTGTCTCTAAATATTAAGCAAGAATCATCTGCGTACAAAAGCAGGTCACAGTCAACCGCCCGTGCCATGTCATTCACATAAAGAAGAAATATGAGTGGACCAAGAATTGACCCCTAAGGAACCCCGCATGACAGATTTCCATGATTTGAATATTCCTTTCCTATGTTGACAGTAAACGATCGGTCCTGAAGGTAAGATTTAAACCATAATATGGTAGAATTACTAAAGCCAAGGCAAGTCATTTTATCCAGGAAAATTTCGTGGTCAATTGTATCGAATGCCTTTTGAAGGTCTATTAAGATCATGCCTGTAAACATCTTGGTTTCGAATCCTTGAAGGATCTTATCACTCAAGTAAGATAGGCAGGTGTCCGTTGAGTGATGAGGGCGAAAGCCAGATTGGTATCTAAACAATGTTTTCTTTTCGTCTAGGTACTTTTGTACTTGACCATGGTAATTTTTTCAATAATTTTTGAAAGTTGTGGAAGTAAAGAAATCGGTCGATAGTTTTTGGGATCATCTTTCGATCCTTTTTTGAAAAGTGGTTTTAGTTTTGCCTGTTTGCAACCGTCAGGAAATTTTGATTGTAGGATTGAGAGATTACATAACTCTGTTATCGGCTCGGCTAGGGCGGTTGCACCGTCTTTGAGGAATTTCCCTGCAATATTATCCAAACCTGTCGCTTTTGAGGGGTTTATCTCTTCTAAGAGTTTGAGGACATTGTCAGTGGATGTAGGAAGCAGTGAAAATGGTTCAGTAAGGTTCAAGTGCTGATAATACTTTCGCACACTGTCTAGTCTATGTGGGGATGGATTCAGTTTCTTTACTAAATCTGAGGCTAGATTTGAAAAAAAGTCCTTAAAAATTTCAGCATTTGTTTTATCATCGACAGATTGTTTGCCTTTATCATTTAAACAAATTTTAGAGGGCGAGTTGTTTCCTGACGACAGTCCGAGAGATTTTAAACACTTCCATAGATCTTTAGGTTTCCCTATATTCTCATTTAGTTTTCCAACAACAAAGGATTTTTTCTTCTTTTTGATCAAGTTTTGGACATGATTGCGAGCTTTCTTGAAATTTACATAATCAACGTGGGCTCTAGATGACCTAAATTTTGTCAGTAATCTGTCACGAATTCTAATCCCCTCAAGGACTTCCTGGTCCATCCACTCTTGCGTGTTCTTCCTGACACGAACCTCCCTCATGGGGGCAACCTCATCGATGATCTTTGTGACCAGTTCAAAAAAATGGGAGTAGGCAACATTAATGTTATCAAAATCCATGTATTTTGGAAAATTGACCTGACTTAGCTTATCGAGAAAGAGCTGTTTTGTGTAATTCCTTAATGTACGGATCTTGACATAAGTATGTTCATGCATTTTAGTGCGGATGGTCTTTCTTGTGCAATAAATCAGTTGATGATCGGACAAACCCAAGTCGAGAACCCCTTGCTAAGAAATTTTAGAAAATGAGTTTGTAAGTATGTGATCAAGGAGGGAAGACGATCTGTCGGTGGTACGAGTAGGTGTCTTAATTATTTGCTTCAAACCATGGAGAGAGCAGAATTTTTTATACCTTTTAATTCCGTTTGATGAATCATTTTTGTTGTTCAAATTGATGTTTAGGTCTCCAAGAATGTAAACCTCTTGATTGTCGAAGTTATTTGTTTTAGAAATTGCCAGCGTTAGTTTGTCTAAAAACCGACTAGCTGTTGGAGGCCTATAGACAACTCCAACTAGGATTGGTTTTGATTTTGGTAGCTGGATATCAAAAAATATATTCTCAATGTCTGTGGAAAAATTTTCTCTGTGGAGAAATGTATTAGAGTTCTGCAAACTGGTGAAATATTTTGCCATACCTCTTCCACGTTTTATCTTGGCAAAAGTTACAGGTACACTTGGCATTATCAGGGGAGAATGAAATAGCTAGGAGACAGTATTCCCCTGGGATGTCTTAACATAACTTCCCCTCGTGGAGAATATGTTTAAAAGGCAATAATGTGTACTTCTTTGTCTTGAGAAGAGGTTTCTTCCAAGCAGATCAATTCTCTGTAAGTTGAAGAGGGACTTCTTGCAGACAACACATTTTCCTAAAGCCTGGTTCACATTAGGTCTTTTGAGTCGTTAGAGTCGTGCATAAAGACCCAAAAGGACAAAGGACAAAAGACTTAGACTCTGAGTCTTGGTCTTTTGGATCTCTTTACACGACCATAACAACCCAAACAACCAAACTGTGAATCAGGCTTTCATCTTTTGGGTCTTTCTGCAAGACCTTTGCGACCTAATGACCTAGTGTGAACCAGGCTTAACTTTCTCAGTATCCCCTGATAATACAACGTGTACCCGCAACTCTGGCAAAGCTAAATTGCTGAAAGGGCTCGGAGAAAATTTTTTTCAACACATGTATTAAGAGAACAAATTCGATGGGGAAAGTTTTATGATCAAAGTTATACTGCTGGCTGCATGGAAAGATTTATTTCACGATGATCGAGTGGGGGTAAATGCGACGCCACGGTCCAGCAAACGCCCCACGTTTTTTCTGACTCATCCGGTATATAGAAATACATTTGTTTTTCAATATTTGTTGACAATCATAACACGACAATGCTTTCTTTTAGAATGGGGATTTCACTTGGGTGTCAACAGTTGCAAGAACAATAAATACAATTCAGTCAACATATGGCACAATACCAAGTGTAGCATGTATTGGTGTTGGATCCAAGGTAATTGTGTTTAAGATATCTACGAACAAGATTTACTAATTTAATCAAATAAATGATCCCTGCGGGCGATTTTCCTTGCTCATTGGTGTGGAAGGCAGAATTACTGTAATCTTTTAAGTAAATCGCAACAACCACTCTTTTCCGTCTATCGTAATGTAGTATTTGTATGGTATAATGTTTTGTTGATAAGCTATTCTATTTATTAAGTGCTGTTCATGGTGGGAATTCGATGACCATGTGTCCATTTCAGCTGTGGATAGCACATTATATGTTATCTTTAGTTTTCTGACTAACATATTATAATTTTATTGAATATATGTATAAAGAAGACTTTCGACTGTATTTTTGTTTTCATTGCAATTCTATCTCAAAGGCAGAAATTACTTTGCATGTGCGATGACTGACGGATTGATCACTTTGGATCATATCTGCCTTGCTGGTTGTTTCAGAAAAAAAACTCTGCCCAATTATGATTGCATATCTTTAAAACAATGATAAGATCTGAGTAGATGTAATGTATACCTTCTGAAAGCACAATCTATCTTCCTTCTACGGGCATGCAATTCGGATACATCAATTGAATTATTTGTGATTTGTTGATATTTTACTTATAACCATCCTCTATGGCCATCAACAGTTATCATGTGATTCAAATGCGAAAATTCTCTCAGCAAAGCTAAATATATCCAGGCCTCCAAACGTTTTGAATAAGTTGGGAATGAAACCTGTCTGCAAATTCTCCCTTCTCCGTAAATAGATTCTTTTTCGTTTATCATTGAAATCGTTTTGTATTAGCTAAATAGCATCTTGTGTCGTATAATTAGTCGTATTTAATGTGTTATGTGTTAAACACCAGGGGGTCGACATGATATTTTTGCCCCTCTTGGTATCGTCCTTGTAGTGGTAGTATAGTGCTTCATAGTTTGTGTCTTAGGTAATTCGTCATTGTAAACTTTTGAAAAAAATTGAAAAAATATTTTACTTCATACGACAGATTTCAAATGCAAGATGCCGCAAAAGCAAAATCGATACTTCTTTACATAAGAAATTACGAAACAGACTTTGTTAGAACATCTTAGGCCTGAAATCACCTTGAAATGATACCTGAAGGTAGGAAAGAGACAAATTCATTTCTATGAAATGCTTTTATTAAAAATGATGAACTGAGCGCTTATAAAGATGGGGTTTCATCTATGTTAATGTTGTATCATTTTCTGGCATCTAAAAATAGGCCATACATACGAAAACGTCAATCAAGTGATGACTAATTCAATGAATATATCCAACCTGGATATTTTTGCAAGGAATATAGGTTATTTTTTCCGGTGATATACGTCAATTGATTCCGATGTTGTCATTTTATTGAACAGTCTCGAATGGGCTGCTTTTTCTCTAAATCATCTTGTATTATCAAAAATAGATCGTAATAATTTCACTTGAAGGAAGAATTGATGAAGATATCAGCTCATTGATTTCGTCAGATGTTTATCTTAAAATGGTGTGAGATTTTAATTACCTACCCTACTGAAGAAAGACAAGAAAAACATTATTTGAGAACAGGAGAGTATCAAGACAGTCTAGGCAGGACCAGAAACATTAAGGCATTTTTCTTGCCAAGTGATAGCACAGTCATATGATCTATTCAGGGTTTGTTTGAGAAATTCATTATCGCTGTACAAGTGAGTATGTCTGGAGACAGAACAAAGCTGTCAAAGACTGTGCCAAAGAAAACCTGCGCTAGAGCATCTGTTCTTCTTTCTTCTTCTCATAAAAAGGCTGTGTAATTTAAATTTACACTAGGCATTGCCAAAGAGAGCCCATCTTAACGTGAGGTAGATGATTCCGAGGGTGAGGCCAGTTGCAAACATATAGGGCTAGGAGTACTTCTTCAAAAACCATAGAGGTATGATTTCTCTGCGAAGTACATTCGAAGCCAAGCAGTATTCCCCGCTTGCCAGCCTTTTAATTCAATTTTTAATTCAAGTAAATCTATGATTTTTTATTCTGCATTCCTAGATGGTTTATGACCTGTTGCAAGTACTCATGGAAGATGAGAGAGAATTTATACCTATTGGTGGACCAGAAATATCTTCGCTTCTTCTCATTGACCGAGGTATCAATTTGCAAAGTTTTTTTCCGATTGACTAACCATATTTCTGAACAAGAATGTTTTTTGAGGCAATGTTTTGTTCCAGCATCTTCAGTTGACAGTGGTACTGACAGGACCTTTTTGGCCTTCGGCACAAATTAGAGATGCGTATCACTCTGTAGAAATCTCGTACACCTTTAGCAAAAATCCTTTTTTTTTCAAGGAAAGTCCGTAAAAAATCTCTGAAATCATATTCTTTTTTTTAAATTCCCGTACACTTTTTCGAAAGAGTGCTGCACCCCTAAGACTAGATCAGAATTTGGGTAGGCTCGTCTAAGAAGGAAGAAGCGTTGAAGCAAACGTTTTCCTTGAAGTGTTTTATCTCAAGGAGTAATTTGCTATATTTCCCATAAAAGTTATTTGTGCTTTAGAATTGGTTCAGGCCCTTTTGCTCTGATGACGAAAACAGAGTTAAATGTATTCGTAAATGTGGCTAGATTTTGATGCAAATGCATAACAACGAAGAAACCAGGGGAAAATGAGAGGAGCAGAAACGTAAAGAGGCTTGATCATTTCCAGGAAGATAGATGAATTTATTTTAATGGATAACATAGCTTCTTTGCAGGGACAGACTAAGATCACGTCCTGTTTTACATCAAGTTCTTTTGATTCTTTTCAATGTTACAAATTTTCCTTTTCAGATATAGATTGTGTAACACCTCTTTGTTCTCAGCTGGCGTATGAGGGTCTTTTGGCAGATGTGTTTGGAATCTCTAGTGGTTTGTATCAATATGTTTTAATTCATTTTGCTACCTCATTCAAAGAGGTTTTGCTTCTGTTTTGGATGAGAATGTGTTGCTGCCAAGGCTCAAGTAAGGATCTTTCTTACATAAGCTGTTAACCTGCTCTAAGAACTTCATGCAAATATTATGGGATGTAATGTAACCTTTCAGGAAACAACTTCTACTATGAAGATATGAAGAATGATAGAAGTTATTGAATTATAGAGAAAAAAGCCCCATCTCAGAGGCTGCTTGCAACGATCTTTTTATTTCTTCCATTCCTTGCATTCAGCATTATTTCAATTGGGCAATAGATAGCATCGGGGATTTTTATTACATATTCCTTTGCTTTCCAGAATAAATCGACCAATTGAATCAATATGTATATATGTATATGTATGACTAGATATATAATCGAATTAAAGTAAGGTTACTCACACACACACTATTCCTATCACATGTGCATTGACCCCTGAATGTGTGCTTAATAAAGAAGGGTAAACTGAAAATTTGATTTCAAGCTTCATTTTTTTGCCATTTATTCCCTGGCACGGATTACTGTATAATATCGTTTTTCCTGTTCAAGCTATTGCATCAGGGCTCAAGTTATAGTAAAATACTGTATTGTCTTGCAAAGCATTAGATCTTCTGCTTTTGTAATGAACAAATGATCACATTATTTGTTAACTGATCAATTAGATTCAAAATAAAATCATGAATCTGAATGGCTTGATACATCAAATGGAAAGCAAAACTATGATGTGACAGTAGCAAGGGAAATTTTTGTTAAAACAAAAGATTCAGCTTTCCGAAAATACACAGTAAGTTGCTCTCCTAGACTGCACACCTCAGAATGCTCGCAATCAAATCAAAATTGACAGAGAGAGCAAAATATTATGGTCGGCTTCATTGAAGGTGTGAAATCCATTCTCGAGGCTGTGAAATTGCTTTGTCTTCCATTGAACCATATCTTTGTTTTAAAAATTTACCATTGCTTGCGAGAATGTCCTCATGTGCGAGGTTAAAGTTACTGCATTTGAATAATAATTCTGTTTTCGATGGACAACAATAAAAGCTGCAACAAACAATGGATACAGTTAACTGTGTAGTTTACAACGGGAAAGACATTGCGCCATCTTGTCCTTCTGCGTGCGGGGCCCTTACAACTCAACTGAAAATAAGATGCATTATCCAAACGAACCCTCCCTTTCATTGGAACTTTCTAAATGATGCTTTGTTGAGAGGCTTAGTTTTGGGAACTTGGCATCCTGCTCAGAATCTCTTGACTGACCGTACTTTACTAACAGACATCAGCCATGTTGTTCTTACCAGCATTAATGAAGTTTAGTGTTGATTAGATTCGGGGGATTTGCGATTGATTGAGACAAAGTAGACAATAGCAGCAGTGTTTAGCTAGAAATCACGTATTTATGTGATGGTTTTAAAATCTGTTTCTCTTGTTTTAGGATATGTCGACTTTGGTAAAGAAGTTACTGGCGTCGATAAAAGTACAAGAATCTTGCTCGACTCAAGTGACGCGGTATATCATTTAACTTGCAATCGAATAAAAGACACAATAATCGAGAACGCGAGTTTATGTTCAAATCTATCAACTTTTTCTTTCGAAATTTCAAATTCTAGCGTACTGCAATTAAAACCTGAATGTAAGAACCAAAGAGATAAGTTTGATCCTTCTGGCAGCACTCGAAAGGAAAATTCAGCATTTTTCGAATCTCCATATTTGGTGAATTTCCAAACGTCTTCAATCATCTTAATAAGACATAGCCCTCCCCCCGTATATGGTGTGTTTTATTCATAGCATACATTTGTCTTTTGTTTTACTTCGTCCCGTCAGTTGCATAATATATTTCTGTTACTTAAATCATCAACTGTGCCAAAATATAGGTGGCAGCCGGAAATAGCTGCAGTAATTTTTGTATTGTATACATTATTCCTGAATGTGATCGATAATTATCCTGGATAGATAATTTGAAACTGAAAAGTTTACTTGCAAAGTCCAAGTCTTGAATGATCTAATTTTCCAGAAATCTATCAAGTGTTTCATTTACTCATATATGGTACTTTTGTTTTGGGATCATTCAAAACACTTGACCTTCCTAAGCGAGAGCGTTTCAAGAAATCCAACCACTCTTTGAGTTCCTATACTGACTGATAGTGTCCTTCTCTTCCAAGGTTTTCAAAGAAATTCGCGGAATGCACTTCACAAGTGTTTTCCCGTTGCTCAGTAACAAAGCAAAGCAGCTTCAGACAGGATACGATGTAAGTTTGTACGGCACTGCCGCGCAGTAGCTGAAACAGAGATTTTGTTCTCTACAGTATGGTTGGCTTATTGCGAACTCATTTTAAAACACAATTTTAGTGGTAATCGCTTCCAAATGGAATTAAACTCGTTGATTCCATCCTTGAACCAAGCTCGAGGGAAAGTTTTTCTGAAAACGAATTATCATGATATCTAACGAAAAATCACCTAATTCACGTTGTTATGTTCTTTGATTCCTTTTTACGGCCATAAGACCTTGTAGCTAGTCTAAAAAGGAGTCTGGATCGAGCAATCCCTTTATTCATTTCATGGGATAGATTCGATCAAATGGCGTCGGGGTATCACTTTTGGGCCATTCGAAAATCCTGCAAGTGAATAATGATAGTGTTGTTCCATTCAAGCTTTGTTTTAGAATAGATGGAATTTATATTGTGGAATTTACATACTCTAATCTAAAGCAAGCGGTATTTACATTAACGTCGTGTCCAATAATTCTGGAACGGTGCAAATATTGAAAAGCCGAGTGACGATAAAGAAATTTTGCCAATTTGTTTTTCACACATCTGCTCATGCTATGATCTCGAAACGAATAATCAAAACAACTGCGGTAGTCACTGATGGAGAAAAAGTACAAACAGGTGACGAAATAAGACCACATTTTGTAAACCAAGGCTGCGAGAAAATAGGGGTAAAAGCCCTAGTATTCCTTTGTACATGTACCCAATGTCCGACACGAAAATTCTCTATTTGAAATAACAGAGAAATAACAAATGATGCGTTTTGAGCAATACATGATTGGTCCATGCCTATTTCTGTCAGATCGTGTCGCTGATTGAAAGCTCTCAAAGATACGGATTTTTGAAACTCTAAGAAACCCTCGAAAAGGGAAAAAACCGAGTGATAAAGGATGGTCCATATTTTGTGTTGTATGTGTCAAGAGAAAGGTTTTGCTCAATGTTAAAACCATGCATTTTGAAAGGAATCTGAAGATATACTATTCAAGTCTCAGTTGACCACGTGCAATGAACATTTGGTAGCCAAAGAAACAATGCCATGTCTGAGCTGTTCTGGTCATATTTATCCACAACACCTTTTACTTTTTGCATGCTGCCTTTAGGCCAGGCATCTCTACTTGTAGTGTTATTGTAAGCGAAATGTTTATGTGCGTTGAGATGAAGTGTAATATTATATTCAATGCCTGCTTCAGTTATCGGCTACCTTGGACGTAAATTTTACCTTTCTCTCATTGTTTTACAGAAGAAGAATGATTTAAAAAGTGTGCGTGAAATGAAAACTTTCGTTGCAGAAGACTTGAAAAATTTAAAACAGCAACACAAGTCACTTACATTGCGTGAGTTCTGGACTGATATACTTCTTTTTCCTGATTCATTTACTGCTGCATTGAATATCTTATTCATTCCTGAATTCAATTTGAGAAATCCTTTGTAAAGTGTTATAAACACTGACTGTCGTATTGTTTCATATTCACTTCACCTCAGAGCAAAAACTTTTAACTTGTTAGAGCTGTTAATACATACATTTGTTGATAGGAGCACCGTAAAGCGACGAAGGACAATGGCGAATGAGTCGACTTAAGAATAAATATGATACCCACTGATGCCCAGCAATTCTTGCATCGAGCTTCATGTCATATAGCCAGGCTCTTATAATTCGTCGCATTTGGTCAGAGGAACAGTTTATACATATTTGAAATCGTAGATAAACCTTGCTGGTGCTGGTCCATTTATGGAAATTTGACGTGGCACAAAACACTATGTACATGTGCAAAATTGCAAAACTGTAAAGGTAGTAGTTGAAATAAAGAATTAGCTTTACCAAAGGAATACCCCAAGAATTCTTTGTTCATGTTGTGATTGAATCTGCTTGCAACGTTTGATTGTCACTCAGTGTTGCTAAACTAAGGTCAATTGATTAAGCTGTTGTTTCTAGTGCTGAATGTTTGGGTCACAGAAGTAGCTAATTGCCAAACATTGTGACCCCTTGTCGTGAATATTGTGTGGTTGTGCTGAGGCTGGACATGTATCCTGCTAGCTACTCTCTATTCATAGTCAGACGATCAAATGCAATCGACGTAGTTCTGCCTCGACCAAGTTGAAAATATAGTCCATTGTACTGGATGGGCCAAAAAGTATAGTTCTAGATTGATTTGAATGAATCGAATTTGTTTAATGGCGGAAAAAATGAAGTATTTTTGTAATTTTTTGTGTTATACCGGGTGTCTCAAAAAAAGTACCCCCTTTTGACTGGAAATAGGAACGAAGCGATAAGATATCATTACTCTCCGAGTAGTTAGCTAAATTTATCAATCTTCAACTTAGATTCACATACCTTACATTTAGGAATCGTCCACCAAACACCAGAGATACAAGCTTGCAAAGACAAAATTTACAGTGCACCCAAAACGAGAGGTTTTGTGAAAGGGCCTAGCCATGATTTTTTTTTATGGATCTTTTCCAAAGCACCTGTAAACTTTAACTTTCAGTTTTTCGCTTTTGAAAAGAATAAAAAAGACTCGTGGAAATCGCGCTGATTATACAAATATAACAAAAATGTGCGTGGTAAGAATGATGAAGTCGTGCAACATCTCCCAAATGAGCATGCATGTGTTCCTTTTCTTCTTCTTTGACACTTGGAGTGCAGTGCAATGCGCGGATCGATTCCTCAAAGGAATAACTATTTGTAGAACAATTGAAGCATTTCAAGGTATAATTATTTTCAATGGAGAAAGCGAAAGGTCAAAGTCGAAATTCCTGTGCAACATGCCTGTGATAGATAGCAAATCATGGCTAGCACGCCCGACAACCCCCACTGACGTGTGACGTCACATTGAATCCTCGAAGCTGTGGAGGCAGGTGGAGGTCATGTGATTTTTGCGCGCCCTTTTCCTGATTTTATCACGCGTACACATCAAAAAACATTTCATTTTTGTAAGATCTGACATTGAGCGTGCTCAGCAATAAAAACTGTGCAAAAATTGACGGATTTTGATGATTTGGAAGGAGAGAAACAAACGCTATGGATGCTAGCAGGTAAGCAGATCCTCTTCGATTTCACGAAAATCTCGTAGGCCCGGGATTGCAACTCAACATTAATCCTTGAATTTCTTATCCATCTGCTGTGATATTTCAAAGATGTTTGATTTTATTTGGAAACACAGGCTTCACAAACTTAGTTTTCTTTTGTTTGGGATAATTTGGAAATGAAATTACCCATTTTCAAGAAGTGTTTAATCGTAAGACTCCCTTTAGATTTTCCTTTCGTTTCGTAAAACGAAAATTCATGATTTTTATTCAGGGTTGTTTTCTCGAGAAGTGACGAGTTTATTTGAAAAGCGAACCATCCTATACCATGCAAAATTCATTTTTCTTTCATTTGATATGGCACTTTGCATCTTTTTGGCTTCCGTTTCAGATCCTTTGAATTAAGCGCGGATCAACTTCGCTTTGCAATTCCATTATTCTTGTTAGGCCAACAAGTCTCCACCTAGACTTTTTGTCTCTTTCTCAATCATAAGTCCTCTATTTGATCGATAAGTTGACATTTTCTGGAACGACATTCATACTTTCTTCCAGAAACCAATTAAATTGTGATTCTGTAGCTTTTTCTGAACTTAGAGTTGCATCCCACCTGCATGTTGAATTGCTGCAATTCCCTTCGTCGAATTTTACCAAAATTTCACTTTTTCATTCAAGGCCAATTTTCTTCCAAATGCTACGTCCTATGAGAAAGAAACCCTTCCTATACCATGCAAAATTCACTTCTCTTTCTTTTGAGCTAAAGTTTGGTATATTTGTTGTTGTTGTTATGAAACCTATAAAAAAGGCGTGGACTAACTATGAATTTTGTACCCATTATTTTTGTTAGGCCAGTCTGTCTCCATCTCCATTTTTCAACGTTTTTGCGGCTTTCTGCCGCCTTGGTATCCAATTTTTTTCGATTTTATCTCATTATATCCATATTTCCATGCGAAAATCACTTCTCCCAAGAAATTTTGGCTTTATATTGTTTCTAGGGTTTCTTTCAACTTGCACGCCATTCATTTGCTTATCGCTTCGTCAAATTTTACAGAAATTGATCTGATTAATTAGGAGTGTATTTTCTTGCAGAAATGACAAGTTATAGAATAAAGAAACTTCCTAAGCCACGTAAAAATCATCTGCCTTTTTCGTGATGTAAAATATAACTTGCTTATTATTGGAGTTTGTGAGCCTATCAACTAGGCGCTGGCCAGGTTCAACTCTTGTTCCCTTCATTTTGGTTAGGCCAGTCAGTCTCCGCTCCAACATTTTATGCTCTCTCACGGCTCAGAAGTTTTCTCTTAGTCTACCATTCATGTATATATCATCCATCATCTTACAGCTGAATATACAATATCAAACTCCTAGATTGTGTAAATAGTAGTGTCATATTTTGTAAAATTTAATCCTGTAACAAGAAATTTCTCTTCCTGAAGCGGCTTGTCGACCTGTTTGATGTTGGAAAAGCTGTGCCAAATAAGGGTGAACCAATACCATATATGGGGTTTACCAGAAGAATTTATGACCTGTCTTCAAAAACAATTTTGACTTTGCAAGCTTGTATCTCCAGTGTTTGGTTGCTAATTTTTAAATGCAAGGTATGTGGATCTAAGTTGAAGATTGATGAATTTAGCTTTCCACTCGGAGAGTAATGATATCTTATCGTTTCGTTCCTATTTCCAGTCAAAATGGGGTACTTTTTTTGAGACACCCGGTATAATCACTGGAAAAAGGTAAATTTGACCTTACGAGCATTCATTGGTTGCAAAATGTCTGATCAATCGCAAAAAAGCTTCTCACATCGATAAATACAACAGTAAAGTACTTCAAGAGCATGTTTTGGGCATTTTTGACGATCTTGCAACAAGTGAATTGAATTATCGCAAAGTTGAATTCAATTGTCTTTCCTTGCGTACGAAAATGTGAGAAAATTCACAAAATCTACTTCAGTCTTTCTGCTATCAAGGAAGACTCGATTCAATTCATTCTAAAGCATCCACTGCTTTTGAGCTACTATTTTTCAAGCATTTAGACTTCTTTTCTGCGCCACTGCATCTTTTCCTAATTAGATATCAATAAACTCAGTTCCGACATCCATGATAGTAATGTTGCAATACTAGGAATTGAAGGTGCAATTTTCTTATATTTCATGCATTTGATATTTAATATTCTATGCACCCATTCTTCAGTAATGAGGTTGAAAAGAGGCTGGAGTATCCGTTAGTAACACTTGCACGCTCTTTTTGCATTAAATTTTTGCTAATAAATGATTATTTTGATTGTCAAATTGTACGTAGATATCAGTGCCTGTGAATCAATTTTGAAGAAGAAGACTGCAGAAGAATTTGAGAGGTTTCTGAGGGCAGAGCAAAGTAAGTGACATTTCATTATCCCTCCAGTTATTGTTTCTACATTATATGATGCATCATACATGTATTCATTCATAAATCTACTGGGTAACTCAGAACCTTGAAACTCTTTGAAAAACAGGAACATTTTTTATTCTTTCACTAATGACAAAACTTCTTTGAACTCGATTTTTGTCAAGGAGTAAGTTTTAGTACTTTTAGGGGATACCTATTTTTGAGGCATTCTGTCCAATCATCAGAAATGATTATAAGATTGAATCTTTATTCTTAATCGGTAAATTCTGAAATTTATTTAATGAAAATATCCATTATCAAACAACTGTCTTACAAATATTATTGTTTTGATGTCCAAAGCAAAGTGGCCTTTCATGCCGGAATTTGATCTTTTGCACTCATCGGATAGTGCTTGAGCTTTGTTTTTAAACTTTGAAAACCTTAATACTGCTCGATATTGTTTTCGTCATCATCATCATTAATTTATTCTAAATAGGCTAATAAGATAAAAACCATAGCTAAATTGCAGCTAATTAAGGCCTGCTTTACACAATTTTCACAATATCTAAAATAAAAGAAGAAAAGTTTACAATGTATATGCATAAATATAAATTACAAGATAAAAGCGACTATGCTGTCAGGAACCCAGCTTCCGGAATATTTGTTTTGCAAAGTCTAGAGTTGCATTCATCACCTTCCAACATTTAAAAAATTCGTTTTTTGAATATAGGAAGGGTATTGGATTCTTTTACTTCTCACGGCAATAGTTGCCACAATCTAATCCTAAGATAGGCTATGGTGTCAATACCAGAGGACGTGGTTCGCACCGTTAGGAGTTGAGCATCATTGCCATGTCTTAGATTGTAGTTCATATTTTGTTCCTGAAAAATTTCTTTATGGGATTTTGTTTAAAAATTTTCGTCATTATCAACTGCAGGTTCCACACATGGATGGGCATCGAATTACTCTGCTCCGGGAGATAGCCAAAATCATTACCGTGATCTTTATACGCAATGCGCAATGCCCTTTCTTGAACATGATTTATTCTATGATTCATGGTTCTGTGATAAAACATCCACACAAGTGGACAGTAGCTAAAGTGGGATAACACAAACGCTCTCATTAAATGCTGCAGCTTTACAGTGTCCATGTAGCAGGAAACACGGGTAAGAGCATGCAGTTTTTTGGCCGGCTTTTCTACTCAGGGTCTCGACATGTCATTTGATAGAAAGTGATTGATCGAAAGTGATACCGAGATTTTTTCTCTTTCCTTCACATAAGCCTGGCCTATTTTGATTGTTCTTTCACTACCTCCCCTTGCACAAAAAACCGTTAAATGGCATTTGTCTTCATTTAGTTTTTAAGGTTGTTTAGAAACCACTGTTATTTTAAGGGCATCGTGTTCTACATGCTCAATGACAGCTTCGATCTTAGGACCACACGCATAAATAGTTGTATCTTCCGCATAGTTACAAACTTTGGTTTCCTCTAGGAACATGACAAGGTCATTCAGATAAAAATCGAACAAAAGGAGCCCCAGGACCAAGCCCTGCCTTGCAGGTTTTTTTCATGTGCTGAATGAACCATTGACTTTTACCCTCTGCTTCCTGTTGGTGAGATACCTATGGATGAACAGCAAGGCAAATCTACTGAAACCACATGCATTCAATTTTGCAATCAATAATTCGTGATTTAGACAATCGAAGGCTTTCGAAATGTCCGTCAGGACGGCCCCAGCGACGCCTTCGCTGTCCATTGACTTCTTGCAGGTTTCCACAAAATTTAGAAGTGCATGTTGTGTACAATAGCCCTGTCGAAACCCACAAGGAAGCTTTTGGCAAATGGTAGCATTTGATCTTGCATCATCCTCTTGTATATTTTAGATACTGACGGTAAAACTGTGATGGGTCGATAGTTCTTTTTCATAAAAGCATTCTCTTTTTAAAAACAGCGAACTAATTTCTCTGGCCTTCAGTTTTTCAGAAAATATACCTCTGGGTAAACCATAGTTGTACAGATTTTGAATGACTGCACAGAATATACCAGAATTTTCCTTAAGAATTCTTGCGGGTATGGAATTGTTCGGAGAAGCCTTATTCAAATTAGATTTGTTGATTTGGACAGCAACAACTTCAGTGGAGACCTCTATGAAATCAAATTTAGCGGAAGACGTCGTATTTGCTTGGATGTGATTCAAATTTCATCATGGCTTTGTCGATTGGATCAACTTTGTCATTCGTCAACAGTAATAATGATTCATTGGCAGAGATCCCTAAGCTTTCTGTAATATTTGCAGAAATTTGTTGAAAGTCTCTGCAATTTCAGAGTCCTTGCTTACCATTTTGCCGCAAAGTGACAGATGAACTTACCTGCACATTTTTTGAAAATATTGGCTTAATAGTCTCATGTTGTTCCTTGTATCTTGTGAGCAGTACTATAATCTGTTTTTTTTGCAGATTTGCTAGATGATACAGAAAACAAAGAAGTTTACGATTTTATCGAAGAATGTATCAATAAGCAGGTGAGGTCAAATACAATTTCTATGATTTTTCACTTTCGATTGTCCATTTCAATGCGTGATATCGTCTTCATCTGTTTACTGCATGTATAGGCAAGCTTTGTGAAAGACGTTTCGGTTCATACCCTATTTGCTGTTATTACAGAGACTTGTTATAAGTGCTCAAGTTTGAAACACTAGATTTATATGAAAAAGGCTATTTTCAACTTGCGATGGCTAATTTCACCAATTTGGCAAAATCGAATGTGAAATAGCACTGCAAAAAGAACGAAGATTTTTAAAGCATAACTTCGCTTACGCAGCTTTGAATGAAAGGGTTTTTTTTGCCACCGGACGTGGAATCATGCTGCAAATGCAACTTACAAAAAGTATTTGTGATGGAATCACTTAACATTTAGGTACCAGTCAAAATAAATGAAGGTTATTGCAAAAATTATTCTGGTTTTGTTGTTCTGTTCTCACAAACTGTAGATCCTTAAGCGTTATTGTTTGTGCCCCAACTAATGCTCTTGGGAACAATTTTGCTTCGCATTTTATGGAACGTATTACATAATTCAGAAAACTGGTTGTTCTGGTTTTTGAACAGTCTGTGCACTTACAGTTCTCTTTGGGTGATGGGGATGGTTTCCGTTGTCATCATATTGCGAATCAAAGGGCTCTTGCCGTAAGTCAATGTCTATGCATGTCTATCAATGCATGTGTATGTCCATGTAGGTCTATTTCTTTATAACCAATACATACACTTCTATCAGGTGAATCAAAAGGCCCGGCGTTTAAACGGCTCTCGGAAAATGCAAACAGTGATGTTTTGCAATGTCCAATTTTGTGGCTAACATGTTGAATTATTTTTAGAATTTTCCTGCCTGAAATCAGTCACTACGGTCAGATTTTGCCATGGATTTTCTAACAGAAGTCTTGCCAGAAAATCTTAAAAACTTGCTTTAATCAAGAGCAAGTTATCGTGATATTTTTACATTAAAGCAATAACCTGAGCACGCTTTAGTGCGTGCTATCCTCTTGCGAAATGAAAAAGTCTGTCCCTAGTATGAATATAACTTAATTCAAGGTGATTCCATTCTCCCGAGAGGACAAAGTACATGAATGCGCTTGAAAGTCATTATCTTCAGGGTGGAAAACAATAGGAAATCTTGCTCGTGGTTTTCATTCGTTGTTTTGTTTCTGAAAGGAGCTTTCTATAGAAAATCTCCCATGGGAAGAAATGACCGATTAAATCCTGGAATATTGTTTAACCTAACTGGACATACCGAGAATCAAACAAGACGGTTTTCAATAATATTGCTTTGATATTAAAGTAACAGCACCTCGTCAAACGTTGGGCCATTTTGACTCACCATCATTAATCTAGTTGATATTTTGATTGCATCGACAATACTTTCTTTTGTAGTTGTCACCAAACAATATCTTGCGGATGATGTGCTTGCTTTCGTTGACGCGTGGAAGTAAGTTTTTTTTGTGTAGGCATCAATACTTGTAGATGCGAATGGAATGCCATTTCTAGATAACAACGTTCTGCACGATAACTAGAAATGCATTCCTTATTGAACTGCTCGTAGTCAATAAGAGAATGGAATAGGCTTCCACAGGGAACAGTAGAGTCGAACTCATTAATAGTTTTTAAGAATACTCTTGGAGTATAACTTGATTTTCCCATTGTTCAACTTATACAATTTATTTAGTGATTGAAATGATTTCAAACCATAGGACAACAGTGTAACCTTCATTGAACCCCAAGTATGATTCTCTATTCCTACCATATCCTGGGCATTTCATGTATCAACTTCCATATGACATGCATTCCATAATTCTCATGAAGGAATGTACTGTTGCCCTATATGTTCTCTTTTCCTTTTTTTTCCTTTACATGGACATAACCTTCTGTAATGAAGTTGTCAATTATTCATGTAGAAGTAGAAGCAGAAGTCCCAAAAAGTACTCACATTTAGGGCCTGGTTATGTGAGGCAAAACGCTTCACCTGCCAGACGCGGGGCTTAGAGGTGAGATTTCGTCTTCCCATAGAATCCTTTTCATTTTTTTTTTTTTTTTTACATTTCAACTAAAAACTTACAATACATATTACTTAATAACACTACTTACAAACTACTATACCCTACTACTACAACAATACCATTTGGAGCGAAAACTACGTCTACCTCATGGCTACAAATAACAGGAAACACGAACATAGCACTACACGTTACGACTAGAAAGACAAAGATAGCACAGGAATTACACGTTACTAACTGCACGGGGAAAAAAAAGAGAAACGTTTACTTAGAGAGAACTTGGTGGCTTTATGGCTTATAACTGAGATCTAAATATTTCTAATCAAAACGACCAGTTTCATGAATAAATCGGAGCGTTAAAAGAAGTATATCTTTTTTATTGAGACTAGCGGGAAAATCTTTATCACCGTACAATAAAATCCGCATTAGAAACTCGTTTGAAGGATTGGTATGTCCAAGTGGTCGTAATAAAACGGAAACACCAGCGAGAAGATCTCTACGTGGTACGTCAAAAGAAGGGCAGAGCAACAAAAAGTGCTCCGTATCCTCAATGCCATCGTTGGTAGGACACATTGGGTTTATAGTATCTCTGAAGTTGTGTTTGAATTTGTGAAAATTCAGTTTACTGAGACCCACCCTAAGTTGGGTAAGATACCATAGTCCTGTTGGATCATGTATACGAAAGACAGAGTTTGGCAGGGGGCGAATTTTGGACAACAGCTTAGTCTTAAATGCAGCAATAGAAGGAGCAAGTATAATTTCTTGATCAAGCTTATTCCATTCAGATAAGCAGTGAGGATAAAAGGTGGATTGAAATCTTTCTGTCCTTGTTCTTATTCGCCCGATGGCGTCCTGCTTGCGAAGAGAGTATCGCGACTGCCGCTGTGGTGGTATTGGATCCGTAGTATATTTAGGGGCCAGATTATTTATGAACTTATAAAATAGAATAAGACGTCTGCTCCACCTACGGGAGCTTAGCGATTCCCAACCAAGCTCTGCATACAGCTTCTCTCTTGACGTACCCTTCCATGTTCCTGTTACGGCTCGAGCAGCAGAATACTGAACGGACTCTAATTTCTCCATAAGATTTGGCAAGGTTATGTTTCCACTAAATTCACACACTTTAGCAGGGATATGGTAAATAACGTCCCCATAGTCCAGGTGGGGCCGAACATAAAGCTTATATAGTTCATTCAGCGTATGTCTTGGGAGATATTTAGAGAGATATTTCAGCAGACCAATACTTTTGCGTGATTTACTGATAGCTGCTTTAATATGCGCAGAAAAGGATAATTTTGAATCAAGAAAAAGCCCCAAGTGTTTATGCTTACATGACGAAAAAAGCCCCAAGTATTTTCATTTCACGCTTACATGACGAACAGAACACCACCGGCATAGTGAAATCCCACATCACTAGAGGTGGGATCTCACCTGGATGAGATGAACATTTTCCAGATAAACGAGGCACCACCGGTATGGTGAGGTGAATTGAAATTATTCGTTGATACTTATTGGTCAGTTCGTTCTGATTTCACGGAAGAGAGACATTAATCCATCTCGCCTCTCAGCAGAGCTGACAGCTGAGATGAAAAATCTGATATAAGCAGAGACCAAAATTTACCTCGCCTGTGAGCTTCGGGTCTGGCAGATGAGGTGTTTCTCCTCATATAAACGGGACCTTAGATTATCAGCAAAGTTCGATCATCAAACCTATCGGAAAAATTTCTCTTTGATCTCTTTTTTCTATTATCAAAATAAGTCGTAAACATGATAAAATGTTGTTTCGATACTTAAATGGTATAAAATGATCTGAAAAGCGTTGTTCTGAGCGATACTCGTTAAGCAGCATCGCAAATCATTTCTAGAAGCCATTATTGTACAATTTATCGTGATCTTTCAAGTGGGCAATGATCGTTTTTGCTTCTACCTGACAGTTATGAAAAACTAGAAGCTTAATTATACAAAGGGAATTAATGTGGTAATTATCAATGCTTTTTGCAGTACGGTACAGAACCAATAAGCTTTAAAAGTGGCTAAGTTTGGTAATTTTAACATTCGTTGGAAAGCGCAGCTTTATAATGAACCTTAGTTCAGTGCCGCGACGAAAATTTTGAGGGCCATTTCAGAAAACAAACAATCAGTGTAAAATCGGCATTCAATTTATGAAAAATCCATGTTAAATATAAGTGGTGTATCGACTAAGCCATGATTTATTTATTTATGACGTTTCGAGACAACTTGTTTCATCCTCAGCTAAATAGAATTTGTTTACGTGCGAGATTTTAAACTACAAATTATTCGCAAGCAATGCATAATTATTGTATCAATTGTATGATTTCTAAATAAAGAAAGGTTATTGAAGGCACTGAATGAATAATAAGAAAGTCCAGTGAGATTTCAAAAAGATACAGTGGTATAAAAGAATGTTGTCGATTAAGTGTCGGGCGGTCCCTTAAAATTAGCAAGATCTCGTGTATTTGGTAATTTTAGAACAGAATACAGGATGAGATATGCCTGGAAAAATAATGTTGTCTTTGACCCACTTGCCCAAAGCAATAAATCTAAAGATTAGCGTTGTAGTTTTGATGATATTCCCAAACAGGAGTACTTCTTTGAACCACACACGGTACTTCTAGTTTCATTCCTGAAATCATGCTTTTCACGAGAGAGAGAAGATCTTACTCTGCATTTTGACAACTCAGACATTTACAGTGAAAGGATGACAACAGCGAAGAGTTAAATGAATTGAATTTGTAAAGCTGAATCACCAACTAATCGCTAGATGAAGGGTCATGCCCGAAACGTCTTATCGTAACAGTCAATGCTATTTGCATTATTCATATTTAAATCTTCGTGTAATCGCTAGATGCCTTGCGTTAGTGTTATATGTTTTTAGCGGGTGTCCCCTAATGATGTATCGGCGTTTGCTGAATCGTACAGTGATTTATGCACCGATCTGAATAAATTACCCGACATTTTGAAGCAAAAAGAGAAGCCAGGAAACTATTTTGAATATTCATGAGAAGAGCTACAAAACGCGATCAAACTTCGTTAATTCAAGATGACAGTTGAATTATTTTCCAAGGGACTTAAGCAAGCAACGAACACCTGCATGTAAGAGGCACATATTTGTCGTTAGGTTTCTCTCCTTTGACAATGGTTTTGATTTTGGTGAAGCTGGAAGTAAGGAAGAAGTTATGGAAATTTCTAGTTCTCTTTCAACTTTTTTTTAAATATCCATAAGCCAAGCGAACTAGCCCGTAAGTCCGTAATGGATAAAGCCAATTCTTAATCAAATATATTTCAATATATAATACGTAGGCTCTCTGCTTCAAAATTATTGTCGATTCGTTAAAAATTGGTGCATTTCGATACACCATTTTTGATATCCAGCTTTAAATATCTATGTCTATAGTAGGGTAGTTTGTGACTTTTATCAATTGACTTATAAAAGAGTTCTTATCTTATAATACATGTTACATTCTACTACCGGGTGACCCAAGAATATGACCCGACGCAATCCTTGGTAGAAAATATTAGTAAGAGACCGATGGAAACGCTCCAAATGTTGCTCTGTCGCTAAAAGACTAGCCTACGTTAAGTATATTTGGCAATTTTTTCAGCAAGGTAAATTCCCCAAATCAAGGAATTTGAGAAAAATGGTATGTTTAAAGTCCTCAAGAAGTCGTCAAATACAGGGAATCGATTTAATGCCGTTTCAGATCTTGAACAGAAGACGGCGCGTGTTTTATTTCTGGCTAGGAATAGGCAACTCGCTGGAAAGTTTTGAGAAAATATTTATAGTCCCTAGGTACCTAAGCATTTTGAATTAATGTTCTTTGTAAACTCATAGAATTTCGAAGGAATTCCAACTTTCCACGCAAGCTGAGCTCTTCAAGAATGGCTTACAGAAAAACAAGAGTACCCCTGTGCTTGATACAAGGATGTTTTAGGTACCTAGGGACCAAAAAACTTGCTCTGAAATCTTACAATTCAGTTTCCGATTCCCAGCCTGAAATAACACATGCTTTTCAGTGCTTTGAAGATCTGAAATGGCTCTAAATCAGTTCCTGTTTTTGATGACTTTTTGATGATTTCAAGCATGCCCTTAGGGAAATTCACTATCCCAAAATTATTGCAAAAAATACTCATATTGTAGGGAAGCCTTTTAGCGACAGAACAACGTTTGAATAATTTCAATAAGTGTCTTATTGATTTTGCTGTAACGGATTGCTTTGGGTCACTTGAGTCACCTGGTATACTTCCTACTACAGGGTGTTTCAGAAAACACGCAACCCAATTATAACTTGAAATCTTAAAAAATTGCCAAAATTTGAGTACATGTAATGCATACCATCTGAAATTACAATCTTTCATCTTTCTAATTATATGCAGTTTGGAAACCTTAATGGAATCATTTATTATTTAATTGAGTATGCCCAATTTCAAATGCAGCTTCCTGCAAAAGCAAAATCAACCCCCCTTTTCTGGTAAAAGTTATCAAAAAAAATTTTCGAGTTATTTCAGGCCTACAGGCACTTGAGGTGATGCCTTGAGGAGGGAAAAAGACAATTTCATCCTCATGAGAATTTAGATACATTTGTAGATACAGTAAAAACACGCGTATAAGAACCTACAATTTTGCAAGTCAGCCTGATAAGGTTCTTATGTATTGAGTATTTAGTGGCAAATTGGGCTGTTCAGGTTCTTAAATTGGTTCTTATTTCATTCAGGGCTTCCATGTATTTCTTTTGTTCAGATTGAAACTTCAAGCCCATTATTTAGTGTCAGTTGAGAGGCACCTGAGGCCTTATTAAAAACATCAGTTCGTGGAAGAATCAGTAATTTTACGGAATACAATGAAAAGCTTTCAAAGTGTCTTTAGAGCTCTTTGCTATTTGCACATATGGCGTAATCAGTACCTATAGGCCCAATAACAAAGGAACTAGAGTTGATGATCTCTATGAATAAGAACCTATTTCAAATCTCAGGCTGAATGGGTTCTTATATATTGGGGGTCTAATTTCAGAATTTTCAGCCTGTAGGTTTTTAATCACCAGGTTCTTATACGCGGGTTTTTACTGTAATGACAAAATATGCTCTCGCAAATGTGGATTATCATCTATGTAAGTGCCCTGCCACTTTCCAGCATCTAAAATAGGCCACACTTACGAAAAGGTCAATCAAGCAATAAAAATTCAATAAATCCTCCCAACCTGGATATCATTGGAAAGAGGATAGATTTTACTTCCAGATGGTATGCCTCATATCGATTCAAATTCTATCATTTTCTGAAGAAACTAGAATGAAGGTAGGTTGCATTTTTTTCTGAAATACCTTGTATAAAACAATGCAGCACTTCAGAGACGATACCGTGAGGAACAACAGACAATGAACCCCATGACCATTAGATAAAAGCATGCGACTGAAAAAAAGCTAACTAGACAATTGCAAATGCTACACATGCTGATAGATACTGGAAACTGCTACACATTAGAGCTAAGAATTATTGGAAGGCGTACTAACAATTGTAATGATCTCCCCTTCTTTTGAGAGCAGATATGAGTTAGTGGCTAACCTCGTTGGTAGGACCATAGTAGAAACACATATTACAAATACTTGAGTAGATAAGAGAAAGATTATTTCAATGTCTTGTCTTTTTAGCAATGGACGTAGCACGTTTAAAATCGTTGAAGCACCAGTACTTACAGGTAATTTGATTTTAATATTGCTTCCGAGGTGATATCAGGCCAAAGCATGGTACATTTTCATTTGATAAATTGGATCCTTGCGATTACTTCCTTTTTTACTTCATATACAGAGAATTGGACAGTTCATTACTTCTGGGAGACAGTCCCGTGAATTTGTAACTGTTTTCAGCTACTTTACCCAAGGTATAAGGCATTTCGAAAACATAGACAAGTTGACTGTGGATTAGCTTGCGCAAGATTCATCAGAACAAACAGAAGCAAAACATAAAGAGAATCATCCATATTTTTCAATTCTCTTCGTCGCACTGATATAGGTATGTGAAGGGCGTTTAAATTTTATTGACATATAAGGGTATATGATATTCCAAAGGACAATATGTGTGCAGATAAGATACTGAATTTTATTGCAGATCCTATTTGTCGCGACATTGTTTGTGTAGGTGCAGCACTGCCATGATGGCATCGACATCGTCAGTAGTTTCCTTTAAGCAAGGAATCGAAGATGTATTGCGCAGACCGATGTTATTGCACATGAAGCAAACACGCATTGCATTGCACTAGGTGGGATTACTCAATCCTCTGCAAGAATAACTCCATAAAAACTAAGCGAAGTCTGAGTCGTGAAAGAATGCCGCTGTTTTAGTCAGCGTAAAAGGGGAATTAAAATCGATATTTACTTGTTTTTGCAAGTAATACAAGGCGTTCATAAAAGGGGGGAATTAAATAAGGATGTATTAAGATGCTGGAAATTGACCTCTTTCATGAGCAAAGCAAGCAAAGTATTTTTTTACACAATCTAAAAATTTGCAATTTAACAAAACATATTTACACCAATGATACCTTTGGGAGCATGAAAGGCATGGCTTCCCTAAATGATCTGTAACAAAAAACAATACAGATAATAAAGGCTATACCAAAGTTCTGGTATATAAACACAGTATGTTCGTATGTTTCTTTGTACTATTCATGGATAAAAGTATTTACCACTGTTTATTGTCAGTGACATTGCATCTCTCACCAAATCCTTAAAAACATCCATGTAAAGTTATGTGAACTATTTATTTGAATTGAATGGTTTGAAAGAGACTTAGCTAATTTTATATGAGTCTGCGATTGATCTTTCCAAAAACTTTCAATGTTTTTTAAAGCTACATCGTATTTAACTCGACTTGTTTGAGAATAAGACGCCATCAAGTTTCTACCTTGTTAACTGTTAAAGGAAAAGACTTTCACTTGACATCATATTTTAGACATTGATAAACTCTGGTTTTCTTGAAAATTAATTATTTTTCCTTGAAAAAGTTTATAAATGTCGATTGTTTTCAAGTTTTTCGAAATTTTTGTAGAATTCTTGAAAAGATTTTAACCAACTTTTTCAAAGATTTTAAACCGATGCTCTTTTTCTCTTGATTTCAGAGTTATGGATATGATCATATAATTACATTTGACAATCTGAAGAAAGTTGGCTTGTTCACAGAAAGTGCAGAGGTTTGTTCTTTACTCTTGTATCAAGATTCTTGATACTCGCAGTCTGTAAATTTTACTGAAACACTCTGAGGTAAATTACAATGATAGTATTGGGTGAGTCAAAAATACATTTTCTGTTTGAAAGGCCACTACTCCCTGGATATCAAAGAAGGTGATGTTGGCAAATATTTTATTTAGTGGTGGAAATGTTCAGATCAATTTAAAAATTTACCTGACTGAAATGTGCCACTGCGTTCTGGAATTATGAGGGATTTGTCTCAAGAAAGATCCTTCAAGAAACTTTCAAAACGTGCCAAGGGACATGATCAAATTTTCCCAATGTTGCCGCCTCGTAGCAATGAGTGCAACACATTTCAGCACGATTTAAGGCCTAACACTGTCTCAGACTTGATTTGGAGAACATTTGCTGCCTCCATAGTTTGTAAGAGCTCCTTATATGATTCCCGAGGCATAACTAGCATATATATCGGCACAGAATATGCCACGTCTTTTGTGTCCTTTTTCAGGCAGAAACTAGATAATAGAGTGTTATTTCTTTAATAACACAAATAGGCAAAAATTTTTGGGTATTGTTTTATAGCAGAACTCGTTAGGGTATTGAATTTCATCTAATTTTATATCTAATTTTGGATCTTTGTCACCAATTGAGGGAATGTACCTTGAGTGGCACGTAAGTTTTGAGGATGGTTTTCGGGAAATATCTTACAAGTCAAAATGACACACTCCCATAATCTGCCTATTGAAGTCCTCCCCCTCCCCTGGGCTCCTGAGTTTATTGCAATTTCAATGTTTCATTGATTATCCACTAGTCTTTAAGTACCTTTGCAGGCATATTGTGAGTTCGAAGCATTTATTTGCCTATATGAAAGCCTCAAGAGAATAAACTACTATACATATTTCTTAAATTCCGTAGCTTATCTATCATCGAGATATTAATTTAGACGTTTGCCGCTGTTGGCTGTCATATATGCAAATAACCTCTTTGCAAACCCGCTACTTGAGTGTAAAAATTCAACTACTACAGGGTGTTTCAAAGAAGCACCACCCAACTGCAATAGAGGATTGCGCTAAAGATGGCGGCGAGGAATTTTTTTACCGAGATGCACTGCGCTCGAATTCTATAGGAATTCAATGAAAGAACGCAGTGCATCTCGGTAAAATTTCCTCGCAGTCATCATTAGCGCAGTACTCTATTGAAAATCTTAGGAAGATGATAAAAGGTTTAAGTAAATATGTATACTGTCAGAAGGTTGAATCTTTCTCCTTTCTAATGGCATGCACATGCCTGCCAAAAGTCCTTGGAGCACTTAGGCCATTTCTTCATAATCCGCATTTCTAACCATAGCCATCAGGTTCAAATACCCCCTCAGCCCCGAAACAATGTTGATTTCGAAGGTTATTGTCCCAGCATTCCAGCAGAGTCGCGGGTCGTCCTGTCATCGAGAGTTTTTGACGACAAAACAGCATTGTTCTGAGGAGGAGAGGGGGAAATCGCAAAACAAGGCAAAATTAGCAGAGATGTTCCAAGACTTTTGGCAGGCATTGCAGTTTGTTGCACATTAATGCATTTATTTACCGTTTAGTTTATATTATAGTGTATATAGCCGATATCAAATCCAGCATGCTGTAAAAGCAAACTCAGCATTAATGGAATTATTTGCCATTTAACTTATGTTATATTGCATGTGGCCAATTTCAAATTCAGTATGCTGTTAGGGCAAACTCGACACCTCTTTTGCCGTAAAATATCACAAAAGAGGTTTATCAAAACG
Source organism: Aurelia sp. 3 sensu Dawson et al. (2005) (assembly GCA_964020215.1). Classification (NCBI taxonomy): domain Eukaryota; kingdom Metazoa; phylum Cnidaria; class Scyphozoa; order Semaeostomeae; family Ulmaridae; genus Aurelia; species Aurelia sp. 3 sensu Dawson et al. (2005). Next base: position 12,969,399 of record OZ026580.1, on the reverse strand, counting down.
ATTCAGGCGTTAAAGCACTTGAAGCGATGCCCTAAGGCAGGGAATGATAAATTTATTCCCATTAGGTGCATTTATCGAGAATGATAAAATAAGCTCTCACAAAAGTGGGTTTTCGTCTATGTTTAAGTCCTATCACATTCTGCCATCAGAAATAGGCCATCAATACGAAATTTCAATTAATTCCTTAATTATTTAGTTAATTTACCCAACTTAAATGTCACTGGAAAGAAGACCGATTATGCTTTCAGATGTTATTCATCAAATTGATCCCAATATTATTATTTCATGACGAATATCGAATGAAGTTAGGTTGCATTTTTTCTGAAACATCCCGTAGATGGTGTTGTAAAGTACTTATCAATGACACAATTCTTTTGGTTATGTGAAGCAGTTCATTATATTTCAATCGAAGAGCATTGGCTACAATTTGTTTTAACTGATGAATCCTTTCAATATTTCATTTTTTCATTTTAGAAAAAAGGCCTGTTTCAAAAGCTTAAGAGAAAATTGAACTTGGTAAGAACATTCCTTGTTAAAGAATCCTTTAAATGCAAGCTTGTTTTAGGTCAGTTTTTGGATGGACGTAGGTCAGTAAGTCCTGAGATATTGACACAACGTCATTTCGTTAATGATTTATGTTTACAATTGCAGGATGCTATTGCGACCGTCTAGGGGGACTTCACGACTGTTTTATTGTGTTCTATGGAAAATCTGTGCCATTCCCACAGTAGAAGTATAAAAGATATTTGCATTGTCAGGGGATTGTCACTTACATCTAACAAATAATATAAGATTTGATCCCAGAAAGCCTCAAGAAACTTTCCCTTGCGTAAAAAATGTTATAAGCATTTCCATAAACTCCAACAATACGAGCAAAGTGGAACTCTCCTTCCTACTTTCTGTTAATTTTCCTTGAAGTTTACTTTAAATGGCTTGTTCATGAAATTAATTTATTTAAAACAGCGAACGAAACGCTTTCGAAGTTCCCATTTCGACGCCATGTTTTTGATAGTTCCAATTTCTTTCTCAAGGGCAAAACTGACAAGTAATAGGACATTTCGTCTGGACAAACACCAACTCACTCAGGATTACTTAATCACATCACCCAGAGAATTGTCTACTATACTGCAAGCCACTACTCCGCAAAATGAAGAGATAATTTACTTTTTGCTGCAGAGATTTTCGTATGGGATAATTTCTTGTACCATGTGTCTAAAAATAAGTACTTCTGTTTAGATTATCACCACAATTTCTCTATAAGGCCGATCTTAAAGGGTTTGTGCAAGGTTATAAGCCTGCATTTGCACAAGGCAGAAAAATCTAAAAAAAGCCCATTGAAATTGATGGCCCACACGTGTTGCTAATGATCGATATCTAACGAAACAATGCTGTGTTTGGGTATTTTCTTTGTTCTATTTATAGAGCAGCCTATTTACTGTTGCAAGCTCCCTTTAAAATCTATTTTTCTGGCAAGTTCATCACTGACCAAACTACTTGTCCAATTGGTTTTATGATTAGTAAATTTAGCTTTTTTAGGCCCTGTTTATACGAGCCCGGGGTAGTATTCACCCCGAGTCAGCTGTTACTGCCTCATTGAAAAAAAATTGCTGTTTACACGAGCCCGGGGCAGCTCTGTGGCGTGGTAAAAAGCCAGCCCGGGGCAGCTTTGTGAGTTGCATTATTTGACACGTGGCAAGTTGCCTCTTTAATTGCCTTTTGTTTTCATGATGGTTTCTTTTGTTCAAATGACCCCGGGTTGGCTATTCGAAGCGTTTACACGAGCCCGGGCTGAGCTGACCCGCCTTCACATTGAAAATTCTACAAAAAGCCAACCCGTCTCCACGGGTCAACCCTACCTTCGAGAAGGGTTACCCGCCCAGGCGGGTTGACCCGGGCTGGCTACTGAGTTCGTGTAAACGTTTAAAGAGGAGTGACTGGAGAAGGGCTGACCCTCTGCGGCGGGTTGGAGCCAACCCGGGCTCGTGTAAACAGGCCCTTAGTGCTGCCTGATTTTGAAGCATGCTGAAAAAAACACGTATGATTAACAGATTAATTTTTGTTTGCATATCAAGCTCCAAATTTGTTCATAGATATCACAAGAAACGCAAACTATTATTGTAACGAAGAAAAATGACAAATCTTACAATAATTGCTCTTTGGGAAGATGAACAATATCATTCAAAGAGTATAGCTCAGAATGAAGTTTCATTGTGCTGCGCTATTTCATGCTCTTTAAGTAGTGGGAACGAATATTTTACCTTCGCTGAATAATTTTTCATTGTTGACAAAGGAGAAAACGTTATAATTGGTTCAATAATCCAATTTCGCGATGTTTCAAACAGGAGTACCTTTTACTTGGACTTCTTATTCTCCTCTGTGTGTCATTCTCGAGTGCGTTAAGGATCATGCTCTTCCAAGCTTCTCTATTTTCATATGTTTGAATAAGATCAAATCCATTTGCCGTCTTGATCCATTCTTTGATGTTGGTCAAATACGTCATTCTCTGTCTGCCTGTTGCTCTTTTGTCGTCTACTTTCCCAGTTAGCGATAGATCATTTATGCCTTTTTCTGCAGAACGTTTCCAAAGAATGTCATTTTCCAGTTTTGAATGTATGTACATGAGCGACAGGACACAAAAAGATTGGGTCGGGCCTAAGCTACTCTCGCAGTGATTACTGAGACCAACGTTATGAATTTAGTTTGCAATCAATAGATAATGATGTAAGGAATACTTACTCGTGTTCTTGTTCTAATCTGTCATTTCCTTGCCTTGCCATTTCTGCCAAATGCAGCCAGCATCGGAGCCAGATTCCCCTTCCACGACAGAACTAACATGGCGAATATATTTTCGCTCCTGTGAGTGCGGAGGAGCGAAAATATATTCGCCATGGTAGTTCTGTCGTGGAAGGGGAATCTGGCTCCGATGCTGGCTGCATTTGGCAGAAATGGCAAGGCAAGGAAATGACAGAGAAGAACAAGAACACGAGTAAGTATTCCTTACATCATTATCTATTGATTGCAAACTAAATTCATAACGTTGGTCTCAGTAATCACTGCGAGAGTAGCTTAGGCCCGACCCAATCTTTTTGTGTCCTGTCGCTCATGATCAAGGTTCTCTGTCTCGTTGACATGGTGGTGCTAGAGCTCTTTTGATGGATCCATCGTTACATATTGCTATTATTCGCTTTATTTCAAACTCAGATTTGCCGTCATATGTGGTGTCGCCTATTATGCCCAAGTCGTCTCTAATATTTGATTAGATCCTCAAGGATTTTCTTATGAAAAAGACCAAGTAGCTAGGTTATATCACCAACAAATAGAGAAAAAAATCACAGAGTGTTGACTTTCTACATGATCTCTTCATACTGATTTTAGAAGATTTTGAAGACAGGGGTAAAGATGTCTCCTTCTTCGAGTGTCGCCCATTATGGTCGATGGGCAAAAAAGGTCCACTGTAAAAATTTTTTATATAAGAAAAGCAATTATTTGCTCAACACTCGGTACTTTAAGCAAGCAAATTTCAGTGTGACTTGTCCTAAGCAGCGAGTTTTGGTAATTGAAATGTATGCTTCGACTCGTTGTAAATCCTGACTCATCCCGTATGCAGGCAGGAATAAATATTCGGCATGCGCTTCTAAAATTCAAATAGATTGAATGCTGCGTCCATGGGGTTTTATTGACTTTAGAATTTACAGAGTAAAATTTTGACTGAATTTGGTATTTTTCAAATAAATTTTGCATCTTAACATTTTGAACCGACAGGAGCGTTCTCTGGTAAACTGATGGGCATAATGGGCGACAAAATAGCAAACAGTGGCACTCAGACTTCATGGTCTTAAATCTGAATAAGAAATCACTTTGTTTTTATTTCAATGTAGATTCTTGTCAAGGGACAGGACTTCTGAAATTTCAAAGCATATTTGAAAAAATTCTAACTACAAGGTACTGAGCGACCGAAAAGAAGGAAGGGGTGTGAACAGAAACATGAAATTGGCAAATACTGAACGAGTTGATAAGAGATGTGTACTTAACTATCTGGTCGGGTTCTGATGCAAAGAAATGAAACTTCAATGAAGGTCAAATCATTATGAAACTGATTTCAGCGACGATTTCTCACGTAATTGCAACTTGATTACTAGCCTTCAGACCCCTGAAATTTTAACTTGTCTTACTAATTGCCCATTATTAGCGACTGGCCATAACGGGCGACACTACTATAGTTGACTTTTCAACTTCCTTTATCTCCATCCCATCACCGTAAGCGTGCCTATTAGTCGGCACTGCTTGTTTGATAATGTTATCTCGAGTATGTGTGTGACACGTCGTAGAATTGAGTACATTTCAAGTCGCAAATGATTCGGCCATCTGCGTTTTCTATACCGTTTGGCTTATTTCTCGAAAGAATAATGCAACTTTACATTAACTTTTCTCAATGTATTAGGTGCCAAAAGATCCAAGTGCGGTCGATCTCAAGAAACCTAGAGATATGGCACATATTTTTGGTGGAGCCTATTCACCTCTCTCGATAAAGATTATTGAGCAGGTAAGGTACATTGTTTCATTCCCTTTTTCCGAACGGACTTGCTTTTTTGAAACCACTATGATCTGTGCTTATTTTCAAAGTGACTACCCAGTGAGCTAGATAAAATCCTCACACTTGAGAAAATTTATAACATCAAGAGTTCATGGATTAGAATGAATACCACAATAGAAGGTGTTGTGGCGCAGTAGTTTAATCCTCTGAATTTGCAGCTAAAGCAGTCGGGCGTAGTGGTCTCGATACCCTGCAGGACACCACCACTTAAGCATCATGACAAGGGGTGGTGGACTCGATTAGCGTTTTGCTAGTTCTGCGATCCCAACCCTTATCGCTAAAACCGCAACTTCACTTTGACCTTCACCATTTGAAAATTTAAAGCAAACAAGAGTACTTGATAAGTTGGAACGATGCAAATTCTACTTGATAACAGAGAGACTGAAATATCTTTGTAATTTTCTCTCGTTTAGTGAGCACTAAAAATATGGGCAAATTCCACCATACGAGAATTTCACGGCTGCAAAATTCCTGAAGGACGTATAAAACATTTGATCAAATCATAAAGAAGTTTCTCACATAGAACACTAAAGAAAAAAGATTCCCTTTTGGGTGAGAAGTATCTTCTGAATGTATTGCCATAAGATTAAAATTTTCAATACAGATATGAAATCTCCTTCTTATATCTTTGAGAGATGTAAAATGTCCTTGCATATTGTTTGTATAAGACTCACTACGGTTTAAGTCCTTTTTCAGGCATTTCACAACCATAAAATCTTTTGTAGTTGCTTTACCTACACTTCAGTGCTCATGAAGATGCGAGGAACAGCACAGTTCAGACCAGTTCAGTTCAGTTCAGTTAGTTCAGTTCAGTTCAGTTCATCCATTTTTAAAATTCATTTAATACATCACTACAGTTCAACATACCCACCTATCTTATTAACACTGATAAACTAAGATTAAATACAACACACAAAATAGAAAGATAAACAGGACACGATGATAAACTTAAAGAAAAATGTTGAGAGACTAAATAGATGAGTATGGAGAGCTGCAGTGAGATTAGGGAATTTCAGGAGCGACTCCCTCAATAGGCAGGTTAATCGAAGAGGGAACACCCCCTATCTAAAATGATATTGAATTATTGTGATGTTATTGAAAACAGGTGCAGAAAGACAAGATAAGGTAAGGTGTACACAAAGAATAGTATGTGGATCACTGTGTGTAATTATGGCACAGAAAGTAGATCTTTACCTTAGTTTTGAATGAAGCTTTTGAGTGAGAGTTTCTTGATTCAACCGGAATTTCATTCCAAAGCTTAACTCCTCTATATCGAATAGAGTTTAGGCCATATTGCAGGGTGTTTTTTCGTGCAAGAAACAAATCACCTTTACTAGCCTGTCTTGTATTATGCTTATGTACAGATGAATTCAATAAGAAAAAGTCATCAAAGCTGCTTGGTGATATTCTGTTTACAGTTTCAAAGACAAAAGTGAGAAGTTTAAGCTGAAAGACATCAGATAGTCTGAGAAGTTCTAAAGACTTAAAGATTGGAGCAGAGTGAGAACGAGCAGGCTGAGAAGAGATTATTCGAACTAGTTTCTTCTGAAGTTTGTAAACTGGGTCTGTATAAGATACAGACGTTTTACCCCACACAATAAGTCCATACTGGGCAAAAAACAGGAACAATGAATTATATAAGCAAAGTAGCACATCTACAGACAATAGGCTCTTAACCTTTGAGATAACACCACAAGTTCTTGCAAGTTTCGTAGACAACTCCTTCAGATGGAACTTCCAACTAAGATTTTCATCTAAGAGTAGTCCTAAAAATTTAACAAACTTTGCTCTTTGAATGGTCTTCTTTCCAATCTTAATAATTGGATTTTCATCTATTCTATTGTATAGTGAATGGAAGATCATGAAGTTTGTTTTTTCTACATTAAGAGATAATTTATTGGCATCAAGCCATTTTTTTAAAGATCTGAGTTCAGTGTTTACAATCTTTACTAACTTATTTAGATTATCACTCAGTAACTTGAACTTGAACTTAGCACAACAGTAACTTGAACTTTTGGCTTTTGACAAAATTTGAATCAGTCAGATTGGTTGAGTATTCTTGCTGTTATGAAGTTTTAACAGCAAGGCCTTTTTTCTATTACGATTCCATAACTTTTATATTTAATCTTTGTATCATTGCATTTTGTCGAGGACAAATATGCCCTTGAAATTGATAGCTGATTTCTCACCTATTGTTATTCCCTGTGAATTTCATCCGGTAGATCCCAGGATGTGCTGCTATCACCATTGATTTTTAGACCGACAGTATTTAGGAACTTGATCAAGATTTCAGCTAGGTTTTGGAAACGACTTTTTTACGGAATTACTCATGTAGTAGGATCCTTCGATCAATTCTGATCATGGAGTGAGCATCTTTGTCTTCATCTCTTTCGTGTCACTCTCTGTTTCGTCTCCCAGTCATTCTTCGAGTTGTTTGCTTCATTTTTTAATGTTTGCTCCGTCAGACGAAGATCTTGTGCCATAAGTCTGGATCAATATTAAATTTCTTCAAATCATTCGTCATTTGGTCATGTATCTTAGCTTCGGTTGCCCCTTTATCTCTTCCCCATCTTTGATTGACTATGTAACAAACTTTCTTGCGTTGATCATCCATTTTATCTGCGTGACATAGTCATTTCACCTCTTCAGTCCTATTATGATTTCTATATTTCTGGTTTGACTGTGCAAGAACCCTAAATTTGTAAGCCTCTCTTGCCACTTCATTTCAGGAACTTTTCTAAGTGAGCATGCATGAAAGCTTATCACATACCAGAGAGCTGACAGAATACAGACATTGTAAACGGCCATTTTCTTTCCTATACATAATCTTCTATTATTCAAAACCCTCTTTTGCAGCTTACCGCACGTCGCAGCTGCCCTACTGATTATATTTGATATTTCTCTGCTCAGACCTAGTCCCTTGTTTATTGTTGAGCCAAGGTAACTCAAATTGATAAATAAACCCTCTCTGCTGACTCTTTCAAAAGTCTTGGTCAAGTCAACGGTTTCATTCATAACGGAACGTTCTTTTTTCTATAGTTTTCTTGCAATTGTCTAACAGAATTACGGGGTGAGTGGCCGAGTGGCTTAAACAGTTCTCGTCAGGTGACTGAAGTTAAGATCGGTCAAGTGAGGTCAAACTCCAGATGGGTGACCTCGGAGGCCAGACCTCACAATTCACCTCGCCGTCCTTCGGAAGGGACATTAAACTAGGGGTCCCATGCCTGGATGCGGCATGCATAGTGGGCCTAAAGTAGCTTTCAGTAGCTAGAAATCCTGACAAGCCCACTCAAAACAAATTGAAAAAAAAACAAAACAAAAACAAAAACAGAGAATATCATATCAGTTGTTGAACGAACTGGTTTGTAGCCACATTGACTTCCCGGGTATATTCTTTGACCGATGACTTGAAGTTTAGGTAAAATGATTCGTGAAACGATTTTACCAAAGATGTACAACAGAGATATACCGTGGCGATTATTCCACTTGCTTTTGTCTCCCTTGTTTTCATATAACTGTGTAAATCTGGCATCTTTCAAATCTTGAGGCACCCTTTCCTCATCCCAGATTTCGTAAATATTTCATACAGGTCGGATAATAAATTATCATCTAGACTTTTTTTAACTTCAGCAGGGATAGTATCATTGCCAGGTGATTTATCATTTGGCATTGTGGTTCGAAACGTACCACTGATTATGTCTTAGTTTTATTTTAATTTAATTATAATGGATTTGTCGAACTGGATTTGTCTGAGTTAATTATCATGGATTGTCTGATACTTCAACTGAATATGTATTTCTGAATCATGAATAAATTTACAATGATTGTCGTCGCTTGCCTCATCCTTCCATTTGGCATTGGTTTTATAGCTTCTTCCACTTCATCAAATGTTGACAGTCCATCAGCTCTGTCATAACGTTGAAATTGGGCAACTTTCTAATCTCATCTTTATCTATTTCTGATTCTTCACCATAGACCTCGCCGCCGTAGTGCTCAACCTATCACTCCATTTGCTTTTTTATTTATCGTGTATCAGATTTCCTTGAAAATTTTTTAGTCAAAAAATTTTCTTCTTAAGAGGACCGATTGCTTTTTTGATACTTTCATACTTTTTTGATACTTTCATTCTTGTAACCCCCATATCAGCAGCCTGCTGGATAGATTGACATAAGCCATCCCAATATTTGTTGGCACAAGCTCTAGATTCATTTTGTACCCTTTACTGCATAGCTCTTAGATATTCTAGATTTAGAGGACTAGGGTGTTTCTTGTGTTGTAAGAAAGCTGTGCACTTTTCCTCAAGAAGTGGCTGGGCGTAAAGAGAATTCTCTTCTTACCAGTATGCATTTTCCTTTTTACAGTTCCAAAGCATTTTAGCGAAAATTTCATTTCTTGCAAGGACCAGCTAATGAGAAAGAGAAGGCTCAATAGACGATTACGCTAAAGATGGCGGCGAGGAACTTTTTACCAAGATGCATTACGTTCTAATTACGAATCCTTAACGATTCTATAGGAATTCGATTAAAGAACGCAGTGCATCTTGGTAAAAAGTTCCTCGCCACCATCTTTAGCGTAATCGTCTATTCTTCGTAACTTAAGAAGCCATCGTACTTGAATGAACTGAAAGAGCGAAGACACTTTGTAATTTGCATTTAGAAATTTCTTGACACTGTACATTTATAGCAACCGGTATGACAAATTTTTGATTGCGAATTATGTTATTACATCTTTTGAGATATCACTAAGTAACTGGGAATCTCTTCTAAGAAAGAGGATCTCATTATAACTCTGGAATTAAAGATATAAGAAACTTCTAGGAAACGTTTGGTTGCAAAAGTGTCCTAAAATTAAAGGAACTACCAACCAACCCCGGACTTTATTTTCGTTGGAAAAAGGAGTTTATATCTGGTAACCTACAAATGTAATACAATCATTATTGATAGCGTGCTCTTTGTGCTCGTAATCCGCCATGTTCAAGGTAAGAGCCCAACAACTTGAATTCTCTTCTATGCTTTGTGGCTTGTATCTTATGAGCCAGAAGCTTATTATTCATATAAAAGTATTGTACAGCAATTACTATTCCTATCACTTACCAACTTTGAGTGGAAATTATGGCCATATGAGATATTTCACGTCATAAAAGCTTTCTAGGTGCAATAGAAGTCTATTTTTGCACGTGTATCTTGCAAATGTAGATTCTGTGGAAAATCGTGGTCCCTCGTAAATCAGTTATTCTAACTGAGCAGCTACCATGGATAGAAAATATAAAGTAAGGTAAATAAATAAAATCAATCAATCAGATCAGATCAAATCATTCTGTTTACTGTTCTTCCCTTATTTTCTATTTTACTGTTCACCCCGTAGTACTTGTTGAAAGGACTAAACAGCGTCGAAGACACACTAAAGATTGCAAATGTGCCAGTGTTTGAGAACAGAAGACCTGCTTCAGTACGTGGTAAGTGTAATACCTATCGCAAAATGCCTTTTCAGAGCAACCTTTTTAAATACTTGAACGTCAGATCTAATTCTAGAAGACACCGTTTCTCAAAGAAGACTGTATGTTGTCTTTCGAAGTTACGAGGATTTTCACCGGAGCTTAAAGGTTATTCTGATTCTTAAATCAATAAAACATTGTTAGTCATACTACTTAGGCTGCTCATGGTCGATTTTGAAGGGTTTTCAATCGTCGTTTTAGGCTGAGGTGACATTGATCTACTATAGAGTGCCAGGAATAACTTTTCAAGTTGACTTAAATAAGGTCTCAGATCTCAGACTTAAATTGGTTTCAATATCCCAAGTACAACAACTGAAAAACATAACAGTGAAGTAAAGATGATTGAAACGCACAATATCATCACAAAGCAACCCAAGTACAATATCCCAAGTACAACAACTGAAAAATATAACAGTGAAGTAAAGATGATTGAAACGCACAATATCATCACAAAGCAACCCAGATGGTCAAAACTTGAACGCCTTTGCAATGAGTAATATCCCCCTCGCTTGAAATATGTTGATTTATCTTGGTTTATGGGTCTTTCATTTGTTCCTTTTAGTTCTTTGACGGTGTCTCTGTGTAATTCATTTGACAGAAGACGCAAGTAGAATTTAACAAAGCCAGCTATTGATTCTGTAAAATCTTTTAAATATCATCTTAGCGAGTGGAAGTCATACACAACCATCTCCATCTGCAAAAAGAACAATTTTGGTTGTGTTTTTCGGTGGATGCACACATTCCGAGATCAATGCCTTGAGGTTTCTTGGTAAACAGGAAGGTAGGTTTTTGCTGTCTCGAATTTCATGAAAATGGCATACAATGTAGAAATTGTTCTCGAAAAAGAATCATTTTTGTTCATTTACACATCAGCTATGGGCACTTCGAACTGAGCTAAAAATGTTTAATGTCGTGCTTACAGCATGCAGGATAACAATTAATTGTAACCACGCAGCGTCATTTCGATGAAGTTGAATGTATAGGACTTTATCGGGTCATCGCATCTCAAAGTTGCCTCAAGTCAGCTTTACATATGAACCAAAAATGCTTTTCCCCTCGGCAATTGAGCCATTCGACTAAAGTTACTTCTTTTTATGAAATAATGCCCCCCCCCCCGCATATTGATTTTTGAACAATTTTCCAACCCCTCCACTTTTATCCCAACAATTTTTAAATTGTTGACATGATAGTGAGTATTTTTCTAAATATATGTAGAAAAGATGCGTTTTTAAATAAGAAAACGACTATTGTCAATTTTTCGAGCCTCCCATCTCTGATTGTTCCAACTTCCACTGCCAACCCCTTCCCCGATTATTCTCACGCCCCCGTCTATAAATCCAGTACTGTGAATTTCTTTGACATTCCACCCTCAGCAGTAATGAATTGCTCTTTGGGGAGTGTGGCAACCTCCGCATTAGAAAAAAGTCAAAAGTTGACTGCATGTCATATGAGACTCTGGTTCCCCCCTGATTTTCAAATCTGCAATAAATTTTTCAGAAACGAGACTCCGGTTCCCCCTGATTTCAAATTTGCAATAAATTTTTCAAAAACAGGTGTAACTTATGAACTTTGACCCAAAGACTAGACCCTAGTTCTGCCAAAGTATTGCAAAAAGTAAGTCACTCCGGTACAATGAATAGCTTATAATTAATGAAGTACACAATCTAGAGGGAAAGGAAGTTTAGATTCAGAATCAGAATCAGGGTGACTTGGTGTTTCAAATGGCACATTGGTGACTCGTTTCCAGTATTCCCAAGGGACTAGTTTCTTGTATTATTGAATTATCAAAAAGGCCCAACTTCGTCCGATATGTCGTTAAGCTCTACTGAAAGCTGATAATTCGTAGATTCAGAATCATATGTGGTTTAAATGGACCAAATTTTGGCCTTTTGAGCTATTTACAAATATGAGAATAATTTACCCCTAAAACGCGTACAGTGTTCTTAAAAATTTTCATTTCTATGCCTAACTTTGGCAGAAAATAGAGAAATTTTGACCAAAATCCTATTCTAAAAGGATTTCAACAATCATAACATTGCCTTGAACACAGAAGTTAGGTTTGTAAATAACTTTCTTTAATTTTATGAATGAATATCCAAAAAATGAAGAATTATATCAAAGTGAAAAAGATTCTATATTTTAGCAAATTGAAATTGCAGTATCTCTTGATTGGAAACATATAAATGCATTTTGTCTTTTCTGCTTAATAATGCACTCATTGGGCTTTCAGAATATCATAATGGATAATGTGGTTTAAAAAATCACTTTTTGCGAAATGCCCTCATGCGTTCCCACTTTGCCCCCCCCCTCCCCCAGTAGATTTAAAAAGAAAACTCTGTCAGGAGAAATATTATGGCCATCAAACTTCTTGAATTTTTGCTGCTAGTTATTGTGCAACTTCTGAGAAAGTTTTATTGAAATATTTAAACAAATGGTGGTGAGGGAGACATTTTCCTGGGGCTCACCCTCGCAAAATCTTAAATTCTCAAATTTCACTTTTCGTGAAAAACGTAGCAAAACTTGAATATTGCAATTATCATGTTGGGATGGAAGTTGTGCTCTAAATTCAATTTGTTGCGATTTTTCCGATTTTAGGAAATTTTGCCGCTCTTTTGACCACACCAAGAGAAATTCTGATGTGAATAAAATTGATGTCTAATTTTAGATTAATGTTTACATTTTAAGAAAGTAGATGCCCGAGGCTATTAGCACACCAAATTTGGTAGATCTACCTATTACCATTCAAGAGTTTGGTTAGGGAAGCTTTTTTGCCCCCCCCCCCTTCCAACGAAAATAGGATGTATCACATAGCCCAACACTATATGGTTATCGAATGTATTGGCCATTTGATAGATTTTTACCTATTACCATTCAAGTAATTACCATATTCTATTACTGAATTGAAATTACCTAAAATTAAGGTAAAATTACCATTCAATTTAATCCCGGTGTTATCGTTATTGTAGTTTGTCGATGTAAATTCTTATGAAAATGCAAAGGAAAACGCGGTTTCTTTTCAATATTAGCCAAAAAAATGCATTGAGCTATTGTGGCGTTCCGCCGTTGTTTGTCATATCACAATGATTGCAGCTGATGCAGAGAATAAGACGATGATAAGAATGCTGCTTTCGCGTGATAAGACGATGCAGAAGAATATTTTTTCCAATTAACGATGCAGTGTCAGTTTGGGAATGAGTTACTCGTCGATGACTCAGCCCATTTTGTTGCTGCACTCTCCAGTTAAAAAGTATGTTTGTCAAGGTTGGTCTTTCCGTAAACCCTGTGTCATTACGTTTTTCTACCTTGTGTAATCATTTTGACAAGCTGTCATAAACTTTAATTTTGAATTCTTATTTCTTTAAACATTACAATGATTTACGATAAGTATTTCAATATCAGGTTATAAATTCATGATATTGACAACTGGAATTACAACTGGTGCATCATTCGTCAAGACGCTACTACCTGCGTAAAAACTTTACTGGACGACATTGGCCTGTCACGATGAAATAGAACATTTGGTTCCTCGAAAAGAAATTGTACCTTAGAGAGATCATCTAAAATAGTCTTTGTATTATGCTGTCTCATCGAGGCCAAATTGATGCGTGAGATGATGCTGATGCTGTTCTTTCCGAAGGGGAAATAATGGAATCTTCGTGGACTATCTATTTTAGTGAACAAACTAGCAGATGCCAGAAACGAACGGAGTCCAAATTGTTTGCACAATGAGGCCATCAAACCTTTGTTATCATTAAAATAGTAAGGCGAGGTTTGCATTTTGCAGCACAAATGTCTGGGATTGCAGAAACTGAGCAGACCTGATCGTGTCCACAGCCCCTTTGTCATGACGCTCAAGCGGTGGTGCCTTACCGGTATCGAACCCACTTCACCTGACTGTTCTGGCTGCTAAGCCGGAGGATTACACCACTGCGTCACAACACCTTCTAGCTGCAATGATCAAAAACCGTTGTTCTTGCGTATAGTGCAGTTGTACAAAGATAACGTAAATCAAGTAAACTAAACACTTTGATGCGCACTTTAGTGAGTACAACGTTTCGAGCTTAGCCCGTTATCAAGTTGTCTTGATAATGGGCTATGGTCGAAATGTCATGCTCAATTGAATTTGCATCAAAGTGCTTATCTTTTACTTAAGATTTACTTCCTTTATCATGAAACTGCTGTGTTGACATGGGTGTAAACAGCCTTAGTGTACGAATAACTTGGACTCTTTTCGTTTCTTTCATCTGTCATTTCAATATCATTTCACTGTACAAGTTTTACCAAATATAAAATCCATGTATTTCAATGAGTACAGAAAGGTTTTCATAGCGAAAAATCTTCAGATGTTTACGGTAACGATTGTGTCATCTTATTTGATCCAAATTCCAAATTGAAAGGTCTCGATTTAAACTACCGATTTGTTAACAAATTAGTAGCTTAGAACACAAACACCAATTAAAATGAGCATTCAGGCAAAGTGCCCATTTTGCAAGTTCTTTTTCTGAATAAACTCCCCTCTATTGAGCGCAATTATGCAATGCTGCATTCTCGTCATCATGTGCAAGAAATTGATTTTTTTTATATATATCCATTAAAAGATTACAATATGAATTTACAACCTACACTACTCTACAAGATTACTATACCATACAGCTATACAATACTACTTGAAACGATACCCCAAGGAGCAAAAGACTATGACTACCCCGAGGCCAATTGGACATAAAGGTTAAAACTACTCTCTGTCTCAAATTACATGCCACGGGTCCGCGAACGAAACAACTTAAATTTTTTGCATCAGCAGTTAAGACATAATCGCAAATAATGTGTGGCATCTAGTTTGAGACAGAGACAGACGTTAAATATACGAGTAAAAGAAAACAAAGAAAACAAATACAGAAAAGAAACACATGTTTACTTAGATGGGACATGGTGGCTGTGTTTGTGTGGCATATAACGAAGTGCGAATCTAATTAAATCGACCAGATTTGTGGATAAATTGTAGAGTTAGCAGGAGCACATTTTTGTTTAGTTCATCGGGAAATTTTTCATCACCATACAATAAAATCTGCATTAGAGCATTATTTTGAAGATTTGTATATCCAAATAGTCGAAGTAGAGCACAAACTCCAGTGAGAAGATCTCTGCGTGGTACTGCAAAGGAGGGGCAAAGCAACAAAAAGTGTTCAGTATCCTCGATACCGTCATTCGTAGGGCACATTGGGTTTATGGTATCCCTAAAATTGTGCTTGAATTTGTGAAAATTTAATTTACTGAGGCCAACCCTAAGTTGAGTGAGATAGGATAAACCTGCTGAATCATGAACGCCAAATATAGATCTTGCAGGGGGTCTGAGTATTGACAAAAGCTTCTTCTTAAAAACTGCAACGGATGGTGCAAGTCTAACGTCAGGACCAAGTTCATTCCATTCTGATAAGCAATGGGGATAGAAACCAGATTTAAATTTTTCTGTTCTGGCCTTTATTCACCCAATAACATCCTGGTTGCGAAGAGAGTAATGTGACTGTTGAAGTGGTGGAATTGGATCCTTCGTGTAAACAGGAGTTAGACTATTAATGATCTTGAAGAACAAAGTAAGGCGTCTGCTCCATCGTCGGGAGCTTAATGATTCCCATCCAAGTTCTGCGTACAGCTTTTCTCGTGATGTTCCTCTCCATGTTCCCGTAATTGCTCGCGCAGCAGAATACTGAACGGACTCTAATTTTTCCATTAAGCTTGGTAAAACGACGCTACCACTAAATTTACATACTTTCGCTGGAATATGGTAAATAACGTCCCCGTAATCAAGATGCGGTCGCACATAGAGCTTATATAACTCGTTCAGGGTATGCCTGGGCAGATATTTGGAGAGATATTTCAGCAAGCCAATACCCTTTCTTGATTTGGAGATAGCTGATTTGATATGGGCAGAAAAAGTCAACTTAGAATCTAGTATAATTCCTAAATGCTTATGTTCATCTACTTTCATCACTGGCGAGTTGTGAAAGTAAAGTTCTGGATGATCAGCTTTAATCTTTTTCCTTGAAAATATTAGTTCCACAGCTTGATTTTGCGGATCAGGATTAAATGACATCCTCCAGTCATGAGCTCACTGTCTTATCAACTCCAAGTCGTGGTTCATGTCATTGGCAGCTGAATTAAAGTTTTGGACGACCGTAAACAATGATGTATCATCAGCAAAAAGCTTGACATTGCACCTCAAGAAATTGATCAGTTGCATAACAACAAAAGGACAAACTTTGT
Source organism: Aurelia sp. 3 sensu Dawson et al. (2005) (assembly GCA_964020215.1). NCBI lineage: Eukaryota > Metazoa > Cnidaria > Scyphozoa > Semaeostomeae > Ulmaridae > Aurelia > Aurelia sp. 3 sensu Dawson et al. (2005). The sequence continues at coordinate 12,953,047 of OZ026580.1, read as the reverse complement.
AACTAAAGCATCAATTTCCTTTGATTAGCATGTCATGACTAGCTGCATGAGCTGCACTTCAAAGCGATTGCTAGACTTGCCCCAAGTCAGTCCCACAGACCCCAGATCTGAATTGACATAACGGATGAGTCATCGAGAAAAGTTGGGTTACTTGGCACAGGGGTTAAGTTGTCGCAGTCGTAAACTGAATGCAAGCACAAACCAAGGCAAACTTTGCCGACGACGTTTTTGAATCACTTTGATAGATTTATTTCAAATTTAACAAACTTTAAATTTGCTGTTAGGGCAAAACCAGAGCTGCCAGACAAAAGCTGTGACAAAGGGATTCCTAAATGATTTAGAGCTATCTAGTCTCGAGGGAGCTCTTAGTGTCCACTTCCAATTGAACATATAACTCTAATAGTGGCCTAATCATTTCAGCAAAGCAACTGTGTCTTAACCGAAATCTTCATAGAGTGTCTGTGCAATGTTCAATCACCTTGTGTGTTTGCGTGCTCGCTGGCAATCTTCGGTAATTGCTGGGACTCTCATGTTTATAATTTGACAATATAATTGACTACTTTTAAAGGACAAGTCTGGGGTTGATAAAAGTATTGTTAAAAAGCAACCTTACCAACTGCTGAACACCAGTCGTGAGTTCTTTGCAAGTTTTCATACCTCAAACTTTCATGAATTGGACGATTAATCTTCGTAAGTTAGGCCAAATATCGTCGCCATTTTGTATTTTGTACTAGTGTGCGAAGGCGCGATAAGGAGGCTAGCAATGTGAGTGGTATAATATCAACATAATTGGTAGCCTTGTTCAGGTCAACGTTAAGCGATGTCATACAAAATGACGTCATTTCGCACTTCTTAGCAGATTGAAATATGTAATTTCGCAGATTAAAAGAGAAAAAATTGAAAAAAGTACTACACACCATTTACAACAGTGTAATTTCTTGAAAAATCAACAATTTTGCCAACCCCGGACTTGTCCTTTAATAGGGTTAATTGATTTTCTCCAAGTTTTTTCAAAATAGGCAACATGATGAAAATTCAACATACATACAGTTACAGTTAAGCCCGAAATTATTCATACCCTATGAAAAATCTAGTAGTTTTGGATTTATTTCATACATGCAAGCTGGAACGGTGAAACTTAGGCTCTACCCAATCACTTTTGGCTAGCATGTACACATCTACATATCTCATAACTTGATTTGACTGTCACAAAAGTAGAAATATCAAGATATCACGTTTTTATGCAAGTCCATAATTATTCATACCCCTTGGTTGCCTAAGTTAGAGACCCATTATTGGTGATAACACGGTTGATTTTGATTAAGCAAGCGTGAATTGTGTGATAACAAATTCAGCTCTCCGATACACGTTTTTTATAAGAAACTGGTTATAAGAAACCAGTGCTAAGATGGCCAAAATTTTAAGAAACTCTAGTACTGTGTCTGAGAAGCACTAAGAAACTTTTCAAAGTTAAAAGCATGGATAGTATAGTAAAGAGATCGTTGAACCATTATTCTTGAGCAATATTATCTAACCATTTGTGTTTTCAACATAACAGAACACTGTTTATTCCTTTATGATATTTTGAATATCAAGAAACTTATCTGTCTCAGTGTTAGCGACCACATTGGCAATTCATGCATTAAAAAAGTAAGAAACTAATTAAGAACTTTTAGTACTAAAATGGACAAAATTTCATGTTAGTTTAAGAAACTTTTAGTACTACGGCCTGATCCAAGTTTCTTATAAAAAAGCGTATATCACAACGATTTACCCCCTAAATGATAGATTTCACACCACTGGGTGGACTAAATCAAATGAAAGTAAACCAAGAAAGCAAAACATCATGGTTGGTTGCGCTGAGGGTGTGAAACATAACCTTTGGGAAGGCAAGTCGCTTTGTACTTTTGGAGAGCTGAATCTTCTTTGTTTTTCACAAAGCTCACCCTTACTTTTTGCTCCAGGAAACAGCACATCCTCATGAGAATCTATTTTGAAGGATGTAACCATCAAATTTGAATACAGTATGACAATTATCTATTGAATGTAAAATCAGCTTGTGGACTATAAACTCAGCAGAGCTGATGCAGTTATTATCTTAAAATTTTCGCTTTTTCTAAACCGTTTGACACAACATGAAATAATTTGCAAGAAAACCATAGTTTGTGGATGTCTACAATATGGTACCGAACAAATGTTTGTCACTCGTCTGGTTTAAGATTTAGAAATTTGATGACGTCACATCCTCAAATGAGCTAAAATGGAGAATACGCTGTAATATGATATGATATTCAAGATTTTCGTAAAGTCCAACGGTAGAATTATAGCAAAATACCTAAAGTTTCAGTTAGAAGAAATAGATCACAGAATTTCCATCCAACTCTTTTCGTCGATTGAAAGATTTGCAACCTATGCTCTTCTGACCTCTCCCTGGCAAGAAATAATGACTCATCCCTAAGTATCTAACCTTTGACCAGGAGCTCACCTACCTTATGCCCAAACAAAGGGATGAGGTTAGCAAATCGTGTTAAAAATAACAATTTAGATATATTGAATAAAGTTGTTTGTTTTCACGGCTTTGAAGAGGGCTCATTTCAAAATATTTTTTTCAAAATACATTTTAGTATCCACTAAAAAATTACAATATGAATTTACAAAATACAATACTCTACAAAATTACTATACGACTATACAATACTACTAGAAACGATACCCCGATGAGCAAAGAGGCTATGACTACCCCGAGGCCAATTTAACATAGAGATAAAAATTTGTCTCTGTCTCAAATTACAAGCCACCACGAGAAGTTTCAGCGTATGGCACGCCATAGCGGAAAATATTGTCAACATCATGAAAACAGTCTCAACATCAGCGATAAAATCTCCTGTGTATGAGAAATAGATGTCAATCATCTACAGAGTTGTTTAACTTCCAAGGAAGTGTTAAATATTCCCGAAAAAAGTGTTAAACAATTCTATAAAGTGATTGAATATTTGCAAGAACCTGCTCAACATTTTGAAACAGTGCTCAACGTTTGAAAAAGTGCTCAAAATTTTGAAAAAGTGCTCAACATTTCCAAAATGCGCTCAACAGTTTGAAAAAGTGCTCAACATTTCGAAAAAGTGCTTAACGTTTCGAAAATGTTCTCAACATTTTGAAAAGTGCTCAACATTTTGAAAATGTGCTCAACATTTTGAAAATGTGCTCAACATTACGAAAAAGTACTCACCATTTGAGACAGACATTAAATATACGAATAAAAGACAAATGACAAAAAAGAAAACAAACAAACAAAGGAAGAAAAATCACGCATTGCTTAAATGGGATATGGTGGTTTGGTTTTATGGCTCACAACGGAGTAAGAGATGTTTCTAATCAAATCCACCAGATTTGTGGATGAATTGTAGAGTTAGTAGGAGTATATTTTTATTAAGTTCATCAAGTTTTGATCAATATACAACAAAATCTGTATTAGAACATTATTTTGGAGATTTGTATATCCAAATGGTATAAAGCAAAAACTCCAGCGAGAAGATGTCTGCGTGGTACTGCAAAGGAAGGGCAAAACAACAAAAATTGCTCCGTATCCTCGATACCATCGTTCGTAGGGCCAATGGGTTTATGGTATCCCTAAAATTATGCTTGAATTTGTGAAAGTTCAATTTGCTTAGACTAACCCTGAGCTGAGTGAGATCGGAAAGACCTTTTGGGTCATGAATGCAGCTTCTTCTTAACCCTATTCCTGTAGGGGGGGGGGTAGAATTTTCCCCACCCTCAAAACTTTTAAAGTTTTGATATACAAGGCAATTTTTTATTGATAAATCCTCATAGATATGTGACTAAAATTTATCGGTCCTCATTATTATGGTTAGAAGAAAAAGAAAATTTTTTGACACGTGACATAAGTATGACATCATCACTCATGTGACCCAGTTTTTTGGAAAACTAAATTTTTGTTTAATTCCGTTGTGTGGTATAGCATTCGAAAGCTAATAGAAAGAGGACTAAGATAAGCTAAAAATTTAGCCTCAGCAGCTGTTTTTATGGGAGTTAAGTCCATTTTTGTCATGTGTGACTGAATCATGACGTCATTGAAAACATGCAAAAAATGTGGTTGAAAATGAGATAAAGTCCACATAGTACTAATATTTCAACTAAATGTGACGTATTTCATCAATACCTTTGCAATTATCCAAACATTCATTGAATTAGAGGCATTATTCACTGTGGGGAAAAATTCCCCCCCCCCCCCTACGGGAATGTGAGCTACCGTGTGACCCTACAGTAATAGGGTTAAAAACGGCAACAGACGGTGCAAGTATAATCTCAGTATCAAGGTCATTCCACTCAGGCAAGCAATGAGGATAGAAACTAGCTATGATTTTTTCCGTTCTGGCTTTTATTCTCCCAATGACGTCCTGATTGCGAAGAGAGTATTTCAACTGTTTTAGAAAATATTTACTGGTTTCAGAAGAGCTTCATTTAGCTACCCGCTGTAGAGAGTACTTGGGAATCAACGAAGAAGGTCAACGGATAAAAGTAACTGTTCAGCCATTAGAGACCACATTTCTAAGTCCGGCCACATTGGATCCCTTGAAGATTGCAATATTCTCAGCAAGATCCAAACTACCCCACCTTACCCTACTTTTTCAGGATCCCCTAATAATACCACAAGTACCTGCAGCTCTGGCAAGGCTAAAACGCTCAACGCTAAAGCAGCTTGGGCAAGGATTTCATCAGTTTGCAAGACTCCCGTACCAAGTCTTACTAAGAAAATCGTGTCTAACAAATGAATTAAGAGACCGATTTCAATGCAGGAAGTTTTGTGATGTAAGTTAGACTGTTGACTGCATGGAAAAATTTAGTTCACGATGATCAAGTGGCTCAATGCGACGCCACAGTCCGATAAACGCCCAACGTTTTTCTGACTCACCCAGTGCATTTTAACATTATAAAGCATATCGATAGACCGATTGGTTCCACAGCAATTAATAAGTTTCTTGAGGGGAGGATTTCTAAAAACTGGCTTTCCGTGCTCATCAGAGCTGAAAGCAAAGTCATCAGAGCCGAAAGCATCATTCTGGATGGAAAGTTTGATAACTTTCTACAAGTATTCATTGCCTCATTGATAAGCATTGCCCCCAAAAAAAGCTAACCGAAAAGATTAAAGTTAAAAGATAAACCCTAGATTGCGTATTCAGGAAATTATGACTATTAGAGAAGGTTATTTCAAAAGCTTAAATCTACCAAATCCACAGCTGATCTGAAAGCATTCAAACTTTTTTGTAATCGTATTGTAAATGAATTGAGAGAGAGCAATGACATTTATTATCATCATTTCTTTGAAGAAAATAAGAATACATGAAAATGCTTTGGAATGGCATAAAGAATACTGTTAGCTTAAATTCCAACAATCTTGATACTATTTCCCATGTCATGGACAACAAAGGCTCCCAAATCTATGATCCAGGAAAGATGGCAAATGAATTTAACCATTTCTTCACAAATGTTGCAAATGATATCACAAACACAACCCCAAGAACCCCTAAACCTCCATTATCATACTTAGCAAATCTTACCTGAATTCGTTTTTCATTTGCCCCTTGCACTCCTAGTGAAGTATCTTCTGTTATTTAGGCTCTGAATAATGGTAAATCTTGTGGTCCAAATAGTGTCCCAATCAAATTATTAAAGATCCTTGAGCCACCCATCTTTGTTCATCTTTCATTCGTATTCTTGATCAATGAGTCTTTTTAACTGGTATTTTCCCTGACAAATTAAGAATTGCTAAGGTGATTCCAGTCATTAAAAAAGGTCCTCCTACCAAAGAGTCAAACCATAGGCCAATTTCTCTGCTTTCCATTTTCAGTAAAATATTTGAAAAAATAATATATCAACACCTTTTTAAATTTCTTGATATATATGAGTCGTTGCTTAACATGCAGTTTGGGTTTCGTAGTGGTCACTCAACTAATCATGCTCTAGTTAGTTTAACAGAGAGTATAAAATCATCACTAGATCATAATAGAGTTGGATGTGGTATATTTAGTGACCTACCTGCAAAAGGCCTTTGATACTGTTAATCATGATATTCTTTTGAAAAATCTGGAACACTATGGTTTCAGAGGAGCTGCCTTAAGTTGGTTTAAGTTTTACCTGAGTGATCGTAAACAGTTTGTTTCAGTTAATGGCATCTCATCATTGACAAGTGACATAACATGTGGTGTTCCACAGGGGTCAGTACTAGGTCTGTTGCTATTTCAGATCTACATAAATGATTTACCAAAGTCATCTAAATATTGAATTTCTTTTTATTTGCTGATGATACCAATAACTAGTTTGAATCTGATGACCTGACAAGACTAACTAAGAAAGTTAACAAAGAACTTAACGCAGCAAAATCCTGGCTTGATTGTAGCAAACTTGCTCTTGACATTGACTAAATAATCTTTATCCTTTTTCATTCCCCCAGAAAGCAATTACCAGACTTGATAAACCTTAAATTTGGCAAGAAAGGCATCAAAAAGGTTACGTATGTTAAGTTTTTAGGTGTTCTTGTTGATGAGCGTCTGTCTTTGAAATACCACATCAACGAACTTTGTAAAAAACTTTCTAGGACTACTGGAATCTTCCATAAAGTTAGGCACTGTGTTCCTCAGCAGACCCTAATCTGTCTGTGAAATTCCCTCTTTTCATCTTTTCTCAATTATTGCATTATAGTTTGGTGTCTTACCTATGACTCTTACTTAAACCAATTGTTCCTTTTACAGAAGAAAATCCTAAGATGTATGAAATTCCAGGCATTTACTGCTCCATCTGCGCCTTTATTTTTTTCATTAAAGATAATTAAACTTCAGGACATGATTCACTTAAATATATCAGTTTTTTGCTTTTAAAGCCATTCCCACACTCTCACTTGTCTGTTTTCATAGCTACTTTACTCCAAATTCTTCTGTTCATAGGATTGTAACTCATCAGTCCACCAGAGGTGATCTATTTCTTTCCCTTAAAAGGACCACCCTTTACGGACTCCAAACGGTCCAATATTTAGCTTTAAGTTATGGAATACTCTTCCACTTTTCATACGAGTAGCTGGCTCTGTTTCACTTTTTCAATCTAAATTGAAAGCTTAGCTATTACATTGACTCCTATGTCTAGTCTGTCTGTCTCTTCCTCCGCATTATCAAGGCTTGTCATGTCCTTGGGGCACATCTGGTTGGTCGTTTTCTTTTATATGATAAACTGTTTTTCTAGTTTCTTTGTTTTTATAGGGGGGGGGGGCTCTCTCTCGATTAGTTTTACCTACTCAGAGATTTTTTTATTAGACGTTATTAATTTGGTACTGTATTATTTGTAATGTAATTGTGTGTAGTATTGTATGTAGTCTACATTGATGATCAAATGAAACTGAAACTGAAACTGAAACTAAAACCAAACTCACCTGAAGAGTGAATCGTCCCGTTTCACCCAGGCACCTTTGTATTCCCTTTTTGTGTTCCCTTGTGGTCTATTATATTCCATTAGCGTTATCTTGTGTGTGTCCCATGTGTGCTCATCAACTCGCTTGTGAATCGTATTTTGGTTTTCATTTGGTTTCAGTTCACATTACAAGAAACGACAGGCCTTTTTACCTAAACAAGCCTCGACAGGTCTTTTCAATCAGATTGTTCAACCGAATGTAAAGGTTTCTGGTTTTCTGGAGGCTGCCCAGTAACCATGATAGACCTATTTCACAATTAAATTCAATTCGAGGTAAGAGATGTGATTCCCTGTCCTCCCTTTCCAGCAAAAAATCTACATCATATCATTATCTTGCTAATACACGGACAAAACTATTTCATGCGTTACTGAGAGCAATGCACGCTTTCGAGATTTAGATCCACACGTTATATCGAGGCAAGTGATGTTCCTTTCCTGGAGGTATTTCAAAGAATTGACGTCGTTGTGAAAGTGGTCTTTTCAAAAGCCACAGAGCATAAGATGCTTTCAAAGGAGATGAAAATGAAAGCGTTCTGAAGTTCTTATAGGTTTAATTCACAAGTTGGAGAGTGGTCTAAGAAATCAGTTCATCGTAGATTCAGGTAGGCTCTTGAAACTATTTGTATAATTGGTTAGCTAGAAATTGATTCACATTATCAAGAAATGCCCGAAGCGCAATCTGAAGTTGTTGGAGAGATGAGTTCAGTGCCAGCTTCAGCCAGGCTCATGGGGCCTGGTACCGTACCTTGTCCGCGCAAGCGTAGTAGCGTAGCAGGTTGAGGCTTACAAAATAGTTGTTGTTGTTGCTCTCAGCCTTGAATTTCTTGGAAAGAGCTTGGAGACTTGGAGAGAGGAATTGTCGACATGATAAGACAGCGGTTTTTTGAGAAATTGAAATGGTGGTGTTTACTAATGGCAAGCAAGATGAGAGAGATTATCCCATGGTAAGGATCAAAGGCTACTTTGATTTGATACAAGCAATGATTTTAATCCTAAATTTCAACCAACCGTAAGGTAGGCCTATGCTTCTCTCTCGGGTTTTCACCAAACCAATCACGAAGCTGATCTTCAGTTGTTGCTGTTGCTCGTAGCTACGAAGGAGCATAAAAACTCAAGCTCTGATTGGTCAAAATAAATCGTTAGTTCGCATGCGCACCCAAGGTATGGCTGACGATTGGTTAGCTGGTATTGTTTTGCAACAAAAGGTCTTACAGCTCATCTCTCCAACAAGAAGTGTGTGAAGATTTGCAAGTTTACGACGAAGTTGAAACAATACACGAAGAGTATCATCTCATTCCTAACCAGGAGTTACATTCTATTGATAACACAGGAAGCCAACTTCTACTCAGGCCCACGTTTATAAAGTCCCTTGCTCGGTGTATTTGGGTTAGTGTTGTATTGACACTATTGGTTGGCATAGTTCTTGGTATAACTGCAACAACTATTTGGTGGTTAGACTTGAATCTTGTGCATTCTTGCTTTGGTTTTCAAGCTGGCTGGTCGAAAATGCCTATCAAATATCAACGAATTCAACTGATTTCTGAGGTTGTAGAAGGGATGCTGCTTCAGTTATGGTCGTTTACTTGTGTGGTTCCTGCATTTGGTTGGACCATAACAAAGCAGCTCAATTTGCCGATATGGAATGTCCTTGCTTCATGTGCCGATGCCATTTTCCGTCTCTTGTTATTTGCATTTGGCATCTATAGTTATCAATGGAAGTCATATGTTTTGAACATTCTTTTCCTCTTCATAACGTTCCTGAATTTTACAAGAATTGCTCGATATTGTCATGATCAACTTCACCTGGAGCGTAATGTTTACTTTCTTGCAGTGAAACTCGCGATACAATTTTTGCTCGGTTTGTTATTTATGCTGCCTTTTAACTACTTGTTCGTACCAACCTTCACTACAGCAACTACACTTGAGAGGACCATCATGTCCATGTGTTTGCCAATATTATTCGGAATTCCAAAAGTAGTGATAAGCTATGTGATTGGTCGTGTGGATAAAGTTTTCAGTCCAGGCAAAGCAATGATATTTACAATCCCCACACACACTGCAACTACCCTATCATCAAGGCTCATTCAGGCCAACAACGAGGGCTCTTCGCAATTTGTAGCTATAAGTATTGTCCATGGCGTCATCAGCGTACTTGATAACTGTGCTTTGCCACTCAAAACTAAGATTTTGAGATTTGTTTTCAGAAACAAGGGTTTCAAAAGATCACCGCGTGTTTCGCGGCTACTCGCGGATGAGACAATTCTCAACATGCTGACAAATTCTGCCTGTATAATATTAGGCTGCGCATCGGTCAACATCTTGTCATATTATTACTTACGAAAACCTGTTATCGGAGAGAGATACAATGGACATGAGCTTCTGTTAAACTTTATTGAACGAGTCGGTATTGCACTTATTATAGAATTCTTCTGCAATGTTATATCATTGAAAATGCTATCTTATGCATATAACATACCATTATTGAGAGTTTGGAGGAGTAAAAAACATTGGATTATTGCAATGCTCCTGCTTCATACAATTTACGCTGTTATTTATACTCCTAAATACATCGATGATGCTCTATTGGCTTTTGAGCTTAAGACCAGAAACCAAAGTGTTCCTTGCCTTGGACCGTTCGAAAGATTTTGATTACTTCGTATGACAGCCTCAAAGAAAGACAAACTTTGAACTCTGCCTCCGCCTTCATCAACCCAACATCCCCCAGGACACAACAAGAGGAACGGAGATTGTTTATCCACACTGCATCAGGCTAAGGCTTTCGATAGGAAACTTTTTTGTAAAGGTTCTTGATTATTTATGGAATTAAATTTGATATTTCATCATACTTCTTGAGGACGACCGCTTTTCCGCTTTTTGAACCAAGATTTGGCAGAAATAACCACACTATGACAAAAGTAGTATAGAATAGTGTTTTGGTTTGCGATTCACTTCCTATTTGAAACATTTTGCAACTCATAAAGTAACATAAAAAGAGTTTCCTGACCTCGAGTTTGAATTTTGATTGTTTCTGCCAGAGTTTCTTAACTTGCTGGAAGAGCCTATTGCAGTTTAGAAGTAGAAGTAGTAGTTGCATTTTGTTTTGAGTAGGCATGTCAGGATTTCTGGCTACTTAAAACTAACTTAGGCCCACTATGCATGCCGCGGTGAGGTATGGGACCCCTAGCTTAACGTCCTTTCCGAGTGACGGCTGAGTGAGTTCCGGTGAGATGCAAGGTAAGGCCCCGGAGGTCACCCATCCGGAGTTTGACCTCACTCGATCGAGCGTAACTTCAATCACCTGGAGAAAACTGTTTCGAAGAAGGAAGTCGTTGCTTTTGCTATTAGCATTTCATTCTCATTTTGCTCGCGGGACGTTAAAACGCAATGCTAAGTGTGAGAAAATTCCTGCAGATATTTTTTTTCCTTTTACATCAGGATCCATAATGCTTTGCGAAATTTTTGAACAAAGGTATGCAGCAACTGAATATTTGCCTTCGGAATCCAGCAAGATCACGGCGCACGATGGGGTCGATATCGGAGGCGCTGTTCCCCTTCAAATTTGGACTATCATTGGGGCATATGGCTAAAACAACTCTCGCATTCAGCAATGCCATGCTCCTTGTTTACCTTCAGCGAAAGTTTACAATTCTGGACTGAATAAAGCTTAAATCTGGGACAAGAAACAAAAATTAGAGTCCTTCCAAATCCAAAACAAATAACTGTGTTTTACACCATGCGTGCAAATCCTGCCTTTCATTCATTCATTCATTCATTCATTTCATTCATTTATTTTATTCATCCACGACATCCTCTCAGTAAACTTTAAAATTACTTAATTACAGATGAGAGTAATAGATACTTTCTATAAAACCTAATAATCCTATATTAAACGCCAGTACTGTTCTTCCATGGATTCGTGCGTAAATATATATATATATATATATATAAAGATGAACAGAAAGAAAGACGAGCGGAAATGTATCTATATAATGTATTTTATCTCAATTCCCAACTAGTTTCGACCAATATGGTCATCATCAGGAGAATGAGAAATATTTTCAATGCTACGGATTATACAGGCTCTTTTACGAATATGACGTTAAATTGTGTATCACATACTACGTTTTATTAAATGACAGGCTACAGGGGAATAATGTAGTAACAAATAATTGAACGTAATTCTGTAGCTTGTCCTTTGGTTCTTAGACAGATTTTTATAATGATATATTTTCTGGATGGTTCAGTTTGCTGTTTAGGCCATTTGGGTATAAAGTTTTAAGACGTAGGATCCAGCTATCTTCGTGTGATTCTAGAATCGATGTTATTTCATCGGATACGTTCTTTTCAATCCTTTCTATGATTGTAAATTTTGCATCTCTGGAGAAGTTATGGTTTGCTAGGTGAAAGTGTTGCTCGACAGGGAGGAGTTTATGGTGGTCAGTCGATTTGATTCTATGTCTGTAGTTGTTGAGTCGGATGTTGAAAGGCCATTCAGACTTTCCAACATATTGTTTTGAGCAATATGTACATTCTGAGAGGTATATAACATTTTTGCTTTTGCAATTTGATTCGTGGTAGATGTTATATTTCTTTTTAGTTACAAAGCTGGTGAATGAGTTTGTAGTTTTGAGGTGATTGCAACAGAGGCTATATATAGATTGCAACAGAGGCTATATATATATATAGTTCTTTTAAGTATCAATATCGCAAAGAGCAGCAGTAATAAACGGAAAAACATTTGAGGTAGAAAGACAAAAAGAAGACGCCTTGTAGGTAGGACTCGTCTGATGCTATTGTTTGATAAATCAATTGTATATTTTGGTGGGATTGAAGGTGTTGTGGCACAGTGGTGTTATCCTCTGACATTGCAGCCAGAATAGTCAGGCGGAGTGGGTTCGAGTCCCGGTAGGGCCCCACCACGTGAGCGTCATGACAAGGGGTCGCGGACTTGATTAGGTCTGCTCTATTTCTGCGATCCCAGCGCTTGGCGCTGAAAAACGCAACTTCACCTTCAATTCACTTCACTTCACTTCATATTTGCTTATATGTACGTTCATTTGGATTTGAACAGCATTACTGATGAAGACGCAAGTCGAAACGTCTGACAAGTTGTATTTGTTGAGTCTATATTAATATTTTAATACAATTTAAAGATTGAGCTAATGAATAAATATATACATACACATATAAAAACTATCTTTCACTGCTGGAGAAGGAGGTAATGTCTGTCTCGCCGGAGGGTAAGAATTTTAGTAATCTTTCTTCATCTGAACAACTTTGTTTGAAAAAGCTTAAATCTGATAGGAACATAGTCATCAAGGAAGCGGACAAGGGTTCAGGGGTTGTAGTTTGGGATCGGGAGGATTACATATGTGAGGCTAACCGACAATTAGACGATAGGCAGGTTTATGAAGAAGTAGAGGTGGATCCCACGGTTAATTTGGGTAAGACCATTGATTTTAGGTTGAATGAGCTGAGGGAGGAGGACCCGGGATTAGAGGAAGTGACTGATTATTTGCAAGTTAAAGATTCTAGGTTAGGTAGATTTTATTTGTTGCCTAAGATCCACAAGGGTCTTAGTAGTGTTAAGGGGAGACCGGTCATTTCCAACTGTGGTACAATAACAGAACATATTTCAGAGTATTTAGACCACCACCTTAACCCGTTGGTTAGCCAAAGTAGATCATATGTTAAGGACACTAACCACTTTCTATCTAGGCTAAGTAAGTTAGGTAAGATACCAGAGGGGGCTTTGCTGTGTACAGTTGATGTTGTGGGACTCTATCCCAGCATTCCACACGGGGAGGGTTTAGAGGCCATCAGGGAGGCGCTGGATAGCAGGGAAAACCCGGGCGTGGCTACTGATACCCTAGTGGGGTTGGCGTCCTTGGTCTTGGAGAATAATTATTTTGAATTTAATGATAGGTTATATAGGCAGAAATTGGGCACGGCTATAGGTACGAAGTTCGCTCCGGCCTATGCCAATCTCTTCATGACCCGGTTGGAAGAGAGGTTGTTGGATGCTTCAGCTGACAAGCCCCTCGTCTGGATGAGATTCATCGATGATGTATTCTTTATCTGGACGCATGGGGAAGAAAAGTTGAAGTCTTTCATCAATCATCTCAACAGTAGTCACGAAACCATTAAGTTTACTAGCGAGCAATCACGGGATAGTATTAGTTTTTTGGATGTTCAGGTTAGCATGAGGGAGGGGGGAGTCCTTTCGACAGACTTGTTTTGCAAGTTTTTGCAAGTCTTGTCACCCCTGGCACACGAAAAAGGCGATCCCCTATGGTCAGGCTCTTAGGTTTCGTAGGATATGTTCGGAAGATCGCCAATTTCAGGAGAGGGTAGGCGAGTTAGCTGGATGGCTTAAGGACAGGGGCTACGAAGAGTCTTTAGTTAACGAGCAAATAGATAGGGTACGTAGGTTGGATAGGGCAACTCTTCTAGCAAATTCGGGAAATAGGACCAATGACCAAGGGAGGGGGGAAAGGGTTCCACTTGTTGCGACATATCATCCAGCGCTCAATAGTTTGGGGAAGGTTGCCAGGAGACTCCATCCTATGCTCACGAATTCGGAGGAGCATAGGGAGGTGTTTCCTGAGCCACCTTTGATAGCATTTAGGAGATGTAAGAACCTTAAGGACATGCTTGTTAGGGCTAGGCTTAGTAATGAGGGAAATGGGGGACTGATAAGAAGGGATGTTCTCATTGTGGTAAATCTCGTTGTCAAGTGTGTAATGTCATGAGCAATAGTGAGCATTTTCATTCGAACATAGATAGCCGGGAATATAGGATAAACTATTCGTTTAACTGTGACTCGTCAAATGTTGTGTATTTGTTGGAATGTACTGTTTGTGGTGTACAATATGTTGGTAGCACCTGCACGCCTTTTAGGCTTAGGTTTAACAATTACAAGGCGTGCAGTCGTAAGTTTAATTCGGGGGCCTCAGTACCCCAGGCGGAATTCTTCAGACATTTCACTGAAGAAGGCCACCGGGGGTTTCTGAAGGATATTAGTGTCAAGATAATTGATAGGCTAACGGGGGGAAATAGGATGCGGGAAAGCTTCTGGCAATATCGGCTAGATTGCTTTGCCCCTAAGGGTTTAAACACTAGGCAGGTAGATACATAGATCTCATTTTTGTTTGCATTTTGGTTGTTGTGTTGTTTTGATTTTTGCGCTCAGCTTTTCGTTAGGGACACACGCTGTTTTTTTAAGTAAACTCTTTCTGCCCATCCGCTCTTGGATCTTCATATTGTTTGTTTTATTTTAGCACAGGCTTCTCTCAGCTCCGGCGAGACAGACATAGCCACCGACTTCAGCAGTTCTTAATTCTGCGCTTTCTTTTATCTTTCTCCACCGCCTCTGTCATCAGCCGCTACTTTTACACCTTATTGGTACTCATTGTATGTTGGTAGGTCCCGCTTAGGTTATTGTTTTTTTATATTGTTTCTGGATTTTGAGATTGATATGTATGCTCTGTCTGATTAAAAGAACAGTTATTACTGATGAAGGCTTTCGCCGAAACGTTTAAAGAATGTTTTTTTTATGAGTTTTTATATCTACTTTAATTCGCATTGTGAAGGAGCTTATGAGAATATACACATATAAAAATATATATGTATACCTATACACATATATATATATATATTTTGTTTTTTTTCAGCTTAGAAAATGATTCTTTAGCCCATTTTTAAACCGGGTGAGTGTGTTAGACTCTCTTAATTGTGTTGGGATAGCGTTCCATGTTTTTAAACCGGTGTAGTGAAAACCCTTTCTACCGTAGTCTAAATTTAGTCTTGGAAATTGGAGATCAGTCTTGTTTCTCGTATTATGCTTGCTTGTCGAGGATCTTTCAGCAAATTTACCGTGCAGACTCTCAGGACATATCTTGTTAATCATCTTAAACATCTGTACCGACCGATAAAATTGGAATATCTGATTGATGCTAAATGTTGGTCAAATCCAAGAGTCCTTTATTTTTGACGCTTGGATAATTTCAAATGCACGATTTTGCAGTCTCTGAAGGGCTGTTATTTTAGTGTTCGATAAGGCTCCCCCACATTACGTCAGCATGATGACTCTCTACAAGGGCTTTGTACACTTGAAAAAGCATTGATTGTGGGAGGATGTCCTTAAGTTTTTTCATTGCCACGAGGCCCCCAGCAACCTTTTTCTTAACTGATTCATACTGTTCTTCCCAACCTAAAGTATCGTCAACTATTACCCCAAGATATTTTGTTTTGTGAGCCAGCTTAATTATTTCTCGGTTTATAAATAGTTGCGGTAATGATTCTCCTTTTTTCTTCTACGAGGATGGTCTATTATCATGTATTCTGTTTTGATGGGATTGAGACTGAGTTTGTTAATCCTCATCCATTCCGCGATGTTAATAGCTCAGCTTGTGCTGTCTCTATGAGCTCTGCTTGGTTGTTTGAGGATATTGTTATCTCAGTGTCATCCGCATACATGTTGGCTCTTGAGTGTTCGAGACAGTCCTCAAAATCATTCAAGTAAATGATAAAGAGCAGCGGTCCCAAGCATGAGCCTTGGGGAGTTCCACACTCTATTTCCATAATATCAGATACTTGACCATCAATAGAACAATACTGGCTACTATTAGCTAAGTATGATTTAAGCCAGTTGTTCTCTCTACCTTTTACCCCGTATTTGGCTAATTTACTGATTAGAATCTCATGATCCACGGTATCAAATGCCTTTTTCAGGTAAAGAAAAAGAGCGAAGTTAGCTTTTTTGTTATCGATATTTGAGTACCAATGATCTGAGACACCAATCAGCGAGGTAATTGTAGAATGAAGCTTACGGAAAGCGACCTGATTCTTCGTTAGTTTTTTGTTAGACTGGAGGAAGTCAGTTGGTCATGTGCAATTTTTTTCGTATAGCTTAGATAACACTGATAAGATTGAAATTGCCTTTGCAATCCCAACTATGTTATTTACATGATAGGAGAATTTTATTTTATCCAATCAGCGGATTTGTTATGATCCGCTTCGGCCAGTCAGATCGCTAGAATTTACAATTGAATCTGTGGGTGTCAGCGTTATTTTACTAAAGTAAACAAACAGAGCTATGGGAAGATGCCAATAACCACAGTCCTTTCAAAGTGTGCGATGCAGTCGTTTTTGGCCAATTTCATCGATTTAAAACTTTTTCGTAGAAAAGAGGAGTTTTTCTCAAATATTACTGCTTAGATTTTCAATATCTGGATTGGTTCGTCCTAAATCAAAGCTTCAAGGCGGGGCAGGCTCTCCCTGACAGCCTACGCCTAATGACACACACACAAAGCATTCGAGCGAACGAAAGGAAAGGCCAAGATGCTGGGGAAAAGCTCAAGGCAAATAACCACGTTTGAAACATATAATGAAGATTACACAGCGTCTTAATTCATTTTACAGCATTCTGTGCTCAGATGACTTCTTTGTCTAGCAATCGTTGGACCTCTTGGGGTGAAAAGGGGAAAGGGGCTTCAAATCCAGCTTTTCGAAATTGCTTTGCCCTATAAAAAGGTTTAATTTTTTTATTTATCGATAAGGGGTAATACATTCAGTAATGAAAAGAAAAAACTGCTTTACAATGTGTCCTGTCTAAAAACCTAAGCTGATCAACATACATTTCAATAACTTGTAATACTATCAGTACAGTCCTTAACAAGGAATTGAAAACCACCCAGATCGCAGCACGTCAGGTTGATGGGAGACAGATTTTGTGATAGTGAAAGTATTGCTGAATCTGTAAATGAATCCAATTGTTGGATTGGCAATACCCTTACTGACAAGATACCTAAAACATCAAATCCACTTCTAGAGAATGAGTACTCGGTAAACCCACAAAATCTTTGCTTTGAATTCGAGGCTATCAATATATCTCAGTTAGAGACGGTTTTCGGCAAATTCAAAACATCTTAGGGATCTTGTACTGATGGTATTGCTAATTATTTTCTGAAGATAAGCCTGCCCGCAGCGGCGGATCCATACGGTTGCAACAGTAGCTGCAGCTACTGTCAGATTGTCAAGTCAGAGAATTAAAAAATTACGCAAATAGTAAAAGGATAAATCATGGTAAAAAATTTAGATTCGTTAACTATATTCAATCAGAAATTATGAGAACATCGAATGTAGTTGCTAGCTTTAGTTCGAGTGAATCGGTAAATTAAGAAATTGGTTTCCCACAGTTTGAATCTTGTCTCTTGTCCTTGAGAAAGCCCATGCAACTGCAGTGTTCTATTTGGCGACCCATTGCAAAGGCCAAGGCTTCATGCAATGCCAAGCTTATGCTCTCTCTGCTACAGGCTTGCCGCGCCGCTGCCCTTGGCCATGGGGCTACCGTTCTGCTGCTCACTGCATTGCTGGCCAATCAGCATTTGTATCTGAAGGTTGCAAGAAATTGGCAGGAGCTAATGTCACCTTCAAAACTGACGGTAGCAAGCAAATAACAGGAAGGCTTGACGGTAGCAAGCCAATCAGAACTCGTAGAGCCTCAAGCTACCAAGAACTATAGGAGGTCCATTCAACAAGAAGGGAGTGATGCATGCTATGAATCATTCCGAGAACTTTCATTGTCTGAGAACAGAGGTCCACTTTGGCCTTATATCAACGTTCAGAATAGTGACGATGGTTAGAAATGTTGGCCATTCAAGCGTGAAAGATGACAAGAAGAAAGCAAAGGGCCCGAAGATTTTTCAAATTTCATCCTCCTAGGGAATGAATGTTGCAATAGAGGGGATGGGACATCCAAAGCTGAGATAAGATTTTTTGTGTCAAGATTTCTTTCATCCGACTCTCTTTTTGGCATCTGTTTATAATAGCTTTTTCTTGCAAGAAATTCAATTACAAAGTGTTTCTTTTCGCGAAGGACATCCACCGATAAATTTCATGTTTTATCGAGATCATGGGCATGGTAACCAAAGTGTTGTAAAGTGGGCGTTTCCTAGAGAATTTTAGGGCGTCGTCCAAAAATTTTCCAAGGGCCCCGCCCCCAGACCCGGATCATACTTCGGTCAGATTCTATCCTAGATCTGCTCCTGTGCCCGTTATCGCTGAATCACTTTGTGAAATTTTTAATCTTTTAATCGCAACAGGTGTATTCCCAGATAGCTGGAAAATTGCAAGAGTGGCTCCTATTTTTAAAAGTGGTCAATGAAATGATCGTTCTAATCACAAACCAATTACAGTGCTGCCGTTTCTGTCCAGGGTTTTCGAAAAGCTGATTTTCAACCAGCTTTACGACTACCTTGACGAAAACTGGCTTCTTTTTTCTAAGCAGTCTGGGTTTAGATCGCTGCACTCTGTTGTCACCTGTCTGCTTAACTGTACGAACGATGGATAAGGGTCATTATACAGCGATGGTGCTCATAGACCTCAAAAAAGCTTTTGACACTGTTGATCATGAAATTCTTCTTAAAAAGCTGAAGGAGTATGGTATCATAGGTCTTGAGAATACCTGGTTGTCATCTTATCTGGATAATAGAATGCAATTCTGCAGAGTTAATCGGGTGTCCTCAAAGCTTGACAATGTAAATTATGGGATGCCACAAGGCTCTTGTCTTGGTCCTCTTCTGTTTTTGATATATATCAATGATCTGTCATTTTCTCTTCAAAGTAGTCAGGTCACCATGTATGCGGACGATACCACCATATCAAATTCTTCCAATACCATCGATGATCTCAACAATAACCTAAAAAGAGACTTGAAGCAGTGGAAATGTTGTTAAGACACAAGCCGTGGTTGTAGAATCTCGACCTAATCTTAAAAAGATCTTTGACAGAAAGTTCAGTCCCCCTCCTTTGCTATAGGTGACCCACAAATCGAGATTTTTGAGAAAACTAAATACTTGGGAATTCAGCTAGGACAACATCTTGTTTTGGATGAACACATTAGATTCTTGCGTGCTAAGGTCTCTCGTGCCATAGGGTTTTTAAAGTATGCTAAGGAAATATTACCCCAAGAAACCCTTAGCCAGATATACAGAGCAGGCCCGTCGGAAGCGAGGGAGCTGGAGGGCTTCAGCCCCCCCCCCCCCAATAATTTGCCGAAGTTTGTTGATTTGTAAGTGAAAAAGGCTGTGGAAAGCCAAGGTTGTAGGAATGAAGATTTGAACTCGTATATATTCGAGGAAGCTACTAGAATCTATCAAAAATGTAATATCTTTTGATGTCATACAAGTCAAAACTTTCAAAATTTTCCTTCAAAGACCTTCATTAGACGTGATCCTTTGCTTCCGTCAATGGCAGATTTTCCAAAAATAGGGCGTTTCCCAAAGATCTGAAGGGCATAGTCATGAAAAATTTTTCAGGGGCAATCTTCATCGCTTCCCTCGCACCTTGTTTCAGCCCCCAACATGAATTTCGTTCTGACAGGCCTGTAGAGGTATCGTAGAACCGCATTTCCGCTACTGTTGCTCCGTGGGGGGAGCTGTGGGGAATCCAGAAGACTTACAGTGCAGAAATTACAAAATCGTGCTGCCAGAATTGTAACAAACAGTACCTACGATGCACCTGCTAATGCCCTTATGCAAAAGTTAAAGCGGCCAAATGTCGCTGAAATCATAAAACAAGAGACGGCGACGATCGTTTACAAATCCTTAATTGGTCTTGCACCAACATATCTCTCAAATATCTTTTCAAAGAACTCATCACGGGGAATTTTCAAGTTGATAAACTCTGAGACTGACTTACGCATCCCTCTTTTTAAGACCAGTAATGGGCAAAAATTATTCTCATATCGTGGTATACATTTGTGGAGCAGCCTTGAACCTGGGGGTAAGCAAGCACTCTCTGTATATGCGTTTAGGACCCTCTTCTCAGTCTCTGATGTCAATGCAAAGCTACTCTCCTCAGTCTCTGATGTCAATGCAAAGCTACGATCTTTCAAGAGACCTCTGAGGTCATCTTGAAGCGAGTTTGCTCTTTGGTATGGTCCTCATCCATTTGGCATCTTATGATAAAAAGGATGAAAAAGGGATAAAAAAGGATGAAAAATGATGCCAAAAAGTACCCCAGTCTATGGTGTACTTACAAGCAATTCCGTAATGAAGTAACATTTAAAATTCTCCTATGCAGCTATCTCTTGTTTGAATGTTGATGAAAGAAACTAATTGGTGATCGCTGCATCCCTGAAACTGCGAGTCATCCCTGTCGATGTAACTGGTGATCGCTGCATCCCTGAATCTGACTTGATTTTTCAGCAGTCCTTTTTCTTGAGAAGGATTCTTCAATTAAAGCCAAAGCAAAGTGATTTTTAATTTAGATTAAAGTCAATGAAGTCTGAGTGCTCCTATTTGCCAATTTTGTCGCCCATTATGCCAATTAGTTTTCCAGTTTAGGATTAGCAGTTTAGGATTATCCATTATCCTTACATTCTATTTTTGATATTTTCACAGCATACGTTTTGTTAACTTCTCTGCTGCTAACAAAATGTCCCAAGCAACAAGGAGCTGTTTTGCGCACTTCATAGCGGTTTACAGATATTATAACCAAGAATGAATCTTTGTGAGTCATCAAAGGGGCCCTTACACTTGTTCCCATTGCTCAGTTTCATGAAACAAGTGCTCATTTAGTAACTGCATTACTACGCTTTTAGAAAATGTTTTATTTCCGAAAGTAACAGCATAAATAGAGTTTACCTTCTGATTTTTTTCTGCCTACTTTCTGCATTTTTACATTACAGTTAGCCAAATTTTGTAAAAAGTTGTTTCCATTCATTTCTGTTGCTTGTTAGGTCGTTGTTAACGTTTACATATTTTTCTTTGAGTTCATTTAAAACTTGGTTGTATCATGTTGTGATGAGGCGTCCTCTTGGTTTTGGGACTACTCCGATAAACTCATTTATTGCTTGTCTGCATTGCGCATTTTCAGGGAAGCGCAATGCATGTCCAAACCCTCTAATTCTTTGTTTTTGAATGATTTTCTGCCAAATTTCTTGTTTCATTATTTTCATCAAATTTTCATTCGATATTTTTGTGGGCCATTTTATATCAATTGCTTTTCTCAGAAACTTCCTTTAGGTGGCATCAATTTGTTCCTTGTTTTACTAGTAGCTATCCATAGGCAGCTATCATTCATGTAGACACTCCTTAGGAATGCATTGAAAATTTCCCTCTTTTTCTCTATATTTACATTGCTTGTCCATATTTCTCTTAGGTCGTTCCTGACAGTTGTGACTAGCATAGTACGGTTTTTCCATCTTTTTCAGTATCTACCTTTGACCCTAAATATTTGCACCTTGACCATGTGCTATAATCAGTTGCCGCGATTTACAATATGTTGTTCTGTTTTGTCTTCATTGCATAGAAGATTTCTGCTTCTCAAGATTCCTGGTATAGTAGATTTGATCTATTCAACTGCTCTTTTTATCTTTTGTTACTATAACGCTTCCACAGTCATCTGCAAATCATGTATCAGATTTTCGTGGTTCTTGCATTATTTTGGGGCTTTGCATGGGGGAGACGGCAGTCATGATCTTTTGATTATTGAGGGAGCGCAGTTCCAAGACGTTGAGGAAATGCAAAACTGTGATCACTTAGATGGATGTTATACTCAAATGCTTTTACAAGGTATAGGATGAGAAATATCGTACTAAGATAGTCTCCTTGTAGTAATTCGGTGTTTGTTGAGAAAGGTTAGCTGAAACTGTTTCCACATCTCTGTATTCTATTCCCTCAAGCATTACTCTCATTATATGCAATTTATTTACTATGTGTTTCAGATCTTCTATTACCTTCTGATGACCCCTTCAAATATTAGGGATAAATCATCGGCAAGAATTAAATTCAAATTAGTTAGCAATACATAGGCGCTACAATATCTGCGAAATTTCAAACCTGGGAGGGCCAGTGGACCGGCCGACATCCCTACAAAATTATTGAAAGATTCGGAAGAATACGTTTCCCAGCCCCTGTGCCAAATATTCAGTTCTTCGCTTACAACTGGAGTCTTTCCAGAACTATAGCAATGGCTGCCCCCATTTTCAAAACTGGAATCAGGGATGATTTGAATAAGTATAGGTCAATTTCTGTTCTTTGTACCATCATTAAGATATTGGAAACAATTGTTCATGGCCAGGTTGTGGACTATTTTGTAGAAAATAAAATGTTGGTAAAAAGTCAATACGCCTATCGAAAGCTGCATGCAACCATTACATCGCTAATTAAAAGCACCGATTATGGGCTTTCAAATATTGATATTCCAAAAAGTTGAACTTGACTTTATCTTGGATCTTAAGAACGCCTTTAACACCGCTAACCACATGGTTCTCCTTGACAAACTTGAAGCCTATCGAGTCGGTGGTACCGAAATGATGTGGTTTAGGTCATACCTTAAATGAAATCGACACGGATAAAAGCTGGCCCGGGCAAGGTCAAAGTAGCATCTATTGTGCTCAACAATTTTGACACATCCGGCTGCATTGTGTTATTTATAGCGGCTACGTAGAGATTACACTGTTGTGAATGGTGTGTAGTACTTTTTCTCAATTTTTTCCTCTTTTAACCTGCGAAACTAGATATTTCAATATGCTAAAAAGTGCGAAATGACGTCATTTTGTAAGACATCACTTCACGTTGACCTTAACGAGGCTGCCAAATGTGTTGACATTCCTTGCGTTCCTTTGGCAATCAAAACAGTCATGATTACATTGTTTAATATTTCAACACTGTTTTATTTCAAAGCAATTAGATGGCTTACTTTGAATAAAATCTTGATTGTTTCGATTGCCAAAGGAACGGAACGATTATACCACCTACATTGCTAGCCTCCTTATCATGCATTTGCACACTCGCACAAAATAGAAAATGGCGACGATATTTGGTCTAACGTAAGAAAATTAATCGTCAAATTCATGGAAGTTCAAGGCATGAAAACTTGGAAAGAACTGACGACTGGTGTTCAGCAGTTGGTAAAGTTGCTTGCCAACAATAATCTTATGAACCCCAGACCTGTCCTTTAATGGGCGAAGTTCCAAAACCATGAAAGTACTATGTGGAATTGCTTAAGGATCCTGTGTCGTTTCTTTTACTTATCATTTATCTAAAGGACTTTGAAGATTTTCTGCAATTTCAATCTACCAGGAGAGTCAGGAAAAGTTAGCACGTTTTGAGGGCTGTGGAATAAAAAGATTGTGACCGATATCTAAAACTAAAATGTTAATCTATCAGACATAAGTTTACTTCGATGTGAAAATTTTGTCTGAAAAATGTCACTCATTTTATAGACTCAGCAATTAGTATGGTGCTAGATTTCACATTCCATTCTGGTCTATGATTTACTTGTTGTTGCATTTGAAATTCATTCATAAAACTGACAATGGCATTTTGATGCAGAATAAATCACGGACCAGAATGAAAAGCGGAATTCTCGGTTCCCAAGCTCTTCATTGGCATTTTTCTAATAGACGATTGTACTAAAGATGGCGGTGAGGAATTTTTTGCCAAGATGCATTGCGTTTTTTAATCGAATTCCTATAGGATCGTTAAGGATTCGTAATTAGAACGCAGTGCATCTTGGCAAAAAATTCCTTGCCTCTATCTTTAGCGCAGTCGTCTATTGTTGGGTATTAAAGATGTGTTATTTTACCAAACAAGGTTATCTTATGTAAGTTAGTCTCTGACAGATAGATTAACTTTTCATTAAAGACCCATGACTGACCAGCATCCTTTGCGGGCCCCGAATACTCTTCCCCACAGCTTCCATTAATTTCTGTATACAGAAAATAGCTGTGTTCGTAATCCGTGTTAATCTTCGATTAAAATAACTTAAATGGACGACAAATTATATCAATGGCTTCCTTAGTCCATAAACAATGCATTTAAGCATGTATTTTCACTCTGGATGGTCAGAGCTACGCAAATTGGAGGCAATAATTATAGGTCAAAGTAGACAGGAAGAAACCTGAGAAAAGGAGGGGAAATCTTGCTTATTTGCAGACAAACAGACACTGGAGACTGAATTACCTTTACGATCAAACATTAAACTCAACAAGGAATAGCATCTAAAAGCCTGAAAATCAAATTACGAGGAAATAATGAAGGAACTGTACCTCATGTTTTGGATGAGCTGGCGCCCGTAGAAGAAAGAGATTCGTAGGCCAAAATTTACGGATCTAAGCTGGTCTGTTGGTCTTCTTCGTCGAAAGATCCAAGAAACAAAGCCCCGTAGTTATTCCTTCGATGTCCACTTCAGAGCTGTGCCGATCCTGGAGCGAGATCTAGAGGTAATTCTTGATCTTCTCTGCCTTGCGATTTCATGTTTTCCGTGCAAGCAAAGAAGCCAGGAGAACGCTGCAAGTAAGCATCTTCTTACGTCCTGAACCTCCAGTACAATAACTGCGTTGTTGTTGTATCTAGTGTCAGTTCAATAGTGTTCAGGACATTATAGGTGCTTACATGCAGCATGATGAATAACCGTTTGGCGGTTGAAAGAACGGTAGACTTACTACATCGTCGTAGTTATCAATATTGACAATTCTGTGTGGGTCTCGCTTGATGAATCATAAATTAGGTTAATTGTTATCAGTCCATCAATTTTTGTAAACAAAAACAAAGGCACGCAAAGGTTGCTGGTCAGTCATGGGTCTTTAATGAATATCGACCTCCCATTTTTTATCCCACAGCCAGCCTAACAAGTAAACTTTTTTTGACTCACACAGTACAAGCATGTACACAAAGGATAAGTATACAACACAGGGCCGTAGGAGCGTTTAGGGAGTTTATGGAACCACGACGGCAACGGCAATTGCAACGCAATGTTGCTTTTGTTTCATAACTTCAGATTCAAAAGATTTCTTGTTTTTTGTTCGAATTTGCTTCCCTTGAGAGTCTCTGAAGTTGTCAATTTCACAACTTGAAAACCCTATTTTTGGCGTTCTGTACTGCAGATCTCGGCCTCCGAAGTAAAACTCAGTCTTTTTGAATGTTTCTCTTCAAACTGAAAAATGTGGTTTTCAGGAATCTCTGAGTTATAGAAAGCCTCATTTTGGCCTTTTGGACGATATATTAAAGGTAGCGTACGGAGACAATACTTCCTTTGCAGAATACCAGTTGACGTTCTGGCTGGTGTTGCCGTCCTGGTTTCGTAAACGGCCAGGTGAAAACCGCGGACCCCGCGGACCTCGCGGACTTCGCGGACTTTTCGTGGCCGTAAGTCCGCGACTTTCTGAGTCCGCGTTTTTCATTTTGGCATAGGGTGAAAGTGAAAACCGCGGACTTCGCGGACTTTTTCAAAACTGATCTAAAATCTCTGTCTTGGCTTTTCAGTTCACAGGAAACACATTCTGAAAGTTTTCGTAAATGTCAACCGTACATCCAACGTACGTTTAATTTATTTTCTGTCTGAGTTTCAGTTGTATTTTTGAGGTTGTTCTTTTCATTTAGGCCACGCGCTCTAGAATATACGATATTAGGACACTAGTATTGACGTGTGCCCCTTGTTCCCTGAAATTTCATTTGTTCCTATGCATCAGTAGAAGCAGTGAACGAAAAAACTTGAAAACACAACGCTGTGCAAAGGTCCGCGAAAGAAAGTCCGCGTTTTTCATTTTGGCATAGGGTGAAAGTGAAAACCACGGACTTCGCGGACTTTTTCAAAACTGATCTAAATTTTCCGTCTTGGCTTTTTAGTTCACAGGAAACACATTCTGAAAGTTTTCGTAAATGTCAACCGTACATCCAACGTACGTTTAAATTATTTTCTGTCAGAGTTTCAGTTGTATTTTTGAGGTTGTTCTTTTCATTTAGGCCGCACGCTCTAGAATCTACGATATTCTCAAGATAATCTCACTCAAACTGGACACAATAAACAACACTAACATCATGAATGAACAACTTGTTCGCAGAGGGCTCCACTTAAATCAGCACGGAAATGCCAGGTTTGCACAAAATCTTATCAACAAATTACGATATGTTTGACGGAGCATTTATTGAAAATCATGACCCATCCCCGACTCAAACCCTTAACAGGGAGGCTGCCTGCAATGCTGCTTTTGCAGCTAAAAATCTGACACCCACAAGTGATACTGTTGCGTATGGCAGGTGTCATCAGCATTTAGGATTTAAAAAGGGTATGGCAATTGCATCCCTGAATATCAACGGTCTTCGCAGTCACCTAGATGAGGTTCAGCTACTAATTGGGGACCTTGGGATTCAAATTCTTGCCTTGAATGAGACTAAGCTCGATCCAGAATTCCCAAAGGAGCTTACTTTTCATTTCATTTTCAAATCAATATTTAAAGTTGGTATTTACAGTAGTATCAAGCTGACACTAATTCAAACCAACTATTTACAAAGCATAGTATATACAAAAATAGAAAAGATAGTATTTATAATCAGCGACATATTTTACAGGTGCATCTATCTGCTGTCCAATCTTTGATCCTCTTTTTAAAATGTGACAGAGTTGGTACTTGTTTGATACTGTCATCAAGAGTGTTCCATAGGAAACTACCTCGAAAAGACAGTGAATCGAGTCCAAAGCCAAGTGTCTTAATTCTTGGCAGCTTACACAAGTTTTGTATTCTTAGATTGTACATTATGGGTTTCTTTTCATGAAATTCCCATACAATTGAAGGGTTCAAGTGATTCATGGACTTGTAGATTTCTGTCATCAGTTTCTGCAAATTCTTTATATGCATGCTATTGCTGCCACTTCGAGCGAGCAACGTTTCAAATGAAGATTCGTAGTCTTCATAGAGGATCCGAAGCGCACGTTTATGAGTGCGGTCAATTTCTTTATTTGCACCTTTATTGCAGAATAGCCATATCAAAGGGCAATAATTGAAGTTCGACAAAATTACCGCATTACAAACTGTTAATGCCTGCTCTCGAGAGATATAATTATTCAGCCTAGCAAATGCACTGACCTTTTTGTTGACTTTGGAACATAACGTTTCAATGTGTTTGCTAAACGTTAATTTGCTGTCAATTTCCACTCCTAGAAGTTTAACGTGACCTGCTGTAGGTATTTTGTTTTCCTCGATGTTAAGACGAAGTCTTTTTTCCCCTTGCAAACCAAGGAACATTAGCTGGAATTTTTTAGGGTTAGCAACCATTCCATTACTTTTAAACCATTCGAGTAATTTACTGAGATCATTCTCCAAATTGGTCACTATTTCTTGTAGATCATGTCCACATGAGTATAAGGTGTTATCATCTGCAAAACTAGTGTGTTACTAGTGTGTCTGGGTACCAGCAAGAACATCTGGAGAGGACATGCAATGGTGGGAGTGTTTCCATTTATATTAGGGACTCTATCAAGTACAAACGTCGTCTTGATATCCCTAATGATGACTTGGAACTCATCTGTATTGAAGTAGAACCTCCAAAGAGCAAGTCATTTCTTGTTCTTGCTTGGTACCGTCCACCGAGCGACCCTGTTGGATCTTTCAATAAGCTGGAAAAAGTTCTCTCTTTTTTGGACAAAGAGGGCAAAGAAATAATCCTCTTAGGGGACACCAATTGTGATCTCACTCCAAAACAAGCTGAGCAGCCCATAGATAACAATTCAAAGCACATGCTTGATCTCTATGAGTTGTTCAGCTTCAAACAGCTTATTGAGGGACCGACTAGGGTCACTGTAACCACTTCCTCTATAATTGACCATATTGCTACAACACATGCCAGAAACATTGTAAAATCCGGAGTGTATGAAGTTTCCCCGAGTGACCATTATATGGTTTACTGCATTCGAAAATTCAATGGAGCAGTGGAAAAAGGCCATAAAATGATCAAAACTCGGAAGATGAAAAATTTCAACGAAGAAGCATTCCTGGCCGATGTTTCTGGCATTTGTTGGGAGCAAATGCTTACTGAAACGGATGACATAGATGTTCTTGTAAGCAACTGGTCAAACCTTTTTTCTTTGATCATAGAGAAACATGCCCCAATGACTGTAATGCGTGTTTCGGAGAAGTACTGCCCCTGGATCGACAAGGACCTGAAGAAACTAATGCAGACCAGGGATAAGCTAAAAAAGGCTGCAGCCAAAAGAAAGTCCCAATTCCTTATGGACTCTTATAGACAGGTCCGTAACAAGGTCAATGTCCTAAATATCCAACTAAAGAAGCAGTACTATACTAATAAGATCTCTGCATGTCAAGGTAACATGAAGGAATCATGGAAGGCAATCAATGAACTCCTCAATAAGCGATCAAAATCCAGTAACATTGATTGTCTTAACCCTATAGTGGTTGGGCTATTTGATAGTACTATTTTGGTTGGGGGGGGGCAAAAAAGCCCCCCCTATCTAACTCTTGATTGGTAATAGTTACAGCAACCAAATTTGGTGTGGTAAAAGCCTCAGGCATGTACTTTCTGTAAATATAAAAATTAACCCAAAAATAGCCATAATTTTTGCTCACGTCAGCATTTTCCTCTGTGTGGTCAAGAAAAGCGGCAAGATTTGCCAAAATCAGGAAAATCGCGATAAAATTAAATTTGGAGCATATTTTCAATCCAAACACAATACTTATGATAGAATGCATTAAATAACACTACATTACAAAAGAAATTTGCAAAATATGCCACTTCCGCTCTTTTTTTCGCGATAATTGAGATTTGAGAATTTGCGATTTTTCCTGAGTCAGTCCCAGAAAATTGTCTCCCGCCCCCTCATTTTTGAAAATATTTCAATGAAACTTTTTGAGAAGTTGCATAATAAGTAGTTGCAAAAAGTCAAGAAGTTTCATGGCTATGAAATTCTTCCTGGCAGAGTTATTTAAAAAAATCTACTAGGGGGGGCAAATTTGCCCCCCCCCCAACCAAAATAGGGTTAAAGAGTCTGGTTCCGAAACTGTTCATAAAAAAGATATTTCTAATGCAATGAACAGTTTCTTCTGCTCAGTAGGCAAGGATCTTGCTGAAAAAATAGATCCAGCCCCAAATCCCCTTCTTGCAGGTGACTATGAAATTAACAAACATAAGGCAACATTTCATTTCAGGACTATTGAAGTGCAGGAAATCAGGGATGCATTTGCAACTGTCAAGACAGCAAAGAGCTTTGGGACTGACAACATCTCTAGCTACTTTCTGAAGCTTGCGCTGCCTTTAATTGAAAACTCGCTTGCTTTCTTGTTCAATACATCCATTGAAACAAGTCGTTTCCCCGACTCATGGAAAGTTGCTAGAGTTACTCCGATCTTCAAAGATGGAGACAGGGCTGATAAGTCCAACTATCGACCAATATCAGTCTTGCCTGTCATCTCAACGCTCTTTGAAAAATTAGTAACAAATCAGCTCTACCAGTATATGAATGATAACGGCCACTTTTCATGCGGCCAGTCCGGCTTTTTGCGTCTTCATTCAACAGTAACTTGCTTCCTAAAAAATACTGACGACTGGTACAATGGAATGGATCTTGGAAAGCTTGTGGGTCTGGTGTTCATTGACCTTAAAAAGGCGTTCGATACTGTTGATCATAGCATTCTCTGCAAAAAGCTTGAGCTTTACGGTGTACATCATCGTGAACTCTCTTGGTTCAAATCCTATCTAACGAATCGGAAACAATTTTGTAGGGTTAATGGGATTGATTCTGAAATCGGGGACATAGAAATTGGTGTGCCACAAGGTTCATGTCTTGGCCCTCTTCTCTTCCTTGTCTACATCAATGATCTCCCACAAGCAGTCCTGGATTCCAACGTGTCCATGTATGCCGATGATACCAGTTTGTGCTACCAGTCTCACGATATGACTCGGCTGAATGAGGCTATTAACAGTGATCTTACAAAACTGGACACTTGGCTACAAGGCAACAAGCTTTCCCTGAATGTAGCAAAAACTCATTCTATGCTTATCTCCTCCAAGCAGAAACATAGTAGTCTCAAGGGTCAAAATAAGAACTTGAAATTGAAAATACGTGATAGTGAGCTGGATGTAGTCAAAAAGACTAAATACCTCGGTTTGCAAATTGACTGTTCTTTGGATTGGAAAGAACAGATCAAGACAGTGTCTGCCAAGGTCTCCAGGGCAGTTGGATTTCTAAAACATGCGAAGTCTTTTCTTCCGAAAGAAACTTTGCAAACTCTCTATACAGGTATTGTGGAGCCTCACTTTCGATACTGCTGTTCTGTCTGGGGCTGCGCTGGTTCAAGTGAAATTAATCAGCTACAAAAACTTCAAAAGCGTGCTGCTAGGATAACAACGAATAGCAGCTTTGATGCCCCAAGCAGACCTCTTATCCAAGAGCTGGGATGGCAGACCGTTGACCAACTGATTTCCAGTGAGTCTAAGACAATGGTCTTCAAGTCCCTGAATGAGCTGGCTCCACAGTATCTGTGTGACTTGTTCACCCGAAATTCGCATTGCTCATCATATAGTCTTCGTAACACTGGGACCGACTTGAGGTTACCGATGAAAAGGTCAAACAATGGCCAGAAATGTTTCTCTTATAGAGGTGCTAAACTATGGAATAGCCTGTCAGCCGAGTCAAAGCAGGCAACCTCTCTGCATAGTTTCAAAAAAACTATTTAGAAACAGACACTTTTTCCTTTCACTTTTACTGTAAAGTTTTTAACATCATTGTATATAAGTTTTAGATATTGTAAATAAGGTTTTATAGTTTAATTAGATCCATAGCTTTTTCCTTTTGTATTATATTGTAACTAATGTTTTTATCGGAGGGCCCCTTGAAAACCAACTTGTTGAAGGGCAACCCTCCTTAAAAGAATTAAATATAAATATGAAATATGAAATATGAAATATATTAGGACACAAGTATTGACGTGTGCCCCTTGTTCCCTGAAATTTCATTTGTTCCTATGCTTCAGTCGAAGCAGTGAACGAAAAAACTTGAAAACACAACGCTGTGCAAAAGTCCGCGAAAGAAAGTCCGCGTTTTTCATTTTGGCATAGGGTGAAAATGAAAACCGCGGACTTCGCGGACTTTTTCAAAACTGATCTAAAATCTCCGTCTTGGCTTTTCAGTTCACAGGAAACACATTCTGAAAGTTATCGAACATGTCAACTGTGCATCTCATTCTACTTTTCTTCTACATTCTTTCTGATTCCAGTTGAACTTTTGAGGTCGCTCTATTCATGTTATAAAATCTACGATATCAGGACACAAGTATTGACGTGTGCCCCTTGTTCCGTGAAATTTCATTTGTTTCTATGCATCAGTCGAAGCAGTGAACGGAAGAACCTAAAAAACAACTCTGTGCAAAAGTCCGCGAAAGAAAGTCAGCGTTTTTCATTTTGGCATAAGGTGAAAGTGAAAAACGCGGACTTTCTTTCGAGGACTTTTTCACAGAGTTGTTTTTTAGGTTCTTCCGTTCACTGCTTCGACTGATGCATAGAAACAAATGAAATTTCACGGAACAAGGGGCACACGTCAATACTTGTGTCCTGATATCGTAGATTTTATAACATGAAAAGAGCGACCTCAAAAGTTCAACTGGAATCAGAAAGAATGTAGAAGAAAAGTAGAATGAGATGCACAGTTGAAATTTACGAAAACTTTCAGAATGTGTTTCCTGTGAACTGAAAAGCCAAGACGGAGATCTTAGATCGGTTTTGAAAAAGTCCGCGAAGTCCGCGGTTTTCACTTTCACCCTATGCCAAGATGAAAAACGCGGACTTTCTTTCGCGGACTTTTGCACAGCGTTGTGTTTTCAAGTTTTTTCGTTCACTGCTTCGACTGATGCATAGGAACAAATGAAATTTCAGGGAACAAGGGGCACACGTCAATATTTGTGTCCTAATATCGTAGATTCTAGAGCGTGTGGCCTAAATGAAAAGAACAACCTCAAAATACAACTGAAACTCTGACAGAAAATAAATTAAACGTACGTTGGATGCACAGTTGACATGTTCGATAACTTTCAGAATGTGTTTCCTGTGAACTGAAAAGCCAAGACGGAGATTTTAGATCAGTTTTGAAAAAGTCCGCGAAGTCCGCCGTTTTCACTTTCACCCTATGCCAAAATGAAAAACGCAGACTTTCTTTCGCGGACTTTTGCACAGCGTTGTGTTTTCAAGTTTTTTCGTTCACTGCTTCGACTGATGCATAGGAACCAATGAAATTTCAGGGAACAAGGGGCACACGTCAATACTTTTGTCCTAATATCGTAGATTCTAGAGCGCGTGGCCTAAATGAAAAGAACAACCTCAAAAATACAACTGAAACTCTGACAGAAAATAAATTAAACGTACGTTGGATGTACGGTTGACATTTACGAAAACTTTCAGAATGTGTTTCCTGTGAACTGAAAAGCCAAGACAGAAATTTTAGATCAGTTTTGAAAAAGTCCGCGAAGTCCGCGGTTTCCACTTTCACCCTATGCCAAAATGAAAAACGCGGACTCAGAAAGTCGCGGACTTACGGCCACGAAAAGTCCGCGAAGTCCGCGAGGTCCGCGGGGTCCGCGGTTTTCACCTGGCCTTTCGTAAACACTCTTTTTTTCAGATTGGAGGGGCACAAATTCGCGGCGAAGGCATAAAGCTGTTGGGGGTCCGGGGGCTCCTCAAGCCATGTCCTTTTTTCTTTTGGCAACGCCCTTCTGTGAATGATGAAAAGTAATTTTATGGTCGGAGGTCGGCAGGTGAAATAGGAAATTTATGAATCTAAATGTATTTCAAGCAGGCTACCTGAAACTAAACTACGATACAAGAATACTTGGCCAAAAACAACACAAGTTTTCCTACCTTAGATAAGATAGGAATCAAATGTTTTAGCCGATTTTTGCTCGTTGCCCATGGCCGGAAACCATCAAAGCCTCATTTTCACGGACCAATCAGATGGTGAATAAGCGAGGAAGACAGAAGAAATGTATGAAAATTTTTCTCAACTTTACCAACCTTCATAAAGCGCAACCAGGACAAAAAACTGCTGGAACTTTCCCAAATTTTTTTGAAGATATCTACGCACCATATGTTTGGGTATCCAGATTTGGATGCCGGTTTAAATACCTCACAGTTTGGTGGAGATATAGGGTTTTCCATTAGGCAACATCGGCCGAGGCTTGCCAAGCCTTGTTTACGCCACTTCAAGTCAGGTGATAAAGCCTCTTGATAAAACCTCCTTTCAATTTCATTACTAATTTCGAACCATGCCATGAATGCAAAGAGTAGTACACTTACCTCACATAAGTATTGCACCATTGAAAACAAAATGGCTGCCTAAAGTTTCTTGCAACTCAATCAACAAAATTTGTGTAATAAAGTATCAGCATTTACAGGTTTCTCCACTGGGTGTTTTTGGACAGAAAGTAATTGCTTATCCATCTTCTCTTTAATTAAGGTAAAATGAAGTGTTATTTTGTTGATTTCTTCGATGAATTAGCAAAAACTTTAGAACAACATCGAACAAGATTTTAGTAAAAAATCTAGAAGAGTAGGCCATGTCGAAACGAGGAATGAACAGATTTCTTAGAGCGAAGGTAACAAAATCTCGTTGTTTTCAAATCTGGACTCTGCAAACTTCATTGCCATGAAAAAAGTTTCCCTCTTTGAATAGGGTAAAAGAATAAAATTTAAGTAAACAATTAGGAAGTCATTCAAGGTTTAATGAACTTGAATCAATCTTAGGAGAAGTCATGTTGAAAAAACCAAGCTCCAGTCACTTTCAAGCTTTTAATCACCTTCAAACTAAATTCGAGCGAGAGGATATTGTGAGGTATATCCAAATCAAGATATTTAATTGTCAACCACCTACCTAAAGTTTCCCATGAACAAAATTAATGCTAATGTGATCATAGCGAAATAGTTTGCAGAATCCAGATTTGAAAATTACAAAGTTTTGTTATCTTTGCTCTAAGAAATCTATTCATTCTTCGTTTTGTTATGGCCTAGTTCTCCAGTTATCCAGCCAAAATCTTGTTCAATGTTGTCCTCAGGTTTTTGTTAATTTATCAAGGAAAGCAACAAAACAACATTTCATTTTACTGTTAAATGAAAAGTAGACAAACAGACAATTATTTTCCCGCCAAAACACCCCGCAGGGAAACCCTTAAAATGCTGATGCTTTTGTCATGCAAATTTTGTTGCTTGAGTTACATGACATTTTTGGCCGCCATTTTGGATGCGGTGGTGCAATACTTACGTGAGGTAAGTGTATAATACAGAAATTTCTCAAGAGTATTGCCATATGACTTGAAACGTGTGAACTAACCGAAGCAAATTTCTTCAGTTCACAAAGAAATCGAAGGGGCATTGAATCTTGAACGAAAGAAACTGCGGTGGAAGGACAATAGCAAGAACAATTGGAAACGTAAATATTTGCCGCTCTGAGATCGTTGTTAAAATAATCACTATTGTTGTTGCCATAACAAGGACAGATTTCGTTCTGAGCCAATCAGCGAGTTTGTTTACATCTGTGAGATTGACCAATCACACTACGTAATCTAACATCACGTGATACACTGTGATTTTACGGGAAATCAGAAGCTGTGGGGATGAATACGAAAATACCCTCCCCCAAAAACCGACGATGTGCAAGTGGATTTTTAACCAACCATCAATGTTTTTACATTTTCTGTTAGAAAACAAGCTTGCCGAAAATTCTACCGCCTCGGATTTTGATATTCAACTTAGATCGAGAGAAATCTCTGTTCAAATAACGCCTTAAAATCAGGTTAGCACCCAACGTTTCAGGTTCAATAGAAAGATATTTCTTCACCGACTACTTCCATCTTTTGCGCAAATGGCTGCAAACATTGATTCGAAGACAACATAAACTTATCTCCATGAAATTTTCGGTGTTGCACAGCTTTCAATAGGGGCACTATCTCCTATGATACTGAGCGCAATATCAACTTCTGTAGCACTACAATCACATTCTTAAGGGCGAAGTCCTGACGCATCTCAACAAGAAACTACCAATAATGTCCAAAACAAAATGCAAGTCACAAGGTACTCACCAATTCTTCATTTCTATGATAAACAAAGGCTGGTTAAGTCGAAAGATCCAGAGGTTGCATGTGAACAAACGAACTAAGCCAGAATGCAATCCTCACTGCACTACAGCGTTGATGAACGTCTACTCCTCTCAAATTCTGAGCTAAAAATGGTGCAAGACTGATCACGTCTCAAAAAGTAGCGTTAGTTGCCATAAACAAGTCGATTTCTTATCCTTAGATAATTATTTGTCGGTTTATCGAGGGAAAAGTTGGGAAATAAACAACGGGATCAGGATAGATTCTGATGAAGGGGTCAGGTCAAGTGAAATGTACAACTCATTTATTCTCCTGTACTGTTGTCTATTTCCCAAACTGTTATCTCGAAAAACTGCGAAATGATAATCTAAGGATTTGAAATCGACTTGTTTATGCAAACTAATGCTACTTTTTGAGACATGATCAGTCTTGCTCCATTTTAGCTCAGAATTTGAGAGGAGTAGGCATTTCATCAAGACTGTAGCGCAGTGAAGACTGTGGTGTTCAAACTTGTGGAAATAATCAATTTTCTGTCATAGTTCGTTTGTTCGCATGCAACCTATGGTTTCTTGGACTCATCCAATGTTGGTTCATCATAGAAAATGTAGAATGGGTGAGTACCTTGTGACTTACACTTTGTTTGTAACATTGTTAAGAGAGTTTCTTGTTGAAATTGCCTCAGAACTTGGCCTTTTAGACTGTGATCGTAGTGCTTCAGAAAACGATACCACTCTCGATGGCGTAGAAGAAACTGCCCCTATTGAAAGCTGTGCAACACCGAAAATTTCATGGAGATAAGTTTCATGTTGTCTTCGAATCAATGTTTGTAGCCATTTGTGCAAAAGATGGAAGTAGTCGGTGAAGAAATATCTTTCTATTAAACCTGAAACGTTGGGCGCTAACCTGATTTTAAGGCGTTATTTGAACAGAGATTTCTCTCGATCTAAGTTGAATATCAAAATTCGAGGCGGTAGAATTTTCGGCAAGCTTGTAGTCTAACAGAAAATGTCAAAATATTTATGGTTGGTCAAAAATCCACTTGCACATCGTCGATTTTTGGGGGAGGGTATTTTTGTATTCATCCCCACAGCTTCTGATTTCCCGTAAAATCACAGTGTATCACGTGATGTTAGATTACGTAGTGTGATTGGTCAATCTTGCAGATGTAAACAAACTCACTGATTGGCTCAAAACGAAATCTGCCCTTGTTTGTTGCCATTGTTTCTAACCCAGAGTCTCTATTGTTTAAGGTTGAGTGCCTCATCGGTTTTGGAAAGGATATAACTTTGAGAAACCGCGAGGTATTTAAGCCGGCATCCAAATCTGGATACCCAAACATCTGGCGAATAGATTCCTTCAAAAAAATCCGGGAAATTTCCAGCAGTTTTTTATCCTGGTTGTGTTTTATGAAGGTAGGTAAAGTTGAGAAAAATTTTCACACATTTCTTCTGTCTTCCTCGCTTATTCACCATCTGATTGGTCCGTGAAAATGAGGTTTTGAAGGTTTCCGGCCATGGGCCACCAGCAAAAATCGGCTGAAACATTTGATTCCTATCAGGGAGCTATACACGGGAGAGGAATCGCGCATTGAGTTGCATTCTGCGATGTGATATGCGCCTCCTTCGCAGCGGATCGCGCACTTCGCAGTGAAACCAAGACGGAAACTGAAGTTTGGACGGTTAAATGCATCTCGTTTTTGGATTGGATTTCTACAACAATGGTAAGCATTTTCGGCTAGTTTAGACATTCATGTGACTTTTGAATGTTTTATCTTTGCATAGCAAGACTCGTTTAGCCGTTAGAAATCATGAATTAGCTGCAGCGGCTAAGTTTCTTCAGCGGTAGCTTCGGCCAGTTCACCCTCTTCGTCACGCTCCAAGCACGTATTTGTGAAAATTTCACTCTGCCCAACCCCGCCCAACTTTGAGCAATCGAAGATGCTTTTGGATGACTATTGGCAATAAATCAAGCAAAAAATTTTTCAGAGATACTATGAGACTCGCGAGATATTTTAGTTTTCTTTCGGGGTACTTGCATCGGCTCTGCTTTAGGCCATTCTCACACTTCAACGACTTTCGGAGATGGCAACCGATTCGAAACTTTCGCAATTTCGTGTTATTTCGATCAATCGAATGGGAGTCGAACGGTTTATGAAATAGTGAGGAAAGTGGAATTCTTGTGAAACCTTAAATGAATATATTTCAAATCCATCTGTGTCTTCTTCTTGGTCGTTCTCCACAGCAAAAATTTCGTTGCTAGGCAAACCTAATTATCATTGCTCCGTTGCTACGTCAGCGGAAACGAGGTCGCATATCACATGGCAGACAGCGCCAGCAGGCGTTTCCTCTCCCGTCTTTACCTCCCTGATTCCTATCTTACCTTAGATGCGTGTGATTTAGATTGTCTTGGTACTTTTCTTGTCACTTGACAAAAGGCTTCTGATGTCAACTTGGGCTGAACAAGATAGGAATCAAATGTTTCAGCCGATTTTTGCTCGTGGCCCATGGCCGGAAACCTTCAAAACCTCATTTTCACGGACCAATCAGATGGTGAATAAGCGAGGAAGACAGAAGAAATGTGTGAAAATTTTTCTCAACTTTACCTACCTTCATAAAACACAACCAGGACAGAAAACTGCTGGAAATTTCCCGGATTTTTTTGAAGGAATCTATTCGCCAGATGTTTGGGTATCCAGATTTGGATGCCGGTTTAAATACCTCGCGGTTTCTCAAAGTTATAGCCTTTCCAAAACCGATGAGGCACTCAACCTTAAACAATAGAGACTCTGGGTTAGAAACAATGGCAATAACAATAGTGATTGTTTTAACAACGATCCCAGAACTGCAAATAGTTACGTTTCCAATTGTTCTTTCTATTGTCCTTCCACCGCAGTTTCTTTCGTTCAAGATTCAATGCCCCTTCGATTTCTTTGTGAACTGAAGAAATTTGCTTCGGTTAGTTCACACGTTTCAAGTCATATGGCAATACTCTTGAGAAATTTCTGTATTATACTACTCTTTGCATTCATGGCATGGTTCGAAATTAGTAATGAAATTGAAAGATGGTTTTATCAAGAGGCTTTATCACCTGACTTGAAGTGGCGTAAGCAAGGCTTGGCAAGCCTTGGCCGATGTTGCCTAATAGAAAACACTACATCTCCACCAAACTGTGAGGTATTTAAACCGGCATCCAAATCTGGATACCCAAACGTCTGGTGCGTAGATAAAATTTGGGAAAGTTCCAGCTGTTTTTTGTCCTGGTTGCGTTTTATGAAGGTTGGTAAAGTTGAGAAAAATTTTCACACATTTCTTCTGTCTTCCTCGCTTATTCACCATCTGATTGGTCCGTGAAAATGAGGCTTTGATGGTTTCCGGCCATGGGCCACGATCACAAATCGGCTAAAACATTTGATTCCTATCTTGGGCTGAACTTTCTAAAACTATATTTTCTTGCATCAGAGTCTAGAACGAGTACTTTCGTTGCTGTTGACCTAAGATAGGTTTTGACTCGCAATACACACTTCAGAAGAGAAGCCCCTTGGTGTTTGCTTGAATTGTTTAAATTAGGAAAGGAATGTGGAAAGTAGCTCCCATTGCTATCTAACCTAACCTAGAGGACGTTGACAGTACTGAAAGAGGGAGGGCACGAGGGAACACTTTTTTGGAGAGTAATTTCATTGTTGGTTCAATCAATTTTCTACGTCATATATGATTAAGAAAATAATGCAACCTTTGGAAATTATTGGGGGGCCCGGGTCCAACCGGCCCCAATAGCTGCTACGGACCTGATACAACAATATCTGCTAGGATACATACTGAAGAGCTCGTTCAAAACACTAAGATAGTGCTTGAAAATATTACAGAATGGATGGGAATAAATAAGATGAGCGCAAATCCCAAAAAGACCGAATATATAATCATTGGGCACCCGCTTAGGACGAATTATATGATATGATAATTTACACACTATCCATTTACATGGTTTTTCATAGTGCTACCTAAAATTACAATAT
The DNA here is from genome assembly GCA_964020215.1 of Aurelia sp. 3 sensu Dawson et al. (2005). Classification (NCBI taxonomy): domain Eukaryota; kingdom Metazoa; phylum Cnidaria; class Scyphozoa; order Semaeostomeae; family Ulmaridae; genus Aurelia; species Aurelia sp. 3 sensu Dawson et al. (2005). Next base: position 12,913,676 of record OZ026580.1, on the reverse strand, counting down.
ATAACGCATTAAGAATTCAGTATTAAGATAAAAATGATAAAACTGCTAGATAATACTTATGAAAAAATGAATAGAAAAAGCCTTATAACTTTAAAATCGTTTGTATTGAAAAAGTGTCAAAATATGGAATCAACCTGAGCTAAAAAACTTTTTCTATTAGTTACACGCTGAGCAAGGGCGGCGCCACGGGGTGGACTGGGGTGGACATATACCTTCTGGCAATCAATTCCATCTCTTTTCCACCCCACTTTTTCTGGGCTGGCGCCGCCCCTGACGCTGCGCTAAGGTAGCCAGAGAATCAAAGTCAGCAGATCCCATGTATTGAAATGTTCTCTTCATGCTGTTAGTTTTAGCTAGTGGTAAGTGTAACTCATTGGACTGAGGCGTACAATATTGATGAACGTTACTATTAATTATCAGAGTTTCTGTCAGATATTGTGGAGAAGATTACTGATCTTGCCAAGCTAGAAATGAATGGGACAGAAATTAAGAGAGCACACAAGGTTAAATCTCTTGGGCTGATTATTAATGAAAAATTCACCTGAGAGTAACCATTTTATGCTTTTAAAGGGACAGGTTGCTGCTGGTTTATCTTTCGTGAAACAACTTTAGAGCATCCTTCCCCAGTCTCAGTTATGTTCTGTCTATGGAGCCCTAGTGGAAAATAAAGTTTGAAGTTCGTACCATGATTTGTGACAAAGTTATAGCAATAACCGTTTTAACCCTATAGTGGTTGGGCTATTTGATAGTACTATTTTGGTTGGGGGCAAAAAAGCCCCCCCCCACCTAAATCTTGACTGGTAATAGGTAGAGCGCCCAAATTTGGTGTGCTAAAAGCCTCAGGCATGTACTTTCTGTAGATATAAAAATTAACCTAAAAATAGCCACCATTTTTGCTTACGTCAACATTTTCCTTTGTGTGGTCAAGAAAAGCGGCAAAATTGGCCAAAATCAGGAAAATCGAAATAAAATTAAATTTGGAGCATATTTTCCATCCAAACATGATATTTATGATAGAATGCATCAAATAACACAACATTAAAAAAGAAATTTGCAAAATATTCCACTTCTGCTCCTTTTTTCGCGATAATTGAGATTTGAGAATTTGCGATTTTTCCTGGGTCAGTCCCAGAAAATTTTCTCCCGCCCCCTCATTTTTCAAATATTTCAATGAAACTTTTTGAAAAGTTGCACAATAAGTAGTTGCAAAAAGTCAAGAAGTTTCATGGCTATAAATTCTTCCTCGCAGAGTTATTCAAAGAGATCTACTAGGGATTTGCCCCCCAACCAAAATAGGGTTAAGGACTCGCACCAAGATTGCCTGACTGTCTAAAAATAGCCTCAGGCGGGCATCTTTGGGGTTTATTCATTTCCTATCTTTTTCAGCGTGTCAAACTGCCCCTGTCCACCAATTTTCATGCTCGCAGCTGAATTTGCGTGATTTTAATGATTGGAGTCCGTACCATACGGTCTGCTTCGTATTGCTTTCTGCATGTGATGACGTCAAACAGCAAAACTCGCTCCAGTCTCTTTGTCGGACTGGATGGAGGCGATAACAAGCAAGATTTGGAGGTAAAAACGGCGAAATAACGGCATAAAATCGCAGTTAAGGGTTAGTTTTGCCTTCATAACATTGTCTTAAACCCACAACAAGCTAAATCGGAAATTTCGATATTTGAGCGAACTTCCTCTTTAAAGGAATTGAGTCCATATAAATCAATATGTCCTGAATTTTTGCTGACAAACCGCTGACGGCCCTTTGTTATCGCACAAAAGTGCTTAAGTCATTAGCAGTGGACACCAAAGAATTCTTAATCCTTGCATTATCCTCAGAAATTTCTTTGGTTTAATTTCAATAGGGATTAAATGACAACTTTTGTTTCATGATTGAAAAGAAGTTGATATTGGTCACGAGAGCGCTATTTATACGGACTCCATGCCTTTAATCCCCGGGGGGGGGGGTAACTTCAATAGGCGGGTGACGGGGGTGTGCCATTTGACGCCTGAAATCGCACCCTAAAATTTATACATTTTCACGAAAACGATACCCCAAAATTTACAGGCCATTGAAAATGTATACCTTAAAATTGTGACAGCCATCCAAAATTTTAACTAAGTAAGTGAAATTTGATCAAAATCAATACCCTAAAGAGTTATTTTCTAAAATGACACCCCAAAATGTATGACTACCTGTGATTTTACCAAAAACGATACCCCAAAATTTATTTTCTGCTCAAAACAAGACACCCCAAAAATGGCACATCCCGTACCCGCATATGTGGTAGTTATCCCCCCCCCCCCCGGGCTTTAAACATTCGCCTTCCGATTCACGGAGATCACTCCACTGGTTCATCAGGTTACAAAATTGTTTATATCAAAACAATATGAGATGTCACGGTCATCCAAGGCAAAGCACTGGCAGAATTCATTACGCAAGTTTCGAATAACGTGGTCCCCCCCGAGAGGACCATGGGAAATAAAGCAAATCAGTGCAGCCATTATGACGCTCCTTATTGTTTGGTTTGTGAGAGAATTGCGAAGAACTACACGGTATGTTATTCCCATCGTTATTCCTTTAAAGACATCTCACAATTTGACTTGAAATTGGTTTGAAGAGTCCAAATAGGATCAAGGTTTTTATTTTCTGGAAACTTTGGTAAATAACACCACCTTTCTTTGGTTTGGAAACGTGACCGATGCATGGAAACCGGTAAAACCTGTTACCTGTCTAGATCCGCCATTGAGCAAAATGACATTAAATTTGAGACGGAGTCTATAAACAATAAACTCTTTCACCAAAGCAAACCTCAAAATTTATTTTCATTCACATCATTCAACCGAAAGTAAACGTTTCTGGAGCGAGTTATCTGCCCAGTAACCACGATTTATAGGCTGCAGAGCATACAATGATCTCAATGAGATAAAAATCAAAGAATTTTAAAGTTCGCGAGTTACAGAATGATCTAAGAAATCGTTTGCTGTTCATTGTAAATTCAGGTAGGCTCTTCGTACTATTTGTGTAACCTGGTAACTGTTAAGCTAGAGATGGATTCACATTATCAAGAATTTCCCGAAACGGAATCTGAAGTGTGTGAAGATTTGCAAGTTTACGACGAAGTTGAAACAATACACGAAGAGTATCATCTCATTCCTAACCAGGAGTTACATTCTATTGATAACACAGGAAGCCAACTTCCACTCAGGCCCACGTTTATAAAGTCCCTTGCTCGGTGTATTTGGGTTAGTGTTGTATTGACACTATTGGTTGGCATAGTTCTTGGTATAACTGCAACAACTATTTGGTGGTTAGACTTGAATCTTGTGCATTCTTGCTTTGGTTTTCGAGCTGGCTGGTCGAAAATGCCTATCAAATATCAACGAATTCAATTGATTTCTGAGGTTGTAGAAGGGATGCTTCTTCAGTTATGGTCGTTTACTTGTGTGGTTCCTGCATTTGGTTGGACCATAATAAAGCAGCTCAATTTGCCGATATGGAATGTCCTTGCTTCATGTGCCGATGCCATTTTCCGTCTCTTGTTATTTGCATTTGGCATCTATAGTTATCAATGGAAGTCATATGTTTTGAACATTCTTTTCCTCTTCATAACGTTCCTGAATTTTACAAGAATTGCTCGATATTGTCATGATCAACTTCACCTGGATCGCAATGTTTACTTTCTTTCATTGAAACTAGCGGTACAATTTTTGCTCGGTTTGTTATGTGTGCTGCCTTTTAACTACTTGTTCGTACCAACCTTTACTACAGCAACTACTCTTGAGAGGACCATCATGTCCATGTGTTTGCCAATATTATTCGGAATTCCAAAAGTAGTGACAAGCTATGTGATTGGTCGTGTGGATAGAATTTTCAGTCCAGGCAAAGCGATGATATTTACACTACCTATACACACTACAACTACTCTATCATCAAGGCTCATTCAGGCCAACAACGAGGGCTTTTTGCAATTTGTAGCTATAAGTATTGTCCATGGCGTCATCAGCGTACTTGATAACTGTGCTTTGCCACTCAAAACTAAAATTTTGAGATTTGTGTTCAGAAACAAGTGTGTCAAAAGATCACCGCGTGTTTCGCGGCTACTCGCGGATGAGACAATTCTCAGCATGCTGATCAATTCTGCCTGTATAATATTAGGCTGCGCATCGGTCAACATCTTGTCATATTATTACCTGCGAAAAGCTGTTACAGGAGAGAGATACAATGGACATGAGCTTATGTTAAACTTTATTGAACGAGTCGGTACTGCACTTATTATAGAATTCTTCTGCAATGTTATATCATTGAAAATGCTATCTTATGCATATAACATACCATTACTGAGAGTTTGGTGGAGAAGAAAATATTGGATTATTGCAATGCTCCTGTTTCATACAATTTTCGCTGTTATTTTCACTCCTAAATACATAGATGATGCTCTATTGGCTTTTGAGCTTAAGACCAGAAACCAAAGTGTGTCTTGCCTTGGACCCTTCGAAAGATTTTGATTACTTCGTATTACAGCTTCAAAGAAAGATGAACTTGAACTGTGCCTCCGCCCTCGTCAACCTATCATCTCCCAGGACGCAACAAGAGGAACAGAGATGGTTTATCCACACTACATCAGGCTCAGGCTCAGTTTTTCGATAGGAAACTTGATTTTTATCTTTGCAGTAGAGGGTCCAGTTCAGTAAAAATTTTCTTGTAAAGTTTCTTGATTATTCATGGAATTAAATTCCATATTTCATCAAAATTCCTTGATGACGACCACTTCTTGAACCAAGATTTGTCAGAAATAACCACATTGTAACAAAGATGGTACTGCATTAGATTAGAAAATTATGTCTGGTAAAATCACTCGTAATTTAGACCTAGAAATTAGAAAAATGCTGGAAAGGGGCATGATTGGGAACAACGATTCTACATTCCATTGCGGTCCATAATTTCTATTCTATTGAAGTTAAGATTCTATGTCTGAAACAGAAATGTAAACTTCAATGCCACACAAATCATGGACCAAAATGGAACGTGGCATTTTCGACTCCGATACAAACCCCTTACATGCATTTTTCTAATTTTACCAAACAAAATTTTAATCATCTAAGTCAGTCTTTGACTGATGATAATAATAATGATAATAAATAATAAATTTTTTGTTTATGGTTGGCGTAGCTGATAGAACTAGGCTAATTAATGCCAACCATGATTACAACAGCATGCAAATTAGAATAAATTAATATCATAGATATTCAGGTGACTATGCCCCCCGCCCCCGCGAAGCCGCAAGCCTCCGTCCGGCGAAAAGCCACCCCCAGGGACTATCCAGCCCCCGAACACCACCCAACCCACCGAAAAGCAGCAGAGAGGCGGCCGCCCCACAGTCCCGACAGTAGAAGAAACTTCGAAAGCCGAGACCACGCAAAACAATAGATTAACATTTTAGTTTTGAATATTGGTCACATACTTTTTGTTTTATTGGGTCAGTCAGAAACAAGTTTATGCATTTGATGGGCTATGGAATAAGGAGTATGTTACCGATCTAACTTAGATGAGAAAATTTTGTTTGGTAAAATCACACATCTTTAAGACCCAACAATTAGAAAAGTCTGCAAAGGGTTTGTATGGGAATCGAGAATTCAACGTACCCTTCTGGTCCATAATTTATGAGGTATTGAAATTTACGTTTCCAGTTTGAGATACAGAATTCGAATTTAACTAGAAGGTAAATTATGGAAAAAAATGGAATGTGGAATTTTTGTTCCCAGACCTGCCCTTTACGAGCATTTTCCTAATTTCTGGGTCTATAAGATGAAGGATACTCAAAACAAAATTTTCTCATCTAAGTTGACCTTTGACTGATAGATTAACATTTCAGTTTTGAATATCGGTCACAAATTTTTTATTCAAAAGCCCGCCAAATGTGTAAACGTTTATTGGCTCATACGATATATGTCATGGGCTTTAGAAGAACAGGTATAAACTATATGCACCCTCTTAAGGTAGCTCTGCTTTCCGCTCGAGTAAACATTGAAATACCGTTTCGCAAAATCACTCAGAAAACATTGAACTCCAGCATCATTTGACCAATTACAAAACGGTAAAAATGATGTTGTTTTATGCAGTTTGGGCAATCGAAGATGTGTAAATCGCAATGTTTCCGTTAACTCTGTCTTGACAAATCCTAGTTCAAATAGTTTTGCTCATTTTAGAAAAGTAGATTTATCTCCAAAACTACTCGAAAACTTTTTGATTTTCTTTCGCTCGATTGTTAGCATTGCCAAGTCTGATTGAAAAAGCCAGGCTAGATATCCTGCAATCGAATTTTATGTTTCTGTTCACTTTTCGACAGCGAAAGGAAGAAACCTTGGTCAACAGATTACCATGTTGTGAAGCATGCTTGCAAAAAAGCTCAGGCTTGAAATAATTTTCAGAAATGTTTCTTTCAGAGTAAATTGAGAACTGAATCTGTTTCCCTTGGGAAACAAATGAACGCGATCTGTTGGGAATACTATACTGAGGTCTGAACAGACATCCTTGGTGCCCTTGTGAAATCGTCATTTCATTTTCATTTCATTTCATTTTCTTTAAAAACGGTGGCCCCATTAGCCAAGAGTGGGCCGTGGCAAAACCTACTTACAATAGTACTAAAATAGATAATAATGTATATTTACAATGTTAAATTAGAATAAATGGAAAATGAAATGCTATTTACATTTGAGTCTACAATTTAAAAGTAGACAGAGAGGGGGCTAGCTTGACCTCATGTTCTAAACTCATACCAAACCCTTGATCCACAGAATGAAAATGCTTTTTGGCCATGTCTTGTTTTTATTCGAAGAGCAAGCAAGTCAGTCTCACAATTTCTCAAATTTACGATCTCCCGTGTCGATATTCTCGTTAATAGAGTAGAGAGGTAAGTGGGAGCCAGAGGGGCCGCCGAGAGGGGGAAGGAGGGGCAACTTGCTCCATCCTGGGCCTCGGGGTCTTCTCATAATTGAAGAATTTTGACATTCTGACTGCAGGAAATTCTCTGAAATGCATTTTAGGCAAATCTAAAGGGGGTGATCGAAAAATTTTTTGCTAGCTTTGCTCGCATGGGGCCTCGATCCACTTTTTTACTGCTGGGCCTCGAAAATCTCTCGTCGCCCTTGGGAGCGGGACCACTTATTGATTTGAAAACAATGGCAGCCATCTCTTATTTGATCATGTCGTGGACTGTCGGCCATTTGAACTCTTTGATCAAATTTGCTGCTGGTGCCTCATAGCTACTTTTGGAAACTATTCTCGCAGCACGATTATGTAATCTTTGTAGCATTAACAGGCGAGTGTCTCCACAGCTACCCCACACAGAGCAACACTAGGGAAAATGGAGCTCAACGATACTTCCATACATCTGACTAATGGTAGTCTTTGGCAGCAATTTCTTAGTATATTTTAGGAAACCCACAGAGTGAGATATCTTGAAACGTAAAGCCTTCGTGTAGCGCTTTGCACAGTGCAGAGAAGACACAAAATAGACGCTGTCGATCGTTTGCGTTCCAAAATCTATTCCCCCTTCCCCCAAAAATCGACCGTAAACAGGTTTATTTATGGATAAGTTTATGGGTACAATTAACACTAATGGATTGGCCATTTGGCATTATACGAAAGATCTTTACGTCACTACATACCGCTACATTCGTATGCTCCCATGCTCATCCGTTTATCAAGTTGTTCTCCCAAGTATTTCGCACTATCTCCAGCATCAATATGCGAGTCGCCAATGGCGAAAGATGGGTTCGGTACTGATTTGTTGACGGTACTGACCGAGATTTGCATATATTGATTAATAGTTACTGACTGTTACCAGCAAACCCATGCTTTGGTCGTCTTTTGAGACTTCATAAGCATTCACAAAATATCAATTTCTTTCAGAATTCACGATGAACGTAGATCTGAAACTAAACGATTATCAAACCGGTCAGCTCTTTCTGCAAGTGACCTGTTGACCATCGCTTAGCCCCATCGATGGCGAGAAGTAAACAGAAGTATAAAATGCGATTGCGGGAAATTCAGCCTAGCTTTTTCTATCAAACATGGCAAAGTTGTACATCAACTACCTAGCTAACGATTGGGCGAAAAAAAATGGAAGATTTTGCGAGCAGTTTTTGATATAAATCTATGTTTCTTAAATCAACTGAAGTATTTGAACTAGAAATTGCGAAGCCAGCGTTGATAGAGGCAGTGCGATTTATACATCATTCGACTGCCCAGACTATGTACAACAGCATCCTTTTTACTGTTTTTTGATAGGCCGAAAAATGTTGGATAAATTAACTGTTTTTTCTGACGAGAGTGATTCTGAGAAACGGCAACTCGCTGTTCACTGGATCACTGGAGTTGAAAGCAAAGCTAGAAGCAAGAACGCCTCCAGTCACTGGCTAGGATCAGTAGGTACTTCGATGAAAAGTTTAAGTATGATCCCCTATTTTCCCGAATAGCTTACCAAGTTCAGATTGTCGCTTGGATCCTGGAGACGATTTTCAAAGATAATGGTGAAAAGCTGCGGCTTCATTTTAGGCAGGGAAATAGCTGTAACCATCTAGCAAACTGCCTAATCACAAATTTTTCACATGATCTGGGTTCAGTATGACAAAGAGGATCGAAAACCACCACGGGCCATCTTGGGCGTGGCCTCTAACTCACGTGACTGATGACGTCATCTTTTCCTGGTCTGAAAAAATCAAAAATTGAAATTTCTTAAAGTCAAAGGTATCAATCGATAGGAAATCAAAAACTAAGAAGAAAATTCTAAAAGACCTCAGCCATTAGACGTACGGTTTAGGAATCACAAGCTGTTAAAGGTTGGCGATGACGTAATTTCGCTACCGGTTGCTAAATTCTGACTTTAAGTTGTGTCGTCAAATTGAACCTTTGATGGACAGAAATAATATTACGTTATGCATGGAAAATGTAATGAACATAGCTGTTGTATATACTGAGCCTTAGCTGCCTCATTTACTTCTCTTTGTGTTCATGTAATGTAAACACTTATCGCTTGAATCGTCACTTGGCAGCTGTGCTTGGCAGGAAATCTGATACTTGCCATTCGCTTTCGCTGTCAGATGTTACAGCTTCAGTTTGCATACAAAACCCTATCAGCTAAAAAAGAAAAGAGAAACTATACAAATGTCTATTTACATATATATAAAATCTTACAACTTTGCTGGTCTTCCTAGGGATCGTGCTTCGGGAAGGATGCTAATTTTGTAGGAATTCCTTCAGTTTCCTTTTGAATAGGGTGATAAGTGGAACTTGTTCTGATTTCTAATGGGATTTCATTCCACGTCTTTGCACCAGAATAGAAAAAACTGTTTTTGGAGAATTCTAGGTTCTGCCTTGGAGTGTCAATATCTAACTGATTTCTTGTTTGATAACTAGATATTTGAGATCTGGTAACAAGTCTCCCTCTTAAGTTGTCCGGGCAGAGGCCATTCATTATTTTATAGATCATCACGGCCCTGTCAAATTTTATCAAGTTTTGGACTGAAAGCCAATTGCATCTCCACCCATCCTTTAATCTAGAGCCTTCTATTAGCGTTCGTGCTCTAGTTTGCTGACGCTGAAGATGATCAAGCTTTGTGTTTGACAAACTGCCCCATAGTTCATCACTGTATCTCAGATGACTCTCAAGCAGTGCCTTGTACACCTGATTCAATTTTGATTGCGGTAGTATGTTCTTTAATTTCCGCAGGGACGAGAGGGCATTTTTAATTTTACCTTTGAGGCTTTTATATTGCTCGTTCCATGTAAGGTTTTCGTCCACTGTAATTCCAAGGTATTTGACTTTTTTGACCCGTTTGATTGGTCCTCCATTTATGTTTACCTCTAATGGACCTTGGATACGGTTAGTTTGTCTTTTGTGACCAACAACCATGTATTCTGTTTTATCAGTGTTCAGACTGAGCTTATTCTGCCGTAACCATTCTGCAATATTGTCAACCTCAGTTCTTAGATCATTGCAGAGTTCGTCAACATCTTCAGCTGAGCAAGTTACGCTGGTGTCATCCGCATACATGTTTGTGGTGCATTTATTGAGGCACTGCTCAAAGTCATTGACATACAGTATGAAGAGGAGAGGCCCCAAGCGTGAACCCTGAGGAATACCGCAGTGAACAGTTTTTAGGCTAGATTTGTGGCCATTCACTTGACAGTATTGTTTTCTATTCGTCAAGTACGATGTGAACCACCGAAGAGGTGTCCCTACAACGCCGTACTTAGTAAGCTTTGAGAGGAGAATACCGTGGTCCACCGTATCGAAAGCCTTTTTGAGGTCTAGAAATACGCTTATGTTAATTTTGCGTTTGTCAATGTTAGAAGACCACGCATCTGTTACGTTAAGTAGTGACGTTAAAGTGCTATGCATCTTTAAAAATGCGTGTTGACATTTTGAAAATTTCTTATGCACCTTCAAGTAATTTGAAACTTGATCATGCCCTAGTTTTTCTAGCAACCTCGAGAAAACAGGTAACACGGATATAGGCCTGTAATTGCCCATGTCGTTTTTCGAACCAGACTTGAAAATAGAGGTCACTCTTGCTATTTTCCACATGTCAGGAAAAATACCCATTTCAAATGAAGAGTTGAATATGGCAGCTAGCGGCTCACATAAAATTCCTGCTGCATCTCTTACTAACTTTACAGAAACCTTATCGTATCCTGCAGATTTGGAGCACTTCAACTTTTTGATTTCTTTTTGCCCTTCTGCAGTTGGGCGTGCAGGCTATTTAATATATTTACAAAACATTAAATCGTTCAATTTGCTAGATTTGATTATTGGATCATCACTGTGATTTCATTCCTATGTTTTGAGGCATGTCGATGCGTTTCATGATCTTGAGTTTAGGTTATCTCCAAGTTCGAATCTGTGAAAGCAGCCATGTTCCAGTGAAAACAGCGCACCATGATTATTTCCCTTGCACGTGCTGGCGCCACTGTATCGCGAAAAAGCAAAAATGTTTTCCCATGATACTGGCGCAGAAGCAGAAGAAACACGAAGAAATGAATTGCTTCGAATAATGAACATCGCGGAATCACTGCTCGGGTGTAGTTCTGCCGCTGCGTCTGCAGCCACATCATCATCAACAACACGCCCAACTGCAGAAGGGCAAAGAGTGGCCTCATTTTCCACAAACGCTAGGTCAGGGCCTAGCCGTGCCGCCACTCATAGTCAACATTGTTTGGAGGGCAGAAGATGAAATGATGTTAATTCAAAAAATAGGTACCCTATGGGGATGTGCGAAGAATTCCGGTGCATGTGAAATACTGGGGCAAGAATTAGCCTGCTAGCAACCCTCACTATGGGCGACTGGGCGAAAGATATCGGCGAGGGACTTTTTACGACGATGCACTGCGTCATTTAATAAATTTCTGCAGAATCGTCAAAATCACGAGGGCACATGTAATGAATATGAAGGTTGTTATGGAACATTTTAGACACTCGTAAGAAATTCTGTGTTCTCAAAGTACGATAATTTTAAGAAACTTTCAGTCCTGCCCCAAATCCTTAGTTTCTTATAAAAAATACTTGTAGATATAGCGAAGAAGTGGATTGGGGGCAATATTGACGAGTTTTTTTTTACTTTAGCCAGACACCAGCTGCCACCTTAACCGTGTAACACTTGTTTCTTGATGGTGTAGTATGATTTGCTTGCTTTTTTGACAACAGTCATCCTTGTTGAAGGTTGAAGATTTCAAACAGTAAGGGAAGTTTGCCAGGTCACAGAGGTCAGATTTTGGAAAATTGACTTCAAATGACTTGGCAGCTCAATTGATGAATTCATTAACAGCCAGAGTTTTGGCAGCCCACCTAAATATGATTATTCTCCCAAATATCTCTTGAATTGCTTTGATTGTATAAATTAACAGTGCCTATAAATACCTGAAATGCTTCATTGATTGTTTGGATTGTGTGCAGGAATAATGCCTATTGTTACACTTTTGGCACGAAAAGCGTCCGTAGATACCTCCGTTCCTTCCTTCCTGTACAGAAATCTTCCCCATCACATAATGTGCTCATTCTTCGCACATAGAAAGCTGCCGCTTGCAAACAATATGAAAAGAGAACAATATGCTGATAAAACCAAGAGGGTAGGTAATACCGACCCAAGTTCAAATTCATAGCTAATGTCTGAGTGCCATGTACATTGAGTAAGGTTTGTTTGAATCAGTTATTATGTTTTTTATGTTTTAGCGTTTATTTCCAAGTCGTTGATATATGTAAATAGAGCTTACTTGGGTTTAAGATGCAAATCTTCAGCCAATATCCTGACAGCAATTAGCCCCCCAGCGACTCCGAAGGCAGGACCCAGCCGAGCAGACCAAATTTTGCTCAGCTAAGACCCCCTAGAGCCGCCAAAGGGCCATTTCACATTTCAGGGCAATTAAATTGGAATGTTTTCTGTGGTGCAGGTGCCCCAGCAGGCCAGCTTCCTGGCCCACATTCAATTACTCACATTCACATTCGAGGACTCACTGAAACTTTAGCGCCAAAGGATGCATTGAAACTTTAGAAACTAAAGGACTGACTGAAACTTTAGAAACTAAAGGACTGATTGAAACTTTAGAAACTGAATGACTGATTGAAACTTTAGAAGCCAAAAAACTCACTGAAACTTTGGAAATGAGAACTGTTACGTTGGCTGATATTCAAGAAGTTAAATACAATAACAAGGAACAACTTTAGAAATTGCGGACAAGATTTATCTTCAGCTTAGACAGTGTTTAAACTTTAGAAGATCTGTTTTCTGGCGGAATATGCACACCATACAAACTGGAGATGCATTGCTAGTGCTGTTCGTCAGCGGCAAATTCATTTGCAAAGCTGCTTATACCGTACTTCTATCTTTCAATTCATTACAACGTCAAAGACACACCCTGCAAATGAAATATATCTGAAGTGTAGCAAATTCTATTTCTGTTACCCTGGGTACCAGACTTACTTTCTTTCTTACCGGGGTATGTACCCGGGGTAAGACAGAGGTTAGTGTAGTGAACTGTTAAGATTTTCAATCGCAGGTTGGAGTTTTGAATGATCGAGAAGCCACCTAGATGCCGTGCGACCTAGCACGAATAGTTTTGACCCACAAAAGTGATTGAACAATGAGAAGAGTGTAGATTTGCGGATCAAACCAGAGAAGTGTCGCCTATTATGGCCGGTCGCCCATTGCAGCCGATTAAGCCAAGCCTAGTTCATATTTGGTCGTTTGGGTCATTAAGGTGGTCCAGAAGGACGCGAAAGATAAAGGACTCAAACTCCAAGTCTTTGCCTTTTTGGGTCTCTTTGTACGAACTTAACGACCCAAATGACCTAGTGTGAAACAGGACTTACTAAGAAAAATTTAAGCTCAGAAGGGTTAGAAGACTGGGAAACAGTACAAAAATTAAAGTTGGGCCGCAAATCTTTGCTGACATCAGTTTTAACATAACTTTACTTTCAATAAACCTCATAGATCTTTGTATTGATGCCCGAGGGGATAATTCAGGGACATAACCAATTGACTTTGTACGTATTCGTCGATTTCATGTTTCTGCTTACATTCTTTCTTTTCTGTCACTCAGCACCTTGTGGTTTGAAATCTTTTTAATCTGATTTTTCAGAAGTCCTTTTCCTTCAGAAGGATTCTTCAATCAAAGCCAAAGCAAAGTGATTTCTAATTTAGATAAAGCCCATGAATTCTGAGTGCTACTATTTGCTATTTTTTGTCGTCCATTATGCCCATTAGTGTTCCAAGGAATTTTCCAGTCGCCTAAAAATATTACAATACAAACGTTTTCCAAAAAGCAAAAAATTCGGTGATAACCTTTCTTACTGACTAGAAAACGCGATAAAATACCAGAATACGCGGCATTATATTCATCTTTCTTTTCACTTTCCAAACGTGTTCTAAAAACTTGCAAGTGCACGCAGAGGGGATGTGGCAGGAGTTACAACATGTCGAAGCATGCGTTTATTGCCAAAACTCGAAGTTTAGGTCAAGTCTTACTGAAATGTTTACTTTAATGTGCTCATTGCTGGAAAACAATCGTAATTAAAGCTGTATTTCATAGTTTAACTCATCTCTGCTGAGTGGCGTACCTAGTTTGAATAGGCCATAATTGGAGGTGCATAGCGAAAAGGTCGTTTTTACCCCCATCTTCAAAACCATCAAAAATCCCTACGTAGGGTTGATTGCTCTGATTCAAACTTTCACATACTTTTCTCAGTTAGTTGTTGATACTACCACTTCATTTGGTTTTCTCATAAACACTTTTTTGAGGATATAATTAAAAAGCTCGCAACGACATGGGCATAATGAGCAACGCTACAGTAACTCTTAATTCCTAAAAGGTTGTACTGCATCTGGTTAGTTCCTCGAGGATTCGAGGGTCCAACCTGACATACGGCTACCACGCCGATTACAAAATGCACAAGAGTTGATTCAGATGGGACGCTATTAGTGGAGTCTATGTGATAGAGGAATATTTCATGTCTGCCGTGTCGGGTGGTCTGTTTTGCTATTGTTTTTCATTGCCACGGCAGAGAGTTTTATAGGGAAGAGCTCGGGTCCATATATATGAAGGATGGTGGTAACAAAGGGAACCACGGCAGTTTTTGAAAGAAGACTTACGTCAGAAGATTTAACGGTTTTTTCCCTCTGCATGTGATATCATCATAGAGATATTACTACAGCCCTTATGGCTAGCACCAATGACTGGTACATGAATATGGATAAAGGAAAATACACTGGCCTAATCTTTATTGACTTGAAGAAGGCCTTCGACACGGTCGATCATGAAATCCTGTTAGATAAACTGAAAATGTATGGAGTGAATGGCCTGGAACATGACTGGTTTACATCGTACTTGGATAATCGTAAGCAATTTTGTAGGATAAATGGCTCTTCTTCTGATGTGAAGCGAATAAATTGTGGAGTTCCTCAAGGCTCTTGTCTTGGCTCACTTTTGTTCCTGATCTACATCAATGACCTGCCCTTTTCCCTGCAAAAGTCTCATGTCAGCATGTATGCTGATGATACGACCATTTCGATCTCTTCAAAAAGCATTGGTGACCTGCAAAATGACTTAAATTTAGATCTTCTGAAGCTACAGGATTGGCTGCATGCAAATAAACTTTCTTTGAACGTTGTGAAAACGCAATCGCTTATTATAGGCTCTGGTCCAAACATCCGTAAGATAGAAACCCAGCCTGATGCTCAACCATCTTTTTCAATCGGTGATCAGGAAATTGAAATGATTGCTACTACAAAATACTTAGGTGTTCAAGTAGATAGTCAACTAAACTGGGACAAACATGTCGGTACTATCAAGACCAAGGCTAATCGAGCCCTTGGACTTATTAAATATTCTAAGAAATATCTTCCATCTGATGTGCTCAACAAAATGTACAGGGGCATTGTCGAGCCCCAGTTGAGCTACTGTTGCTCCGTCTGGGGTTGCTGTAGTGAATCAAAAATTAACGCCTTGCAAAAAATCCAAAACAGAGCTGCAAGAATCATAACTAATAGCTCATACGATGGCTCTGCTGCTTCACTAATTCAGAATCGTGGCTGGCCGACTATCAGTAATCTTATAAGAAAGAAACCGCCACGCTAACATATAAGTCTTTGAATTCGCTTGCCCCAGTCTACATGAGAAATCTATTTACTAAGTATTCACATGATAGAGAAAGATCTTTGCGTTCAACAGAAACTGATCTTAGGTTACCGTTATTAAAAACTGCCAATGGCCAAAAGGCTTTTTCATATCGCGGTGCAAAACTTTGGAACAGTTTAGAAAGAGAAGCAAAATTGGCACCTTCCCTGAAATCTTTCAAGGAACGACTATAGAGGGCGGTACAACTGTACTTTCTTGTTCTTTTTCATATCCATTGTATTTTATTGTAAATTAGGTATTTTAGCATATTATATTGTAAATTAGGTGTATGAATTTCTTTTGTTCTTAGTTTAGTCTCTTTTCCTTTAATTTTTTGTTTTAAACAGGTCAGTTTTAAAAGCATTTATTTATAAATGAAACTTATACCTGTATAAATATTTTAAAATGAAAAAAAATGAAAATGAAATATGGACCGCATCAAGCAATAAAACAAAGAGAACTCAGAATCTCTTATCGTTGGTGCATATTTCTTATCAGAGCAGACATAACAGAAAAGTTGCTGAAAGTTAACATTGATTGACATTTACATATTTCAGGGTTCCTGTAAACCGTGGAACGACATAACGACTAATAACGACATAACGACTAATAATGAGCTATCGAATTACAGTATCGAGTTGTCTGTCCAAATGGGTGTCTCAACCGGACCACCATGAGTACGGAATGGACTGATCATTGGATCTAGGAGATAGCGGAGCTCGCGAATTTTCTGTTTCTTTGGTAAGCAAAGTAAGAAACAAGCAAGCTCATCAATTTTTTCCTCTGTATCCCTTGTTTCGCGTAAATGTGTAAGTAGAACATGGAAAGAATGGTTCCCTGTTTCCAAATCCTTTTTCCTAAAGTTTTTTTAATTTGTAGTTTTCTTCTCCTGGGCCACTTTAAACAGTTTTAATCTGACCCTTTGGATCGTCTATTTTTGGACCCTCGGGCTTATTTGATTTCGGACACTCCAAGGGGGCATTAGTAGAGAGGGGCTTACTACAGAGGGGCTCCTTTTCACAAAATCAAATGAAATGGATACGAATCATAGCTTTTCAGTTCCTTTACTCCATATTTTACGGATTCAAGATAAAATTTTACTAGTCAACTGTAACATTTTGGCACAGTTTTTATCCCAAACCACATCAAAATAAAGATGCAAGCTTGTTTAACAAGATAAATGGAAAATCTTAGGTAAATTCTGGAATTTGATATAAGTAGGGAGCCTTAAAGGGAATCGACATGGTTAAAAGCTGGCCCGGGCCAGGTCAAAAATATAATCTATTGTACTCGACAGCTTAGACGCATCAGGTTTCATTGTGTAGCTAAAGAAACAATGGATTTGTGGGCGTTTCTCTGGCCTATTTATAGCGACTATGAGATATATACCTATGTCTATTCCCTTTAATAGAGAGGGGGGATTATTTACAATTTTGGCCCAGAGGGGAGGGGCTTATTACCAAGGGGCCTAGAGAGAGGAACTAAATAGAGCTTTCGCGGTATGTAAAAGCTATAACACTTCGAAGCATCAAGCAGCTGTTTTGCGCACTTCATAGCGGTTTACGAATACTATGACCAAAAATGAATCTTTGAGAGTCATCAAAGGGGCCCTTACATTTGTTCCCATTGCTCAGTTTCATGAAACAAGTGCTCATTTAGTAACTGCATTACTACGCTTTTAGGAAATGTTTTATTTACTTTGCTAGGAAAAGCTGGTCACGAGAGATTTTTAATTTAAAATGGGAAAGCTTTCTATGCCAAAACCTGTATTATCCTCTGTGGTATATTTAGCAATGCAGCATTGTAAAACAAACGTTGTGTAATAGTAAATTGAATGACCAGACAATGATCCGACAATAATTAATTGCATTTCATGTAAGCGGCGGCGCCAGCCGCCGCGAAGTGGGGGGTAGGGATATGTGGGGGTCGGGAAAATTTTTTGGGGCCACGCTCTTTAAGACTTTGGGAAACGCCCATTTTGAAGATAGAAATACGCCCTTTTGAACATAGAGATACACCCTTTTTTGGATAAAAAACGACAGATGAAATCATTTTTGTATACGAGAAACCTTAATACAGGGTTTTGAATTGTATTACAACTGGTATCACAACTTGTCAAAGTTTAAATGAGTCATGTAATAATGTGAAATGACAAAGACAAAATTAGAATGACAAAGAAAGAAAAAGATTTCAAAACAATAAGTTCATTTTTTAGAGTAAGAAAGCCAGATTAAAAGCTGAAGGCGGACCTACCCCTACCCTAAGATTTTTATGAGGTTTTTGGACGAATCTAAATTACCATGTTTTCAAAAAAGTGGGGGGGTATTTACCCCCCCCCCCCCCCAAACCCCCCTGTGGCTCCGCCACTGCTGGTGAGTCAAAAAGAGTTTACGGGTTTGGTGGGCTGTGGAGTAAAAAGTATGGGGCCTATATTCAAAACTGAAATGTTACTCTATCAGTCAAAGGCCAACTTGAATGAACAAATTTTGTTTGATAAAATTACTCATAAATTAGACCTAGAATTAGGAAAATGCTGGTAAAATGATTTACTTGCTATTAAAAATTACAATTCTATTTCTGAAACTAACAATGTGAACGTCAATGCCTCATAAATCGTGGACCAGAATGGAACGTTGAATTTTCGATTTCTATACACACCCCTTACAGAAATTTTTATAATTGTTGGGTCGAAAAGACTTGTGATTTTACAAAACAAAATTTTCTCATGTAAGTTAGCCTTTGACTAACAGATTAACATTTTAGTTTTGAATATCGGTCGCATGCGTTTCATTCCATAATCCCGTCAAATGCTTAAACTTCTTTAATGACTCACCTGGTATAACCGAACTTTCCGAACCCATTATTAGTTCAAAAAGCAATGCTTTATCTGACAGTCCAAAGTGAAATGAAATTTTTCAAAATTATTTTTTTCCTCGATTTATCTACATTTTCAAACTGCAAAACGTGCCAGAATTAAGTATGTTATGATAATAACAGCTGAATAATTCACATGGGATGTTTTAAACGAAATTTGGAGACATTCAAATGGAAAATGAAGTCAAAGTGATCCTTGAGTCGTTAGTAAGCAAATTATTTGCTCAAGAATACAAACTAAGCCCTTCTGAGGGTAAAGAATGAGTTTTAATCGGTAAGAACGTTAGGCCCAGATCACATTTCTCGCAGAAATTGCTGAAAATCACCTGCAATTTTGATGCGTAATTTAAGGGGAAGTGTTTGGGGTACTTTTTAGGGCAATATCCATAATCCCTAAGATTCTTATCTTCATATCTTACTTGTGACTTTTATCGATGCTTGAACGAAATCAATATTCTTCTGCCGAAGAATAGAATCACTGTAATTTCGGCTCCAAATGAGATATTTTTCCTAGCATGCTACAAACTGTTGAGGGGCACCCCTTCTGCTGAATCATCACAGAAATTTTCGTGTTATCATTGTAACTTAGTAGCCGTTTCAGCTTTGGTGAGAGTACTCAAGAATTCACTTGGAACGGCCAATTTGATAGTATGCGGTTTAATATGGGCTATTTGATTGGCTGAATACCGTGAAATTTGATGATTTCCGCGTGCTTCAGCAACCAGTAAGGATTTGAGTTGTATGCTACCATGCCTTACTCAACTAAATCATTGTGTGAAAAGCCTATTTAAAGCCTTATTTATGAAACACAGAAACCAGGAAGCAGAGTGGTGTTTTTAGGATTATTGTACTCCAAAATTTACTCAAAGTTTGATTCATTAAAATTCCATGCACGCATTTGTTGTGTTATTTATCCTGTCCAGCTAGCATGGAAATTTTTAACTGTCAAAGGGAATATCTTTCAGCATTTTGCTTTGTCTAGCTTAACATAGAAAGAGAAGATTGGGGGTACTTGATTGAAATTTGATAACTGCAAGATAAATGGCCAGGAAACTTAGAATTCCTCAATTTGTTGTATGTGTTTAACTATGGTCAACATCAGTAGACAGCAAGGCTGTTCTAATTGTCTCTTTCAACATGTTTTCTTTTTGCTTTTGTCACTCTTCATCATCTCAGATAAAAAGTGCAAAAATTTTTAAACAGAACAGAAAATCCCAGTTCTAGCTGGATAAGACTAGGTAATCTGGCTGGATAGACACAATCCGCTAAGGTTTGTTTACACCCTTTTCAAGTCATGTGATCAATCTGTTGATAAAGCTTCATTTGATTTCTCTGACATGTTGTGTGCCATGCAAACTTCTGCCATGAATGCAAAAAGTAAAATAATACTGCAGCTCCCAAGAGTATGGTCACATTACTTGAATGGGGTAAAACCAACATTGGCTGATTAGGTCTAAATGAAAAAATCTCATAAATCCAGTTCTGGTGGAAATCTTGAAATCCTGATCCACCCCTGACAATAGCGTATAAGCTGCTGAAAGAAGGGGTGGAATGGAGAGTGCATGGTGTAGCTCAAAACCAGCAAGAAGTGGCTTCAGTGAGTGCATAAAAACAGTGCCAAATAAAGTCAGAAGTTTGGCAGAACAAATGTTATCATGTCATTGTTGATCAGGTAGATTTTGTTCAAATTATTTGCTTGATATAGAGCACTGAAAATCATAGATCTGCTTTCTAGTATAAAAGCATGCCAGATTAAATTTTCTTCCCTTGCAGTTTTAGTGAAAGTTGTGTAGGCTGTGCTCTGGGGATAGCGTAAGGCCCATTTAACAAGTCATTATAAGGAATGTCATCATCTTCATCCCCAGTTAGAACAATGTTCCTTAGCTGAGGCAGCTCATGGAAAGGTAGGTATTCTTCACCATAAGGCAATCCCTTTTGTTGTCTTGAGTTCAAATCATCAAATACTGTCTCATGTTCTTCCCAATGTTTGTCACAAGCAGCACAGAGAAAGTTAGAGTCAAATGCAAAACATGTGCAACTTTTGATTTTACATCTTCTGTTGCTGTTTGGATTATGTTCCTCATGTGTGTGTTTACACCTACACTTTGCTCTCCATCTACTTACATCAAAACCTGGTCGCTTTTGAAGCCACCATTCTCCGATCTCTTCAGGCCTTGATGGTATGAATGCAAACTGTTTGCATGAACAATTTTGCGCTAAACACTCCAATGTTTGCTTTCTACTTACAGTAAATGCTGCATGCTCATGCAAAGGATGTCCGCAGAAACAATTTGAGTTATCGCCAATCCTAATACAATCAAAGTTATTCCCAAAACACCTCCAACCAACATAAATGCCTGTTTCTATTGCTTGCAAAGCTGCTTCCCTCTCTGGGTCAAAGAGTTTTTTCACTCTAGAAGCAAATTGATCCCTATGCATCGCTCTAGCAACGTCCAGCAGCTCAGCTGTTTTGGCAGGGATAACAGGCTTGATTGTATACTCATGGCGAGGCATCAAAGCCCTTGTACTACTTGTTGGAGAGCTTCTTGAAGAAACTGCCATGCTTTTTTCCTGTTTCTTACTATATATGCCCTTTACTTGCGGTTGAATAGCAACGGGGTCATTCCTTGGCAAATTTGTGGTCGGATGAGCCGTATGACTAGAATGACTAGAAGAACTCAAACCTACTAATCTTCTCTGGTTATGATCTGTCCTAGGCTTGCTCCCCCTTCTGGGCTGAATGCTTGCAGACTTGTTTTCATTTCTCTTCAAAGCAGGCAACCTTGTTTCAGTTGGCATGTGCTGTCTGACTGATGAGATCGATCTGCTTTGCCCAGCAACAACACCAGGAATACCATTTCCAGCAAGACCAGGCCTGTGTCTGTGTCCACTACGGCGGACCTCATCGTAACTTTGTGTTAGGCCTGTTCTCTCAAATGATTTATTGGCCAATGTGTGTGAACTGTGTGGGGCAACTGTCTGCTTAAATGCATCTGTTTGGAGATCATTTGTTGCAGTCATCAGGCGCTGAGTTCGTGAGTTCTCACGTCGCTTGTCGTTGTTCTGTGCCGCCATGTTTGTTACTTTGGTTTCCGGTTTCATTCCCATTTCCAAGGAAACCTGTATCTCAATGAGTTGAATTGTTGTTGTTGTTACCGTTATCTGAGGATCAGGATGTGGGAGAGCAAGGCATGTGGCTTTGAACCATGCTCTTAGCAAGGCCAAGGCGGTTTTCCCTTTTGTGGCCAGAATTGCCCTTTACCGACGTCGTGACACTGGATTTTATGGTACAGAAGTTCTAGAAAACTGATTTTAAGCCATTTTAGAGCCAGTTGTTGTGAGACAAATCAGCAGGCTACATGCGAATCGAACCATCGAACGGCAGATTGATATTTTTGTACTTTGTAAAATATTAAGTTTTAGAGTCCTGCTTTATTTTGCGTTTGAGACATGCACCATAACCTAAGGGGTTCATGTGCTGCAAAAATTTTCGAGATCAAAGCGAAGATATTGACTTTTGAAGATGGGCCTAAATCAGATCTTTGTTTACATGATCCGCAGAGGTATGGAACTGTTTTAACAGCAAATTACAATTCCTTGTAGTTAGGCTCAGACTTCACCGATCATTTACATGTTAGTCTCATTCTGATCCTCTAAATGCGTGCTTTGAAGCAATGTAAAGGGTCCTAAAATGTGTAGCCGTATTCTGACGGTTTTTAGATCATTTCACAATGGTACTTTTCTAAGAACTTCTACCGTGTGTCTCAAAAAAAAAACCTGGTAGCATACAACTCAAGATTTTGCATATAATAACCACTTAACCCTTTCCGTCTTTGTGGTCCACTTGTGGACCCACCAAAAAATTTTTGAGCAAAGTCGAAATTTCTTAGAATTGTCTCAAAATCGGTACAGAGCCTATTTCAAACATGCTGATTACGAATATGAGCATGATTTTTTAAAATTTTGTCTCTAAATTGGTGCAAATGGAACAAAAAGTGGCACAAATGACCAAAAAAATATGTTTCATAGAATTGTCTCAAAGTTGGTACAGATGCTATTTCAAATATGCTGATTACGAATATGGACATGATTTTTGAAGATACTGTCACCAAATTGGTCCAAATGGCACAAAAAGTGGCACAAATGACCAAAAATTGATGTTACATAGAATTGTCTCAAAATCGGTACAGAGCCTATTTCAAAAATGCTGATTGCGAATATGAGCATGATTTTTTAAAATTTTGTCTCTAAATTTGTCCAAATGGCACAAAAAGTGGCACAAATGCCCAAAATTTGATGTTACATAGAATTGTCTCAAAATCGGTACAGGGCCTATTTCAAACATGCTTATTACGAATATGGACATGATTTTGAAGATACTGTCACCAAATTGGTCCGAATGGCACATAAAGTGGCACAAGTGAACAAAAATTGATGTTACATAGAATTGTCTCAAAATCGGTGTAGTGCCAATTTCAAACATGCTGATTATGAATATGGACATGATTTTTGAAAATACTGTCACCAAAGTGGTCCAAGTGGCACATAAAGTGGCAGTAATTACCAAAGAATCAAATTGCATAGAATTGTCTCAAAATTGGTACATGACCTAACTGGAACATGATAGTTACGAATATAGAAATGAATTCTGTAAGTAATTTTACAACAGTGGTTCAAATGGCACCCAAATTGGAACAAATGACCAAAATTGAAACTGCATGAAAGTTCTTCAAAATTGGTACAGAGACTATTTAAAGATTGCTTACGAATGTGAATGAAAATTTTGAGAAACGTAACACAAAAGTGGTCCCAATGGAACACAAAATGGCGTGAATGTGCAAAAATTTTGAAACAAGAATTCATTTTATTTTGGGGTAAATTTTGCAGTAATCCATGCACTTTCTGTAGAAAGCTTTCAAGTGATCATTCGTGTATCAAAGAAGTGAGAAGATAAATACAAATCAGAATTTATCGAATAAGATAATTGCGTGAACCCGCTGGGTTGAACTGCAAAGCCGAAATTTAGTCGAAGAAAGTAGTGAGAAAGTTGCCTTTTTGATAAAGATCTTGAAACAGCTCCTCCACTGTCTCCGACAACAGACAATTGCGCTGAAGGGGGTATCAAGGAATTTCTTAGGGCAATCCCTTGCTTCTGAAAGAGTTCCTGAAAGAGCTGACTTGAGTGGCTGATTTAGCATGAAATGTAGAGGATCAAAAAAGAGTTAACCTTCATTCTCAAATTTTGGATAACTATCATTGAAAGTTTCTGCTTTGCTTTATTTAACCTTCCAGATTTCAGTATTGACCCCGGGGGGGGGGGTACTCATTATATTTGACCGACGGGGATGTGCCGTTTTTCAGGGTATCGTTTTGGCCTAATTTTTCTAGAACAGGGTATCAAAAGAAGGCAAATTTTCTGGAGCAGGTTGTCAAAACATGTAAAAAGAGGAAATTTTGTTTGAACAGGTTATTATTTAGTCCAATTTTTGTGTTTTTGAGTATACTTTTCACCGATTTTTCTAGAACAGGGTATCATTTGAAGGCACAAATTCTGGAGCAGGGTGAAAAAATTTTTTTTCGTGGGCAGATCCCCGTACAAATTTAGGTCAAGTACCCCCTCCGGGGTATTGACTTACTTTGAAAAACAAACATCCCGTCGTGAAAAACTCCTCTAGCGCTTAGCTGCTTCTATGATCGCAGCACTTCGTGCTAAAACAGCAACTTCACCTTCACCAAATTCACCAGTTTCTGAGTAACCCGCACACAGATTTGCAATACCATCTGAGTGCTACCATATCATCTCACTGGTGGGATCTACCGAGGCATTTCCTCTCTTCTAACGTTGTACCACTTTTGAGACACAGATGATCGCTTACTACACTTCCACGTTGAAGAGTTCTTGTGGGCCCGTTCTCATTTATTAGGAGGAAGATTAAACATAATTATCAAATAAAAATGCAGCACTGTTTTTGACATTCCATCCAGTTGAAATGTGTGCATGTTTTAACCCCCCAAAGAGACTGGAAACATTCATTTGAAATGATTTTGTTTGGGCAAGAAATTCTTTACCCGAAGTGGCAACTGAGCCGAATAGGGTCTGACTATTCTGCACATTTCGCAAAAGATGGTAACTGTCACAATAATGCGCTAATAGCTATGTTTCATTTGACACTAAAATCTCAACGTCAGTTTGAACTGTTTGAACTTCACGACTTCATCTCTGGTCGAATTTCATGATTTCAAACCAACATTTGCCCTAAGCCCAGAAATATGGTAACATATTTAGGCTTAGGCACCATTTCTGCTAAAACTTTCACAATCTTTGTCCCTTTAGTCTTCTTCTATCAAGACAAGAGGGATCAAGGTGCGCTTTTTCTGGGCATGTTCGTTGGTGGCATCTGTGCACATATTTACGACCTTTTTCTCAATTCATTTCTGCTACTAAGCAATACATAAGAACTTGCCAAATTTGAGATGAACAATCAGATCAATGTCAGTGAATGACAAATAATCGTGTGGCAGAGAGGCTCAACTAGAGCTACAAATCCAATAAGATTATTCATGCAGTTCTGGGATTATGGACCATTCTTGTACATGCAGAACCAGGGCAAGAAAGTTTTGACAGGAGCATGATTATTTCCAAGAAAAGAACATGAAAAGAAACTCAGTTGCGTCTTGTAAGCACATGAATTGCTTTTAAACTTCATTTTTATCATTTAAAAGCTGAAAACTGAACAAGATTTTATCGCTACTTCAATGTTTCCTTTAGGAAGACTGAAAACAGCTTCGACTGAATTTATTGATATCGTCGAAACCTGTTGGTCACTGTATTTTGACTCTGTCTGAGAAACGAGGAGCTGGAAATAGCCCAAATTTAGAACTTTGCTTTGTCAATAACAATGGCTAAAAGATGAAAAGCAAACAATATGACATGAAAAGGGAAAGAATCGCAGTTGAAAAAATTTAAGCTAGATATTTTCAACGCTTTGGAACAAACAGTTAAACCAAATTTGACAAGTATTTACAAGATGTCCAGAGAACCAGATGGTTCCAAAAAATGCAATTTGCAAAAGCTCTAATTTCTTGCATGAGGTTATCATCCTTCTCCTTTGCTAATGATTCAAAAGATTGTCAATAGGGAGACGACCTGACTTCAGATAAAACTTTTGCAAGATGAACAGAAGCACAGAAGATTGACATGCTCAAAATGGTTACAACATGCTCGTCTGTTATGCAGAATTAATCTCAAACATCATCATCATCATGTGCCTTGGCAGTAGGCGTTGACGATCATGACTCTCCACTTGTCTCCCGTCCTCAGTCGTTCTGATGACTGTGTGTTTATTTACAATTCCGAGCTTTCTCATAAGGTCCTCTAGCATCTTTGTGCGCTGTCGTCGTGTCCTCGGCTCCTCTTTCCATTGATCTTTCCCGTTGTTGTTAAATGTTCTTGTCCTTTTTGCCTCATGATATGTCTGAGGAGTGCTCCTTGTCCCTTTTTAATGTCATTGAGGAGTGTTCTTTTCACATTTGCCTCTTTAAAACAGCTTTGTAATTTTGTGATCAAACTTCATTTAGACCTTCAAACATTTTTCGTTCAAAGTATTTTCAAACTTTGTGACATAACACTTTTGTTCCAGTATTAAACCAATGTGACGTAATATCAATTTTTGGACATTTGTGCCACTTTGTGTTCTATTTGGACCAGTTGTGTGACATTTTTTCTTCAAAATTGCCATTCATATTTGCAATGACCACATCTGAAGAAGTCTCTGTACCAATTATGATGGAATTTTATCGTTTCATTCTGGGTCATTTGTTTCATTTTGTGTGCCACTTAGATCACTTTTTCGATGATACTTACGAAATTCATGTTCATGTTAGTAATCAGCATGCTTGAAATAGGCTCCGTACCAATTTTGAGACCATTCTATGACATTATGTTTTTTGGTCATCTGTGCCACATTTCCTGCCATTTGGACCACTTTGGTGACAGTATTTTCAAAAATCATGTCCATATTCATAATCAGCATGTTTGAAATTGGCACTACACCGATTTTGAGACAATTCTATGTAACATCAATTTTTGTTCATTTGTGCCACTTTATGTGCCATTCGGACCAATTTGGTGACAGTATCTTCAAAATCATGTCCATATTCGTAATAAGCATGTTTGAAATAGGCCCTGTACCGATTTTGAGACAATTCTATGTAACATCAAATTTTGGGCATTTGTGCCACTTTTTGTGCCATTTGGACCAATTTAGAGACAAAATTTTAAAAAATCATGCTCATATTCACAATCAGCATTTTTGAAATAGGCTCTGTACCGATTTTGAGACAATTCTATGTAACATCAATTTTTGGTCATTTGTGCCACTTTTTGTGCCATTTGGACCAATTTGGTGACAGTATCTTCAAAAATCATGTCCATATTCGTAATCAGCATATTTGAAATAGGCTCTGTACCAACTTTGAGGCAATTCTATGAAACATAATTTTTTGGTCATTTGTGCCACTTTTTGTGTCATTTGCACCAATTTAGAGACAAAATTTTAAAAAATCATGCTCATATTCGTAATCAGCATGTTTGAAATAGGCTCTGTACCGATTTTGAGACAATTCTAAGAAATTTCGATTTTGCTCAAAAATTTTTTGGTGGGTCCACAAGTGGACCACAAAGACGGAAAGGGTTAAAGTAAATCAACGGGGTTAAAAGCAAACTTAGCTAAGGGGACTGGGTAATCTAAATATAACCTATTGTATTTGATGTTTTCGATCTATGAAAACAATAAGAAGATAAGTGGCGCCTGCCGTTCTTTTGTGCTATCTTTAGATTATGTCGCTATATCTCCGTTCATTTACTTTAACTGTAACAAACATCCAGTGAAAGGACCAAACGTGACCATTCCTTACCTACATGTAAAAACAAAATAATGACGAACATTTGACACACTTTGCAAGTCTTATTTGTTAAAATTCTTGCAAAATTCAAAAATTTTGAATTTTTTTAGGGACAAATACTGTAAAATGCAATTCTTACCTAAAAAGTGTTTGACTCGAGGCTTTAGCAGGCTTAAAGGGAGTACAAAGACCAGCAGCCTTTGCAATCGTTTGTTTTTGTTTTTGTGAATTTCGTACAGTCAGTTATTCTGGAAGCTGTGGAGAGCAAGTCGTTGACTTCGCGCAAAGCATGCTGGTCTTTGTACTCCCTTTAAAGGACTAATAAATGGCATACCTTAAACTATGGATCGGTTTCAAACAACTGGAAAGCTTTCCGTGCGACCTTATCTCATTTTTCTCCACAGAATGTGCAAAATTGTTAAAATCATGTACAAAACTTGCAAAATGAAGATCGTCAAAATTTTTTGGAGGCGAATTGGCATCAGCCCTTTGGCAGAAACTTGTTAGAAAGGTATATCTAATGGCTGAAAATTCTTTGAGCGAAACATACCTTTTTGTCTTTAGCTTTTAATTTTATGATTGATTTTTGAAGACAAAAGTTTGTTTGAAAAGTACCATCGTGAAATGGTCTAAAAATGGTCTTAAAAGGCAAAATATTTTAGCATGCTTTACATTGACTCAAAGCACACATTTAGAGAATCGGAATGAGACTAAAATGAAAGAGAATGGTGAAGTTTGTGTCGAGATACAAGGAATTGCAATTTGGTGTCAAAACAGTGCCATGCCGCTTCCGGTCATTATTATTATCATTATTATTATTATTATTATTATTATTATTATTATCATTGTTATTATTATTATTATTGTTGTTGTTGTTGTTGTTATGATTATTATTTTTATCTATTCATTTAAAGTAGGCGTATAATGGATAGCTATAAGATAAAAGCTAATTCAAGCCTACTACTAGTAAAATTGTTTCAAAATAAAAGAAAAAATACATATATATCTAACATAAGGAATAATTCGGTACAATACATATATACAGATTTTTACAATGTTTTTACAATGCAACGCATTTATCCTTTTAAGAACCCAACCTGAGCCACGAAAGGTCTACACAGTCTACAGTTGCATCCCTCTCCTTTCCAGGTTTTATTCTCCTTTTAAAGGTGGAGAGGGTATCTGATTGTTTCACGTCATTGGGAAGTGCCTGCCATAATCTACTCCCTAGAAGCGAGATCGTCTGTAAGCCATAGCACGTAGTGCGCGCTTGTGGCAGCAGTTGATTATGGCAGCTTTTTAACCCGTCAGTACTGTGCTTTTCAACAAAGATCTACTTCATGAAAGTAGGATTGACTTCCCATTTTGTTTTATAAATTTCACTCATCAGCAACTGAAAATTTCTTATGTGGATTGTGACCACATTGTCTCTGAGTAACATTGTGTCAAAATCTGATCTCATATCTTTGTAAGTTATCCGCAATGCCCGTTCGTGAATACGATTGACTTTGTTATCAAGTGTTGTATTGCAGAACATCCAAACAAGAGGACAGTAGTTGAACTGGGACAAGATGAATGCCCTCATTATTCTCTTTAGTTGTTCAGTGTCAAGAAAGTGAGAGATTCTCGAGAGAGCATGTAGCTTTTGCGCAGCCTTTTTGCAAATGGACCTTACTTGCTGTATAAAGCATAACGTTTTGTCCAGAATCACTCCAAGCAACTTTTCTTCCTTGCTCTCTTTTATCCTCGCACTTCCGATATTTAAAGAAATCTCATTACTTTTATCTCTAAAGATCATCAAATGGCATTTGTCCTCATCGAACTTCATACGGTTGTTCGCAAACCATTCCCTAAGGGGATCACTCTCTAATGTTTCAATGATACTTTCAATATTGTTGTCACTAGCATAGATAGTCGTATCATCTGCATAGTTACATATTTCAGCATCATTCACAAACATGAAGAGATCATTGAGGTATATGTTAAACAGAAGAGGTCCCAAGACCGAACCCTGCGGCACACCTATCGTTGTTTCTTTCCATGTGCTGAAGGACCCATTCATCTTTACCCTCTGCTTCCACTCATTGAGATAGCTATGGATCAACCGCAACGCACTCGTACTCAGGGCCGCATTTAAGTCTCTTGAGGCCCTGGGCCCAAAACTACTTAGGGTCCGTTATGTTACGTGCACAGTAGTTGTCACTGCATTGGTATCATCATCATTTTTACAATATCTAAAGTAGCTAAATTAGGAAAAAAAATTTACAATGTATATATATATAAATATGTTACAAGATAAAAACGACTATCCTGTTAGGAACCCAACTTGCGGAATATATCTTTTGCAAAGTCTGCAGTTGCATTCACCACCTTTCCAACATTTAATTCGTTTTTTGAAAATAGGAAGGGTTGTTTTATTTCTTGCGGCAATAGTTGCCACAATCTGTTCCCAAGATAGGCTATGGTCTCAATCCCAAAGGACGTGGCTCGCACCTTTGGAAGTTGAGCATCATTGCCATGTCTTAGATTATAGTTCATACTTCGTTCCTGAAAAATGTCCTTCATGAAAGGTGGATTTAGATGGGATTTTGTTTTGAAGATTTCCGTCATTAGCAACTGCAGGTTCCGTATATGGATGGGCACCGAATTGCTCTGCTCCAGGAGATAACCAAAATCATTTCCATGATCTTTATACGCAATGCTCAATGCCCTTTCATGAACATGATTTATTCTATGATTTATGGTTCTATCACAAAACATCCACACAAGTGGGCAGTAGCTGAAGTGAGATAAAACAAACGCTCTCATTAAAAGCTGCAATTTTTCAGTGTCCATGTAGCAGGAGACACGGGCAAGAGCATGCAGTTTTTGGCCGGCTTTTCTACACAAGGTCTTGACATGTTCTTTGAAAGAAAGTGATTGATCGAAAGTGATACCAAGAAGATTTTCTTCTGTACTTTCCTTCACGCAAGCCCCACCTATTTTGATTGTGATTTCGTTACCTCCCCTCGCACCAAAAACCATTAAATGGCATTTGTCTTCATTTAGTTTCATAAAATTATTTGGGAACCACTCAGTTATTTTAAGGGCATCATGTTCTAAATGCGCAATGACAGTATCGATCTTAGGACCACACGCATAGATAGTCGTATTGTCCGCATAGTTGCAGACTTTGGTTTCCTCCAGGAACATGAAAAGGTCATTCAGATATATATTGAACAAGAGGGGTCCTAAGACTGAACCTTGCGGTACACTCAAGAGGGTTTCCGTCCATGTGCTGAATGAACCATTGACCTTCACTCTCTGCTTCCTGTTGGTGAGATAGCTATGGATGAACAGCAAGGCAGATCTACTGAAACCATATGCATTCAATTTTGCAATCAATAATTCGTGATTTAGACAATCGAAGGCTTTCGAAAGGTCCGTCAGGACGGCCCCAGCGACGCCTCCACTGTCTATTGACTTCTTGCAGGTTTCCACAAAATGTAGAAGTGCATGCTGTGTACCATAGCCCTCTCGAAACCCGCAAAGGAGTGGGGACAAGAAGCTTTGGACAAACGGTAACATTTGATCTTGCATCATCCTCTCGTATATTTTAGATACTGACGGTAAAACTGTGATGGGTCGATAGTTCTTTTTCGTAATGACTTTTTATGGAAAAGGTCCCAAGATTCAGTCATGTCTTCCTCCTCAGCCATATTGCTATAAAGTTTCAGATGATTTTCTTGGGGTCTAAAACGCTCAGGACGTCAAATCGGGGCGGATCCAGCCCGAGGTTGGGGGAGGGGCAGCCTTCAGGGAGGGAGGCCAAAGTATCATTTAAAGAAAGTGCGCCGAAGGCGCGCGAAAATTTTTGGGCTTGTTATTGAGAAGATTCTTTGGCTTTTCTGTTAAATAACGTCACGATTTGTATGTTGGCCCCCAAATTCTGATCGAAACTGTCAAAAAGAGTGTCGTAGGGTTACGATGTGGGGTGCACTTCTCACGAAAACATAAGATCCTTTTGGATGATTACAAAGTCCGTCCTGAGCTAAACAGGCATAAGAATATCTGATTATTGATTTCTTCATAACCCCAAATGATCGTTGATTCTGTTTTTTGCTACAGTCAGAGAGATGAGTGTTGCTGCTAAAGTCGCCTTCAATGGAAAATCGAGCGCCTGGTATAAGGACAAGAATCGCCTCAAGGTCAAAGGCAATATTTTGGTCTTTATGTCAAACGAGAATGATACGCAAAAATCAAAAGTCATTACCCCTAGTTTGCTTATAGTTCGTGCACAAAACTATTGGTGCATCTGTGTCAAATGAGATGTCATGTGAGATTTACGATAACGCAAAGTTACCTATGCAGAACCCTACAGAACGTTTCAGTTGTTGCTATTCGCGGGCATCTAATGTGAGACAAGCAGTCACGAAGATTCCTCTGTGCAGAATGATATGCATGAAGATGTTTTGGTTCAGTGTGATCACGTCCCTTCCCCCAGTCTATGGCGCCATTGCTTGCTGGGATTCTGCACCTTTCGTCTCAACTTCACCTGCGATGATTGCATCCGTTGCTGTGTAGGAGGGGGGTCCTTCTACCTTTGGTTATGCTGCAAATGCTAGCCTCTGTGCAGGCCGCCGGTTACATCATCCTCCAAAGTTGAGTTATTTGCATAATGAGTACTATCAATAAGTGGCTAATGATTCGTTCGTTCTAGAAAACGATTGTTTTGACATAATTAAGCTGCTAATGAAGTCAAGAACGTGCCAATTCTGGGTGAATTTGTTGCTGTGCCAGGGTAAACATCCTAGTAATTTATCCATCTTATCCTAGTAATTAATCTCATCCTAGTAATTAATCTGTCTAACATGAAATAAGCCGACGTCAAATGTTGCCATAGGATCGCGGGAAACTTCTGTCTTGTATGGCATACAGGAAAAACCAGACCCTATGACCCTGAGACCCCTATGACCCCTAGGACCCTTAAGTACTGAGTTTTGAAGGACCCTTAACATAGAGGGGTCATCCCCTCTGCATAAAAGCAGTGTTTCAAGATGCTAACATGCCAGTAAGGTTACTTCTTTTATTATTGTTCAAATTTAGTGCCAATACGGTCCATTGCAGCCTGGGGGTGAGAACAGACATGACAACGGTACAGATAAAACACATCTGATTCGTTGAATTGCAAAACAAGGGGTATTTGAACGGAAGTGCCCTTTTCTTGCCAAATAATTAGATGTCTTCTGTCTTTTAGTTGTTTACATCATCATACAATATATTTGAGTTTCTGTCCTTTTTCAGGCTCTTACAAATACAGTAGGCATGTCAGTTTCCCATCAATTATGAAAAATCCTTGCACATTATTTTCTATCCAGTCATTACCTTGGCATTCATCGAGGCATCTTTCGTGAAAAAAAAACAGGAGGAATGGGCCCTCGGTCATTCCGTAAGCTACCTAAAACAGTTTTCCATTCGGCCAAGCGAAGTATCAAATATCTGCAGAGCAGAATCAATCAGGTAGGCTTTTACTACCCTTGAATAGAAAAACTGCTGTGGCATATTTGCAAGAAAACTGCCATTTTCTCTGAGGCCGTCTTGGGGGATGACCCCTCTATGTTAAGGGTCCTTTCAAAACTCAGTACTTAAGGGTCCTAGGGGTCATAGGGGTCTCAGGGTCATAGGGTCTGGTTTTTCCTGTATGCCGTCTTGTATGCGCTTTATGTGCGCTTTCTTTATTTCAGTGCCAATTAGCAGAGATAAAACGTTAATCAATTGCTTTAACGAGCGTGACGGAAGTGGGTTACTTTCTTTCTGACTGACTGACTGACTGACATCGAAGCCCCTTCTTAGATTACAAAGTGGACTTTGTAATCAAAAAGGGGGCACCAAGCTGAGTTTCCTAAATGAAGGCGGGTAATTTCCCCCACTTGCCCCCATAAATCCGCCACTGACTTCAAACGTTGCTGCCATTAGGCATAAGTCAACAATGCGCTGTTTTGATATTGTGGACCTTAATTCACTCTTGACCCTTTTCAGCATAGAGAAACTTCGGTCACCGGAGTCAACCCTGCACGGCAAAGTGAGCAACAATCTAAGTGCAGTCATTGCACTTGGGAAAGTTGCCACTGCAGCTCCTTGCACAATTTGCTCTAACAGATAATACGAAATATAGACTTTTGCATTTCATCAACTCGACAATCATTTGAAATTGATCTATGGTCGAGACAAAATGAATTTACTACTATTGATGAGCAACTACTTTTGCTCGCCAATGAAGTATTGTCAGTGTATGAAGGCACCATGTTGTATGAAGACGTTACTGCTCAATTCAAACACAATGCTGAAATCAACAGCACTTCATAGGCTATTCAAACCTTTGCTCGGGGCCCCTAAATTTTAGAATTTTAGGGGGCCCCTGGGCCCGGGCCCAGTGGGCCCATGGGTAAATGCGTCACTGCTCGTACTGAAACCGTAAGCACTTAATTTTGCTATCAAAAGCTCATGATTTAAGCAATCAAAAGCCTTTGAGAGATCCATGAGCAGTGCTCCAGCAACACCCCCGTTATCTAAGGTCTTTTTGCAGGTTTCTATGAGTCGTAAAAGTGCATGTTGGGTTCCATAGCCTTCTCGAAATCCACACAGAAGAGGAGAGAGGAAGCTAAGGGCATGAGATTTGTCATGTCAACAAAGATCCGATTTAGACCCAACTTCAAAAATCAACATCTTCGCCTTCGGTGGATTGATCTCGAAAGTGTTTGCAGCACATAAGCCCCTAGGTTACGGTGAATGTCACAAGTCTAAAATTTCATTAGGATTAGGAACTTTATTTCATGGATCACATTGCGCATCATCGATTTACGACGTATCAGAGCATGCGCACGAATCTTTGGGGATCACGCAAGGGCATCTTGTTTGTTATATTTCTTTTGTCAAAGTTTCGAACAGCAGAGTTTGAATGCAGCAGTGTCTTCGTGGGGCCGGGGATATTTTTGAAAACGCTCCTCGTGTGGACGCGGATCTTTTTTATACGGATAAAAGAGATGCGTTTTCAGGAATATCCAGATACGTGTGGATGAGGCCTAAGGCTGAATGTCTGAGAGTGTGATTCATAGCATGGTAATCTGTGGACCAAGTTTTCTACCCTTCGCTGTTGAAAAGGAAACATATATATAAAATTTGCTTGCGACAAATCTAGTCTTGCTCTTTCAATCAGATTTGGCAAAGTTGTAGATTAACAGTTTAGCCAAAGGTATAGCGAAAGAAAACCAAACATTTTTCTAGCAGTTTTGGAGGAAAATCCACTTTTCTGAAATCAAGAAAAAGTTTTGAAGAATAATCTGCAAAGCCAGCCTTAAAGGAAACATTGTGATTTATCCAACATTCGACAACAACTTCCTTTTTACCGCTTTTCGATAGACCATAGTATTGGAGAAATGAATTGTTTTGTTAGGAGAGTGGTTTCGCAAAACGGCAATTCACTGCTCACTCATCACCGGAGCGGAAAGCAGAATTACCTTAAGAAGAAGACTGAAGAATGGGAAGCAACTCGTTTCTCTGCTCCATTTGGGACATAATCAATGAAGTCTGGATACCAAAAGCTTTCCGAAAATCTTTTATTAGTAATATAGACTTTCTATTCATACTATTAACCCTATTTCACATGGGGTATTTTTTCGATATTTTGGCATGGGGGGCGTTTTTCGCCCCCCTTTTTCTCTGAAACTGCAAAAGATATAACAATGAAACTTTCCTCCATTGTTCTTTGGACAAGAAGCTTTCCAAATATAACAATGGTAATTAATCAATCACGTGATTTGTTGCTAGGAAACCAAAAAACGAAGGAAAACTGGCCAATTTATAGGTGCTTCGCAAGAAAATTCTATTTAATTGAATACTCAACCGATTTTAACGAAAATAGTCATAAATAATAGAAAATACATTGTACAATAAAAATATGTACTTTGAGGCAATCTGAAGTATCTATTTATAGACCAATAGACCTTTCAGCTATTCTACGAAAGAGCCTGGATCGAGCGATATTTTTATACATTTTTTTACTCCAGGTTTGATAGAGTGGCGTTAAACCTTCGATCACAATTGTCCACATTCGAAAATTCTACAAATTGTTATGAAATATCGTTCGGTCCACATTCGTTTTCAGAATAGCTAAAAGGTCTATTAGCGCTTAATTAGCACTTTATTCCTTTCTACTTATTGTCACTGCAGTTTTCCGTAGCTTTCTAGTTATTTCTGACACAAATCAACTTAATATGCATGAAACAAACAAGATTAAGCTAAATTGCAACAAAAATCTTAATTAATACATTAATTTATTCGAAAAATGTCGTCATAAATATAAATGACGTCATATATATTAGATTTTGCTTATGTCAGCAAATTAGCAAACATTATATATCAAGTGAAAGCTCTCATCAAGAGCAATCGTATAATACATGTTGCAAGTAATTCGGATGAGAAACAAAGAAATTATGGATGTTCAAAGCTGTTTTTCGTCAACTACTCTCCAAATATGGTGCTATTGTGGTCACGTGATCAAATCCAGAAAAACGATGCATTTAAATTTTGATTGCCAATTGAATTTGAGTAAAAGTCACAAAGGTTTGGTCATCATATCTTGTGTCTTTTCGGCGCAGTGTAGAAAAGTTTGGTTTGGGGCCCCCCATGTGAAATAGGGTTAACAATAACCTCTTCTTCCCAGTGCTTGCACGTTCAAGATCAGAATGCAAACTGCTGTGTGTCCCAGAAAGAAATATACAGATGTGGTCAGATGCAGTCACGCAGCCATCGGAACTTAATTGTAATGATTGGCTAATCATTCTCAAAATGTCCTTCGATAGTTAACTTGAACATAGCTCGTTTGCTGATATTGGTGCTTTGAGAGCAGAATTTCATTTCATTTTCATTTATGCAGGTTACAAATTTCAGTAATAAATACCTTGTGTCTCAAACAAGTACCATTTTTAGGCTAAACAAGAGAACATAACGATAATATGTTAGGACTTTTTGACTTTATAGCTACTAGCTATAAAGTCAAAAAGTCCTACGGTAGGTGGTCTCCAATTTAAATGGCGATACCCTGCATTTTAAAATCGTCCACCAAACACCGAAGATATGGGGTCACAAAGTCAAAATTTGGAGTGCAATTGAAGCCAGAGGTCTTGCGAAAAGGCCTCGCCATGATTTGATATCACAGGCATGTTGCAAATGAACTTCAAGTTTAGTTTGACTCTTATCATTTAATTACGAAAGACAATTGTATCTTGAAAGCTTCAGTTGTTCTTTAGATGACTTTTCTTTTGCCGAATCGGTCCTCGCATTGCTATCCATCCAAAGTGTTATTCGTATCAAAGAAGAGGAATGGAGCACATGCACGCTTATTTTGGTGATTTGGCATGCTTTATCGTTCTTTATTTCGTTCGTTTAATGAGGGCGAGGACACTGTCTATGAATCTTTTAGCCTTTTATAAAGTGAAAACTGAAAATTAAAGTTGACAAGTGCTTTGGAAAATGTCTATGGTACAAATCATGGGTGGTCCTTTTTCAAAACTTCTGGTCTCGGATGCACTGTAAATTGTGACATTGCGAGCTTGTATATCCCGTATTTGGCTGAGGATTTTTAGGTACGTGCATCTTAGTTGGAGATTAATAAATATAGTGCTGCACTCGAATTAGTGAAATCTCATTATTTCATTCCCATTGCCAGTCAAGAGATGGTATCTTTTCTGAGACACCGGTATTAATCGTCAAAGCTGAAATTCGAGTCAACCTCCATACCAGAGCTTTGGCAGAAACTGTGTAAAATGACGTCATCGAACAATATGAGATAAGGAAATGTAGAATACATTAGCTTTTTGATCTGACAAATCAAGAGTTTAAGACCAAATGAACTATACCCAACGTTGTCGAATTCTGGGATCTGTTGCAGGGAGCTAAGGGGACTCGAAATTGCGAATTTAGCGCATGCGGGCACAGTTTCTGATCTGTCGACCTGAAAAGATTCTAGACTTATGCCTTTTCGTCCCTTGTTTCCCTGCGTTCTTTGATTTGCTGATATCACTTGGTCAATAGGGACTCATAATATTACGCTTACATAATGGGCCCACTTTTTCAAAATGGCCTAAACAGGTGGGAGTTCTCGCACACTCAACAAAATCGCTCCAAAATCTGGTTTAAAGAGCTCGAACATTGAAAAGCGAAGTTTTAGTACAAAGAATGATGTTGTGTTGACCTACAAAGCGCAAAATGCATACCTTTCAGGCAGTAATCTTCCTCTGTAGAAGCAAAATAGATCCATCGAAGCTGCGAGAACTCCAGGCTTCTTCAACCGTTCTTTAAGAGCAACAACAACAACATTCTGAATAGCGGCCCCTGATTGGTTAAAAACTGAATTCTAGCGATTTGATTGGTGAATACGGAACCCCCCTACGCGGGCCTAAAGTGGGCCAACTATTTAAGAGTAATGTTATTAGTCCCTCTTGACCAAGGAACGCAGGGAAACAAGGGACGAAAAGGCATCAGTCTAAAAAGATTCTGGAGCCACTGCGAAATCAGAAAAGACAGCCTTAATGACATTTGAAAAATATTCGCGATCATACCATATTCTGTTTGCTAGAAGTTACCCATTATTGTGCAGTTTCATGGTTTTTCTTCAAATTCTTGTTTAGTTTCAATGTCCTATAAGAATTCGCTTAGGCCAAAAAGGCAAGAACTCTGTTATGGAGGTGAAGACAAATGTGTGCCTTCAAGATTAATATTTCTACTCTCAATGCACCAATGTCTACAAATAAGTTACTTACGTTCAATTTAGCTATCGAGGAGTGTGTTGAGACAGACTAGCTATTGATAGAAGTTAAATTAGTAGCACTGGACACAACCGGATTTGTACACTTTTTTCTGGGACACACGGTGGTTTTCTTAGAAACGGTTCTGA
Organism: Aurelia sp. 3 sensu Dawson et al. (2005); assembly: GCA_964020215.1. NCBI lineage: Eukaryota > Metazoa > Cnidaria > Scyphozoa > Semaeostomeae > Ulmaridae > Aurelia > Aurelia sp. 3 sensu Dawson et al. (2005). Next base: position 12,875,298 of record OZ026580.1, on the reverse strand, counting down.
GGCTACTTCACGAGAATATGACCCTCAAGGTTAGTTCTTGTATCCAAACATGTCCTCGAAGTGTGGCCACCCGGACGAGTTGGATCCATGTGCATGGGCTTTTGATCAGTAGGGTTATGAGTCACAGTTCGATCGAATACTTAAGTTCAGCAGTTGAACGAAACTTACAAATATCAGGTCATAAGTCTAGGTTAGAAGCTATGGAAGAAATTAAAGTTAGAAATCTAAGGATATGTCATCAAATCGATTCTTGATCTCCTTACATACATGAACATATAAATTCATAAATTATACCGCGTGACCCAAAAAAAACTTCATGAGCTAGATCGCAAATATTTTCTTGAAAGAAAATGTTGTGAAGACAAACAAGGTATCAGCATGTAGCTGAAAGGCCCCGCTATCTTTTGAGACGCTGCTTGGTCAGATGAAGATATGCGTACTGTCCGAAGAAACGGTTTCAAAAATGCGGAAATTTATTGATTCATCGGACCATTCTCTCGCTTTCCAGTCAATTTTTTGGAAACTGTGAAAAAAGCTTAATTCTAAATTTGCTTCGGAGCATGAAATTTGAATGAGGAACAGAGGTCAATCATTTTGCAAACAAAACAATTCCCCAGACAACTTCTAATCCATCGCTATGTCGAGTTTTCACAAAATGTTGACTGGAGTATCATGTCGATTATTTGACTCAAAATGAGGAATCCTGGATTCGAAATTTCATTGAATCTGGTTTTTCGGATGATGGTAGTCATTGCTTAAAATGACCATGCAGCGTCTCAAAAGATAGCTAAGGCCTGGTTCAGACGTCGAACTTTTCATGCGCCGAACTTAATGCAGCGAATTAAGTTCATGAAAAGTACGACGTCTGAATCAAATTGGTTCTGTACTTATCATTTAGGTCGACCTAATCATTAAGTTCGACCGATCCGGTCGTACTTAATGCAATAAGTACGGTTTCAATTCAAACGTCGAACTTTTCATGCGCCGAACTAAATGCATAAATTATGCTAATGTAGCACCTATTATCCACCTTGACGCAGGCTATTGTTTCCAGTTCTCCCCTCGACAATGCTCGAAAAAGTGTGTGCAAAATTCTTGGAAGTTTATTGTTGGATTTGTAAATGGCGTCGTCGTCTGATACGTCTGACAGAAACGTTGTTGAGTCTTTGTACAACTTGCCTTAAACTAACGAAGTATTCCTGGATCAGTTGTCCAACAATGGTTTGCAATAAATGTTCCTTTTCAAAAACGGTGAGGAGCCTGACGGTTGGGTCACTCGAAAATCAGTTGGCTACTGCAGACTTTGCTACGACGAAAGGCAAACAGCAACATCCCATCGGAAGAGCCAAGGTCACCAACTCCTCCACAAACATCAAGAAAAAGCTACTTACCCGTTCCTCTATCTAACTTTATACTTTTAATTCTCATTGTTGGTAACTCAATGTATCTCTTTTTCCCTTGAATTTAAACTTAGCAGATATTCCGTCGCTTAGGCCTAACAATGTTTGCATCAACCGAACTTTGAGTAGGCCCTCACTCAGAGATAGAAGCCAAGGCGGGTCCCGGGGGGTACATGACTTGCGGATGGACGGGGGTCTGCCGCCCGTTTTTCAGAAAGGTACCCTCTTCTAATTACCGAACGTTGCCATCATACCCAATTTTATGAAGGCTTTTGGCGGAAAACCACCCATTTTTTGCTATTTTTCGCCAATTTCTGGATAACCCACCCTTGTTTATGGAAAATCTGCCGAAAAAGGGACCCTTGTTTAGAGAATTTGGGGCCCAAAAACCCACCCATATGGGCGGCACATACCCGTACCCTAAACATGTTCTGTACCCCCCTCCCCCCGGGAGGCGGGTATGTCCTCTGTCTCCTCTCCTTTTTAGTAAAATCAGGAGAGGTTATAATTCAACAAATAACGAATTTCAAAATATTTGGGACAATATGAAGCCGGCCAAACATTTACCAAAATTTTATTTGGCGCCTTCAAGCCTGATTCGAAACCCCGCGGGGCAAAAATTGTTTTCCATCTCTCCAGCTTTTCTTGCTCACGAAAAATGTTCTGGAAACTTTTTTTACATAGTTTTGCTTTTAAACAGAAAACATAACTCTCGGTGATGAAGATGGTGAAATTGAGGGTGACACTGATCATGAAGCTGCAGAACAATAAGTTCGGCACATGAAAAATGCGACGTCTGAATCAAACGGGGATTAACTGTATTTGGGTCGACCTTAATTGGCATTAAGTTCGGCGCATGAAAAGTTCGACGTCTGAACCAGGCCTAAGCCTTTCAACTAAACTGTGGTAGAAAGCATTTGAAAATAAAGTTTTTTGGGTCACCCGGTAGACTATGACTTGATGATGTAAACGGCTTTCAGAATGTTTCTCGATTGTTTTAATTCAATGTTGAACTTGCGATCAAATTTGCTATGATCGATCGAAACTTTACCTTTTCGGGACAATCATCAGCGAAATAACATATGAGTTGTTTGATGATAAGACAATCACATATCTCCTACCCTTTTTACGCTGGCAAGCATCCTTTTCAAACTAGCTAAACTAAACCAGGTTATCAAATGCTGCATTCTGATTGGTCCATTCGACAAATCGTTGAATTCACTTGATTGGTTGAAATTTAAACTGGTTTAGATAAAGGTGGCATACCTGTGTCAGTGTGAATGAAGTATTGGTATGCAATGTGATAGAGATTAGAACAACAAAACACGACAAACACGACAGTAAATATAGTACAATTAATAGTGATAAAGATATGACTTGCCAATATTTGTCAACAGCAATACACCTTTTACCTATTGTTGGAAGGAATCTTAATCGAATGATGTTTTCATACGTTTTGTAAAATTTTCGAATGCGCACAATAATGATAAAGCTCTAAAGCCACTCAATCGAACCTCTGTTACAAAATCTATATAACTCTATCATCCTCGATCTAATTCTCGATCTATGGTCTTTTGTAACTAAAAGGTCTATTGCGTCACATTTGCTGTCTTTTAGAATGTGCCACGTTCCTAATTGCTACTTATGTTTGCAGTTATATCATCACAAGCATCCTATCAATATCGGATCCAACAAGCATCGTTGATTAAGCGGTATTTTCATTTCACATTCGCTACACGAGTGTTTTACCTGCTCGCTTACTGGCGGCCTATTGCTGAAGCAGAGTTGACCATCACCACTGTTACAGCATCTCAGGGGCTTTAAGCCATCCTCCGAGGAAAGAAGCGCACACAACGTTTGCTAATATGAGTGGTTGTTACTTTTCCACTAGGAAGACCAGGACTCAAATCCACAACCTTTCGCAAAGAACTTGAATGCTCAACATCTAAGCTGGTCCATCACATTACAGGGATGGAAACAGATTACAGCTATACAAGGACGGGAAGAGATTAACAACATCAAAGAGACTTCTGTCCAACGAAAATTCCGTGACTTCTGATAAAAATTGCAAAATATACACGAGCCTATTTACAACGAAACTAAGTCCGTGTTCAGATACAGCCTTCGGATAACAGACATCATCAAAAGAACAGTCACATTGAGATTGGTAATGTGGGCAGCTATGAGCTCTTCGCTCTTGCAGTAAATCCTATGCCGTCAACTCGGAATGGATGTTGTCGATGCGTTCTTTCTGGGCGATCGATGGCACTTTTAAGCTTTCTTTGATAATTCTTTTCTGCTTCCTATGGAATAATGGCGTAACGTGTTACAATATATGAATATATGAACAAAACAATAAGAGAGCATGAAACTTATTGGCGGGAATGGGATTTTATCTATTCATATAAATTATTACAATAACAATATTACATTCCACTATACAGATTCTAATTACTCTACTACAATACAGGAACGATACCATGGGGATCGAAAAGATAATGACTACCCCACGGCCAATAAAAAAACACGCAACGTTAAACTAACATACGACTTCACTACTCACGATAGGACGATTTTAAAATGCAAGGTATGTGCATTTAAGTTGAAGATCAACAAATATTCCTATGGAGTCAAAAAGTCCCAATATTTTATCGTTTCGTTGTCATGTTTAGTCAAAAGGGGGTACTTTTTTTGAGACACCCGGTATTACCTGAACTGTCCATATTGTAGAGACTGCTGGTGTTTCGCTGTTGTTGTTCGTTTGTTTTTGTTTATTGTTAGACAAATTGTTACATTACACAAGTCATATAAAACACAACACAAGCATTTTTATAGGCCTACATGCTTTGGTGCATGAAATCAAAATGAAAGCTTTTTAAGCACACTAACCTTGAAACTTTCCATCTCCCTTCTCGCTTCCTCGATTTCTCTGTCATTCTTTTTCCTTTGAAATTTAATTTGTTCAACCAAATCTTCTTGATAGGTTTTATTCTTTACTCGTAATTTCTCTATTTGTTCAGCTTCCAGTCTTTTGTATTCCTCAATTTGCTGCAATAACTCTTGCCTTTGTTGCAATGCCTCTTCTTGCTCTTTCTTACGAGTTTCGTCTGAAATTTTTTACATAAATACCAGGTAAGTAAATAAGATTCCTTTAAATATGTTGCCTTGGAAGAGTAAGCCGGGGAATTTGATATGTAAAATTAAGTACTAAATTGGTTTGTAACAGATTTTTAACCTACATCGTGAAATCTATTTTCTGTTTTATCAAAAGCCACATATATTCGTAAGATGGATACGTAGAAGAAAGCATAGACAGTTCCCTTTACTGGCCAGGTCGAAAACACTGACACCACTGACACCACTGACACCACTGACACCACTGACACTAACCATGTGTCAGTGCTGTTAGTGTTTTCGAATTTGATACAGGTGCAAAATCGAAAACACTGACATCACTGACAAACAAAATTTTTCTTATTTCCAAACGTGGTGGCACTGTTTCTTCGCTCTATTGACAATAGATACTGTTTTTCGTTGCTCCGGTCAATTTCATATCATGTCAGTGTTTTCAGTACAGTGTTTTCGAATTGGGTACAGGTGAAAAATCGAAAACACTGACATCACTGACAAACAAAATTTTTCTTATTTACAAACGTTGTGGCACTGTTTCATCGCTCTATTGACAAAAGATACTGTTTTTCGTTACTCCGGTCAATTTCATATCATGTCAGTGTTTTCAGTACAGTGTTTTCGAATTGGGTACAGGTGAAAAATCGAAAACACTGACACTACTGACACACAAAATTTTTCTTATTTACAAAGGTGGTGGCACTGTTTCATCGTTCTGTTGACAAAAGATACTGTTTTTCGTTACTCCGGTCAATTTCATATCATGTCAGTGTTTTTCAGTACAGTGTTTTCGAATTGGGTACAGGTGAAAAATCGAAAACACTGACACTACTGACAAACAAAATTTTACTTATTTACAAAGGTGGTGGCACTGTTTCATCGTTCTGTTGACAAAAGATACTGTTTTTCGTTACTCCGGTCAATTTCATATCATGTCAGTGTTTTTCAGTACAGTGTTTTCGAATTTGGTACAGGTGCAAAATCGAAAACACTGACACCACCGACTTGAAAAAATCATCCTGTTTGTGACGGTGTGGCATATCGAGTCACATGAATTTGCTGTGTCATTGCTCTTTTGGCATGCATTAAACTATACCATGCCATTTTCAAAGCATACTTGGCATCTATTTTCAATGAAATGATATACTTTTGTCACGTTGTTTGATACCATTCTAATTCATATTTCAATGCTAATCATTGTAAAGAGAGAATGTCGTGCCTGGCACCTCGACTTGTCACAAAAAGTCAAACCCAAATTAGGCAATGAAACTTGTGTTCTCTTTTGTTCAACTTCCCAAATGGTCGAGAAGAAGCGACAACAATTCTGTAAACAGACACTGTTGCAGGTAAGAAAAGTTTCTGTATCTTAACGTTGAGGTAACAGGAGCCAAAAAGCAGAGAAGCTGGTTATTAACCTTTTGCATGATACTGTCAAGATAAAATAAGAGACACTCTTATTTTATCTTGATACTGTTCAATGGTGGAAAGAGAAACTATGCCTTGGTGCATACTACATACATACACTGACATGATGTGAAATTGACCGGAGTAATGAAAAACAGTATCTTTTGTCAATAGAACGATGAAACAGTGCCACCACCTTTGGAAATAAGAAAACTTTTGTTTGTCAGTAGTGTCAGTGTTTTCGATTTTTCACCTGTACCGAATTCGAAAACACTGTACTGAAAAACACTGACATGATATGAAATTGACCGGAGTAACGAAAAACAGTATCTTTTGTCAATAGAACGTTGAAACAGTGCCACCACCTTTGTAAATAAGAAAAATTTTGTTTTGTCAGTAGTGTCAGTGTTTTCGATTTTGCAAATGTATCAAATTCGAAAACACTGACAGCACTGACACATGGTTAGTGTCAGTGGTGTCAGTGGTGTCAGTGGTGTCAGTGGTGTCAGTGTTTTCGACCTGGCCCCCTTTACTTGGTTGTTTTTAACTTGATTTGATATGGACACTTCGATTTCTACTTATCGCGAAAGACGATCACGCTAAAGCTGGCTGCGAGGAGCTTTTTACTAAGACGCATTGCGTTCGAATCACGAATCTGTAATGATTATATAAGAATTCGATTAAAGAACGCAGTGCATCTTGGTAAAAAGTTCCTCGCCGTAATCTTCAGAGTAATCGTCTATTCTGTTTATACTATGAGATATTAATATTTGTACATGAAGTAATACTTTGATGCTTTAAAAGATCAAAAGAATTAAATGCGACACATTAAGAAATTGTTAATGTCTGCTTAGGACCAAACAGGTCAGTCCGAACTTCTCAATGCATGCGATAAATTCAAGTTTCTTCTTTCTGAGACAAAATGTTCGAATCATTTCGATATTGATTGCATGCAACGAATCGGAGTTGTATTTTCTCTAAATGATAAAGCAATTTTGCTAATCGTGTAGCAGTCTTGTAACTGATCAAAAATCTGTCTGTTTTTGACGCTGTTTAAATACCTCTATATCAATATTACTTCGCTAAATCCTTAACGGATGATTGTCACCCTGGCTCCTGTACGAGCAGACTGCACTTTCAAACTGTCTCGAAATCAAAGTTGGCCAAAACGGAAATACGAATCCACACTTAGTTAAGCAGATGAGCCTATAAAAATGCTTGAATTTACTTGATATTTTATCAGTTCAACTGCTGCAGTGAGGGTTCATATTTTCTTCTTTTGCCTTTCAGATTCGACTTTCAAAGAGTCTGAAATGCAGCGTGCATGCAAATGACCTTGGTTGTTGTGGCGCTGCGGTATAATCTTCTAACGTCGTTGTCAGAACAGTCAGGCTGAGCGGGTTCGATAGAGGTCACGTACTCGATTAGCGCTTTGCTACAACTGCGATCCCAGCGCTTTGCGCTTAAAACCGCAACTTTACCTTCACCTTCGGGTGACAATGGCTCTTTAATTCTTAAATTTTGAAATTAGAAAAGCATGACGCTGCAGTTAAATTGACTAATTACCAAATAAAGTTTGAATTTGTCATCAATTAAGTCCCGTAGCTACCATAACCAAGCTTAATCAGTTTATCTTGCGATACACATTTACTACAATCCTTGGACAAAAGTTGAGACCACAGAGCATTTTGACTTTTTTACGGGTTCAAAGTCCCCCCTACCCCGTATCAACGTTGTTTGAGGTTGGAACGCGTCGATTGTCACTAACATGCATTCAGGAATCATCGCTGAACAACATTGATACTGGGGGGGGGGGGGGGTTTGCAATAGCTAAATCCCTTCTATTACTGAAAATACGGTTCAACCGCTTAAAATGTTACTGGTCTCATAACCTTTTGTCCATGATAGTAGTTATATAAAGAGGCTGTGGCATAATCAGATACATTTGGGGTTGTCATTCAGCCTTACTTGTCTGTCTTCCACTGTAATGAGTCTAGATTGCCAGCAAAGTTTATTAAGGAAGCTAGTTCTGTTTTGATAAATTACTTCTAATTTGAGAACGATATGATCAATTTTCAAGAACTAGATTTCTTATCCCAGTTGACACGTTAGCTATACTGGTATATTTAGTGTATAGGAATCTGAAAAATGGTTAGATTATTGCAGGCATTTAAAGGCACATTACATTTTTTTTTTGAGGCGGCAGGGAAAAAATTAGGTTGGGTTCTATACATATCGCCAGTCCCTGAAATTTGAAATGTGGTCTCGAGAGACCTTTATCCAACGAGACTAGATAGGCAGATGATATCTTCGCCGTAATTACTGACTAAGACCGCGTTCACACGATGCCGGCACATTTTGAAAACGGTGAAAATGTGACGGATAGGCCTCCTGTTCACACGAAAACGGCACATTTTGAAGACGGTAGATTTTGAAAATTGAACTTTAACCGGCACATTTTGGAAACGGCATCGTGTAAACACTTGAAAATTTTGAAAATAGAACAGTTTTCGACACTTTTGGAACAAGACTGATTGACACTTAGGGTGTAGGTACCTTTCTATGGCATCAAAGTCTTGCAAAGAGTTTCTTACTGTCAAATCTCGTACCGTGTTCAAATTGTTCCGGCATCGGATGAACGCTAGCTCAAATTCTGCTACCGTCACATTTTTCACCGTTTTCAAAATGTGCCGGCATCGTGTGAACGCAGTCTCAGCAAAATTTCCATGTCAGATTACGAACTGATGAATGAAGTAGCGGCTGCTTGTGAGGCTGTTTGCAAACCTGCTAGGCTATGGAAAGTCAGTGTGGTCTGTGTACCATTTATGCAATGTGACAAGAGCAGAACAATTCAGAAAGCAAAGACTCAGAAGAATGGAGATTTGTAGTGGGAAAAGATTCATAAGTGCCCCTAGAACCTAAGAGTTAAAGGCATTGAGTCACGTTAAATAGCACGCGTATATCAAATCCAAATGTTAGGAATCTGCCTACTAATAGCTTCAATGGCGTACCTGTTTGGCTAAACTTCGTTCTAAATGAAACTGACTACACGAAATACATTGTTTCACAACAATTCTTTTTTAGAACGAGGAGCATGATGACAAACATGTTTGTATGTCTTGTTTTCTAAAATATCCATTCATAAAGACATTTCGACATAATTAGCTAGGCTAATTGGCCTAGGAACAAAAACAAATAAGACTCAAATCACTTTTCGACGTTTCGAGTCGTCCACAATTCATTATCAAAACAAAATACTAAGAATAAACGAGCTATTTATAATTAACAACATGATCAAGATAGAAGCAAAATCAAAGGTGAACCTATGGGTAGCTCGCGGAACGTAACTGGGATATCCGATTTTGTTATCATTTAGTTCATTACAAAATGTGACAAAATGTAACTGTAGGCATTGCTATCCAGTCACACAAGGTAAGATGTTAGGCCAGGGCAACACGGTGCCGGTGCAGTGATATTTTGCGTCAATTCCAACTAAGATTCCTGTTGCTGTGGATGAGCAGTTCGAGTTGGCACACATGAATAGTTCCCATGGTTTTTGTGCAAGGAGTTAAAAATTCGAACGAAAAAAATCGTACGTAACGTTTCCAGAATAACAGGATTTTTACGGATTTTTGGTGGATTTATCTCCAAAACAAGAGGATCTTTGCCGAAGATGTAAAATATTCCTTGAAAGTGAAACTCCCCTTGGCGCTCTTGAAGTCATCACGATGAAATATTCCTATCAGGTTCCAGTGTTTGCAGACCTCCGCCTTCAAATCTCACTCTTGCTATGTTTAGTGTGATTTAGATGTTTCATTCCCCTTCACAGAGGCTGAATGGAATTACCAGACGAACGGATTTGGTTTCGTTTCTGTTCCAGATTTACGTTTTATTCAACCCAAAAGTCTAAGTGCCCCGGTGAGAGGTCAGATGTTCACCAGGGTCCTAGTGGTCTTAAAACGAAGTCATATGTTTCCAGCGGGGAATTCACCGGGGTAGAATGTACGGGGACACTTGACCGGGGGTGTCAACATTGTAAACTTTCGCTGAGAGTAAACAAAGAGCATGGCATTGCTGAATGTGAGAGTAGTTTTTAGCCATATGCCCCCAGAACAGTTCAAATTTGGAGGGGTTCATTTGCACCTCCAATATCCACCCCATCGTCTCCCATAGTGCGCCTTGGTTCTCATGGATTCCAGATTTCAGTTGCTGCATGCTTGTTTTCTTTCTGAAATCTGTTCTGTAGGCCGATGAGCGCAGCGGGCAGACAGGAAAAACATTCATTCATTGATTTCTTTTCTTGTTGAAGAAAGGAATTACAATAGTCTATTTTAGTACATGACTGGATTGAAACTGGACAAACTTGCTATGACTGGTTTTGATTCCACTTCAGACAAGCCAGACAACAATGGCATTGAAAAGTGCTGTGTGCAATAAATTCCGCAGGGCATACCGGAAAAACCAGACCCTATGGCTCTGAGACTAATACGACCTCTAGGACCCGAAGTATAGAGTTTGAAAGGAGTCTTTCCCTAAGATGGCATCAGATAACAAGACAGTTTCCTTGCAGATATGTCAACTACTGGCAGTTTTAAAAAGGTAGGCCAAAGTTTCTCTTGTTGTTTTAACACGGTTTCAATTATCATCCAAGTAGTTATCGTTGTTTTCTCTCTGTTCTTTTTCCATTAAATATTCAAGGGTAGGAAAAGCATATCTGACTGATTGCGCAGAAAAGCCTACCTGAAAAGCCTACCTATGGATTCGTCAGAGCTGGCGCTGCCACTGCATGCTCAGCAATAGACCTTTTAGCTATTCTGAAAAAGAATGTGAATCGAACGATATTTCATTACAATTTGTAGAATTTTCGAACGTGCACAATTGTGATCGAAGCTCTAACGCCATTCAATCGAACCTTGCGCATAAAAATGTATAAAAATGTCGCTCGATCCAGGCTCTTTTGTAGAATAGCTAAAAGGTCTATTCAAAGAATAAAATGTTTTTATCTGTACTGGTGTCACGTCTGTTCAAGGGTATTGACCATAGAAACGGTATTCACCCCATGCTGAAGTGAACGGTATTGGCGCTAAATTTGAAAAATTATAGCAGATTGATTAGCATATAATATCTTGAAACACTGCCTTTATTAAGAGGGGATGACCCCTTAATCTTAAGGATCCTTTTAAACTCGGTCCTGATGGGTCCTAAGGGTTACTGGGGTCTCAGAGTCATACGGTCTGGTTTTTCCAGTATGCTATTCCGCAGACAGCAGAGTTGAAAAGATGCTTTGTTCAAAACTTTCGCAAAGCAGTATGGGTCCTGATATAAAAGGAAAAAATGTCTACGGGAAATTTCTCATCCCATCTCACAAACTCGCGTCACTTCGTTCCGCGAGCAAAAAACACGTTAAGTTAATTGTCAGAGGAGAAGAACACAGAGTAACTTAGACTACAAACTCATGTGTTTTGCTTCTATCTTGACGATTCCATGTTGATTATGATCAGTTTGGTTACTCCTAATTTTATGTGTTGACAATGAATCGAGAACGACTCAAAACGCTCAAAAACTAATTTTAGTCTTTGATTCTAGAACAATTATGTCAAGACTGATTATGTCAAAATGTCTTATTAATGGATATATCAGATAAATCATCTGCAAACATGGGTAAACAAGTTTGTTGTCGTGCTCCTCATTCTACTATTGTGACGAAGCTGAGCATTCTCCGAACACGTTTAGTTCTTTCGGTTTGCTAGTTAATTTTCATCACATGGGTCATATGGTACATGGCACGGCATGCCAATTTATCTGGGCTTAATGTCTTTAAGGATATCTGATGATCATCGTCACAAGAAGAATAACAGACAGTCTTTTTAGAAGTCCGTACATGAAAGTTTTAGTAATATACGGAAGACAACTAACCTTTCTCTTTGACCTGTTCACGCCTTGTGATCAACACATTCTGCAGCAATGCCTGTCTTGCAGCTTTCTCCCTTTCTTTCTTCTCATCTCGTCGAGCATATTGTTTTTCAACTTCATCGTTGACTATTGATGCAAATCTTTCTTGCCGTTCCTTCTCCTCCTTCCGGGTCATCTCAACATAGTGCATGAAGCGTTGATTTTCGTCACGAAGAATTTTCTGTGGATGAATTCAAAACTTAGTCTAGTAATTAAATATGTGTCATGCTGAACATTTACACCATTATCCCGGTAAAAAAGGCATATCTGGACTATATCTAAATACAAGCGCATTCCCTTAATCAAGGAAATGAGTTTTTACTTTTAAAAGATGGTGTGTCCTTTTTATGGCTTTCTTTAGCAGCCACGTGATATTAATGTGTCCACGCGATCTTGGTCCTCACATGAAGCCTTGATAAGACGTCATATGACTCATTAATTGAATTGTAGATGTACGTCTAACGCCCATAGATGTTAGTCAGTCGGAAATACTATTACTGTTGGCGGGTACTTAGAAATCAAAGCTTATCAAATGGTTGAATGTAGCGTCCAGGCCCTCGAAAGAAAGAATCTGCAATCGTAAGAAGTAGATAGTTATCAATAGGTTTTGGTAACATACAAAATCGGCTAAGTTTTGTTTACACCGATTTCAAGTCATGTGATCAATCTCTTAATAAAACACCTTTTGATTTCTGTAAAACATTTCGTGCCATACAAAGCTGTGCCATATTCTCTTCGCAGACAGGATGTCGTTGGGCGTATTAGGGCAAGGACAGAGAGATTTCAATCAAGCTTCTATCCCAGTTGTCTGTCTGATTGGAATGATCTATGTACAGAGATTAGACTTGCACCAACCGTTGCAATTTTTAAGAAAAAGCTACTGTCCAAAATCCGCCCCCCTGCTAAGTCTGTCTTTGGGATTCATGACCCAATAGGGCTGTCCTATCTTACTCAACTTAGGGTTGGTCTAAGTAAGTTGAACTTTCACAAGTTCAAGCACAATTTTAGGGATACCATCAATCCAATGTGCCCTACGAACGACGGTATTGAGAATACGGAACACTTTTTGTTGCTTTGCCCTTCCTTTGAGATTCAACGCCGAAATCTTCTCGCACGAGTTTTTGCGTTACTGCGACCACTTGGATATGTAAATATACCAAACGAACCCTTAACGTATCTTTTATTATATGGTGACAAAGACTTTCCCAATGACCTTAACAAAAATATTCTCGAATTGACTCTAGAATTCATCCATGAAACTGGTCGATTCGATTAGGACCACATCAAAGTTTGTTAAACCTCGCACAACCACCTAGTACGTCATCGTAAAGTATCTCATCTGTAAAGTTCTGTTTTGTCGATGTAGATTTTTTTCTTTTGTAGTAATTATGTGTATTTTTATGTAATGGGTGGGTTGGGGGAGGGGTTTTGCTTGCTCGGGAAGTCGTGATGCAGGGTCACACACCCGACTCGTTCCTAATTCTAATCCCAAATTCTTCAACTGAGGCCTGGGCATAATTTTGTAATAGCCTCTTTAATGGATCGTAACTTCACAATGAATTGTGCGAGTCGGTTGGTGGCCCTTGGGTGCGACTTTGCGGGCGGGCGGTGCATCTTTCCTGATTCACCCGGTAGTTTTTATTTCTTTCTATGTTAATTGCCACGGGGTTGTCATAGTATATTGCTCCCCGTGGTATTATCGTCCTTGTAGTGTTTCGTAGAGTAATTAGTAGGTATAGTAATAGGTAATTCGTCTTGTAAACTTTTAATGGAATATAAAAAAAAAGCTGTGCCATGATGAATGGAACAAGTACCATAATCCTAAAACTTCCCTAGAGGGTGGTTATATGATATGACTTGAAATGGGTAAAACAAACCTTAGCCGATTAGGTCTATTGGAAGATTTTCATGCTTGCATGGATAAGCTTTGCAAGGGAGTTCCTTTTTCCCAAGAGGATAACACACATGAATAGATGTCAGTGTCATTAATGTTAGGAAGGAAAATAAAAAAAGTTTTACTCGTCGTTTTCACTGGTTTCTGCAGGTTTCTGAAGCGGTTTTAGAGAGTTTATCTCCCATATCCACCGGAAGGAATGCCCGACTAAAGATGTGTAAATTAATGAATCTAAGTGAACATATCAGAACAGCAATGATACATAGTCCGGTCTGTTATCACAACAATCGTGCAAAATATGATACTAGCATGAAACTTGGTAGACTTATGTAATTTGACATGCCGAAAAAGATGCGATGTGGACACAAGCTGAAAAATGCCTCCAAATGACGTTTTTAGATGGGGGTACTCGGTCCCAGTCATCCACAAGGGCTTCCTTCATAAAACGGGAACCGCAAGTAATTAAAAATGAAACTTTTTGTTTTCTACACATTTTGATGTGCTGAAAACGATGAAAAATAGATCAAATCAAAAAATTACCCCAAGGTGCTATTTTTAGACGGGGGTACTTGGTCCCAGTCCTCTATAGGGACCTCATTCATACAACGGAAACAGTAAGTGATAAAGAAATGAAAATGTTTGTTTTCTACACATTCCAAGATGCTGAAAACTATAAAAAACAGATCAAATCAAAGGTCTGTCCTATTTAACTCAACTAAGAGTCGGCCTCAGCAAGCTAAATTTTCATAAATTTAAACACAATTTTAAAGATACCACGAACCCTATGTGTCCGACAAATGATGGTATTGAAGATACGGAACACTTCTTGTTGCTCTGCCCTTACTTCGATTTACAAAGACAAAACCTTCTCGCTGGAATCTATGCATTATTACGACCACTTGGATATGTAAATCTTAAAAATGATGCTCTATTGCAACTCTTATTGTATGGCGATGATGATTTTCCCAATTCATTAAATCGACATATTCTTGAGCTTACGCTACAGTTTATCCATGAAACTGGTCGATTTGAATGAAGATCTATCATTTACCCTATCCAGTCATAAGCCACCCAGCAGTCATCGGTAAATTGTTGTATGTAGCTTTTTGTAATCGTATATTTAATTTTAGTTTAGTTCTATGTTTTTATGGAATGGCGTCGGGGTAGACAGGTATTATGCTCCTCGGGGTATCGTCTTCGTAGTGTAGTTAAGTATATTGTAAGTAGTGTTTTAGGTAATTTGTTTTTGTAACAATTTTTATATTGAGTATATAAAAAAAAAAAAATAAATAAAAAATCAAAGAATTACCCGCAAGTGCTATTTCAAGACGGGGCTTCTTGGTCCCAGTCCTCTATAAGGACCTCTTTCATAAAACAGAAACCCTAGGTGACAAAGAAAAGAAACTTTTTGTTTTCTACTCATTTCGATATGCTGAAAACGACAAAAGTAGATCCAATAACAAATTTACAGCTAAATGCTATCTTTAGAGGGGTACTTGGTCCCAGTCCTCTATAGGAGCCTCCTTCATAAACAGAATCGTACGTGATAAAGAAATGAAGATTTCCGATTTTTTCACATTTCGAAATGCAGAGAACGTTAAAAAACAGACCCAATAAAAATGTTACCCCTAAATGTTATTTGTGGACAAGGGCACTTGTTCCCAGTGCTCTTTCGTGGCCATTTCCCACTGATATCGAAGTTGGATTTGTCGCACAACTGTCAACGGAACTTTTGTCGATCGGGAATCTCGTGGGCTTTATTATTTCAAGGCGGTGTCTGGTGCTCAGATTTTAATCTCGATGACCGGGACGGCCCTTACTTATCATGAACTTGGGGCAAATTTTGCAGTATTGAGTCAAGAATTCGATGAAAACGTTTCAGTGCAAGCGCAGTGATTGAAAAATAAATCATATACGGTAGGAATGCTCTATCCGTTCTTTCGGTTGAAGAGATTTTGATAACCAACATCACAAGTTTCTTATTTTTTTCCTAAACGAAGGATTGGAACCCTCTTTTGACTTAATTGGTATGTCAGAACACGACACTATCCAGTCATTGGGTACCATGATTGGGATTCAGTTTCAATCTCATCCATGTAAATGCTACGCCAGGCTTGAAAATTCGTTGCTAGGACCTCAATTCAATGCAAACACCATATCAAAAGGGTGATATCATTTGCAACATAACTTAACATAGCAAAAACTTGACATAATGAGGCATCTTATGTCTCAAGCTATTTCAAGATAATAGCGTACTAAAGTACGAAAGGGAGCGCTCAAAAAAAGTTTACATAGATTCTGTCGGGTTTAAATAAATCGGTATGAATTGCAAAAAATTTTTTTGCCCGAATGGCGTTTCAAATTTATGTGAAAATTCCCTTGACAAGATGGATGGTTTGGTTTTGTAGCGATCTCCTTGTTGCTATGGCCTGTGCGCTAAAAATATTTTAACTCATCCTTCTTGCTCTAGATCAATATATTCTAGAAAAATGTCAAGCAATTTGCTATACTGCTTCTGTTTGCACTCAAATGTCATGTAAGTAGTTAATAAAGGAGCGTAAGTCTACTCAGTATATCCCAAATATAGACACGGGAAGGTAGTCTACTTCATTTCTTTAATGACTTAAAGTAGTCTGTTGTAACTAGATTAGGTACCTGAAAATCAGCTGAGCCAAGTCTACATATCCTAGAAAAACAGCAACTGGGAATATTTCTTGAACGTACCTGCGAAAGCTCAGTTTCAATTCGTCGTCGACAATCTTTAAAGAGCTTCGGTAATCTTTGATGGTAGCTGCAGTTTTGTAGCAATCGTGAGAGATCAAATGGAAACCAAATATCACATTGCAAATACCGCCAGCGACCCAAAAAAAATTGAAAAGTTGAATCGTTGATGATCGCTGGAAGAGATCTCAATTTTATTTCAACGATTACCAGCAACCCGTAAGGATCGCCAAAGATTGCCAATGATTGAAAAACTCGAATGGAAAAATATCTAAGATTGCAGAATGACCAATTTTCAGGATTAAACAGGCTGTCATATTTTTTTAAATCCCAGGGATCGCTAACTTTTGTCAGCAACCTCCTTCAAAGATCCAAAGATCCTAAGGCACTCAAAGGTTGGCCATGGTCCCGAAAGACTGTTGAGGACCAAACGAAAAACGGACATATTTCGGCGGGCAAGGATCACTTAAGTATGTTCGTAATCTTCAGAAACAATAAATTAGTGTTTCTAGATCACAAAAAGTTGTCAAGGCAGCGAAAAGTTCAAATTCAAGACTTAGGTACGACCAAACAATAATGTTTAGAAGTAAATATTTGAATAGACTAGTTTGCTACCTTTTACTGTAAATCAAATTGTGTCGAAACCAATAACTTGCATTCCTTTATGGCTTACAATGCCTATCTTACAAAAGAAAGTTGCAATAGAGGACTGGGACCAAGTACCCCGTGTAGAAATAGCATTTAGAAATAACTTTATGATTGGAATTGTTTTCATCGTTTCCAGCATCTCGGAAAGTGTAGAAATCAAAACTTTTCATTTCTTTATCACTTACGGTTTCCGTTTTATGACTGAGCTCCCTATAGAGGACTGGGACCAAGTACCCCGTCTAAAAATAGCACTTAGGGGTGATTTTTTTATTTGATCTCTTTTGCATCGTTTTAAGCATATCGAAATGTGTAGAAAATAAAAGTTTCATTTCTTAATCACTTGCGGTTCCCGTTTTATGAATGAGGCCCCTATGGAGGACTGGGACCAAGTGCCCCCGTCTAAAAATAGCACTTAGGGGTGATTTTGTTTATTTGATCTATTTTTCATCGTTTTCAGCATATCGAAATGTGTAGAAAACAAAAGTTTCATTTCTTAATCACTTGCGGTTCCAGTTTTATGAACGAGGCCCCTATGGAGGACCGGGACCAAGTACCCCCCCGTCTAAAAATGGCATTTGGGGGCATTTTTCAGCTTGTGTCCACATCGCATCTTTTTCGGCATGTCAAATTACACAAGTCTACCAAGTTTCATGCTAGTATCATAGTTTGCACGATTGTTACTAATATTTTTGCTAACAGACCGGACTAACAAGAAAGCTTTCAATAGTTCTGCTTTGTTAATCAGGGGGCAGTATTGTATCAAACGCTATGCGTATTTTAACTGACCAATACATTGATACACCGAGTGAGAAACGGCTTACGATCAAAGAACGGTTGGTCAGAGCTGACACATGGGAAGAGTGTCTTTGACATAAGAAGATGTTCACAGCGAACTGCCACATCGATCCAGTTGACTAACATCAAAATCTCTGCATGCAATGGAAAGTACAGAAGGAAAACTATTTTGCAAATTTTCACCTTCTCCGTTTTGTAATCATGACAATGGGTTGTTTACCCATTTAGCTGTAACGCCCCTCAGTCGAAAATTTCGTGTAAAATCTTGCTCTATCCAGACTGTTTTGTAGACTACGATCTTGGCCAAAACAAGCTGCTACGTAGCAAATTTCAGCACTTTTGTCATTTTCCCCAAAATATGGAAGGGAAAACATATGTTTGGGACCTTCAGATCCCCTCATCCCCCTAATTCAATGTTGAGAAAGTCCAATGTCATTTGATTCAAGCAACAATGAAACAGGAGGAGCGGGGGCTGGCGTTTAATCAAAGATAAAAGAAGTGCAATTTTGACTTGTCCCAAGAATTTTGGCCAAGATTGTGAATAAGAGGTCTATCTTTGGGAAGCAAGCAGTAAAACTATTGTAACTTAACTAAATATGTGAAAAACTGTAAGAAAGATATGCAAATATATGAATTTTGCTTCTTGTGTCCTTTTTGACTGTGTTGATTGCAGAACAATTATTCAAATTGAACTTTGTATCCGATTATGAAATGAAAGTATGAAATGCGGAATACCTTTCTATTTTTATCCTCTATCTCTTCATTTCTGGTATCTTCAATAGCTTTTTGTAAAATTCTCATGTCCATTGCAAGCTGTTCTTGCTTCTCTTTCGCCTGAAAATGTGAACAGGATGAAGATTAACATATGATTATTACCGTTGCTATTATTCTTTAATGAATGAATTAAATCACTCTCAGTCATAACGGAAAACAAAATGCAAAAACTTATGCAGAAAAATATTACCATTATACAATCTTCTTCAGTCATATTAATCGTCTTCACAGTATTATTATTGTTATCATTATCACTCTCAACATGAAAATCATAAGAAAGTGTCCATGAATCTGGCAATGATATGATAACTAGGCTCACGCTTAGTTAAAAAGTAACGAAAACTGTCAACGAAAAGATGCGACAGTAACGAACTAAGATGTTGCTAAGATTATATTGAAATCAAAATCACATAAATTACACTTTTCTGCGAAGACAAAGAAAGTTAATTATCAAATATCCGTTATCCGTCTTACTCGACCTGCAAGTGTCTCAATACTATTTTACTGTTCCTAAAAAATGTTGATATAGTTTTTGCAATAAAATTGACCCCGAAAATTCGATAGAACATTCCATATTTGATTGACTTGGAGGTTTCGCGGCCCAGAGACGTGATTCTCTGATTTTTACAGCCAAAACATTCAGGTGGCCGTAGTTCGATCTGAGGTAGAGCCCCACCAACTGAGTGTCATGACAAGGGGTCGCAGACTCCATTTGATCTTATCTGTTTGACGATAAAATTGTAGCTTCTCCTGTAACTTGACCAAGTCTGAGCTTCTAAAATCATTTTCCTTTTTGGTGTCTCAAGCCTGCATTGCATTGGCTTCGGTATGCGAACATTCTTAACTTTGTAATAATAAGGGTTTAAATCAATCGACCTTTATGCGATCTTACGGAGATTTAGATTGAGCACAAAATTGAGACACTGATACATTTCAAAGTTTTTAATAGCAGATGGGCTGCAAAAAATAATTCCTTAAATTTTAGAAGTGTCATGAGAAAAATTTTATTTGAGTACCCAAAAAGGTAATTCAGACGAAAAATTTGTGCATAACTTCATTCGAAACTTTTAACATCTGAAACATTTGGCTTTTGTGTCGTGGCCACTGATTTTAAACGGACTTTTCATTAATTTCGTTACTTTTTAACTACGTGCTATGAAAAAGCAACCGCGCTCACTGATCAAATTTTCAATGACGGAAAATAAGCATTTGTACGTCAGATACTCATAGAAATGATGGCCATGGCAAATTTTTCTAAATGACATGACATCAGGACATAGAAGTTCGGCAAGTACAGTTTGCAAAAATTTGCTAGGTTTAGGCTAAATCAGAAAACCTTTAAAGTCTGTATGTAAAAGGGGAATGGAAAAAGGAGTTTATAGATTTTGAAAAGAAGCAAAGTTGATTACAAGTTAATTATAACCTTTTAGCACTAAAGTATTTTGCCTGAAACTTATCGATGTGAAAAATTTCAATGCCAATGTGATGAGAGAGTAAAGTCTCCGTTAACAATACACATCTGATACTCTTGAGATCGCGAGCAATTCCGTTGGCTGTACATCTTCATATTTAGCAGACTACCACAGACGATCCGATTAACCTTACCTCTTTTCTATCTTTGAGCTTAGTGGAGATTTCCCTGTTTCGTCTGGCAGCCATTTGCTTTCGCTTGCGCTCATCAGCAAGAAATTTATCTTCCTCCGCACGAATGGCAGCCTCTTGTTTCTGAAAAGGAAAAAAATCAACAAGCTTTGAAATGATTCAAGGCTAAACAATTAAATGTACCAAAATTTGAGAGCAAGGGATTTAATCTTCAATGAGGTTGAATTTAACTTGACAAATATTGCTGACACTTCTGATACATACATCTTTTATTAAACTGCTTGTAATAGACCAAACCCTCAGTCATCAGAGATTTCAGAAGACGTCGATCTACCATGATCAGGTAAGGTGAGTCGATTTGAAAAACAAACCTGTTGGAGAGGCTGAAAGCAACTGACTCAAGAAGGGTTGGCATACATATAGGATATCACTTAAAGGCTCAACATATGGTGTTTAGAGGATTTCAAAGTCATAGCTGTTGTATCTGATAAGTTCATTTCAATTTACCATCTGCCTCAAACAGGAAGTCCTTCCATTTTTCTGGGTGACTCAGAAAAATTTCCTCCTGTTCGAAAAGTCATTGCACGAAACTCACTTGCGCTATGATCATCAAGATTGATTTTTATAACAGTTAAAAGGTTAAAGTATTTTTTGGTATTATTTTCGTAATTTTCAAGATAGCAGTCCCGTAGTAAATTCGAAAGATTCAACAGATTGGTCTTGTATAACACCCAGAAAGTTGCCTAAACTACATGATGAAAGGCATCTCGAAATAAAAGAAACGCAACCCGTCAGATTTGCTATTTCAAAAAATCCTCTTTTCAGGGAATGAATGACGTATCACTTGAGTTTCCATCTCAGTTCCAGTTCATTAGTCATGCTAATTCTCAAAGGATTTTGAATAGATGTCAAAATACGTGGAAGATTTGATCCGACGCTTTACGCAATTTCCCGGCTGTTTTGAAAGATTGAATTTTAACTCTTTTGAATTTGCCACAAGATTACTACTTTAAAAATTACCAAAAAACAAAAAAATTCTTCAACTTGTTAGTTACTAGAAAGATCAATCCTTATAATTATCGTGCAGCTAATTTTGCTGCAAACAGTGGGACATTATGTTGAGTCACCCGGTAGTTAAAGTGCATGGCGTTGATGGTCCGATACAACTTCAGTAATAAGATTTGTCCGAAATAAGGAGCAGGTTCATGAGAAACGTTACGAAGGAGAATGAAAATGTGTTTGAAAAAGCGAGTGTTCAGGTAACGGGCAGTTTATAAAGCGAAATAAACTGAAATTAACTGCATGTCAGATTGCCCGCATTTTCAAGCGTCATGTAGCAATTCAAACTTTTCAAAGGCACGACAACAGAAAGCAGCTCTTCCATGATGGCAGAAAATTAGAAGCACGTTATTGGGATACGACGAATAAAAACCAGTACTTACCAACCACTCTGCCTCGTATTGTTTAAATTGTCTTTCTTCTTCCTTTTTTCTTTCGAATCCAGCTTTTTGAATATTTAGTATCTAAAAACAATGGCATTGCAATTACAGTGTTTGTCAATTCAAATATAATCACAACTAAAATAAGAAAATAACTCCATTGTTATTCAAAGCAAGTTAACTTCTCAGAGCGGCCTTTAAGACTTATACATATTGCATCCCGACAACTCCCAAATACCAAATAATTGTTCCATCTGCTTATAAATTTCTGAACAACGCCCCATCTTTATTCCAGCCCCCCCTTTCTGATTCTTGTAGCACTGAAGTGATAGTGAACATAACTTTTGAATAAATACAAAAAAGATACATGTTTAACTAAGGAAACGAGGAGACGACAGTTCTCAGTTTTTTCCAGCCTCCCTCTAATTGCTCCAACCCGGGATAATGATGACACCGAACCATTTCCAACCCCCTCCCCTCCCCCATTATTCTCACCACAGTTTATTCGGTAATAGAGAATAAGAGAGAAAGTGAGTCACTTTCTTTCAGTGATTATGGTTTATCTAAGCGACTAGACTAAGGTTAGGTATTGTTTCAGCGTTGCTTGCGATAATTAAACAATCCTTTGTTTGAGTTTCGCTATGTTATTTCCTTGAATAAACTTCATGAATTCCAAATGATTCTTACCAACTTTCCGACATGAAAGTAACATTCCATTGTAGCTCCTCCTATTCGCAATGATGTTGCTTCATGATGCCCCTTTCTTAAAGGTGCGCTTATCTCTTGTACTTAATAGAGTAACAAAGTTTTGAAAAAAATCATACTTTATAAATAAATTTTTTTGCCACATTTTCAGTAGACATTCAGATACCAGCACCAATTTGCAGGACTGGCGTTTTAACCACTAACTATGCCGCAAGCAATTTAATGTTATGAAGAAGTCATAATCAATGAATTTAATCTTTATACTTACTTCGACCATCTCTCGGTTTCTTTTCATTTGCTCCTGTGCCTCAAGCTCCTCTTTTTGTGCCTTTGCCAGCCGATCTTGTTCCCACAGCTCTGCATACATTTGTTTTATTTCGTTTTCTTGTTGTTGCTGGACAGCTTTCTCAGCTAACTGAGTTTGCCTTTCTTTGAATAACTCATCTCGCTGTCGGTGGCTCACGATCGATCGCAATTCCTCGCATTCATCCCTGGAATATAGAGGATACATTTATTCAAAAGAATGACCAAAAGCTGTATGAGATGGGTCTATACACAGGCTTCGGGGAAACTAAAAATGCGCAGCCATTTATCTCGGCTTAGCTTTTTTTGGGCATGCATAGGATTATCAAATACAATAAGTTATTTTCTAAACCTATGAGATCTCATCTATTAACCCATGTCATTCATTTTAATGCATGCAGGTTGCTTTGCACGGAGCTGGTTCCGTTCCTTGTCTGTCTTGACATGAACCTCCTTAAACAGTACGGTGTATCTAAATACGTTTATTTGTTAATTTCAAATCAAATGTAAATACACTGCCACACTATTTGGAATATGACAGCTGCACTAACATAACAAAAATGTATGATATCTTTCTTATTTGTTTAAACTGCGACCTGTATATGTAATTTTGAGCACTTTGGTACGGACAATACCTTAAAACAACAGGATCGAATTGCTCAGTGTTGTTTGCAACTGGCTTCATCCATTCATGGCAAGATCTATAGCCTAAAATAACTGGAACATAAAGATCCAGTTCCTAGAAGCAGTCCATGTCTTTTTAGCAATGCAAAATTCCAAAATTCCTGGCTCTTATGACACTTCGGTCACGAGAAAGTTTAATGTAAAAATATGTCGCAGCACTGTCTTAGCTTGTTGGGGAGATGAAGTGCTGACCCTATTGTTTTGACTGATTGTGATTCAGCTTTGTTGAGAGCGAATCAACGATGGGGACTCACACTGTCATGCGCAACTTTGCTATTGTTTTCTTCTCCTGTTCTCAACCAACTAATTTGCATATTACGTCATTGACACAAATCGCTACTACGCATGCGATCTGGAGCCCTTTTTGGAAGATTCCTCGAGGCTCACAACTTAACCTATTCTTATCCCCAACAATAGCAGTGAAACAGCCATGTCTCAGTAATTGCTCCGCCACTCATTGTTATGTGGAAACAAGGCTTGAGATCACAGGAAATAGACCCTTAAGCCTGCGCGCAGACCCATTGTCCATAGGAGGAAAGGACCTGCAGAACTGCTAACTAAAGCTTGCCCTCATGATTTGTTCTAACGGCCTCGTAATAAGTCCCTATATAATAGACAATGGGTGTGTGTGTAGGCCATAGCCTAGTTCTCAATTCTACAAAAGGACCCAGATCAAACGATATTTTGATACATTTTGCAGAATATTCGAACCTATACAAATGCGATAGAAGCTCTAACGACACTCCATCGAACCTTTCGTGTAGAAATGTCGAAAAATGCCCCTCAATCCAGACTCTTTTTTTAGAATAGCTTAAAAGTGTATTGATTGGTTACTTTTCAATTGCATTTATGGTTGATTTGTTACTATTACAATGAACGGAGCATTGTATAACTAAACTCATACTGCCATTATCTATTCCATCATATCGCATGAAGAAAGCTGCATACTTCTTGATAAGAAAACCACAGGAAACAACCTTTGAAATTTCTATGTCACTGCTTCCTTAGCTTTATGATAAGAAGGGGGAAGGATGGAGGGGAGGGGGCTGTCACGCAAAAAAACACATAGATTCAATCCGATTTGATTGATACAACAATGCCAAAACTGCAGCAGTAGTTCCCTACTAATTTTCGGGCTGTGCAATTTTTTTCCTTGTCTTGTTCCGCACTGCTGAGGAGGATTACAGGGAAAACTAAGCACTGTAATATTTTTTTCTCGTTTTACAGTTATGAATCGAAAAGCTCTATTTCCTTTGACCAGTAATCTGCCCTGGCTTTGTTGTTCTGTTGTCTGTTTTGCGGACAGTATCTTGGCTTTGTGCTTTTATGCTTTGTTTTGTGTATAGAAAATAAATTTGATTTTTAAGTGCCATTCATAGTGAAGACCCGGTGACGTCATGTCTTTTTTCACTATGGATGGTTGAGCTGCAAAAAGTATCGGAGCCTGGGAGCCAGGTTCCCAAAAAATTCTCAGCTTTGTCAGAAAATTTGTCAATAAAAGTCTTCTCACACAAGGCGAAGATGATTTTTCACATTCTCTGCGAAAAAGAGAAAATTGTTTTTGACTCCTCTATTTTGCTGATCATGATCCTGGGTAAAATGGACGGCCTTACAAACATCAATATGTCCAAGTCCAAGGATTCTTAAGAATTTTCAAGAATTCTTCACTCAAGTAAGTGAGTAGAATCTGTAAAAGAAAATTTTGATTCTCTTTTGAATAATTTGGTTTGGCTGAAATATCCATTGGACCGTTTCAGCACATCATGACCAGCACAAGACATTTTGCATGACATGCGACTTCACAGAAAATTTTTCCCATTTGCACGGTTCCCAGAAAAGAAAATATTTTTTGCACCTCTGATGGATGGTACAGTGCAGTATAACGTTATATATTGTGGCTTTCAATCTTGATAAAAACAGATTCAAACGAACTGATTGACATGATATTAAAACTTCAAATCTAGAAATTGATAAGCCATGAATAAA
Source organism: Aurelia sp. 3 sensu Dawson et al. (2005) (assembly GCA_964020215.1). Classification (NCBI taxonomy): domain Eukaryota; kingdom Metazoa; phylum Cnidaria; class Scyphozoa; order Semaeostomeae; family Ulmaridae; genus Aurelia; species Aurelia sp. 3 sensu Dawson et al. (2005). The sequence continues at coordinate 12,849,862 of OZ026580.1, read as the reverse complement.
TTAACAAAAGCACAAATGTAGGATGATAGCTTCATAGCAAAAGCACTTTTGAAAACTTAGATACCTGAATTTTTGGTCAAGCTTTTCAGCCACCAGTGCTTGCCTCTCTGCTTCTCTCTTCGCTCTTAATTCATTTGCTCTTTGCCTCATTTTCTCTTGCCTATCTTCAATGGATTCTTCATTTGCTTCCATCTCTTCAAGGTATTGCTCCTCTTCAGCAATTAGTAACTGACGAAGCCTTCAGTAGGAAATGAGAATTCTCAAAATCGCTACGTTGATCCAGTTAAGGAAACATTTACGGTCGACGAGCTAGTTCGTATAAGAGTTGTTCCTGTGGTCTGAGCAATACAGCACCATAGCTCTCGTCTACAATTTGTATCAAATTAAACATCAAGTAAAAATGCGCATGAATGGTAAATTGAAACAACTAAGCAGTTCTACACGAGTAATAAGCAATTTTGCGTTATCACAAATTTTTGATGGAATGCAGTATACAGTTCTTTGCTACCTTGCTATCAGTCATCTGAAAAAATTAGTACGCTCTACCTATGATTACCAATTTTAAACTGTAAAAATGTCTAGAATCTTGTCTTTTCATGACTTGCTTTGACTGTTGTCAGACAAAGGTGTTCACCACTGTCATGCCAAACTATTCTCCATGCACCTGGTATAGCTTCGAATGCAACAGCCAAAACTTTACTTACTGGTCTCTTCTTTCTTCCAAGCTAAACTTCTCACGTTGAAGCTGTGCTTCAACTCTGCGACTGATAATGTTCTTTCGTAGTTTCTTTTCACTAGCCTTTTCCCATTCGGACTGAAAATTAATTCGACATGCTTGAAGCAAAACTTATAGTCTACAACCTACTGAGCAAATGAACTGAACTAGCAGCATAATACCTTCAGTTTGACCTGAAAAGTTTTGGAGCGATGCTTGTAGAAACATGTATTATTCACATCAAATCAATTTGATTCTACTGGTTTCAAATATGCACATTGAGAGTCTTGCCTCACCTACAACATCAGCTTTCTAATTTCTAATTGATGCCAGTTCATCACCATCAGGCTATTCACATAACATGATATACAAATACATGGTATATATATTAAGAGAGGGTACCGGTCAAAACATTTAAATTTCTCTGTAACGAAAGATTTGGGGCAAGCGACATAATGATTTTCTAAGAGTCTAGATAGTGTTCTTTCTTTTGATGTATAGATTTTTGCAAATAGGTCTCTAGGGGATATGCAAGGTGTGAAAAATTAAAAGCATGTCAAGGTGAGAAAGCGCCTCTGCTGGACAGTTTGTAACCGTTACTTCGTAGGAAGATAGAATCTAACATATAAGGTCTTCCAGTTCTTTCTCATCCTGTACTATACACAAACAGCTTTCATTAAAATATTCATAAATTATTTAACTATTTTGGAAAACATCAATACTATTGTTGAGAAAGGTCTGATTTACATCAAACTCATCAAACGAGACAATTTGAGCAATGAGAAGAGGGCGCGTTAGATTACCTCAATTTTATTCTGCTTACCTTTCTTGCTTGCGAATTCCGAAGACAACTATTTTGCAAACACTATACATAAAGTATGATGAATCAATATTTGTCAGAATTCCAAAGAAACCCATCGCAACAATGTGTACAGAATACAGGACCTTAAGTCTAATGATTCATGCACTGAAAATTATCTTAAGAGTAATGTTGCTCAGAAACAGACAGAATATTTAAAAAGAAATTAACATGCTACAAAGTGGATTTACATCTGAAAAGGGGAATCGAGAGGGGATTTTCAATTTGAGAATAATCGATGAACGCGATTTGTTAAATGAATAAGGAAGTATATTTATGCTTCATTGATTATGAGAAAGCTTTTGACTGGGTCAATCATGAGAAATTAATAGAATGTTTGAAAGACATTGGATTGGATGAAAAAGATGTTAGGTGCATTGAAAACTTAAATGATCACAGAAAGCATACATACGAATAGAATAGAATATATCAGATGAAGTCAAGATCAAGCGAGGAATTAGGCAAGGATGTGTACTCTCACCATGTCTCTTAACTTATACACGGATATGATTTTCAGACAGATCGAAGACTGCAAAGGAGTTACAAAATGAGGTTGTAACATCAACAACCTAAGATATGCAGACGATACTGTCCTCCTTGCAGACACAATGGAAGATCTGCAGGACATAGCGAATAGAGTAAATATAGCTGGAAAAGTATATGATATGAAAATGAATGCCAACATACAAAAATTCTGGTTATGGCATTTCATAACAGAAGATGGCAAGTGTGATGAACAAGATAAACAGATGTACGGTACCATCGCCCTGAATCGGCACCTTTCAGATAAATGACCTATTATGAGCGTTATGATAGGGACTTAAAACAATAATTTGCCATCAGAAGATTCTTCAGTTCATGGTGTTTACTGTATCACTTCATCAACTTAATCTTCCCACTTTTTGAAGTACAGCCAGAACTTAAAGGAGAAAAGTTAAAAATTGCCTAATTGAATTATATCGCCCTGAACCGGCACCCCTCATTTTACCGTATTCTGCTATTCCGAAAGAAAATTGTACTATACTGTCAAAACCGCTATTTTCTAGGGTCACATCCCCTATGTAATCAAGATTCCTTGTATTTTCATCGGATGAAAAATTAAAGCTTTTCGTTCCTCCTAGAATAGAACTATTATTTACCACCCGTTTTTATTCATAAAGTGGTCCACCGGAAAGGGGGGGGGGGTCACTATTCACAACACGAGACCATTTGCACACACTATGCCGGTTCAGGCGATTTTGAGCCAATCTACTCGTTTTGGAATAGAAACCCGCTGAACAAAACGGAAATCGACAACTTGAAGGACTTTTCAAATATTTCATTCAAAGGGGCAGAACAAACTATTGAGACAAGTCATTTGACCCTTGCCCGTATTTTATCAATGAAAATGAGTGAAAACAAACACGCGGCTTGGAAAAATAAATTGAGAAATGAATGAAAGCTTACCGTCACTTTTCAGGTACATTGAAAACTTCTTTGTAGCATGTAAACAAAGCCAAGGAAACAAGCAAGAATAGTCAGAGAGCAAGAATGTGGAGTCAGCAAGCCATTTTCGCGCTTTATTTTCATTTACTAGTCCTAGACCGTTCCATTTTGAAAAGTTTGTAAAGACGCCTAAATTTCTGAGAACGCGCTAGGGTGCCGATTCAGGGCGATGGTACTCTATAGGTATAGCAACAGCAACATTCTGCAAAATGAGCAAAGTGATGACATCAAGAACGATATTGCTAGAACGTATCCTTCATTTCTACGTGTTGTCTACATTAACATCTGCGGCAGAAACATCGTCAGCATCAAAGCAAATGTATAGGGAGATTAAAATCCATTGTGAAGCTACCGGAGAATGCTGAAAATTTCATGGACAAGCAAAGTATCGAGTACGGAAGTGTCCAATAGAATCAGAAAAAATGAGGAACTGTCGAAGAGCATTCAGGTAAAGAAACTGAAATATTTTTGTCACATTGTTTTTTCATATAAAAAAAATTATAACATATGTTACATTCCACTATCCTCTAACTACTATGCAACACTACAAAGACGATACCATGAGGAGCAAACGATAATGTCTACCCAATGGGCAACACATAGTAATAAGCACTTAAATAGACAACTAAATAAACACCTAAAAAATGGTACACATACGATACAAATACTGATAGACACTGGAATCTGTTTCAAATTGGCTGCCAGGTCAGCGACGGAGGCAAAAATTCACATTGTCACATTGTAAGACACAACACAATACAATGAATTATGGTAGAAGGAACGGCAGAAGAGGAAAAGCAAGACCCAGGGCAACCTGGTTTAACAACATCAACACGTGGGCAGGCTTAAAATATGCAGAGGCGACAAGAGTGGCATGCAATGCATCCAGCCCTCGATCTGAGGATGGCACGAACTAATGAACGAATACATCAAATGAAAGCACGTGGAATGGGCTTTCTGTAAACCACTATGCCATTTACATCAGGCCTCTGATTCAAGAAAAAACCAAAAATCTTCCAGCCAGTAGAATTTTTCCAAGATACACAATGTAGAGCAACAAGCAAGATAATCATTAGAAGGCATTTATCGTGTTTGAAGTACTATTCAAAAAACGGTTGAGGTCTGCACTTATTTCCAACAGCCAAAAGAAGGGTTATCAAAGCTCGAGCTATAGGGAAACTGTAAACAAGACAGGCTATTCTTTCATCGAATATATTAAAGCATAGGAAAAGGGCTAACGACAGACTTTCAGGCCACCAGGGTACAGGGACTATGAAAGTAGTTTGTCGATGGGCAAATCCCTCCTCCAAAAAGTGAGAAAGATTGAGTGACTGGGAACAAGGATTACTTCGACCTTGTTTGCTGGAGACAATGGAAGTCTTGTGAATATCCTCTGCAACATATTCGCAAAAAAATCTTCTATTTGGCAATAAGCTGACAAAATGGGAACATCCCGCCCCCAGTAACAACCCTGCCGAAGATCAAAAGTACAGCGGGAAGTTATGGAACTATACATTTTCAGCAGAGATTGAAATATCATGACGTGAAAATAAAACGTTTCGGCTCTTTTCTGTCATGGAACTTGCACAATTTTGGATGGGGAAACAAAAATTTCAACGGGTAAGCAACAGAAATAAGGCGGGGAGAGTGCTTTAAACTCAAACTTGACGGGGAAGCAGTGTTTCAACGGGGTCGTTATAGGGGGTGTAGGACCTCAAGATTTTTGGGAGATCTTTTCCCCATTCAGATGTACAGTGATGGTAGAAACAAGATTGACATTTTCTATTCTTGCCCTTAGCCCAATTGCATCAGGTTGTGATGTGAGAACTGAGATGCTGATGTGGCAGAATTGGGTCCCTTGTGGGGTCCGCTGCTAGACTATTTATGATCTTACACGAGAAGGTGATGTTTCTCCATCTGTGGAGGCCCTATAATAGATTTCAAGCCAGATGGAAGACTATTCCATAATTTGGCCACAGATAAGACAGGCGTTTTTAAAGAGTAACTTCAAAAAGAGAATTCTTATGTTTGGGAGCCAACATTCACAATTTTATTAGGTGTCTGTCAGTCCAATTATTGAACATCGATTTGTGTGGCGATTTTAAATTCAGTTAGCAGAACTGGCAAAGTATTTTTAAGAGCCTGCTTTTTGGCATGCCAGCCTGCCTGGCCCGCCTGGACAGGGTGATTTAATTTGAGTCGATATGAGTGCAAACTATCCCGGCCAGACAGGCTGGCCTCGCAATGATTCATGCCAGGATGCATCATGGGATTTTGAAAGAAAGTGGCTTGAGAAAGACTTTGACAGGTACACACCTCATGCAAACACAAATCAGTTATCTTCACCTCAGTCAACCAGGCCATCTTCCTGATACTGTCTATCTGATCCCACCTCACCAGGATCCCGCCTACCCAATTTGCAGATCTAGGCTGATCAGGCTGGCCCACCGCTCAAATATATGCAACTTGATTCAACGAGGGATATCTTTCTTCCCCCATCTCATCTAGGCAAGCCAGCCCGGTCAGGTGGGCTGCCCACCATAAACAGGTCCTAACTGACAATGCTGGCAAATGTTGTGAAACAGAAACATTGAGACATTGTAACCAAAGCTCAACACCCAAGGAAAATTCCCATCACTCTGAAGCAACTGTATCAATCTTAGTGATGGTAAATCAGCTCCTCTGTCACAATCGACATTACTAAAACATGGAACAAGGCAGTAACCAGGGGCGGCGCCAGCCCAGAAAAAGTGGGGTGGAAAAGAGATAGCACTGATGACCAGAAGGTATACCTAACGATGTTTATGTCGTTTTTGCTTATAAATGAATACCGACCTGAGGAAAGTGGGGTGGACATGTCCACCCCAGTCCACCCCGTGGCGCCGCCCTTGGCAGTAACAAGTGGAAAAAAGCCAATAGCAAGTGAAACATACAAGGAACAACCCAGTAACAAGTAGACCGAGCTGGCAACAGGCCAATGACACACTGAACAAAAAGTGGAATTAACGTGAATGCATGCCGTACCCCATAAGGAGACATTAACACTGCAGCAACAATCAGGAGAAGATTCCTTAGTGAGGGATTTATTTTGTCAAAATATACAGTTTTACAATATTTTCCCTGTCCTGGAGTTTCACAAATTTTTGGAAATCCGAGAGTTGAGTTTGAAGCAGTGTCTTATAATAAGAAATTTGTGTAGTCTCTAATATTTCTAGGGATTCACCTGGGCCAGATGGCCCCCTTTTCTGCTACTTGCAATCTTTTGCTGCTACTTGTTCATTTCACACTGCAATGTATTTCGAACTTCTCTTGGGATAGACGGTACTTTTTCTTCTCATTTTTCTTCCTCTATTGTTGCAGCAACATTTATGTCCCCATGTGGGCCCCTCCATGTTTTGAAATGTCCCTGTCATAATATGGTTGAAGATTCATTGATTTTGGCTTAATGTAATTGTAATCTAAGTGCTTAACTGTGGACACCTAAATGTATATACTGACTTTAAGTACTGATTTTAATATTTACATTGGAAGTTCATACTATACCTCAAAATGATAACTGTAAAAAGATCTAAATCACTAACCTTCAAATCAAACTTTTCCTGTTCAATTGTTTCTTGGATGGTTTTGTTCCTTATTTCTTCATATTTTCTTCTTTCAAGAATAATCTGCTCCACAGGTAGTTTATTTTTTGGTTTGGCAAGCTGAAAAACACATGCAATGGGTGACAACAGATAGTTGTAACAAAAATTTTAGCTTTGGGCAGGAAATGAGAATAGTACGGTAAGTGTATATGTATCTTTTCACCACAATAAAAATTTACAAGTTATCAGAATACACATAAAATAGATACAATACGATATAATATAACATTAAGGCTAAAAACGCAAAAGGAAAATACCCCCGATTACAGTGGCAGTGATAGCATTAAAGGGTCAAGCTGATCTGAGCTCAAATCTGAGCATAGGGCTCAAATCTTTGCAAAACTTTAAAAATAATTCTTACAACTAAATACTGTAGATTGAAGGGAACTGGCAGATGATTTCCATGATTCCAGAAAGAGTACTTTTTATAGTATCATTATTTTTAGGCCCCGTTCACACTACTCCGTTTTTGTACAAAAACGGAGAGAAAAACCTCTGTTTTTGTGAAAGTGTTCACACTGATCCGCACAAAAACGCCACAAAAACGGAGGTTTTTGAAAGTGCATTTGATCAATGTGAGAGCAACAAAAACGGATGTTTTTCGCTGCGTTTATGCTATCAGGCAGATCAGTGTGAACGCACAAAAACGGAGCTTTTTCTCTCCGTTTTTGTACAAAATAGAGCAGTGTGAACAGGTAGCTTCGATGCAACAAAAACGGATACTAACAAAAACAAAGTAGTGTGATCAGGGCCTTAGAGTTACAGCATCTTTAACATTTCTGCTGGTTTTGAGTTTTGATGTTATCCAAATGCTAAATCGTAAATCATAAAAGCTATAGACGTTTTGTTTGCTACCATCTTGTAGATCATCAAAAACTGACTATATTTCTTGTCTTGGCCATTTTGGCTTTCCCCAATCAATTTACAATTTATCGTGCTTTTAACCTTCTTCAAAGCTTTTGATCCTCTCTATCCTTTCATATATCTATCGTATATTGTATGTCATATAATATCATATATTTCTATTAAGCTTTTGATTATCATATATCCTTTCATAAATCTTAAAATGCCGCGATTCCAAGAACAATGATGCTAACAGAAATGCTCTATCTGGAATTATTGCAAATGAACCTGAAGTATCATCAATCTATTCAGTTGAAAGAATTAGGCAACAAAATTTTACACAACTCAATTTTTAAATTTTGCAAAAATTCAAGCCCTATGTTGTTAAGCTGACCTTATTTCCAAAGTGGTGCCCTAGAGGTGCTGGTATAACAAAAAATGATGGAAAATAAGATAGGAAAGTACTGTAGTTGTTTTCAGTACAAAACACAATTCATAAGACGAAGCAAGTCGGGAGAGATGATGAAGGGTCTTAGTAGAAGACGTATATGTCATCTTCCTCCTTCTGTATATTTTGGAAAAAATTTCTTTGATCTTACAGTACGTTTGATCTTATGTATGTAAGTAGCATGGATTAGAGTTTTGCTTAGTAGAGTTAAAGATATGCACATACTCAGGGCTGGAAAGATTGTCTCCAACTAGAGAAATGCATTGGAAAAAGGCCACCAAAAGTCGTTACAAAAATTTTGTATGAAACAGATGGTTGCTGATTGAAACTTCAAATTACAATACTGCAATAAAACTAGCAGAGATTTTGAGCCAAAAAGGAATAATGGTGTGGAAATCATGGAAATTCAAAACTTTCATAAATTCAAAACCTCCTGATTGTCTACACATAGGTAATGTCAAAGAGGAAATTAGTTTATCTGTGTTGATTTCCTAGGATTAGTTACATCCAAAAATTAAAGGCCCCCATTAGCAATGTTTGAAGAATGAGATCATGTGGCTGTTTAATGCAAGATTTAGCTTAATATATCAGTATGGCAGTAGCAACCAACCATAGCCCACTTGAAGCAGTCCAGACTTCTCGATATGCATCAGCATCAATAATGTAGCTGATGATGCAATAACAATACACACAGAGTTTCTTTTCTACAAGTTTCGTGAATGTTCCATATGAACAATCTTCAAAACTTAAAAGTTCCATAACAATCAACTATTACATCATTAGGTGTAGCAAAGGTGGATACATTTGTCAAATTCGTTACTTTATAGTTGCCACTGGTGCAGCATTGTTCCTTGATAGTATTATATGGGTTGCTGGGTCACTCACAGGAAGCCCAAGCAGTTAGTTAACAGTACAATGATAAGTTTACGATCGTAAAATTGTTAATTGTATACTACCTTTGTGTGTTATTTGTTGCACTTCTCCACTGCTGTACTTCTGCACTGTACTGCATAATTGTTGGAATGCGAAAGTTTGATACAAAATTTCTTGCTGGTATTCTTTTATATGTAAACAAGGACTGAAACTAATCTTCAAGCCAAATTCAATAAACTGTTTTGTCCTCGCTCGTAATCCGGTCCTCACTCCCAAAGCGATCAAAATTCGAATTTTTTCATCTGTCTGCCTTGCTTCGCCTTGCACAGAATGTACACAGGGATCCCCCGGTCCATCTGTTGATCGATTCAAACTGAAACTGCGCTCTATGGTATGCCAGGGGGTCCCTGTGCACATTCTGCATAAAGCTAAGCGAGGTTGGCTGATGAAAACATTCGAATTTTGATCGCTTTGGGACCGTTCGATGGCCGGAGCATGGGGAGAAACGTGATCTGACGAGACGTGCATCAAGAAGCTGCAAATTTTTGTATGTCAGACACTGCACATGATTAAACAATGTATTGGAGAGTATACTTCAATGATTGAGGAACATTTTGAAACGCTGTTATGCGAATTTGGAACATGGATGCTGGATTACGAGCGAGGACAAAACAATTTATTGAATTTGGCTTGAAGATTAGTTTCAGTCTTTGTTTACATATAAAAGAATACCAACAAGAAATTTTGTATCGAACTCTCGCATTCGAACAATTATGCAGTACAGTGCAGAAGTACAGCAGTGGAGAAGTGCAACAAATAACACACAAAGGTAGTATACAATTAACAATTTTACGATCCTAAACTTATCATTGTTCTGTTAACTAACTGCCTGGGCTTCCTGTGGTTCACTTGACAACAATGTCCCTATTGAAGATTTCAAGGATTTCAAACAGTAAAGGGATATTTGTCAGGAGGAGGACTTTGCACAGGGGCGGATCCAGCCTTGGAGTTTGGGGAGGGCCACATGGAAGGAACATGGGGGTCTGGGGGCGTAGCCCCCAGGAAAATTTTACGTGGCCACACCCTTCAGACTCTCGGAAAATGTGGGAAACGCCCTTTTTGCTTCATCATAGATCATTTAGCTGATCATTTGAACTTCATTTCTCCGGAAATACCACTGGTATTTTTGTGCAAAAGGCAACGAGCTGTCATTTGGGAAAGTAAGGGACCATGAAATGTTTATCATGAGCACCAATTAGAGAGTGCCTAGCACAAAAATAAGCTCCACAACCGTGGAAATGCAAAATTGCCATAAGAAATGACGCATATCTAAAAAAATCCACAAGTCAATGGCATTTCAAAGTTACGAGAAAATCCTGTGGAATTTCCAATCCTAAGTTCCCAAATTCGAGTCACCAGTTATCAAACTTCTCATCGTTTAATAAGTTACTTTCTAAAAGCATATAACCATTACAACAAATGAGTCTTTATCACCATTATCAGGGCAAAATTTATCATGAAAAAACTTCACTGCAATAGCTTAGTTCACTGGAATGTCCTGAATCACTCTGATACTTTGATAAAGTGAAAGAAACAAAAGGTTTTTAATCTCTATCTCACACAATGAAATTTTGCTCATCATTATTAAAATTAAAATTCATATCTTTTTCATACTTTTTGATCAATAGCAAATTACTTTGTGAGTTAGTTAGACTGTTTTGTCGTTAGCAGAGTTATCGTGCAGCCGTGCCATGGTTATTTTGGGAGATAAAGGTTTGAAACGTATCCGTTTATCTATAAACGTCAACAATTTTTACAAGAACTCTTATCGTTTGGGGGGGGGGCCATGGCCCCCCACTAAATCCGCGCCTGACTTTGGAGTGAACGAGAGCCCTCAATCCAGGGACAGATCAAGCCTATGAGTTTGGGGAGGGCACATGAAAGAAACAGGAAAATTTTTCATGACCATGCCCTTCAGACTCTTGGGAAACGTGGGAAACACCCCTTTTGCTTCATCTTAGATCATTTAGCTTATCAATCAATCTTTATTCCTACTGAAATACAAACTGGCATGTTTGTGCAAATGAGGCCTCAGTTGGGAAAGCAAGGGACCTTTAAATGTGTAAGCACCTGTTTGGGAATTTCTATTGGCGAAATAGCTCCACCACCATGAAAATGAAAATTTGGCATAAAAAATGAATCACAGACAAGGCTCTCTACTTTGGTTCAATCAGACTTTTGCATTTTGCCAGAGGTCCCTGGGATTTGGTTTTTTCTTATAGGGCCAGAATGAAGGGCGACTCAGTTATAAGCTAGAAACAGCCTAATTTTGAACGGCAAAGGATACTTGTGACTTCTTTGGCGAAGGAAGATCCACATGATAGCAGCAAACATCATTTTTGAAGCGATAGATATTCACCCGAGTCACCCAAGTTGCCTGAGTTTCCGACCTGGCCCTGCAAGCACCTAAAAAAAGCCAGGCCTGAATTGGTCCATACAAACCCTGGTGGAATCGGTGTACGCCATCCGCCAAAGGCTTACGCCATTTTCTTTTGTTCTCTTGTCATTTCTATTGTTTAGAGTGACTCTGTCCGCCAAAGATCTTTGGCGGAAAGGGGCCCGATTCCATACTGGCATACAACAAATGCCTTTCAAATGCAAGAAAGCTAAATGTATGGCCAATTTTTTAGGCCCATGTATAGTGTGCTGCAAGGCTACCTTTTCAATTCAATGTTAGTCTCTTCATGCCTGTGTGAAATATGGCTAGGTGGCAAGGTCCTGTTGAGGCTGATGCATGACCCTGTATTTTCGGAAAGGAGGTCACTGAGGTCAGATTGTTGAAAATTGACTTTAAAGGAGTTGGCAGCTCATTCAAATGGAAACATCAACAGCTTGGGTGGCTCACAAATTTGATAGTTTGCCCAAATATCTCTTATTTTTCTTGACTGTATGCCTTAACATTGCCTAAGAAATATCTCAAATGCTTCATTTGGAATTCAATTCAACCAGGCTGATTCCATATCTCTCTTTTCTGGGCCCATATTCTTTCTGGTTTGAGTTGCGCCAAAAACCTTCCCGAATGTTTCATTATTCAAACATAATCACTCCGACACAGATGTCTCTGTCATTGTATAATGAGGCCCACAAGCAAACAAGTAAATCTTAGTGTAGGCCAGTCGGCCGGGAGAGGATTATTGTCGCGCGCGCAGCTGCAAGAATTGACAAGAAGACACAGAAAAACAAAAATGACCAAATGCTCACGATTGCAACAGAGTGCGGCGTTGGGCCAGTAAACTCCCGTGTCTTCCGGAGTGATTGTATCATCATTTTGCTGCAATCTGTTAACGATAATAGACGAAATTCGAATTGCTACTGACAGAGCACCTTTTTCTCGTATCCACCATCATCGATTTGTGTTGCAGTTACTTAGAAACAACAATAGAGGGGCCTGGTAATAAGGCTGTTGTTGCTACGGACATAGCCTCTTTCATGTGCTGTTGTAAGAACAGATTAGAGGCTGGGACGTTGAGCGGAAGTAAAAGAGAAGAAGAGGCGCGAAAGAAAGATCTTGTCCTGTCACAGCAATGGCAAGTATTGTTATTTTCTTATTTTACCAAGGTATAATTAAATCTTGTAATGTGAAGGGCGTATTCTTTGGGCATCTGAAGTCTCCGCTCGGCAGCCTTCGGGGGGAGGTACTTGGTCTACAATAATGGACATTACGAGGAGGTGCTCAAATTTTCAACAACCATCGCCTCTCCTTGCATGATTTGTTCAAAGGAGGTTTCTACTGTCTTGTTAGCCTTCGAAATTTTGTAGAAGTCAATCATCAGAAAACCTTGGAACGTCAGGCATGCAAATAAGGGGGTCATGGGGGTCCAGCACTGTCCTTTTCTCAAAAGGGCAAAACTGCACTTTTCAAGGGAGAAATTGTTAACACTGTCCTTGTTTTCAAAAGGGCAAAAGTGCCCTTTCCGGGGGAAAAATTGTGGTAAATTGGTGCATTATTGATCTGTATTTTCTCGGTTTCTTGGCAATCAAGTATCAATATTTGTTGAATGCTTTCTTGAATTGCATAGATCTTGAAATCTCTGTGCTTGAATTGGATTTTTGTCCAAAACTATCAAGATCTAAAAATTGAGGATTAGATACAGCTGTAACTTTCCACTTTCAAATCACATGCTAAAAGACATGACTCATTTTTTAAGACAAGCTGCTATAAGAAACTTTTATTACTCGTAGACTGGGTGAGTGAAAAACCTACTTCGCTCAAAAGACCACTGCTCTCTGGACATCATGGCAATGACAGATATTTCATTTGATAGTTGACATGTTACCTGACTGAAATCAGCAACTCTGTTAAAAAAATTTCCTCAAAAATCCCCTTCAAGAAACTTTCAAAGCAGGCTGAAAATTACAACCAAATTTTCTATCTTGCAGCAATCATGGCTTCTACATACTTTAGCACATGTTATCTCTTTGGCAGTATGAAGGTATCATTTCTATCCCTGGGAGCATAACAGCATTATTCTAGATGGTTTCATCCTTCCAAGAGTATAACATGTGCCAATACTTGTTTAAGTCATTGCTGTAGCAGAAGTTATAGGAAAATTTTGTCATCAATTTTGGCCAATTTTTAAGGTTTCTTCACCCCTTAAAGAGTTTTCTCTAGAAGTCTGTCACAATTTCAGAATGAAGTGGTCGACTTTGTTTAGGTAAATTCTTAAATGATTTGAATATGTCTGCCATTGAAAGATCTTTTTGCCACTATTATCTTCCTCTGGCTCCTCGTATTCAGAAGCAGCGGCCTTTCATTGGGGATTGCTTTTCTTTCCTCAACCGGTATAAGCATTTATCAGCCCAACTTTTACAGAGTTCAGAGCACAGTTCCTTATGTAAAATTGTGTGCACGCGCCGCCTTTCCAATGTCACTTGTCTCTCCCTGGTGGGTTTTATTTTCTCTTGAAGTTTTAGTCACTTGTCTTATGATGGCCATTCTCTGATGATCTACTGAGTGTGATTTTAGGAACTTTCCCAGGGCAAGCCCACAAATCCCCCCAACCCCTTCTTCAGTTACTGATAGATATGATCATTGATAGATATGATTTTCAGAATGCAAAAATTTGAAAAAATGTCCTTGATATCTGCCCTTACCTTTTGATTTTAAAAACTGACATCTCAGGGGACATCACTGCTTTGAAATGATCTGGAGTGTGTCCTTTTTCTGATTTGGACTCCTGCCCAGTAAAATTCTTAGTTGCATGCCTGAACATTGCTATCCAAACCAATTTAAGGAATACTTGTAAAGTGCAAGGCCTCCGACGAGACCTGAAAAGTGCAGGGGCCAAACTTTGACATGAAAATTTACCATAGCACAATATGATAAGTTGCTTTCCCAGGGATGGATCCAGACGGAAAAGTGACTGAGGTGTGCGAGCATGAAACGCGAGTAAAATCCGAGGGTAGAGCCCTTAACGTAGGGGGTCGGGGGCGGCAGCCCCCGAAAGATTTTTTAGACTTTTTAGCTCGTTGAAAAATCCCCATTTTGACTTAAAGCTGGCAGAATTGAGAAATAAATTTCTATAAGATACCCTACCAAGAAAGCGTATAGTTTATTTTGCATTGACTATCTGCTTCCTGGTGCAGTTTCTATAGCTTTAGCTTTCCTATATTCATAGTGATTTGAAATATGTAGATTTTGATTTAACTGAAAATTGTCTATGATTGTGCCAAATAACGAGGCTGTTAGTTTCCGACATGAAATTTCACTTATCAACAGAACAAGGACTGAATCGAATGGATGCAAGGAAATTTGCTTGAATGTAAATGAGCATAGCGAGGGGCACTTCACTCATTGGGAAAAGCGTACGACATTTTTTCAGAACAAAAGAATTTATACGGATTTTTGCTGGATTTTTCTTGAAAACAAAAGGATTTTTGCCAAAGGTGTACGAGATTTTTGGGAGTGAAATGCCCTCGGAGCATAGGGTTTTATAGAAAATTAAAACAATTATCAACAAATTTTGGAATTCCATTTTTGCAAAAAAGTGGAGGGGCCATGGCCCCCCCGGCCCCCCCGTCGTCGGAGGCCCTGAAGTGCATATGGCCTACAATCAGGTGTCAGTGAAAATCATACCTGGTCTGGAGAGGGAGGCCTGAAAATGATACCCTGTTCAACAGACCATCCCCGAATATGAAAAAACATATGATTGCCCCTGGGATTTCAATTGAGAATACTTTTCTGCAAGAAAAATCATAAGTGTAGTATAGACAGAGCAGAACCTGCGTAAAAGGACATCATCAAGCAATCTGAGAGAAGGAAGTGTTTGGATACGGAAGCTTTTTGAGGCAATAAATCAAGAGTTTACGGAAGAACAAAATATCAAGCACTGCCCAACTTGGGATCTGTTGTAGGGAGCTAGGGCTTCTTAAAGTTATAGGTTTACGTGGCCAGGTCGAAAAGACGGAACTCTCTGAAATATCCAAATTGGAACTCTCAAAAATCACACATGCTGAGGTTTCCCTGATTTCCTAGAGCTCTGTGCTTTTGAGTAGATATAGGCTATACTTGAAAACATGAAAAGCGTAGTAGCCCATCATGCTAAAGATGGTAGCAAGGAACTTTTTATCAGGATGCATTAGGTTCTTTCATTGAATTCCAATAAAATCGTTGAAATTCATAATTTGAGTTCAATGGATCTAGGTAAAAAGTTCCTCCCTGCAATCTTTAGTGAAGTGGTCTGTTAAAGCTATGCCAATTTGATTAGTGTGTCGCCTTAATTTTTTCATGCATGACTTTAACACACAATTAATGAAAACACAATGAGAGAATCTCTTGACACATTGCTAGTCATTTTCTAATTAACGTTTTGAAATTTATGCAAAGATGACATTAACATTAACATATATACAGTATTCATTTATACTGTATACTGGAAAATTGGGCAGTAGTGCTACCGCCCGGAATTTGCTAGCACAAACATACAAGAACAGCTTTTAAGGTCGGTGATTGGACTGAAAAATACTTAATTTTTTCTGGGCCTATGCACCTGTCACACTACGACGGCCGTTGAAAGGAAAGCGGTAGAAAATGGTGGCTGTTGGGTGAGACAAAGAATATGAGGTGCTGAAACACCTTCTCTTTCTTTCTGGCTGAAGATAGCAGAAAAATGATAAACATCCAATCAATACTTTTTATACTAGCCACGGAAAAAGGGATTCCACGTGCAGCCACTGAGCATAAATGCTAAATATTTTTTATTTATACATTACAACACCGCAGAGCCATGGATGATTTATGCTTGTTTTACAAATTCGGAACAGTCTCGTGAATATCTCATTTCCAAGCACTGTAACTCCATCTACCAGACACGCTCACCGTTTCAATTATATCCAGTCGTTGCATTCTGAGGCTTACAATATCAATTTTTTGTCCGGGCAGTTCGACTATGGAACGTTATCCCAGATGAGGTCATAATAAAACCTTCAGTACATTCTTTCAAAAACGGTATTACACAATAGATAGCTCCACAGCCATGGATAAAAAACCTGCCACAAACACTTGGGGACTTCTCCTTTAATTAGTTAGAACATTTATTAACACATTTATTTTTTATCTCAAAGTATGTGTGATTGGGGGCGTCCTTTCCTGGTCTCTTCACAGGAGGCCCAACGTATTGTAATGAGGGGGCCCTCGAATATTCTAACGCATGACTTAGTAAGATCTTTTTCTTTCTTCAGATAGAATATCTCATTGAAAAAGCTTGCAAATCAGATTTTGTTGTCTGTGTCTCATATATCAGTCATTTCGTTTTGTTTTGCGTCGCTGCTGTCAATCAATCCAATACAGCGCCGCGAAGAAGGCTAGCTATCAACGCGTAGTGATAATCGAAATGCCGTTCGTTTTGATTTGTGTTGTCTAAGACTGCGTTCACACGATGCCGGCACATTTTGAAAACGGTTGGAAATTTGCCGGTAAAAAGCTCGTTGCAAGACTTTGATGCAAAAGAAGTGTGCCTAAACCCTAAGAATCGTTCAGTCTCGTTCAAAAAGCGTCTGAAAATGTTCTATTTTCATCACTTTTAAGTGTTTACACGATGCCGTTTCCAAAATGTGCCGATTAGAGTTCCGTTTTCAAAATCTACCGTTTTCAAAATCTGCCGGCAAATAATGTGCCGTTTTCGTGTGAACAGGAGGCCTATCCGTCACATTTTTTGCCGTTTTCAAAATGTGCCGGCATCGTGTGAACGCAGTCTAAGTATAGATATACGTAAAGGAAAAAAGGAACGCAACTTATTCCCAAACAAATTAGCAACAACTGTTTTCTTTCCACCCACGTTGCATCTATATTTGTCCAAACATACAAAACGACACATCAAAATGTTGCTTATTTATCAGGCAACATTCTTAGATACCTTTCTGCTGGAATGTTTCACCAAAACTCAACAAATTTCGCTGCTAAAGCTCATGTAGTCGGCCTTATTTATCTTTCTCGGTAGCCTCTGTAGCTTCCCTTAAGCCCGATATTCGAAATTCGAATTCGACGGTACCTGCTGAATTCGACAAAATTCATCACGGAAATCTGAATTAACCCCCGTTAATCTCGAAGTGCGAGCTTGATTGTGCAGGTTAACGGGAGTTCATTCAGATTTCCGTTATAAATTTTGTCGATCTCAGCAGGTACTGTTGAGTTCGAATTTCGAATATTGGGCCACAGGAGGCCCAACGTATTGTAATGAGGGGGCCCTCGAATATTCTAGTGTAGGACTTACCAAGATCTTTTCTTTCTTCAGATAGAATATCTTATCGAAAAAGCTTGCAAATCAGATTTTGTTGTCTTTGTCTCATATAACAGTCATTTCGTTTTGGTTTGCGTCGTTGCTGTCGATCAATCCAATATAGCGCCGCGAAGAAGGCTAGCTATCAACGCACAGTGATAATCGAAATGCCGTTCGTTTTGATTTGTGTTGTCTAAGTATAGATATACGTAAAGGAACGCAACTTATTCCCAAACAGATCAGCAACAACTGTTTTCTTTCCACCCGCGTTGCATCTATATTTGTTCAAACATACAAAACAACACATCAAAATGTTGCTTATTGATCAGGCAACATTCTTAGATACCTTTCTGTTTGAATGTTTCACCAAAACTCAACAAATTTCGCTGCAAGTGCGACCTTGATTGCGCCGATTAACGGGGGTTGATTCAGATTTCCGTGATAAACTTTGTCGAATTCAGCAGGTACTGGTGAGTTCGAATTTCGAATTGGGCTTAAGGGAAGCTACAGAGCCTACCGAGAAAGATAAATAAGGCCGACTGCATAAGCTTTAGCAGCGAAATTTGTTGAGTTTTGGTGAAACATTCAAACAGAAAGGTATCTAAGAATGTTGCCTGATAAATAAGCAACATTTTGATGTGTTGTTTTGTATGTTTGAACAAATATAGATGCAACGCGGGTGGAAAGAAAACAGTTGTTGCTGATCTGTTTGGGAATAAGTTGCGTTCCTTTACGTATATCTATACTTAGACAACACAAATCAAAACGAACGGCATTTCGATTATCACTGTGCGTTGATAGCTACAATCCTGGTCAAAATAAATTGGGACACTGGCAAATTTCTGTGTTTTCGTCATGTTTCCTAAAACACCGAGGTGAAAACATACGTTTAGAACCTTCTCATCCCCCTTCCCCGCTAATTCAATGTTGGGATGGTCGAATGGCGTTTGATTCAACCAACATTGAAGCGGGGGGAGCGGGGGGCACTGAATCAAAGACTGAAGTAGTGCAATTTTGTGACTTGTCCCAAGAATTTTGACCAAGATTGTAGCCTTCTTCGCGGCGCTATGTTGGATTGAGCGACAGCAACGACGCAAATCAAAACGAAATGACTGTTATATGAGACACAGACAACAAAATCTGATTTGCAAGATTTTCGATAAGATATTCTATCTGAAGAAAGAAAAGATCTTGGTAAGTCATACGTTAGAATATTCGAGGGCCCCCTCATTACAATACGTTGGGCCTCCTGTGATTGGGCTTAAGGGAAGCTACAGAGCCTACCGAGAAAGATAAATAAGGCCGACTACATGAGCTTTAGCAGCGAAATTTGTTGAGTTTTGTTGAAACATTTAAACAGAAAGGTATCTAAGAATGTTGCCTGATGAATAAGCAACGTTTTGATGTGTTGTTTTGTATGTTTGGACGGGTGTAGTTGCAACATAGTTGCAACGCGGGTGGAAAGAAAACAGTTGTTGCTGATTTGTTTGGGAATAAGTTGCGTTCCTTTACGTATATCTATACTTAGACAACACAAATCTAAACGAACGGCATTTCGATTATCACTACGCGTTGATAGCCCCGGGGGGGGGGGGGGGGTACTTCACTATGGGTAAGACGGGGATGTGCGCCAGTTTTGGGTAGTTTTTGGCCTGAAAATTCTGGGATTGGGGTATCCTTTTACTGGAAAATTTCTGTGATTGGGGTATACTTTCACTCGGAATGTTCTGAGATTGTTGATTACTCAAAATTCTGTAATGGGTGTTGAATGAAAGTACAACTGGATAAATTTTCGAGCAACACGTTGTCAGTTTCAGGTGAACTGATTTCAAGTATTTTTGTGTTGAATAACGTCCTCAGATCAGAACCTCGTTCCAATGGCCACTTGGAACCAAAATAATCGTTCCCAGCCCTTTATCCCTTATCCTTTTGACGTCGAATTGCTTTTGTTACTTCTTCGATTGGGTATCAATATTTGACATATATTCTGGGATTGGGTATCAATATCGGACCAAATTTCTGGGATTGGGTCGTAACAGAAATCCTTGCGGCGCACACCCCCGTATGAATTTATAGTGAAGACAGCTGCTCGTTGATCGCATTTGAAGAGGAATCTGATGCAACAGAATCGGGATTTACTGGAGTTGCCGCGTAGTTGTTTACATTTTCATTACCTTTTCTTTTGACATTCTTTTGACCTCCGTCAGCGTCCTGAATCTTTCAGGACGCTGACGGAGGGCTGCACGGAGCTCTCACTTTGTTCGCTGAATTGAGATTATATTTTTAACGCTGCAAGCAATGGATAACGACCTAGATACTGAAAATGATATGGACAAAATCTTTAACATCATCACTTCTATTCGTGGGAAAAAGAAACGTCCTGATAGAGACTTTATTTGCCGCGAAGCTGAGTCCTTGCATGGCCTAAATAAAGAAATGGTTTCAAGTGCTCTCGATGAAATGGTTCGTGCTGATTTATTATATGTTAAAGAATCCTATTTTACGAATGAAACTGAAGTCGAGTGTGAAGCAGTTAGAGACAAACTGTCGAAGTTAAAAAGTTCTGCACTCAAGTCAAAACATAGCGTCAAACAATCTTCAGACGAACTTGATGCACCAAGTGCACGTGCAGCCATGAACAAAGGCTCGTCCAGTCCTGATTTTGATAACTCAATGGCGCCCTTTTGGCTCGATACCACTATTTTTCAGACAGCAAGTCAGTTATCAAAATCAGTTGCCGACTTGAACGAGCTCTTGTCAAAGGAGCGGGATAAATGCCACCGCCTCATGCAGGAAAACCTTGACCTTCAATCAAAGCTTCGCCATGATGGAAGTCTTCAAAATCGATCACGTGATACCTTGGAAAATGAATCGGACAATAGGATTGGTCCTTCTATTGTGTTCGAGAGTACAAAACAAACAACAAATGACAATAGAAGTCCAAACAGCAATAGAAATAGTCGCAAAGCGAAGAATAGAAGACAAAGGCGAATGAGATAAGGCATGTTAAATTCTGCAAACAAGGACAAAGATCGCTCCACAAATTCAAGTGAACAGGTAAACAATTCTGAGAAATCTAAAGTGCAAGTTGAAATTAATACCACAGCGGAGGCCTTACCATCAACGACCATTGCACCAACAGCCAATTGCAATGCCAGTTCTGACAACACGCCTGCAGCCTCGCAAAGCTCTGAGGTCGCAACGATTAGTTCAGTCAAAAGAAAAGGTAATGAAAATGTAAACAACTACGCGGCAACTCCAGTAAATCCCGATTCTGTTGCATCAGATTCCTCTTCAAATGCGATCAACGAGCAGCTGTCTCCATCAGACAGTGACACCTGGAAAGTTATACGCCGCAACAAAACGCAAACTCCCTCACAAGAAAGAAATAAACGCACTGCAGTCATTATGGGCGACTCTTTGATAAAGAATATTAATGGCTGGGAATTAAAAGAGAAATGTGGAAATCGTGGAATGAATATTTTTGTAAAGAATTTCAATGGTGCAACAACCAGAGACATGTATAGTTATGCTCAGCCCTCGATTGAAAGAAAGCCCAACCTAATTCTCCTGCACAGCGGTACAAATGATCTTTCTCTGAAAATTGATGGAAAAGAAAAAACGGAGGTACAAATTGCTGAGGAAATTATCAATCTGGCCAAGTCAATTAGCGATAATGGTATTGAAGTCATCATTTCTGGGCTTATAACACGTGGCGACAGGTATGAATCGAAGAGAAAGAAGGTAAACTTTGTACTCCAGGATTTGTGCTCACAGAATGGCCTTGCATTTTTGGAGCACAGCAATATTCATGCCAACAAACATCTTAACAGAAGTCAGATCCATCTTAACCAACTTGGTGATAACATTCTTGGTAACAATTTACTTCGTGCATTAAGAATTTGACTAGATAATGAGATTGTAGATAAAGAGGGTGATTGTTCAACCAGGGAGGATGCTGGCATTCGCGATGCTGTATCGACTGGGTGTCATCGGCATCTAGGTTTTAAGAAGGGTATGGCAATTGCATCCCTGAATATCAATGGTTTGCGCAGTCATCATGACGAAATTAAGTTGCTTTTAAATGACCAGGGGATCCATATTCTTGCCCTAAATGAAACTAAGCTTGATGCTTCTGTTCCAAAAGAGCTTACGGAAATTTCCGGTTACCAACAAAAGCGCCTTGACAGGACCTGCAATGGTGGCGGTGTTGCTCTTTACGTAAGAGACTCTATTAAAATGACACCGAGGGATGATGTGCCCTCTGATGGACTGGAACTTCTCTGTGTTGAAATTTCCCCACCAAAAAGCAAGCCCTTTCTTGTTGTTGCCTGGTATAGACCTCCAAGTGGCCTTGTTGACTCCTTTGATATGCTGGAAAAAGCTCTAGCTTACCTTGACAAGGAGGGCAAAGAAATTATCCTCCTTGGTGACACAAATTGTGATCTTGCCAAAAAGTTAACTGATCAGACATTGGATAACAACGCAAAGCACATTTCAAGTTTGTATGAGCTTTTCAGCTTCAAACAGCTTATTGAGGAGCCAACAAGAGTCACTCTTGACACGGCAACAGTCATTGATCATGTTGCTACAACATGTCCCAGAAACATCGTGAAATCAGGAGTGCATGAGGTTTCCCTGAGTGATCACTATATGGTTTACTGCATTCGGAAGTTTAATGGTGCAGTAGAAAAAGGTCACAAAACTATTAAGACTCGCAAAATGAAAAATTTCAATGAGGAAGCATTCCTTGCTGATGTTTCTGGGGTATGTTGGGAGCAAATGCTTACTGAAACTGATGATATCAACTTGCTTGTCAACTATTGGTCTGAAATGTTTTCTTTGATCATTGAAAAACATGCCCCTTTGAGTGAAATGCGGGTCTCTGAAAAGTATTGCCCATGGATCAGTAAAGATCTTAGGGATTTGATGCGTACAAGAGACAAACTTAAAAAGTCAGCAGTCAAAGGTAAATCCCCAATCCTTATGGACTCTTATAGACAGATCCGTAATAAGGTCAATGCCCTTAATTTTCAGCTGAAGAAGCAGCATTATACCAATAGGATCGCTGCATGTAAAGGTAATATGAAAGAGTCTTGGAAAACAATTAATGAACTTCTCAACAAGAGATCAAAGTCAAGTAGCATTGATTGTCTCAAAGAATCTGGCACTGAAACTCGGAATAAAAAGGACGTTTCTAATGCAATGAACAATTTCTTTTGCACTATAGGTAGGGAACTAGCAGATAAAATACAACCTGCCATTAATCCCCTTCTATCAGGTGAATATGAGATTAATAATGATAAGGCCAAGTTTCACTTTGAGGCAGTTGAGCTAAAAGATATCAGGGATGCATTTGCCAAGGTTAAAACAGCAAAGAGCTTTGGAATTGACGGTATTTCTAGCTACTTTATGAAGCTTGCTTTGCCATATATTGAAAACTCTCTGGCTTTCTTGTTTAACACATCCATTGAAACTAGCCAGTTCCCAGATTCATGGAAAGTAGCTAGAATTACCCCGATTTTCAAAGATGGAGATAAGACTGAAAAATCTAATTATCGCCCCATATCAGTCTTGCCTGTCATCTCAAAGCTCTTTGAAAAACTTGTTTTCAACCAGCTGTACCAGCATATGAAAGATAATGGTCTCTTTACATCTGATCAATCAGGTTTTCTGCGCCTACATTCTACACTAACTTGTTTGCTTAAAATGAGCGATGACTGGTACAACGGGCTTGATCTCGGTAAGCTCGTTGGATTAGTATTTATTGACCTGAAAAAGGCATTTGATACGGTCGACCACGATATTCTCTGTAAAAAGCTCGAACTTTATGGCGTCCAGCAGCGAGAGCTGTCTTGGTTTAAGTCTTACTTATCTAACCGCAAACAATTCTGTAGGGTTAACGGTGTTGATTCAGATATCGGGGAAATAGAAGTAGGAGTACCACAGGGTTCATGCCTTGGCCCTCTTCTCTTTCTCATCTATATCAATGATCTTCCTGAGGCTGTCCAAGGTTCCTCTGTGACTATGTACGCTGATGATACCAGTCTTTGTCATCAGTCTCGCGATTTGACTCAGCTTAATGAGGCTATAAATAGCGATCTCAGTAAATTGGAGACTTGGCTTCAAGGAAATAAGCTTTCGTTGAATGTGGCAAAAACTCATTCAATGCTCATATCCACCAAGCAGAGACACAACTCTCTCAAAAGTCGAAATGAAGCCTTAGTACTGAAGATACGCGACAATGAACTCGAAGTTGTTCAAAAGACAAAATACCTTGGAGTGCAAATCGATTGCTCTTTAGATTGGAAAGAGCAAATTAAGGCAGTTTCTACAAAGGTCTCCAGGGCGATCGGCTTTTTAAAACATGCTAAATCTTTTCTGCCTCTGGCAAGTTTGAAAACTCTTTACACAGGTATTGTTGAGCCCCACTTTCGATACTGTTGTTCTGTATGGGGTTGTGCTGGACCTACATACATCGACCAGCTGCAAAAGTTACAAAATCGTGCTGCTAGAATCATTACAAATAGCAGCTTTGATGCCTCAAGCAGACCACTTATTGCAAAGTTGGGCTGGCAGACCATTGAAGAGCTCATTAGCAATGAGTCTAAAACAATGGTCTTCAAGTCGCTCAATGACTTGGCTCCACAATACCTGTGTAACCTCTTCACAAAAAACTCAGCATGCTCCTCCCGCAACCTCCGGAACACTGAGACTGATTTGAGATTGCCAAAGAAAAGGTCTGCTAATGGGCAAAAATGCTTTTCTTTCCGAGGTGCTAAAATATGGAATAGCCTTCCTGCTGAGTCAAAGACAGCATCCTCCCTGAATAGTTTTAAGAAACTGATAAAGGGTTGATTTTTCATTTCTATTGTATATATTGTATAATTGTAAATAGGCTTTTAGGTTATGGTTTTTTTTTTTTATTCTAGTCATATTTAAGTTTAACTGTATGCTGTAATTAAGTTTTTACCGGAGGGCCCCTTGAAAAACGGCTTCTGCCGAAGGGCTACCCTCCTTAAAAAATTCAAATATGAAATATAAATATGAAATATATGAAGTACCCCCCCCCCCCCCCGGGTTGATAGCTAGCCTTCTTCGCGGCGCTGTATTGGATTGATTGACAGCAGCGACGCAAAACATATGAGACACAGACAACAAAATCTGATTTGCAAGCTTTTTCAATAAGGTATTCTATCTGAAGAAAGAAAAGATCTTGGTAAGTCATACGCTAGAATATTCGAGGGCCCCTCATTACAATACGTTGGGCCTCCTGTGGTCTCTTGTTGTGGTTGTTGCTGTCTTGTGCTCCGTGTTCTGAATGGTTGGGGCACGGTTGCAGGTTGGCGTTTCCAGCTGCACATAGAGAAATTCTAACAAAAATAGTTTTGCTTTCCTTTTGTCTAAGGTCCTTGGGTCAATATAAGCTTAAGTTCATGCATTCCCCTCCTTGAAAATGAAATTGCAACTACACAAGACTTCTGTAAATATTAGTCCATCATACCTGTGTTACCACTCAACCGTAGTATGGATTGCCATGCAGCTAAAGTAAAACATAATGACCAAGTGCCCTTGCGCCAAAACTACTAACCTTTAACCAATATCGTGTGTAGTTATATGTAGTTAGGTAAAGTAGCCGCGTTGTAGTGTGAGTTTCGTTTATCTCCGTCATGAGCTAAGCCTTTTTTGGAGATTGATATTGTAGATTGTAGATAATGTAGAGGTAAATATGGCTTAACTTCGTTAATTTGTTTAAGCTGATCGTCCCACGTAACAGCATAACATTCTAATCAAACAGACAGATACTTATCTGAGATGAAGGTGTGAATTGGAATTAGGCTCATAGCTCTGAAGGAGAGTGCGACCATACGTAGAAAACAAAAGGGCTCCCCTAACAATTACACCTCGTTGCTATTTGCTATGATAATCAGCTTGTTTCAGCCTCGATCCCGGTTTTCACAGCTCGTTTCAGGTGGTTTCAACTTATCTCAGCTCGTTTCAGTTCGTTTCAGGTGGTTTCAGCTCGTTTTACCTTGTATGAATTACGATTGGAGGCGTTGTGGTAGCTCAGTGGTGTAATCCTTAGACTTGGAACAATCAGCCAGTCAGAGTTCAATCTCATGTGGAGGCCCACTTCTTGAATATCATAATGGAGTCATATGGACTCAATTGCCTCTTCTCTACTTCTGCAATCACATAACATTTGGTGCTGAACAGCAACTTCTAGCCTGCATGCAGTATTTTCTTTCTAAAATTGAAAGAAGGGAAACTTGGAAGACTGCACATCACCAAGAGATTTATCGTATGCCTAACTCATCAAAATGAAATCAGTGAATGTGATCTGTTCTATCACATTGTTCTATTTCAGACACAAACAAAATACAGGCACTATGCAAGCTGATTGCGTTGCTATTTGGAAAATTTCAAACCAGGCTCTAAGTGGCTAACATAACAATGAATTACTCAACAAAACACAAGAAATTTTTTACTAATTCCAGTCTTTCTGTTTTGTCATTCTTTCAGTTTACACAAAAGAAAGAGTACACTCAGGCTACGACTTCACCTTCACTTGCTGCCTTGTAAGGATCCTAGGCAGAGCCCAGCCACTTGAGTATCATGCCAGGGGTCAGGGACTTGATTAGATCGTCTCTACGTATGAGATCCCAACACTCAGCGCCAAACAGCAACTTCATCTTCATTTACTGCCCTGTAAAATCACACAGCTGCCTACTGTGGGATGACCGTCAAGATAAAACAAAGGACCAGAACACTGCTCAGATAAGCTATCTATCTACCAATTGATGCAAACTTCGACAAGCTGAAGGTTATTGCATGTAACAAAAGTAAAAAAAAAAGGAAAGCAACAATGATATGATGTACCCCTCTGGCTAGGAAATTTAGGAAAGCTTTAGGAAATTTACGAAAGCAATTATATGATTTACCCCTCTGAGGTGGAAAGCTTGCCTTCTCGGTGTTCTAGTATACTACCTTTGGATGCTAAAAGTAAGCAGACAAACACACTGTTGGCAGTGTTGAAGATCACTTACTGTATTTATGCCACGCTGAATCCTATTACAGCCAATCCAAAATATCACACCCTAGAGTGGTTTGACTTTGAGATTTCTGTATAAATGTATCGTTATTTTTCCAGGAGGCTCACTACTCATCAAAAGAAAACTTAGAGATAGAATTTTCTGTCAAGGTAAAATTCTCAAATATTCATTAATCTTGTCAGTCTTTCTGCAGATTTGTCACAGTTTGCTATCAATGAAGTACTGTACACATCATGTGGCGACATCAAAGTATATTACATTAACCTGCTGAAGATGCTCTTTCCAATAGTTTTGATCTTGGTTATCAATCCAACAGCAAATTGACTTATTCAAAGATATAAGAGCATTACTAGACAGTAACCTCTCAGTCTGAATTTTGGCCATGGATAATTGAGGTCTGCCAAGTGGATTTGTAACGACACAAAATTACACAGTGTAAAATACTTTGACTTTTGTTGCATGTATTCACTGAATTTAGTTTGAGACCGACTATGATCTTTTTTAATGTTACAGTTGGTCTCACCTTACCAGATTAAATTTCTGGCTATTTGCAATATGAATATGTTTTGGAAAACGAAGCCAGAACATGAATTTAATTGCAATTGTCAAATGATTTTGACCTTCAGGATGACGTGATAAAAAGACTGAGCAAGTTGATGGCAAATTATTCGACAAATCCAAGTAATGTAAATGACAAATCCATTTTAGTGACCAAGTAATGTTGACAAATCCATGTTAGGCAAAATCCAGTAAATATTAATTAAGATATAATGATCAATTAAGACAAGATCAAGACGTAAACGGTTAGGAAAAATAATTGATAGAACATTTCGGCACTCATTCTCGTGCCATCCTCACCTAACAAATAAAATTACACGTGCTGTTTATATAGCATTGATTATGAAAGCGTTTTAACTGGTCAGTCAAGACAACTTGGAAAAACGAGTAAGTAGTAAACAAGCCGAATACCTCAGGGAGCAAAACAAAACGAGAGGTATTGATGAGTTTTGTGCGTTTAGGAACGGTCTATTACGCAAAATTAATAAAACTCTCAAAGATTAATAAGTCAAATTCATTATTGGCCTCCTCGAGGATTGTAAATTTTTTTCTATATTTGCATAATGGTCTGTTTGTTTGATATGTTCACTAATAACCGAAGGTGATTTGGCCAACCAGGGTTCAATCTCAATATTCAATATTCATTGAGTACACTGTATTTAAATGTGATTGTCTGACATTGTTCAAAATTTTCGTTGGTTCAAAAATGAGAATCTCTATCATGCAGACGCAACTCATTGTCACTGCAAGCCTTTAAAGCGTTTGCCACTTTCATCAGATGTCTTATTAATGGAATGAGATTTCTTGATTCAAATGAACCATCTAGAAGTTTGTAGCAGGTTTCGTGATTGGGATTGTTATACAAAATAACCTTCTATCGCACTGTGCATAAAAGTGAAATCAATCCTTTTCAAACTGACAACTTATCAATCAGCCGATCCAGTAGTCATTAAAATGGGTTTATTCAGGGCCATCATGGATTTTGTTTGCATTAAGATGAAAGCTACATTGCCTAATGTTTGCTTATCATTGCTTTAATTTTGTTCCAAGCAACTTGCAGTTTTTTTCCATCAGTGAATCGAACAAATCTTTTGAAGTACCGGCTTTTGAAAAAGTACTTCCGTTAAAAAGATCAACAAAGCTCGGTCATCAAATCAGTTTCTTTTGATCAATTTTCTCAGTGGTCCCGCCGGGCGTCCCAAAAAAGTTCCAGCGTTTGATTGAACGCAGAGAAAAAGGCTGTAAACTTACAATTTCTAATCAGTTTAGTTACATGCTAGGCATTTCAACTTACAATTTGGCATTTCGTAGGAAGAAATTAATGATCCTGAAATGGAGTCATAACCACTAACATTCCATGTTCATGATCAAGGCAAAACTAGAGAGGTTCATGCGCCTTCCTGCTTCATGTTCGTGAATGGGGACTTCCTCGATGAGCAACACAAATTTGGATTGACAATGCGTATATTATTATCGTGATGTTCCGAGCGAGTGAAAATTATTTCATTCCCAGGAATTAAGGTTGCTTTGCAACCGAATAGAATTTAGGTTTGAATGATTTTAACTTAGTAAATTAGCTTAAGGTATGAATAACTGAATGAAATAGGTCTCGGGAAATCATTTCGCTGCTCTAATTGTTGCCTTTTGACACCTACGAATTTCAAGTGGTAACCTTACTGTTTTACAGTTTCACAGAGTAGAACAAACTATCTTATATTTAACAACACAGAACTGTATTCAGTTCTTTGTTTGACCTGCCCTGTGCAATGATTCACTTTTCCGTGTCGTGCAGCTCGAATTGAGTGCTAAAGTAAGAACTTATTATTTTCCCACGAGACCTGGTATTTGATTCAATTTTCAGACTTTGCTAAAATATCCTGAATAAGCAGACCACTAGCTCGTCGTCAGAGTAAAATCAAAAGAAGTACCAACCCAGCTTTTGTATTCCCTATTCGGAGATTGCCCCTTCACCGCGATGATCCAGGAAGGCGCACAAATGTTTCTGGCTTTGCCTTCAACATGAACATGAAATGTCACAGCTCATAACTCCATTTTCAGATTACTAATCTCTTCCCACTATATGCCCAACTGTAGGTTGAAATGTCTAGCATGTAACTAGAATAAATAGAAATTGCTAGATTGTGAACTGTTCTTTCTGCGTTCAAGCAAACACCAGAACTTTTTTTGGGCCACCCAATATTTAGAGATGATGAAGTGTTTCTTGTTTTTACTTACAGGGTGTAAAATTAAGGTTGAAAAACCTTATTTTTGAGCTATACTCTTCACGAAACATTGTAAATTTGGCCTGAGAGCCATTACCTGTTAGAACTCATTATTATTATTATTATTATTAATTTTACTATTGTAAGGTGATGACAATATTTATGATTGTCATTTACCGCTGAGTAGGAGCATCGTACGATACAAGCAAGCTCAAGCTCTTGTTGTTTTTCACTCGCTGACTGTGTTCATTTGAGATGGCCTAGTTGTTTCGTGTTGTCCCTCGTCCAAAGGTTTCTTGTAATGTCAACAGAATGAGAAAAGCCGATTACTTTTATTCCATTCCATATGTTGGTGCGGTTTGTTGC
Organism: Aurelia sp. 3 sensu Dawson et al. (2005); assembly: GCA_964020215.1. NCBI lineage: Eukaryota > Metazoa > Cnidaria > Scyphozoa > Semaeostomeae > Ulmaridae > Aurelia > Aurelia sp. 3 sensu Dawson et al. (2005). Next base: position 12,820,022 of record OZ026580.1, on the reverse strand, counting down.
CATTCCCCAAAACGCTTCACTCACTAACTAATGTTATTGCCTGTATAAAGAGTGGATTAACCTTGTAATCATCAGCACCTGCAGTATGCATCAAAGCCAGGCAGACGTTAAAAGAGCTATGTCTGCTGATTTTAAAACCAATCGCAAGATCAGCTATAAGTAGGAAAATTAGTTTTTGATCTTCCTGTCAAAAAGAAAGCTTAAAGGTCGGCCTCGTAATCAAGTGTTTATGATTTTTCAAACAGGAGTTCTTTTTATTGAGACACCATAATCTGTCATTTTTTACAGAGATTTGCTCTATGATAACCAGCTTATTTTAAAACCAATCGCAGGATCAGCTATACGCAGAAAAATTAGTTTTTGATCTTCCTGTCAAAAAGGAAGCTTAAAGGTCGGCCTCGTAATCAAATGTTTGTGATTTTTCAAACAGGAGTTCTTTTTATTGAGACACCATAGATTTGCAGAGTCATTTCTTACAGAGATTTGCTCTGTGCAACCAGCAGAATTGTCATTATTGAATGTCATAAAATTTTGCCTCATTATTATCATCAATAGCGAAAACCTTCATTTATGTACAGTGCATATATTGTTAATTTATTTGTTCCATACAATTTTAAGTTCATGAAAACCTTTAAGTCTATGTTCTCCTTCTTTACCATAGAAATCAAGTTATCTTTGCAACAAGAAAAGAGCTGTTTTGGTAAGATTTTTTGATGTGATCTTTGTCAAAAAGAAAGTGTCCGACTTTGACAGGCCACAATAATCCTAGCGAAAAGCATGAATGAGATTACAGGATCTCTTTGCAAATATTTTGATGTTCTGTTTCTGGAGCTGTAAATGCGTTTCTTAACGTCTTTGTTTTCGAAAACAGTCGAAACTATGAAAAAGGTCGATCGAATGTTCTAAAGATTCTACGTGAATGAGAAAATAGGGAAACTTTATTGTAATGATTTAGGTATTTAGAAATCGATTGGCTGTAATCTGCTGCACGAGCTTCAAGTTCAGCAAACGACCTGTTGCAGAATTTTGTGGTTGCAATGATGTGCAGTACCCAGCCATGTATCAAAAACTCCACTGATGCACACTTGCTTGACTTCTTGACGCTTCCCTGTTAGTCTTTACACCTCTTTGCACGTGATCCATTAGGTCCTTTTTATCCAATAATGTTAGAAGATAGGAACATAAAGTTCCGAATGCCAGATAAATTTTGCGTTTGTATTATCTAGCATAACATAGAGGTTAGGGTTTTGCAAACAGGTTTAAATGGTCTGTTTCATCCAGCATGCCTTGCGCATACCGTCTCTTGTTTTGCTTTTGTTGTCCATTTTCATTGGCAATGAAAATGGCGGCAACAAAGGCCAACCAAGAGACGACACGTGTAAGCAATGCTGGATGAAACAGACCCTTTTGGATCAGGCAACAGAAAGTGGAGATACTGATCATGGCAGTTATTTGATCACAGAATCTGCCGCTCTTTTTCATTTTGCCCGTATTTTTTCATAAGAAACTGCTTATAAGAAACTTAATTATCAGATTGCCAAACAATTAAGAAACTCCAGTCCTCGGAAAATATACTTAAGAAACATTTTGGTTTGATAAAGGAAGTTCTTGATATATTTCTATTCTATTTCACCTGTTCCCTGTATCATTTTACTTGAAAGGTACTTGAGAGACGTCTAGACATTGGAAAAGCCCCAATAAACATTGTTTTGAAATGTTCAGAAGAGCACAGACAGTGAACATGAAGATTGTTATGAAACTGTATTTCATATCAGTTTTAATCGTACTTTTGAATCAGTTTTAATCGTACTTTTTTCTCGTTACTACTGATGAAGGGTCAAGCCCGAAACGTATAGGCTATATAAGCTCTAGGCTATATTCTTTATTCAACGAAATTTATGTATTTACTGGTTATTATAGCCGCACGTACAAACAAACACTTTATATCTATTGTTATGAAATCTTTAAGAAACTCATAAGAAACTCTGAGTACTCTAAATGTGACAATTTTAAGAAACTTTCAGTACTGGCCTAAATTCATAGTTTCTTATAAAAAGTACATGCAGTCTTTTTCTGATATCTCAAGCCACCAAAGTGGCAACAAGATTAACTAAGAATTGTCAAATCATTATCTAAAGAGCTCTTCTGAAGTCAAATTTGGTCTTGCGTTTAGGCTTCACATTAACCTGCGTCAACTCATCATTAAGAAGACCAAAAATTTTGGAGCAGTTTAGAGATAAATTCCACTTTTCTGGAATCAAGAGAACGTTTGAAAAAAAACTTGTGAAGCCAGCATTGACGGAAATATTGCAATCTATATATCTTTCCATTTTTTTTGATATGTTAAATATAAATGTTTACAATAACGAAATTACCTCCGACACTACCTACGAACTACTATACGACACTACAAATACGGTACAAAGAGGAGCAATGTATCATGACTACCCCCCATGGCATTTAACATGAACCTAAAAAATACAACTAAATATACCCATAAATGCAAAGTGCTAAATATAAAAAACCTTTTACGAACAAATACTTGAGCTGGTTTCACAGTGGATGTCAGGCCAACATTCGAGGGGCAATTCACTGATTTTTTTTCGTACACCTCCCGTGAAATCACAAAAAAATCACATACTAAAATCACAAAATCACAAAAAAATCACATACAGAAAGCACCAAAAATCACAAATCACTGAAAAATTACTGAAAAATCAAACGAAAAAATCACTAGAAATCACTAAAATCACAAAAAAATCACAGAAAAAAATCATGTGATTTCAAAATCACAAAAATCACGTACGCAGTTTTGAAAAGTGATTTGCCCCTCGCCAACATTGATGACGATAGTAGAAAATTTGGACGGTGATTTTGCAGATACATTTTGTAGTTAAGATGGATAATCCTTTCACTCCGTTAGCCTAACATTAAGCGTGAAACGGGCGTACCTAATACAAGGGGGACGAGACTCTGCGACAAGAGACCAATGTCCCTTTATAGACTTTCGATAGGGTGGATAGTGTTGCGGAGTGGTTTCCGAGGAGGGTGGGTTTGCAAAACGCACCTCGTTGCTCACTGCAATGAAAAGCAGATTACTTTATCTCAAAAGAAGATGCAGCGTTGACGTAATTTGGATTGATTTTGCAGCTCTGAAGGTGCTTTATCTCATTCGGTGAATTAGATACTATGGTTTTCATTGACTATTGAATGACCAGAAATTATTTGAGTAAAGATTTTCGTGTGCTTTTTCGGCTCTATGTGCTCAAAGCCAAGGTTTCTTTAGAAAGTGGAAGAGAAACATGATGCTTATAAGAAACTTTCGAAATTTGAACTCTTGGCCTTCGTAGCCAAGGCTACAAATTTCAGAATTTTTTCAAATAATTATGTTTTTATGATATTTTGATGTCTTATCTGTTGATTTCACTTCAAACAAGGGTAATATTTCTCTCGAGTGACTTGTTGTAGTCAAATCAGTAGAAGTGCTGTTTTTAATTAAAAACAAAAACATCGATGACGTCATTGAAATTACAACGATTAACGTGAAATAAATTACATATTCGGACCTTTCACATGAAATTACTTAAGGCAGCCACGTTTCTTTTCGCTTGCCCTCGTTAATTTAGAATTCTGAGGTTGTGGCTAATTTAGCCCTCCCCCAGCCTGAGAATGGTCAGAGAAGCCCGATCAAGATATGGTTATGAAGATCTGTTCTTGCTGCACCCGAGTCTGTGCTTTTAGTTTGGTTTAGAATATTCTGGTACTCAACCAAACAAATTTTGTCCAAGCGTTAAGGTTGCTGAGGGCTAGAATATTTCTGAAAATGTAGTTTCTTCTATAACAGAGAAAGTAACAAGTCCCTGAAACAACAATAACGGGAGCTCCACTGTCAAAGCCTTAACCTATTCCATTTAGCATCTGAATAATTTTTTCTTGAAAAAAACACTTGAAATGTATCGATTGGAAGTGGCTAGATGGGCAAGGTGAAATACTATGTACAAAAAAACGCCAAAAAGATTGTCTCGAAAATTTTCAAAGACACCGAATTGAATAGCTTACATTTTTAAGTACAATACTTTTAAACAAGAAATCAATGATCGAGATTCTTCAATGCCCCATACAGTTTCCCTGTGATAAAGTCCCTGTTATTTGTTTCTTTAGCGACTTTTTCCTTTGTTTCCCCATTATTTTTAAGAGGCGCAGATTTGACAAAATCTGTTATCTCTCGGGCGATACTTTGTAAGTAGGAAAATCTATTTGGTTGACAGGTAAACAGAGCAAGGATTTCGATGCAGCTAGAGAAGAGATCGTTAGCTATAAATTTTTTTTAAGTAGAGCTTCTTGGCCAGCTTCGCCTTTTTGAGGCTTGATTTCAACCCTCATCTAACAGTTTAACTTTCAAACATTTTCTTGAAATTATTACACTTCTTTTTCGAGAGGTACCTTAGCTTTTGCTAATAAGAAGATAGAGCCAAAATCCCGGGGGAAGGGAGTAACTTCAATAGGCGGGTGACGGGGGTGTGCCATTTGAGGCCAGAAATCGCACCCTAAAATTTACAAATTTTCGCGAAAACGATACCCCAAAATTTACAGGCCATTGAAATGTATACCCTAAAATCGTGACAGCCATCTAAAATTTTGACTGAGTGAAATTTCATCAAAATCAATACCCGAAAGAGTTATTTTTCTAAAATGACACGCCAAAATTTATGACTACTTGTGATTTTACCAAAAATGATACCCCAAAATTTATTTTCTGCTCGAAGAAGGCTACCCCAAAAAATGGCGCATCCCGTAGCTGTATATATGGTAGTTACCTTCCCCCACCCCCTCCGGGGCCAAAAAGGGATCGAAAACACTTTGCTCGACATACTTTTGGTCATAGTGTAAGAGGGAATGACATGAACTCATTTAGCCGTTCTTTTGTAGGTTGCCTCAGCCATTATCATCGTTATCATCATAATTACAATTGCTGTTGTCGTAGGAGTTACTGTTGCCAGTAGGTTATTTTAGACGTTATTTTACTAATGTGTAGTAATTGGTATAAGTTGCAGCTGTGGCCAACGTTTAAAGGTAATCTGTCACGTATCTGAGTGGCTGCAACAAAGTCAGAGTTAAACACAGAAATTCACGGACATTTTAGTGTCTTTTTTACTCTTTTTCACTGACAATAGATCTGTACTGTCGACGAAGCATCAAATGTACTATGAAAGTGTTGCACTGGAGTGACGTTTTTCAGAATAATGCATTCATACAATGACACAGCTAAGCCATCTTTAACTAAACATAAAATTTCAACCAATCAAATGCATTTGATTTTGTTAGATTGATCAATTAGAAGGCCCTATTCGATAATCTGATATAGTTTAAATTTTATATGTTTTAAATGTTTTAAATCATATATTTTAAATTGCAAGTATGACTACAATGTATCTGAATTGCTTTGAAATCTACTTCGGGGAAACAGTTGGTTAGCCGCTACCGGTACATACCATTTCGTGTATCCATTTTTGAATAGGGACAGACATTGAAATTTAACTAGTTACACGACGACATGTATGCATCCTATGGCTTTCTGTATCGCCTACAAAGCGGAATGATTTTTATCTCAGGTAGATGAAGTGGTCTACCGGAAAGCACGGGTTTTTTTAATAAATTGGTCTATCTGAATCAAAGAAAATAGTCACCCACTATCCAGTATCATGTAAGTGGCTATTCATCATCTTCTTTTCTCATTAGATAAATCAAAATCCTCACTACATAAATCCAAATCAACTCAGAAATATGGCTGTGGAAGGTAAGGCCAGTGTTTTTTTTTTACTCTTTTTCACTGACAATAGATCTGTACTGTCGACGAAGCATCAAATGTACTATGAAATTGTTGCACTTGAGTGACGTTTTTTAGAATAATGCATTCACACAATGACACAGCTAAGCCAGCTTTAACTAAACACCAATCAAATGCATTTGATACCAATCAAATGCATTTGATTTTGTTAAATTGATCAATTAAAAGGCCCTATTCGATAATCTGGTATAGTTTAAGATGTTTTAAGTTGCAAATATGACTGCAGTTTAATACCCAGCAAATGAACATTGGATGCGAAACAGTCTCAAAATTTGCAAAATTTGATCATGTCACCATGCATGGCTTTGGATTCGTTTGAATTTTCGCTTTTACGAGTTGCCAGACTTGAAGCCTGCTTTGCAATCAAGACGAATTATTATCGAAATGAATTTAGATCCTCAAGAACCCACGGATTTACTTTTGAAAAATTCGACTTTAAGAGCCATTTTACCCATTGCTTCTCGAAATTTCACATTTCATTGTAGGAGATAGGCTATGACTAAACATCTGATGCTGTGTGAAATGTTAATTAAGCTTTACTTTTGAAGCAAAGATTTCGTCGTCTGTTTCATAAGGAATGAGTCATGGTTCATGGGTAACTTGCCATCACTTTTTTGTGACTTTGTTAGATTACCCAGTTTGTACCAGGATAAGAATGGTACAAACCGGATAAGAATGATGCTGGAGACATGGAAGCATGAAAGGCGCACTCGTGTAGGTCACAGGCACATTCCAGAGTTAGGCCCGCATGGTATGTTGAAATTCACTTAAAGAACAAGTCCGTGGTTGATAAAATTATTGTTAAAAAGCAGCCTTATCAACTGCTGAACACCAATCGTGAGTTCTTTCCCAGTTTTGACGCCTCCAACTTTCATAAACCGGTTAATGAATCTTCGAAAGTTAGGCCAAATATCGTCACCATTTTGTCTTTCGTACTGGTGTGCGAAGGCACGACAAGGAGGCTAGCAATGTGAGTGATATAATATCAACACATTTGGCAGTCTCGTTCAGGTCAACATGAAGCGACGTCATAGAAAATGACGTCATTTCGCACTTCTTATCAGATTGAAATATGTAGTCGCAGATTAAAAGAGAAAAAATTGAAAAAAGTACTACACGCCATTCACAACAATGTAATCTCTTGAACAATTCGCAATTATACCAACCCCGGACTTGTCCTTTAAGTCTGGTGCAGGAAGCGGCTAAGCAAAGCTGTGGCGGAAGCATGGTGATCAAGATGGTTGTGCACAAGATTCTGAGATTCAGATTCAGAGAAAAACACAAGATTCAGGGAAAAATTCCATGCAACCATCGTAGAAACTTATTTATATATTCTGTCATCCATCCACACACCAAGTGTCTTTAACGCAAATAGGTAAGTGAAGTCATTGAGAGTTGTCAATGGGAAGGTGGAAGTTATAAAGTCTGCCTGAAATTCCATTGTGAACTCTTGGGAATAGGCAGGTGCTGTTTTTTTCTTTGTTACAAATGAATGACCTTCATTGATTCTAGTTCGAAAAGTTTCTAGCTTTCGCAAACTATGCTTATGCCAGTAGAATTAGCTAGATCCCGATTTAGCGGACTCCTCACATAATTAACTTCTTGATAAAACGATCTAAATGGAAATAAATGTCTAGCCCCTTTGATGTCAAATTGTTATGAATCGTAATTCTCCTAGTTTAACAAAATCCCGAAGCAATGAATTTTTCCCATTTTGGTTCGTTTTCGATGCATCCAAACGTTTTCTACATGTGTTACGTCAATCATGAAAGGAATTATTGCTAACTTAGTGTGAACCTTTTTCATTTGCTTTCAGCTTCACAAGACCAGCTGTCATTTTGATATACACGGATGGATTCAGACCAGATTACTTAGACAGGGGTTATTCGCCAGCGATCAATCAATTAGGTGAGTTCGGCAATCTTTTTTAGATGGTCTTAGACCACCCTTTCCAGATTTTTATGTTGCCCTTTATCAAACAGAATATATTAGCATTAATTGAAAAATCTCTTTGCTTGAGTATCTGATTGCTTGCTGGGAGCTGAGTGTACAGGCTGTTACATATGGAGGTAGTGAAGTTTACATTTGCCAAGTTAAAAGAAAAACAGAATATTTGGTGAGGTAAATTGGACAAAGCATTGAAATACGCATGGCAGGTTATAAAAAAAACACCGTCACTAGAGATGGAAGGAATTGCATTAAAATATGAAGGTGATATTCTTTCCAGTACAGTCCGTTTAGTGATGAATATGAAAAGGAACTGCGATATATCGTTCAGTAATTAAAACAAAGTATTTACTTTCTATTAATCAAAAATTGTCGCAAGACGAAGCAATAGTATACCGATCCAATAATATATGTTCCCTTCAAATAGTCCCTAAATTTTCTATAGACTTTACCTACAGTTTTAGAAGAATGTTCATTGCGTTGCGATATCTTTTATACTCATAATGTGTTACAATCAGAAAGATACACATACGATAATAAGTGCTGTACCAAAGTAGGCCTCTACGCTACACATAGACAGACAAGATACAAGCGGCGCGTTTAGCAGAGAGGTAAATCCAAAGATCTATAGACCCAGATGTTATGGTTTGAAAAATTTGTTATTCATCACGATATAAAATAACTGAAATCATGTAATGCAGTGACTGCATATCTGATAAAATGCATCCACTCATTACTTAGGCCTCGGGCCCTCTTGCACGTAAGTAATGTAACTCACGCTTGTCCACCGCGTTTTTCATCTTCTTTATTCCTTTGTATAAATTTGTCACGCATCTTCATTCAAATTTGCTGAAGTTGAATCAAAGTATGGTTCGAAACGTTCGAAAAAATGTATACGTCTGATTGGTTGATGCGCCTATTTTAATCGCGTCAATTGGAGGGCCTCAACTGTTTACATCTTTAGAGTTGTCAACTACTAATATATTTACAACGTGGAATTTTAATAGATGATGTTTAAAACGATTTTCGTCGCTTGCCTCATTCTTCGTTTTATAACCAAGCTGTAATTTCCACCGAAGTGTCCAATTTGAAATCACATAGATACCGAACTCACTAATCTTCTATCAATATCTGAAGAGCATCGTCAGTACGTTACCCCTCCCTTCTGATTAGTGAACTTTGCTAGCATTGGTACTTTTTAGGGTTTGTTACATCATTTCTTTATGCAATATTTTGTGCTTTGAAATGCACTTTCTAAAGTTGATTTCCAGCTTCTAATCAGAGGAAATTGATAAGCAAGTCAAAAAACTAACATGCATTGTGCAATTGTGTTGTTGGCTTTCTTTACTATAGCATAAAATGTTGTCTTTCAGCCAAAACAGGAGTCCGTGCAAAAGCAATGAGAAGTCAGTTTCCAACGACGTCATATCCCAATCTGCACACTATCACTACAGTAAGTAATGTTCATTGCTTTGCATACTTAACGTGTTATGCAGTCATTCAAAATCGTTCAGTAGATTTTGCATGATTACAATTTACTTTAGATCAGATATTTTTTATCATCTCAATGAAAAGTCATACTATTTTAGCATAGTTATGGGATAGGTCGGGCGTAGTTGTAACACTTAAAACCCTTTGGCTATGTTTGGCAATTGCCTGTCGAACATAAAATAAGTGTCGTTCTTCGGTGGATCTGTTCTGTTGTTCGTCGTGGATTGCAAATAGAAATCAGATGAGATACAACGTGTCCTGGTTATGGCCAAGATGCCAGATACAACTTGCTGCGGTCGAAGGCAAGTCGCAACTGACAATGGAGTGGATTGTAACCACACCAAGACGAGTAGATGAATAACCAAGATGCTAGTTTTTGGTCAGAACTAGCACCAAGCAAGGTGTAACCAGCAAGGTGCTAGTTATTTTATGAATTATGTTAGGTAATTGCCTGTCGAACATGAAATAAGTGTCTTACTTCGGTGGATCTATTCTGTTTTCGTTCTGAATTGAAACTAGAAGTCAGATAATATCTAAATACCGGGTTATGGTCACGACCCAAGATAACATAATGGAGCGGACTGTAACGGCATCAAGACGAGTAGTTTGGTTACCAAGGAGCTAGTTCTTGATCAGTTAACTATGAAATGACAAGTTGATGTATCCCTTGACACGGAACAAGGCATGATATGGCGTGCAAGCCATAAAGGCCTTTTCCGAAGTTTTATCTGCAACTTTTCTAGCAAATTTCCAACGAAATGTTTATTCAAACGTAATATTCTCATCTTTAATTATAAGCTTTATACACTCCCGTAACGAAAGTATCCGGACAGCAGAAACAAAATGGCGTCGAATTTGACCGTTAGCCCTTCGACCCCCAAACGGTTTAGCCGTTATGCGGCCATTTTAGGGACTGGAAACCAAAGATTTTGCCGCCAAAAGTTTGTTTATCGATCACGCAATCACGGAAGAAATTTGAAATTGAAAAAGAAACCAAAGTAAACGTATTTTGATAGCAAAACATGAAGTTAGCTGTGAGGTAACAAAGCAACCGCAAAAGAAAAATCATCCTAACTTGAAAATGGTACTTCAAATATACTTCCAAATAAATTGTTTACTTGGATAGCATCACTTTGCGAAGAAAAGTCTGGACTTTGCAAATGTGGAAGTAACTTCAAGTCATATCCCGACAGGAAGGAGTTATTGATAAACGAAAGGAACATTTGCTGCAATCGAGGTAAGGATTTGTAACAACAGAATTATGGCCCTCACATTCAAAACGGATTTTTTGCAAATGATATTTGTTAGGGACCTGATCATTTTGCTCAAGTTGATTCTCCTATGACAGATAAACAAACTGATACCAATTTTAGGCCAACCTTTGCTCTTATTTATATTTGTGAGGCTTTGATACAAATTAAATCTTACCTTGGCAACAACGATGTCACAACCCTTCAACCATGCGAGACTCAAATTTATTTGCCATTTTCTAGGCAAGTGTCTTTTCCATGCCATTCACACGATTTTCAAAACGCAATCTTTTCTGCTTTGTTTGATAGAAGAAACAATCACATCCACCAATGTAGCAGCCTCCAAGACTGGCAATATATTAAGCATACTGTCTTGTTTTCGGTTGATTTGTTTCCTCGCAGCTAACACCAAGTTTTGCTTTCAAAGCAAGTTTACTTTTCTTTGTTTTTTGCTTTTTAATTTCTTCCTTGATTGCGTGATCCATAAACAAAGTTTTGGCGGTAAAATTATTGGTTTCCAGTCCCTGAAATGGCCGCATAACGGCTATACCGTTTGGGGGTCGAAGGGCAAACGGTCAAATTCGACGCCATTTTGTTTCGGCTGTCCGGATACTTTCGTTACGGGAGTGTATACTTTAGATATGACTTTTTGTCACCATATCCGCAAATTGTTCCACAACGGGAGGAGAAAGCACGGAGAGTGTAATACCTGATTCACACTTTCAAGTTAAACCATCTTAAGCCAGATTATCAAATGGAGCTTTCTAATTGTTCAGTTGAATGTATTTGATTTGTTGAAATTTAACTTGGTTTAGATGAAGCTTGTCAGTATGTGAATGTGGTATCAAACATTGTCCTGGTTATCATGAGAAGGGATCATTAAATCCCATCCTAACAAAGCACAATCTCGTCCCCAGAGTGAGTTCGTTGCTCTACCTCTACTCTGGGATACAAGAGGCTGTTCGGCAATCTGATTGGCTGTTCGCCATTTTGCACCGTAACTTCGTTTCTCGCGTGCAAACGGCCGCGGCATGTCAAAATTCAAGGTAAAATGATATTCCTTACCTATTCCGACCATCATTTGCAATTTATTTCCAAAATTCGAAGAATAACAAGCCATTTCATTTTCGAAGCTGCGGTGAAAGTTTCTCGAATTTGCAACTTAGGCCCATTTTCGCTCCAAACAAACCGAGCTTATTTTCGCATTAAACATTCTTACCAACCCCAGATTGTTGCTTAAATACCTTCAAAAAGGTTGAAATAAGGTCCTCCAAGTGTCTGTTTTTAGTTTCTCAATTTATCTTCCGCAGAATTTAGTGCTAAAGCAACGGCCATTTTCCGTTGATTCGTGTTGCCTAGGAACCGCGGAATCCATAATGGCTGCTAATGCACCCAGATTCTGGGCGCATTTGACCGAAGTGTACCAGGGTGTTCATTCGGCTTCGTGATTAGCGTATGACGTAAGAACACCCTGGGAACGAGGTTGAACAAAGCATGAATTTGATTTGAACCACAAAACGCTCAGAAGTTTCGCAAAATTGCTAGTGACACAAGCATTTGCCTGATTTAAATCAAACTCCAGAAATGTTTGCTCGTGAGCTTGCCAGTTGCGGAATGATTCGATCAGTTTGGCTTCTTTGAATAGAGTCGTACATGAGAAGGAATGTCAAAGTATGACTTGTTGATTTGTTGAGGGACTGTCAAAAAGCTGTTTTCCAATATTAAGGTTATGGTAAACGTTTTTGACACGAAATTTGGTTTTCGCTCCCTAAAAGCCGAACTATTGACGGAATCTAGGTAAATTATGCATCATTCGATGCACAAGAAAGTGGGGATTCTAACCATATCAAAATTATTGGCAAATGCTGTAAAATGATATTTTCCAGGCAAATTTATTGCTTAAAAGAGTGTACGACCTTCAAAAGCTATTTTGTACCCTTGCGTTTGAGGTAACAGAATCTGACTTACATCAACAGGAAGTGCAGATCCTAAGCTTTTAAAGTGTGTTTTTTCCTTTGAAACTGCATGCTGTCAAAAATTAGCAAATGATTTTTCTGCCCTCTCGCAGTTGTATTTGGCTATAAAAGACGGACCAGGACACATACAAAAAATTTGGGACACACTTTCCAAGCTCCAAGTCTGTCCTGGTCATGTGCAAATTTTCGAGCCATTCGATTGGGTCAAAGGGTACAAAATAGCTTTTTCGTACCTGTACCTCATGGATTTGTGAGTCCTGAGAAAAATGGTTTTTACTGTTCTGCAGTCGTAAAGTACACAACGGGACCATATAAACCACACTAATCCGGATCAAGTCATTTGGGCTTAAAAATCAATTAGAGTCCTCAAATAATTACCCGATAAACACAAGCATACAAGAACGCGCAATGCTATTTCACACGAACCACAAGGACTTACGGATTATCGGCTTAACAGGTCAAGCATTTAGGTATGGATTTTGAAGACCACAAACAAAAAACTTTGATTATGAAATTGTGGAAGCCTTCGTTTACATGAAATTTCTTCCATTTTCAAAACTTCTGTTGGCTTCAAGCAAGGTATCATTGTGTGCCTTGAAAGTTCGGCTAACAGAATCTGAAAAAATTGAAAAATGGATATTTTCACCCAGAAAACGTTTACCGTAACCTTAACTGGCTTGTTTTGCTTGCCACATTTTTTCAATTGCACAGACAATTTGCCAAAATTGTATATCTATAGATCGAATGAAGGAAGTACTTGATTTTGTTTGAGTGAAGTGGAAAGAGGAAGCGACTTTATTTGGATCTTTAAATTTCTGAGCATTAACGCAGCGGTGCAGACAATATCATCCTTTCTGGGAATCAGGTATATGGGAAAATTTTCCGTGGAGTCACATTATATTATGCCAAATGTCTTTGCTGGCCATAATGTGCTGGAAATGTCCGATGAATATTCCAACCAAGCTGGAGTTTCAAAATTATCTTTCACGAAATCTCCTCACTTACTTGATTGAAGAATTCTTGAAAATTCTTAAGAATCCTTAGAAATAATGATGTTTGCAAGGCCTTCCAGTTTACATGGGATTATGGTCAGCAGAATAGGAGCTTGATTTACTTAGTCAAATTTACTTAAAGGGTTTGTGCAAGGATATAAGCCTGCATTTGCACAGAGCAGAAAAATCTAAATATAGCCCATTGAAATTGATGGTCCACACGTGTTGTTAATAATCGATAGCTAAAGAAACAATGCTGTGTTTGCGCATTTTCTTTGTTCTATTTATAGAGAAGCCTATTTGCCATTGCATACTCCCTTTAAACAATACCCTGTCTTTTAGTTTCTTCAGACAAAATTGTGCCCTGCAAGGGAATTTGTGCGAAATCTATCGAAAAATGTGGAAATATTGCCTTCCAAGCGATGTGAATCACATTCGCAGACTGCAAATGGCCATAAACGACCTTTCGGAGTCAAAAATGACAAATATGGACCCTGTCATGGAGCCGATTTTTACAAAAATGATACCATGTCCCGGAGTCGGAATCCTGAAAATGATATCCTGTTCAGCGGCACGTCCCCGTACAGAAAAATATTTGAGTACCCCCCCCCCCTCGGGATGTCGTCCTTGTTGAATTTTGTTATTCTCGCAAGGATGACACTTCAGTCCTCCCAAAGGGATAGTACATGCTATAGCACGCAAGGGTCATTACTGTAAAGCAGAATATTTGGTCATCATTTTATGCCTGGTTTGAGGGTTTCTTGAAGGGACTTTCTTGAGAAAATGCCCAACTATTTCAGAATTGAGTAACCAATTTCAGTCCAGCAAATTATTTGAACATGTTTACTATGGAGTGCTATGCTTTCATTTATCAAAGCCTTGATATACAGAGAGCAGTGGCCTTTCTAACTGGGATTGATCTATTTTTAATCACCTCATGATTCATTTTATTTCAAGAAATATGGCAATAGCTGACACGGACGTAGGAAGCATCTCAAACTTGGGGGGGGGGGCATGATGCTTCGAGAATAGTTGGTCATCATTTTGGCCTGGTTTGAGGGTTTTTTGAAGGGACTTTCTTTAGCAAATGCCCAACAATTTCAGAATTGAGTAACCAATTTCAGTCCAGCAAATTATTTGAACATGTTTACTATGGAGTGCTATGCTTTCATTTATCAAAGCCTTGATATACAGAGGGCAGTGGCCTTTCTAACTGGGATTGATCTATTTTTAATCACCTCATGATTCATTTTATTTCAAGAAATATGGCAATAGCTGACACGGACGTAGGAAGCATCTCAAACTTTGGGGGGGGGGGCACGACGCTTCGAAGCCGCTTTTCTCCATGAGAAGAAAGGGCCATTTTCTAAATTAAAAGGGCACTTCCTTGTTTATTCCAAAAGCTTTAGGGCACGTCCCCCAGTGCCTTCCCCTGTTCCTACGTCTATGATTACTGATATCTTTTACTAAAGATAAGAAATAACTATTTACTTGCAACGCAGATCGATAAACAGATACCGAAACAGGCATTTATGGTAACGAAAGGTCTGACATCTATGTCAGAAGCCATAATCCAAATAAGAGAAGACCTGTGTTTATTTGAAAGTTTGAGGTGAATGACTCCCGTATTTTTAACAGCTTTTCGCACTTCTATGGTCTTATTTGTTTTCTAAATCCATCATAACTACTGTGTTTTGGCTTGGCAAAAGAGAACGAAGTACAGTAAAATCCCGCATAGAATAACCTGTGATTTTCTGGAGTTAATGGTTCTTATATATAGGATGCATTACAAGGAGACATCCCCATACGTTCTGAAATCAGTTCTGAAATTGTTTTCCTTTTACTTTTACGTACTGAATGGAGCCAACAATTATATTGTTACATGTTTTTGGAACTTGAAATGATCTGACATAAGTACCTGGCTTTGCATTAATGTTTCGATCTTTGTTAGCCCTTTGTACAAGAACCTAACTTCACTTGAGAGGCCGAAGTGGTTCTTCTGAATAAGGTGCTTTAATTTGCCGAAATTCGGCCTGAGGGTTCTTAATCCGCAGTTTCCTTTATGCGGGTTTTGTCTTGATCCAGATTTCAACTGGTCTTTCATCATTGCACATGAATGGATGTTTTGAGAAAGGATGACGATGACGTCATCTTTGTCATGCACTGAAACAAGAATAACTACAGGGTGTCTCAAAAAAATTGTTCGACGTTTGATTAGATATTGAAAAATAACGATTACATGAACAGACTCATGGGAAGGTAACCCTGTTCCTAAGATTATGAAATAATTTTAGAGACATGAATCTTGCAAATCGGTTGAAAATTCACCGATTTGCCAGCTTTCAAAGATAAAAGATATGCGATAGCTGAAATCAGAGACCCCAGACAACTTGCAATGCTAAAAAACCTCGAAGACTGATGTAAATAAAGCTTGTCTAATGTCATAACTCTCATTGATATCAGAGCAAACCAAATAAATAGTTTCTTAAGTTATGTCTTATGTCTTATTAATTAAAAAATACGTGTAAATGTGATGGTTTTCATTCTATCGCAAGAAACGAAATGAAAGTAACATGCTTGCTAATTAGGACATATACGTGTCAGCTTGAGGGTAGATCGGAGAATTTCACGATTACCGCGTCTATGGGGGCAGCGGCTTCCTGTGGATTGACTCTTTGTTTCCGTTTTTCAATCTTATACTCTTGAAGCAACATTACGATTATGCGAGCAACGAGCAGAATTACAGAGATCATCAAAACTGCAAAAATAAGGACTTGATTATTCTCTCCGTTTGACCAATGAGGTTTAAGAATCCCGGCAAAAGCTGCGACAGAGACAACATATTCCAAGAATACGCCTCGCATGTAATCACGGAAGACGATATTTTGTAATGTGAACCAAAGGAGCATACCGTAGAGTAGAAGTACCAAAACGGCTGTTGCCGTTTTTGTCCCAAACAGGCCAGTTTTGTATTCAAGGTATATTATCAGATCCAGGCATAAAATGTATATCACCCAGGAAATATAGAACGAAATGCCGTTTTGAGTATAGAAGAGGAATGCGACATCAAATTTCTGTTGCTGATTTAGTTGATTTTCATACTCCTTGTCTTTTGATAATGTTTGAAGATATTGGTGCCAAGCTCGTGAACTGTTTATCAAACTTAGTGCCAGGGTCAATGAAACGGTGCAGATCAAGATTAATGACACTTCAAGCTGTGCCCTTGTCCACGCCAAAAACCACAGTGAAAAACAAATGCTCGAGAACATGAAGTAAACATAGAATCGTGTTGGCAAAACATCAGTAGGGTTTTCTCTGAACATAAAGCCAATTGTGTATATCAGCCAAATTTGTAGTAATATGATGAATCCCCACAAATTAGTAAAAGTTTTGTCGCTTGGTGTTATATCGCTGACAAATTGATTCTTTACGCTGACTTGAGCATGCGGAAAAGTAGGCGAAGGCTCTGTAGATATGTACATTACAGCAGCCAGGCCAATGAAAACAATTACGTTCGCTGCAATGAGTACTCTTTTTGCCTCCATATTGATCACCGTCGTCCTCACTTTCAAAGTTGCAATTCTTCGTATGTTTTAGCTTGAACTCAGATTGAGTATCCTTGTTTTGTGAGATCAAAATCTGTTGAGTTGTGAATACCTGCTGTCTCAGCAAATATTGTCCTTGAAAGCCTTCAAAATCCTGCATGCAAGGTAAACACATTACGTAAGATCCAGTACGTGGAAAGCGCAACAGGGTGTTCTTTGAGAGCCTTGCTTGCTTGCTTTTTTAAGGATACGTAGGTTTAGAATGAATTGGTGATAATCAAACGAGATTCCATGAAAAAAGCCCATATATATTTTTGTATTGTTTCCACAAAAATCTCGTTCACGTTAATAGGTTTCTTTAAGTAAGAATCACAACCATCTAGACTTGAGTACGTTGATCTTGATCCTCCGACAGGTCTTATTTACAAGAATTTGCCCTACACCTATATGACTACTGATGGTTATTATGTTCTAAAGCTTCTCCTGGATCATTCGTATCAGTTTCAGCCAGGTTGAGTTTGTGCAACGAAATTTTTCTTGGTCTCTTGCATGGCATCCTAGAGAGCTTGTCACATTGGTGTGTCCTCTGGCAGTCTGCATACGCCTATGCAGGGAAATTTTGATGCCCAAAGTTCTGTGCCCATATGAAACATGGACTAATTTAACCAATTTAACTAAAGCAAATTAAAGACTTAGAATAATTGCAAAAAAGAGGCAGTAACAATTACCCCAATTAATGCCATATGATGGAATAGTTTTTGGATGTGGCTTGATGCCTATGAAATTTAGAATTAGAGATAGTGGACAAATATACTTTCATGGAACGCTAAAAATTAAATGGTCTGTTTCATCCAGCAGTCCTTGCACGTGCGGTCTCTTCCTTGGCCTTTTTTATGGCCTTTGTTATTTTCATGGACCAAGAAAATGGTGACAACAAAGGCAAACCAAAGGATGGCACGTGCAAGGCATGCTGGATGAAACAGACCTTTTAACGAAAGTAGATTGACGAAAATAGTTTATGAAGAGCAGGAAAGGTTAAATTCCCGAAACTGTCGGTACAAAGAACTAATTAGTGACCTACAAAAGATAGATCTTAGGTCGAAAAACATCAGATCAAAAACCTAGCCAAAGAACGGTGGAAATAAATTGTTAGAAAAAAACGATCATGATCATATTAGAAATAATAAAGACGACTTTACTCAGATTTATCAAGAGTAGTAAGTTTGAAATGAAAGAGTATCTGAGATGTTAAGAAGCTTAATCCCTGCTGAAACTAAAACTAAACATGCTAGGCCTAATAGTAACTATGAAGGAAAGTGCACTGATTCTCTTTGCAGGAGATGTGGATCTAATGAGGAATACACTTGTGGGATTGCCCCAATTGCTATCAAAAACCTCAGATGAAAAAGACTTGCTTAGAATTAGATACAAATATTCCGAAGTTGTAAAAGATATCAACAAAACCCTTCAAAATTCTCTTACCCACTGATAAAATAGATATTACATAAAAAGCAATGGCTGGCTAAAAGCTTAGCAACAGATTGTTATACCAAGTCGTCGATTAATAGACCTTTTAGCTATTCTGCAAAAGAGACTGGATCGAGCGTTATTTTTATACATTTTTATACGCGACGTTCGATCGAGTAGCGTTAGAGCTTCTACCAGTATTGTGCAGATTCGAAGATTCGACAAAATGTAGCGAAATACCGTTCGATTGTGATTCTTTTCAGAATAGCTAAAAGGTCTATTGCGCCGAAAAGGAGACTTAGCGTCAAATTATTAGAAAGGCGGTGGCGGCAGCCTCCCAAAATTGGAAAGATTTTCAAAAATCAGCCCTATTCCGGGAAAAATCTGCCCTTAGTCGGACAAAAATAAACTTTGTGTCAGGCAGCCCGCTGCCCGCCTTGATCGCTCTCCATGTAAGCTTATGATTCTGCTTATTCGTACTACCCGTTGTCCAAATAAGAAGTTCTGATTGAAAAATCAACAAAATTCAGTTATCACACCTTTGATGAAATGTTCTCGTTGATTTGTTTCATCGATGATACAAATATGATACCATGTCTGTTTTTGACACTCAATGTTTAAAAAATTACAAGTTGAAAACCTTATTTCGAGCAAAACCAAGGGTGTTAGGACAGACAGAGCAGAAACTGCGTAAAATGACGTCATCAAACAATCTGAGATAAGGAAGTGTTTTTTTTTTATATCATCTAAAAAATTACAATGTAAATTTACAAACTACACTACTTTACAAAATTACTATACGACTATACAATACTACTAGAACGATACCCCGAGGAGCAAGAGGCTAAGACTACCCCGAGACCAATTGAACATAGAGATTAAAACTACTCTGTCTCAAATTACATGCCACAACGAGAAATGCCTGCGATTAAACAACTAAAGTGATTGAATGAGTAATAAGCCATTATGACATATATCGCCTGGCATCCAATTTGAGACAGACCTTAAGTATACCAGTAAAAGAAAAACGAAATAAAAGAAAACAAAAACAAAGAAAAGAAATACACGTTTACTTAAATGGGAAATGGTAGTTGTGGTTTTATGGCTTAGAACGGAGTTTGCAATTTTCTAATCAAATCGACCAGATTTGTGAATAAACTGTAGAGGTAGCAGCAGTATATTTTTATTGAGTTCATTGGGAAAGTTTTTGTCACCATACAATTAGATCTGCATGAGAACATCGTTTTGGACGTTTGTATATCCAAATGGTCGTAATAAAGCAAAAACTCCAGCGAGAAGTCAACAGAAGACAATGTATAAGGAAGTGTTTGGATAGATAAGCTTTTTGAAATGAAAAATCAAGGGTTTAAGGCCTAAGCAAGAAAGTGTCAAGTGTTGCCGAATTTTGGGATCTGTTGCAGGGAGCTAGAGGGACTTAAAGTTAAGAGTTTTCGCGCATGCGTGCGCAGTTTCTGCTCTGTCGTTAGGACACGGATGTTTTGATTTATTTGTTTACCTTATGTTGATCCCTGTGTCTTGTTTTGTTGTCTTGTTTTCTGTTCTGTTTCGTCTTAAACTTAGCGTATTAGGCCCAACCGCTCTCAAGTTGTTCGAATACAGCTCCCTTGCATTCCTGTGTCTTGGTGTGCCTTCGCACAAGATAGGTTTTAAAACCGAAAAGCCAATCTTGTGCGAAGGCGCACTAAGACACAGAAATACAAGGGAGCTCTATTCGAACAACTTGGAGAGCGGTTGGGCCTAACCACGCTCAGTTGAAAACGAAACAGAACAGAAAACAAGACAACAAAACAAGACACATGGATCAAAACAAGGTAAACAAATAATCAATCAAAACATCCATGTCCTAACATCCTTGGCAAAACTCGCTGAGCAGCATATCAAATCTTGCCTTATAGCTAAAATAAGGTTTTTACTATCTTTGACGTCTCCAATAAAAGAGTGCGCTCCTTGCTGTCCTCTATGAACAACTTATAATTTCAATGTACACAAAGACATTGATCTGGTGATTATCTGCCTCTTTACGGTATGATTCAAAACCAGGTAGCCCTAAACCGAGCTAAGCTTGCTAAAGCAACAACGAAATCAGCTACATCTGGGCAAGTAACCTGGTCCTTGATCAACTCGCCTGAACGACGAATTTGATGATCGGTCATGTAATCAAATATTTGTGATTCTTCAAACAGCAGTATTTTGAGGGCATCTAATTTGTAAGCGGAGTCTCCTTTTATATATATATATATATAATCAATTAAAAGAATAAAACACAAAAAATATAACTACTGTGCCGATCATGGTGGGAATAGACGCTAGGTCATCGAAGTTCCCGCCATGAAAGGCACTTACAACTCAATATTTACAATTTATCAGAAAAAAATAACTACAAAGGAAAATTTAATGTCAGTCTCACATCTGATGCTAGGCAGCAAAATCAGCGAGTATTTATGAATCTGAAAGGACATATGTGCTAAATAATGAAGAGGGGCCCCCATCCCGCCGACGGACAGCCGTCAACGGAGTCTCCTATGCAGCTCCATGGCTTCTTTTGCAGATTATGTCTACCGGGTGAGTCAAAATAAGTTCACCCGTTTGGTAGGCTGCGGAATAAGATAATGTGGCCGATATTCAAAATTGTAATGTCAATCAATCATGGAAAGGCCAACTTAGATGTTAGATGTTAATCACTCATGTTTCAGATCCAAAAATTGGAAATCAATGTCTGTAAGGGAAATGTATGGGAAGAAGAGATCTACGTGCCATTTTAGTCCTTGATTTATTTGCTATTGAATTTAAATTCTATTTGTGAAACTAACAAATTTAAATTCAATGCCAGATAAACCATAGACAAAAAGTTTCCCAGGAATTGATTCCCTTACAAACCCCTCATAGGAATGAGTGATTTTGCCAAACAAAATTTTCTCCTCTAAGGCAGCCTTTGAATGATAATAACATGATAACATCTTCGTTTTGAATTTTGGCCACACCTACGTTTCATTCCACAGCGTACCAAACGGGTAAGCTCGTTTGACTCGACTGGCACCTTTGATAGTTTTTGTGATAAAAATGCCAAGATCATATTTTTTCCTGAATCTAATACATTTCATGATTATAAGATGCTATTGATATTCTTATGCAGCAAAAAGATTGATAAACTGTAGTATGGCAGCAGTATTGCGTGTGTAATTTCATACTTAACGGTAACAAAACAATTTTTGATGTTGAAAGAAGGAAATTGCCGAAAGAGTTTGGTACCGGGTGTCCCAGAAAAGTTTCCTGATTTGAGGTGTTATTTTAGTACAAGTGCATGTTATTTGATAAACATTATAAAAGAAATCTGTTATACAAAGCCTAACTTAGGTTTTAGTTTTTTTTTCATTTCCACATCTGTGCGCATTGATGCTCTACGATGATTTCTCTGAAAAACGGAATACCTGAAATTTTAAAGAAAGAAATGAAAATGGTTTATCGTTACATATCGTTAAGCCTTCGTCTCAAAATCCACAGAACTTCTACTTTTTTGATAAATTCCAACAGTATGAAGCTTAAAAGTCCATAAAGGGACCTAAGAATATTTGTCTGTTGTGTCCTAAAGAAGCACAGTTTTGCTTGATGTTATAAGAAAAAGTTTGCTACTCAATACAAGGTCTAGTGGTCCGCACTTTAGCATATTGCCGAGTTTGAATACCAGCTTGTAAAATTGACAAGCGGCTGTATGCCTTCACACCTGTGATGTAAAACATAGAAGGAACATATGTTCATCGCTAGACTTTCCATCATTTCAAGGGCTTCTCCACCATAAGACTCCGAAAATCCATACTTTGGAGGTCTTTTGATGAGCCAAAAAGTCGGAAAAAATAACGTGGATTCGAATGGGTCTTTCAGCTTGTGATTGCAGTTTTTATCGGTCAAAACAAGACAAATGGCTGTTTTTCTGGAACTGTTCAAACGGAGAAACTTTTTTGTGGCACCCGGTACACAAACAAATATAGAATTTCGTTGCTTTTGGTCAAACTATTTCTGAAGATGGTCAAACTTTTATCTAATGTCACGAAACTAGATATGTGTGTTTGATGAGGTTTATCCAACGGCAAAACCAAAATAGAATCAATGATCTTTGATAGAACCGCACAGCATATTTCACAGACAAGTTAGGACTTGCATAGACGGTTGGTGTCTTGCGCAGAATAGCAGTTTGATCACCAAGATGGCTGTCATTGCGGCAAAGAAACACTCGAAAAGAATGCTTTGTCAAGGCCTAAGTTATGAGGAAAGATCAGATCATACGCCTATGAAATCCTTACTTCACTGTGTTCTTGGGGTAACACTGATTTGCCTAGCCGCACAGATTGTTTACCTCAGTAAGATGGTTGGTACGTTGGGGCGAGCGGTGGCCTCAAGGACAAGAGATTATCACTCTACTAATGTCTTAGTTAATCTTGCTCGACTGAAGTTTGCGACATATCGTATGAAAAAGCAGCAGTTAAGAATGTCAAAAAGGATCTCAGAATTAGAGAAGCAAGCGAACTTTTCACGTACCTGGATGCATATTTATTCATCAGATAGGAGGCGAACCAGAAGAAGCATCTGGCAGCAAACTAATGGCGAATATATGTTATTCAAACTCATGCGAGGGGTATCATTGTCAAAGAAAGGCAACAATACAGTGATATGCATTCCAGGGCAGAAAGGGGAAAAGGGCGATAGAGGAGCAAGAGGCAAAGCTGGCCCTCGTGGGTTGAAAGGAGACCCAGGAATTATTGGACCAAAAGGAGCAACTGGACCAGTTGGCTTTCGTGGTAGAAAGGGGGAGAAGGGCCAGAAAGGAGAAATTGGGGCTACAGGTGTACCTGGTAGGTCAATTCAAAAGCCAAATATTGTTTCCTCTTTGCCTTCAATCGCAAAAGTTGAAGGTTCCACTTTGACTGTAACCTGTGAGACTACAGGCAACCCAGAGCCCAGAGTGACCTGGACTTTTAACGGAAAACAGATCGACAAACGATATAAATTTCCAACTGAAAGAAGCCTAAGTATAGAGAATGTTAGCTACTCAGATAGAGGGGATATAAATTGTGTTGCAGAAAACATACTTGGTAAAGACACTAGAAATATGAAATTAAACGTATATACAAATCCTGTGGTATCTTTGGTCAGCACCGTGGAGACTAGAGAAGGCAACACAATTGAACTTGAATGCAACAGTACAGGGAACCCAGCTCCAATAATAAGATGGCGAAAGGTTGTTGGTTTCTTACGTGGTACTGAATCACAGTTTGGTAGTGGTAGCAGAAGGCTGGTCATAAACAGAGCTGTAATTGGAGACAGCGGGCACTATATTTGCACAGCTCATAACAAAATTGGCCAGGATAATAAGACAGTTCTCGTCATTGTTTCTTCTTGGAAGCCAGACTGCTCTGCGTGGCGAGAAAGAGGCTATACAAAAAGTGGTGTGTATTCAATTTCACCAGACGGAGGCTTGCCATTTGACGTATACTGTGATATGGATACTGGACGTAAAGGTAGGTAAAATACGTATCCACACTACTTTTTACTGGACAAGAGATGGGAAGAACCGGCCATTATACGATAATTTAACCATAATACCTTAACAGTTATACTTGATAGAAAATCCTATACTTATTACAAGGCACGAAGACGTATAGGAAAAAGATTTTTAAAGTTCTGAGAAATATTTCACACTCCTTTTATCATGCCTCTTGTACAACTTCTTTGATTTCGTTTTGCTATCTTCGATCGTTCTTCTTACCTGAAAGCCATTAAGATTAATATAAAACGTTTCGGACCCTATAAAGAAGACAAAATCTTCAGAGACCTTACTAATAGGTATTCCAAGGAGAAATTTTATTCAAATATGTTCTTATCTGAAAGTGAAAACTGTTGTCATAGTCAGTGTTAACCTGACGTGATACCTTGAACAGGGGTTATGTTCCAGACACATTGTAGGATATTTTGTAATCCAAACCTGTCAAAATATGACACAATGGTAGCTCCTATATGTCGTTTATGGACAACAACTACAATTTGAAATTATAAAAATGATATATCAGATTTTTAGCATAACATAGCATGCTAGCACATGATGAGACCTGGCCAGGCCAACCAATTTCAAACCTATACTCATGAATCTACTAAAACGTAGGTATATCAAAGTATTTTTAATTGCATTTTTATTTTTTTTTTATTCTACAAAGAGTGGCGTATTTTATATCTTTGTTACAAGGTGACCCAATTGCATGAAGACTGATGCGACAAGATTCCACAGTACACAATGTCCAAGCCAAGCGAATTTGCTTTACTCAAGAATAGGCTCTCTGCACTATTGGGCATTTAGCTCTGATTATTTATCTCCGAGCATTATTGGGCCTTAAGCACAGAGAATTACTTGCGGCCAAGCCAATCTAAAGTGGAAAGTTCTTTAGCTTGTTTGGTTGGTTTCTTTTAGTCTTAGTTGTATTCGTAAGCTTGGTTTTCAGAACTATATCCCACAAGCCTTGGGGGTTAGGAATTAGAATCTCAACAGGATCTTTCAAGATTCCATCAAAAGGAGCCTGATGAATTCGTGGGAAATGCCTTTTTGATCACCTTCTACTACGTTATCGTCTATTCATGTAATTTCTTGAAAGTTCCCTGACTATAACGTTTTGTTTCATTGCCTTACACTTGGATTGCAGGGTGGACCGTTTTCCAAAGAAGGGCTGATGGAACTGAAGAATTCTTTTCGCGAACATGGAATGACTATAAGGTTGGATTTGGAACACTTACGAATGAATTTTGGCTTGGTAATGACAAACTTTACCGAATAACACAACGAGGAAATATGATGGTTCGCTTTGATCTAGAAGATTATACTGGAAAGAAGGCGTACGCCGAATATGATTCGTTTTTTGTCGAGAGCGAGAAAACAAGGTATAAGGTTCATGTTGGGAAATATTCTGGCAATGCTGGTGATTCCTTCAAAAGGCACAATGGAAGGCCGTTTTCAACGCGTGAATTGGGAGGCTGTGCAGCAACATATGGAGCATGGTGGTATGAAAGCTGTCACTATTCTAATCTGAATGGAATGTACTTAAGAGGTGATCACAAATCATATGCCAATGGAGTTAATTGGTATCATTTCAAAGGGTATCATCATTCCATGAAAAGGACTGAAATCAAAGTCACGCCGAGATGATTAAGATCTACTGCTGATATGGTTATCATTCGGTAGCTGCAACATACTATACTGGACAGAAGTGTCCAAACCTTCCTGCTTCTCTGGACGACAAATCGAAAACTCAGCTGGAAGACTTGTTCGACAATCGTCGCCTACATGCTTTAAAGGTGGCCTGAAGTGTTGGTTATTGCAAATGAACAGCACTGTTTAAATTTCTTTGATGTTTCATTTCGTTTTCCAGTTATCCAATGATTTTAACCATTGCCCGATAACGTCATTTTGTTTGCAGATTTCTAGGATAACATACGGAAATATGGTTGTATCTTACTTTTTAAAGGTGAAGGAAATATTTCAGCAGAGCTAAATAAGTGTAACATAAATGATATGATGACGAGGTATGATGTTTTGTAAGGAACGTTACTTTAAAAGCTGTTTTATTTAAAATTGTCAACGTTGTATACTTTCTTTACGTTTTGCAAGCAAAATGACGTCAATCAGCCAATCACATGTAACAGTGGATAATTCGAAGATGGAACAAGATATAAAAAGATTTTATCCATAAGTCTTCAGATAATCAATAACTTACATTTTGACACATATTTCAGCGAATCAACAAAAAAGTCGAAAATTTATGAATGCTGGATATGTTTTCCCTCATTTTCTAAGATTTACTGATTATTTGAGCGAAAACTGTACTTTTCGACAACCAGTATATTTCTGTGCTGTAGTGCCGTGGTATTATACAAGTTGCTTTCCTGTGTGGCGGCCACGTGGGGGTATGAATAGACTACTCATTCAAGGAAAGAAGTTGGTTTTCAGTTAGTTCTTTTTAGCATGTAGATCTAGATACTGAATGTTTTTCCTAAATTTTTTAGCAATGTGAAACACCCCATAATGCAACAGATCTGAAACTGCAGCAGGGAGTTCCCATTCCTGATAGCCCCCCCCCTATTTGTAGGTGGTAAGGTAGAAACTTTTTGGGTTTGAGAAATGTTCTCTAGTATACTTTTGGAGACGCTATTTTGCGTATATTTTTACTTCTAAGAAAATGTGAAGATTTGATGCTGCAGCATGCTGAGTTGTCTCTACAAAATATTGCAATGCGGTAGAAAAGCCCTATTCTTGATATACCATTTAGCAATGAGTGATTCAGTTTTGGAAAAGGGTTCAAATGTCATATTTGAATTTTCTCTACATTCCCGTCCCTTTTTGCACTGGGGGGGCGTGTTTCGCCCCCCTACCAAAACTTTTCTGCACTACACTGTGATCCAGAGTATCGAATTTAACCAAAATTTGAAGTTTTAGATTCCTGCTTGATTTTGCGCTTGAGATATGCAAAAGTTTTAAGATCTGTCAACCGAAAGCGAAGATATTGATTTTTGAAGTTGGGCCTAAATCAGATCTTTGTTTACATGGCCGGCAGAGGCACGGCACTGTTTTGACAGCAAATTACAATTCCATGTATCTAGTCTCAGACTTCAACGATCTTTTTCAATTTAGTCTCATTCTGATCCTCTAAATGTGTCTTTTATGGCAATGTAAAGCAAGCTAAGATATTTGCCTTTTTAGGACCGTTTTTAGACCATTTCACAATGGTACTTTTCGAAAAAAGTCTTGTCTTCAAAAATCAATTGTAGAATTAAAACGAAAGACAAAAAAAAAGTATGTTTCGCTATGCTCTTCAAAATAATTTCAAAAATTAGAAACGCCTGTCTAACAAGTTTCTACCAAAGGGCTGGTGCCAATTCGATCCCAAACATCTTTTATGACTATTTTCATTTCACAAGTCTTTAACTTAATTTCTAAGATTTTTGCATATAATAACCACTAAACTTTAACAGACATCCAGTGAAGGGACCAAAGGTGACCAAACCTTACGTACATGTTAAAACAATATATGACCAACATTTGATACACTTTGCAAGGCTAAAATTCTTGCAATTCTTTGTTAAAATTCTTGCAAAATTTAAAAATTATGATTTTTTTTAGGGACAAATGGCTGCAGAATAGCATTTTGGCTTTAAGAATGTTTGACTCGAGGCTTTAGCAGGCTTAAAGGACAAGTAAATGGCATACTTTCGACTCTGCATCGGTTTAAAACAAATGCAAAGCTTTCCGTTTTACTTTATCTAATTTTTCGTCGTGAAATGTGCAAAAATGTTAAAATCATGTACAAAACTTGTAAAATTAAATTTTTTATTACAATTTTTTGGAAGTGAATTGGCACCAGCCCTTTGGTAGAAACTTGTTAGAAAGGTGTTTTTAATTGTTGAAATTATTTTGAAGAGCATAGCGAAACATACTTTTTTGTCTTTAGCTTTCAATTTTACGATTGATTTCTAAACACAAGAATTTTTTAGAAAAGTGCCGTTGAGAAATGGTCTAAAAATGGTCCTTAAAAAGCAAAATATTTGAGTATGCTGAACGCTGCCTCAAAGAACACATTTAGAGGATCAGAATGAGACTAAAATGAAAAAGATCAGTGAAGTATGAGCCTAGTTACAAGGAATTGTAATTTGCTGTAAAAACAGCGTCATGCCTCTTCCGTTCATGTAAACAAAGATCTGATTTAAGTCCTAACTTTAAAATTCAATATCTTCGCCTTCGGTTCACGGATCTTGAAAATTTTTGCAGCGTATCAACCCTTAGGTTATGGTTCATGTCACAAGTCTAAAATTTTATAAGGATTTGCAACTTTACTTTTTGGCTTAAATTTGATAAAAAGGGCCTAATGGATCACACTACGCCAAAGCGACAAATACTATGATCATCAATCTTTGTGACTTTTAGTCGAATTTGATAGGGGTTGGGGTTTGAACTTTTAACGTTTCATTGTTCTGAATCAGGCCATGTTGACCACAGTAATACCATATCTAAGGGGGGGGGGTGGTGAACCAAAAAATTCTTATAATGTCTATAGGTTCTGTCTCGTTTTTCCGTTTGATCTCAAACATGCACAATTCGATTGCTTTTGATGAATGCTTTCATTTGATGTTAAAATTTTTATATTTGCAGACACAAGCAAGCTTTAATATCTATGACGTCACTCACCTTTATGACGTCATTGTTCTCAAAAATAAGTGCAAAATATTAAGGATAGCTGTCCTATCTGCTTCATCTTTATTAAATTTCATTCATTCTGATTCCATATTTATTAGATAAAAGGACAAGACTTAGAAAAACTGCTAAGAAACTCAGCATATGAAACAAAAAGCTAATTAAAGCCAACTGTGCTAAAAATAGAATATAAAATTATTCTTAGAGTATGTAATTTGAATCTATGACATATTTCCTACTACTTAAAACAAACCTGGAGACAATCGGTTGAGCAGTTAATTAAACAGAAGTTTTCTTGTTACAAATCACGTGCATTACTAAATTTCATTGTTACATTTGAAAGGCCTGTTGTTTAAAGAATAATAAGACTGTTATATATCTTGTAGTTTCGAAGAAAGGGAGCGGTTGAAAAACGCTCTCCCCCAGTACAAAGTAACTCAAAAATCATCAATTTTCTAATAGAGAAACAAACTATTAACTATTCAAAATTCAGCAAAATTTAGACACAACGCTAGAACCCTATCTTTGAAAATTTACAATATTTGACATTGTGGGGAACAAGCGAATGAAAGAGCCATTTGTTTTGTCCTTCCTTGGCAATAAATTTCATAAATCAGCCACCACTTGTCACATTTACTCCAACAAGGTCTCAAACTCTAAGTTGGGGACCGTTAATTATTTACAGAGGGTAATATTTTTTCATGCATTTTCAAGGTTGGGTAAATGATATTTTCCCACCAATTAATGCTAAATTTCTTGAAGTCCCAAATTGTCAATTTCATCATCAAAGTCACCAGCACTTTCGATTTCACTTTTCATGTCTACTTTGTTTTCATCTTTGCCATGAATATTTTCAATATTTACAGTATTTTACATTTGCAATTTACCGGGTGAGCCAGAAAAAAGTTCCCACTTTTGAAAATACATAACACCAAGACTACTACACGGATTTGAATCATTCAAATTCTAGTTAAAAGCCGAAAGATCAAAGTATTTTTGTGATTTTTCTCGCTGTCCTACCAGCACTTGAAATATTGGCAAATTCAGCTTTACAGAAATATCATGGTTGCAAAATCACGGAAAAAGAGCCTAAAACATTGATCAAATCGTAAGGATTCTATTGAAATCGAACAATAGGCCATGAGCGTTTCACCTCCCTCAAGAGTTATAAGACATCGATTTTCAAACACATACGAAAGATTTTCAGTGCCAAGGAAATTAATGCCTAGAGGATATCTCTCACCCATGAGAAGTTGCATTTCCTTCATTATTCTGTGTGAGAGGTCATTTATGCATTGAGCGATGTTTTGGGCCATTTTTCAGTAATCAATAAACCATGAAATTTTTGTAAAGTTGAATTTACCCATATTTGTAGTGCTGGCAGGACAGCAAGAAAAATGAAAAATTACTTTGATCTTTCGGCTTTTAACTAGAATTTGAATGATTCAAATCGGTGAAGTAGCCTTGGTGTTATGAATTTTCAAAAGTGGGAACTTTTTTCTGGCTCACCCGGTACATTTCGACATAGAGATAATGTTTATTGGTAGGACTTGGGTAACAAATTTTTCAACCTGAATATTGTTGGATACATAAATTTCATCAAATAATGCTAACAAACAAACATTAGGTTTTTTAGGTTTTTTTGCTGTACAAACAAACACTTTATATCTGAATATTGTTGGGTAGATGTTTTTCAATTACCTATATCAAGATCTTGCCTATATTCAGTTGGGTGAGAAGATTCGAGAAGATTGTTTGAAAAAGAAAACATTTCTCTTTAGTACCAACCCCTCTATAAGTAATGAATGGTCACTTGTATCCTGAAACTTTGCATTGTGTATAACCGCAGCTGTCTCGCAACTGGGGCGTAGATAATTGGCACACCCTGTAGATGCAGGTTAGTTAATTAGGAGTTGAAACAATAGACCTTTTAGCTATTCTACAAAAGAGCCTGGATCGAGCGATATTTTTATACATCTTTATGCGCAAGGTTCGATTGAATGGCGTTGGAGCTTCGATCACCATTGTGCACATTCGAAAATTCTACAAATTGTAATGAAATATCGTTCGATCCACATTCTTTTTCAGAATAGCTAAAAGGTCTATTGTTTGTGTCATATGAAGATGATCTCGTCGATTTTGATCAAAAGTCTTATGAACAGTAAAGTTTAGGTTTTCAGCCAACTAATCAATATATCATCAGTTTTTTGTTGGCTTTCAAGTATTTTTTTAATGAATTGATGTTAAACTATTTTCTAAGTGTGCTACTGTGTATGTCACAACCCACTCTCGTATCAAAGCTGTCACCTTCTCCGGAATAGATTGCTTTGCTGTACTGTGAAAAATTTGGATAGGACATCAGGTCTTCTTCACACAGAGAATAACACTATTTTCACAAAGTCAACATCAAATTAGCGTGGAGACTCCAGTGGTGGCGCCAGAGCAGGGCTGGAGGGGACTATATCATCCCTCGGAAAGCATCTAGCTCTAGCCCCCCCCCCTCGTAGGAAGTTGTGGGTTCTTGGCGGAGGAAATTTAGCAAAATGAAGAACGAGCACTGCAGTCTTAAGTCACTTTAGCCACCCTTTCGGAAGCTCCAGCCCCTCTGTAGATTTCTGACACCACCCTTGTGAAGACTGCAACTGATTTCAGAAACATCATATCTACTGGCCCAGGGTTGTGTTTGAATACGATTTAGAGCTCCGTATAATCTGCTAAGACCAACATGCAAGGGCAGAGGCACGGGGGCAGCTGCTCCCGTCACCCTGATAGTATCGGACAGCATAGGGGCAGGTGATGCCTTTTCAAAAACCTTTATCGCATATCTTCTACGTCTGAAACCTTTGACCCATTGAGCTTCTACAAAAGTCTCCACTTCTGTCGAAAGATGGTTAGGGTTCTCTTAGAAGCAAGTAGAAAGTAATCATGGTAGGATAAGAATTTCATGAGGAGTAACTGGGAGAGTTGCTTGTAGCCAAGGTGAAGGCTGCTGTTTAAGGAGTTTTGATGTACAAGTTCGTCACGGTATTCCATTTTGGAGCAAGCAACACTGGGATTGCGAGAAACTGTCGAAAAGGCACAGTAAATTGCGCAAGTAGAAAGCTATGATTGGTAGAAACTATTACAGAAGTATCAAAGTATCCAGTTTTGATTCGGTGGAACTGTGATGGAGATAGGCGTTCTAAGCTCAAGAAAAAGGTTTCCACGGGGAAATTTTCCTGGGTGCGCCAATCGACAAAGATACTGTTGGCCAAAAATTATTTTTCAGCCCAGGTAAAAATTGGATCAAAAGCAATGTGTTAAGACAGGATAGAACTCGTGTCCTCAAAATTTCTTGGCAGTTTGCTCCCAGACATCCTTCTTTCATTGCTCCACTATTCGATTGCTTTCTTTGTCAAGTAAGATTCTTGTACACTAAAACAAATGGTGTCTCACGCTTCCAAACGCCTAGGAGTTTTTTCAAACAATAGGATTGTATGGATTTTTGCAGATTTTTCTTGAAAACCAAGCATTCTTGTTCAAATCATATTATCTTTCACTCTTCTTCAGGAATGTTCCTTCTGATTCTACTAATATGAAAATAGGAAAATAACATATCAAAAGAGCTAAGTTCGTTAGATTGTTAGGACTTCTCTTAGATGTGTGTGCCGTAGAATTTGTGTCCTCCATAGAGAAAATATCGGAAGTACCATCTCAGTGAACTTTCTAAGAAGTTAGCTAGAACTTGTGGGATCTTTTTCAAAATAGGAAACTTACTTCAATTAGATTTTTTGCTTTGCTTGTGCAATGATTCGTTTTTGTCTTTCTTTACAATATGGTCTCATCGTTTGGAGCCATTCATTTGCGTCAAACGTTGATCCAATTTTTACATTACAAAAAAAGCTGTCAGAGTTATCTCATTTCAGCGTCGCTTGTCACCCTCTCTTCCAATCTTTAACTTCTCAAGGGAGTGGTCATTTTTATTCCTGGGTACCGGGACGGAGGACTTTTGGCAGGGCAGGGGTATGAAACTTTTTCCATATCTTTTGGGGGTACGAAAATTTTAAGAGCAATTCTTATGGGGCACAAAACTATGTTTCTTGAAAAAGTTTTGGTGAAGTCGCCAATGAAAGATTGAAAGAATATTATGTTAAAAAGATTTATTGTTGTTAACCGTTATTACCACATTTACATTTGATACCTATCACGTGACTTAAGACATGACGTATAACGTTAGTATTGATAGTGTTAAAGGACTTGGACATTGAGCTAAGAGAGAGACGTCACTTGACTACAGTGGACGAGTAGGAAACCGACACTTGTATAGTGCGCGGAGTATGCTTGCATAGCAGCTGGTTATTTGGAACTAGGATAAAGACTCTTTTTCAGACTGGATTTTACATACTCAAGATCATATATTCAACTTACTCGCATTATTCACATATTTTATTCAAGTAATCATATTCATACTAGTCTCAGTTAATCTTATATTCGAATATTTGGTTCAGTTTTACATGAAATCAGTTTCTTGGAATAGCCTTAGACCATCCTGGTAACATTGGTGACAGAGGTGGGATACATCAATTAATCGTTTTATTGGACTGAGCCAAGTAGAAAAATGTCAAGAAGGAGAAACACTAAGAGACAAACTACCATGGATCTTGACGAGAGTTTCGCAGTTGTAACTGCCACTGCTAGCAATAACGAAGCCAAGTTTGTTTCAAATCCAAACAGATTTTACGGGAGAATAGGAGAAGATTTCGAGCAATGGTTGAGAGAGTTTGAGCGGTGTGCAAGAGCTAACCATTGGAGCAAAGATCGTTGTTCCGAAATTTTGCCAAGTTTGTTGAGAGATCGAGCAGCTGATGTATGGGAGGAAATGCCCGATGCAGTGCAATTTGACTACGACAAGACGAAGGAGGTTTTAACAGAACACTTCTTGCCGAAGGAAGCTCGAAGATTGTATTTTTCCGATTTGTATGGCCGACAACAAGGCGAAGTAGAATCGGTTGAAGAATTTGCGAGGAGCATACAACAACTGACGAGAAGAGCTTATTCAGATATGCCGTCAGAGTATCAGGATCGCTTAATGAGGGAGCATTTCATTTCTGGTTTGCGAAAGTCGGTACAACGCATGGTTATTCTGCAAGATCCAGATAACTTCCAAAATGCCGTAAGAATCGCCAAAAGCATGGAATACAACGACGAGTACGTTGATGGATCTGCCCCTTGGTTGAAACCGCCTCAGGAAATGGCGCGTACGTTTGCTTCCAAGGAGGGAGGTCCGAGAAAAGTTCAAGTGAATTTGCTCGAACAGCCAAAGCCAAATATTGAAGAACGATTGGGGAAAATTGAAGCCTTACTGGAGAATATGAAAGTTTCGAAGAATGGCAATGAAGGAGACAAACGTTATTACGAGAATTTTCGCGGAAGACAGAACTATCGTGGAACTTATCGAGAAAATCGTGGTCGTGGAGTCGCCAGAAATTTACGTGCATCGAATGGCCTTCCAATTTGTAATGGCTGTCGCCGTGTGGGACATTTCAAACGGGACTGCCCGGACAATAAATCAGGTAACAGTAATTTAAACGAATAAACGCTGTCGAAGTTGGGGTACAGACAGCGCCTTCGAAAAACCCCGATAGCAATGTAGACTTGCGTGATGTGTGTGAGCAGGGGATTAACTCTTTATACCATAGTGTAACCTTTGTGGGAAAAGTTCATGGGTGTCAGGCAAACATTATACTCGATAGCGGTGCTGGCATTTCATTGATCAGCAGTAGATACCTCAATGCATTAAGTAATGTAACACCTACATTCTTTCGAGACCAAGGAAGCCCTGAGGTAAAAACTGCCACTGGGCAGAGCGTTGAGATTTTAGGGAAAGTACTTTTGGAGATTGAGATAAATGGTGAACAATGGCTTTTTCCTGTGTATATAGCTGAAAACTTTAAATATGATATTTTACTCGGAACAGACTTCATGATTCAATCGAATGTGACTATTGATTTTGTAAATTTACTCGCTCGAATCGGAACTCAAGACGTAAAAATTTCGGTAGGCCCTACCAAAGATGTTTTTGAATCGCGGAGAACATTTGTTCAGTTATTAGAGACAGTTGAAATTCCGTCACGTTGTGAGGTAATGGTAAATGGTAAGGTTGATGGTTGGATCGAAAACGAGGTCGGTATTCTAGAACCAAGCCCTATAGAACGTAATGAAAGACTCTTGACAGCACGAGCACTTGTAACTGTCAAAAATGGTACGGTTCCGATTAAATTCATAAACCCTTGGGATGATTCTATAAAACTGTACGCGAATTCTAAAGTTGCGGTGATCGAGGCACAGAGTGAAAGCGTTAAAACTGAGGTGTTTGCCCATGAGCAAAATGCTTGTGGTGAGCGTGCTGAGAAAAATGCTAAAGAACCCGAGTTTCACATTTCGGATGATCTTTCTATTCATGACCGCGAAAAACTCAAATGTTTACTAAGGGATTATGATGATGTTTTCGCTAAAGATGACTTTGATCTTGGGCGTGCAAAGCGGTTTACACATAGCATTGATACGGGGGACAACTCACCAGTGAGACAGAGACCTTACAGAACCCCTCAAAGCGTAAACGAAATAATTGATAGCCAGGTGAGAAACATGTTAGATCGAGAAATAATCCAACCATCACAAAGTCCATGGAGTTCGAACGTCGTAATCGTCAAAAAGAAAGACGGTAGTCATCGGTTTTGTGTAGACTTTCGAAAACTAAACCTTATAACCAAAAAGGATGTTTATCCGTTACCAAGGATATCAGAAGTTTTAGACACTCTGGGAAATGCTGTTTATTTTAGTACCATGGACCTTGCGAGTGGTTATTGGCAAGTTCCCTTAGACAAAGCCAGTCAGGAAAAGACTGCGTTTACAACAAAGAGCGGTCTTTTTGAATTCCGTGTATTACCAATGGGGTTAGTGAATGCGCCCCCCGGTTTTCAACGTATGATGGATGTAGTGTTAAGCGGACTGCAATGGAAAAACTGCTTAGTCTATTTAGATGACGTAATAGTCTTTTCATCGACTTTTGACCGTCATTTGGAGCATTTGAAAGAAGTTTTCGATCGTTTTCGTCGAGAAGGTTTGAAACTAAAACCACGAAAATGCGATTTTGCTAAGACGGAGGTCAGCTACTTAGGACATGTCATTTCTAGAAACGGATTAAAGCCGGATCCTAAGAAACTAGAAGCAATCAAAAACTACCCGGTACCACGTGATGTAAGTGAACTACGTAGTGTGATGGGACTCTTTTCGTACTATCGAAGATTTGTGCAAAACTTTTCAGTCATTGCTGCACCTCTTTTCAAATTGTTAAACAAAGGAGAAAAATTTCAGTGGGACTGTGACTGTCAAAAAGCGTTTGACGTTCTGAAAGGAAAGCTTACTGAATCACCAGTATTAGGATATCCAGATTTCTCGAAGCCTTTTGTTTTGTACACGGATGCAGCAACCACAAACGGATTAGGAGCAGTTTTAGGTCAAGAAATTGATGGGCAAGAACGTGTGATCGGTTATGCTTCTCGTAGTCTAAAGAAAAATGAAAAGAACTATCCTACTATAGAAGCCGAATTACTTGCTATTGTATGGAGCATTAAGTATTTTCGACCATATCTTTACGGAAGAAAATTTGTTGTTGTTACGGATCACAACCCTCTCAGGTGGTTGTATAACATAAAGGACCCTATGGGAAGATTAGGACGCTGGGCGCTAACGTTGCAAAGTTACGATTTTGAGATTCAACATAGGCCAGGTAAACGGCACGGAAATGCAGACGGATTATCTAGACGACCGCCTGTCGATAATGAAGCTCCACAAGAGAATAATATTTCGCAGCCTTTCGTTGCTTTTGTTGACACCGGTTTCGATACTGAAAATGTAAAAACGCTTCAGAAAAGGGATGAACTATTTTCCAAGATAATGGATTTTAAGGAGAATGGAACATTACCGGACGATCTTAAATCATCAAGACAAATTGTAGCGATGTGCGATGACTATGTCATTGAGGATGGGCTATTATTTCATCTTCAGAAGCCCCCTGCACGATTTCGGAGTGAGCCTTTTCGAAAACAACTAGCGGTTCCCAATGGTTTGCGGACAGAAATAATGACTGCTTGCCATGAGGAAATAACTGCCGGACACTTAGGTTTTATGCGGACATATGAGAAAATTAGACAAAGATACTATTGGCCAGGAATGTATACAGAAATTGATAATTGGTGTAAAAGTTGCGTAGATTGTGCGACCAAGAAAACTCCAAGAAACCAGGCAAAAGCGCCAATTTTTAGTTTGCCAGTTGAAGGACCATTTGATCGTGTGGGCGTTGATATTTTAGGCCCCTTTCCAGTTTCAAAGAATGGAAATCGTTACGTTATCGTCTTTACGGACTATTTGACAAAATGGGCTGAGTGTTTTGCGATGAAAACGGTAGAAGCAGAGGCCGTAGCGAAGATTTACGTTGAGGAAGTTGTTTGTCGACATTCAGCAGCTCGTGAACTATTGTCGGATCGTGGAAAGAATTTTCTCGCTAAAATCGTGAAAGAAGTTTGTGAATTTGTAAATACAGTAAAAATTAACACTACGAGCTATCGTCCACAATGCAATGGTTTAACTGAAAGATTTAATGCTACGCTGACTACAATTATATCGATGTATGTTAATCAGCATCATACTGATTGGGATACTTATATACCTTATGCACTGTTCGCGTATAGAACTGCAATTCAAGAGACAACTAAAGAATCGCCATTTTATCTTTTGTACGGAAGAGATCCAAGATTACCTATCGATGTAAGTTTGTTGCCAAGAGACGAAATATTTACGAACGCCGACGATTATCGCGCTCACATTGTTACTCGTTTGCGAGAATCAAAGAAATTTGCTCAAGACAATATACAGTTGTCGCAACAACGACAAGAGCTGAATCGAAACGAACATGCTAAATTGCCATCGTATGAACCTGGACAACGTGTTTGGTTATTTACGCCAAATAATCGTAAAGGACTTTCGTCGAAACTTGTTCATAATTGGCACGGACCTTATCGCATCGAAGAGAAATTATCGCCAGTGAACTATCGTTTGGAAAATGGAGATATTGTACATAGTGATCGTTTAAAGACATTTATCGCATATAATCAACAATCAGACCCTTTGCCGGAAGATTTAGTCGCAGTTGAAGAAGAACAAATTGAAAGTGAAGAAACACAGGACAACATCAACGCAGATATCGATAGTGATGATGAATATTTGTCTGCTGATGAATACGAGGTTGACAGAATTTTGGACAAGAAGAGAATTCGTAACAGAGCTGGACGTTTGGTGACCCATTATCTTGTGAAATGGAAAGACAAGAATCTCGAGGACAGTTGGGAGCCAGAAATGAACCTTATGTGTCAACAGAAACTGAAAGAATTTGAGAGTCAAGTTAGAGACAAGACAATTCGGTGAGACCTTTCCAATTATTTCCTTTTATATAATGACTTTTAGATGTATATCCATTTGTAGAACTCTCCCTGAATATGTATTTCGTATATCTACTATCGCAGGAGCTCTAGACTAAGGAGGGAGGTGTTAAAAAGATTTATTGTTGTTAACCGTTATTACCACATTTACATTTGATACCTATCACGTGACTTAAGGCATGACGTATAACGTTAGTATTGATAGTGTTAAAGGACTTGGACATTGAGCTAAGAGAGAGACGTCACTTGACTACAGTGGACGAGTAGGAAACCGACACTTGTATAGTGCGCGGAGTATGCTTGCATAGCAGCTGGTTATTTGGAACTAGGATAAAGACTCTTTTTCAGACTGGATTTTACATACTCAAGATCATATATTCAACTTACTCGCATTATTCACATATTTTATTCAAGTAATCATATTCATACTAGTCTCAGTTAATCTTATATTCGAATATTTGGTTCAGTTTTACATGAAATCAGTTTCTTGGAATAGCCTTAGACCATCCTGGTAACAATTAGATATCTGGAAATTATTAAAAATCGCCTGGAACAAGTTGGTACCTGTCAATATATCTATGTTTTATGCACAAAGACTTCTGGATGGGGTACTAAGCCATTTTGATGAAAGATTACGGGCCACGGACATTTTTCTATGTACTTATTTCTTCCTATTCAGCTCATCTGTTCATCAGTATTCCACAAGACAGGGCAGTCAAGGTCATCTGTACTTATCCCGTATGAACAGCCTTCAATATGGTCTAAAATCAAATCAATTCGATATCTCGGTGCTAAACTTTGGAATGAATTATCAGTGGAACTCCGAGATGCTCCATCGAAAATATCTTTCAAAAGACAACTGAAGTTTCACTCATTGAATACTGTCAATCAATAATTCTAAGCTA
This sequence comes from Aurelia sp. 3 sensu Dawson et al. (2005), assembly GCA_964020215.1. Taxonomy (NCBI): domain Eukaryota; kingdom Metazoa; phylum Cnidaria; class Scyphozoa; order Semaeostomeae; family Ulmaridae; genus Aurelia; species Aurelia sp. 3 sensu Dawson et al. (2005). The sequence continues at coordinate 12,780,876 of OZ026580.1, read as the reverse complement.
TTTTTTATGTATTCACTTTTTCTATTTAGTTTTGTAAATATTTTGGAATCATTTAAATCCGACCAAAATCATTTCAGATCTTCGTTGAATTGGAGGGAAGGGAGGGGGGGGGGCTCTCTCCTCGACTAGTTTACCTATTGAGAGGGCTGTCCTTTAGATAATTCCTTCCATACTATTGATACTGGTTTTCTCTATTGTATATTCTATTGATTTCTGTACCAATGTATCAATTTTCTGTAATATTGTGTTATATAGTTTAGTAAATTGTTAATATAGTAAATTATATATAAATTGTATCTAGTGGAATTTAGAATATGAAACTGAAACTGCAACTGAAACTCTTGGCAAAGGTATACGAGATTTTTACATAGTGACACGCCCATGTCACCAAAACCCTAAGTTCGCCTCTCCCAACATGGTCAATTAAACATGCATGGTTGAAACGCTAATTCAAACAGAAAATTATTGTTTTCCTTTTTCTTTGCTTTCTTTCGCCACTTGTACGCATTTGGTTACAATTGGCAATAAACAAATCCATGAGATCTCAACTTTTAATCTTTTATCTCTTACCATTGTTCATTATAAAACTTTTCTTAGAGACCCCTATCTCCTTCCAAGCGGCGAAAATCGAGACATGAAGGAAGAACTTTGCTTTCACGTGCAGAAGCCCGGCTGGCTCCTATTGCGTAACTTGAAACCTCAAACTGGTTGCGTGAAATGAGAGTATGGTGGGAAGTCAATAAACTTTGCAGTAGAGGAATCCCCTGCTGATAGAATGTTGACTAATCTTTTGTTGACTGCCATGTTCGAGGGGCAAATCGCTCTTGAAAATGGCGTACGAGATTATTAATTACAAGTGATTATTTTGTGATTAATTTGATTTTTGTGTTGATTTAAGTGATTAATTTGTGATTATTTAGAATAAATCACACATTCCAAAATGTTCTCAAATAGGCTCCAGTACTGTAATGAAAGGAAGCCTTCTGGCGACTCACGGAAAGCTGTTTATTCTATTGCAGCAAAGAGTCTGGATCGAGCGATTTGTATACACTTTTCATACGATAGATTGGATACAGTGGCATCCAGTGTTCCATAATTATGAATTTCTGCACTTTCCCACACAATTAAAGCTTGGAATACGTTATGACAGTCAGTGATAGACTCAACAACTATCAAATCTGTTTAAAATCCTATTTAGTAGAAGTAGATACTAAAAATGAATTTCAAGAATCTAAAGAAGCCGTGAAGAAACTATCAACAGATAGATAGGTATGGTTGCAGAGCAATTTTACTGTGTTGAGCTTCTACTATATCCCATATGATTGCATACATTTTTCATGTGAGATATAGAACAATATAACATTTTTGCTATTTGTAAAATGCTATTTTCAGCCAAGGTATTGTTTCTTCTGTGCCCTATTTATTTGTTCTTTTCATAATTCTAGCAAATGAATTCCCTTTATTCTTCATTTCATTCTTTATTTTGATTTAAATTACAATGAACCTTCAATGTTGAAATTGTTGATTTAGCTGTAGAATTAGAAATACTAATGTATGTAATAAAAACCTCTACAATGGATTCAAAATCATTATTCTATTCTGACTTCGGTGGCAAATACAATAATTAATGATAGACATGCTTCAAATCCATTATTTCAAGTTCACCTGACTGAAATCAGCCATTTGATTCTGAAATAATGATGGATTTTCTCAAGAAAGCCCCTTCAAGAAACCTTCAAAATTTGCCTAAAATCATGAGCAAATTTCCGGATCCACTTGGGAGGATGAATTTGCATTAAAAAATTTTGCTGTGTTCCCAGGGATGACACATTTGTCATCCTAAAGGGGCCACATGAACCATGCTAGTCATTGTAAATGTGGTTGTGATTTGGGCCTGTTTTGAAAGGATTCTTGAAGCGGCTTGCTTGGCAAATTAAGCCAATCTTAATCATGTAAATTTATAATCTATTTGAACATGTTCACTATTGCCTAATGCCTTGATATCCAGGGAGTGCTGCCTTTAAAAAACAGGACTTTTCCTATTCAGCTGGTATTATATTTCCATACTTTGCAAAATGTTATAAGCAATCTTTCATTGAGATTTCTAGCATCAGAAACCAAAGCATTCCTGATCAGAGATGTTTTCAGCAATATTAATCTGCTTACCTAGTAACTGTTAATACATTGCAATAACAGCTCTTTTTGAAATAGTTCAGTTCCCCACAGAATATTTTTCTTTTTACTTTTTCACTTCTGTGACATTGTTGGCTTTGGAAATTTTGTAACTTGCTGTCCACTGTATGTATACAAACCAGTAACTTGTCGTTTTTAAATAGCAGCTTTTGGATTTCATGTTATTGCATAGCACAGCTGCCTAGTCTATGCAATTCTTTCAGAAATAAAGTTAATAAACCCTCTTTACTCCAGTATTTCTCCTGTTTCAGATTTTGCAAATGTCTCTTCCATTTGCTAGCATTCCTTTACAAAACATGACAAGTCGTATCTTTACACAATGGAATGCTTTACACAATGACACAATGACATGTTTGTAGAATGCCATGGATAATAAATACATCCATCAATGGTCATTTTCTCCATTATATGCAATTGTGCTATGGAAGTTTTTAAATAGTTTGGCAAAATTGATAGCCACTGGTATCCTGTGTGTTTATCAGTGAGCTCTTCACAACATCATCTGCAATCAAGACTGTAAATTCCAACGAGGATTAATTTTGTGTTTCTTCAGCAGTGTTAAAACCACCATTCATCTCCATTCACAACGAACATCAACTCTCTGTAATCATGCCATGATACAATTGTTCTGCATGCAGTTCTGAAAAATATGAACACATAATTGAGTGGACAGATAATTAAAAATCAAGCAACTACAGCGAAATATTGTGCAGAACACTACAAAAAGATACTGACTTTTAAAGCTTGCAAGACAAAAATAAATCAGGCTGGGCATGGCTCACCCGTTGGCCTATTAGCTACCTTTGAAGCAAAATCGGCTGTGATATGAATAAAACGGAGAGAAAATTAAAAATGCTAGGCTTGAATTGAAAACGATATGTCAAAGCAAAAAATCAAATGATGTATCAAAGACGAGAGACGTACCTTCCTTCCTTCGCAGTTGTTTGTGTCTTTGTGCTGTGCAATGTGAGAGTCTTCCTGTGTCGTATTGGCTAAGATTTCCTTTATCCCATAATGTTTATCGCGCGGACATTGCGATAAAATTTATCGCAGCACCCGCGAGTGCTCAAACCGCTGCAGCGCTGACCTCTTAATTGTCATACATCTCGAGATCACCAGACCCATAACAAGCTTTGACCTCGTTTCCCTTTAAGGCTTCGTATCGGTTTAACCACTCCCTTCAACCCATGACAAATAAGACATGGTGCACAGGAATTTGCTCCCCCTCATATAGACAGAACTCCGTTCGTCAAAAATTGTATGAAAAGGGCAAGACGGAGCAAGATTGACAAACCAAATGATGAAATATGACAGTAAGCTATTTCAAAAATCAAGTCACAGACTATCATGCCAATTCGGCAGAGTGGTTTGTAACACAAAGATGGGGCTTTGATTTTTGCTCCATCACAGGGCACTCAGAATCTTGCCCTGTTGTGCTGTTCAAAGTTTTCGAGCTTGTGTTTGCATATCTGACAATGTAATCACATTAGTTTGGGGAAATTGTGACAGGGGCAACCTAATCATTTCATTTCTTATAAAAGCAAACAAATGAACATGTTTTAACACTAACAATTTGTGATAGATATGATTAGTGATTTTTCGTGATTGATGTGATTAATTTGTGATTAAAATGTGATTATTTTTGAGAGCGTACGAGATTGTATGCAGCGATTTGCCCCTCGGCCATGTTACTGTGATACTTGTTTCTATGCCTTACTTCTTGTTGTTATGTCTTACTAGGAACGTATGCGAAAGGCCTTGGAACCAAATTTCAGTAGGTCATTTCTATAGAGAGCAATAAGAGACCAGAGAAACTTGTTACCAGCAGCCCTGGACTTGGACTTAGACTGATAACATGGGTCTAAGTTTTGCTCCATTGAATTAAGCAAGGACTCATTGCAGTATGTTGCCGGTTGACCTATAGTTTCATAGGACAATAGTAGTGCTGATAGTTCCTTGATTGAGCTGAAAATTCGATTTTTTTGTATAACAAACGTGGCAAGCAGGTAACCTCATGGGTTCTCTGACATCCGTGCTGTTGTGCGTGTTGAAGAGGGGATTGCCACTTGCAACCTGAATAGAATTACATCAAGTCCATAGTACAGCTTCAACGGCAAATATAAGAACACGCAACGCGTATCTGAAGTCAGAGCATATCACGACTCATTTGGCCAACTGTTAGTTTAGAAGCTCACTTGACATCGCAACTATAAATTTTTGAAGAAACACGCTCAAGATGTTGGCAAAGAAAGCACTTATCACCATTAACTTCGCCGTTTTTATTGCACTGTTGGCTTTGAGCTACATCTCAACAAGTCCTTCATCACTTTTCCCTCGCACTCAGTCAAATGTATCACACGAATATCCCACTGAAATTACACCAAGTGATGGAACATTCGCTATCTGGGGATTCATTTTCCTCTTTCAAATGGCCTGGCTGATTTATTCGATCACGTTAAACGTTAGAGCAGACCCAGGTGACATTCTTCCAGTGAAATTCTTCAGTTACTTCATCTTGTCAAGTGCATGCAATATTTCGTGGTTGTTTGCTTGGGCGAGAGTACAGTTTGGCATATCTCTAGCTCTTGTTTTCGGTGTCGCCCTAACTTTGTTCATAAGTTTTATCCATGGATCGGCTGGTCTTTACAAATACCTGAAGGAGTTTCCTAGCAAGAAAGGCAAACCTAACCTCTTTGATGTGTGGTGTACAAGGATCTTGGTTCAAAATGGCGTCATTTTCTATGCTACTTGGGTGAGCATCGCTACATGCCTCAATCTTGTGATCTTCCTCCACTACAACTTAGGAATGGACGGCAGTAGAGCAGCAACGGCAGCCCTTGGTATTCTGTTGTGTGCTACCTTGCTTTGGTTCATCATGGAAAATTTTGTTTTCCAGGATTACACACGCTATGTCTTTACAGAGTACGTTGTTCTTATCGTGGCTTTAAGTGGTGTTCTCAAGGCTCATTGGACAGGGGGACAAGGCAACCAAGCATTTGTCCTTGCAGTATTGATTGTTTCTGCTATTTTGCTTGTTGCTCGAATTGCCCTGATTGTTGTTCAAGAAAGCAAGATGGCGAGGAGAACACAAACTACTTCAATCATGATGGGTTAAATTGATCGTTAGGGGAAAGATTCTCCTAAAAAGATTTATGACATAGAACTACCCAACTTCAACAAAGATGTATCTCGTGAAGAGAATTTGATTTGAAGGTCATGGTACTGACATTGTTGAAATTCATTCTAACTGCTCTGAGGAACATAAGATAGTTACGAGACTGCTTTGTAAAGCAATACCATTTTTGATGTATGGACTTTTCAATAAACATGCAAGAAAGCAGAATATCTCTTATTGACTTTGATTGTGTCAGCAATGATTCCAAAAATTGCAAATATGATTTTGTGTTAAATATCAACTCTTTGTCCATGTTAGTAATAGTTATTTCTCAAATGAAGAGAGCATATATTTCGTTAAAGCTTTGATTTTGCGTAGCTTAACCACGAAGTCCGAGGAGCTAATAGCAAATATAGTATAACTAATTGCACTACAAACAGAGCTTCTTTTAATGCGACGTATCGGGCTTATACCCATTATCAATTAAAATAAGATTAATAGAATGCAGGATAATGGTAGAGAAGGTTTGAAAGATTGAAATCGAATTTAAGGGAATAGTTGTGACGTGAAAAGATAGGAAAGCGAAGCAAAAAAGGGGAAAGGAAGAGCAAGAATAATATCATTGTAAACAATTAAATTGCATTGTAAGTCTGCAGGAATGAGAGCCCCAAGTAACACCTCAAGACACTTGGAGGAGCTCTCTTTCTTGCAAAACTTAACAAGCAACTTAATTATTTACGATGATATTATTCTTGCCTACCTCTTCTCATCCTTTCCCCCTTTTTGCTTTGCTTTCCTATCTCTTTACGTCACATCTGTTCCCTTGTATTCCATCTTAATATTTCGAATCTACTCTTCACTATCCTACGTTCCATTGATCTTACTTTACTTGATAATGCGTTTGATCCCGATACGTCGTATTAAACAAAGCTCTGTTCGTTCCTAACGCTCAACAGTCATACTATATTTGAGTAATTTCCAATGAAACGCATTCAAGAGGATTATTTTGTGCATTAAATTGCTGTTCGATTATTTAGTGAGTTTGAACTTTGTTTAGAGTACCATCGCCCTGAATCGGCACCCTAGCGCGTTCTCCGAGATTTAGGCCTGTTTACAAACTTTTAAAAATGGAACTGTCTGAGACTCGTAAATGGAAATAAAGACCGAAAATGGTTTGCTGACGCCATATTCTTGCTCTCTGACTGTTTTTGCTTGTTTCCTTGGCTTTGTTTACATGCTACGAAGATTTTTTCAACGTACCTGAAAAGTGACGGTTTGCGTTCGTTCATTTCTCCATTTATTTTTCCAAGCCGCGTTTTTGTTTTGATTCATTTTCATTGATAAAATACTGGCAAAGGTCAAATGACTTGTTTCAATAGTTTTTTCTGCCCCTTTGAGTGAAATATTTGAAAAGTCCTTCAAGTTGTCGATTTCCATTTTTGTTCAGGGGATTTCTATTCCAAAGCGAGTGGATTGGATAAAAATCGCCCTGAATCGGCATAGTGTGTGAAAATGGTCTCGTGTTGTGAATAGTGACCTCCCCCCTTTCCGCTGGACCACTTTGTGAACAAAAACAGGTGGTAAATAATGTTTTGACTCTAGGAACACATGTTTCTGACCTGGTGACCTTTCGTGGAGTTGGAAGAAGAGCATTTTTGGAATAACGTAATAACGGAAGTACGTATGAAAGGTTAAAACAGGGGAGGAACGAAAAGCGTTAATTTTCCATCCGATCGAAGTGCAATAGATATTAATTACATAGGGGATGTGACCCTAGAAAATAGCTGTTTTGACAGTATAGTACAATTTTCTTTCGGGATAGCTGATTGCGGTAAAATGAGGGGTGCCAGTTCAGGGCGATATGATTCATTTAGGCCGATTTTTACCGTTGTTCCTTTAAGTTCTGGCTGTACTTCAAAAAGTGGGAAGATTAAGTTGATGAAGTGATACAGAAAACACAATGAACTGAAGAATCTTCTGATGATAAATTATCGTTTTAAGTCCCTATCATAACGCTCAAAATAGGTGATTTATCTGAAAGGTGCCGATACAGGGCGATGGTACTCTATTTCTTTGAAAAATGTGTTGTTTATAGAAAGTGATTTGGTTCATTTAGCGAGAACTTTCTTGTTTTTCCTCAATACCAATGTACAAGGAATGAACAAGTTTCTTAAATATGTAATAGACTAAGACTGCAATGTTGGTCAGTCGTTATATGCCGGTTTTCAGGTTGCGAAAAGCTTATCCTTCGGAATTACTGTACGGAATTAGTGGGATTCTATGCTATCGTGTTCACCATTTTCTCGTCCCTTTTCGACCTTTGGTTTCTTTCTGTTTTCATGGTGTCAGCTCAAAAGGAGAGCACATCTCAACTGCAGCACATATTGCGGTTTTTCGGTTTTTCAACCAAGGTGCTGCAGTGAGATGTCCGTCTTTTGGGGATGACACCAAGATGAAAATAAAAAGAAACCAAAGGTCGAAATGGAATGAAAAAATGGCAAACAGATTAATGTCACGTAGGTAGATAGAATCACGCGACTTACGTCACTCAGTAGGATTTGTTTCCTGCAACTTGCTAATGACCTTTACATTACAGTCCTGTTTTATGATCATATGACCTAAAACGGATCAATGGAGCGATTTTTCTTTTGTCGCCTTGAAGAGAAACATGTAATGATTGTGTCAAAAGTTCTCTGAATAGTACCCTGGGTACCTATCTGAATAGTTGACCAGCAAATATGTATTGCTCAGTCTATATCACGGGAGGACGGGGGTTCTCGACTTTGTCTCGGATAGGGTGTCCCGCACACAGTTTCAAAATGGTGCCGTTAGCAAGACCAATTTTTGCGGAAATGATTCCCTTGGCTAGACAAAATTCTACATCAAAAGTGCCATGAGTTGGCGTTTTCTAGGCAACAGTTGCAGAGTTTTCGCCTTCTTTACATCAAAATCGCCAAACTTTGGGTTTCATAGAGAGGAATTACCAAAATTTGACCCTTCTTTCACCAACATTGCTAAAAAAAGCATACCCTTAGCAAGACTAAACTTGCCAAAAAATATACTCTTGGCCAGAGTAGAAACCCGAAAAAGTATACCCTTGCGGGCCGCACATCCCCAGGTACCTTTTCATTTGAAGAAGCCCCTCCCCTCCGTGGTCTATATTTTGCAAATCGTTTAAGTTTCTTACAAAACTGACTTAAAGATTCAGCCGCAAATAATTAGCAAAGATTTTGAATTCATTCCTTCAGACAGTCATTACCAGTTGGGCGGGCAGCATCCTTTGATGCGTTAGAATAGAAGCATAATTTTATCACTGTAAAAGAATGCAAACTACATGGCCTTCATATGTGCATTCCGCATCATTTTCAACATCAGGCAAAATCTAAGGTCATCTCAAACAACAACACTTTCGTTGCTTGTGGTGCTGCGCTTAAATTTGTTTTGAGTTTGTAAATATGTCAATTGTGCTGTCTAACCATTAGGCAACACTATTAGACCTTTGGAAATGCATAAAAAATTGTCAATTTTTTCCAAACAGTGCTAGAACCCTTTCTTGAAACATTCACTTGATTTTGACATTGCTTGAGAACACGCCAGTGCTATTTAATAAGAAAGCACTCACTTTGCCTTTCTTGTGCCGTAAAGCAGCAATAACCGGTCAGATTGGCTCAAACATGCAGGTTTCATATTCTTAGTTGAAGCATAGTCTCTTGAAAAGACTATGGTTGAAGCCTATGCTATGCCATTGCTTAGAAACGAGACAATGTGAAATTTTAGTTCCTCCACAACAGCCACACAAACGAGGCACAACTTTTTCGTGACATCCCGTAGGGTTAGGGTGAACCAAGGATTCAATTGAAACCTGTGCCCGCCAGTTGAAAGCGATAAGTCATTCAAAACCCAAGCAGCTCTGATGCGAAAATTTTTATTGATGCAAATGAATAGCACTGTTGAATGATGAAGAATGTCATTCAGAAATTTGTGATACCTTGCTTTATTTTCGAGTTATCCACTAGTTGATGTGTTTGGCTGATGACGTCATTTTGTTTGTCTAAAGTACAGAAGGGAATTAAGTCAAAGACCTTTCCTGCAAGTGCATGCTCAGCTGAAATGTCTCCCACAACTGTAACCCTTCAAAGATCAGATACCATTTTTTTCCATATAGAATACTTGCTGGATATTAGCGCAGTTAGGTGAGTGCTGACTTTGCTAAGGTCCTCTTGTCCGCAGACATCTTTAGTTAATCGATTTATTTCCCTAATTTTCCACCCATCATTTACAAGTTTCATATGTATAAGAAAGAACTCTATTTGAAATGCTAATTCTAAATTGATGAATAGGAATTCTAAGGTACTAATGAACTGAAGGAAAAAAGAGCCCTGGGAAACACTTCCAAAATTGAAAGAATGCACTAACTTGTTATTTCTGTTTTTTCGTTTTTATTTTTCAATTTGTTTTGAGTAGGCTTGTCAGGATTTCTGGCTACTGAAAGCAAATTTAGGCCCACTGTGCATACCAACTCGAGGCATGGGACGGACCCCTAGCTTCACGTCCCTTCCGAAGGACGACGAGGCGAGTCGTAAGGTCAGACTTCCCTCCGATGTCACCCATCCGGAGTTTGACCTCACTCGACCGAGCTTAACTTCAGTTACCTGACAAAGTTTGTATCAGCCACTCGGCCTCGGCAATTTTGAAATCAATTTACTTTTGCTGTGATTTTTCTTGTGATTTTAGTCATTTTCAGTAAGTATTTTGTGTTATTTCGAAATAATTTTTCAATGATTTCATGAGTTTTCTGATATTCGCATGTGATTTCTTTGTGATTTTGAGATTTTTGCTTGTGATTTTTTTGTGATTTCATGGAAGGTGTACGAAGGAAAAGTCAGTAATTTTCCCCTCGTTTTGGTCCAGGGTTTACCTCAATATCACCAGCCATGAGAAGCAAGATACAGCGATAAAATACATTATATACCGTTGTCATTAGTCTACCTTCCCCGATATTTTTTAGTACGTTTTAGAACGGTTTATCCTTATTAAAAGATTGCTTTTCCCTCCTTTAGTCGTGGCCAACAAAGGCCTACCATACATAGTCTTGCTAAATTTTCCGTCCTCTCGCAATGGAATGGAAATTTACATTTGCGACCATTCGAAAGAGGGTGAGAAACGTACACATTTCTTGCACAGTTGGAGGCATCCGTGCTCTCGACAAAATTTGAATGGAACCAACATTTTGTTGTTCAGATTCGAAGGATGACGACATACACATGCGTTTTAACGAGTTTGGAAAAGGCACTATCATGACTCTAATTCGCTTTTCTCTTGTGTAAACGACGCATTAATGTTGGTGATGCTGATTCAACATTTCAAGTTTTATTCTTTTAAGGAATGTTCCTCCTGAGTAGAAGCCTCTTTTCAACAAGCCCCCACTCCACTCTACGCGCAAAAAATCTACATTTTGAAGTTTTTCTGAGTGTCAAGAAGATGCTCGTACCAAGGGCTAATTGTAGTTTACAAAAGTAGAATAAGACCAATAGTTAAGAAGTAATAGTAACTAATAGTTAAGAACCTATTCAGGCGGCCCAAGAAAAACCTGGGCTCTTTCATGGGGGTCTTTACTATAAGAGCCCTTATTTTGAAATGTTTCATTCATCTTCAAGTCTACAATGATAACTTGCGTTTCTTTCTGACACTTGTGGCCGAACTAGAAGCTTAATACACACAGAGGAATTTATTTGGTAATAATCAGTGCTTTTTGTAGTATTCTTCGAAACCGGGTAGCCTGAAAAGGACCAAATTTGATAATTTCAAAACCAATCACAAGGTCAGCTTTTCCAAGGAAAGTAACTTGATCTTTGATCTTCATTCCAAGAAAGAAATTGGAAGCTCGGCCATGTAATTAGATTTTGGTGATCTCTCAAACTTAGGTACTTTTTGGGACTCCTGATACACTATTGGATCTCATTGCATTCAACCCTATTTTGGTTGGGGAGGGGGCCCTAGTAGATTTTTTAAGTAACTCTGCAAGGAAAAAATTCATAGCCATGAAACTTCTTGACTTTTTGCAACTTCTTATTGAGCAACTTCAATTATAGCGAAAAAAGGAGCAGAAGTGGAATATTTTGCAAATTTATTTTGTATTGTAGTGTTATTTTATGCATTCTATCACAATTATCATGTTTGAATGGAAAATTTGCTCCAAATTTAATTTTATAGCCATTTTCCTGATTTTGGCCATTTAATCCGCTTTTCTTCAAATATGATGCCTTATCTTAGGTTAATTTTTGTATTTATAGAAAGTACATGCCTGAGGCTATTAGCACACCAAATTTGGTTGCCCCACCTATTGCCATAGGGGGGAAGCTTTTTTGTCCCCCCAACCAAAATAGGACTATCAAACAGCCCAACCACTATAGGGTTAAAGGTACATGATTGGCTGAATATTTATCATGGTGTCTGATTTATCTCATTGCTTTTAACAGGGCCTGTATCCAGAATCGCATGGCATGGTGTCAAATTCATTCCTCAATGAGCACAGAAATGAAACCTTCGCATTTTGGACACCTTCTGTTAAAGAATTCAAATGGTGGCACGGAGAACCGGTATGTGCAAAGTATGTCTTGTCATCATGCCAGCATAAGGTCCAAATATTGAAAAAGGCTGTTGCGAATTCTATGACTTATTTCTTTGAACTCAATGGCTTCAATGAAACCTTGGCTAATTCACTGTCTAAAATTTTCAAAGTGTTCAGAATTAGATTGTTTTCGTCTTTTTAGGACTATATGGTGGTCTTTGAAAAGGAGCCTAAAACAATTGTAATTGTAAAATCTATGACGAAACATGAAATAATTTTCAAGAAGGCCGTATTTTTATGGAATATTCAGACATGGTATCAAGTAAGTAACAGTATGGTAAAAGTAGGTCACTCTTCTGGTTTTAATGAAGATTTGAAATTTGAACTATGCTGTAATTTATAAAAAGTATTCAGGATTTCTGAAGAGGCAAAGATAAGAGCCATGAATAAGAAGCTACAATTTCTTGGAGCCCATTCAATCAAAATTTATAGTTAATCGAATACACGATTACGCTAAAGATGGCGGCGAGGAACTTTTTACCAAGATGCATTGCGTTCTATAATTGAATCCCTATAGATTCGTTAACGATTCCTGATTCGAACGCAATGCATCTTGGTAAAAAGTTCCTCGCCGCCATCTTTAGCGTAATCGTCTATTTCGACCCAACTTTTTACCACACTGTATAGATTTGGATCTTTTGCTGGTTACGTCCACTTCTAAGCATAAATTCTTGGTATGTTTTTAGCACAATTGTTATTGTCTATGGTAATTCATATGAAGAGCCTCTTCGTATGGCAGGCAAAAGATTGTTGTACTGGTGTGCTTGTGACTACATAGTTGTAAAATTTTTAACTGGTTTTAATTTTCTAGTTGTAAAAGTGATATTCTATTTGTATGTTTAGTGTCTGCAATTAGCAAGTATGCTAAATTTAGTTGACACAGAAATAAATTTACTGAGTGAATGAATGAATGAATGCATGAATCAATCAATCAATCAATCAATCAATCAATCAATCAATGAACGTATGAATGAATGAATGAATGAATGAATGGATGAATGAAGGAATGAATGAATGAATGAGTGAGCTTCTGTCTAGTTGTTTAGGTCATTCTACCGCCCAACCCACCCTGTTTCAATACACAGTTGCCATGCTTTCAAAGATGTGAGCCCCCAAACAGTTTCCAGTTCATTTTCAACAGTTACGAATTCTAATAACCCTTTTTACGTTGTATTACCATTATCATAGATATGGGTTACAGCAAAAAAGCAAGGAGTGAAAAGTGCTGTTTACTACTTTTGGCCTGAGAGTGCTGAAAAAGGTATCATTTTTTAAGACCTTGTTTACCACTGTGTTGCAACCGTTTTGATTCTTTACAAAGCTGTCATTGTTCAAGTGCATTGACACTGCTCATAAATTTAGAACGTAGTTGACGATAATAGCAATATAAATCCTGAAATTTATTTGAACACATCATCTATTGTAAAATGTATTTGGCAATTCCTTTGCTAGCGTTTATACCTAAGTTATTGCTTCAAAAATGATTCATTCCAATCAAACTGTTTTCTATGACTCATCAAGTGTTATTTTTCAGCAATCTTAAGGCCGCCCTCCACTGCAGTTGGTTTGGTCGGCCTCTAGTAACAGCATGCTTCCCAGACAAACGTGCTGGTAGCCAACCGAAACTACTGTAAGTGGAGGTCGACCTTCAGCCTTTGGAATGGAAGCTTTTTTGTCACCACTGCCCAACCAACTCTCTAATTTTCTAAGTATGTCTGATGCGTCATAAAATGCGAACCTTTTGCAAAGAAGTGAGGAGTTTACAACTCGTTGGAAACAGCATGGGAATTTTTGAAGGAACATAGAGTTCTAGGGACTTTTTTATTTTCTTGTTGAAAATGTTTTCAAATGCTGTATGAGCCTTTAGAGTTTTGCTCCGGAACTTACATTTACTAGAAATCATTTTAGAGACTGGCTATTGATCGAATGAGACTACATTTACTAGAATGCTCTGATGCCTTACTCGCGTTCTGGACTTTAATTTCCTTGTCAGCCAGTTTACTGCCAATATTGCAAAAATACATCACAAAGATGTGGAAAAGAATTAATGACTTGATTAAATCTTCTAATGTACGGAATAAACCAAGATATGTACAAGACTGTAAATTAAACTGCCGCTGATATTGTTGACTGATGAATGAATTTACACTTTACGGTTGGTCCGACGCTATTAGACTTTGATTACGACTGTTTCTGTGAGCCCATGATTCGAACTACATTGACGATTCGTTGCGCGATACTTTAATAATTTGAGTCTGGGTACGAGCCATTGACCATTAGCAGAGTACCGCGGGCAAGAGGTCTGGGCTGACCCATCCAAAAGTAATTACAGCCAAAATTTGATATACTTATGATGTTGATGATATAGCTTTTTCTCAATGTCTCGACCTAACGTTCCAAGGTAGTTTTCAGGGCGCCGAAAAGTTAAGCTTATTGAAGCAGCGTCTTTCTTCATCTCGATTTCACCACACCCCATGATTCTATTAGCCTGAAATTAGAGAGAGAGAGTTGGTGACTCTCCTCATTCAATGTAGCAGGTTTGGCAGGGTGGGGACTTGAACCACCATCCGTCAGATTGGTAGTCAAGCGTGCTTCCATTGAGCCATCCCTGCTTAATGTAGCTTTGATGTTCATCATTCTTTTTACAGAAGATAAGCCTGATTATTGGACTCCTTATGATAATGGGTGAGTTACGGCATAATTGCTATTTAATACCTTAGGGCCTGTTTACATTATTCCGCCTTGCGGGGATATCACGCCTACCCACGATACCCCGGCTTCCTATAGAAACACTTTTCACTTTGTACTTATATGGGGTTTTCATCCCATCGCGTCTTGCCGGGATGTTTCTGTCCCGTCTCGGCATCGCAGGATATTCCGTCTGGTCGGTATGATTCTCTCCTTGTAAACAGAAACATGCGGGACATCTTGCCTTGCCGGGATGAAATTGACATCAATGCGCATGTGATAATGACCAGTCTTTAGCTGGGTTTTGTTTTGGTAAAAGGTGAAACCTATTAAGCTTTGATGATTTTTATCCCGTCGCACTTCTGTTTCTCACGTAAACGAAGACAAAGACGTCCCGGCAAGGCGAAATAACCCCTGCTAAGCAAGATATCTCAGCAAGGCGGGACCATGTAAGTGTAGGAAGGTGAACTTGTGCATGTATTGTTTAGTTAAAGTAAAGTAATACCGTTAGGAAATACATCGTGGTCATGGTGTTAAGATTTGGAATTCGCTTTGGAGTATAGTTGCCTTTAGGATAAACAAGTTGCATGTCTAAGCAAAGTTTCTAAAAAGGTTGTAATCCATGTTGTCTCCCGAATACCCACAAAGTACCAGTAATAACCATTATACTAAGAAGGTATTAGAATGCAATAGGTATACATGTCAACACTCGTTCAACATTGTCAATCGATGCACGCAAAATTGACCCGATCAGCGTGTAGGAAATATTGCAAAGCAGTATGGTATTCTAAAAGTTATAAAGATCATGGTTTGAAATAGTTTAAGTGCAGTTCGTAGCCAGGGGTTCAATGGCAGGGACTTTATGGTCTCCAGCCGAATCCCGCCAAAGCTATAGAAAATATATATCGATAGAATAGACAGTGAGAGATATGAATGAATATATGAAAACGTCCAAAGAGTTGTATTTATTTGAGTATACATTTTGAACCACCATTGTGTATGGACACCGCCGTTCCCGAACCCCGCCAACCAGGTGTTACATAAGCACGCCCTTATTGTGGTCCAAGAGCTCTTTTTTTTCTAAGCAAAACGAGACTAACACCACACTGTTACTGATCAAACTGAGACTCATAATTCTACATACCCAGAGACTGGAAGAATTTTCTGAGCTGCATAGTTTTGTCGTTGAAATCAAAGCAAATGCATAACAGTGACATATTTCCCACTTTGTGGTGTTGACTCTCAGCTTTTGGTCCCATTTTCTGGCACGAAAAACATGAAATTGGCGCTGCTGTATTATTGGGATCTTTTAGAATTCTTCCCCTAAGAGTATCAAAATGACTGATATGTATTTGGAAATTGAGAGTCGTCTCTGTACATGAATGATCATGAGTTATAGTTGAGGCTACAGGCAGATCTATGTTTATTGCAATGATTATGCATGCTCGCATGGCACCAATATTTGCTTTTGACGTAGAGTATCCAGCCCATCTGCCTCGTCATCCAAGCAGAATATATTGCTGTTTGAAATTTTGATCTTTTTCTTTAAAAATCTCTCTCTATAACAACTAGTTAGGATGCCAATTGATTGAAAGATGCCAAATAATTTCAGAAGGAATAAGTGGTTATGACTGTACGGGGCGTATATGCTAAATATTGCTGCCTGAAGGTACAGGACTGTCTTTCACTCTCTAGTTTTACATAACTATCACATTATTTTTGCATTAGTAACTTTGCATTTAAATTCAGTTCAATCAATTTTTGTTGCTTTTTATTTCCATTCTTTTAGGAAGGCATCGTTTGACAGCAGAGTCGATAAAGTATTAGAATGGCTGGAGATGGAAGCCTCTTCAAGGTATTGCTTTACTTGAGCCTTCATCGATCCCATTCTATGGAACGAATGTGCCTACATGGTGGATTCTCCTATACTTGGCGGGTTATCATCCTAAAGCTTGGTACTCACTGCGCGTTTAAGTGTGTTTAAGTGCGTTTATCCGAGCGCGTTTAAGTTAAACCCTCAGTGAGTCTGATGTGGGCGTTTAATTTTTGGGATTTAAACGCACTTAAACGCACTTAAACCCTCAAAAAAGTTAAACGCGCAGATCAAAAAATTTTGATCTTGGCGTTTAAAGTTCAAAAGTGCCGAACTATGCAGCGGATTAACGCCATTGAAATTGATATTGCGTTGTCCGTTTGGGTGAGTCAGGATAACTTTTCAATGAGAAATAGTGAAGTTTATGTGTGAGGGAAAGAATTCGCAGGCTGTTTCCATGTTTCCTGTTCAAGTTTCATGTCTTTGCCTCCAATTTCTGTCTTTCTCT
The DNA here is from genome assembly GCA_964020215.1 of Aurelia sp. 3 sensu Dawson et al. (2005). Taxonomy (NCBI): domain Eukaryota; kingdom Metazoa; phylum Cnidaria; class Scyphozoa; order Semaeostomeae; family Ulmaridae; genus Aurelia; species Aurelia sp. 3 sensu Dawson et al. (2005). The sequence continues at coordinate 12,763,928 of OZ026580.1, read as the reverse complement.
AAATTATTTTACAACCTACATCCCTGTTATTTGCTTGGCTTCTTATTTCGGAAAACGAACGTATATAGTTTGAGTTTAATCATGGGTTGAATACGCTGAATTTTCAAAATATCTACAGAATTAGGTCGAAACAAAAAGAAAATTGTCGATTTGGATCATAAAGTTCTCCAAAACGTGCTCAAGGGAAGAATCTTTCGTTAATAGCAAACTTTTTCTCAACTTTCCCCAGCCTGTTGCTGTTTAAACCACGTTTTGGCGTTTATGTCGGCGTTTACGTATTGACAGTGAGTATGATCTTGGGTTTTATCCAAACGCACTTAAACGCTCAGTGAGTACCCAGCTTAAATGGCTGGGTTATCATATTATACTTGGTGAGTTATCATCTTATACTGGGTGGGTTATTATTTTAATTGAGCTTGCTATCATCCTAAATGGGTGGCTTATTATCCTAAATGAGGCAGATAACCTTTTGCTGGGTAGGTTATCATTCTTTCATCTATAACCTACCCATCATAGGATGACAACCCACTTTCCATAAGATGGTAACCTACCTACCCAATATAAGACGACGATAACCCACGCAATAGGAGGTTATCCGCCGCATTTAGGATGATAACCTACCCATTTAGGATCATAAGCCACGTTGTTTAATCTTATCCACCGCATTTAGAATGATAACGCCCCATTTACGTTGATGAACCACTATCACTAAATATAACATTATTACCTATCCAGTACAAAAATGATTACCCACCCAGTATAAGATGTAAACCCACCCATTAGGATGTATAGCGTATCGTGTCAAAACATTGAAAATTCGTCATGTCCACGTTGCAAACTGGTCTTGATGTCCAATTCTTCGATCAAATCCATTTACCGTATCTTTTGTTAGAAGTAGAAATGAAATTTGCCTTTATCTTTAAGCATTCTTACTCAAGAATACGTATTGGCAGAAAGGAAATGCTGTTTGTTCTTTTATTTAGAACATAGCAATATCGATAATTTTCATGAGTGATAAACAAACCAAGTTAACCAGTCGACTGAGACCTTTGCAATGAAATATTTCCACAAAAAGAAAGGATTTCAGAGGACAATGGAGTCAGACTGTAGTCTTGCAATTTATTTTGCAATTGGCAATTTGATATCAGGTTATTCTTCAAACCAGGACCGCGGAGAGGATTTAATGGGCCCGGGTCAGAATGCAGCATGGGTCCTTTGTCAAATGAGTTCTGAGCAGCCGTGCGCCAGAGGCGCACCCACCTAGGGGGGTCTGGGGCAAGCTCCCCCGGAAAAATTTTTGAAAGTAAGGTTGCTAGAATTGCTCTGGTCACTATTTCCGCTTCTAGATACAATCGTAAAATCATATAACAAGCTAGTCATGCTTTAGGCTCCTACCTAGCACTTGTCAACCAAAAAGTCAGTGAAGTCAAATTTTCCTTTAATTCCAGTGCGTTATAAGAATGTTGGAAAAATCAATAAAATTTGTTTGTCTTTCATCTTTTAACACGAATCTGAATCGTTCAAATCCGTTAACATCCTTGGTCTTACGAATGTTCGGGAATTTTTCCTAGCTTATCTGGTAAAATTCAATGGTTTACAAGATGTATTTAACTTTTACCGCTTACAAGAAAACGTTGTAACTATAGCTTTCAGTCTCTTCTTGATTTTTGAAGCATTATGATTGAAGCATTATGATGAAGAAATTATTGATCGATGGGCCCCCTATTAGCACTGGCCGTGGTCTAGAGACCCTCATTTGAGCCTTATTTCGAAAAAACTCAGTTATCATTCATGGGCCCCGTATGGCTACGGGCCCCAGGTTTCTGACCCCCCCCCCCCTAACCCCCCCTCTCCTCGGCCCTGCTTCAAACAAGTGCTACATCTAGGAAACTACAAATATCAAATATTAAAATATAACTACCTTGTTCTTCATTCTACGTGTTCTCGATTAATTTGGACGAACTGAAAACTTATCGTAGAAAGCATTTAATTTCATTTTCATTTTAAACATATTTACCCCGGGTTACAACGCAGTTTAGTGACAAGTTAAAGAGCTACTTTACAATCGTTGCAGCAAACTACAATTCAAACTATAACCCTCCTTTCCCATTCCAACAATGCTTTGGGCTTATCATTCATTATTTTGGCTTCGTCATGAGATGGTTCTTGCAATCATTGTTGGTGCCTCGTCAATATGAATTTAGTGAATTTAGTGAATTTAGAATTTAGAATATGAATAAGAATTTAGTAAAATTCTGACGAATCTTCGGACATTGTTTTCAAACTGTGTTTTCTCATTTCAGACCATATTTCATATCCATGTATGTTGCATTGCCAGATACTCCTGGTCATAATTATGGCCCAGATTCTCCTGAGGTATATCATAACAATGCTATGTCCCTGCATTCCCAAGTTGTCTTTTCTCCACTCAAGAAAACCCTTATTTCTAGTCTTGTCTCATTTAACAAAAATCTGCAGCAACTGTATCCATTCACTGTTGCAGATTCCAAATAGTAATCAAAGATTAAAGTCATATGCATAAGCTTAGTTATTTTTCAAACAACGTTGCATTTTTTGTTTCAGTTTATTGAAGGACAGAACCAGATTACGCCATTTCTCGTAGCGTACGTGTCTTTTCTTAAACAGATTGGTTGATGCATTTGTCATTTTGTATTTTGGCAAGGATCTGTTCAGTCTTATTGCTTTTATCATGGAAAAAGCTAAATTTGTAGCAAATAATAGTATGCGCAATAGATCTGCCATTCCTTTACATTTGTGACTGGTGATAAAGCGACTTTTTTGGCAAGAACTGTAACTTTCTATTGAGTTTTGGCTTCATGGCAATGAAAATTTGACAAGCAGTCACTTGGGGTTTAGAAGAAAACAACGTTTATTCCTATTTTGTCTGAACACAATGCCTGTCTTTTTCAATTTTTTGAAAGAACAGTCTTTTTTGTTACACAGGGGATACATTTGTATGGTGGATGATCATAGATAAGCCTTTTTCAGGAATGTGGCAAAAAACTTTTTTTAACTATGGAATGCTATGATTGGGAAACCTTTTTCAACCAAATGCATTTCCTTATCTAGGCAGGGATTCTCCTATGAAATACATTTTGAGAAATAAGCTTATGCGATTTGCCTCTGCCCTAAACTTTGGCGCACTCACCACATTTTTGAATGTAAATGATATACTTTTTTATTTCAGAATAATGCAGGGGTAAAAAAAGTAGACGATATGGTTGCCAAATTGACTGCCGGTATTAAAAATCGTAATCTGGATAGCTGCACAAATGTTATCATTGTTTCAGACCATGGTAAGTGATTGAAGCACGATTGTAGGTTGGTTTGATTGGCCGACTTAACAGAATTACAGTGTAGCCGATAAAACATTGCAAACAGCCCCCAGATTAAAGACGTTTGTTAACAAAATCATTTGTTTAACTTCTTGACAGATTATTTCAATAGCTTAACAGTGAAAATGCAGTTTAGAATTTTTGCTTCATTAAAAAAATTTTTCATTTATTTTGAGCCTTACAGCATTTAATTGAATGAAATGGCTCGGAAGAAAATAATGATACTTTGCTTCAAATCTGTCATGACGGTCTTTTGTTATCTTTATTAGTTTCAAATTAGCAGTACTTTCTATATCTGAGGCTGTGACGTATCAAATTTCTAAATCCTAAACCACTGTACCAACAAAAGAAGTACTTAGTTTTTGAAGGTCTACAAGATGGCAGCAAGCAAAAGTCTGTAGCCTTTATGCTTTACAATTTAGCAATTTGATGTGACAGCTTCCAAACTAGCGGTAATTTTCTAAATGCTGTAATTCTGAAAATTATGATCATATCAAAATCACTTTCTCTGGGATAATGGTAAATTAAATGAAGTTCCTTTTCATCAATTCATTTGGAAAACGGGGCAACTGTATTTTACATAAATGACTTTAAATTCTTGAAACCAGTCGAACCGTATGCTTCGTATCACTGTCCAAAATCTGATTTAAAAAGCTCTGTTACTGCAAAATGAATAAAAAGAAAAGCCTAAAATCCTTGATCAAAATTATATATATGGAATCTCCTCATTCCGAAACTTTTCATCCCCTTGAAAAGTTAAGAATCGAGTCTTTATCAACGAAATAATTTGTATGATCTAATTATTTTCGAAGATCATTGTCGAAACGATGTATTTGCATTTTGCTCTACGTGACAACATTACTTATAAGCTATCGAGCGACTTAGGCCCTTTTCATTTAATTCGTGGTTGGGGGGGGGGGGTTGAAAAAGTTTATTTACCTATATTAGGAATACCCATAAAATAGGAAAAATCAGGAAAATACTTCAGCCTTTCGGTTATCAATCAAAATTTGATTCATTCTTTTTTATCAAGTGATCTCCGTGTGATAAATTTTCATTTGTGTAAACTTCTTTTTGACACAGCTGGTATGTGGGGCAGAGATTTCTGCAAATGATTAATAACGTGTGATCCCTTCTTGTGTTTTACAGTGTTTGTTTGGGAGAGCATAGGGCTCAGATCTTTCAAACCTTTAAAAAGATGGGTAGAAAATTGTATCATATGTTTCTATGAATTGAGTGAATTGGAAAGAACTTTGGGTAATTTGCTGTAAATCTGCCGTGGCAATTTTTGATATCTTCATTAGTTTCTAAATGGCGGCATTTTGATTATCTTTACGAAAATTCATCGAAGATTCTGACAAAATTAAAATCAAATTAAATCTTAAATTACTTGAGGAAATTGATAAAATTTTCTAGTTTATGATGGTCTACAATATCGTGGCAAGCAGAAATGTGCAGGGATTTATGGTTGGGATTAGCGATTTAGGTTAGGGATTTATATGGTTAGGGATTTATAAATCTAATGACGTCACAGCCTTAACAGTTGTAAATGCCGCCATTTCGAAACTAATCAAGATATCAAAATGTTGCCATTGCAGAGTTACAGCAAATTATCCCAAGTTCCTTTCAAGCACTTTAATTCAAAGAAAATGAAATTGAATTTTACAACCAACCTATTAAGCATGCGAGCCTTACGCTATTTGGGAGCATTATTGATTAGTAGCTTTTTCCTCCATAAGGCTCCAGATACATAACAAAGTCTCCAAGATTGGATATTTTGGACCCCTTTCTGCTGTTTCTTTTTCAAGAGTTCCTTGCCAAAATGAAAAAAATTTCATGAATCCAAGTCGTTCAGAGCTCCCAACACTAAACTCTCAACCTAAAGTAGAGGCCAGGGTATTGGTTAAAAAGATACTGAATGATGAAAATATTTCATCGTTCAATAGCTGCTGTCTTAAATTCAAGGCTTTGCCGAAATTCCGTATACAGGGTGTCTCAAAAAAATTGTTCGACGTTTAATTAAATACCAAAGAATAACGATACGCTGAATGGACCTTTGGTCAAGTCACCCTTTTTCTGAGATTTTAAATTAATGACACAAGAATCTTGCAAATCCGATAAAAATTCATGGGATTGCAAGCTTTTGAAGTTCAAGTCTGTGCGAAAGCTGAAACCAGAGGCCTCGGAATGGCATTTTTGGTAAAAATGTCATAGGCCGTCGTTTCTGTTATTTCTCAATTGTTTCAAAGCGAACTAAGTGGGATTCAAACAGGTATTCGATAACCTAACTGTCAAGCAAATGGATGCTTTGAGGAAACAGATTCAGTCTCTCACCGATTTTGTTTTGCACCACTGTTTTTGGACTTATGCGATGTTAAGGAATTTTGAGAATGATCGCAAGAAGTAATTTACTGTAGACGTCGTATTTGGTTTGCTCTGATATCAACGAGAGGTATGACATTGGATAAGCTTCTCTTTCCTCCGCCTTTGAGCTTTTTGCAATACACGTAATCTGGGGGGTCTCTGGTTTCAGCTATCGCATATTTTTTATCTTCGAGAGCTCCTAACTCAGTGAATTTTCAACCGATTTGCACGATTTTAGTCTCTAAAATTATTTCATAATCTTTAGAACAGGGTTATCTTTCCATGAGCATGTTGTCCTTATTTTTCAATATCTAATCAAACGTCGAACAATCTTTTTGAGACACCCTGTATATCCTAAACTATTATCTTTCATTTTTAGGTATGGCAAACGTCTCCTGTACAAGCAGTCTTTACTTAGACACGGTAAGTTGATACGATGTCATTAGCCTAATATTAACGTAACCCCTGTACCTGCCACGAAAAAGAACCAAACTTGAAGACTGTATTTGATTTAATGTAATGGGTAGGTTCATGATCATTGAAAGTAATATTGGTAACTGTTTGCCAAATTTCATTCTAGATCATCGAAATGTAAGATCTCCACAAATTTACATAAGCGAGGCAAATTTTTCCTCAACCTATTTATAGATTACTGTATTTGCTGTTCTGCGCTAGTATGACAATCCATTCCATTCTTAATGGCAATCTGGAACATCTAATTTGACATTTTTCTTGAATAAAAGCATCATATCAAAATTTGTTATAGAAAATTCATGATTGGAGCTATAATCGCATCAGCGTTTGTGTGAGAACATCCACAACTGAACGCTATTGTGCTGGCTGTTTACTCAATTCACAGAGACAAATTTTGAAATTTAGGGTCCTAGGACACATTGTTTGAGGCCGCTAAAGTAGAGTTGTCCATCAGTTGATGGAATGGACTGAAACAGAATTTGCACATTTTCGGGTTATGCTGCGGGAGTTAAGAAAGTTTAAGCGTTTGGACGGTTATGGAATAAAAAATACATGGCCAATGTTCAAATGAAACATGTTGATCTATCAGTCACGGTTAGCCTGCGTGTATCCACTACTGTTGGCGTCGGAAAATGAATTCAGTTCAACGGAAAATTTCAAATCGACGGAAACAGTAAGGGATTCAACAAAAAATTGTAACTTGACAGAAACAGTAATGGTTGCACGCAAGCTATCAAAGGCCAACTTAGATGTGAATTTTTTTTTAGCAAAAGCACTCATCGTTTATTCCTAGAAATATGAAATATGCTGGCACAGTGTCTGTTCAGATTCCACGTTCCTTTCTGGTCCATAGTTTGCTTGTCATTGGAATTAGCATTCTATATTTCACTGGCAAGTAAATCATAAGCCAGAATCAAACATGAACTGCTCATTCGCATAAAATCTCCTTGCCAGCTTTTTTCCTAGTTTCTGGGATCAGAAGATGATTTTTTTGAACAACAAAAATTTAGCATCTAAGTTAGCTTTTGGTAGATGAATCAAAATTTTATTTTAAATATTGCTCATATGCTTTTTATTCCCCAGCCCAACAGACGTGTAAACATTTTTTCCCACTCAGTAGACAAACTCCAAAATGATATTAAGAAGAATGTCTAGCAAACAGAGAAGTCGAAATTCTCGTTTTTTGATGATTCTTTAAAACATACCCCCTATCGATTTATATTCCCAGATCAAAGCATCTACACATCTTTGTTTGAATAGTTTTCAGAATTTGAAGATATGAATTCTGGCGAAATATTCTTTTTGGAAAACTTTTCTCATTTGAGTTTGCATTGATAATTGACCCGGTCACTGTTCAGCAGCTGTTCAAATCTTTAAGCTTTCCTACAAACCGGAATATTTATTCTGCCTGTCAATAGGGCTTTTTTATTTGTGAAAATTTTCTCATTTTTTCACGATCGGAAAATCCTCGTAAATTACGATGAGGCGTCAATAGTATTATTTACTCCTCCATAATTTCCAATCAACAGTTTTAAATCCCACTCCTCAAATTCTGTTAAGAGAGTAAGGCATTGTTAACGCATTGTTAACTACTTCCTTGTTCCCTCTCAGATGACTTCGATGAGCAATTTCACTGTCTTTGGCCATGGACCATTTTTGTCAATCTACGCAAAAAGTAAAGGTATGAAAATACCAAGCTATTTTTCTTCTCCCTATTTTACCCTCTTCCTTCGTTTTTCTTGTACAAATTGTGGATTTTTAGTCAAGGACGAGCAACATCATGGGCATGCATTAAGAGATAACTCCAGTTTTTCACATCTTTGGCCTGCTGAGCATCCCCCCTCCACCTCAATCAAGGCAGGAAACTCTGAGAAACCGTTCTTAACGATTCCTTGATACTGAATAAGGGGGAAGGAGAGGGATCTTCAATCTTTAGATCTTGAATCTTGAGTGTGTCTCAAAACCATTATGTTCATGATTATAATGTCAAGGAACGACTTTTGCTTAAGCAATGCATTTTACTGGATGTCCCAAAAGTGTTCATGTCTCAATGATCACCTAAATTTTGCTGCATTGCCAGTCTTCAGTTTCAAGTAGATATAAGACTGAATTATATCCATAGATACAAGTAAGAACAATTTTCAGCGAGTGCTGTGTATTGCAGCCATTACACAGATTTTGTTCCCTGGTTCCGCCTTTTGCATTCAATGAAATGCGATGCGTGACAAATCGGTATACAGTGTATTAGCTTTCGACAATCAAAAACAGGAAAAACAGTATTGTTACTCTTTTGTTGATACTAAAGCAAATTCCAACCATAGCAATTATCCATAGCAATTACCTTTCGTCCACTCTTAACCAATTGCTTATTGAATTGATTTGGCACATTCATTCCCCAGTGAAGATGCCGAGATTGTGCAAGATTAGTAAGGCTTCGCTGCGTGCAGCATTGGCTGACATTGTGATTGGTTTGGCATAGCAAGTTTATCTCTTTTTAGGGCTACCAGGTTTTGAATCACACTACAACAACATCAGTTATCACCATATCAATTTCTTTATATATATTAAGCTACCAATTTGGTCGTAAATGATGCAACAAAATGCACACTGTCACCACAGTAGGCCCAACGTATTGTAGCGAAGGGGCCCTCAAATATTCTGACGCATGACTTACCGAGATCTTTTCTTTCTTCAGATCAGGGAGATTAAGTAATCAATCAAGCTAACACTTGCAGATTATCGGGGGTTGATTCAGATTTCCGTGATAAACTTCGTCGTATTCGGTGGGTACCGTCGAGCTCGAACTTCGAATATTAGGCTTAGGGGAAGCTACAGAGCCTACTGAGAAAGATAAATAAGGCCGACTACATGAGCTTTAGCAGCGAACTTTGTTGAGTTTTGGTTAAACGTTCAAACAGAAAGACATCTAAGAATGTTGCCTGATAAATGAGCAACATTTTGATGTGTTGTTTTGTATGTTTGGACAAATATAGATGCAACGCGGGTGAAAAGAAAGCAGTTGTTGCTGATCTGTTTGGAAATAAGTTGCGTTCCTTTACTTATAACTATGCATAGATACAACAGTGCAACACTAACACAAATCAAAACGAGCGCCATTTCGATTATCATTGCGCCTTGATACCTAGCCCTCTTCGAGGCGCTGTATTGGATTGATCGACGGCAAGGACGCAAAACAAAAATGTAATGACTGTCATATGAGACACAGACAAGAAAATCTGATTTGCAAGCTTTTTCAACGAGATATTCTACCTGAAGAATGAAAAAACCTTGGTAAGTCATGCGTTAGAATATTCGAGGGCCCTTTCACTACAATACGTTGGACCCCTTGTGACTGTCATTGGAGATTTCTCGGATCGTAAAAAAGTCTGAAAGTTTTTGCTCATAGAGAAGATTAACCAACCTCTTTAAAGAATAGAGCTTTAAATTGGGTTTGAACGTCTGGTAGTTTAACCTTTGAGTCTTGAAACAGATACCTTATAATCTATAGATATTTCTGGGTCATTGAAAAGCAAATCAAAAGGCCATTCTATCATAGGTTTTCTTATTGAGATCTGGCGATTTTTTAAAACAGGAAATCCAGTAGAGTTTATATTTTGGGACATCCAGTAGAGTTTATAAAGGGAGTCTACTCGAGCAATTTGTAGATATTTTAGGACATTTAGTTGTTATTAAAACTGAGCTAGGAATACTGTGGGCTACCTTTTTATGAAAGCTTGGTGCAACTGTTTTCGATTAGGAAATGCCTGTTGCTTGAAGGCAAAAAAATTAGTTACTGTACTAGCTGATTCTTCAGATTTACAACGTTGTTATCTTTGATTTCTACCTTTTTTCCAGATGACGCACAATCACTTGTCGGCAATTTGAAGGTGATTTATTACGGATCATGTCTCGTCAATTTTTGGAATTATTTGGCGGATAAATCACTGCTTAGTGTAAATCACCATGGTAACGTAGCAAGGGAGACTGGGTCAAAAATAAATACAACCTGTGTATTTTATGTTCTAGTTGTGCCTACCATTCTTTTATGCTGCGTTTGGACTAGATCACCATAATCCGTTCATTTTCTTTAATCTTTGGCTTTTACTCATTAAAAGAGTGCCATTTACAGAAAATTTATTAACCTAAGCCAGTATATGTTGCATAACCTAGGTTTTATGTAATTGTTTGTGCAAATTGCGTTGCAAACTCGTCAGTTATTTCTATATTTAAGCATTTTTATAAAAAACCAGCACCCCCTGGCCTTTTATTACAAATTCATGTATGCTTACTTGACAGACAGACAGACAGACAGACACGTTTTTATCCACATACCTTTAAGCTTTTTGGATAAAATTGTTGCTGTCTATCAGGCCCACATTCTGACCGATATTTGTCCATGTTCAGTTTTTGCCCGTATCAGTGCGACATTCGTCTGCTGCGATTTCTCTACTGCATGACATTTACCATGACTGCCCTAATTTACTAAAATCTTATTTTGTTAGATAGAGTTGTGTTGGTTTTATTCAATCCTGCTTCCTGTTTTAATGTTATGTTTTGCATCTTAGTGCAAAAATGAAAAGTTTTATGCATTTGCGAAAGATGACATTTACTTGCCAAAGAGACTTCATTACTCGCACAGCAAGTAAGTTCCGTGGCATAGAATAATTTTTTATCCAGCATAAAGGCTAACTTCATCCTCTTTGATGAAAATAGAACCTTTTTTATCAGTTTTGTAAAACAACTGTCCAAGGTTACCTTCAAACCTATGCAACCTTTGCTTTGCCGGTAATAGTTTTTTCGGGGCCTCCTTTAATTTGTCATAATCCCTGTCATGTCATCTTCAATTCATGTCAGATTTTTTTGCGTCAAAATTATAATCTACTTTTTCTCTGTATCTCAATGATGCAGGCGCATTGGAGACGTTATTGTCCTACCAGAAATTGGCTGGAGAGTCTACTCGAAGTAAGTAATTTTCAATCAATTTTGTCGTCCTTATACTCTTGAATGAGACAATTGTAAAGGGTCTTGACACAAACATATCAGATGGACCTGATGAAATACCACTCAGAATATTAAAAGAATATGCAAGTGAGATTGCTCGTATGCTTACTTTCATTATGCAACAATCATATGATACAGGCACCTTGCCTGATTACTGGAAAAATGCGAATGCGGTAGCATTATTGAAGAAAGAAGATAGATCAAAAGCAGAGAACTACAGACCAGTGTCACTCACAGCAGTGACATGTAAAATGATGGAGCATCTGATACATAAACAGATAATGATACATGTAAATCGCAACAACATCCTTGTAAAGTTTCAACAATGTTTCCGGGAGAAGCATTCATGTGAATCACAACTAATAATGACAGTTGAGTCAATACAGGGATATTTGAATAGAAACAAACAAGTAGATGTCCTTGCACAGGAAGCCCAGGCAGTTAACTGAACGATGATAAGTTACAATCTTAAAATCATTAATTGCCTCTCCACAGCTGTGTTGTGTTTCATTGACTTCTGCATTGCACTGCATAATTGTTCGAATGCGAGAGTTCGATGCGATGTAACTTGCTGGTATTCTAAATTAGTTAGTTTACAAGGACTGAAACTTACCTCCAAGCCAAATTCAATTAACTGTTTTGTCCTCGCTTGTAATCCGGCATCCATGCTCCAAATTCGCAACACAACATATCAAAATGTTCCACAATTATCGAACTTTTCTTTCCGATACTTTGTTTCTTCATCTCCAGTGTCTGACATACAAAAATGTCCAGCTTCTTGATACACGTCTCGGCAGATCTGGATTCTCACCATGCTCCAGCGATCGAACAGTCCCAGAGCGATCGAATTTCGAATGTTTTCGTCCGCCTGCCTTGCTTTGCCTTGCACAGAATGTACACAGGGATCCACCGGCCCATCTGTCTATCGATTCAAACCGAAACTGCGTTCTATGGTATGATAGGGGCCCCTGTATACATTCTGTGTAAAGCTAAGTAGAAAACTCAGATGATGACAAAAAGTAGCGGAAAGTATAGTTCTATGATTGGGGAACATTTTGATATGTTGTGTTGCGAATTTGGAGCATGGATGCCGGATTATGAGCGAGGACAAAACAGTTAATTGACTTTGGCTTGAAGGTAAGTTTGAGTCCTTGACAAGTTCTTAGCTATGCTCCTTGACTTGTTCTTAGCCATAGAATTAGTCAGCTTTTTGAAAACTATACCAGACAAACTATCTTAGAATTGTCTAAGACTTTGTCCAAGGCATTTTTTGAGGCCATGGAAACTAGATTGCGAGGACCGTTCTAGGACAAAGTAGAGTGTGTTTGCGCAAAAATTTTTCTGCGGAGAAGATTCATTGAAAATAGTTACAAAATTGTGAAAGTTTCCCATTTGGTCTTTGTAAAGATGGCATGTAGGATAGGCATTCTAAGCCAAAAAATATCTTGTTTAAAAATTTTACCGGAGATGCTAAATTTGGATAAATGTTGCGAAGCGATCAAAAATTCCAATGCAGCACAGGCTAATATGTGATCGGTTCGGTAGAGGTGTTTTAAGCCAAAGTAAAGAGTGTATCCACAAAAATTTTCCTGGGGGCTTTGCCCCCAGACCCCCTCAACATGTGCTTTGAAGTTTCTGCTGAGCTTTGAAGTTTCTGCTGAGCCCAACGCCCGCTTTTTACCAAGCTGTATATACTTCATATTTCTGAACCAGAGTGATCAAGATAGCCCTTTGACGATTCCATTACAAAGTGGTGCGTGTTAAGTTGGTCGCAGAAATCTTTGGGGATCAAAAGGTTGGACGCTTGGTCGCATGTTGGACGGTCAGGCATGTTTTTCTAAAACAGTATCCTACTCGTACTATTTAACAGACTTATTCATCTTTACGTCAGTCTATAAAAGGGGCGTTGGTCGCATTTATAGCCAAAGTAGAGGGCGTAGTCCAAGAAAAAGTTCAAAGAAAAGGAGCCAGATGGGCCATGAATCAGCGCAGCTGGACGACTAGTGTCTCAGACCTCCAACGCCAACTTGAATGGCTGCTTCTGCATCAACGACGACTATATGCACGGCTCGTATTGATGTTCAAAATAAAGAATGACGACATCATGATGGCAACAATGCCAACAACTAGATCTCTCTCTTCAGAGGCATGGAGACCCATTCAGATGAGCACATCATACGACAGCTATAAGTGCAGCTTCTTTGCCAGAACGATTGTAGATTGAAACAGACTCCCAGATGAAATCATTATGACTTAAGATATGGAACGATTCAAGAACGCAGTTGCAAACTATGTGTACTAAATAATTTCTTCACGTGTTTTATATAAGATTAAAGAAATGTATTTTAAAAATTTAGTGAATAACCTTTTTCATTTTTATTAAAAGATATATATAAATTATATAGATATATATATTATTAAGAGATTCTTAACTCTGCGCTTTCTTTGATCTTTCTCCCGCCACTTTTGTATTACCAGCTGCTTTTACACATTTTAATTACCCATTGTAATAGGTAGGACCCGCTTAGGCTATTGTTTTGTATTGTTTTTGTAATTCATTATCTATATGTATGCTCCATCTGATTTTGAAAAGTTATACTGATGAAGGCTTTGGCCGAAACGTTTACAAGCATGTGTTTTTTCTGAGTACATATGTATATATATATATATATACATATATGTATATATATATTTTTATATATATATATATATATATATATATATCTCTGTAGCTCATTATACTGTTCACTGACGGTGAGGCTTGTTTATGCTTGCGCTTTTATATAAAAGATTCAATAGATATATTCAAGGGGATTATATATATGCTTATAGACTTCTGAGTATAATAGATTAGACCCAAACCCCATGCTTTTTTCACTTCCCCCAATTCTCAGTGGGAAGGGAACAAATGTTTGGACTCTGACCCCAGTGAATTCAGATAACCCTAGTGACCTTTTATTGGAAAGGGAACTTAGTTTTCCTCTTCGTAGGGAACTGAAATGCAGGGAACTCTATGTTCTCTGATCACTGTGATTGGTCGAAAAGGTCCTCTGGGATCACGTTGATCGTTTTGATCACATGGAACGCTGCGTTCATCATGCAATGTCCTACATGATCAGTCTAGATGCCCTGTCTCCACAGAGTTCCCTTGGGAATTGTAAAAGTGCACTTCTTGTAGCATTCCTTCTTATTCTCCTCTAAGTTCTTTCTCTTTCTCTTATGTTAGAAAAATACAAAATACTTTATTTAACAATAGAATTTATTATTTCAGCTACGTTCAATTCAATTTCAAATTCAATTTTGGCCAATCAGGGGCCCTGATATTGCTTAAGAGCGGCACTTTCGCGAAGGAATTTATCGCGCTTTTGCATAAAAAGAGATCTGTTTGCAAACAACTGAAGTGAAGACAGACATGGACTGGTCAAAGGTCGATGGCGCGAGGCAGCAGAAGAGAACGTTAATTCTCAGAGAATCAAAAGACAAAACTTACATTTGTCCAGTGAAGTGTTGTGAGAATCGAACTTTTTTTAGCAAGAGGGGCTGCAGAAAACATGTGGACACCAAGCACAGATGGTACTATTACTTTGATGAGAAGCCAAGCGAGAGATTGATCGAAAAGGGCATCAAGCAACAACAAAGCGCCTCTGGGGCTTCAAAATTTGGAGATGGGCTGAAAAAGCGTGCAGATACAACAAAGAGGTCTTATTACTCAATATCCAGTGGAATTGGAAAGAAGTACATTGAATGGCTTTGTGCTGTTTGCGGAGGGGGGATGTTGGAATCACAGGCGGCACAAAATGGAATACGAGTGATGAAATTTCTGAAACATTGCAGCGAGGATGATGAGGAGGAGCTCACTGAAGAACACATAGACTACTGTATTGGATCTGCTCAACACATTTGCAGCTTTATCGAACATATTGGGAAAGAATGGGGCTTAGGCAGCTCTGCGCAGTTTGGGTACCTACAAGCGATCACAGACTTAATTGATTTTCGCAAGTCAAGTGGATTGTCGGCAGCAGTGCTCGGGAATTTAGCGGTATCCGAAGTCTACATTAACAGAGGAAAGAGGGCCTTAGCGAGAAGAAAGATATCCGAGTGGTCAAAGAACCTGTCTGTCGAAGTTCTCGCTGCAACGAATCAATGGGCGACAATGGACGAAATGGAGAAAGTAATCCCGCATCATTTGCCACATTATAAGGAGGTTTTATCAAAGTGCAAGGGATACCCACTGACAAGCGTGAATGCTGCTGATTTGGCGTTCGCCACTCGCTTCGTAGCCGTATACCTATTTACGAGAGTGAAAGGGTCTCGACCAATGACGTACCAGTATCTGACAATAGGAATGTTGGAGAAATCAAAAGAGAACGGTGGCTTCGTAGATCAGACCGAATTTAAAACTGCTCAACAGTACGCGTTTGATTCTCTGATTTTCGACGAGACGAGCACTCGGATAATTGATGACTACATTATGCATATAAGACCTCTACTAAACCCTCAATGCGACTATGTTCTTGTAACGAGGAGTGGTACACAGATAAAGAACTTCAGTAGTCTCATGTCAAAGATCGTTTTCGCTGCTATTGGCAAATACGTTCACCCGACGAGGTATCGACAAATTTTGGAAACGGAGAGCTCACGAAAACTCACTGCGGAGGAACAGGAAGTGGTTAGCCGCGATCAAAAGCACAGTTCGCAAGTGGCAAAAACCTATTATCAAAAACGAACTTCCCGCGAAATTGCAGCGAATGCAAAACTGGCGATGAAAAAATTACAAAACAGGGAAGTTGACAAAGAGTTGAAGAAATTAGCGTTTGTAAGCGATAGTTCATCGGGCAGTGAAGATGCTACAAAAAGTGTCGAACACTCACATGAAGTGGTTGACTGTGCTACTCAAGGAGATACTTGTTTGACAAAGCAGATAGCTCTGGGAGATGATACACTCGATAGTGAGAGTATCACATCTTACCAACCACCCGTGAGAAAAGCAAGCAAGAAAAAACTTAAACCTGTCGTAAGTGCAAGAGTACCATTCACCCCTGAAGAGGACTATTTTTTAAGAAAATGCTTAAAGATTTATGGGTTTGGCAAATGGACTTGTATGCTGCGTGACCCGCGATTCAAGTTTCACGAGAAAAGAACGCCAGACTCTCTCAAGAAACGCGCAGAAATTTTAGCAAGAAAATGACACTTCAAACACTTTTGTAGCACTTAATTTTTTCAATGATGATTAAGGTTTCTTCATTTAATTTGTTATCTTTGTTGTTGCTGTTGCTTCACAGATATTTTATCCTGTTAGATCTTTGATGAATAAGAAGGAAAACGCGTGAACAACAGTGTGTAAGGAGTGTACAACCGTGCACAGGAAGGCCTCGTTTCGGTCCAGCCTCAATCCAAAATCTCTTAGCCTTGATCAGCCTTATTCACGCGTTGTGCACTGCTGTTCACAGTTATTACCCATAGTTCATTTACCTTTAGTTGAGAAAAAGGTTTTTGTGATGACAACAACAGCAACTGTGTGTGACGTTTCAAGCTCATTTTGCACGTGACCAAATCTAACTTAACAATTTCCAAGTCAATCATTATTGTTGTTGTAGCTGTTGCTGGAGAGATACTGTATCCTGTTGGATCTTTGATGAATAAGAAGGAATAAGCATGAGCAACGGTGAATAAGAAGTGCACAAGAGTGCACAAGGAAGCCTCGTTACCGTGCAGCCTCGATCCAAAATCTCACAGCCTTGTTCAGCCTTATTCATGCGTTGTGCACTGCTGTTCACAGTTATTACCCATAGTTCATTTACCTTTAGTTGAGAAAAAGGTTTTTGTGATGACAACAACAGCAACTGTGTGTGACGTTTCAAGCTCATTTTGCACGTGACCAAATCTAACTTAACCATTTCCAAGTCAATCATTATTGTTGTTGTAGCTGTTGCTTCAAAGATACTTTATCCTGTTGGATCTTTGATGAATAAGAAGGAATAAGCATGAGCAACGGTGAATAAGAAGTGCACAAGAGTGCACAAGGAAGCCTCGTTACCGTGCAGCCTCGATCCAAAATCTCACAGCCTTGTTCAGCCTTATTCATGCGTTGTGCACTGCTGTTCACAGTTATTACCCATAGTTCATTTACCTTTAGTTGAGAAAAAGGTTTTTGTGATGACAACAACAGCAACTGTGTGTGACGTTTCAAGCTCATTTTGCACGTGACCAAATCTAACTTAACCATTTCCAAGTCAATCATTATTGTTGTTGTAGCTGTTGCTTCAAAGATACTTTATCCTGTTGGATCTTTGATGAATAAGAAGGAATAAGCATGAACAACGGTGAATAAGAAGTGCACAAGAGTGCACAAGGAAGCCTCGTTACCGTGCAGCCTCGATCCAAAATCTCACAGCCTTGTTCAGCCTTATTCATGCGTTGTGCACTGCTGTTCACAGTTATTACCCATAGTTCATTTAACTTTAGTTGAGAAAAAGGTTTTTGTGATGACAACAACAGCAACTGTGTGTGACGTCTCAACCTCATTTTGCACGTGACCAAATCTAACTTAACAATTTCCAGGTCAATCGTAATTATTGCTGTTGCTGTTGCTGGAGAGATACTTTATCCTGTTGGATCTTTGATGAATAAGAAGGAATAAGCATGAACAACGGTGTATAAGAAGTGTGCAATAGTGCACAAGGAAGCCTCGTTTCCGTGCAGCCTCGATCCAAAATCTCACAGCCTTGTTCAGCCTTATTCACGCGTTGTGCACTGCTGTTCACAGTTATTACCCATAGTTCATTTACTTTTAGTTGAGACAAATTTGGTTGTGTTGATAAAGAAATTCTATCTGTTGAGCTTATATTTCCAGTTGGTAAGGCTGTAAATCATGATGTCACACTGCAGAGTGCTAAAAGGAGAAATGACACGCAGAAATAACAACATTTTCTTCATGCAGTATAAACACAATCCTACCAACTAACTAGCTATGATGTATTCAGTTTAGTTTTCTTCCTCATTGTCACTGATCAAAAGTCTTACTCGTTTTCTTCTCCTCACTACCATTGTGCGAGGTCTTCGTCGTGGTCGCTGCGCTGACGAAATCTCCTCATTACTGTTATCACTATCCTCGTCCATATCAGCATTGTCAATGACCTTTGAGGTCCTATCGTTGCCATATTTCTGTTTCATTTGATCTTCCCACTCTGGAAAAGTTTCTTTAAACTCATCAAGGTCAAACGAAGCTCGTGGCGTGCCTTCAATCATCAGCCACGCATCATACATGGAGTCAGCTTCTTTCCAGTTAACTCTTCGCCGTCTTTGAAATCTGGCTAGGTCCTCGTCCGAAGGTTCAAGTGCCTGCCATTTCCCCTCACTTATGGTCAGCAAATACACTGCTTTGTGGTAGCGAAACTCGTTTATGTTCCCATGAGCAATGAAGTATTCACTTTCTTCTCTTTTCCAGCCTTCTTCCATGTCCTCAAAGTCCGTTATGGCTCTGTCGGTGACTTCCTTTGGCACCACCTCGTCAATCGCGTGAGCGTCGTTCTTCGCTGCTGCAATCGCTTCTCGGAAGTCTTGAGAGAATTGCATTGACTCGATTTCTGTCATATCTATCAACTGGGCGGCTCGTTGCTCCGTGAAGTCGTTGAATATTGCTCCTTCATCTCCATTAGTGCTGTCTGAGAGACTCACGTCCTCGTCAGTCCACAAGGGAACATTGTGTAGCTTTGCCGCTGCCCAGTGGAAACACTGCATACAATTCTGCCGAAGCCAGTTTGTTGCTGTCGGGTTTTTCTCTTTCAAGGATTTCGCCTGAAATATCTCCAGTCTTGCTTCGATGGCTGCGTCGTCGATAGCAGTGAACTTTGGTATCTCGTTGCAGGTGATGTAGATTCCTGATTTGTAGACGAATTGCACAGCTTCTTTATGCTTCTGGGGAATGGCGATGTACCCTCCTTGCAGGACTCGTTTTGCATCATCAGCTGTCATTGAATCGGGAGGCCATTCATCAACGAACAAGCACTCCGTCTCTGCACTTAGCATACTTGCCGAGAAGTGCCGATCCCGAGTAACCGAGGCCAGATTATCATGGGAGATGATGCCTTCGTATGGTGCAAACCAGCTCGTCTTCCCGGAATCGGCCTCCCCGACGCAACAGAGCTTCTTCGTCTTCTGTGGGAATAAATCTTTCAGAGCGAGCTGGTACCATTTCTGCAGGAATCTTGTCAGCGTCTCTTCGTCTGGCATGCTATTCTTCAGGCTGTCAATAAACAGCCGTGGCTGAGGAACTTCATCTTCTTTCACCGTGTAGCTCACAAACGTTCGTGGTGTCACTTCGCCGATCTTTTCGCTATCAATTGCACCCTGCTTGAAGCATTTTTCTTTGAAACTGAAGCACATGCCAAATGGCTTTACCTCAACGAGGTTGTAGTCGATGGCTATTGGCTTGATAATCTGGCAGCCTGAAATGGAAGTTTACCGACATGAGAAAATATTTTCTCCTACTCGGATTCGGTGAATTAAGGGTAACAAGTGCGAACAATAGTAAACAACGCATGGATAAGAGTCAACAAAGATGGGCTCCCTTTTGATTAGGTCGCACCGTAATGGGGCTACCTTGTGCCCTCTTCTGGTCTCTTGTGCACTCCTTTTTCATTAATTTTCACGGTTATTCATCCTTGTTAATCGACTGTCTACTTGGAAGAATATAACTGAACCAACAACAAAAAGTTCATCAATTTGGTTGTGAGAGCTTTAAGAAATTCACGTACTAACCTTTGAAGGACAGAATTCCAGAGATGGCAGCCATATTTGGGGCAATGAGCTCCGCTAATTGGCTGTTTCTTAGCAACGAATGCAGGAACTGATGAACGCTGCATGATTTCACAAAGGTGTACTTCCCTTGGGGCACTTTCGTATACACATAACCACCACGTAATTTGCAGCTCATTTTCTCCATGGCCCGTCTCACGCCATCTACAGCCACGCATATTTTGCTTGTGGGTCGCTCTGGCAAATTCGAACTTGAAGATGCCTTGCTGATGGCTTTCTGATCATCAACTGCAACAAGATCATATTGAAAACCAGTGTAATTGATGTTATCAAGTGCTCCCTTTATTGACTCCCTGAACCTTTGGCTGCATTGACGTGTTAGCGTTATCCTTACCGGATGAATGCCGAATTCAGGACTCTTATGCAGTTCTTCCGGCGCTACGTTCACTCCAGAGACGGCTCGCACGTACAGGGAAGCAAACTGTTGTGACGATTCACCAGCCAATTTCCTTGCGTAGTTGCTATTGTGGTCCTTGATAGCGATACACAATGAGCCTGTTACATAATCCTGTGTGCCTTCTTTTCCGCGTGGGCATATCGGCTTGCATTCATCGATTTCAAGCCCGGCAGACAGCATTATCTGCATTATCTAAAATTGAAATAGTGCAATTAAGTGAAGTGTTTATCAGGAATTTAGTTATTCACAATTAATAAAAACCTGAGTCAATGACATGATGAAAGAATAAAGAACAAGCAATGATGAGAGTTTAACAAGATGTGCACAAGGTTGAATAAGGAATTCAAGTTTCAAAGCGAAGCTGAGTGATATCGAGACAAAGTGAATCGATCGACATCAGAACTGATGCATTTTGGTGATGCTGCGTTGTGCGTAGTCAAATTCAGGCGTGTGGGAAAGATTCTTACAAAATAGGCTTCTATGGCAGCAGAATCAAATTCAAGATCAATTCCTACCTGAGTTTCTACCATGTGTAGGGAATCTGAGGGGGCATCGATGGCCATCCAAAAGCTAACCCCTGGCTTCACATCGATCTCTTCGACTTCTCCGTCTTCATTTCCTTCCTCTCCAGCTTCTCCATGGCCTTGGTTTTCGTCCCTTTTCTCCCTTTTCTTCTTGGTTTTCTTCACTTCAATTCCAGTTATGCATGATACAATGAGGTGTATGTTATTGTGATCTCGAAGTATCAACTCCAATTGCCTGCGCTTGACTGGCAGCAAATTTTCAGTGACCGTCTCATCGCAGGGTCTTGTGCTCCACAGTGCCCTGATGGAGACAACCAAATGCGATCTTGTTACTTCCGGTACGACGAAAGCTCGCAGTGCCTGCGTTAATGTCTTCGATGAAAGTCTTCGAACTGGCCTATTTTCACCCATAGCCATCCACTAGATGATTAACAACACAGATTCAAACAAGTAGATCAACTGAGAGAAGCCTCAAGAAATATCTTCAAGTGTCAGCAAATTTTTGGTTATTTTATCGAGAGTCTAAAGGACCTCGACACTTTACCGGTATGGCGCAACCGAAGGCTAATGCGACCCGATAATTCACAAAGGCGCACAAAAATGTGACGTCAAACTAATGGACTACGAAATATAAGTAGTACCACCGCGAGAGCTACTGAAAGATGGAGCCTCGTATTACGAACAAAAATTCTGCTACAAAGAGAACTATATTGCATTATTACGAGGTTGTACTGTTGACTAGTTTGTATTGAGTTTAACGTCATATGAAATAATCGTGTACAATTGTCTTAATTTTACGCATTATACAAGTAAAACGTCTTTAAAAAGGCGTCTAGATTTGCAATTTGTCATTAGGCTGAAGATTCCTCGTTGAAAGGATGAAACTAGTTCCGTGATACTTCATGGCTTTTTATTTTTAGTTTTCTCTATATTACCAGTTAGTATGTGATCCATTTGTCCTACACTATCATTAACCATACTAGACTAGCTAAGAAGCCTCCGAAGAAGTAAAAAGGGAGAGACTTCGACTGATCAAACAGCAAATAAATTTGAATATGGAAAGAAGACGGAAGCGTGTAAAATCGCCACAATCAAGGAAGAAATTCTTCAGATGCAACAATTTGAGACGGAGACAAGACCATAATCTTAAAACAAAAGAAGATTATCTACAAACAGAGAAAAGTTTACCGGTAAGGCGCAACCGAAGGATAATGCGACCCAAACATGGTCTCCATGATGATGCAACAACACCAAAAGATTTCCCAAAGGAAGTGACGAAGATGTTCCATGATAGGAAAAAACAAAGAATGACCTATATCACCACATTTTTGAGAAGAGGACGACCTCCAGATTGTTAAATTTCTCCCCCAAGAAGATTCTATCACAAATTGCAAAGGTCAGATGTCCTTTCAACCTGACAAGTCAAAAGATGATTAACAACACAGATTCAAACAAGTAGATCAACTGAGAGAAGCCTCAAGAAATATCTTCAAGTGTCAGCAAATTTTTGGTTATTTTATCGAGAGTCTAAAGGACCTCGACACTTTACCGGTATGGCGCAACCGAAGGCTAATGCGACCCGATAATTCACAAAGGCGCACAAAAATGTGACGTCAAACTAATGGACTACGAAATATAAGTAGTACCACCGCGAGAGCTACTGAAAGATGGAGCCTCGTATTACGAACAAAAATTCTGCTACAAAGAGAACTATATTGCATTATTACGAGGTTGTACTGTTGACTAGTTTGTATTGAGTTTAACGTCATATGAAATAATCGTGTACAATTGTCTTAATTTTACGCATTATACAAGTAAAACGTCTTTAAAAGGGCGTCTAGATTTGCAATTTGTCATTAGGCTGAAGATTCCTCGTTGAAAGGATGAAACTAGTTCCGTGATACTTCATGGCTTTTTATTTTTAGTTTTCTCTATATTACCAGTTAGTATGTGATCCATTTGTCCTACACTATCATTAACCATACTAGACTAGCTAAGAAGCCTCCGAAGAAATAAAAAGGGAGAGACTTCGACTGATCAAACAGCAAATAAATTTGAATATGGAAAGAAGACGGAAGCGTGTAAAATCGCCACAATCAAGGAAGAAATTCTTCAGATGCAACAATTTGAGACGGAGACAAGACCATAATCTTAAAACAAAAGAAGATTATCTACAAACAGAGAAAAGTTTACCGGTAAGGCGCAACCGAAGGATAATGCGACCCAAACATGGTCTCCATGATGATGCAACAACACCAAAAGATTTCCCAAAGGAAGTGACGAAGATGTTCCATGATAGGAAAAAACAAAGAATGACCTATATCACCACATTTTTGAGAAGAGGACGACCTCCAGATTGTTAAATTTCTCCCCCAAGAAGATTCTATCACAAATTGCAAAGGTCAGATGTCCTTTCAACCTGACAAGTCAAAAGATGATTAACAACACAGATTCAAACAAGTAGATCAACTGAGAGAAGCCTCAAGAAATATCTTCAAGTGTCAGCAAATTTTTGGTTATTTTATCGAGAGTCTAAAGGACCTCGACACTTTACCGGTATGGCGCAACCGAAGGCTAATGCGACCCGATAATTCACAAAGGCGCACAAAAATGTGACGTCAAACTAATGGACTACGAAATATAAGTAGTACCACCGCGAGAGCTACTGAAAGATGGAGCCTCGTATTACGAACAAAAATTCTGCTACAAAGAGAACTATATTGCATTATTACGAGGTTGTACTGTTGACTAGTTTGTATTGAGTTTAACGTCATATGAAATAATCGTGTACAATTGTCTTAATTTTACGCATTATACAAGTAAAACGTCTTTAAAAGGGCGTCTAGATTTGCAATTTGTCATTAGGCTGAAGATTCCTCGTTGAAAGGATGAAACTAGTTCCGTGATACTTCATGGCTTTTTATTTTTAGTTTTCTCTCTCTATATATATATATATATATATATATATATATATATGTAATACAATGTGCCCTCCCGGTTATCACCGCAATGGCTTTGCGGCAACTCCTGAACTTGGGCACAGGATGTACGGTTACACATTGTTGGATTGCATTGTGGAGTCACCAGAGTGCTCAAAATGCGAGCAGTGAGCGAAGCATAATGCAAATAGTGAACGTCTCCTAAGAGACTCTCTACCCAATCCAGAGAGTGCTCAAACCTGAGCGGTGAGCATAATATATATGTAATACAATGTGCCCTCCCGGTTATCACCGCAATGGCTTTGCGGCAACTCCTGAACTTGGGCACAGGATGTACGGTTACACATTGTTGGATTGCATTGTGGAGTCACCAGAGTGCTCAAAATGCGAGCAGTGAGCGAAGCATAATGCAAATAGTGAACGTCTCCTAAGAGACTCACTAAGATGGAGCCTCTAAGAGACTCTAACTCATTATACTGTTCACTGACGGTGAGGCTTGTTCATGCTTGCTCTTTTATATAAAAAATTCAATATATATATTCAAGGGGATTATATATACGCATATATACTTCTGAGTATAATAGATCAGACCCACACCCCATGCTTTTTCCACTTCTCCCAATTCTCTGTGGAAAGGGAACAAAAGTTTGGACTCTGACCCCAGTGCATTCAGATGACCCTAGTGGCTTTTAATTGGAAGGGGAACTTAGTTTTCCTCCTCGTAGGGAACTGAAATGCAGGGAACTCTATGTGCTCTGATCACTGTGATTGGTCAAGAAGGTCCTCTGGGAGCACGTTGATCATTTTGATCACACTGAATGCTGCGTTCATCATACAATGTCCTACATGATCAGTCTAGATGCCCTGTCGCTACAGAGTTCCCTTGGGATTTGTAAAAGTGCACTTCCTGTAGCATTCCTTCTTATTCTCCTCTGAGTTCTTTCTCTTTCTTTTATGTTAGGAAAATACAAAATACTTTATTTAACAACAAAATTTAATATTTCAGTTGCGTTTAATTCAATTTCAAATTCAAATTTGGTCAACCAGGGGCCCTGATATTGCTTAAAAGCGGCACTTTTGCGAAGGAATGTATCGCGCTTTTGCATAAAAAGAGATCTGTTTGCAAACAACTGAAGTGAAAGACAGACATGAACTGGTCAAAGGTCGATGGCGCGAGGCAGCAGAAGAGAACGTTAATTATCAGAGAATCAAAAGATAAAACTTACATTTGCCCAGTGCAGTGTTGTGAGAATCGAACTTTTTTTAGCAAGAGGGGCTGCAGAACACATGTGGACACTAAGCACAGATGGTACTATTACTTTGATGTGAAGCCAAGTGAGAGATTAATCGAAAAGGGCATCAAGCAACGACGAAGCACCTCCGGGGCTTCAAAGTTTGGAGATGAGCTGAAAAAGCGTACAGATACAACAAAGAGGCCTTATTATTCGATATCCAGTGGAATTGGAAAGAAGTACATTGATTGGCTTTGTGCTGTTTGCGGAGGGGGGATGTTGGAATCACAGGCGACACAAAATGGGATACGAGTAATGAAGTTTCTGAAACATTGCAGCGAGGATGACGAGGAGGAGCTCACTGAAGAGCACATAGACTACTGTATCGGATCTGCTCAACACATTTGCAACTTTATCGAATATATTGGGAAAGAATGGGGCTTAGGCAGCTCTGCACAGTTTGGATACCTACAGGCAATTACAGACCTAATTGATTTTCGCAAGTCCAGTGGATTGTCGGCAACAGTGCTCGGGAATTTAGCAGTATCCGAGGTGTACATCAATAGAGGGAAGAGGGCTTTAGCACGACGAAAATTAACTGAGTGGTCGAAGAACCTTTCTGTCGAAGTTCTCGCTGCAACGAATCAGTGGGCGACAATGGACGAAATGGAGAAAGTGATCCCGTTTCATTTGCCACAATACAAGGTGACTCTATCAAACTGCAAGGGATATCCTATGACGAGTGTCACCGCGGCAGACTTGGCATTCGCTACTCGCTTTGTAGCTGTGTACTTGTTTACGAGAGTGAAGGGATCTCGGCCAATGACATATCAATACTTGACAATTGGAATGATAGAGAAAGCGAGGGAAAATGGGGGCTTCGTTGATCAGACCGAGTTTAAAACTGCTCAACAGTACACCTTTGATTCACTGATTTTCGACGAGACGAGCACTCGGATTATCGACGACTACATTATGCATATCAGACCGTTGTTGAACCCACAATGTGACTATGTTCTCGTAACGAGGAGTGGTACACAGATAAAGAACTTCAGTATTCTTATGTCAAAGATTGTCTTTGCAGCCATTGGAAAATATGTTCACCCGACAAGATATCAGCAAATACTGGAAACCGAGAGCTCACGAAAACTTAGTGCGGAGGAGCAGGATATGGTTAGCCGAGATCAAAAACACAGTTCGCAAGTGGCGAGAACATACTACCAAAAACGGAGCTCTCGTGAAATTGCAACGCATGCAAGACGTGCTGTGAAAAAGTTACAAAACGGAGACGTTGACAAAGAATTGAAAAAAGTAGCATTTGCAAGCGATGGCTCTTCCGACTGCGATGATGAAACGAAAGGGGGCGAGGAAGTGCACGAAGTCGTTGACTGTGCTACTCAGGGAAGTGCTGATTTGAGAAAAGAGGCAGACATTGGGGGTGAAATACTTAACAGTCAGAGTATTACAAGCTACCAACCACCCATGAGACAAGCTAGCAAGAAAAAATCGTCGAAGCCAATCGTGAGCGCAAGGGTGCCTTTTACCCCTGAAGAGGACTACTTCTTGAAGAAATGCTTACGAATTTATGGATTTGGAAAGTGGACTTGCATGCTACGTGACCCACGCTTTAAGTTTCATGAGAAAAGGACATCAGACTCTCTTAAGAAACGAGCTGAAATACTGTCTAGAAAATGATTGAAGTTGTATAGTGTGATTTACATAATGAAATTGCATAGCGAGGTTATCCCCAATCGAGGTCATCTTATTCATTCTTGCTCAGTCATATTCACTTTTATTCCCCAATGTTCAACCTTATTCACTGAATTATGCCATTTGAAAGATTCGAAAGCAAATTCCCTGTGATCTCATGACATCATTTTTTAAATTTGTGCTGTTGCTATTGGTTAAATATATCTGCATTCTGATGACATCATGATATCTTGAAACCCTAGGAACTTTTCCCCTGGGTAGAAGTAGTGAACAACGATGAATAACAGTGAATAATGATGCATAAGAGTGAATAAGAGTGAATAAGAATTTTCCAAACCTGGTTTTCTCAAATCGAGGTTTTCTTATTCAATCTTACTCACTCTTATTCACCTTTACTCAGCATTATTCATTAGTATTCACTGATTCATGCTACAGGAAAAGATTTAAGATTAAATTTCCTGCAACGTAATGGTACCATGTTTGTTCTTTGTGTTGCTGCTGTTGTTTTGTTTGGCATGTAAATACTATGATGACATCATGATATCTTGAAACCCTAGGAACTTTTCCCCTGGGTAGAAGTAGTGAACAACGATGAATAACAGTGAATAATGATGCATCAGAGTGAATAAGAGTGAATAAGAATTTTCCAAACCTGGTTTTCTGAAATCAAGGTTTTCTTATTCAATCTTACTCACTCTTATTCACCTTTACTCAGCATTATTCATTAGTATTCACTGATTCATGCTACAGGAAAAGATTTAAGATTAAATTTGCTGCAACTTAATGGTACCATGTTTGTTCTTTGTGTTGCTGCTGTTGTTTTGTTCGGCATGTAAATACTATGATGACATCATGATATCTTGAAGCCCTAGGAACTTTTCCCCTGGGTAGGGGTAGTGAACAACGATGAATAACAGTGAATAATGATGCATAAGAGTGAATAAGAGTGAATAAAAATTTTCCAAACCTGGTTTTCTGAAATCGAGGTTTTCTTATTCAATCCTACTCACTCTTATTCACCTTTACTCAGCATTATTCATTAGTATTCACTGATTCATGCTACAGGAAAAGATTTAAGATTAAATTTGCTGCAACTTTATGGTACCATGTTTGTTCTTTGTGTTGCTGCTGTTGTTTTGTTTGGCATGTAAATACTATGATGACATCATGATATCTTGAAACCCTAGGAACTTTTCCCCTGGGTAGAAGTAGTGAACAACGATGAATAATGGTGAATAATGATGCATAAGAGTGAATAAGAGTGAATAAGAATGTTTCAAAATTGGTTTCCTGAAATCGAAGTTTTCTTATTCAATCTTGTTCACTCCTATTCATCATAATTCAACCTTATTCATAATTATTCACTGATTCTGGCAAATGGAATGGTTCTAAGCTCTGCATGTGTGTACTTCGTTACAACGAATTCGGTACAAAAGTTTCCCAAATGAATTGTTGCACAGACGTAAGTTCAGGAATATGCAATGTTCATAAAATGCAATTAAAACACAATTAAAACAAAACACATAAAACACAAAGTGTTTTAAAAACACAATTTTTAAGACATATTATTGACTCT
Source organism: Aurelia sp. 3 sensu Dawson et al. (2005) (assembly GCA_964020215.1). NCBI lineage: Eukaryota > Metazoa > Cnidaria > Scyphozoa > Semaeostomeae > Ulmaridae > Aurelia > Aurelia sp. 3 sensu Dawson et al. (2005). Next base: position 12,735,538 of record OZ026580.1, on the reverse strand, counting down.
GTTGTCCTTTGTTTGTAAAAGTTAAAGTCCTTCATCATCTGACGAGAGAATTTGCCTTGTTCGCCTCAGCACCATTGTCCTCGGTCTTCTTCTGACCACAGGGGTTGATGATGATTGTGGCTGTTCTGATTCTGACGCACTTTCTTCGCAACCGTCCGAGTCCACCAACTTCGACTCTCTGTCACTGCCAAACAACCTGTCCATCTGCACCTCCCAAGTAGGGAAGTGATCCTTGAATTCTTCCATGTCGAATTGTTCTCTGGGGGTCTTCTCAATGAGCAACCATGCGTCATACCTGCTGTCTGGCTCTCCCCATCCTATTCGTCTTCTCCTGCGAAAACGCTGTAGGTCTTCTTCCGTTGGCTCCAGGGCCTCCCATTTTCCCTTGGAAATTGTGAGTAGGTTTACTGCCCGATAATACCGGAAGCAATTTATTTCTCCCGAAGCGATGAAGTAATCGGTTTCCGGCCTTTGCCATTCATATCTTTGTTCGCCCTCATAGTCAATCACTGCTTTATCCACAACTTCTCGAGGAACTGTGCCTGGTTGGAAATCACAGGAGGCTTCCCCAAGTGTGTTGGTAAGATCTTGGGAGAACTGCAACGAGTCAACTGCATCGAGATCTAGCAGCCTGGCTGCTCTTTCACTGTTGAAATCGCTGTAGATAGCGCCAGCATCAGCCTCATTGCAATTCAAATCGCCGAACGTTTCGTCGTCAAATATAGGTACTCCGCGTAGTCGCTCAGCTGCCCAATGGAAACAGTCCATACAGTGTATCCTGAGCCATGTTGTGGCGTTGGGAATCTTTTGACGTAGTGATCTTGTTTGGAAAACTTCGAGCCTTGCTTCGATCGCTGTGCTGTCCACGTCTGAAAAACTCGGGATCTCGTTGCACGTTATGTATGCCGGTGATTTGAATATAAAATGGGAGGGCTCCTTGTGTTTCTGGGGTATTGCAAGGTACCCGCCTTGCAAGATACGTTTGGCATCATCAGCGCTCAGGGCATCCGGTGGCCACTCATCTACGAAGAGGCACTCTGTATCTTCGTTCAGCATGCTTGCTGAAAAATGCTTGTCACGGGTTACGGTGGCCAGCTTGTCTTGCGAGATGATTCCTTGGAAAGGTGCGAACCAACTGGTTTTTCCAGAATCTGGCTCGCCGACGCAGCACAGCTTCTTCATCTTTTGGGGGAACTTTCCTTTCATTGATAGCTGGTACCACTTTTTAAGGAATTTTTCGAGGACGTCTTTTTCTGGGAAGCTGTTTCTCAAGCTGTTAACAAATATGGTTGGAAGGGGGGTCCTGTCTTCTTGGAAGGTGTACGACACGTATGCGCGTGGTGTGACTTTGCCTGTAAAATAATATCAATAATATTGAGAATATCATCATATTTATGCATCTTAAACTTGTTCAGCAACGATGTACTGTTCTCAATGAAGGACCCGTCCAAAACATGCAAAATTGAAAACAAAAGAGAAAAACGATCAAGGTGATAAAGATGTTAAACGTTGAAGTTAAATTTTGACAGAAAGTGTTAAATCGTAAAATTGAAGTTTCAGTCTTCATTTCATCTATCAGAAAACTAGAATTCTTTGCTTCTTGAAAGATTATATGTCTGATTGGCTGCTCACCTATATCGGATTCTTCCATCGCATTTTGGATGAAGCCTTTAGTTTCGAAACTGAAGCATGTGCCAAATGGCTTGACTTCTATCAGGTCATAGTTGATTTCTAACTGCGGGACAATCTGGCAGCCTTTAAATGAAAGAATCGTTGATACCATCTTCATTTGTGGTGCAAGTTGATCGGCAATATGGGTGTTGCGAAGGAGAGTGTGCAGAAAGCTATCCGCTGTGAGGCTCTTGACAAAGGCATACTTGCCTTCTGGTGCTTTGGTGTAGATGTACCCTCGATGTAGGCGAACGTTTAGCTTGTCCATTGCACGTTTTACCACGTCGACTGCCTTGCAGATCTGGCTGAATGGCTTGGATGGAAGTGTACTAGTCGATGTAGACTGCGAAGCTTCGCTGAGGTTGTCTTGTTTGTCCACAAGATCATATCGAAGATCTGTGTACCTGCATATCAGAAGGCAGGATCAATGACAGCCAGCATGTAGCTAAAATTTTCTGCCTCAAAAGTCAGTGAATAAGTACGAGTAAGGTTCAGTAAGGATGAATAAGAGTTAACAAGGTTGAATAAGAACACCTCGATTTCGGGAAACCTAATGAGAAAATTCTTATTCCCTCTTATTCACTCTTATGCACCCTTATTCATTGTTATTCATTGTTATTCACTACTTCTACCTTGAAGAAAAGTTTCCAGGGTTGAAATAAATTATGATGTCATCATAAAATTGATGTATTTTACCAGAACAGCAGCAACAACATAAAAAGCAAACATGGCACCATTAAATCGTAGCAAGTTTGATCTTAAAACTTTCCTGTAGCAAGAATCAGTGAATAATTATGAAAAATGCTGAGTAAAGATGAACAAGAGGGAACAAGGCTGAATAAGAAAACCTCGATTTCGGGAAACCTAATAAGAAAATTCTTATTCCCTCTTATTCACTCTTATGCACCCTTATTCATTGTTATTCATTGTTATTCACTACTTCTACCCAGGAGTGAATTTTCCAGCGTATCAAAAATCTCAAAAATTCATAGATTACGTACCTGATTCTGTTCAATGCTCCCCGAAAGGCATCTCCGGTCTCTGTTGGGCATTTTTCCGTGATTGTTATGTGAAGTGGCAATCTGCCAAATTCTCTGCATCGTGGCAAGTCTCTAAAGTCGAGCTGTAAACCGGTGGTGGACTTGACAAACTTTTGTGTAAAGTCCAAGGTACCGCTCTCGGCGATCTCCAGTGCATAGGAATGATTGTGATCTTTAATTGCCTGGCTGAGAGTTGCTGCGTACGCATCATCGATGCTGGTTTTCTTCCTTGCCAAGATTGGCTTACATTGAGCGATCTCCAACCCAGACGTTAAAATTAGCTGCATTAGTTGCGAGCGAATTGCAGGAAGGCCGTTGTCAGGGACGTCTACCACCAACCAGAAACTAATGCCCGGTCGGACTTTTGGCGCTTCATCAGTCTCTTTTCTCTGTTCACTCTGTGAGCCCTTACCAGCATCACCTTTTTTCCTACAACGTAAAGTAAAGGTTAAAATCTAATGGTATTTTCTGCCTGTCACTACGAAAAGAACGCGATTATCAACCAACTGTTTAAATCTTATCGCATATCAAATTGTGAAATGATTTAAGCAGTAAATGACGGAAATGACATACCTTGCCTCCTCTAAAGTGCCTTGTTCTTCTTCGCTTGTCTCTTCTTCCGTTTCCTCTTCATCATCTCGTTTCCTTTTCGTCCTTGAACTTTTCTTGTTCTTTTCCTTTGCTTTTACTTCTTCGATGCCCGTAATGCAAGACCAAATGATCATTATGTCGCTGTTGCGCCCAAGAAGCATTTCCAGTTGTCTTCGTTTCACGGGAATCATTTGCTCTGCGAGTGTCTCGTCATTTTTTTGAGCATCCCATAAAGCTCTTAAGCAAACCACCGAGTAGTTCTTGGTGATTACTGGTACGATGAATGCTCGTAGAGCATTGTATATGGTTTTGGAAGTCAGGCGTCTTGAGGGCATGAAACCTGGCATCACATCAAATGAACGTCTTTCCGGATATATATATATATAATGCATTAAGAAATTTCTTTTGGTTAACTGCAAAGTGAAACAGATGTAGATTTGATGGGTATGAAATTTTAGCTCCCCTAGCTGGTGACGAGGGCCGTCATAGTATGTAGGTTCATATGAAAGGCTGGTTTCTCATTGGACATATATGAAATCTGCTACCCTCATTTGAAGAATTTTTCTTACCTATAAGAAACAAGAAAGCGTGATGTGCATTCTCTTCTATGCCGGCACTCACCATGTTTCGGAATTTGGGCAACTGTATCTTAATCCCAAAATAGCAAATCGCCAATGTAACGAGCTTCCTGGTAGAACGTCCTCTTTGTCGTGCATAACAATTTTTATCAAGTTTCATGCTTTAACGAAGCCGTGATTTAGCGAACTCTTTTTCTTTGCCATTTGGAGCACTGTATACAAGGATTAGAAATACCTTTGAATGCATCGCAAACGTTTTACAGGTCTGGTACTTGTGCTGCAAGGGATCGCGGTCAGCATGGTTATGACAATGTAGAACCTTTAATGGCGGTACGTATTCGTTGCCCAACAAAATTTTCTGGAGATTTATTATAAAAATTTTAATTGATTCATTGCTTTTGTTAAGGTTTGCATTTAACAATAGATAACAACCTCCCTGAAATAATCTCAAAGGAGAAATTTTGTAAAGTTTTACATGTCCAGTTAAGTGATATTTAAGACATTCCCTTCGATTTTGAGCTACGACTTTTCCTTGGATGTCATAGTACCTTCTTTTGAAAATCAAAGAGAAGCCTCGTTAAATTGAAGTTCTTCAAGTAAACATAGGAAATAGAAAGTCTTCTTTAAGTCAACATAAAGAATAGAAAGTCTGCACCATTTCAAAATTTATTGATGCCTTTCGATTTTTCCCGTTGATATTTCATTCAACAAGTGATTTAAAAGCATAAATATGTCCAAAAAGTCAAACAAATGATTAAGTTGTTAGAGCTCCCCTTTACAACAATATTGATAAAATTTGGTTCACCCACCAACAGTTATCGTATACTACGACGTTACGACAAGAAGGCCTGCTATTGCTAACAATCATCTCATTTTCTTTAAAGGCATTGTTCGTTGCGAGTGGACCATCATTTAAAAATGGCATCATTGCTGATGAATTTTCAAACATTGAATTGTACAATCTTATGGCAGGCAAGCGAAGCTGAATACATCAATACCCTTAATACGTCAATACATAAAAGACTACCGGATGAGCCAGAAAAAAGTTCCCACTTTTGAAAATTCATAACACCAAGACTACTTCACGGATTTGAATCATTCAAATTCTAGTTAAAAGCCGAAAGATCAAAGTATTTTTGTGATTTTTCTCGCTGTCCTACCAGCACTATAAATATTGGCAAATTCAACTTTATAAAAATTTCATGGTTGCAAAATCACGAAAAAAGGGCCTAAAACATTGATCAACTCGTAAGGATTCTATTCAAATCGAACAATAGGCCATGAGCGTTTCACCTCCCTCAAGAGTTATAACACGTCGATTTTCAAACACATACGAAGGATTTTCAATGCCAAGGAAGTCAATGCCTAGAGGATATCTCTCACCCATGAGAAGTTGCATTTCCTTCATTATTCTGTGCGAGAGGTCATTTATGCATTGATCGATGTTTTGGGCCATTTTTCAGTAATCAATGAACCATGAAATTTTTGTAAAGTTGAATTTACCTATATTTGTAGTGCTGGCAGGACAGCAAGAAAAATAACAAAAATACTTTGATCTTTCGGCTTTTAACTAGATTTTGAATGATTCAAATCCGTGAAGTAGCCTTGGTGTTATGAATTTTCAAAAGTGGGAACTTTTTTCTGGCTCACCCGGTATATAAGCAACCTATATGTGTAGAAAGTTCCAGGACTATTTAAAGGTTTAACTCATTGGATGCAATATCATACAATTGTAGCTGTCAGCAGTATCAGTATAGTACGCTCAACAAATTAGCTCCAGCTTATGCCAAAATCCATTTGCATCCATGACGCAGCATGCGATTAAAATGGTGCAGAATGGAAGAGCTGTAATTATGGAAGCTTTATTTCACTTAGCTTTTGTTTTAAAAATTTGTGGAGTGTTACTGGGTGCTGAAAGCGAACGCTATCTAAGATGTATTTCTGTCTGATAAGTCCCACCTTTACCCTAGTTTATAGGAAGCTGTGGTTCCAGTTTGTGAAATGGTGCAAACCATCTATGATACCAACGTTTCTGGAAAAGACCATGATCTAGCGCGTTTGCAGTGTTTGCACAAGCAAGCGACCGTACTTTTATCGGTTTTTATGTCCATTCTCCATCCATACAAGGTGTCTGAAAAGAATTGTTTGACGTTTGATGAAATGTTAAAACATGTCGATAAAGTGAAGGACTCCGTGGTGAAATAACCCAATTCCTGATATCTTTGATTAATTTTTGACACCGGAATCTTTACAAGTCTGACGAATTTTCAGGGAGTTACGTGCTTTTGAAGTTCAAGTTTGTGTGAAAGCTGAAACCAGAGGCCTATAAGTGGCTTCTTTGGTAGGGTTGGTATGCGCTTTTGTTTCATTTATTTCTCATTTGTTTCAGACCTAGACAATTTAGACTTTAATATTTTCGATGACCTAACTTTCAATTGTATGGATGCTGTGAGGATTCAGTCACTCCTCAATTATGTTTTAAGGACATGTTTTTGAGTGGTAGAAAACTGCCATACTTGACTACCTAGACTAGATATGAAATTTCAAATCGCAGTTCCTTTTTCAAGTGTCAGCGGGATTACAATTCAAACGAATAGATATTGAATTTCTAGATCCTTTTTTCTTCGTGATTCTATGACGCTTTGTTCTGGAGCTATCAACGGTCAAAGTTAGGAGTAGTTGGTTAGCTATTGAGTCCTTGGATCGAATGAGCCAAAAAATCCTTGATCCATAGATATATCTTAACTTAGTATGTTTTCTGTGAGACACTGCAGGTTGACTTGAACACTGCATCGTTAGTGCCATTGTTTTGTGACTCTTTAACATTATCAACAGTAATTCATTGTTAGGACTACCTTCGAAGTTCAGAGAATGTTTAGGATCTCAGTTGATAAGCAGAAGAGTACTGCAGGAGCAAAGACTCCTTAGCAAAACAAGGATTTTTCATCTACATAAAACTTAGAAGAAGTACATAAGTCACAGAATTGATTAATATCTATATGAAAAGAGTATTTTACTGGATATATAAAGAATGGATTTTAGAGTAGATTTAAACAATGAGCAGTTCTAGAGCAATGGTTCCTTAAGACCAAAGAGATATTCCCAATTTGCACAAACAACAGGGAACGCATGATTACTGCTCGGTCATTTTGTAATCTAATTGATTTTAAAGCTTCTTTGTTACCTGACAGTTTCATTTCTATTCGAAACTGTTAGAACCTTTGAATGACAACTTTGAATGACACAATTAAATCTAACTTTTTCAGGACACCTTTAATGCTGTCTACAAATTCTGAGTTACGAGCTACTTGAAATGCTTCAAGACTTTTGAGCTCGTTAGCTACTCTTAATTTTGGTATGTTGTTGGGTTTCCTAATCACTAAAAGGAGCAAAAACATTTTGGTAACACTTGCAACTGGGCTTAAAGATCTTTTTTGAGGACGTTCGTATATCTTTGCGTTTTAGGAACTATTGCTCTCGAGCTACTCACCTTTTGTCGCTTGGACGAATGAGAACAATTGACAAAATTGCTTTGGGTACAGAAAAGCGACAAACGTGTTGTCCAGTTTGCAGCACTTTCAATAATTATCCGAGAAGTTTCTTTTCAAGTCTTGGCAACAAATGCCCCATTCACACTGCAAGTTAAACCAGCTTAAACTAAACCAGGTTTTCAAATAAGGCCTTCTGATTGGTCAATCCAACAAATCCAATCATTTGATTGCTTGAAATTTAAACGGGTTTAGATAAATCTGGTTTAACTGTGTCAGTGTGAATGCGGTATAAGATGCTCCTAGACTGATCATTTTTAAGTAAAAAGCATCTTTAACTAATAGTCTCATGCAAGTTCATTACGGTTTGCTCCTTCATAGCTCATTTTTGTGATTTTTCAACTTTCGAAATGGCGGATGTTCTGCCTGTCAAGAAAAACACGTCCTTGAAGTACTTTTTTATGCATCCAGTCTTTAGCAGACTTTGGCAATGATTATAAGAATTATAGGCAATAATCATCAGAATAAAATTTCTTTCGAAGTCCTGTTTTGTTTGCTCTCATGTTAACGAGAGGTACATCATTGGATAACCTTCTTTTACCTCGAAGATGGAGCTTGCTTCATTATAAGTAATCTAGGAGTCTCTGGTTTCAGCTTTCTCGTATTTTTCATCTTTGAAGACACGCAATTCAGTGAATTTTCAACTGATTTGCAAGATTCTAGTCTCTAAATTTATTTCAAAATCATTGGGATAGGGCTGTTGCTCCAGGAGCCTGTTCGTGTTATCGCTATTTTTATTTTTAGTCAAGCGTCGAATGATTTTTCCGAGGCACCCTGTGGTGCACTTGAAAAAAATTCGTTTGATTTCAGTCATACGATGTGATGCAAGCTTGAAAAATTGTGTGAGTTGAACACATGTAATGTTTAATGGATCAAAAATGTTACTTCCAAATAAACTGTTGATACAGGAACATCCCGTTTTTATGTGCTTCATACGATGAACTACATAAACACAAGCAATTAAAGTAATTGAAGAAGTACAAAAGAAGTGCAGACATTTGCAAACTCGTAGTGCCTACAGTACTGGAAGATTGAAATGATTCGAGCCTTCCTTGATAGCAGAGAGACTGCAGTATTTTTCTGCTTATTCTTGCATTTTTGTTAGTAATTAAAAGAAAGCTGAATTCGACTTTACAAAATTCGTTCGTTGCAGAATGTCTGAGAAAGGGCGTAAGACATTCGATCAGATCGTAAAGAGTCTTTAGCACAGAACAAAGCGCAAGGACTATTAATCTCTCTCAAAATTATGCGAAATGATTTTTCAAGCAAGTACTAAGGACTAACGACCCATGGCAACAAATGACCAAACCACATCCCATAGCTGTGAAAAACTGTATTTTTGCGTTGTTCGATATGAGACGTTTTTTTTGCTATTTTATCTAGTGTCTCAGGCCCTGTTTCTAGCATTTTGCACACAACGGATTATTTTAAGGTCGAATTAACCTACATTTTCATTGCCCTTAAGCACACATACAAAATCACAAAAATACTTCAGTTTTCTGCTGTCAGCCATAACTCTATTCATTAAAATCCATCCAGTACTCTAGGTACTACGATCTTCAGATGTATGACCTTTTTAGCGCACCCGTTGGTTGAGAAAGTATGATATTTAATATTTCCAGCCAAGCCTTCTATCCAGTTAAGCCACGTTATCTTGTTGACTTGATAACAGGCTAAACTAAAAACGTCGTCAAAAGAGTCATACTCGTTTCAAAACACGATTTATATTGCATTAATTGTTTGTTTCCTCCTGATGATGTTTACAAACTTTTCGAAAACGACCAGCAATTTTTTACTGCAATCAGTATACTGGTTGTCTCAGCCATGCGTGTATGATTGTCTCAACCAGACTGTGCACCGACATTCATCTTTTGTTATATTCGACTTAGAAGCTTTGTCTTTGATTATTTATAGAAATCCTGAAATTGAAGCCAGCTCCCAACAATGGCACTGCTGGTAGCTTGTCATATCTACTGAAGACACCAACGAAAGACAATAAAAAGAAGATTCTTGGGGATGGAAATAATTTCTCCATGGATTGCAGTTTTCCAACTGATTTGACAAATGCTTTAAAGAACTGCTCCTATTGCACTTGCTGGTACTGCTCTGTAAGTCTACTTTTTGTGAAGCGAAAGATTTCTGATTATGTAATGATATCCGATTGGCGTTATGGTTGAGCGCAGAGTTGATTCAAGTTGAAGATGTCCAACGATTACCCTTCCATAGACGTTAACTTTCTTACTTTTGGAGACACTTACACATATTAACACTCATATGAAATTCCATGACGCATATTTTGGTTTAGTGTATCTTCCACTATTTGAAAGTTATTTTCTCAATTATCCAGAAATGCTATCTTCTGCCCACTTGTCAGTAGCCTTCTTAAGAACGAAGAACATTGCAATATCTTCGCATTTCATGAAATTTATTTATCTCCCTCAACTCTAAAGGAAACTTGTCTTCAGATCTTGTCTTGAACCAAATTATGATGTCTTTTGACAACTGCCCCCCCCCACCCCACCTTGTTATGCTTTCAACTGCATGCGTTGTTTTAGCCACAATAAGAAAGGAATCAAATGTTTTAGCCGAATTTTGCTCATGGCCCATGGCCGGAAACCATCAAAACCTCGTTTTCACGGACCAATCAGACGGTGAATAAGTGAGATAGACAAAAGAAACACGTGAAGATTTTTCTAAATTTTACCTGCCTCCATAAAATGCAACCAGGACAAAACAACTGCTTGAAATTTCCCGAATTTTTTCCAAGAAATCTACTCTCCATACGTTTGGGTATACAAGTTTGCCTGCCAATCAAAACATCTCCTGATTCCAAAGAGTTATGACTCCTCAAACTCACGACCTTTGTTTGTTTTCGACATTTCTGGGCTTCAAGCATTCTTATTACACAATTTATTCCTAGAAAGTCTTCTAAGATACACGAGAAACATCACTAATCCCATGAAGTCGATACCGTGGGTTTGGGGGTCATTTTCTTGCTTCGCAGATGAGCAAATTTGACCTGCTGTCTTTGGTGTTCGAAATATGGCCTAGCTCGAAAATGTGCTACATCGTGTTTTTGGCTCGGAAAGTTCAACTGTACCCACCACTTTTCGTTTGCTTGAGGCATCATGTAGTTCTGTTTATCTACCAGCGTGTGCTTGGTATCCATTCGACGATTTTGTTCCACAAATAATGCAGTAAACAGCATCGTAAATACCAATTGCTGTCTTTCTGAGCCCAAACACTGAACTATGATCACGAAATCACAACATGCGCTGCGCGTTGCGAGGCATGGGGAAGAGGCGGGAAGATGTCAAAACATCACGTGTCATGTCATACGTGCAGCGCGTGTTGTGCGATTCGTAATTTCGTGATCATAGATCAGTGTTTGGGCGCAGAAAGGCAGCAATTCATGTTTACGATGCTATTTACTGCATTATTTGTGGAAGAAAATCGTCAAATAGAGACCAAGCACAGTCTGGTAGATACACAGAACTACAGGATACCTCAAAAAAACAAAAAGAGGTGGGTACGGTTGAATTTTCTGAGCCAAGAACACGATGTAGCACATTCTAGAGCTAGGCCATATTTTGGACACCAAAGATAGCAGGTAAGATCTGCTCGTCTGCGGAGCAGGGAAAGGTCCCCAAGCCCACGTTATCGACTTTGTGGAAATCAGTGATGTTTCATATGTGTTTTAGAAGACGTTTTAGGAATGAATTGTGTACAAAGATTGCTGGAAGCCCAGAGATGCTAAGAATAAACAAAGGTCGTGAGTTTGATGCGTCATCATTCCTTGGAATCGGGAGATATTTTGACCGGCATCCAAACTTGGATACCCAAACGGATGGAGAGTTGATTTCTTCTAAAATAATTCGGGAAATTTCAAGCAGTTTTTGTCCTTGTTGCGTCTTATGAAGTTAGGTAAAATTCAGAAAAATCTTCATGCGTTTGTTTTGTCTTTCTCACTTATTTGCTATCTGATTGGTCTGTGAAAGGGAGGTTTTTGTGGTTTCCGGCCATGGGCCACGAGCAAAATTTTGCTGAAACATTTCATTCCTATCTTAGCCACAATGCTTGTTAAGTTTGTTTTTGTCGGGAAGATTGGACCATTTTGACATTTAGAAAATAGCTTCTGGGAAGAGCAATACTTTCTGGTAAAAGGCAGACATAAGTCTGGTAAATGGCTGCCACGTGGCTTTTACGTATAGTAAATCGAACTCTAAAAATCTATTGGTTTCAAATTAATGGTGCAAAATAAGGAAACAACTGCCTAAAGAATTTCTGAAAAGCGATTACAACTTTGCGACTCATTCTGTGATTTCGGGAGGACATGAATCATTAGGTGCACCCAAGCTATAGCAATATAAACGAAATTGTTTCTGCACCCTAGGTCATAAGTAGTGGTAGACTACCCCTATGAGCTTCATTTTTCTGCATTGAGTTGAATGGTCTTGTCTCCCGATTGACACTCATAACAATACAATTTCAAAGTAGGAAATACTTAGGTCATCTCTACGCCGATCGGTGTGCAACTTGTCAGACCATTACTTTCTTAATATTAATAATGTTAAATCTCATACATATTCTTAGTGTTTGATTGGCTGCTTAGCTCGAAGACGACATTGACGCGATGTTCAATTTTTGATTAAACGCTCGAAGGATAGAGCATTTTCGACTTTTCTTCAAACTTTTCGTCAGATCTTAGTCCCTGCCTAGAATATGTTTATTCGTGGGCCCTTAATCTGGAATGTTCTTTGTGAAGATATGCATTGCTGATTTAAGCGAATACAAGGGTACCCGTTATAAATCTAATTCATAGGTTGTAACCGAAGCAATATCACTTGCTCTAGTGGTTAACAGCCGTTTCTAGATTACCAAGAATTCAGGAGCACTCTTATGTTCCGTTCTGATGGTTGGTTGTTCTAGTCCCCGCCCTGGCAAACGTGCTCCCTTGAGCCAGGAGAGTTGTCAAACCTCTGCAATTTCAGGCTAATGAAGCCATAAGAAATTTGAAAAAAACCCAAATTTTTGGAATCAACTTTCACGAATCAACCAAAAAATGTGAAATTTCACGAGAATAAGCTTTCGCAAATTAAATCATTTTACAAAATTTTATAATTTCGCAAATTTTTCTTGACCCTTCAATGACTCTTCCAAATCTTCCATGCCAATGCTTGTTGGTGGCATAATTCTTAAGTTTTGCTGCTAAACAAAATAATATTGAATATTATGAAGATTAAAATCACTATGTGATGAAATGAACATTTGTTTCCATATTTTTGAAAATTTCGCAAGAATGAAATTTCGTGAGTTTCGCTTTAAGGAAATTTTGCGGAATCATCGTTCGCAAATTTTAGACAAAAACGCGGAAACCGCGAAGTTTCTTCCCTGAAAATACAACCTCGTTCCCAGGGTGTTCTTACGTCACACGCTGTTCACGAAGCCTAATGAACACCCTGGTACACTTCGATGAAATGCGCCCAGAATCTTGGTGCATTTGGAAGCCATTATGGATTTCACCGTTGGCTAGGCAACGCGAATCAACAGAATATCTCCGTTGCTCTAGCGCAAATTCTGCAGAGGTTAAGTTGAGAAATTGAAAACAAACACTTTGAGAACCTTATTTAAACCTTTTTGAAGGTATTTGAGCAGTAATCTTGGGTTGGTAAGTATGTTTAATGTGAAAATAGGCTCGATTTGTTTGGAGCGAAAATGGGCCTAAGTTGTAAATTTGAGAAACTTTCGCCGCAGCTTCAAAAATGAAATGCCTTGTTATTCTTCGAATTTTGGAAATAAATTGCAAATGATGGTCGGATTAGGTAAAGAAAATGGTTTTACGTTGAATTTTTACATGTCGTCGCTGTTTACCCAGCGCAAAACGGAGTATCGGCGCAAAATAGCGAACAGCCAATCAGATTGCCGAACGGCCTCTTGTACACTTACCTCACAGAAGTATTGCACCAACGAAAACAAAATGGTCGCCTAAAGTTTCTTGCAACTCAATCAACAAAATTTGTATGATAGAGTACCAGCATTTATAGGTTTCTCTACTGGGTGTTTCTGGACAGAAAATAATTGCTAATTCGTCTTCTCTTTGATTAAGGTAAAATGAAGTGTTATTTTTTTGATTTCTTTGATAAATTAGCAAAAACTTTGGAGCAACAATGAACAAGATTTTAGTAAAAAATCTAGAAGAGTAGGCCATGTCAAAACGAAGAATGAACAGATTTCTTAGATCAACGGTAACAAAATCTCGTTGTTTTCAAATCTGTACTCTGCAAACTTCATTGCCATGAAAACAGTTTCCCGCTTTGAATAGGGTAAAAGGCTAAAATTCAAGTAAACAAGGAGGAAGTCATTCAAGGTAAATGAACCATTGGTAAATAAATCATTCAAGGTATATAATAAATCATTGGTAAATAAATCATTTCAAGGTAAATAAATCATTCAAGTTGAAAATGTAGACCGAGCAAAATACCTGGGTGTGATAATCGATAAGAACTTAAATTGGGAAGAGCACATTAGCAATGTCCGTACCAAAGTGTCTCGTGCAATTGGGTTTCTGAAATACTCCAGGAAATTTTTACCTCAAAACACATTGAGTAAAATGTATTCCGGTATCGTTGAGCCCCATTTTCGGTTCTGTTGTTCGGTATGGGGGTGCTGCGGGGTGACCAAGCTGCAAACCTTACAAAAGTTGCAAAATAGAGCTGCTAGGATCGTTACGAAAAGCAATTTTGATACCCCTTCTATAGATTTGATACAAAGTTTAAATTGGCCTACTGTAAGCGACATCATTAGAGGCGAAACCGCAACTACAGTGTACAAATCGCTAAACGGTCTCGTCCCGGAGTACCTTTCCAGCTTGTTTGAAAAAAGGTCGACTCGAAATGTCAGGGAACTCAGAAACACCGAAACTGATCTTTCGATACCTTTACGAAAATCTAACAATGGGCAAAGGGCTATATCTTTTCGTGGACCTAAGCTTTGGAATACTCTTGAACTTGATGTTAAACAGGCACCATCTCTTGCCACCTTTAAGAGAAGAATCAAATCGTAAACTGGTAACGTTTGTGCCACGGCCCCCTGAAAAGCAGTTCTCATGGACTGACGGGGCTACCGTGCCTAAATAAATAAAAATGAATGAATGAATGAATGAACTTGAATCGATCTTAGAGGAAGTCATGTTGAAAAAAAAACAAGCTCCGGTCACTTTCAAGGTTTTAATCACATTCAAACTAAATTCGAGCGAGAGGATATTGTGAGGTATATCCAAATCAAGATATTTAATTTTCAACCACTTGCCTAAAGTTTCCCATCAACAAAATTAATCCTAATATGATAAAAGTAGTGTCAAGCATATTCTTACCTTGGAATGTCTTCTTTCAGTTTCACCTCTGTTTTATAGCCAGGTCGCATTCCTCACGGAAAACTTTTGTCATAGCGATAAAGTTTGTAGAATCCAGATTTGAAAATTGCGAAGTTTTGTGATCTTTGCTCTAAGAAATCTATTCATTCTTCGTTTTGTTATGGTCTGGTCCTCCAATTATCCAGCCAAAATCCTGTTCAATGTTGTCCTCAGGTTTTTGTTAATTTAACAAGGAAAGCAACAAAACAACATTTCATTTTACTGTTAAATCAAAGTAGACAAACAAACAATTATTTTCCCGCCAAAACACCCGGCAGGGAAACCCTTAAAATGATGATGCTTTTGTTATGCAAATTTTGTTGCTTGAGTTACATGACATTTTTGGCCGCCATTTTGGATACAGTGGTGCAATACTTACGTGAGGTAAGTGTATCCCAGAGTAGAGGTAGAGCAACGAACTCACTCTGGGGACGAGATTGCTGAAAATAAACAATGATACGAAGCATTGCATTTGTCAATAGCTTCCGATTTCAGATCGCTAGTTATCATTTAGCTCTTTGTTTTCTGGGTCACCCGGTATGTTTTGCCGTTTCCCACGAACTTGACTTAAGACTGAAAACAATGGCACTGTATAACAAAGTAGCTCTGATTTGTTCCAGTATGATATCTACAAGAATCTTACGACATACAGAATGCACCTTAATCTATCCAAGGACGACGGTAAGTTAGTAATTGATTGTTGATCTCTTTCCTCATTTTTTCGATACTACTGAGGTCTCTTCTGATAACTTAACGCTTGCATAAGGACATTTAAAATCTCAATCTCCTTATCATGATTTCGCTGTTAATTATGGAGATCGTTCTATCTATTTCTACGGCTACCTAGGTTGGTTTTCAATTAAACTGGCAAAATTTTCAGATTCCTACAATCATCTGTTGTGCCTGTCACCTGGTAATATTCGGGATACTATTAGTAAAAGTCTGATGAATTCTTTCCAGAGGAGCCAGACGCCCGTCCAAGTGCTACACGTAGAGAAATCTTAAGAAAAACAGTTAAGATCATTTGGTTGATATAAAGCTTAGGTTCATGCATTCCACTCCTTGAAAATGAAATTGCAACCACGCAAGAATATTGAAAATATCAGTCCATTATACCGATCTTACCACTCAACCGTAGTATGGATTACCATGTAGCTAAAGTAAAACATAATGACCAAGTGCCCTTCCACCAAAACTACTAACCTTTGACCAATATCGTGTGTAGTTATATGTAGTTAGGTAACGTAGCTGTGTTGTAGTGTGAGTATCGTGTATCGTCACGGGCGAAGCCTTTTTGGAGATTAATATTGTAGATTGTAGATTGTAGAACTTTCAATTACTTGTGGCTGAGATGTACAAAACTTGCAATGACCTGAATCCTTCCTTCATGCAGGAAATTTTCTGTCAAATGAAAGTCATTACATATTGCGTAACAATAACGTATTCATTCAACCTAGTAGGGCGAGATCGGTAGGTAATGGCACAGAAAGCGTCAGATTTAAAGGTCCATAACCATGGCAAATGTTATTGCAAACAATACGAAACTCAAGATCCCCTGCACAGTTTAAAGCAACTATTAGAAATTGGAAGGGAGAAAATTGTCCCTACAAGCTACGTCGCACTTCCATTCCGAACTTGGGTTTTTTTAAGGCGTTTTTAGAAATTTGTCTTATTGCATACTTTGATGAATTGCAAACAGTTCAAATGATTTTATATCTTTTATCTCCACTTTGTAATATATTTTTAGCATTGGAATTAACTAGGTAAATATTTTAGCTATCAGTTATTCTTTGCGAACGAAAAAGCTATTGACAGTAATAGTAATAATAATAATGATAATAAATAAACTAAAAGCACAATCTAAAAATAACAGAAAAATGAAATAAGAAAACACACCTGTGATTTGCCAAATACGTTTCGATTAAAAAATCTTCGTCAGTTTGCTTTACAAACGGGGACAGCCAGGTTGTTATACATTGTAAACAAAATTACCATAAAATTAACATTAAATCAAAATTAGAATACCCTTGATACATCTCAAAACTATGAACTTACAATAATACATACTTTTTCAACGTAAACAAAATTAACATACACTCAAGACTGGTTCACACTAGGTCCCCCGGGCCGCCAGGACCACGCAAAGAAACCCGAATGACAAAGAGATTGAGTTTGAGTCCTTTGTCTATCAGGTCCCTCCGCACGACCCCAAAGAACCAAAAGACCCAGCGCGAACCAGGCTTTACGATAAAAATAAGATTAAAATACTCCAGACACATTCAAAACCATAAGGTTACCATAATACAGCCTATCTTGTTTATTTTTTTGTTTCGTTTCTTAACCGACATGGGATTGAGAGTGTTCACCGTAGCAGTATCCTAATTTCCAAGGGAAACAGAAAGAGATGCCAGCCAGTAACCCTCCAAGGATTTGCTTAATTTGCTAAATCCCGAATGGCCCGATGGGGAATTCCACCCCAACACCACGTGCAAACTGCACGAAGTTAACCGCCCAGCATCTCCTTCCACTCCCTCGGGATCTAAGTGCAAAAGGTAGAAGGATTAGGCGCTCCACAAGCAAACAAATCCAACTCAATATCCGCTACCCTTTCATTAAGGCCCTTAGGAGAAAATACACCCAATTTATATTGCCAAAAAAGCTCCTTTCTGCGAAGCGTATACGCATCACCTGCACTATCGATGATGCTTATTTTAGCAGAAAATTCACCCCGATGATCTTGTTCAAAAAAGTGAGAGAAAAAGCTTGCCTGTGGAACAGGCTTACCCGTATGCAGATTACCACTGAGACGCTTTTGTTTGTAGGTCCGAAAATACGATTTATAGACGTTAAATCTCTGGCGAAATTTAGTCTTCGTACTACCTACATACTTTTTATTGCAACATGTGCATTGCAGCAAGTAGACCACATTCTCCGAGTTGCAATCATACGCCCCCGAAAAGTTCCTAAAATACCGAGAATCGTCCGCATTGTAAAACATTGACCCCTCTTGCATCATCGGGCATATTTGGCACCTTCTACCATTGCACTTCTGTGTACCTTTTTCTACCAGCTCCTCATTTTCCGGTTGTAATTTTGCCCGAACCAAGGTATCTTTAAAGTTTTTGGCCCTTCTAAACGAGACGAAAAGTTTTCCCGAAAAAATCCTGCGATGTTCACGATCCACAAGAAGAATGTTTTCACATTTCCGCAAGATCTCATGAACCTCATTAAGTGCAGGATGAAAAGTAAGAACAAGAGATATCCTCGTGCCATCCTTAGATTTTGATTCCCTATTTAAAAGGGGATCCCTTTGTAAACCTTTGACCCTCTCCAACTGAGTGTCGATCTCCCCACCCTTATATCCCCGATCCATAAGCCAAGACTTTAAATTAGCCAAATGTTCCTTAAACGAAGAATCCTCTGAACAAATACGCCGAATACGAAGGGCTTGTCCGTAAGGTATACCCTTTTTAGTATGATAAGGATGGCAGGAGGAACGATAGAGGAGCTGATGGGTGTCCGTTGGTTTAGCGTATAAATCAGTAACAAGAGTGTTGTTTTCTTAATAACCCTTGTATCTAAAAAATTGATGCTTTCCCTAGACCATTCCGCGGTAAATTTGATCGAATGGTGTGATGCATTCAAGTAGTCAATAAACTTTTGAAGCTCTTCTTCACCATGCGTCCAAATAAAAAATACGTCATCAATGTAACGCCACCATACACTAGGCTTACAATCATAAGAACGCAGAAGTTTTTCTTCCAAGTCCGCAAGAAAAAGAATAGAGTACGGTGGCGCACATTTAGTACCAATTGCTGTACCCCTTATTTGGTGGTAAAATCTCCCATTAAACTCAAGCATATTATTCTTATGAACTACTTCTCCTAAGTCCATTAAGGAATCTGTAGACACCGATAGATCTGCTCTGGAATCAAGAGCTTTTCGTAACGCTCCCAATCCCTCATCATGGGGTATGCTAGAATAAAGTGCAACCACATCAATTGTACACAAAATGGCATTCTCTGGAAGGTTACCTAAGGATTGTATCTTTTGCAAGGAATGATTTGTGTCCTTGATATAGGAGCGAACACTTTTTGACAGGGGTTGTAAATGAAAGTCCAAAATTCCGAAAAATTCTCTGTGTGGAAACCCGAATTGGAAATAACTGGCCTACCGGGGACACTATTAAGCCTTTTGTGTATCTTAGGCAAAAGGTAGAATCTACCAAGCTTTGGGTTATTGACCATTAGATATTCCAAAGTTTTATCGTCAACATCCCCTCGTTGTCTAATTCTACCCATTGCATGATCAATGACATTATGCAGAGTGTTAGAAGGATCGTTACCAAGGGGCAAATACACGGCAGGATCACCCAGTTGACTCTCTGCCTCCATGATGTAGTCTTCTCGGTCCCAGACAACTACCCCTGACCCCTTATCGGCCTCCTTGATAACGATCGTTCTGTCAGACGATCGTTCTGTCAGTGTTCTGTCAGTAATGATAATAATTTGATGCATTTATTTTCAATAGCGCAAAAGTCATTAAACACACATTTACCATGGGGCACACCAAAGGGAGGAGCTGGCAAGCAAGGATGCATCTTGACTCAAAAGCATTATATCATTGGTTACAGTGGATATTTGCATATCCCACTTTGGGTTGCATACAAGATGACTGCCACAGTAAGATTTAAAACTGGAAGTGTATTCTCATCTTGATAATTTGGTTTTTTCATTCAGTCTTATGCCTTCTCTCGACTTGGCCTAATTTCCACCAATGCCAAACCGATTTCAGACTGTCTTTTGCGCCTCTGTATTCGTCAGTTCCTTCGCCGTGATGTAGTTTGATGCAAACATCCATCACAGGGAAACCAGAATTTATTGGTAATGACTAAAAAGAATAAATAATGAAAAATAGAGAACGATTAGTTACATATTTGTCCTCCACGGGAGACTATCTTCTGCTGCGAAAACATTTTGTCGAAGTACGAAGGAGTGTAACGCTGCGGGGAATGAGTGCGAAGGAAGAGGAAAAGCGAAGAAAGGAAGAGAAAGGTTTCTTCTTCCTTTCTTCGCTTTTCCTCCTCCTTCGCGCTCATCCCCCGCAGCGTTACTCTCATTTGCGGTTTGGCAAAATGTTTTCGCAGCAGATATTTCGCCGCAGAGGACAAGTATGAAATTAATTATTATCTGTTTTCGTTATTCATTCTTTTTTATATTCATTGCCAACAAATCCTGGTTTCCCCTTACACTACATTACATAAGTTCCTCTAACTTACGCTTGTTGTTGCTGTTGTTATCGCTTCAGTTGAGGGACTTATGTCCTTACGCTACAAAACAGGGACTGATTCGGCCAAGTCCGCCGCGTTCACGGTGCGACCAATCGGATCGCGATTTTCTTAATACGGTAAGACCACGTGCCAATTCTTAGTGTTTGATTGGCTGATTAGTTCATTTTTGACTTTTCGAAGCGAAGCGACGTTCGAAGTGACCTTCGAAGAGACGTTCGACTTTTCTCTCGACGTTTGTAGAATGGACGATGTTCGATGTTTCTTCTGATTGTTTGTAAGATTTTAGTCCCTGTTTAGAATCCGTTTGGTCGTGAGTCATTTGTATGAGTGAAATTAAAACATCAGATTATAAATGTTGAACGAATACAAGGAATCACGTCGTCAGTCTAGTTTCCCTTTGCTTCCATTGTAAAAATATATGGGCAAGGAACGAATATGTACAGTCTGTATCGAAACTTTTCACAGGATTGCTTTTCATTTCTTGAAGTCTCTAAAAAATGTCACCTTACACTGTTAGCTCCATGCACAACTTATACCACAATGCAATGAATACGTAATCAGACCTCACCATGAATAGATATCTGAATCAAAATCATGCCGGGAAACAAGCCACGAAAGCGATTAATGTTCCATAACTAAAAGTATGTAACAGAAATGAAGAACATATTAACAAATAAAGTACTTTTGAATGTATCGTTAACTAAAAAGACGTCTGTCGTGTAACTGATTGGTTCCTGAAAACAATGGAATCCCGTTGCTGTATACTCATTCGATGCATTCTTCTGAAGTACAAAATAAATGACACTTTTTGCGCAACTGCACGATCCAGTTGTTTTTAGGAGCCAGCCAGGTATATATTAATCATATTGCAAATCATATTTGTCACTAATCAATGAAACACCCAATTCTAGTTTTACTGAAGGCTCAATCCAGTTCTCATTGTTTTATCATCTATTTTTTGATGCTTCATTTGACTGAGAAAAGTAAAAGTTCCTTTTAACATTTCTCCACTCAAGTTTTGTTACTGTCGCATAGCACTAATTTCATGTTTGTGCACTGCTTAGACAGTGTACCCTCGCTGCCAAAGTCCTTTCATCATTCAATGCCAGACAACTTCATTCAATCTCATTATGAGCAATTTCTACTACAGGGTGTCCCAGAAAATTTGTGCCCCGTTTGCCTGAATATTGCGACAAAGCGGCAAAAGGTCCTCACCATACTTTTACTTGATATTGCTCTTCAGATGTTCAATTAAAGTTTGCTACCATCCCCGTAAAAATCCGTTGAAAAATGATGGAGCTATGACGTTCAGAAGGCCAAATTTACCTGATGACTGAAACCAGCGGTCGGCCATTTTGTTTTACTATTTTGCAACTTCATGGATGAGCTGAAACAGTAACTTCTAATTTCATAGCTCTCGCGAAAGTTTCAGTAATCATCAGAGAGTTCAGCTATTTCGTACCCCACGACCCTTGATTGAATGTCAAAAGGAAGACAAGGGCCCCAAGGTGGTAAACAACCAGACCGTAATGACAAACTTAATGTCACGTTTTGTTTGCAGGTGTGAGGAGTGTCTGAACCAACTATTTAGTTTATTGATCAGTTGAAATATATTTTTGTCGAAACCTTTGATGTTTTACTGCCTTGGGAATTCTTATCTTCATTTTTGTATTCCATCAAAGATCGTGGGGTACAAAATAGTTGAACTCTCTGATGATTATTGGAATTTTCGTGAGAGCTATGACATTAGAAGCTGCTATTTCAGTTCATCCATGAAGCTGTTTATCGTTGCAAAATAGTGAGATAAAATGGCCGACCGCTGGTTTCAGTCAACAGGCAAATTTGGTCTTCTGAAAGTCATAGCTCCATCATTTTTCAACGGATTTTCACGTGGACAGTGGCAAACTTTAATTGAACATCTGAAGAGCAACATCATGGAAAAAGTTAGTGAGAATCTTTTGTTGCTTTGTCGCAATCTTCAGGCAAACGGGGCACAATTTTTCTGGGACACCCTGTACTGTACATTTCATCAGAAGCAAGACAACAAACCATTATTAAACGAAAATGTTGAATTTGACCTTCTGATCTCATATTGTAGTATACTGGCAATCTTTTGTATCTTCTTGCAGCAACTAAATACCAACATTCCAAGGAAAAATTGTTTCAGAAGAGATATTCGTCTATCCAATGAGCAGTCATCATATTGTTCTGATTATTCGAGATCTGGTTACGACAGAGGTCACATGGCACCAAATGGTAATTTTCATCCTTCTCTGCATGATTTGCTTCTGATCCATAATGTCCAACCGGCGAAGTTATTGATATTCAACAGTTCTTGAAATTTGACAACAGGATGGAGCAGCTACTTCAGAAGAATGGGCTTTCTTTGGTTGAGACTTTGCGAAAAAGAAAAGCAAGAATTTTTGCTAATTAACTTTCGCGAATCGACCAAAATGGGTAATTTCATTGGGATAAACTTTCGCTAATTAGATTTCTAACCAGATTTTGTAACGCCCAAATGTTCCTTAACTCCTCGATGATTCTTTGGAGTCTTCTATTTCCTATGCTTAGTGGTAGCATAGTTCGAAAGGATTCTTCTTAAGCAAGATCATATTGAATAATGAGATGAGGAATATCAATATTTGATGAAATGGATACTGAATCCCATATTATAGGAAATCTCGCGAGAATAACCTTGATGAATATTGGCCAAAACGCGAAAGTTTCTTCCCGTGAAAGTTCTTACCGTAAAATGATCACGAGTTGCTTCTGCCCGTTAGTTCAGTCACGTAAAAGGGCCTGTTGCTTGATTTTGCAGATAAATATATAGATTTTAAAGAGTAATCATTACTTTAAATTAAATTCATATCTTAACCTGGTGAAAAAAGTTATTTTCTACCGAGGGACGTTTTTTGCCCCCCCTAATTATCTTCGCAAGTATAATAGCTATGACAATAAAACTTGCACTGTGTCACATGCACTGTGTCATAATTGAGCAAAAGAGAATCAATCCAGAAATAGTGTCAATTTAGCTATAGTCACGTCATTGGTTGCTATGTAACCAAGAACACAGCTGATTTGGTCAAAACTGAACTATAAGCAAAAAGAATAGATTTCTATTCAATGACTCGTTGAAATAGGCTAAAAACTATCAAACTACTTACTTGAAAGTCAATAGTTTCATCAAATAGTTTCATATAAATGCTTGTGGTTTTTTATCAATTAACCAATTAAATAAGGACTATTTGAATCAATGCAAAGTTGTTTGCTCAATGATAATGATTAAACATCTTCAGTTTTGCATTTATTGGGTGAAATCATGTAATGTTATCAATATTTTAAATGATCACGTGGTTTTCATACAAAAGTTACTACCTACTTCATTAAAAATATGACATCATAAATATTTATGACGTGATAGAAATCATAATTTGCAAATGTCAACAAATATAGATTAGTTAAATGTCAAATGAAAGTACGCATTGAGATAAATCGAGTGGCTTATGTATTAATGAGATTCAACACAAATGAAAGAAGTTAGAGCTGTTTTAATGATTTGCTTTGCAACCACTCTCCAAGTATGGGCCTCTAGTGGTCATGTGGCTAAAAAATAGGCATTGAAATCTTTGTTTTCTGATTGCCAAGAAAAAGTTTGATAAAAGTTTCGAAGTTTCACCGTTATAGCTATCATCGTTTAGTAGCTATTAAAAAAGTTCGGGAGGGTGGGGCAAAAATTGCCCCCCAGTTAAAATAAGGTTAATGATACCCATTTCCATCCTATACGACTGCTCTGCTTATTTCTTCATTTTGAATTTCCATATTGTTTTTTGCGTGTCATCAGTGTCACCTAAGAATGTCCTTCTGGACATTTGCCACCGTATTTCTGTTGTGCTATCTTTACACACTTTTTGGAGTTCATTTCTACCCACCCTTTGATATACTGCTTGTCCTAGTAACTCGGGGCCAGGCCTATCCTCACGTTTGATTCACGCTTCCCCCCAACAAATTTGATATTCCTTACGGTATGAACACAATATCTCGTCTCCCTTTGTTCTTGTTCTAATATTTCCATCAATTCTCCTTGTTTTTTACATCTGGTAAGACTTCTTTCATGGACATATGTTGTTTTCAGGATATTTTCAACAATAGTCTGAAAGTCCACACCTTTTTGTGTAGTTTCTGAATGTCGACAATGCTTTGTAAAATTCTGTCCCATTTACTTGTTACTTCACGATGACGTTTATAGGAACTTTTAAGCATTGTAGGAGTCAAGTTAAACAGAAGATATACAATTAAAAAGATGTGCAATGCTTGAATTAACGCCAATCGATGCAGGATGTTTCCCTTAAAACATATTTAAAATCTGCTAAAATTCGCTTTTATGGAAAGTTTCTGAGAATGTTGCTTTATACTTCTTTGAAACCCGAAAGAATTAGGTAAATTTTTAATTTCATAAAATCACATATAATGATGACAAAGATATTGATGGGTGCATTGTGAAGATGTACTGCTTTTGTCTTTTTTGGCTAATTCTATGAGTGACACTGAGACTTACACAAAGCGTTTACTTGGTCAATTCAAGGACGAACTATGGAAAGTTAACTTTGATTCCCTCGTGGAGATCAATCATCGCTCTCTCAAAATTATGGCTCAATAATCACGCCTTTGAAAAGGAAAAGACTATATATCTTAAAGGTAATGTGTCCATGTAAGTACAGCTGTGTATACACACAGTAGCGTGCTGTGATTGGTAGAAGTTAGGCCTGGTTCAGACGTCGAACTTTTCATGCGCCGAACTTAATGCAGCGAATTAAGTTCATGAAAAGTACGACGTCTGAATCAAATTGGTTCTGTACTTATCATTAAGGTCGACCTAATCATTAAGTTCGACCGATCCGGTCGTACTTAATGCAATAAGTACGGTTTCAATTCAAACGTCGAACTTTTCATGCGCCGAACTAAATGCATAGGTTATGCTAATGTAGCAACTATTATCCACCTTGACGCAGGCTATTGTTTCCAGTTCTCCCTTCGACAATGCTCGAAAAGTGTGTGCAAAATTCTTGGAAGTTTATTGTTGGATTTGTAAATGGCGTCGTCGTCTGATACGTCTGACAGAAACGTTGTTGAATCTTTGTACAACTTGCCTTAAACTAACGAAGTATTCCTGGATCAGTTGTCCAACAATGGTTTGCAATAAATGTTACTTTTCGAAAACGGTGAGGAGCCTGACGGTTGGGTGACTCGAAAATCAGTTGGCTACTGCAGACTTCGCTACGACGAAAGGCAGACAGCAACATCCCATCGGAAGAGCCAAGGTCACCAACTCCTCCACAAACATCAAGAAAAAGCTACTTACCCGTTCCTCTATCTAACTTTATACTTTTAATTCTCATTGTTGGTAACTCAATGCATCTCTTTTTCCCATCCCTTTAATTTAAACTTAGCAGATATTCCGTCGCTTAGGCCTAACAATGTTTGCATCAACCGAACTTTGAGTAGGCCCTCACTCAGAGATAGAAGCCACGGCGGGTATGCCCTCTGTCTCCTCTCCATTTTTAGTAAAATCAGGAGAGGTTATAATTCAACAAATAACGAATTTCAAACTATTTTGGGACAATATGAAGCCAGCCAAACATTTACAAAATTTTATTTGGCGCCTTCAAGCCTGATTCGAAACTCCGCGGGGCAAAAATTGTTTTCCATCTCTCCAGCTTTTCTTGCTCACGAAAAATGTTCTGGAAACTTTTTTTACATAGTTTTGTTTTTAAACAGAAAACATAAATCTCGGTGATGAAGGTGGTGAAATTGAGGGTGACACTGATCATGAAGCTGCAGAACAATAAGTTCGGCACATGAAAAATGCGACGTCTGAATCAAACGGGGATGGTCATGAAATCCATTGTTTTCGCAGAGATATTTGTACATTTTTATATAAAAAGTTCGATTGAGTGACATTGGAGATTCTATCACTATTATGAACATTCGAAAATTCTACAAAATGTATAAAATATCGTTCGATCCAGATTCTTTTTTCGAATAGCTAAGGCTCAGCACATGACCTTCTTCTGCACGAAAACCAAACGAATGAATTATTGGCAGCCAATAATTCGTGTTTTCTTTATATAGCGACAGTAAGACTTTAACTGATCACATGCAAATTAAAAGTTAAATTTCATAACGAGGCTTCCTGACGAAGTTCAGTTCGGGAAAAGCAACCGCAAGTAAGTGAGAAGTCTGTTTGTATTTAAACTCGCTGTCGCAAAATTGTATTTGCTTGAGTGATCACATGAAATTTCACGTGAAATTGGCATGCCCCCCGCAGAGCTGCTGTACTTACATGGACACATTACCTTTAAGGTCATACTTTATTGAAAGTTCAATTCAACATCACAATATTGAAGTCACTTCAATAGTCAACTCTTTTTGCATGAACTCATTTTGTTTACCTTGATATATTTTTCAGGTGATTTCAACTTTGATCGGTTTGCAGAGCAAGATACATACATTTTGAGCAACATTGCACCACAGAACAAATATTTCAACAGGAATCCAGGTATAAAATTTTTGGCTTTGGACATAATCTTTTCATCTATCTGTTTTAGACTTCAATTTTTGTTTGATCCAGAAAAGATTCAGATAACGTGTTCTTTTTTATCTCTTCATATTTCGTTTGTATA
Source organism: Aurelia sp. 3 sensu Dawson et al. (2005) (assembly GCA_964020215.1). Taxonomy (NCBI): domain Eukaryota; kingdom Metazoa; phylum Cnidaria; class Scyphozoa; order Semaeostomeae; family Ulmaridae; genus Aurelia; species Aurelia sp. 3 sensu Dawson et al. (2005). The sequence continues at coordinate 12,708,729 of OZ026580.1, read as the reverse complement.
GGCGGTAGCCGGAATGTACTTTCATCAATGATGCACCGATCATGGCCTGTAGGAAACTCTTAATCATAAATTAGATCTATGCATGATACATCAAGTCCTCTTATTTTCTTTCGTTTCTGGCATATCAAGACATTTAGTACCAATTCAAATTCCCGTGCATGACTGATTGACGTGACCTAGAACAATAATGCACTCAAAAGGAGACTTCTACATACTCCCACCTGAATGGCATAATTACTCTAGGTCACGTCAATCTGCCAAGTTTGGGAGTTAAAATCCTACTACAGTGATGTTTCAGAAGGAATCCCAGCTCATTGGATCAAATGAAAACTCCTGCATACTCCACTTCAGTGGCATAATCGCCTTAAGCCACGTCAATCAGCAAAGCGTGGGATTAAAATTGTTGATGGACATCTTGATATCTTGATATGTCGGAAACGAATTGAAATAAGAAGATTCGATGTATCATGCACAAACCTTGCTTCTAATTAAGAATTTCCTACAGCACGTGCATTGCCTTCATTGAATTATCAACTAGTTTTATCTTATACTTATGTTTTTCATCCCTTGTTTCCCTGCGTTCTTCGATTTGCTGATATCACTTGGTCACGAGGAACCTCGCACCTTGACCAAGGAACGCAGGGAAACAAGGGACGAAATGGCATCAGTCTAGTTTTATCTAGTAATATTTTAACTACTTTTAACTAGTAGTATTAGAGGTATCGTTTTAAAGATCCTTTCCCCATATCATTCCTCACTTATTTCCATCTGTATTTCAATTGTTTCGTCAATAATTCTCAGAGGGTGGAGATGACCTACAGTGTGAAGCTTGTAATAATTGCGTAATCGAACCAGTACTGATCATATCTGATTTCAATTCCAGGCTTATGGTTCAAAGCGGAAGGACTTTTTCGTGAATGGGCACAGGAGTATGGAACAGTTTATGTCATGTCAGGCTCCATATTTGACGATAACAGCGATGGATTGCGAGATAAAGATGAAAACCCAAAACGGTAAAGCAGTAGTATGTATTTTACTTTTCAAACTTACTTGAAATTCGGGAAAGTTTTTTCTGCGAAATTTCTGAAAATATGACATTCGCTAAGGTTTATTCTCGTGACGTTTCGAAATTATAGGATCAGATATTCATAAGATCAAATATTGGTATGCCTCCTGATAAAGTGAATCGAACTTAAATATTTGCTTATTCAATAAGACCCCTCTCAAACTATGTCGCAAACTATACTATCAATAAGCAATTGTATGGAAGATTCAGAAGAGTCATGGACGAGTCGATTAACATTTCGGACATTGCAGAATTTGATACGGCAAGTATTCCGTGAAAACGCGTTCCCTCCAAATTTCCCATTCGATGCGATTAGCGAAAACCGATGCCAAAAATCTTGCATCTGTTTTTAACTCGCGAAAGTTTCTTCCCATGAAAATATTCCCCTTATGTCAAAGTAGTCATGGGAATCAAGAATTGTGTCTCTCATCGACAGATCATTTTAACTAAAATAAAGTGCTTGATGCTAAAAAGTTCTTGGTAAACGTCTCTTGGTCGTTATAACCAAGTTTGGTAGAAAAATGCACTGGGAACACAGCACTTTGATTACATTTTGGGAAAACGACTAAAACAACCAATACTATTCCTTGACAGGCTGCAACCGTCATCTGTAAGCACCATCTATTTACTCACTCTCGTTGCATTTATGGCTTGTACATCGCCTAAAATCTTTATTGAATTAGCAAAACTAGAGAAGACCTTGGAAAAGTTTCATATGACAATTTTGTCTTGTCAATCACAAGGGCAATTCAGTTGGCGTTCACGAGGTCATAGAAGCTGTCTAACTGTCTGCCTTGAAACCGGTTTGATGTACCTTTAGCCCTGTGAGAGATAGACTTCATTTTAAGCTTAGCAGCATCTGGAATCCAAAGGCAAAGACCTGTTTTGACGTATATCATGTGAATTATGTGATAAAAATCAATTGTCACTCCTAATGAACTAAAAGGGCATGCTGTTGCACAATGTGCTTCATGTTAATTAGTTTCAATTTATATGAACGCTAGCCAGTCAGATGCGCTATCGAAAACCATGAGTCAGCAGATTTCTTAATGTTTGCGTATACGCAAGTCTATTTTTTATTCATATAAATTATTACAATTACAATATTTCTACTATACAAATTCTAAATACTATACTTCACTACAGGGACGATACCATGGGTAGCGAAAGATAGTGACCACCCCATGGCCAATAAGGAGACACGCAACATTAAACTAACATACAACTACACTACTCACGGCTTAAACATAAGTGGATACTGTGCTAGATTCTTTGTGACGTTAGATGTCTGGTCAGGGTTTTGAAGAAATAAAATGTTTCTGACTGTGCTAAATGTTCTACCACTTTCCTATGTCTAAAATTTGTTATACTCCTGAAATGCGTCAATTCAGTCATAAATAACTCATCTAATGTACCCAAGCTAGATATTATTGGAAAGAAGATTGATTGTGCTTTCAAATTGTATGCATTTCATCTGTTCAAATGTCAGTTTAAATTTTCATTTCATCTGTTCAAATGTCGCCATTTTAAATTTCATAATGACTTGGTTGTGTTAATTTGAAACACCCTGCAGTAGGATTTCATGCTACAAAAATAACAGCAAACCGCAGCAAAAGAACTACTGTTAAAATGAAGGTAATATCTAGTCTTTCACTTCACACAGATGCCAATGGGCACTGCTTTAGTAGCAGTATATTAATTGCCTCTGTTATAACTTCACTCTGTTTCACTCAGCTGTTTTCACCCGGATCTTCCATGGATCAATGGTGCTTTTAGTACTTAGCTTATCTGTTTATATCATTTATTCGTTTCAGGTGGGTCAAGGACAAAAGAAACAGTGTCGCCATACCCAGTCACTTTTACAAGATAATAATGCGATGCAACGAGAATGCATCCAAAGATGGAATACCAGGCTGTAATGGTCGACTTGAAGCTTTATCATTTGTGTTTCCTCATAATGAAGAAAAAGACTGCAAGGTAATACCGGTAGTACCCAAGAGGTAGTCCTTTTTCGAAGATCACCAGAATCTGATTATGCTGCAAATCTTTAAAGTATGTTTCTGGCAGGTAGATCAAATACCACATTTTCCCAGTATTTGTAATAATGTATGACACGCAGCTCCCTTTAAGGCTGTCCGCTTTCAAGCATATTGTATAGCACATTGATGATTATCATATTAATTCCTTGACGTACATATAGCCTCTATTTAGTTTAGGCACTAGCAATAGTAAATACTAAATGCCCCGCCCCCAGCCTGTAGGTGGCTCTATAAGGCTTCCAAAAATACCATATTACACTACAGGAATGGTGAAGAAAATAATGTTGTTGATTTCTTCATAAATAAGTACTTGGGGTCTGATAGGCCTATAGGCTAGACCTATCATCATTTTATATATGCATGCGTTGTGGTGTTGACTTCGCCTAAATATGGAGGCCATTTGGGCTCAAGTGAAGTAAAATCAAACGCGAATCTACATAAATATTTCTTCTTTTCGCTTCTTATCTTTTCTGCAGCTTGACAACGCTATCGGCAGTGATCTGCATCCGCCATTTTGTCAACTTCGTGATCACAGTCCCTTTTCCAATCGGAGGTCAAAACCGGTTTAACCAGAAGCGACAAAAAAAACAGGTTTTTTCCGATGCATTGAGATGGTCTCGCCATATATATTCTTCACGCACGGAGTACCACTAAGCCCCGCTTCGGTGCGGGGCAATAAATGTCATAACGAAATTAGACCTTAAGGATTGTCTCGTAGCCATGATTTAAGATACTTAAGTTAAAGGAATTGAGTCCATATAAATAGTTGAGCGTTAACGCTGTCCTGAATTTTTGCTGACAAACCGCTGACGGCTCTTTGTTATCGCACAATAGTGCTAAAGTCATTAGCAGTGGAGACCAAAGACCTCTTAATCCTTGCATTATCCTGAGGAATTTCAATGGGGATTAAATGACAACTTTTGTCTCGTGATTGAAAATAAGTTGATATTGGTCATGAGAGCGCTATTTATACGGACTCGATGCCTTTAAGAAATACAGCTAAAAATTAGGTTTTTAAAGTTTATTTTTATTCCCTTCATGTATTGAAAACAAACATTTTATCATCTTTGAGTATATCTGAATCATTGTCAAAATGAGATCAAAACCAATGTTTTTGATAGATACCTTGATCGAGTTTTGGTCAATTGGCATCTCAGCCAATTAACACCTTCTTAGTGCAATATTGTGTAAGCATATTAATGACAGAGCGAAAGCGATGCGTGCCTGCGCACTAAAGTTTCGAAAATCGAAGGATGGAAGACAAAAACTCATGCGCTCGAAAGTCTGCTTAAGGAAAAGAGATTAAAGGACAAGTTCGGGGTTGGTATAATTGATGATTATGCAAGAGCTTGCACTGTCGTGAATGGTGTGTGGTACTTTTTCAAGTTTTTTCTCTTTTAATCTGCGAAAAAAAACATATTTCAATCTGCTAAGAAGTGCGAAATGACGTCATTTTCTATGACGTTACTTCATGTTAACCTGAACGAGGCTACCAAATGTGTTGATATTATATCACTCACATTGCTAGCCTCTTTATCGCGCCTTCGCACACTCGTACAAAATACAAATGGCGACGATATTTGGCCTAACTTACGAAGATTCATTAACCAATTTATGAAAGCTAGAGGTATCAAAACTTGGAGAGAACTCACGATTGGTGTTCAGGAATTGGTAAGGTTGCTTTTTAACAATAATTTTATCAACCCTGCGGACTTGTCCTTTAAATCTTTTCTATAGTAAATTGCTTCTTTTCGCCAATTCATGGAGGGAAAATATTGATAACATGGTACACACCTTGTTTAGTTTCTTTCATCTTTCTTTTAACAGCAAATATATTCATGTAAACAAAATCTCTTATGGAAAAATGAGAGCAATGAAGTGGCTGGTCACATCTCAGCAGCGCAGTCTCCAAAGTATTCACGTCACAAAATTCCAAAAGTTAAGGCCGTTTTGCAGTTGATAAGGGATTTTGTTCTTTCAACTTTCTCTTTGGGGATGCCTTCACCATATCTCAAGAGTTCTCATAAATCCATGATTGTTTTTGCTCGCAACACCAAGAGAAAATTGAAGTTTCATGATTTCGAACATTTTTAACGTCTTTGAAATTTCAGAAAAATTTTAATGCACATTAACAACCAGAGTTTGTCGAAATTATTTGAAATCACTAAGCAGTCATTGATTTCTTGTTTGAACCAGCATGAGCGATAGGACACCCAGTGTGTAGCAGTTTGAAATTTTTATCAGAAGCGAGTCACCTTAACTTAATGTTTTTTTGTGTTTTGAACTTATTTTAACTTGGTATTCAACCAACTTTCACTGTTTCATAACTTTGAAATTTTGCGGTAGTGAGCCACCTTAAGTGCAGAGCCACCTTACGAAATAATGAAAGGTGGTTGTATACCAAGTAAAAATATGTTCAAAACCAAAAAAAACATTAAATTAAGGTGGCTCGCTTCTGATATAAGTTTCAAACTGCTACACACTGGGTGTCCTATCGATCATGCTTGTTCAAACAAGAAATCAATGGTTGCTCATTGATTTCAAGTAATTTCGACAAACTCTGGTTGTAAATTTGCATTAATATTGTTGTGAAATTTCGAAGACGCTAAAGATTTTCGAAATTAATGAATATTCAACTTTCTCTTGGTGTTGCGAGCAAGAACAATCGTGGATTTATGAGAACTCTTGATATATGGTGAAGGCATCCCCAAAGAGCAAGTTGAAAGAATATAATCCCTTATCAACTGCAAAACGGCCTTAACTTTTGGACATTTGTGTCGTGAATATTTTGGAAGTTGAGCTGCTGAGATGTGACCAGCCACTTCATTGCCCTCATTTTTCCATAAGAGATGTTGTTTACATCAATATATTTGCTGTTAAAAGAAAGATGAAAGGAACTAAACAAGGTGTGTGCTATGTTATCAATATTTTCCCTCCATAAATTGGCGCAAAGAAACATTTTACGATAGAAAACATTCAATCTTTTTTCCTCCATCGGACTTTCAAGCGCATGGGTTGTCTTCCATCCTTCCATCCCTCGACTTTCGAAACTCACGTAAGTATGCAGGCGCGCATCGTTTCTGCTCTATCACCGCATTACATTAGGAAAAACTCGATTCAGATTGTCCGTCACACTCGGATGATAGTATCAACTTGAAAGGCCTTAGTGTGCTCAAAATGTAGTTTTTGTTTGTCTATTTCTGGTTGGTTTCTCATCCGCACTATTATTATCCATTCTATTTGAGTTTGAGTTGAATACAGATTGTTCCCTTGACTTTTCCACCATTCTCAGTTCACGATCCCATGTCTATGCAAGGAGCATGCAGAAATGATATCAACAAAGGTTATTTAACAGGCGAGGACAATAAGAACTGTTTGAAAAATGCTCCCTACCTTTAGCTTTGTTTACTTGAAAAGCTTAGTTCCCTTTTGGACCATCTTTGCAATGTTTTTGAATCGCATTGGTTACAGTTGGCTGCTATGATGGACAATTACCTAAAGCAATCGATAAAAACGAAGGTGTTCTGTTCATTTCTTCTGTCTTGCACCATTTTTAAGAAGCATTTGTCTGCTAGTATTGTTGATTTTTATTTGTACGCAATTTGACTAAATTGTTTGATTCAGCTCAACATGAAAGTGCTCCCTGCAGATAGGATCTCTTTTCAGTGCATTAATGTCCTGTCCTCTAACGGAGACGGGGCTTACTGCTGGTAAACGTTTGTGTTGCTGGCTTTTGCGAACTGACAAAAGACAAGGAAAAGCAACGACATAGGAATGGGACGAAAAAACTTAAATTCGCCATTGTATTCATTGGCTTTGCGTTCTTTCTCCACATGCAAGATTTTCAAATAAAAGATGCTATTGATAAACCAATAAGATCTCATCTTTTAACTCAAGTTATGCACTTTAAGGCGAAAAGTTCAAGAAATTTTTTAAATCTCACCAAGGAAGTTCTGTGTTTGACTGAGATAATACTTAACAGATATCGTATGAAGGCAAGATTTAAGATCTTGGAAGAAGTAAAATATCATCCTCGTCCAGGACATGCGAAATCGCCAAAAGCGTTAAACTTTCGAAAATTTTCATTCCTCGGCGTTATAAAACCACATCTCGTTGAAGATAGAAAGCTCGTTATAAGACAAAAATTCGAGAAAAGAGTAGTGACGAGTTAATCCAAATCTGACGACTCCCCCCGGCCCGTCCGCATCATTTCCTTGATTCTATGAAACTAGTTCTCAAGTAGTAACTGCATTATCACGCTTTTAAGAAATGCATTGTTTTGCTAGAACAAGCAGGTCAAGAGATATTCGAGTTTAGAACTGGGAAACTTTATCAGGGCACACTGTATAACAAATATGTTCCCATTATTGTTTTCATTGGCTGATATTTTTCATTTGATCTTAGCTTCATGACTGGAAAAAGCGAATGTTGTTGTACACAGCAAGCATTAGTGACATTGAAAAGCTGACTGGATCTGATTTGTTCCCAGACCTTCCGTATCCTTTTGCAGCTCGTTTTAAATCTCAACTGCCATCAAAGTTATGGCCTATACCAAATTCACTTTTATAACATGTAGCGAATTTTATCATTATGAGTTTATGAGTTAGAAATGATTGCTACCGATTGTAACAAGTGATTGTAATTGATAGCAGTGAAATGAACATATGTAATGCACCATGAAATTTAAGGCCTGGTTATATGAGTTAGGATGGTCCTACAAACAGGGGTGCCATGGCAAACAATGATATTGCATGTGACTGCGTAGAGTAATTCATCACAGGACTGCGAAGTAATTTGTCAGGCTAAATCGAATCATTGACACTATTTTGGCTTTGTACATTTGCGGTTAGAAACTTTGGAAGAGATCAGTTTCCAGTCTTGCCAAGCGATTGCGAGAGAAGAACGTCGTTGTTTCATCCCTTCGAAAAATGCCGTCTCTATTATACAGAAGCTGGATCCCAGCTGTCAGCCCCCCCCCCCGTGCCAAATACTCGTATTTTCTATTGACTAATAGATCTCGCCTAAAATTGTCCACCTCTGATAATAGGGCCAGCCCTGCCCATATAACGAGGCCCTAATTAGAATTGAACGATATTTTACTGTAAAGTAATTATGATTAGGTTTTATCCTGAATGAAACATATGCATATCAAATCTCATGTTTTTTGGCTATTTAGGAATATTTACCTTGAATGCATGGTAGCTTTTGACCAGTCTGTCGTAAATTTCATTTGGCATTCAAGGGTTAAGGATCGGCTTAGATGTCTTTGATGATTTTGATGGCCAAACTACCGAATTTTCACAGAAGAGTCTTGAATACCAATCTGGAATGTTCTGTTCACTCAGGAATCGTACAACTTCGTAACCGAAGTCCAATAGGAAAGAAGTCGACGACATATCTTGTAGCAGCACTTTGACTTCGAAAATGTTCAGGCACATTTTTTATAACTTTGCTGTTTCAGCATTAGATCGTCAAAAAGGTATTCAGATTGATCTTTTCACTCTCCGATACACCGAGGACAGCTTTTCCCGTGTCTTGCATCCAAAAAACATTTCCTCACATTCAATAACCATGGACAGTTTGAAATTTTTGCGGCCTTATTTCTTCAATAGTCTTCAAAACCGAAGATCGTTATCATATTATTTTATTATTTTCACTATCTGGTGAGTCAGAAAAAAGTTAACACATCTGGGAGTACAAAATGCGAGGTCGACATTCTACTGAATCGTGGTTAATCTATCAGTCATAGGCTAACTTACATGTGAAAATTTCGCTTGATGAAATCACTCATCTGTTGGACCCAAAAATTATGTAAATGCTGGTAAGAGTTTAATGTTGGAGCGAGAATTCCACGTTCCATTCCGCCCCGTGACTGATTTTTGATTGAAGTATGCATTATTTTTGTGAAACTCACAAGTGTATTTCATCTAAATGTCAATTGCTAGTAAATCATCAAACATCGAGCTCTCGTTTTGATACAAACCCCTGTAAATGTCAATTGCTAGTAAATCATCAAACATCGAACTCTCGTTTTGATACAAACACCTTTCTAGTATTCTTGTAATTTCGGTATCTACTGTTGGCAGATATTCCCAGGGAGGACTCCCTATTTGTAATTGATGGGGGGTCAGACATCTTTTAGGTTTGTAAAACGTTGTCTAGTATACCTTTGGGTACGCGATTTGGAGTACTATTGGTATATTTTTGGGGTTGCTGATGAGAAAATTTAACAAGGTGAGTGCTAGGCTGAGTTTTTCACCAAAATATTGCAGGCCAGTAGCCGAAAATGCTATAAAACCTTTAATTTTCATGTACCATGAAGGTATGAGTATATTTTTGGGGTCTACAAATGTCCTAATTTCAGTATATTTTTGGGTCGAGTATATTTATTTTTTAGGGTCTAAAATGTCCTAAATTTAGTATATTTTTGGGTTTTTCAAAAATATACTGTGTCAAACACCCCGTCACATACCAAGAGAAGTCCCCCTGGGGGGGGGGGGAATATTACCTAACAAAATTTTCACAACGAAGTTTGCATCCGACCAATAGATTAAAATTTCAGTTTTGAATTTCGGACGCCAAGAAAAGTTAAATTTTTTATTCACCCGGTACATTTTCTACAGGGTGTCCCAAATGAAGCTGATGAAGCTGTTAGCCGTTTGTTTGAACATTGAAAAATTACAATGAAATGAACGTAGCCCTGCCCCGAAAGACCTAAAATCAATTCAGAGACCAACATCTTGCAAATTTGCTGAAAATTCACTGAGCTAAGAGCTTCTAAGTATAATTTTTTGCTACAGATGAAACGTGAGATTCCTTATGACTCGATATGCTAAACAGCTCCCAAAACCAACTTGAAGGAAGGTAATTTTTTAGTAGCCCGTGTCAACATCAGAGCGAACCAAATAGGACTTTAAAAGTGATTTAACTTCCGTAATATCTAACAAAATCTAAGCGAAAGAGGAAAGCACTGCGATGGGTCAACTTTGTGATTGGAATTGAAATTGAAATTACGACTATTTTTGAAATTTTAATTTCTTGCTTCAAGTGGCTGACATCAGATTTCAAAGTAGCTGAAATTTTGATCCTAGACCCAATATTTTTATAGTTATATTAGACGAAAAATTTCTGAAATATGCCTAGTAATAATTGTTCCGATGACCTCTCGAAGTCTCGACCACTATATTAGCATCATCATCTTATCAAACATGACAAAAACATGTTTTTAAGCTCAAGTCATCATAATGGATTCTTTGCCCCAAGCCCCCCTAAATCTAAAAATTTTCAAACTTCCAAGCAAACTTTTTTGAATCAAATCTGTGCAGTATTACCTTCCTATGAGCTCACAACGACTATGATGGCATTAATTTTTGAAAAGAAATTCGTGAATTATTGTTCAAACAGCATAAAGCTAAAGCCCACTTTGCATTCCCGATTTTATCTTTCTGGGACATGTTGTGACAACATGGTTGATGGCTGTTGCAGTGTCTAGAGTGACTCTTGTTTGAAACCGAACAGCTGATACAAACTAGTAATGTGTTTTACGTTGTTATCCAATGACAAACCACTCGATCGTTGGCAAGATCACAATCCGTGTCTCCGCGGAGAATAATTTTTTGCCCTCCTTCTTTACAAGAGCTTTTTCCGGCTCATCAGTTCGTCACTTACGGGTCTTGGAGATATCTCCACACAGAGTGGTCCTAGTTCCTCAGAACGCACATCGACCCTGTCATGGAATCTCTGGCTTCATTTTGATGGAGCATCTAACTTAAAGTGAGATACCTCCACAATTACAGCTTCTGTCAAGACGGAGTTGCTGATTGAAATTTCAGTCAACTCTTTTGAAATAGAATCATCGAGTTTAGTTTCATTATGGGCAAGAATGTGAATTGCCCGGTCATTTAAAGCAACTTAATTTCATCGTGGTGACTACGCAGACTGTTGATTTTCAGGGATGCAATTATCATACCCCTCTGAAAACCAAGATGCTGATGAGACCCATTCGATTCAGTATTACGATCACCAGCCTCCTCCCTAAATGGTTCACTATATGGACATTAAGACAAGTTCAAGCTAATTTTTTTATTTGAAAAGATTCTCCGTTGTTTAGTCCCAGCTTTAAGAACAGTGCTAGCATGCGTGCAGACAATGCCTAAGGAGAAGCTTTTGTCTTGGCAACGCCGCTCAATATCGTGCAGTGTATGCGTCCACATTTCATTTCAATTGCAGTTTTAATGGCCCTTTCTACTTAGCGTCAGTGTATTGTCTGCCAAAGGGTGCTTCATATTCCAGAGTATTGTGTTGTTAATGAAGCTTGCTTAGAGAACAAAGTGAAAACTGAGATTTAATCACATGATAGCCGTTTCCAAATTGGATTGTTCTTCGTTTCATAGGAAAGCGATATTATTGGCTGTTACAACAATACGTTTTCTTTGCAATCAAATAAATGCTGAAGGACACACTACAGATAAGCGTACGGCATTACGGAGACCATACCTTTTCCTTTGGTACTGTCTAAACGCGTGCAAGAACAGTGCAGGTACAGACAACTTATCGCTTGTATTCGTGCGAAAGCACTTGAGAGGTATTATTTCCATAGATTTTGTCATGCAGCGTTCAGTTACAAATTTCAGTTTCGAAAACAGAGAAATTTTTGCAAGGAATGCCATTTGTCACAAGAGTAATAGACCTTTTCGCAATTTTAGAAAGATACTGAGGACAGCGCAGCTTACTCTGACAGCTTTGGCAACAGTAGGAAATCATGGGAATCCTATCCTTGCAGCTCAGCTGCATCTCCCTGCAAACTTGAGTTACCTTCGATTTACTTCCACCTTTCAAGAGTCATGCAATACTTGTTTAGCTGGTAAGCGTCTTCTCTGGATTATTTAGCCATGTGGTTATCCTTTCAGCTATTAGTGAGTGTAATTTAAGCCACTCTACTGCAAGTATTGGACCTCAGCTTGAAGCAACTTAGTTTAAGCACAACCGACTAACAGGCCTAATTTCACACTTGAATGAACACTTGCAATAAAGTTGCTCAAACTACACTCACGAATTGCTGGAAGGATGGCATGACGCCTAAAGTATTGCGAGAAAATACTTACCAAGAAAGCATCATGCAGCTCTTGAAAGGTGCAAATAGATCGAAAATAACTCGAGTTTGCAAGTGATGCAGCTGAGAAGCAAGCCGTACGTTCATCACCGAAGCGGAGGAGATTCCCCAATGTCAAGGCTATCAGAATGGGCCGTATTCTCCTCAAACTTTCTCTCCAAATAGAGGATTGCGCTAAAGATGGCGTCAAGGAACTTGTTGCCAGGATCCATCGCGATAATGAAGAAATTAGCCAATCAAATCATTCGAAATTCAATGCGATGCAAAGCACCATGGTAAAAAATTCCTGTTCGCCATCTTTAGCGCAATCCTCCATTGCGGAAAGGTCTATCAATGCGTTCACAGTTGTTTTGATTTCATTGAAGCTTTGTTGATGTTACGCAGCATCTGGCATATTTCCACGCAAATAAGATTGGACCACTTGACCGATAAGTCATCGTTAGAGAGACGAGACAAATACGCTTTATGGGACCATAGAAGCTGGTGACTTTGCTGCCAATAGCAACTATGATGTCAATGCAGGCGGCATAATTAGTGCAAATGCAGAAGGAAGAGTAAATCCCAGACTCCGATGAATTTGTGCATGACTTCAGAGGATAAATTCCCTGATAGAATGGAAATTTGTGGGTCTTCAGTTGATAGCATCTGTCAGTTTCTCAAATCAAACTGTGCCTTAATTGGGGTTATTTTTCAGAAGTCGAGCGCTGGACTGTTAAAAGCTGACATATATTCTTTCTCCTTCAAACGCAACTCAGTAAGAGAGAGGAATAAAATAGATTTGGTTGTGGAATATTTATTGATCTCCGAAAAGCTTTTGATACTGTTAACCACGATGTTCTTGTAAGTAAGCTGGAACATAACGCAATCAGAGGAACTGCTCTGAATTGGTTTAACTCATGTCTAAGTGAGCGCAAGCAATTTGTCATTCATCCTCAACATGTGACATAGCATATGGTGTTCATCAGGGATCATTTCTGGTCCCTTACTATTCCTTATCTATATAAATGACTTACCTCACTCTTCTAAGTTATCTTTCTTCTTATTTGCTGATGACACCAATATTTATTTTGAATCTGATGATCTCACGAGATTGGCCAAAAAAGTTAATAAGGAACTGAGTAAAGTCAAATCTTGGCTGGATTGTAACAAACTTGCACTAAATATTGACAAAACAATTTTGTATTCTTTCATTCACCTAGAAAGAAGTTGCCAGAACTGTTAGACCTTAGATTTGGCAAGAGAAGTATCAAAAAAACAAATTATGTTAAATTCTTGGGTGTTCTTGTTGATCAGCATCTCTCCTGGAAATGCCACATTAGTGAACTTCGTAAAAAACAAGTGGACTTTTCTTTAAACTTCGACATCATGTTCCCTTGCCTACTCTTGTCTGTAATTACAATTAACTATTTTCATCTTTTCTCAATTATGGTATTTCCGTTTGGGGTCTTACCTTTGACACTTACCTTGATCCATTATTTCTTCTCCAAAAGTAAATCCTCAGATGCATAAAATTCCAACCATACACTGTCCCGTCTGCACCTTTATTTCATTCATTAAAGATATTAAAACTTGAAGATGTGATTCACTTAAATATTTTGACATTTGTTTTTAAAGCTATCAATAACCTGTCACCAAATTACTTTCATAACTATTTCACTCCAAACTCTTCTACCCATGGCTTCGGAACTCGTCAGGCCACCAGTGGTGATCTATTCCTTTCTCTAAAAAGGACCACCCTCTATAGACTCAAAACAGTTCAGTATTTTTGCTCTAAGTTATGGAATACTCTTCCACTTTTCATACGCGTTGCAGGCTCTGTCTCAATATTTCGGTCTAAATAAAAAACCCATTTCATTGACACATATATCTAATTTGGAATTTTATTTATCTGGTCCATGTTTTATTTATAAAGTTTTTAGCTTCTTTGTTTCTATGGAGGGGGGCTCCCTCTCGATTAGTTTATCTATTTAGAGAGCTCCTCCTTAATCAGTCTACCCTATATATAATCATGTAAAGTCATTCATTTTGTTTTAGTTTGTAGTTATGTACCCTTTGATGTAGTTAATTTTAGTTTTGTATTTGTATTTAATTGTATTGTAAACGTATAGAATTGTATATAGGATCGATTGATAATCAAATGAAACTGAAACTGAAACTGGAATGGTACAGTAACAACCCGCAAAATAGAAGCCATTTCTGTCAAAACAGCCTGTTTAGTTTCTTATTAAAAGGGCATTTGTCATGGAAATAGGCTGAAGGGTTTGTTATAATATGGTTAAGAAACTTTCAATGTTTTCCAGTTAGATACATACAGATATACATATATATCAACATTTGCTATTTTTCTGAAAGCAGGTTGCCTAAAGAACACCGCTATAAAGGTGATGTGGACCTGCTGTATAAATAAAACCTAAAGGAAACACTATAAAATAAAACAGAATGCTCTTATTACCAAGCACTCTCTCCAATTTACTCAACCATAGCATGCATACCAAGTATAGACAGAAGGATGCTTTTGCATGAATTTATGCATTTGACCTCATCACAAATTGTTCAGCCATGATGAAGTATGTTATATATTTGGGATCTTCCTATAAGAAGCCTTACTAAAATCAAGCTGAGAAGTTTCTTATATGAGGGCACCATTTCTCAAAAAAATCTGCCTGAGGTTTCCTATAAAGTGGTTTCTATTTTGCGGATTCTTACTGTACTTGGTTACAAAGGATATGAAGCCTGGTGATACTTCTTCAGTATCTACTGTAACTTTGAAGTAGTAAGTCCAACTCGTTGCCTTATTTGTGTCAGTCAAGATTTGCTTGGCAATCATTTTGCTGTTAATGTTCGTCACTTTAGTGTTACACCAAAATACGAGCTAAGAATTCTAGTATGCGAGTTTCTTGCCAATGAGTGGCTGATCATTTTGCTCTAACTACTTCGGAGTTAGATTGAATATCATATTGATCCAAATTGGTTTGTACTTGAAAACTTCTATGATTGCTTTGTTGACTTTCTCTTAAGGAGTCTTAGCTTTATATTATTCAATTCCAGTGTTGTAATTGTATCACGGTAGTGTAGTTTTGAAAGCTTTGACACGTCTTTGATGACGATCTGGTTTTGACTCTTATCTTTGAATCTGTAGCATACAATCATGTTCTTGTCACTCTGAATTCCTATCAGAAATGAAAGTGTTTATTTTCGCTTCTTATTTAGATTTTATTCACGACGAGTAAGCTTAGTGTTGTAACATCACCTGTTCTTTCTCGATTCTGGTTCAGTTTATGCTGCTTTTGTAGACCTGAGAGCCGAGTTCACTACGATGTTCTATTATGGTTTATTAATATGAGAAAACATCCCTGAATTTGAAAAAATTTGCTATTTTAGGTTGCACTTAAGGTAATTGTACCTTGGATCATTACATGGAATGACCAACTTAACAGATATTTGGACGACGGCGGAGCCTTGTCCCTACAACTGCAGCGGCAATTTGACATCATCAAACTTAGCAACTCAGTGCCACACAATGCAATTATCCTTTGCATCGGTGAATTCTTCACTGCAAATCTCTACAGTTGCGGTCATCATACTTAACATCGTTACTTCGATATTCGCAGTTGTCATCAACTTGCTGATCATGATAGGATTAGCCAGCAAAGAACAGATGAGAACGGCAGCGAACCTAATCCTGACAAGCATGGCATTTGGTGACTTTCTTGTCGGGCTGTTAGTACAACCTTTTACACCGTCTCTTCAAATAGTTGATGTAACTGATGGGTCCTCTTGCACTGTTAGAAGTATCTCAAATTTTGTTGGCTCGTTATGCGTCGGAGCATCGTTTGCTATTACAGCTATGTTTGCGTTCGATCGATGCTTCGCTGTTTCAATGCCATTCGAATACAGCCTATCTCAACTATACAAGAAGTATTCAATTACAGTGGTAGCTATCTTGGTTGTCCTAACAGTCTTGGTGATATTGACAAATATCGGACTGATGACGTACAGAGTATTTGAAACCTGGATGATCCTCCTGCTTCTAGCTGCTTTCATAACAGTCATGATTTGCTATGTCAAGGTCTACATTGCCATTATTAACCAACGCAACAAGGTAACAGGTGTAGAACTTTGGACCATCACTCTTTCGGCTCCTTGCACATGGAAGAACGACGCAAAGAGCTCTAGGGCATTTGATTCGGCTCTCGTCAGCAATACAAAGGGACAAGGTGGGAAATCCACGATTACGATGCCAATTGAAGCTGAGAATGCAAGGAGAGAGTTGGGAAATTCTGCTATCAACGTGGAACTTTAAGCAACTGCAGTAATTCCTTGATTCGAAAAAAGTGGGTTTGGATCTGCTGTGACGGTATTGAGCCCCAATGAGACATCTTTTGTCACTGATGCGGATAGAAAGGGAGGAGGCTGTACGGCTATCATTCCATTTGAAGCTGCTCAAGAAGAGCATTTCGCAATCAAACGTGAGCTCGAAGTTACTTTAAAAGTTAAGGCAAAGGAACATCCAGGCGAAATCATCATCAGCATTACTCTCGCTTTACCAAAGATAATGGAGGCTGCAATGATTCTAGGAGTAAGATATCCAAAGTCGCAAGGCAGAAGTCAGGGACAGATTCCGTTGCAGCGCTCGTTGCAGGTATGGTGCTGTATTGTTTAACAATCACCTTATTAGATATTCTTCGAAATCATCTCCAACTGGATATAGTCACGGTAAAAATTCTCCACCAATGGGGAAACTTTTTAATCGTTCCTAATAGCTCAATAAATCCATTTATTTACTGCATTAGAGTAAAAACGATTCGCCAAGCAATGAAACAAGTTTGGAGAAAATTTATTAATTCTTTGTAGAATAACATATTCTCACTAAGCCAGCGAACAGCCTTCTTAGAGCAGCCATTGAGTTTCCTATTAGCATAAACAAAGTTTTTTTCAATCTTGTTTAACTTTAATTGCGAGGCTAGTGTATAAAGTTCACCTTAGCTACTATGAAACATCAAGTGTTGGCTAATTTCGGGATCTGTTGCAGGGAGCTAGGGGGGGGGGGGCTCAAAGTTACGAGTTTTCGCGCGTACGTGCACAGTTTCTGCTCTATCTTGTGGAGCTATAATTCTTAGCAATGTTGTTAGAGCCAACTGCACCAGCCAGCACTTATCTGCGTTTAGAATTATATACTAGAATATATACTATACTACCGGGTGAGTCAATTAAAACGCCCGGCGTTTGAAAATATCCTGATCCCTGAATATCAAAGCAATGATGTTGAAAACTGTCTTGTTTTATACCCGATTTGTCACATTAAGTCCAGTACAGGTACATGTACCCCAAAAGCCACAAAAAAAGCGTGTGGATATAATTTTTTTCCTACTAGTTGATTTCAAAAATGGTTTTGTGTCAATGAAGGGCTGCAGAAAACGAGGTCTTCCCGTTGGGTATTATTATTTTTTACCTAAGATTGACCGAGTACTGATGTTACAAAGTTTCTTGTTTTTCACTATATGTACCCCAAAAAACCACAATAGCAAAAACACGCAAAAGATTACAGCTGATCCACCTATCACTGTGATATTTGGGAAGAAGTCATCATTATAACTCAGTAATGGATAGAAAGTATAGCTGCAAACTTATTTTCAGTGGAAGTATCTAATGTACCACAAAACCCACATGGGGTGTACCCCAAAAACCACATTAGTTTTTCACTTATAAAGCCGTTTGCAGCATATCAATCTTCAAAAGCATTATTTTTCTTGATTCTGCATATATTTTGAAATCTGCTGACAATCTGACCTAACAGAGAGGAACTGTGTTATTCATTTACCAGCAATTACAAAGTGCATGCTTTTTCCAAGTATAAAGTATCAAAATATTTGAGAATATCAATGTTCCTGGTAATTTTTTCATAAATAATGAAAAGTTTTGATGTTTCTATTCCATGGATAAATTTTCTTTGCTTTTAATTTCACAACTGCATTCATTTCAGAGTCTACCAGACTTATAACCACCTCAGAGGTTTCATTTATCACCCCCAAAATGTTTGAGAGTAACATCAAATGGTTTAACCTCAAAGTAACCTCAAATGAGAGTAACCTCAAATGAGAGTAACTTTCCAGTGGTATCCAAAATTAACAGAAGTCTTCTAAAGTGATTGGTTAGTTAATGATATCTGGACAGCAAATACCTATGTTGATTGACTTTTAGAAAGATATTTTTGTTACTGTGTTCAAATATGGGCAATTTTAATTAACTGTCTGTTAATTGAATTGCATAAAATGTTTATCATTTTGTTAAAACATATACCATTTTACCAACTGTATGTTGATTGTCTTGAAGATGTGTTCGTTATTTTGCTGAAAATGGAATATTTACTTGCTGTTTGTTTACAGACTTTCAGGAAATATTTGTTATTTTGTTAATTTTGTTAAGAACTTGACCAAACCTTGACTTTCAGAAGATATTTTGTTATGTGGACAAATACCTTATGTTAATTGCTTTCAGAGAGTGTTAATGATATATAAATATAGATGTGATTTTGCTGAAATACATAATTTCATTTGGTTTCTCTGTGGCACACCCACACCCTGTACTTGTGTTTTCCATGTTTCAGTGAAATGTACCCCAAAACCACACAAAAAGTCACCAAAGTCAGGATGCCCATTCGATAGGTTCACTATATTGCAAGGTAACCATTGTGCTTTTCTGGCAAGAGGACACATGAAAGATACTGAAAAACATTTGTTTGCAAACTTATAGTAAGAATTTGCGACTTGCTACTCGTTCATGGAAATAATCTGTAAAATTTCAAGTTCAAATTTTTGCGTTTACACCTTATAATTTTTTTTTAATCCAATTTATTCATGGCAAACCTACATTTTTAGGTAGCCCAGTTACCTAAGCATCATTGATCAGTAAGAGTTTTATGTTGTATGTTGATCTTCTATAGATATTGCCTTTCAACTGACCTTGTGGTTTTTGGGGTACCTTAGTTTTTGGGGTACATGTACCTGTAATTGCCCGGCTTGAATCGCTCATTTCTTCCCATCGAAATAGGAGATTTTCTGCAGAAAGCCCCTTTCGAAAACTTGCAAATTCGAGCGAAAACAGCAAGCAAAATTTCCCTTTGTTCTCCTTCCCTGCAATAATGACTCTTGAATGTGCTCATGTATTTTGTCCTCATGGGAGAATGGATCCCCCTGAATACGTTATCAACACTAAGGGGAAGACTTTTCAACCCACTAAAACAAAAGCATGTGCTAGAACGTGCTGAAATTCATCGCTGTGAGGTAAACACACGAGGGATCTTTGCTTGTAATTTTAGCACGTTTTTTAAGGTTTCTCGAAGGGATTCATTTTAGAAAATTGCCTACAGAATCTGAACGAAGTGACCGATTGTAGCCAGAAAAATTTCTAAAAATAATTGAACATATTAGCTATTTAATCAGATATTGCAAAATATCGTTGCGTATATTCAGGGAGCAGTAGCCTTTAAAACGCCGGGCGTTTTTCTTGACTGATTCGGTAGAATTATATGCTGAAAGTGAAACTGAAGCTGAAACTGAAACTGAAACTGAAACTGAAACTGAAACTGAAACTGAAACTGAAACTGAAACTGAAACTGAAACTGAAACTGAATACTGTAGCAAGCTAATCTGTCATAAACTTCTGGTTGGTGAATTCTTACTTTACACGGGGTGAGTGGCCGAGTGGCTTATACAGTCTTTGTCAGGTGACTGAAGTTAAGCTTGGTCGAGTGAGGTCAAACTATGGATGGGTGATCTCGGAGGTCTTACCTTACAACTCACCTCATCGTCCTTCGGAAGGGACGTTAAATTAGGGGCCCCATGCCTGGATGCGGCATGCACAGTAGGCCTAAATTAGCTTTCAGGAGCTAGAAACCCTGACAACCCCACTCAAAACAAATTGAAAACAAAACAAACATACTTGGCTTGTGGAAATACGCTGCTCCACTGGCGGATGTCGTTGCTTCTCTATCTCCCATAATCGTCCTCGATAGTCGTTGTCTGTCATCTTGATCTTGTGCCATGCTCCTCAACTCCTCTAGATCTTTTCTTGTGTTGAGCTTTAGCTACTGACAGTAGCTTGGTTCTCTAGTAACCATATCTTTTTTATAATACAAGTTCAAATCATTAATTAGTACTTGAGGGAATGTTGTTCGTGATTCGCCTCTGCATTTTCAGGTTCAGGTTCAGGTTCAGCTTTTACATATTTTAAATTCCACAAAACATAAATTTCCAACAAATTTAAATAACAAAATTTACAAGTCAAATAGAAAAATAACAAATTAATATGAAACAAAAAGTATCAGTTTGATATGTATGTATGGGAATCATTTAAAGGAGGAATTCCCTCAATAGCAAAGCTAATCGAGGAGAGAGGCCCCTTGCTCACAGAAATAATAATATTTCACAGAAATCAAAGTGAATTACTTGAATGGGAATCTCCAATTTGATTATTTAGGGATATGAAAAGAATTTGGGAAATCTCAAGGCTAGTTGGCAATGCTTTTTGCAAGTAGATATGACTTCTGTTTACAGCGAAATTTACAGCGAAAGCAAACCAGTATTCAGCACCAGTGAAGCGAACAGATCTTATGCCATATTGAAGAGTGCTTTTCTAAGTCAAGAAAATGTCACTCTTAGAAGCCTTTCGAGTATCATGTTGATAAATGGATTTGATTGATTCAAAGAAAATGAAAACAGACAAGGGAATCTTATTGATACATTCATAATCAAACGAAAGAAGTTTTAATTGAAACAATTCCTGCAATTTCAGGCTCTTTAGGTCAGAGAAGATAGGAGAGGAAGGTGAAGAGAGACTTTGAAAGGCAATAGCCCTGATTATTCTCTTTTGGAATAAGAAAATTGGTTGAATGTGAGCAAGCATCATATGCAAAACCTCAACCATCATTCCATATTGGAGAAAAGAAGCAAACAAAGAATTGTAAATGTATATCAACAAATCAACAGGAAGAAAGTGTCTCATCTTGAAAAACATGCCACAAGTTGTAGCTAATTTTGTAGCAAGTTCACTCAAATGGTACTTCCAGCTGAGATTTTCATCGAGTAGAATACCTAGGAATTTAACATACTGAGATCGTTTTATACTTTTTTACCGATTTTTATGTTGATATCATTTGTTAACGGGTGATGTTTCTGTGACCTGAAAATTGTAAAGTTAGTTTTCTCAATGTTTAAAGACAATCTGTTAGTATCAAGCCACTCTTTAACATTACCTAATTCTTTATTGACAACTTTTTCAAGTTCACTAATTTTATCAGCTTCAAAATACATGTTAGTGTCATCAGCAAGGAGATAAAAACAAAGCTTGGGATATGATTTAGGTAAGTCATTTACGAAAATAAGAAAGAGTAGAGGACCAAGGACAGAGCCCTGGGGTACCCCACACGTAACACTTAGTAGGTTTGAATTAAACCCATTAACAGAAACAGTGCTTTCTATGTGAGAGGTAGGATCTAAACCAGTTTACAGCTGTTCCATGTATCCAAAGTATTCCAGTTTGTCCAAAAGAATTTCATGATGTACAGTATCCAATCCTTTTTGCAAATCAAGAAAAATTCCAGAACCAAATCTCCTGTTGTCTAAGCTTTCCTTTATCTTCTCTGTCATACTAATCAGTGCATGATTTATGGAATGGCTGGCACGAAAACCGAATTGCATAGAATATATAACATTATGTAGCTCTAAGAAGCTATACAGACGTTTGTACATTACTTTCTCAGTAATTTTGCTGAAAACTGACAAAAGGGATATGAATCTATA
This sequence comes from Aurelia sp. 3 sensu Dawson et al. (2005), assembly GCA_964020215.1. Lineage (NCBI taxonomy): Eukaryota > Metazoa > Cnidaria > Scyphozoa > Semaeostomeae > Ulmaridae > Aurelia > Aurelia sp. 3 sensu Dawson et al. (2005). The sequence continues at coordinate 12,686,712 of OZ026580.1, read as the reverse complement.
ATTAGATGTTGTAACAACACAACCTTATTGAACAAGGGAATGACCTTTGCTAGTTTCATTTTATCAGGAAAAATGCCGCACTGAACCGAATCATTAATGAGTTGAGACAATAGAGAGGATATCAATGGACATACGATTTTTAAAATTTTAATTGGGATACTGTTTGGGCCTATATATTTGCCCACTTTCAGCATATTGATTATGTCAGATATTTCAAAAGCAACAGACGGAGAAATGAACAATGAGTTATTGACTCTCTTACCTATGAAGCACATGGGTGACTCTTTAGATCTAGGTATGAATTTGGTAACATAATGAGAGACATTAAGAAAAAACTTATTGAAGACATTAGCAATTACAGCTGGGTCAGATGTCATATCACCATTAAATTCCTTGATTTTAGTTATAACATTTACATTAGATTTATGCCATTCCATAGTTGTTTCATGTTGTTACTATGTGACGGAAAATAGTTATGATAATAAGAAGCTTTGCTCTCTTTCAAAGCAGTTGTCACTTGATTCCTAATTTTTTTATACAAATCCTTAACTGATTGATCATCATTCCTTTTTAACCTCTTGAATAACCTGTTTCTGACCCGCATAAATTTTTGAATTTTAGTGTTGACCCATGGTTTATTTCTTAATTCAATATCATTTTTATTGTGTTTTTTTAGGGGGAATGCTGTTTAACTAACTTGTCAAGACTAGAGACGAATAAATTAAATTTAGCATCTATGGCTAGACTATCATCATTCAATTAATTGAGGTTTAAGTTGGCAAAGTCATTCTGAAGCCTTTCAGCATTCAGTTTAGAGTAATCATGTTGGTAATATGATAGATTCTTATATGTGATGCCTCCATGCTTGACTATTAAAAATTGGGAGAAGTGGTCATTTAATTGCATCAATATATTTCCACTTACAGTTTCCTGTTTACATATGTTTGAAAAAATGTTGTCAATAAGAGTAGCAAAGTTCCCTGATACTCTAGATGGATGAACAATGTATGGAAGAAATTGTTTTGAAAAAAGCAAATTTACTAAATTTGCAGTATGTGTATGAGAATTATAGTTCAAAAGTTCACTGTTGAAATCGCCTAGAATGAATAGTTGCTTGTCCGCAACGGCTTGAGTAGAAAGAATTTCTTGCAAATAGTTGGAAAAATTGTCAAGGTTAGAACTTGGATGGCGATACCCACAACAAAACAGATAATTTTTGCCATGCTTGTTTTCAATCTCGACCCACAGTCTCAAAGTCATTGCTGTCTTTACTAAGATCTGCCCTATGAATTGATGCAAGGCAAGACTTTATGTAAAGTCCTACACCACCATTTTCGCTATGTGACTGACCAAGAAAGAGTTTATAGCCCGGAATTTCAACATTCATCTAGGATTGTCATAAGTATACCAAAGTTCAGAAACAGCAACAACATCAAAGTTTACCTTAAGATTTACTAAGGTAGAAACAAGTTCATCATAATGACATGACAGACTCCTGATATTCATATGTAACAAAGACAAGTCAGAACCAGAAGAACTGCAATTAGCCAAATCATCAACAGAATGATAACTAGAATTGATGATTGAAGGTAAATGTTCATCTATATCATAGCCTTCTAAGTAAGGTAGGTTTGTAAGATATGAAGTGACTTCAAATGATGGAGCAAAATCAACAAATGAAGGTAGGTCAAACTCATAAAGGCTAGATTACTCCTCACATTCAAGGGTACCAAATGTAAATAAAGCTGTAGTGCAGTTTTTGCAGAACCGTGCAACATCATCAGGCTCAGCCTGGTATACTCTATAGTCAGAAAGTGAGGTGTCATTGCATTTAATGTGTACATTTTCTAGCTTTTGTTGGTGTAGAGCTTGATTTTATGGCTTTATATGCAGGGATGTTACACCGTTTCTTCTAAGGATATGACCAAAAATTCCACTCTGGCTTTTCACGTAGATTCTCATTTGATTTGCACATTGGACATTTTATGCTGATAGAACTTTTCTCATTGTCGAGGATAAAACGCCCCAAAGTTATTTTTCCTTGGGGAGATGTGCTGGTTCACGCCCGATGCAGTTTCGTTTCTTGTAATTTTTTAGTTTTCACGTGTAGGTAGTTCCAGTTGTAGATGTATTCTTGTAGTTTTGTATGTTTGACAATTCAGCATAGAAAAGTGCTTGCTTCCGGCCGATAACTAAAAAGCTCTTCAAAGGAGAACTGACACGCAATAGCAAGTTGGGCTCAAATCGTTCATTATGATGAGGTAGTTATGGATTCGAAAAATTTTTGATCTACCTTTTACCGTTTCTGAGATGTAGACTTACAAAGTTGAAAAACGACAATTTTTTTCGAAAATTTGCGACGTGAGGCGAAAACAGTGATCAGTGGATGAGAATTTGTGACGTCAATGATGACATGTTTGTAGGCACATAATATTGCTCCATACGAATTCTTACCAAAGCGCTGTCGACAAATCTTCATTTCAAGCATCAATAACACAGCATGTGAAATTGAAAATCAAGTTTCTCGATGGATTCAGATTCAGAATCTGAGTTTGGTTGCTCACATATCATATAAAAACAAATGCAAATATACAACCGTTTATGTTCGAGCCATTGCTAACAGCGGCTGCAGAGGTAGCCTCAACTTACGATTTCGACACAAACATCAAAAAACTGGAAATACAGATTGGTGAGTTGTTATTTCAGAAATAAACATATGCGTGTTAGATCAATCCAGATTTTCAAGAAAAATCAAGTTCTAGCTCTCATTTCTTCCTTTAATTCGTCGAAGAAGCTTCACTTTGGGTCGAACACAAGGTCCCGTAGCATTATTTCCCTGGAAATTTTCACAGCCAAATTTCTCTTTGGTGATTTTACTTACCTTTACACTGGAACCAGGCAATGTAATGAACCTGGCTCCAAGTTTAGTTCTTATTATTTTCGTGATTTATCGCAACAGCTTTAAACTGAGTAACGAAATTTGAAAAAATCGAGTAGAGCTTCCCAAGGAATTAATTGTTTAGGCCATGCCAGGAATGCAAGTGAGCTCACAAGAAGCAATATGAAATGAAATTTCATTCAATAAACAGAAAGGTTTTTGGGGGCCATTGCTGAATGCGAGCAGTAATGGAATGTAGGGTTTTATCTTTGTGCATTGAAATAAACTAACCTAGCGAAACGATATTGAATGTATTGCTATGCTAACCCCGATAATTTTGTGAGAATAACAATCAGTCATAGAGAAGCATATGGAAGTTTCCCTGCATCTGAATTCTGTTTCACTCAACAGGAATACCCAGTGTTTGAATGCGAAAAGTTGATGGTAGGAAGTTACAGTTTATCACGACGGTTGAACAGCTCACTGCTGTTTTTGAAAATTTATTACTTTGGAACACAGATATTCTGTTATGCCTTCCTGTCGCTTTGAAAATCTACCTTTTTGCAAAGCAAGGTTGAAGTTAGGTTCTCTGACCGAGTTTAGGCAGCCACACGGTACCAGCAGCAACTCAGAAGGATAGGTCCACGAGCATGCAAATAAATTCAATCAATTTTACTAAGAAATATAAAAATTTCCTTTTGATTCCTGACTCAAAAACCGCAAAAGATAATAAATCTATCGATTGAACAGGAGTGTGTAACAAACAGTTGGAAGTCAGCAAAAGTCAGAGCTCTGTTCAAAAGTGGTGATGAAAAGAATTGTGATAACTATAGGCCAATCTCGATACTGCCCACTGCAAGCAAGATACTAGAACGTGCTGTTCATGCTCAGTTATACAAATTCTTAGAGGAAAATGTCCTTCTTCATCCAAGACAATGTGGTTTTCAGCACTCTTCGTCAATTGTGCATGCCCTTTTAAAAATTTGTGACGACATTCTTGAAAATATGGATAACTCTAAAGTAACAGGAGCTTGTTACCTTGACTTAAAGAAGGCTTTCGACACAGTCGAACAATCCATCCTGCTGAAAAAATTAGCTGCTCATGGTGTTGATGAAAAGTCAGTGGGCTGGTTTACGTCATATCTCAGTAATCGTTCGCAACGCACTAGTGTTGGTAATTTTACTTCCACACCAAGCTATGTTTCTGTAGGAGTCCCCCAGGGATCGGTGCTGGGACCGCTCTTGTTCTTAATCTACATCAATGACCTTCCGGATATACTCCAAAACACCAAATCATCACTCTTCGCTGATGACACTGTAGTTTATACAACAGCTCCTAGTGCTGATCATCTTACAGTAGCATTAAATGAAGATCTAAATAATGTGAGGAACTGGCTTGTGGATAACAGATTAACACTCAATATAGGAGAGCCAAAATATACGCTGATTGGAGGGAATAAACGAGTCAAAGATTTTGGAGATGTGACGCTGAGCATTGAAGGCAAGGGATTAGAAAAAGTCTGTAACTATAAATACCTGGAGTTATCATCGGTTAAAATCTCTCCTGGACGGATCATGTAGAGTCAGTTGCCAGAAAAGTGTCTCAAAGAATAGGTGTCTTGAAAAGAATAAAGCACCTACTACCAAGAGCTCAAAGAGAGATGGTGTACAACTCAATGATGCTGCCTCTTTTTGATTATGCTGATATTGTATGGGGAGACCGTGACAATAAAGTATTAATGAAGTCACTTCAGATTCTGCAGAATAAAGTTGCAAAAGTCATACTGGATCGCCCAAGCAGGTCATCAAGCTCTGCTGCACTTGCTACTTTGAAATGGGAATCACTTGAAGAAAGAAGGAAGGCACACAGGAGTTCATTTGTAAAGAAAACTTTACTCAATAATGTGAACACATCCAACGTGAGGGGTAATGAAATACATACCTTTAATACTCGAAATAAGGGGAACTTTAGATTACCGAATTGTAGAACTAATTGGGGGAAGCCAAGATCTTCATATTATTTTTAAAGAACAGAATGAACAATTTGAATTGTAAAGAAGGACTGTAATCGCTTTTAACTGTATAAGATTTTATTAGATTTAGGTAGTTTACTATTAATTTCTATATTTTATACCTTCATTGTAACTTTCTACTTTTGAGGACCCCCATGAAAAGCACCTCTTGGTGATTGGGGTATCCTCATTAAAGATATTTAATCAAATCAAATCAAATCAAAAGATCAGTGGGCCTAAAATGTTCCCTCTCTATGCTCAAAAGCCAGTCTCAGAAGTAGTTTGTATGTCTACTGCACAAATCAACCACAAAATGCGAGGTCTTAGTTGCATTTTCAACCGGAGTGTTGTGTGTGTGTGCTACCTAACCATTCTCTATGGCCTAACCAACATGTCATCTTTGACGTCAACCGAAAATTTTTGTGAAGCATGCCGAGAATTTTGTTTTCACTTCGGAAATTTCCTGAGGAGTAGGAGTGACGTCATTGACACACAAACGTGTGAATAACGGGAAAATGAGGGCATAAATGAGAAAAATGGTTTCAGATTTGAGATCACAAGCGAATTCGGAACAGAATGAGTCCAACTTATTGTTGCGTGGCAGTTCTCCTTTAACATATTACCATACCATTGACAAGGGTGTCTTAAATGAGTCGAGTCAATGGTTGATGATTTCACTATATGGCTTGGGAGAACGTTCCAGTCCTTTATGGTGGGTGGGAAAAATGAACAAATGAACAGTGCAGGCACAGACAATTTTTTTGCTTATAATCCCACGAATGCACCTGGGAGGCATTATTTCCGTGGATCTTTTGATGCAGCGTTCAATTACAAATTCCGTCTTCGAAAACAGAGAAATTTTCGCAATGAATGCCATTTTTCATTAGACTAGCACCACTAGTCCCTCAATTTCACTCACAGTTTTTTTGTTGCTTATGGCTAGCTCAATGAGGGACTAATTGCCAAGGAGTGTCTCAAATCGAATTTTTTAGTAGAAATCCTGCTCCAGGCCTGATTCTTGCATTTCAGCGAAAACAGTGGCAAATTTCATTGCAGCCGATCGATTTTTCTTCTCTTTACTCATTTTCATTCTGAAACTTCCCTTTGAAAGCGAGACCTGTTTAATCTGAGTTTTTCAAGAAGCGGTAATGGTGGCAGTTCAAGGCGGCTCTCTTCGTCGCAGCTCGATCGAGTAGAAGTAAATGAAGTTGTCGGTATTATGCCTGTAGTGGATTCAACGTGCGGCCCATAAACACATACCTAACTCAAAGATGTATCTTAGTTTCCTTAAAGTGCAAATATTCAAAATGTATCAAACATAACTGAACTAAAAACTGTCAATAATCCATGTTTGGTTCTCTTTATTCTTCGTCCCCAACAAGGAAAGGAATAAATGCGCTCACCAAGATCATGCCGACGTCAACTTGGGCTTGGGCTTGGGTCGTCGCTGCTCGAGACTAGGCCTAGCTTCAGTGGCTTTTCGTACGGAACGCGCTCGTCTTGTTTGTCTTGTGCTCTCTCTACAACTCTCCTGCTGTTTTCTGTTGTAATAGTTTTACATGTTTACCTTGGCTCCTTAGGGAACTGGATCAGCGCAACAACGCCAGCACACAGGGCAAAATGCAGCCACACAAAAGGCAAGATACCTCAAGGGACAAAACGTTCTGGGGGTCTCCTGAGTCTTGTCGACTCCCTTTGTGATTTCCTTCTTACTCCAGTAGGCTTAGTCTTGGTGGCTCTTTCAGGAACGTATGCCTTTGTTTGAACTATTTCATGATTTTCTGGATCTTTGTGTCCTTTGAGGAGGTGCAGTTTTTGAATAGATCTATTAAAGTTTCCTTTCTGTGTTTTGACTGTCCGAATTAAACCATCTGCTCCTTCGTAAACTTCTGCCACCATTCCCAATGGCCAACTGCTTCGTTTCACATTGTCCTCTGAAATCAATACAGCGTCACCTTTTTGTAACGAAGGAACTTCTTTTCTCCACTTTTGTCTCACGGTTAACTTTGGTAAATATTCTGCTTTCCATCTTTTCCAGAAGTGACCGATCAATCGTTGACGATAAAGATATCTATCATTGATTGGAGCTTCACATTGCGTCCCATGTGGTATATCTGGAACAGTCTTTAGTGCTCTTCCAAGAGCAAGATGTGCCGGTGTGATTACTTGTCCATCTTTGATACTTTCTCCAACAAAAGTCAAAGGTCTTGAGTTAACTGTTGACTCGATTTCTGTCAAAACTGTGTACATCTCTACATATGTAAGGAAAGCTTTGCCGAGAATCTTTCGCAATGGCTCTTTTAGTGAACGACATATTCTTTCCCACCAACCTCCTCGGTGTGAACTTCGCTCGGTAATAAACTTCCACGTGATACCTCTATTTGCTAAATCTGTTTCTACTTTCTGAGCATCAATCTTCTTCCAAATTTTCTCTGTCTTCGTATTTGAAGTCTCCACAATCCATTGCAAGTCTTTATTCGCTCTTTTGAAAGTAGACTGGTTATCTGACCACATTGTGTTGCAGAGACCCCTCCTGTTATACAGGGTGTCTCAAAAAAATTGTTCGACGTTTGATTCAATATTGAAAAATAAGGACAACATGAACAGGCTTATGGAAAGATAACCCTGTTCCTAAGATTATGAAATAATTTTAGAGACTAAAATCGTGCAAATCGGTTGAAAATTCACTGAGTTACGAGCTCTCGAAGATCAAAAATATGCGATTGCTGAAACCAGAGACCCCCCAGATTACTTTTATTGTATAAAGCTCGAAGACGGAGGTAAGAGAAGCTTATTCAATGTCATACGTCTCGTTGATATCAGAGCAAACCAAATACGACTTCTGAAATAAATTATTTCTTGCGATCATCCTCAAAATTCCTTAACATTGCAAAGGCCTAAAAACAGTGGTTCAAAACAAAATCGGCGAGAGACTGAATCTGTTTCCTCAAAGCATCCATATGCTTGACAGTTAGGTTATCGAATACCTGTTTGAATCCCACTTGGTTCGCCCTGACACAATTAAGAAATATCAGAAACGACAGCCTATGGGACTTTTACCAAAAATGCCATTTCGAGGCCTCTGGTTTCAGCTTTCGTACAAACTCGAACTCCAAAAGCTTGTAACCCCATTAATTTTTATCGGATTTGCAAGATTCTTGTGTCAAAAATTAATTTAAAATCTCAGAAATTGGGTGACTTGACCAAAGGTCCATTCAGCGTATCGTTATTTTTTAGTATTTAATCAAACGTCGAACAATTTTTTGAGATACCCTGTACATCCTCTTGAAGGCTTGCAAGAACTCGTCAGTTGTCATATCATTGGTTAATTCGAAATGAACCATTCGTGTTGATGCACAAGTAAATATGCATACATATGCTTTCTGGGGTACTGAACTTCCTTTCAACTTTAGGAACAAGTGTCCGGTGAAGTCTAATCCCACATGTGTAAATGGTGGTGAAGGACTGGCTCTCTCTACAGGTAAGGGAGCCATTCTTTGCATCAGTGGCTTGGTAACTTGCCTTTTACATTTGAGACATCTGTGAATTACTCTGGTAACATTTCGGCGGCCTTGGATTATCCAGAATCTTTCTCTCGTTATGGCTAAAGTGGTTTCTGGTCCTGCATGTGTAGCTTCTCTTTCATGTGCTGATTGAATAATCTTGTCTACGACCATATGTTTTCCAGGTAATATGATTTGATGCTTACTTTCTTCAGGTATCAAAGAAAACTGCAATCTACCCCCGACCTTGATAAGCTCCTTTTAATGATCAAAGATTGGAGACAGTCTATTCAACTTGCTAGTTTTCGGGAGTTGTACATCGTTCTTTAGTGCTTCAAAATCTCCAGCAAATTCTTCTCGTTGTACTGTTCTGAACCAATATTCTTCTGCTGACTTTATCTCTACTGACGTTAAATCTTTTCCAAATGATTCCATCGGCTGGCTTGTAGCTTTACTTCTTAAACTCGTCTTAAAATTACGAACTGCTCGCAAGACGTAAGCAGTAACTCCTGCTAACTTCAAAAACTTCTCATATTTGGCTGGATCAATTACTCTTGATACAGACTTTGTAGTTGAATGGTTGCAAACTGTAATTTTGACCATCTCTGTTTCTGACTCTGGAGAAACCTCGAGCTTATTTTCCGGCCAATTTTCTTCACTGTTCTTTAACCACGCTGGCCCATTCCACCAAAGTTGGTTATGAATAACTGAATCTAAATTCTCCCCCCGAGTTAACAAGTCGGCAGGATTTTCATTCCCTGGGCAAAATCGCCAACATTCTGGTGATACATTTTCCTGTATCGACTGCACTCGATTTGCAACGAACAATTTCCAGTTTCTGCTTGGCCTTCGTATCTAGCTGAGTGCTACCAAACTGTCTGACCAACACACTATTCTGTCGACAGTCACTTTCAATGATTCCAATACAAACTTTAATAGTTTGGAAAGAATAAATGCAGCTAGCAACTCAAGTCTTGGCAAAGTCACTCTTTTAGTCGGTGCAACTCTGTTCTTGGACATGACTAACTGAACATTCACTTTTCCAGATTCATCTTTCAACACGACATACACTACTGCACCATAGGCTTTGGGACTAGCATCCCCAAATCCATGGAGCTCGACGCTGTTGACATTGGTAAGATCTCTTACAAAACATCTAGGAATGCGCAGATTTGATAGTTCTTTCAAATCTTCTTTCCACGTATTCCATAAAGACATAAGATCTGCATCTAACTTTTGATCCCAGTCTAACCCCCGTGTCCAAAGTTCTTGGTATAGGATCTTTGCTCTAACGGAGAATGGACCTAACCATCCCATTGGGTCGAAAAGCTTTGACGATATACTGATAAGACTCCTCTTGGTTCCTTGAATATTTGTCAGTTTCTCTCCTTGATTGAACAAAAATTCATCTGTCTCTGTATCCCATGAAATGCCCAATGCTTTCAATGGGTCACCTTCGCTTTCAATCTCTATCACATTCTTTGTTGCTCTTTGATCTTGTGGTATACGGACAAGAACCTCCTTAGAATTACTTGCCCACTTGACTAATTCGAAGCCTCCAGATTTCATCATTCCCATAGCTTCTTGATACAACTGAAACGCACTTTCATTATCTTCAGCTCCCGTTAAACAGTCATCAACATACATGTTCTCTTTGATGGTTTCTGATGCTTTTGGAAATGATTCCTTGCTTACTTCAGTGTGATGCTGCACAGTTGCTATTGCTTCAAAAGGACTTGAAACATCTCCGAAAGTTAGGCGTGTCATGCAGTATGTCTTTGGCTCTATCTTGGTATTAAAATCACGCCACAGAAATCTATGCACATTCTGATCTTGCTTTGCGAGCTTTATTTTCAAGAACATTTTTCTGATATCTGCCATTAAGGCTACACGATGAAGGTGAAACCTAATGATGATTGAAACTAAGTTAGGTTGCAACACAGGTCCGGGTAGAAGACAGTCATTGAGAGAAATTCCATTCTTATTCTTTGAAGATGCATCAAATACCACTCTACACTTCGTTGTCACTTTATCTGAGCGAAAAACTGGATGATGAGGCAGATAGTTAATCTTTGTCTCTGAATTTGAATCCGTTTTGTCTGTTTCTCTTGCGTGCCAATCTTTCAAGTACTGATTTATTGCATCTTGATACATGCTTGCCTTTTCTTTATCATACTGAAAACGTTTCTCTACTTTCACAAGTCTGCTAACAGCTTGCTGCCTATTGTCTTCCAAACCTGTACAATCTTCTCTCCATGGCAATGCAACTTCGTAACGTTCTCCATCATAGACAAGGCTATCTTTGAATTGTTGCATCGCACTTTCCTCGTCTTTTGTCAACCTTTTTTCACTTTCATCGATTCCCAAAGATTCTAATTGCCAAAATCGTTTGAGATCGAGGTTGAGCTTTTCCTCTATTGTCTTCACTGTAGCAAAATTTGTCGTTGCTCTGTTGCTTGGATGATATTCTGATCCTACATCTAAGTTTCCTGAGATCATCCATCCAAATATTGAATTTGTTGCTATCGGACTGCTAGCATCTCTCTTTTTTAGTCCACTCCTTAAGATCCGTCCCCACTGGTCTGAACCTAATAAAATATCAATGTTTGCTGTTTGTCTTGGGTAGCTATCAGCTAACTTTAATCCCTTTAAATATCGATATTTTGAAATATCGACTGGAACTGCTTCTAGCGGTGCACACACCTTATCCACCGCCCATGCACTTACATCAGCAGACATACTGCCATCCAATGCTGTCAAAGTAAATTTGAACTTTCTCACTTCACTTTAATAGTCCTTGATTGACCACCGTGCATTAGTATTGTCATCAGTTTTGATGGTCCCTCAGATTGCATTGCTAATGACTCTGCAATATCCAGCTTTATGTATGAGTGATCACTTCCACTATCTATCAGAATCAGTGCCATTCTGAAGTAACTTTGCCTTTGCTGTGGGTAGCAGCCTCATCTTGTTTTCTGAATCTACTTTCACAATACCGTTTAAAACTCCAACATGGCTTGCTACTATAGCTTTTACTCTCTCGGAAGAATTGACCTTCTCATCTTTAGTTACTTCTGTCTTGGGATTCGAACTTGCTCTGTGTAGTAATGTATGATGTTTTCTCTGACAGCCCTCGACCATACATCCTTGGCTCATACAACATGAACTGTAATGCGTGGAACTTATAGGCTTTAAACAATTGAAACACAATCCTTTGTCTTTAACTGTCTGTATCCTTTCATCAACTGATTTCTTCTTGAACCCAAAACACTTCTTTGATTCATGATTTTTCCCACAAAAACCACATTTATTTTGATTATTTCGGCCTTGATTGACAGTTTCTTGACTAGTTTGAGCTGCTAATGCTGTTGCTGATGAAAACCTACTGTCCCCTTGATCCTTGTTTTGTATAGGTGACCTATTTGACATTCTGGGATGAGTTGAACGGTTTGGAGTCGACTTCTCTATGGCCTCTTCAGACATTACACGTGATCGAAGAAAATCGAAGAAAAACTCTGCCGTAACTCTCTGATCTTCTTCTTCATTCTCTAGCTTTGAAAGTTCATACTCCCACTTTCTCCTTATGTCATTTGGCAGTTTACTTTGGAAAATTGGTACAAGAATTCTGTGATACACTTCAAGATTTTGATCATACTGCTCCAGAGTGTGATATCTATTAACCAAAGTGTCATACAAGTACCTCAGTGACTGTGCAGTCACCCTTTCTCTCTTCTCTATGTTTAGTATCGATTCGACCAAATGTTCAATGACTAAACGTTGTCTACCATAACGCTTCTTCAATGCATCTATGGCCTTTGAGTAATTTGAACTCGTAACTTCAATGTATTCAATGGCTTTTCTTGCAGATCCCTTTACATATACTCTCAGATGATTGAATTTCTCTCTCTCACTCAACGTATTTTTCTCGTGAATACAAGATTTGAATTGATCCCACCATGAAACCCATTCTATCATATTGCCATGAAACTCTGGTAGTGTAAACTTGGGTAATTTCAAATTACTACTTGAATTTGATTCTCTGCATTCCTTCAGTGGTGTCCTATCCTCTACTGATCTCAACTCTGCTTCCTCATCCTTTGTTAATTGTGAAATAAATCGTTCTGCTCCTTTTGATGCACGCAGGATTCGTTGTTGAAATTCTGTCCAAATTCTTATCTCTCTATCTACAATACTTTCATCTATCTGTAATGTAATGATTTCTTGGACTATAGACCCACACTGTTGTTCCTTTTCATTCAGTCGACGCAATGAATTTTCCATCTCAGCTTTTGATACTTCACCCTGATCAAACTCAGAAATCTCTAACAGTATCATCTCTATCGCTGAACCATAAAATTTATATTTTCTGTAAAGTTGCTCCATCTCACTTGGATTTCTTAGATCATCACTTCCCGTGTCTGCATTAACATGGGCTTTGTGCTGCACTGCCTCTAATATTTCCTTACTTCAACTATTTATCTTTAAATCCATTTCTTTCTCAATTTGATGAACAAAATTCGACTGTTTTTCCATTAAAACTTTCATTTCACTAATCTCTTGAAAAATATTCTCATGATCTGTTTCATACTTTGGTTCATCTGAACTAACTTGAAAACGAGGCTGTCTGGTATTTGAAAGCTGTCCGGTTTGTGTGGTCTGCCCGTTGTGTTCCCAACTTTGCTGTCCATTATCATGCAATTGTTCATGTATAATCTTGCCTTCATCTCTTCTACCATCACTGCCTTTCGAATGTCGAACAGATCAATGTCCCGATATTCGAACTGTACGCTAAACAAATCCTGCTCCAATATTCTATTTCTATCACGAATTGATGACGTCCTGTCCAAACGTGAACGTGCAGACTTGCTTATCTCTTCAACATTCGGCAACAAACGCGGTATCCTCGAAGGAGTTTTCAAGATCGACTCTGTTTTATCTTGAGACTTTTCACTCTGAACGGAATCCTCAGGAGAACCTCCTTGACTCGTGATTAATTCCCTTTTGGCGAACTTGTACAGCCTCTGTATCAGCTCTGCTTTTCTCCCCGTGGCTGGCAATGCGTTTTTCTCCAGTTCCCTTCGGAGCTCCGCGACATTCAACTTCAAAATATTTTTATACAATTGATCTTCAGACGACATTGTCCCATGAGGAATACAGATAGCAAGTTCACGAAAGACTGATCCAGTAAACAATTAAATAACGAATATGGCACGAGCGATTCGACTTTCAAACCAATATGTCCCAAATCTTTCTTCAATCTTGAGCGAGTAAACAAATCCAATGACAAATAGCAGGTACACAAACTGTCCAACGACCAATGTCCAAAGAATACCAATATCAATAGAATTAACTAACTAAGAAACTATCAGTTTAACTTAGCAAAACAAGTTACAAATTCTTTCAAATTTTTGTGTAAGCTCTGCTATCTATATCTTACACAGTTATGAAAACCAGAAAACAACTGCTGTCTTTCTAGTTTTCTAGATAGCGAAAAAAGCGCTTCGCGCGAAAAACAAGAACTAAGACGCAAGCATGAATTCAATACAAACAATGCAAACCATAATTGAATTCGAAGCAAACAAGTAGATACATCATGCAATGCAACAAACGGGAAAAGATACACCGATGTAGTACGTAAAGTTCCTCTCGCATATCAGCACATAACAAGGTACAACAACCCATCATTTCGAAATGATGCAAGTACCAGCGTAATAAGCCACATTCAAAGGGGAGAACTTCACGCAATACCCCAATGAAATAGATAATTCACCTAATTCAATTAATAATCAACTACCCTCTGCTACTATGTAGTGGATTCAACGTGCGGCCCATAAACACATACCTAACTCAAAGATGTTTTTTTTCTTAGTTTCCTTAAAGTGCAAATATTCAAAATGTATTAAACACAACTGAACTAAAAACTGTCAATAATCCATGTTTGGTTCTCTTTATTCTTCGTCCCCGACAAGGAAAGGAATAAATACACTCACCAAAATCATGCCGACGTCAACTTGGGCTTGGGCTTGGGTCGTCGCTGCTCGAGACTAGGCCTAGCTTCAGTGGCTTTTCGTACGGAACGCGCTCGTCTTGTTTGTCTTGTGCTCTCTCTACAACTCTCCTGCTGTTTTCTGTTGTAATAGTTTTACATGCTTACCATGGCTCCTTAGGGAACTGGATCAGCGCAACACCGCCAGCACACAGGGCAAAATGCACCCACACAAAAGGCAAGATACCTCAAGGGACAAAACGTTCTGGGGGTCTCCTGAGTCTTGTCGACTCCCTTTGTGATTTCCTTTGAGGTTTGCCAACAATGCCAGCTTGTTGTCATAAAATGAGCAATGGGAAATAATTGTTTGTGCTCTAACAGGACATGGCAAAATGTAATGCTTTTGCAATATTTCAGAGGCATTTCCAAGCACATCCAACTTTTGCCGGTTGCTACGGTATCGATTTTTCCTTTACATTTAGCACATGTATTCAAACTCATAACAAAAATGAAACTGCCAGCAGATTACTTAGAATGTGGAAAAATATTTCTTGCCTTCCTGTTGGGATTCGTTTACAGTTACTTACTCTATGAATAGATTTGCCAAACCAAAAATTTGGTGGTCTTTAAAAGAGGATTTGAATAAAAATATTGTTATCGTGTTTTGTGAAAATGACCGAAAACTGTTCACATTTATATGTGACTGAATCCAACATTTCATTTCACATTATTGCCCTGGTGTGTAAAGTTACGTTTTGTCTAGTGTTAGATTACACACGGAAAAAACAAAAGGTGATATAAATTTGGAAAGAACCCTTTACTTTATATTGATGTCAATGTTTTGAATCCATAGGGATTTGCCCAACACAAGACAGCTGCTTCATTATCATCAGACCTCATGTCAATATGCATTTAGATGGCGCTATCTTGGGGAGAGATAGTCTTTCTGATGAAACAAGCACTTGGAACAAAATATACAAAATATTTCCTTGAAAATCCCTTGTTTTTTAGATCCTACTCAACTTATTGATAGTAATGAAAATGTACAATGCTAGTGTAATCTTGTCAAATTTTCGGTTCCTTGACCCTTGGTCACTCTGAACTTCTCTGACATTTCATTTTTGTGTTACTATCCATACTCAGTTTGTCAGAGTGACAAACTTTCTGCAATTTTTTCAAGTTCACATGAATAAGATATGATGCAAATGTATTATTGATGATTACTGATCACAGCAAGAACAACTACAGAAATCTTACTTCCATGGTCCAAATTTTAAGCATGCAGCCCTTTTGAAAGCGAGGCTATCAAATATGTCCGATTCCAGACGCTGATTGGCAATAAGTCTCTGCATTAGTAACAAATCAGTTCCGAGAAGCAAAACGAGGGTCTAATTTGTCACAAGGGTAATAGAACTTTTCGCAATTTCGAGAAATGGCTAAGAAGAGCACGGCCTGTTCTGACATCCTTGGCAACAGTAGGAAATCCGGTGATTCCCATCCTTGCACCTCGGCTGTATCTCCCTGCAAACTTGAGTCATTTTCGATTTATTTCCACCTGTCAAAATTCATGCAATACTTGTTTAGACCGGTAAGTGTTTTCTCTGAATTATTTAGCCATCTGGTCATTCTTTCATCCATTAGTGAGTGTATTTTAAGCCATCCTACTGCAGATATTGGACCTCAGCTTGAAGCAGCTTAGCAACCGACTAACAGCTCTAATTTCACATTTCAGTGAACATAGCAATAAATTGGCTCAAAATACACTCCTAAATGGGGGGAAGATGGCAGAACGCCTAAGTAAGCGAGAGAAGTATTATAGCACTCTTGAAAGGTGCAAATAAATCGAAAAAGCTCGAGTAACAGCTTACAGATGTAGCTAGCAGGCTGATGCAGCTGAGACGCAAGCCGTACGTTTATCATCAATGCAAAGGAGATTCCCTAATTATACTGTTGCCAAGGCTGTCAGAATTGGCCATGCTCTCCTCATTCCCTTTCTCCAAATTGCGAGAAGATCTATTTTTGCGTTCACAGTTGTTTGATTTCATCGGAGCTTTGTTGATGTTCAACAACATCTTGTATATTTCCACGCAAATGGGTTTGGACTACTTGACCGAATTCACAGCCCCCAAAGGACGCTATCCCTAGAGAGACGAGGTAACTAGCAAAGGATTAGATTTTGTGAGAGCTTAGAAGCTTGTGAAGATAGCGGTGAAGATTTTTTGAGAGCTTAGAAGATGCTGAAAATAGCGCCTCCTATGTCAATGCAGGCGTTATGATTAGCGCAGAGGCGGGGAAGGAGTAAATCCAAGCCTCCGATGGATTTTTGAATGACTACATGGGATTAAATCCCCGATGTATTTGAAAATATGCTAAACTTCAGTTGATAACATCTGCCAGTTTCTCAAACCAAACTGTGCCCTATTGGCGGTCAATGCCTCAGAAGTCCAGCGCAGCACTGTTAAAAGCTGACAATTTTGGTTTCTCCTTCAAACGAACCTCGTAAGAGAGAGGATTGGTACGTGGTTGCGAGGGATTTGAAGTCTGGTGATACTTCTTCAGTATCTACTGTAACGATGAAGTAGTAAGTTTGCCTTATTTGTGACAGTCAAGATTTGCTTGGCAACCATTTTACTGTCATTGTTCTTCACTTTAGTGTTGCACCAGAAGACGAGCTAAGAATTCTGGTATTCGAGCTTCTAACCAAAGAGTCTCTGATCATATTGCTCTAACCATTACAGAGTTACGTTGAATATCATATTGCTCCAAATTGGTTTGTACTTGAAAACTTCTATGATTACTTTGTTGACTTTCTCTTAAGAAGTCATAGCTTTATATTATACAATTCCAATGTTGTAATTGTATCACGGTAGTGTAGCTTTGAAAGCTTTGACACGTCTTTTATGACGATCTGGTTTTGACTCTTATCTTTGAATCTGTAACATACAATCATGTTTTTGTCACTCTGAATTCCCATCAGAAATGAAAGTGTTTATTTTTCGCTTCTTAGGCCCCGTTTACACGGTGCCGGACAAGTTTTTATCCGTACAAGTTTTTGTACGGATAAGTTTCGTTTACATGGTACCGGACAAATATTTGTTCGCTTTGCCTTTCCGTCTACACGGTGCCTGATCTGAAAGTATTTTGTTCTCATGACATGCGCACTAAAGAGCAAATCATATATCGTGTGTTGTCTTTCGACATTCTGAAGTTTTCTCTCCATTCTTCCGGCACAACAACATCCATTACGAGACTCCTCCGCTATGCACTAGTCCTTCCCAGTCTTTCCAAAAAGGAGATCTCTTTAAGCTTGTTCGCAATTTCTTCAGCTCCAGCGTCTGCTGCAGTGGTAACTTGCTGACAAAACAGTCAGTGTTGAGGAATGAACTTAACAGGCAAAAACAATTATGTTTGTAATTAATTATCTATTTCTTTTTCGTTTTTGATCAGGTTAATCACCAATTTCACAACTACATAAATTTTGGCGCAAGAAACACATTACAGCACAAAAACGCAAGCTTTGCCATATTTGCTCTAACTCATTTTGAGAGAATTCTACCCTCCTTGTGAATCCGAGCAAAAAGAAGTTCGGGAATTTGCGTTTACACGGTGCCGGACAAGTTTTTATCCGTACAAGTTCACTACTTGTACGCTTTCGTAGCAGTACAAGTTTTTGTCCGGATAAACAAACAAATATTTGTACGGATAGGGAGGTATCGTGTAAACGCAAGCCCTATCCGTACAAAAACTTGTACGGATAAAAACTTGTCCGGCACCGTGTAAACGGGGCCTCATTCAGGTTTCATTCACAACAAGTTAATTGCTCTCACATGCGTTACTTCTATGATATTGTGTTTCTGTGTTTTGTTTGTTCTCAATTTGTTTCAGTGGGCTTGTCAGGATTTCTAGCAACTGGAAGCTAATTTAGGCCTACTGTGCAAGCCGTATCCAGGCATGGGACACCTACCGGGTGTCCCAAAAAAAGTATACGGATTTCGTCGACCCCAGCGATAAGAATATAGCGTAAATCAGTCCTAGACGGTTTTCAACATATACCTCGATAGCTAACTTGAACATAGATACTTCGTTTGTTGATATCGGTGCGTTGAGAGTAAAGATATTAGTCTTCAAAGGACAAATTTGCCTCCACCTCCAAGCCAGAGCTTTGGCGTTTTGGCCTAAGCAAATTCCAGAAGCACAGAGAATAAAATCAACAAAATTTGAAAACGGCACAACAGATGTGTTCACAAACTACAATTTATGTGAGACCTATCGTCAAGGGAGCTCCGAAATCAGCTTCATTCATGTGAACATCGGCGATTTATTTTACACATACTTGAAAGTAATCCTTTGAGCATCAACGCACTTTTGACATCGTCGATGATTCCTTGAAAAGAATTTGCTATCAGATCTCTCGAGGTCATCAACAAGAGAGGAGGCATCTTTTGGCCCCCTAAAGATCTTCAGACTTTCCTGTCTTGACTCCCGAGAGATCTGATAGCAAATTCTTTTCAAGGAATGATTCGATGGTTCCAAGAGTTTGTTGATGCTCAAGGGAGTACTTTCACCGATGAATGAATAGTATTTGTAAAATAAATGGTCGACATCGAGATGAATGCAGTTGATTTCGGATCTCGCTTGACGATAGGGCTCAAAAACTTTATTTTGTAAAACACATCTGTTGTGCCGTCTTCAAATTTCGTTGATTTTATACACTGTGCTTCAAGAATTTGCTTAGGCCAAAACGTCGAAGCTCTGGTTTTGAGGTGTGTGTGTGTGTGTGTGTGTGTCTCATCTTATTTAAAATCGAAATATCTATTAGCTAAAACATAGCTAGTCTAATTCGATTATTTAAAATATACAAGATCTACAAGATTAATTTCGAAGGCATACATTCCACAGATTAATTTCGAAGGCATACATTGATCTGCACGTGGCCCCATCCAAGCTCTTGATTAGCTTTTTGAATTGGACCAGATTTTCGGCTGACTTGATGTCATCTGGCAAACGATTCCAAATCTGCGGCCCAAGGGACCCTAGACTATTTGAACCGAACGTTGTCTGGTTTGGCCTGTAGTGCTGTAAATCATTTGGACGACGTGTAGGTCGCTTTGAGGCTCTTGTTTCGAAAATATTTTGCATGAATTCAGGATTTAGCTGGTTTACAGTTTTGAAAATCTCAATACAAAGGTATCTAAGCATATTTACATGCATTGTGCATTTTTGTGATTTGCCAAGTAATTCTTCATAAGAAGAAACATGGTCGTCGTAAAGAAAACGTAATGCTCTCTCCTGTATTTTTTCGATCTTATCCATAGATCTAGCTGTCGAGAAGAACCATACTAAGGGGCAATAATTAAAGTTAGAAAAAACAAAGCTTTCAACGAGTACCTTTTTCTCTGCGAAACCGAGAAAAGGCTTTAGTCGTTTTAGTACATTCAGTTGGGTTGCTGCTTTCTTGCAAAGATCAGATATGTGGAGGTCAAAGTTTAGTTGATGGTCGAGATTTACACCAAGCAACTTAACCGAAGCTTCAGATTTAATAGTTTTCCCTTGAATAGAAATACTATGCCCAGTGGTGTCCGTTCGATCTTTCTTTACGAGAAGTGCGTGGAATTTTTCTGGGTTGGCGATCATTTCATTTCGATCGAGCCATCTGAGAGCAACGCATGCCTCCTTTTCTAGCACATCAATTAGTTGTGGGAGACTATTTGAGAAATATGTAAGGGTATTATCATCTGCGTAGTTGACGAGGGATGCTTCTTTGATGAAATGAAATAAATCATTAATATAGAAGTTGAAAAGAATAGGGCCTAAGATGGATCCTTGAGGAACCCCTTATAAAACAGACTGATAATTGCTGTAAACATTGTTTATGCGAACCGATTGTCTGCGCCGTTTTAGTTAAGAATAAATGAAGACAAGAGAATTTTCATTGAAACCATATGCGTGGAGCTTCGCAATAAGCAAATCATGCGGGATACAATCGAAAGCTTTCGATAAGTCCATCAATATTGCTCTGACAGTGAAATCATTGTCAAGTTTAGTCTTCCAATCTTCAAGCATTCTAACTAGGACATGTTGCGTACCGTAAGCCTTCCGGTAGGCTGCAATAAAGACCGAAAGAGTTTTCTCGAGGAATGGACTTATCTGCTCTTTCACAATCTTTTCGTATATTTTGGAGAAAGCGTTAAGTATGCTTACGGGGCGAAAATTTTTTCTACTGTTCGAATCGGTTCACCTTTGTCAAGAGGTGTAAAAGCAGCTTTTTTTGCGCGTTCTGGAAATTTGCTGTTGCGAATGCTAATGTTTATGGCCTTTGTTAGTGGGACAGATAGCTCCCTTGCCGCTAAGTGGACAAGTTTAGGGGGTATTTTATCCTCACCAGTTGATTTCTTATCATTTATTGCCCGTAAAAGTCGGAGAACATCTTCTGTTGAAACTTCATGAAGAGAAAACGTGTTAAATGGATTTTCTAGACTTTGAATGATTGCTAGAACACTTGGGTGATTTTGATATTGTTGAAGTATCAGTCTAACTATACATCGATCGTCTGAGGAGGGCGCATTTTCGGCAATGCTGGAGGGTTTCTTCCCCGAGGATTTTTCGACGATATTGATGTAATGGTCATTAAAAACTTCGGCGAGTTCTCTATCATCAGTTATAATTTTGTCTTCTTTGACTAGGGTGATATCAGTACCATGCAACCCCCCTTTATTGGAAAGAAAGGGTTTGACGAGGTTCCAGAAGTCCTGATTTGAAACCAACCCATTGCTAGTTGCATTCTTAAAATGGTTTCTAATTGCCTTCTTCCTCAGTGAAACGCATTTATTTCGTTGTTTTTTGAACTTGGCTTCATTTTCCCGTGAAGGATATTTCTTTAGCTTCTTTTGAAGCCTAGATCGCGCGTAAATTCCTTTCCTTAGATCTCGATTCATAAAAGGAGCTGCGTTCCCTCGAAGTATCTTAGTTTTCAACGGTGCATGTTTGTCTACTATCGCTCGAAAAGTTTTGGTTATATGTTCATATGCATCATCTACATTCAGATGGTCAATTTCAAAATTTGCTTCTCTGACATCGGACAAAAATTCATTTTCATTAAAGTTCTTAAAGCATCGATACGTTATACGTTTTGCCTTGAGGCGCGGTACCTGAGCTTTCAGAAGAGTAACTACGAGCCCATGATAATCACTCAGACCTGTTTCAAATATGCATGTTTTTTGGAACAATCTGGGTCGATTTGTTAGAAACACATCGATTGAAGACGCATGATTTTTGGTAAAACAGGTCTTCTCCTTTACCAAATTCTGTAGGCCCATTACATCTGAAAAAGATTTGAATTTGTTATAGCCTGGATGTTGCTCGTTTTGGGTATCTACGTTAAAGTCTCCAAGAACTATAATGTTGTCGTACTTCTCTAGAGCAAGATTCACGGAATTTGATAGCTCGTTAAAAAAGCTATTCAAATTTGCAGAGTCAGGTGGACGATAGACTGCAAAAATCATCCACCTTTTTTTGCTGATGATGAGTTCTGAACATATCTATTCAACATTTTGTGTTTCATATGCAGTGATGCGATTACATACCATCCCTTTTCTAACGTATTGCATTATGCCCCCTCCAAACTCATTCCTATCTCGACGCATGGGATATTGATAGTTGTTCATTACAAATAAATCTGTTTTTAAGTCTTCGTTTAATTTTGTCTCTTCAATCACCAAAACATCTGGTAAACAACGCTCTGCCACTTCTCTAAGGTCCACTATTTTATATCTTAGGCTGTTAATGTTCAAAAAGCCAAGAAGAGGATTATTATGATGTTTTGTCCTAAGCTGGAAAAGCCTGTTTATTTCATCGTCAGTTTCACTATCAGATATGGGTGGAATGGAATCATTATCACTTGGTGTGCCTGCATTGCTGGCTTGGATAGCTATTTCGCCTTCAGAATGCAGAGTCGAGTTGATATGTTCTGCTAGGCTACAACTAAGTCTAACATCAAACCCTTCATTATGAACTACACTACGGTCAGTTGAATTGGGTGTGTGTTTGGTTGTTTTAATGTTAAATGTCTCCTGTCCTAAATCTATCAGTCATACACCGTTTAAAAAATTAATCAAGTTTCCGGTTGAAACATTGTTACCTTGGAAGTTTAGATGAAGTCCCCATTTATCAAGGTGTCTGCTTTCAATGTTATCATGCTCAATGAAACTTATATTACTTCTTGATAGGCCAACTTTAACTAAATCATTTACCTTTCTTCGTTTCATCTCAAGTTCATGCGAATCTGTCCTTTTTATGATACTTGAAACAGTGACGTCTCTCAATTTTTTCTTCGTTTCAGTGGCCAGATCAATCAGCTTTTTCGCTGTTTCTTCAGGGCTCTCTGATCTCAAGTTGTTTGTTCCACATAAGATTATTATTCCATCTAGCTTGTCGTCTATTGCTGGCTTGATGTAAGACTTCATTTGGTCGATAGTGGCACCAGGGAACGTTTTGATTGATGTTTTGGCATGCGAGACCTCAGCATTGATATCTTGTCTCCTAATCTTTTTAACCATGGAATCACCCAGAATTGAGAAAACAGGTTTTCTTGGCCTCCTTGCGTCTTCAGAACGTGTTTTGCTGTTTGCTGCCCAAGAATTTTCCCAATCTCCTTCGCGTTTGTCCAGTGCAGTCACCTTATGTTGTCTCATGCTCCTACTACTCGTTGTCTGAGGAAAACCTTGAGATTTAACAGCAGCTGAGTACTCTCTGTCACTTGGGACTTGCGTAGACTCTCTTTCCGTTGTTAGATTTTCTAAGCAGCTAAATCTGTTTGCGGTATCTAGAGGTTTGGAAAAAGGAAACTCCCTTCCATTCACATTTGTTCCCCAGGAGGCTTCTCTCTGAACTTTGGACTTTGGACTTTGTACTTTCCATTCGCCATCTGCTACATTGTTTGCATACCTTGAATGGGTTTCGTTTGAATTGACCTGTGGCCGTTGGGTTGTTGAACTTTGCTTTGGAACATTATGGTGTGTGACCTGTGGGACTTTGTATTGGAATCTTGAGATTGGGTCACGTGGTCTAAAAGCGACCTCTCCCATGCTGTGTGACTCTTTCAACTTTCTGTTTTCGAACTTTAGGCCCATATTTTCATCACGCAGTGATTTATTTTCCTGTTCTAGTTGACTTATTCTTGCAAAAAATATAGTAAAATCAACTGAGCTTATTTTTTCGTTTTTTGGGGGGTTTTCTGTACTTTTTTTGGTAATTTCATCAACACGCCCCTCAATCTTTGTTAATCGGTCCAGGATGCATGCAAGAGTTTCTTGACTTGTTGAGTTTTCTTTGTTTTGATATTTGTTTTGAGGATCCATTTGCATTTTATTGAAACACTTTCCAGGCGAACTTTCAATATTCCAAATACCACCAAATTGAACTTCGGCTTCATCTGAAATAGACGAAACAGTATCTTGTTCATCACGCGATAAATTTCCTTCATGCATGGAAGCAATCTCCAAGATTTCATCTCGATATTTCTTGACCTTTTCTTCGTCTGCTAATATCCTACTTTTTGAAACTTCGAGTTCATCATTAGATTCAGATTGTATTCTTAGTGATTCCCTTCCAGCATGAGGTACATCTTTTATTTTCCCGCATTTCAACATATAATTCAAAGACGTCTGGATCACGTCCAGGCTTAGGCCATGCGTCTTTTCGAGAACTTTGCAAATTTTACTGCAGTCAGCACGTTGATTCTTCTCGCGTATCTTTGTTATTTCCGTTTTAATCAGACTCACCAAATCATCCCCTCCTAATATGATTCCACTTTCAGTTTCATATTCGTCGGTTTCTGTAGCTGTGGCCATTTCAAAATCTCCCTCACACATACGTCCTCACTGCACTCGCTGAACTGCACTCGCCCTTACCGAAGGTGGAGGCGAATTTGTCCTTTGAAGATTAATATCTTCACCCTCAACGCACCGATATCAACAAACGAGGTATCTATGTTCAAGTTAGCTATCGAGGTATGCTTTGGAAATCATCTCGGATTGATTCGCCCTATATTCTAGTCCCTAGGGCCGACCAAATCTGTATACTTTTTCATGGGACACCCGGTAGTTTATCGTCCCTTCCGAAGGAAGACGAGGTGAGTTTGTGAGGTCAGGGCTCTGAGGTCACCAATCCGGCGTTTGACCTCACTCGACCGAGCTTAACTTCTGTTATCTGACGAAAACTGTTTAAGCCACTAAGCCACTCAGACCCCGTGTTGTAACATCACCTGTTCTTTCTCCATTCTCGTTCAGTTTATGCTGCTTTTGTAGATCTGCGAGCTAAGTTCACTACGATGTTCTTTCTTTTTTATTAATATGAGAAGATATCCCTGAATTTACAAACTTTTCCTATTTCAGGTTACACTTAAGGTATTTGTACCTTGGATCATTGTACGGAATGACCAACATAACAGATATTTGGACAACGGCAAAGCCTTGTCGCTACAACTGCAGCGGCAATTTGACATCATCAAACTTAGCAACTCAGTGCCACACAATGCAATTATCTTTTGCATCAATGAATTCTTCATTGCAAATTTCTACAGTTGCAGTCATCATGCTTCACATCGTTACTTCGATATTCGCAGTTGTCATCAACTTGCTGATCATGATAGCACTAGCCACCAAAGAACAGATGAGAACGGCAGCTAACCTGATCCTGACAAGCATGGCATTTAGTGACTTTCTTGTCGGGCTGTTAGTGCAACCTTTTACACTATCTATTCTAATAGTTGATGTAACTGGTGGGTCCTCCTGCACTCTTAGAAGTATCTCAAATTTTGTTGGCTCGTTATGCGTCGGAGCATCGTTTGCTACTACAGCTATGTTTGCGTTCGATCGATGCTTTGCTGTTTCAATGCCATTCGAATACAGCCTATCTCAACTATACAAGAAGTATTCAATTGCAGTGGTGGCTATCTGGGTTGTCCTAACAGTCTTGGTAATATTAACAAATATCGGGCTGATGACATACAGAGTATTTGAAACCTTGATGATCCTCCTGCTTCTAGCTGCTTTCATAACAGTCATGATTTGCTATGTCAAGGTCTACATTGCCATTACTAGCCAACGCAACAAGGTAACAGGTGTAGAACTTGGGACCATCACTCCTTTGGCTCCTTGCACATGGAAGAACGACGTAAAGAGCTCTAGGGCATTTGATTCGGCTCTCGTCAGCAATACAAAGGGACAAGTTGGGAAATCCACTATTAAGATGCCACTTGAAGCTGAGAATGCGAGAAGAGAGTTGGGAAATTCTGCTATCAACGTGCAACTTGAAGCAACTGCAGAAATTCCTTGCTTCGAAAAAAGTGGGTTTGGATCTGCTTTGAGGGTATTGAGCCCCAATGAGACATCTTTTGTCACCGATAAGGATAGAAAGGGGGGATGCTCTGCGGCTATCATTCCGTTTGGAGCTGCTCAAGAAGAGCCTTTTGCAATCAAACGTGAGCTCGAAGTTCCTGTAAAAGTTAAGGCAAAGGAACATCCAGGCGAAATCATCATCACCATTGCTGACGATTGCTTGACAGCGAATACAACAGCCGGCAACTTTCAAGCCCGAGTGAACAACCTGGTGTCTCGCTTTACCAAAGATAATGGAGGCTGCAATGATTCTAGGAGTAAGATGTCCAAAGTCGCTAGGCAGAAGTCAGGGACAAATACTGTTGCAGCGCTTGTTGCAGGTATGGTGCTGTGTTATCTACCAATCACCATTTTAAATGTTCTTCGAAATCATCTCCAACTGGATATAGTCACGGTAAAGATTCTCTACCAATGGGGAAACTTTTTAATCGTTCTCAATAGCTCAATAAATCCGATTATTTACTGCATTAGAGTAAAAACGATTCGCCAAGCAATGAAACAAGTTTGTAGAAAATTTATTGATTCTTTGTAGAATAAGATATTATCACTAAGCCAGCGAACAGCCTTCTTAGAGGAGCCATTGAGTTTGCTATTAGCATAAATAAATTTTTTTTCAAACTTGTTTAACTTTAATTGTGAAGCTATTGCTTAAGTCTCACCTTATCTACTATGAAATCGTTTGTGACAGACAATGTCAAAGTTTGCAACACATGGCATTTGTTTCTTTCATTGGCACAGCTATTGAAAGTGATTGACGATTTCAGACAAGGGAAATTCTCTCTTCCAGGTATTCAAACTTCATACCAAAATCAGCTGCAAAATTGCCATGATTTGAGTTGGGCAACAATCTCTTTCTGCAAATGAAATGTGCCCTTTAAGAGAAATTTTTTGTAAAACTAAAGAAGGATGAATCTAAAAGATCTGCCTTGTGGAATTCATTTATTTGAATCAGGAGCTGACCAGTGATTGTTTCAGTAAAGCCTTATATATGCGAGAATCGCAGTGCCTTCTGCTTGGCTTCCCTTGTTGCAGAACTTGTTCAGGCTCTGCCAATCGCTGATTCTGCCAGATGTCTTTACCGTAGAGAATTCTAGTTCAATAATATCACAACTATTTGACATTTATCAGATATCCTCATGAAATTACCTCCGACTAATACACGTTCTACTCAACAATATAACTCAACAATCTTCTATCAATCTTGTACTCGTTCTAGACAGTCCTCTTCATCAACAATCTTACAATCCTGCTATCATACATACAATCTCAACTATCCTACCCTTAGACTGCTTGTCATCAGTTTTATACTCTAGTCTGTCTATTGTTCTATCTAACCAATAAGATTCATACTCAGGAATGGATGTATTTGTTACCTATGCAACAGCATTTTTCCCACGGTGACCCTCTATTCAGCCTCCCCTAAATATATCTCAAATATGTAATAAGTCACTCTTATCTAAGGTTAAATGATGTTCTACAATTAGTAAGGTTCTATAGCTTCTGTGTTCCTAATAAGTAAACAAGGTTGTTACGCAAATGCGTCTTACTTCAATGAGTACAATCATCCGACCACATATCAATCTTTAAGTTGAGAGCCAGAACGACGAAAAATATAGAAGACATGTTTCCAATCATTCAATGATACTAAGACACATCCGGTAATGACAAATTTAAATTTAAATACGACTAATCCATGTTTGTATACAGTTTATGAACGTTTCGACTCTAGCTAGAGTCACCATCAGCAAAGATATAGAGGCGCGAGGGCCTATTATAGAGATCCGAAACAATAGAGAATTGAAAACCACGTGGTTCCAAATGGGAGAACATGATTGGTGGAAACGTGACAGGAAGCAGTTAACTAAGATAAACAAATGACTGAGAGAGACAAACAAGTTGAAAAACATAGTAATCAAAGAAAGGTGAGAAAAGATTAGAAAAAGGCCATTGGAATGGAAGACTGTTGGGAATTGAGCGAAGGTCTATCCCTAAGAATTAAAAGACTTTCATAAATATGTAGATCAAAAGAATTATCAGTTTTAGCGAGAATAGAAAAATCTTCAAAAGTGGCTTTGTGTCCCGTTTTAAAAATATGATCTTTGATAGAAGAGGGACCGGAAGATTTGACGTCTTGCCCAAGCTTGTTAATTCCCAAGTGCTCTCTACAGCGTACCAAGAGATTGCGGGATGTTTTCCCATAGTAAGTGGCACTGCAGCCACTACACGTAAATTTGTAAACAACATTGGAGCGCACAAGGGACAGGAGACGGTCTTTAGATACAAATAAATTACATAGGCGTCTGGGTGACCTAAATACAAACTGTAATTTAACATCAGGGTAACATTGCCTGATAAGTTTACCGATATTATGTTTCATGCGAAGGCTATATTGCCCTAAAAAAGGGAGAAAGAATAGTATGCGTTGCTTATTCTCATTTTGGTCGGAAACACTGACTCTCTTATTAAACTGCTTGTCAAGGAAAACCCTTATGACCTTATCGATTAGAGATTTTGGAAAGCAGTTTTTATAGAAGATAGCTTTAATTTTACAGAGCTCTTTGTGAAAATTTTCATACGTAGAGCAAATATGAAAAGCACGATAGACAAGAACACTGACCAGATAGTTTCATATTTCTTAGGGGAAAGTCTGGCAAAGTCAGTATATTGGCCGGTAAATGTTTTCTTTCGATACAGGCTAGTAGAGAACTCATTATTGTTCTTAAATATTGAAACATCAAGAAAAGGCAGAGTGCTATCATTTTCCACTTCAACGGTAAAGTTAACATTTGGATGGAAGCGATTAATGAATTCTAAGAAGCGATTGACGTGCTCAGGGTTTTCAAACAAGCAGAAAGTATCATCAACAAAACGACGATACAGAACAGGTTTAAAGTCAGGAGGACATTCGTTCAAATAGCGAGTTTCAAGAGCACACATGAAAATGTTAGCAAGTGTAGGCCCAAGCGGGGACCCCATGGCTACGCCGTCGAGTTGGCCATAAAGTTTCCCATTAAAAATAAAGTGATTATCCTCAACAGCGGAACAAAGTAGCTTCCGAAAATTGGAGCGATCGATGGTGCATTCGTTGTAGTGGATAGAATCACAATCTTTGTATTCTAACAACTTTAAATATAATACCTGAAAGAAACTTGCGTCATTACATTCTAAATCCATTAATGCTTTGTTTCCTATTCAGCTCTGATTCATTAATCTACTATCTGTTGTTACAACGTCAGCGCACATAGGGATTTTCCCGACATCCCTTTGCTTCTAAATCAAATGAAGCAAATCCGCCATGCAGCTCTTTAGATCTATCCGCCTTCTTCCTTTATAAACTCAAACCTTGTATCAAATGTTGGACAATGTGGTACAGCGACACTTACTGGTTTCTAAGTTTCATCAGGACACTTCTAGCTAGTTATGGAAACTTTGCATGCATTGTTATAGTAGTAAGTCACTGAGTAATGCTTGTCTTTGCGTATCTTTAACAAAATAATTGTAAGAGACATTTTAGGAACATTCCAGCTTATCCCAATCAGCATGATGTTGTAATGTGCCTCGCTTTCGTAGCTAGATAGCCTCGTTATTATAAAAAGTATAAAAAGTACACGCTGTTTTCTTGATGTTAAGTAACTATATATCATTTGGAGGCTAGATAGGCCAAAGCCATAGGCATGGAGTTTTGCCACGAGGAGATCATAAGGGAGACGGTCGTATGCCTTTGACAAGTCTGTTAGTACCATTCCTATAACGCCTTTGTCGTCTAGGCATTTTTTGCATCTTTCCACCAGCCTTAAGAGGGCATGTTGTGTACTGTAACTTTCCCTAAAGCCACACAATAGGTTTGACAACTTTGGCTTGATGAAAGGTAGCATTTGGGAATACATTAACCTTTCATATATTTTTGATAGGGTGGACAGGACGCTTATTGGTCGAAAATTTTTCTTGCAAGTCGAATCATCTGCTTTGAAGGCTGGTGTCACATCAGACTTTTTTAGGTTACTGGGAAAGGTATTAAGTTCAAATGATTTATTCACATGTCGCGTAATCTCCTCGTAGCAAACTCCTGATGCACATTTAAGCATGCTTGCCAGTACTGGTCCACTGCTCTTTTTCCCAGTATTCAGCGCATTAATTTCATTTAATACAGCTAGTGAATCTACAGGGGTAAATTCGAAGGCATCGCGAGAGGCAATGTGCTCTCTTATAAGTAGAAATACTGGGATGTTGAGTGTATTTGCTAATGGCTTTTAATACAGGATCTTCAGATGTATTAACGTTTATTACAATATCATGTGCTACGATGTTGAGAGTGTCTGTTATATTTATGAAGTATTCATTGAAGCACTCACTTATTTGTTTGTCGTCCGACAGTATTTCTCTATTCTCTACCAGCATAGGTAAATTAATCGAGGAGAGAGCACCCCCTTTGTTAAAAACCAATCATTCAATTTGAAATATCTTGAGGTAGATTGACCCCTTCACCATTTGAGAGTGATCGATGCAAAAACAGCTAAAAATCTAAACTTGATAATTAGTAGAGAACAGGTGTAATTTGACTTGACGGCGAAAAACTTGTCACCGAAGGAGATTGCTTGATGTTAAAGGGAATAATGTTCCAAGATTTAGCACCAGTGTACCTAATAGATCTTTTACCATATTGCAAGGTGTTATGACGTGTCATGAAAATATCACCCTTACGAGCCTGCCTTGTATCATGTTGATGAACATCTGATAGAATTTCAAAAAAATTGTGAAAGGCAGAAGGAGATATCCTATTAACAGACTCGTAGACAAATAAAAGCAACTTCAAATGAAATAAATCATACAACTTAAGAATCTTCAGGTCAGAAAAAATAGGAGAAGATGGAGAAGTAAAGTTCATAAATGCAATGCTCTAACAACTTTCTTTTGTAGAATATATATTGGATTGATATGGATGTCATAGGTTAAGACCCCAGACGATAATTCCATATGGAAGATGGGATGCAAGCAAAGAATTATACAAGGAAACTAGAACAAACAGAGACAATGTCTATTCATTCTTATAAAATGCTTTGGCTTCAAGGCTACAGGGAAGCAAAGTCGCGAAATTCCTTTCAAGGGAGGTTTTGGAGTTCTCAACAGAAAGAAAGTTGCAAACGTTGCAGTAATTTATATCACAACTCAAAGATGTAGGGTAAGACGGGGTAAAGTGAACTTCGGGGTAAAGTGAACTACTCAGAACATTCACGCTCTGCTCCGAACGTAGAAACGCTATGATAAAACATAATTTATGACGGATGCTTGATTATATATGCTGACAGAAATCAGGGTTATTTCTGTTATTGCGAAAAATCCCCTAATCCGAGGTGGTGAAAACAACCTTGGAAAATTGCAGTTTTAGGTTTAGCCCCTTTTCGGAGATATTTTTATTGATTAAAAGCTCACACCATGTGGTTCCTTTTTCCAGAAAAAAGATAACCAAGAAAGACTGACTATTCCGCTAGCATGGCATTTTGAAAGACAGTCAAGATTTTGCCTTGACCGGGGTAAATTGAACTACCTGCATTGCATGCATGAAACTAGAGTTTTGATGCATTCCAAGCTTTCTTCATGTGAGAATGCGTAGCCTTTCCCAGATTCTCGCACATTAAACCAATTTCTGCGTATTTCAACGTAATATGACTAATGTATGGCTTCTTTGTCAGGCTTGCAAAGAATCATATTTCAGTAATAAATGTTAACACTCCAGAACTAATAGCAACTGATCTAATGGGAATTTCTTTACTTAAATAGTCCCTTCTCTGTGTAAAATTTCATATTCATAAAATTGATTCAATTTCAGTTTTTGTTATGAAATTGAAAAGAATCCTAATCTCCGCGAAGGGGTATCTTGCAGGAGAGTCTCTTACAACGATCATAGACAAAATAGCAGGGATAAATTCAGAATTTAAGATCTGACGATGAAGATGCCCCTCTTCCCCTTATTCAATGTTGGTGATGTTTCAAGGAGGGTCTCTGAGTTTTCAACATTCATTGAGGGGGAACGAGGGGGGGGAATGATGCTCAACAGGTCTAAATATCTGAATAAATGACTTTATCTCATAATTTATGTCTCTGACTGGAGTTTCTGTAAGCGTTCATCACAATCTTCATGTTCACTAATTGTATCCTACATATTTTGCTTCAATCGCTATCAGCACTCTGACAGTACTTGCCCCCCCCCCAAGAATTTCATCTCTGGCACCATCTCTGCCGAGAAATATGATCAAGGAAACAGGTGAAAGAAAGTAAAATATGTTAAGGATTTCTTTTTGAAAATTAATCGTTTCTCTTATGTTTTCCCATTACTGGAGTTTCTTAACTTTATGACGATCTGTGAGTCGAGTTTCTATAAGCCACTCTGGCAAAAGTGTTGTAGTCAAGGTTAGAGCACATGATAAAACATCAAGAAAGATCGGAATGTGTCCTTCACTTTTTCTTCATGCATGAATATTTCGACTTGCCTATTCCAAAGGTTCACCTGGGGCGTCAAGAATCTTTGCTCGGCCCCGTCTGAACTATTTTCCACTTAGAAATACATAGATTGATCTCCAAAGCAGTTCAAAGTCGACAAAACAACCGAGTTTTGACCATCACTCTAATAGTTCACTTTACCCCGTTTTAAGGGGTAAAGTGAACTACCCAACTGCTTGCCAAAAACACGCTGATGTGTGGAAACGCCGATCATTAGAAATTAAAAACATGCATCAATATTTCAGCAAAGGCCACAATGTCACTTTAACGCAAGCAGATTTGATATTTTCATCGAAATAAAAAGTCAGTTCTACGAAAACCTTCAAAATAATTCACTTTACCCCGTCTTACCCTACTTAACTCGTGACCACTTTCAACAACGTCGTGACGGGCTTCCTGTCGCTTCCCAAAACAGAGAAGTGATGATGTTCCCACACTCGCTCATAGGCGAGTCTGTTAAATGGTGTGCCTCACGTGCCGCCCTCGTGCCTTCAATGTTGGCTTGCCCTCGTGCCCGTGTGCCCAAATTTTTGGCGTGCCCTCGTGCCTTCGATTTCGGCGTGCCCTCACACCCTCATGCCCACGTGCCCAAATTTTCGGCGTGCCCTCGTGCCTTCGATGTTGGCGTGCCCTCGTGTCCTTGTGCCTAAATTCTCGGCGTGCCCTCGTGCCCTAGTGCGAAATTTTCAGGACACTCTGAAGGGAGGTGAACCTTGAAATGTTTCTTGACGTTTGAAACTTAGTGATCCTTTTTTTCTAAATTTCATCCGAAAAAACCTAAGCAGAGGATTTGAAGTGAAAAATTTACAGCAAAGATAGAGTTTTGTAGAGACCAACATCTACGGAACTTAACAACAAGCACACGTGACGGTATCTAATTAATGATAGGGACATTAACGGCTACGCTGCACCAAATGAAGGAGATAATTTAGGATTACACAGGGTAAAGTGGACTATTTTGGAGGTTTTCAAGGATAAGCAAAAGAGACTGCAGCTGAGGGCAAACTTTCAACTTTGTTTTGAAATTATGTTGAAATTAAAGGTACTTTCCTGTACGAAGTGTATAGCAATGTATTAATACATGAAAAATAGAAACTGACTAAAATGCCAATGATTTCAGTCTATCCATAGTAGTCAACTGCCAAGCAATCACTTGGGCACCCAAAAGAGTAAAAACAACTGAATAAAGAATGCATTTGGCAACATTATCAAAAACTTTGGGGCAGTGGTCATAGAAAAACAAAAATCTATGAATCTCCAACAGTTCCAACACACACTCCCCTTGAAGGTCACACTCTGATGATAGCATAAGTTTGAAAGGCCTCAGTGTGCTCAAAAATCTGTCTGATTTTTTGTGTCCGTTTTCTCCTAGTAACTCATTACACACTCCCCAGATATATCAAGAAGAAAACATTATTGGCAGCCTCATCAGTCTGACTGTGACCTGTGAGTTCCACATTCCATGCATGTCAACATTGTTTTGTACAACTCAATCATAAGTGATCTTTGACGCAACTAAAACAATACGCATACCACCTTCAGTTCTCCTTGGTTGGTTGCAACATCTCATGAAAGTGTTGGTCAGTGCCTTAAATTGCAGCACCCTGATTTCACTTTCAACTGTCTTTTCGTTGCCATACATAGGCCTACAGCAGGCCTTTTCACAGTTTTCTAGGCTCTGCTTTGCCGCCAAAATCAAACGCTGACAGTTGAGTTGAATTGGAGTTGATGTTGTTGTTCCTTGCAGAAATGGAAATATGGGAAACAGGTGTGATGGGGGTGTATCCAATGTCCAAACAGGTGAGGGCATCAGGTATGGTCCATGCTGCTAAATTGTTTCGTCAGCTATCTCGTAAATCATACCTTTGGAAGCTTCAAGAGCTCTTTCGTCAGATGTTTGAATTTTTTATTACAATCTGACCCTTCCTGGAATAAAGACCCAAAAAGTATAGCCCTGTCCCGGAATAAAGACGAAAAAGGCATAACCCTATCCCGGAATTTCACCCTAGTAGGCACATACCTGGGTGGTCATTGTATTTAGCATAGATAATATCTATTATCTATGGTATTTAGTAGACCCCCGGGGTACTCCTTCTCGAACGAGGATAAGTAGAACCAAAATCAATACTTTACATGGTACCTTCCTCAACTCTGAAGACCCTGAAGTGCAGTTTTTAGTTAGAAATAAGCAATCTATGAGCAATTTAGTTGCCATGAAGCTTCTAGGACATTTTTTGAAAGTAATGCAACTTTCCCGCTTATATTTGCAGCATTCCTGTGCCCACAACAAAGTGACCTTAAAACACAAGGACCTACCAATGTCTCCAAAGTTCTTAAAGACCTGTTAGACCTGTTGTCAGAAAAAAATGCTTCATTTCATTCATTTTTCATTTTAAATTCATTAAATACGGTGGCCCCATCAGCCAAGAGTGGCTGCTTTTCAGGGGGCCGTGGCAAAGCCTACTTACAATAAATAAAAGAAAAGGAATATTTACAATGTTGAATTAGAATAAATGAGAAATTAAAAGCTATTTACATTTCAGTCTACATTTCAAAGTAGACAGAGAGGGGGCTAGCTTGACCTCATGTTCTAATTCATTCCAAACCTTTGATCCACGGAACGAAACTTGTTTTCATTCGCGGAGCAAGTAAGTCCGTCTCACAGCTTCTCGAATTTATAATCTCCCGTGTCGAGTTTCTCGTGAATAGAGTAGAGAGATAAGTGGGCGCGAGACCGCTTATTGATTTGAAAACTATGGTAGCCGTCTCTTGTTTGATCATGTCGTGGACTGTCGGCCATTTGAACTCTTTTATCAAGTTTGCTGCTGGTGCATCATAGCAACTGTTGGTAACTATTCTCACAGCACGATTTTGTGACTGCGAGTTTGTGCTCCTTTCAGAAATTAGGAAAACCATTAGCATAGGAAATAGTGAGTAGGCAAAGATCTAAAAGTCTTTAATAACGTTAAGTAGCTCGTAGCTCAAAATCGGTAGAGAAGTTAAAAGTGGCCTAGCAAGTTGTCCTTCAAAGGTTTCTAGCAGTTACAAGTGGGCATGAAAGTGTCAAGTAAAAATGAAACTTTAAATCAATTAGGTTGGACAATGAGCAAACAGTTATCGCACTCCCTGCGCTTTGAGCAAAATTGGAAAGTCCTTGCGGTCATAAGGTTCCTTTGCTCTGGAACAGCTCATTGTCTAAATATTCTCTCAAAATCCATTCTTTGGATCCATCTCCACCGTAAATAGCTTGGCAAAAGCTCCTTTCATGGAAATTTTGATTAATTCTGTTATACTTAAGTTCTAAGCTTTATGGTTTTATATAAATAAAAAAATCCTTGTTTTGATAGAGGGACTCTTTGCTCCTGCAGTACCATTGCGCTTAAAAATGAGCTCTTAGGATTCTATGAAGTCCAAATATAGTCCTAACATTGATTTACTGTTGATAACATTAATGAGTAGGTTAAGATCGAGCCAGCAAGAGGTCTGATAATTTTACATTTGAAGGACTGTTGTGCTCATTTAGTGCTCTTTTTTAACATCTCATATAGCAATAGCACCAACAATACAGTCTTCAATCAACCTGCATTGTCTCGCAATCAACATACCAAGTTAAGATTCATTCATCGCTTAACCCTATTGGTACTGGTGGGCGTTTCCCCCCCCCCCATTCCACACTTTTCTACATTGCACTAAGATGGCCGGTAATTTAACCACCAAATTTTTTAACTTTTAGTCAAAATTTAATTGGCAATTAGATTTTTAACATTTCATTGTTCCAACTCTGATCACGTGACCACAGCAATACCATATTTGGAGAGTAGTCAAAAAAAATTCTTAAGACCTCCATAGATTTGTCTCGTTTGTCCCATTGATCTCAAACATGCACCATTTGATTGCATTTGATGAGTACTTTCATTTGATATATAAATATTTGATATATGCTGACATCAGCAAAATTTAATATATATGACGTCATTGAAATTTATGACGTCATTGCTCTAATGAATAAGTGTAAGATATGGAAAATCGCTGTCTTTCTTGCTTCAACTTATTCATTTGATTACTTCTGAGTCCATATTTACTAGGTATAAGGACAAGACTTAGAAATAACTGCAAAGAAAAAAATCTGTACATGGAACAAAAAGATAATTAAAAGCTAATTGTGCTAAAAATAAAAACTGAAAATATCTCAAAAGTATGTATTTTAAATCTGCAACATGTTTCCTACAACTTGAGACAGATTTGGAGAAAATTGGATTCGAGGTAAATTAAATAGAATTTTTCTTCTGAAGAAGGTAAAAAATTGCCAATTTTCCTTTGTTTTTTATTGCCTAGCAACGAAACACGAGGCTATTGTTACATTTTAATAGCTAATTGTCAAAAGACAATAGGAGAAAGTCTTATTGTTATATCTCTTGTAGTTTCGAAGAAAAATAGGGGGGTCGAAAAACGCCCCCCCCCAGTACAAAGTAAGTAAAAAATCGCCCAGTTCTAATGGGGTTAAAGACCCTGTGCTAACCATGGGCCTTTGTGGTTGTCAACTATCCCACAATGCATTTTCAGAGACCATAAAAATCCCACAGATCTTTATGAATAATTTCCAGTCCCCCAGAAAACAAAGGAATCGCGACATCTTGTAGGCTAATAGGAATCCCTACGAGACTTGCTATTTTGCCACATGCTGAATTGTTTTCAATGCATTGCTTCCTGTTAACTGCACGCATGAGAACAAGCTTTTCTTTCTGATTATGAAACAAATCACTGCAGCAAGTTTTTAAATGAATAGCCTGTTAACTTAGGCAAAGCCGTAGAGTCCAAATTCGATATTTCAATTTCTTCCATTTCAAAGGAGTCATTGCAACCTACATTCCTTGTAGGTGTCACCTTGTACAAAGTTGTTTATTCCTCCTTCGCACAAAGGCTGCTGGTTAGCACAGGGTCTTTAAGACTTGTTAGCTTGTTCGATCCAAGGATTTAGTGGCTCACCAACTACTCCTAACTTCGACCGTCTGTAGCTCGAGAACAAAGCGTCATAGAATCATAGAGAAAAAAGGACCTAGAAATTCAATGTCTTCTCCTTTAAACGGTGATCCTGTTGACACTTGAAAAAGGAACGACGATTTTTCATATAAAATTTAGTTTAGATTTTCATAAATGGCAGTTTTCTGCCACTCGAAAAAAACATGTCCCCATAATCAGGCATAAGTTTCCCTCTTCGGAAAGCCTGCAAACTCCTTCTTTTCTTGCCCTTGTTCGGCTGTTGTTTTTGGGTCTCATTATCTCTCTTCGTTGTCGACTTTACTGCCAACAGCGCCAGCAAAATATAATGACAGCTGAAGATCTTTGTAGTTCTTGTCAAAATTAGCCTTCCTCTGAATCAAAAAGAAAACGCGGTGAAGCAAGGTTACTTGGCATCGTATGCAAAAAAATGCCCAGAGCTTCTGTTGGTTTAGTAAGACTGGTTTGAAGACGGCGGTCAAAACAAAATTTACTAAACATAAAATCATTTGTGACAGACAAGGTCAGATTATGCTACACATAGCTCTTGTTGCTTTTCATTGGCACAGCTATTGAAAGTGATTTGCGATTGCAGACAAGGTAAATTCTCTCCTCCAGTGATTCAAACTTCAAACCAAACTCGGCTGCAAACTTGCCATGATGTGAATTGGGCAACAATCATTTTCTGCACGTGAAAAGGTCACTTTTAAGACAAATTATTGCTAAAAGGAAAGAAGAAGGATGAATCTGAAGATCTTCCTGACAGATTTCATTCACTTGAATCAGCAATGGTCTTTTCATGCTTGATTCAACATTGATCATCTGAACAGTGATCGTTTCATTTAAAATCCTAAACATGCGAAAATCGCAGTGCCTTCTTCATGGCTTCCCTGTGCTTCTAAATCAAATCAGCAGAATCCACCATGCAACACTTTAGACCTCTCAGCCTTCAAACTCAAAGTGTCTCTCAATCATTGGAAAAGTCCACGCCCGACAACCCCTACTGACGTGTGACGTCACATTGAATCCTCGAAGCTGTGGAGGCAGGTGGAGGTCATGTGATTTTTGCGCGCCCTTTTCCTGATTTCATCACGCGTACACACCAAAAAACATTTCATTTTTGTAAGATCTGATATTGAGCGTGTTTAGTAATAAAAACTGTGCATAAATTGAAGATTTTGATGATTTGGAAGCAGAGAAACAAACGCTATGGATGCTAGCAGGTAAGCAGATCCTCTTCGATTTCACGAAAATCTCGTAGGCCCGGAATTGCAACTCAACATTAATCTTTGAATTTCTTATCCATCTGCTGTGATATTCCAAAGATGTTTGATTTTATTTGGAAACACAGGCTTCACAAACTTAGTTTCCTTTGTTTGGGATAATTTGAAATGAAATTACCCATTTTCAAGAAGCGTTTAATCGTAAGACTCCCTTTAGATTTTTCTTTCGATTCGTAAGACGAAAATTCATGATTTTCATTCAGAGGGTTGTTTTCTCGAGAAGTGACGAGTTTATTTGAAAAGCGAACTATCCTATACCATGCAAAATTTATTTTTCTTTCATTTGATATAGCATTTTGCATCTTTTTGGTTTCCGTTTCAGATCCTTTGAATTAGGCGCGAATCAACTTCCCTTTGCAACTCCATTATTTTTGTTAGGCCAAGAAGTCTCCACCTAGACTTTTTGTCTCTTTCTCAGTCATAAGCTCTATATTTGATCGATAAGTTGGCATTTTCAGGGAACGACATTCATGCTTTCTTCCAAAAACCAATTAAATTGTGATTTTGTAGCTTTTTCTGAACTCAGAGTTGCATTCCACCAGCATGTTGAATTGCTGCAATTCCGCTCGTCGAATTTTACCAAAATTTAACTTTTTCATTCAAGGCCAATTTTCTTCCAAATGCTACGTCCTATGAGAGAGCAACCCTTCCTATGCCATGCGGAATTCATTTCTCTTTCTTTTGAGCTAAGGTTTGGTATATTTTTTGTTGTTGTTATGAAACCTATAAAAAAGGCGTGGACTAACTATGAATTTTGTACCCATTATTTTGGTTAGGCCAGTCTGTCTCCATCTCCATTTTTCAACGTTTTTGCGGCTTTCTGCCGCTTTGGTATCCAATTTTTTTCGATTTTATCTCATTATATCCATATTTCCATGCAAAAATCACTACTCCCATGAAATTTTGGCTTTATCTTGTTTCTAGGGTTTCTTTCAACTTGCACGCCATTCATTTGCTTATCGTTTGCTTATACACTAAAAGTGGCGATACTGCCAGGACAGAAGAGAATCAGGAAAATTCATCAAGGAAAAAGATGGCTTCGAAGAAATCGTTTGAATGGGATCTCTCAAAAAGATTTCTTGTAATACAGGGCATCGTGGAAAAATTACATTCTGGAGAAAAGAGGACATTTTTTATAAGAATAAAGGGTAATACCAACTTGCTATGACAATGCCTTAAAGCACTTGGCCACTGAGAGGCTAACTTCTAACTTATCTGATATCCAAACAAGGCAAATGTACCATTTCTCTACCATTTCTGTAAGTTTTTAATATTTTGCTATTATTCGATTTTGTGACTAGGGCATTGGCCTATTTTGTAGATTTTTGCAACCGTGCAGGCCTCGTTATGACTTATAAGATGTACGGTGTTGAGGGCAATCTCGTACCAAAAGGGGTAGCTAAGCCTGTGTTTTCTACTCAATCCTTCCTGGCACTAAAAAGGAGCAAGAACATTGGGGACATACTTGAACACACAGCCCTGAGGGGCCAATGATAGGTGTGAAGTATTTTTACCTTTTTGGCTACATGAGAGATAAAGGTGACCTTTGGACAAGATTGCTAGGGATAAGCCGTGAGCGACAGAGTGTACTGACCTTAAATCCCGAAACACACCATAAGCTTTCTGAATTCTAACATACCATAATATTTTCTCACAGAGCACCCTTATTTCCAGTTCCTTACATATCAATGCACACATCTGTCTTATAAGTATACAGTTGTACACGAATGATTCTTTCATAAAAAAACTGCTTATATGAAACTCCATTCTTAGATCATCAAAAATTAAGAATCTCCAGTGCAAGGAAATATAACTTAGCAGCTATTCATTTATTAGTTTCCTGTATTACTGCGAAGGCACTAGAGCAATTTTAAACATTGGTAGGTTTCTGTAACAGTGGCAGGAATTGTGGGGATTGGGGAAATTGCCCCCCAAATTCCGAGGGGCATTTCAAACTTCTTGTACATCTTCCGCAAAAGTCCTTTTGTTTCCACGAATGTTCCACCAAAATCCGTAAAAATTCTTCTGTTCTGAAAAAATCTAGCACGCTTTTTCGAATGAGTGAAATGCCACTTGTCTAATTCGAAAGACTAGGAAACTTTATTGAAAAGTCAGAAATCCTTAGGTAAGATCGAAACTGCAATGAAAAGACGAGTCACCGTGGAGAAAAAGAAGAGCTCTTATTTGCAGAAAGCAAATGAAAAGGATATGCTCAAGCATATTGTTGAGCTTTAATTACACTTTCATTTCTTTCAAATTTGAGAAGAAAGTGGTCGGGTAAGTTAGCAACACTTCCAAGCGACGTTGGAGCGTGGAAGGGAGAGGTTTTCCTCTCAAAATCTGACCATTCAAGGAATTACCCCTGGGAGCCAACTTTTTTTAGATATTTGAAACGAATCTACGCATGACATGTCTTTATCAATAGGCTCCAGGTTTGACCTAAACTGCATGAAGGGAAACAACCAACCGATCCCCCTTTCTAATTCTGGGTACGTCGCTGGCTCAGAGACAGATGTATCATCTATCTATAGTAAATTTAGAGCATCAATGGTCGGCAGCAATTAAAGAGCCATTGTCACCCAGGGTCCTTTGCAGGCATGTTGCAATATCAGACTATTTGAAAATAAAACTTGGCCTACGTAAGCGGAAATATGTATTCACCTTACAGCAGATGAACTGATGCATAAGTCATCTAAAGTCAAATTTTCATCAATCTTTTACGAG
Organism: Aurelia sp. 3 sensu Dawson et al. (2005); assembly: GCA_964020215.1. NCBI lineage: Eukaryota > Metazoa > Cnidaria > Scyphozoa > Semaeostomeae > Ulmaridae > Aurelia > Aurelia sp. 3 sensu Dawson et al. (2005). The sequence continues at coordinate 12,645,434 of OZ026580.1, read as the reverse complement.
GCCAAATTTGATTTACAGACTTTTTGAAGATGCAGCTTGTACACAAAAAGTTTAGGTGGCAATGGCTCCTTAGGAACTAAGAAAAAAATTGAGGGGACTAACTTTAACATTTGAATGAATTTCAAACAGTGGCCAGGGGTGAAGGGCAAAATTATCCTGGCAGCACGCTTTTGAAGTTTTTGTAACTGATTGATTTCCGTAGAACCAGCGCAGCCCCAGACAGAACAGCAGTATGGAAAGTGGGGTTCCACAATACCCGTATAGAGAGTTTGCAAAGCTTCTTTCGGAAGAAAAGGCTTGGCATGCTTTAGAAATCCAACTGCCCTGGAGACCTTGGCAGAAATTGCCTTGATCTGTTCTTTCCAATCCAAAGAGTAGTCAATTTGCAAACCAAGGTATTTTGTCTTGTTGACTACTTCGAGCTCATTATCACGTATTTTCAATTTTAGGTCTTCATTTTGACTTTTGAGAATACGATGTTTTTGCTTTGTGGAAATAAGCATAGAATGAGTTTTCGCAACATTGAGGGAAAGCTTGTTGCCTTGTAGCCAGCTATTCAGTTTCCTAAGATCACTGTTAATGGCCTCATTCAGCCGAGTCAAGTCGGGAGACTGGTAGCACAGACTGGTAGCATCAGCATACATGGACACTTTGGAATATCGGACTGCTTGTAAAAGATCATTGATGTAGATGAGGAAAAGAAGGGGGCCAAGACACGAGCCTTGTGGAACACCAACTTCTATATCCCCAATTTCGGAATCAACCCCATTAACCCTAAAAAATTGTTTCCGGTTCGTTAGGTAGGATTTAAACCAAGAGATTTCACGTTGCTGTACACCGTAAAGCTCGAGCTTTTTGCAGAGAATGTTATGATCAATGGTATCAAAAGTCTTTTTAAGGTCAATGAACACCAGACCCACAAGCTTTCCGAGATCCATTCCATTGTACCTGTCGTCAGTATTTTTAAGTAAACATGTTACTGTTGAATGAAGGCGCAAAAAGCCGGATTGGCCAGATGAAAAGTGGCCATTATCATTCATATACTGGTACAGCTGGTTTGTTACTAATTTTTCAAAGAGCCTTGGGATGACAGGCAAGACTGATATTGGTCGCTAGTTAGACTTTTCAGTCTTGTCTCCATCTTTGAAGATCGGATTAACCCTAGCAACTTTCCATGAGTCTGCAAAACGACTTTTTTCAATGGATGTATTGAACAAGAACGCAAGCGAGTTTTCAATAAAGGGCAGTGCAAGCTTCAAAAAGTAGCTAGAGATGTTGTCAATCCCAAAGCTCTTTGTTGTCTTAACCGTGGCAAATGCATCCCTGATCTCCTGCACTTCAATAGTCCTAATGTAGTACTTAGTACTTTGTACTTTGTACTCAGCTCAAAAAATCTGTCGATTTCACAGGAGATATCTGAATCATCAAAAGTAAGGGAACTAACACTATTTATTTCAAAAATTTCAGAACTCTGGTTGGATTCTGGAGTTGTAGGTCCAGCATATGAACTTTCACTTGATGAAAAATTGTGGTCTGACCCTGACTGTACGTTGATATTCATAGGGGGTACGCTATTTGATTGTGGATTTGTAGCGGCCACTTTGGCATCACATGGTTGAAAAGGGGCTATTTGATTGGCTGAATACCGTGAAATTGGTTGATTTCCGCGTGCTTCAGCAGCCAGTAAGGATTTGGGCTGTATGCTCGTTTATCACCGAAGCAGAGGAGATCCCTCTAGTTTCCTATTGTCGCCAAGGCTGTCAGAATAGGCCTCGCTCTCCTCTGTCCCTTCCTCCAAATTGCGGAAAGCTGCGTTCACAGTTGCTTTGATTTTCTCGAGCTTTGGTGATGTTTCAAGAAATCTGGTATATTTCCACACAAATAATCTTGGACTATTTGACCGAATCCACAGCTCCCAAAGGAGGCTTTCTCTAGAGAGACGAGACAAATAGCAAAGAATGAGATTATGTGAGAGCGTAGAAGCAGGTGACGATTCTGAAAAAAGTGGCTCCTATGTCCATTCAGACGGCATAATTAGTGCAAACACGGAAGGAAGAGTAATCACCAGACTTGGATGGCTTTGTGCATGACTTTAGAGGAAAAAATCCCTGCTTTATTTGAGAATTTGGTAGACTTCAGTTGATAACATCTGCCAGTTTCTCAAATCAAACTTTGCCCTATTTGCGGTTAATGCTCCAGAAGTCCAGCGCAGGACTGCTAAAAGCTGACAATTCAGGTTTCTCCTTCAAACGAACCTCAGTAAGAGAGAGAAATGGTACTTGGTTGCAAGGGATTTGAAGCCTGGTGATACTTCTTCAGTAGCTACTGTCAATTTGAAATGATAGGACCAACTTGTTGCCTCGTATGTGTTGGATATCATATCATATTGTTGTTGTTCTTCTCTGTGGTGTTTCACTGCAGAAGAGCTGAGACTTCCGGTATTTGAGTTTTCAACCAACGAGTCTCTCGTCATTTTGCTTTAACTATTTCATAGTTGCGTTGGCTATCATATTGCCTTACATTAGCTTGTACCTGGAAAATTATATGATTGTTTTGTTGACTTTCTCCTAAAGATGACCTGAAGTGAAAATTTTCATTGATGCCAGCGAATGGCACTATTGAATGATGCAAACTCTTGTTAAATTCATTTTGACACCTTGTTTCGTCTTCGATTTATCTTTGTAGGATCGACTGATTACGTCATTCTTTTTGCTCAAAGAGTCAAGAAAGTGAACAAGGTCAACCATGCTTCCAGAGATAAATCGAATAAAAAACTTGCTTCAATTAGCACTCCTTTCTAACCATCATAATTTTAGAGATACCATAAACCCGATGTGCCCAACAAGCGATGGCATTGAGGATTTGGAGCACTTTTTGGTTGCTCTCCCCTTCCTTTGATGTTAAATGACAAGATCTTCTCGCTGGAATGGTTGAATTATTACGACCATTTGTGCAAATCACCAATCTTTCAAATCATGCTTTGACACATTGTGATCGATCAAGACCTTTCTTATGACCCGAACAAAAATATACTCAAATTTTGACCTTGCGTTTCATTCACAAAGCTGGTCGCTTCGCTATGACTAAGATCTTCCAAACATCTAGCTCCTCACAAAGCAACTACCAAGTCTGTTAACGTAAATGTTCTTTGCTTTGTAAATTATCACATCAGATGTCAGGATTTAAGACATTTTATGTCAGTCATCAGGTATCAGTTTCACATCAGATGCCAGGCATTTTAATCACTTTAACTAACATCTCATTACGATGGAATGAGTTATGCATGTAAGCTTCTTGCAACCTACATCTGATGTGAGACGGAGTAGAGTATAGCATAGTATGGTAAAGTAAAGTATAGTATAGTATAGTATAGTACAGTACAGTAAAGTAAAGTAAAGTAAAGTAAAGCATAGCATAGTAAAGTATAGTATAGTATAGTAAAGTATAGTATAGTATAGTAAAATATAGTATAGTAAGCATAGTATAGTATAGTATACCGGGTATTCCAAAAATGTAAACGGATTTGGTCGAGCCTAGCAATAAGAATATAGCGTCAATCAGTCCGAGACAATTTTCAAGACATACCTCGATAGCTAACTTGAACATAGATACCTTGTTTGTTGATATCAGTGCGTTCAGAGTGAAGATATTAATCTTCAAAGGACAAATTTGCTTCCACCTCGAACCAGAGCTTTGGCGTTTTGGCCGAAGCAAATTTTTGAAGCACAGTGAATAAAATCAACAAAATTTGGAAACGGCAAAACTGATGTGTTTTACACACATGCTATTCATCTGTGAAAGTACTCCCTTGAGCATCAACGCGCTTTTGACATCGTCGAATTATTCTTTGAAAAGAATTTGCTATCAGATCTCACGAGATCAGGTTGATCATGACGTATCTTCGAAGCTGCATTCCCGGTTGGGTCTTCAACAAAAAAGGAGGTATCTTTTGGCCCCCCAAAAGATCTTCAGACCTTCCTGTCTTGACTCCCGAGAAATCTGATAATAAATTCTTGTCAAGGAATGATTCGATGGTTCCAAGAGTGTGTTGATGCTCAAGGGAGTACTTTCGCCGATGTAAGAGTAAAGTCAGTTGTCGATATTAAGATGAATGAAGCTGATTTCGAAGCTCCCTTGACGATAGGTCTAACATAAACTGTATTTTGGAGAACAAATCCGTTGTGCCGTCTTCAAATTTTGTTTTTTCTTATTCACTGTGCTTCAAGAATTTGCTTAGGCCTAAAAGTCAAAGCTCTGGTTTGGAGGTGTAGGCAAATTTGTCCTTTGAAGATTGATATCTTCACTCTCAACGCACCGATATCAACAAACGAGGTATCTATGTTCAAGTTAGCTATCGAGGTATGTTTTGAAAATCATTCCGGATTGATTCACGCTATATTCTAGTCGCTAGGGTCGACCAAATCTGTATACTTTTTTTTGGGACACCCGGTAGCATTGTATAGCATAATATAGTATAGTATAGTATAGTATAGTATAGTATAGTATAGTATAGTAAAGTATAGTATAGTATAGCATAGCATAGTATAGTATAGTATAGTATAGTATAGTATAGTATAGTATAGTATAGTATAGTATAGTATAGTATAGTATAGTATGGTATAGTGTAGTATAGTATAGTATAGTATAGTATAGTATAGTATAGTATAGTATAGTATAGTATTGTATAGTATAGTATGGTATAGTATGGTATAGTATAGTATCCATTAGATATCAAACATTTAGTGTCGCTTCATATTGGCCATGGGGTAGTCATAGTCTTTCGCTCCCCATGGCATCGACCCTATAGTGTTGAAAAAAAATTAGAAGCGTAGATTGTAGAATGTGTTGTAATATTTCTAATGAATGAGAAAACCATGGTATACGTTCATGAGACAAGTCATATCTAATTTGCGTAGCAAGGCTGCAAAGTTGTTGGCATTTGTAACAATCCAAAGATAGGAGACAAGGATGGTTCCATGTAGTATCCTAGAAGTTTGCAAACAAAATGAGGTCATCAGTCGCTGCCAGAAGTCAGTGAATAACTTCCAAACGAAATGAGATATCATGCAAATAACAGGATCTGTTGTCACTCTGTCACACATTTATGTTCAGTCTGGTATTGTGTTGTTTGTTCCTGTCTTTTGTTTGGTATATCGCATTGTCTTCTTGCATTGTTATTTGTTGTAAGCCCATTATGTTATGGCTTTTGTAGTGATCGCTATCACTGACTATTGAGTGAAGGCCCCAAGAGGACTGGACGCATATTGTTGATTTGATAGAAGGTGTGACTTTGAACGCAACGTGTTGTTATGAGGTTGTTGATCGTTTTTGAAGTTGAAGTTGGTTTACGCGTTGAAAAACATGTCGTTCGTTTTGATTTATCCGTAGTTTGGTTTCTTAGTTGCAAATCATCTTAGGCTATTCATTCTTACTCGTGACAATTGGGGGCTCAGCCGGGAATGGCAACAAAACGACAAACAGCGAAAAGATGAGATTTCCTGTATTTTCAAGCTGTTGAGAGCTGAAAGTTTGATGTTTTGTAATCGCTTTTTGGAAGATTGGTTATCGGGAATCAATAGAATTTCATAGTGCGGTGGAGGACATCAAAGGGAACTTCGTCTGTTATGCTGAAAGTTTTGAATAAAGCGAAATAACAGCAAAGTGAAGCCAGAAATTATGGATAGATTGATACAGTGTGGTCGCGAGTTCGGGCTCGAAGGGAAAGAGTTACATCAGTTTATCGAAGCGCAGCAGATTATCAAGAGAGATGAACGCGCAGAGAGTCGCAGAGTAGAGTTGGCGAAGTTGGAGTTTAAGGTTGCTATAGAGAAGGAGAAAAAGGAGATTTTAGAGAAAGAGCGGTTAAAAATTCAGGCTGTTTTGGAGCTGAAAAATGAGGGAGTAGATATGTCAATGAATTTCCAAGGCATAGAGGGTAGACAAAGGGCTAAGGGGCCTAAATTACCTACTTTTGTTGATGTGAAAGATGATTTGGATAGTTATTTGAAGAGATTTGAGCGGTTTGCGATAAGTAATGGATGGGAGAGACGTGAGTGGGCGACAGCTTTAAGCGCCCTGTTAACAGGGATAGCTCTCGATGTTTATTCAAGGTTGCCAGATGACACTGCGTTTGATTATGAGAAAGTTAAAGAGGCATTATTGATTCGATATCAATTAACAAAGGAAGGGTTCAAGAAAAGATACAGAATCAGACCCAAAAGAGGGGGAGACTGCATCCACTGTTAGACAGATGTATAAAAGCCTCGTAGAACCTCACTTTAGATATTGCTGCCCGGTTTGGGGTAACGTTGGCGAGACCTCTTTAACTAAACTCCAAAAGCTACAAAATCGTGCTGCTAGAATAGTCACCGGAAGTCGATATGATCAGTCAGCCTTGCCACTCATTCGTGCCCTTGGATGGCCCACAGTTAGGGAGATACTTGATCTTGAAACACTGAAAATGGTTTTCAAGTCCCTAAACAGTGATGCGCCATCCTATATGAGCGACATGCTCACCAGAGTGAGCGAAACAACCTCTCGAGCTCTGCGTAATTCGAACATAAACCTTAGGACTCCAATGCTAAGGACATCAGCTGGTCAAGGATGCTTTTCATTCAGAGAGGCCAGTCTCTGGAATGGGTTGCAGAATGAATTAAAAGGAGCACCAACACTAAGGAAATTCCAGGAAGGGCTGATAAAATCGCGCAAGGTTTAAACTGGATGCTATGACATGAACCATGAACTCTTTTCTTTTTATCTTAATTTTTTTTCAATTGTATTCATTAATTGTAAATTATTTATTAAGTTTTTAGAGTATTTAAATGCATGGCCCCCTATAAAACAGTTTCTCTTTAACTGAGGGGCTACCATGCCTAAAAAATTGAAAATGAAATGAAAAAATGAAATGAAAAAGACTCCTGATCAATTTTATGCGAGGATCGATGAGTACTTAGACCATTGGGTTGAGCTATCGGGAACTGAGAAGTCTTACCAAGGACTGAAAGAGTTAATAAATAAAGAGCAGTTTATAAGCAGATGCCCACAAGATCTAGCAATTTATTTGAAAGAAGTGGCCCCGCAAGACCACGATGAAATGACAAAGCGCGCACAGCAATATCTTAGTGCACATGGGAAGCAACTTGCTCGCAAAAAGAATAGAGTGGTACATAACTCGGAATCTTCTAGGAGCCCAGGTCAAGCTAACACTAAAGCAAAGGATTATGGGGAATTCAAGTGTTTTATTTGCCATCAAAAGGGTCACAAAGCTTTTGAGTGTGATACTATAAAGAAAGCAGAAAGGAAATGTTATAATTGTGGTGGCCTAAATCATGAAGCAAAGGACTGTCCTTCTCCAGGGCAGGGTAGAAAGAAACCACCTACAAAGGCTGCAGGATCATTGTCAATCAAACAAGAGTTACTTGATAAAGAGAATATTGAATCAGAGGCAGCAGCAACACAGGCGGATATTGAATCTTGCATGGTAGGAGATGAGCTTACTATAGGGTGTGGTAGAAGAATTCCTATCATCAAATCTGCGTGCATCAAGCCTACAGAAGGGAGTGAAGATAGCATGCCAGTGGTAACAGGGAGAGTAAGGAACAAATCAGTAAGTGTATTACGAGATACAGGCTGCAGTGGCGTCGTTATTAAGAGAGACTTGGTCACAGAAGAGGAGCTAACAGGCAGATTTGGTTACATGCTTTTGATTGACAGAACAATTAGAAAAGTATCTATTTCAAGAGTTTTTATAGACACTCCGTATTTTACTGGAGAAGCAGAGGCTCAATGTTTACCGGATGCAATGTATGAGGTGATTATTGGGAACATACCAAATGCTAGAGGACCTGAAGATCTTGACCCATCGTGGGAGATAGCATGTGCTGTTACAAGAGCTCAAGCAAAGAAAGGGCAAGGTATACCTCCACTTAAGGTACCTGATGTGACAAAATGTGGAACGGTTACAAGAGAACAGCTTATCAAATATCAACATGATGACAATTCATTGGAGGAACTTAGAAGATTTACAGAGCCAAAGATAAAAGGATACCAGTCTGTCCACTTTGAAGAGAAAGGAGGAATTTTGTATCGTGTTTTCAGCCACCCCAGGGTAAATGGAGGCAACGAAATACGACAAGTAGTTGTGCCAGAAAATCTGAGAAATCAAGTCATCGAGCTGGCGCATAGTTCGTTAATGGGGGGTCATATGGGAATAAGAAAGACAAGTGACAGAATTTTAAGTAACTTTTATTGGCCAGGCCTTAACGATGATGTTGCACGATTCTGCAGGATATGTGACATATGTCAGAAGACTGAGAGCAAAGGGAAGACAGCAAAAGTGGCACTACAAAAGATGCCTTTGATAGACACACCGTTTAAGAGAGTTGCTGTTGATTTAATTGACCCCATTTTCCCTTCTTCAGAGAAGGGTTATCGCTATATTTTGTCTATGGTTGATTATGCTACGAGATACCCTGATGCTGTACCATTAAAGAACATTGATACTGAAACTGTTGCAGAAGCTTTGTTTGACATGTACAGCAGGTTAGGTTTTCCAGAAGAAGTTTTAAGTAATAATGGTACACAGTTCATATCAGAATGCATGGAGGAAGTTTCCAGATTACTTAGCATCAGACAGCTAAGATCAACGCCGTATCATCCTATGTGTAATGGTTTAGTAGAGAAGTTTAATGGAACATTAAAAGCAATGCTGAGGAGCTTATGCAGTGAACAGCCAAAACGATGGCCTAGATATATCGATGCAGTATTATTTGCATACAGAGAAGTACCCAAGAATCTACTGGATTTTCACCATTTGAGTTGTTGTATGGGAGAACAGTAAGGGGACCAATACAGATACTGAATGAGTTGTGGACCAAAGAAGTACAAGAAGAAGAAGTCAAGACCAGTTATCAGTATGCTGTAGAGTTGAGAGAGAGGTTAGATCAAACCCTAAAGATTGCAAAAGAATCATTAGAGAATTCACAAGAACGTTACAAGAAGTACTTTGACAAGAAAACCAAAGATAGAAGCTTTCAACCTGGTGATCAACCCGGGGGGGGGGGGGTACTTCACTTTGGGTAAGACGGGGATGTGCGCCAGTTTTGGGTAGTTTTTGGCCTGAAAATTCTGTGATTGGGGTATACTTTCACTCGGAATTTTCTGGGATTGGGGGTTACTCAAAATTCTGTAATGGGTGTTGAATGAAAGTACAACTTGATAAATTTTCGAGCAACACGTGGTCAGTTTCAGGTGAACTGATTTCAAGTATTTTTGTGTTGAAAAACGTCCTCAGATCAGAACCTCGTTCCAATGACCACTTGGAACCAAAATAATCGTTGCCAGCCCTCTATCCCTTATCCTTTTGACGTCGAATTGCTTTTGTTACTTCTTCGATTGGGTATCAATATCTGACATATATTCTGGGATTGGGTATCAATATCGGACCAAATTTCTGGGATTGGGTCGTAACAGAAATCCTTGCGGCGCACACCCCCGTATGAATTTATAGTGAAGTACCCCCCCCCCCCCCGGGGTGATCAAGTGTTAGTTCTGCTACCAGCTAACTATAACAAGCTTCTTATGCAGTGGAAAGGTCCGTATAACGTGGAGAAAGTAGTAAACAAGAATGATTATGCGATCAAGATAGGTGCTAAATCAAAGGTGTACCATGCTAATTTGTTAAGAAAATATCTTAAGAAACAGGAAAAAGATGATGTAAAAGATGCAAAGAGGAGTGAGTTATTGAAAGCAGCTGCGGGAGATGTAAGAAAAGATTCAGAAGAGGAAATGTTCAATGAGGAGAATTTGCTAGAAATAGGTAGTTTAAGCTCAAAAGAGAGTTACAAAGATGTCAAGGTGTCACCAAAGCTTGAAACAACACAGTCAGATGATTTAAAGTAATTAATTCAGGAATTCAAGCCATTATTCACTGACAAACCAGGATCTACCAGTTTGATAGAGCACACCATCAATTTGACAATTGATGTACCAGTTAGATCAAAGCCGTACTCAGTGCCATACGGAGTGAGAGAGTCGCTTAGAAGTGATATTCAAGAGATGCAGGACCTTGGTATCATTAGAGTCTCAAATTCACCATATGCATCACCTGTTGTTATCGTTAAGAAGAAAGACGGTTCAGATCAAGTCTGTGTTGACTATCGAAAACTCAACAAGTTAACAGTGTTTGATCCAGAGCCTATGGTAACATCAGAGGATCTTTTCAGAAGATTTAGCGAAGATAAGTATTTCTCAAAGATCGATCTGAGTAAATGATATTGGCAGATTCCAGTAGCAGAGAATGATATTCACAAAACTGCCTTTGTAACACCGGATGGTACATATGAGTTCCTAAAGATGCTTTTTTGGATGGTGAATTCAGCTGCAACGCTAGTGAGAGCAATGAGGAAATTACTTGCAGGTTTAGAGAATGTAGATAGCTACATAGATGACATCTTGATTCATACCAGAACATGGGAGGAGCATTTACAAGCATTGAGAGAGTTGTTTAGTCGCATGTTGAAATGGGGTATCACTGCAAGACCTTCAAAATGTGTCTTTGGAGAAGAGAAAGTTGATTTCATTGGACACAAAATTGGGAGGGGTGAACTAGGGTTACATGATGAGAATGTCAAGAAAGTTAGAGATGCACCAAGGCCAAGAACAAAGAAAGAGGTAAAGTCTTTCCTTGGACTCACTGGATATTACAGGAACTTTATTCCTAACTATGCAGCAATTGCATCACCGTTGTCTGATTTGATCAAGAAAGGATTGCCAAATGAAGCAAAGTGGAGTGATGCACATGAGAAAGCCTATGGAACGTTAAAGAAGATGACTGTGACTAAACCACTTCTTCGTTTACCAGAGATTTCAAAGCCATTTGTATTGATAACAGATGCATCGAACACAGGGATTGGTGCAGTGTTACTACAAGAGCATGATGGTCAACTATTTCCTGTTAGTTATGCAAGCAAGAAGTTGTTAGAGAGAGAAAGGCTTATTCGACAATTGAGAAAGAATGCTTTACAATAGTGTGGGCAATAAAGAAATTCCAGCTTTATCTTTATGGAACAGAGTTCATTATACAGACAGACAGACCATCAGCCATTAGTCTACTTGAACAAGAGTAAATTTACAAATGACAGAATAATGAGATTGGCAATGTTCATTCAGAACTACAAATTCAAAATTGAATTAATCAAAGGATCAGAGAACGTTGGTGCAGATTTTTTGAGCAGAGTGATATAGAGATACGAAGAGAAGAGAGACTGAAAGAACATTCAGAAAGAGTGACATGCTGAACATAATGTTTAATATTGAAAGAAATCAAAGATTACTCTTGAAGAACGGAGGTGTCACACATTTATGTTCAGTCTAGTATTGTGTTGTTTGTTCCTGTCTTTTGTTTGGTATATCGCATTGTCTTCTTGCATTGTTATTTGTTGTAAGCCTATTATGTGATGGCTTTTGTAGTGAAAGCTATCACTGACTATTGAGTAAAAGCCCCAAGAGGACTGGACGCATATTGTTGATTTGATACAAGGTGTGACTTTGAACGCAACGTGTTGTTATGAGGTTGTTGATCGTTTTTGAAGTTGAAGTTGGTTTACGCGTTGAAAAACATGTCGTTCGTTTTGATTTATCCGTAGTTTGGTTTCTTAGTTGCAAATCGTTTTAGGCCATTCAGTCTTACTCGTGACACACTCAACAGTGCTGTTAATTTGGAGGAATAAAAATTTTCGCTTCAGGCCACCTTTAAGATGTCCTTGCTTTACATAGTACAATTCCAGTGTTGTAATTGTATCACAGTAGTGTAGTTTTGAAAGCTTTGACACGTCTTTGATGACGATCTGGTTTTGACTCGTATCTCTGAATCTATAACATAGAAATATGTTTCTGTCACCCATCAGAAATGAAAGTGTTTATTTTCCTATCTTGTTCATGTTTCATTCACAATGAATTGACTTAGAATTGCTCTCACTTGCGCTATTTCCTGAACGTTGTGTTGTTGTAACATCACTTGCTCTTTCTCGATTATGGTTCAGTTTATGCTGCTATAGTAGATCCGATAGCCAAATTCACTGCAATGTTCTATGGTTTACTCATATGAGAAAGCATTCCTGGATTTGTAAACTTTTGCTATTTCAGGTTGCACTTAAGGTCAATAGTACCTTGGATCATCGCACGGAATAGGAAACTTAACAGATATTTCGACGACAGCAAAGCCTTGTCCATACAACTGCAGTGGCAGTTTGACAACACAGAATTTAGCAACTCAGTGCCTTATAACACAAATCTTCTTTACAGGGATGAATTCTTCACTGAAAATCTCTACAGTTGCAGTCATCATACTTCACATTGTTATTTCGATATTCGCAGTTGTCATCAACTTGCTGATCATGACAGCATTAGCCACCAGACAACAGATGAGAACGGCAGCTAACCTGATCCTGACAAGCATGGCATTTAGTGACTTTCTTGTCGGGCTGTTAGTGCAACCTTTTACACTATCTATTCTAATAGTTGATGTAACTGGTGGGTCCTCCTGCACTCTTAGAAGTATCTCAAATTTTGTTGGCTCGTTATGCGTCGGAGCATCGTTTGCTACTATAGCTATGTTTGCGTTCGATCGATGTTTCGCTGTTTCAATGCCATTCGAATACAGTCTATCTCAACTATACAAGAAGTATTCAATTGCAGTGGTAGCTATCTGGGTTGTCCTAACAATCTTGGTAATATTAACAAATATTGGACTGATGACATACAGAGTATTTGAAACCTTGATGATCCTCCTGCTTCTAGCTGCTTTCATAACAGTCATGATTTGCTATGTCAAGGTCTACATTGCCATTATTAACCAACGCAACAAGGTAACAGGTGTAGAACTTGGGACCATCACTCCTTTGGCTCCTTGCACATGGAAGAACGACGCAAAGAGCTCTATGGCATTTGAGTCGGCTCTCGTAAGCAATTCAAGGGGACAAGGTGGGAAATCCATGATTAAGATACCACTTGAAGCTGAGAATGCAAGAATAGAGTTGGGAAATTCTGCTATCAACGTACAAATTGAAGCAACTGCAGAAATTCCTTGCTTCGAAAAAAGTGGGTTTGGATCTGCTTTGAGGGTATTGAGCCCCAATGAGACATCTTTTGTCACCGATAAGGACAGAAAGGGGGGATGCTCTGCGGCTATCATTCCATTTAGAGCTGCTCAAGAAGAACCTTTCTCAATCAAGCGTGAGCTCGAAGTTCCTGTAAAAGTTAAGGCAAAGGAACATCCAGGCGAGATCATCACCATTACTGACGATAGCTTGACAGCGAATACAACAGCCGGCAACTTTCGAGCCCGAGTGATCAACCTGGTGCCTCGCTTTACCAAAGATAATGGAGGCTGCAATGATTCTTAGGAGTAAGATATCCAAAGTCGCGAGGCAGAAATCAGGCACAAATACTGTTGCAGCGCTTATTGCAGGTATGGTGCTGTGTTATCTACCAATCACCATTTTAAATATTCTTCGAAGTCATCTTCAACTGGATTTAGTCACGGTAAAGATTCTCTACCAATGGGGAAACTTTTTAGTCATTTTCAATAGCTCAATAAATCCAGTTATTTACTGCATTAGAGTACAAACGATTCGCCAAGCAATGAAACAAATTTGGAGAAAATTTATTAGTCCTGTGTTTAAAGAATAAGATGTCTCCACTAGACCAGCAAACAACATTGTTCGGGCAACCGTTGAGTTTGCTATTGTAGGAGAAACAAAATTGTTTTCAATCTTGTTTAATTACAAGGCTATTGCATAAAGTTCACTCTATGTACAGGGTGTCCCAGAAAATTTGTGCCCCGTTTGCCTGAAGATTACGACAAAGCGGCAAAAGGCTCTCACCATACTTTTACATGATGTTTCTCTTGAGATGTCCAATTAAAGTTTGCCACCGTTTCCGTGTCTCGTGGAAATCCGTTGAAAAATGATGGAGCTATGACGTTCAGAAGAGCAAATTTCTCTGATGACTGAAACCAGCGGTCGGCCATTTAGTGTTACTATTTTGCAACGATAAGCAGCTCCATGGATGAGCTGAAATAATAGCCTCAAATTTCATAGCTCTCGAGAAAGTTTCAATAATCATCAGAGAGTTCAACTATTTCTTACCCCATTACCCCACGATCCTTGATTGAATGTCAAAACGAAGACAAGGATCCCAAGATAATAAACAATCAAAAGGTAATGACAAACATATGGTCACGTTTTGTATGCAGGTGTGGTGAGTGAACTAATCATTTTGTTTATTGATCAGTTCAACATAAGAAAATGCAGCTCTAAATATCTTTTGCCCCTCTCTTTTCTTTTTGTTCATTGTCTTCGCCAACAAATCAACAATAACAAATAAAGGAAGAAATCTTTGTAGGGAAGGCGACAAATTAAGTTTGAACTGTACTTTTGCCGAGACTTTTGATTTTTTACTACTTTGGGATTATTATCTTCGTTTTTGCATTCTATTAAAGATCGTGGGGTACAAAATAGTTTAGCTCTCTGATGATTATTGGAATTTTCATGAGAGCTATGACATTGGAGGCTGCTATTTCAGTTCTTCCATGAAGCTCTTTATCGTTGCAAAATAGTAAGATAAAATGGCCGACCGCTGGTTTCAGTCAACAGACAAATTTGGTTTTCTGAAAGTCATAGCTCCATCATTTTTCAACGGATTTTGACGAGAACGGTGGCAAACCTTAATTGAACACCTGAAGAGCAACATCATGGAAGAGGTTAGTGAGGATCTTTTGCTGTTTTGTCGCAATCTTTAGGCAAACGGGGCACAATTTTTCTGGGACACCCGGCACTATGAAATCGTTAGTGACAAACAAGGACAGATTTTGCAACACATAACATTTGTTGCTTTTCATTGTCACAGCTTTTCAGACGATTAGCGATTGCAGAGAAAGGAATCCTCTCAGCCAGTAATTCAAACTTCAAGCCAAACTAAGTTGCAAAATTGCCATGATACCAATGGGGCAACAATCACTTTCTGCACACGAAAGGTGACTTTTAAGAGAAATTATTAGTAAAGCAAAAGAAGAAGGATGAATATAAAAATCTGAACGATGGATTTCATTCATTTGATTCAGGAGCTGAGCAGTGATTGTTTCATCCAAGCCCTAAACATGTGAGAATCACAATGCCTTCTGCTTGGCTTCCCTCTGCTTCTAAATCAAATGAACCAAATCCGTCATGCAGCTCTTTAGATCTATGCGTCTTCTTTCGATGTAAACTCAAAGCGTCTCTCAAATGTTGGAACATTTAGTACAGTGACAGTTACTGGTCGTTAACTTTCGTCAGGAAACGTCAGACCTGGTTCAGGGAATTTCGTAGCCATTGTAGTCGTACACTGATTAATGATAACATGCTTATCGTTATATATCTTTAAAAAGTTAATTGCAAGAGATATTCTAGGAACATTCTGCTTATTCCAAGCAGCATTAGTAGACTCGACAGACTCGATTTCATGTCATAGTTTCGCTTTTTGTCAGAAACTGACAACGCTACAACTATTACTCATTTCCCTACACTTGTAGAAACGGATCTAGACAATGATTTTCATGGTATAATTTTGTAGTACCGGGTCATAAAAATAATTGCCACTTGGGTGTAGGATACATAAAGAAATTAGTACATTCATCAAAATCATGCCGTAAATCCTCGATTAAGCCCATTCCTTCGAACAAGCTTCTCTCAGTAACTAATTTTGACAAGCAGGCCATCCTCTACAAAGGAGTCAATTTTACATAAACTTGTTGCTGCGTTGCATCATTAATATTCTTGCACAATCTAGCCAGCTTGATAGAGCTGATGGATGGATGGTTATGGCCACGGATTTCAGTTCTGTTCAATTTCATAAGGTGATTGCCTTTATATTAGCATTGCCGTCTGCAGTTAATTTGGTCGTGGTCGCGACAAATTTGCAGAATGGCCTAAGTCTGGTTTTCGAATTTTCCTACTCCAAAAGGTTTCCGGTGTGTATTCCGAGCTGAACAAGCCAAGGGATAAGCATTTTCTTTCCAAACTTTAACTAACATTCTAAAATCCTACTATTCACTAAGTATACATTTTAGTTAAATGGCGGTATTGGAGACGCAACGAAGGCGGCAATTGTCCCATAGGTTGCCGACGATGCAGGACAGGTTCGGATCTGTCTGTACATCGCAGCCAAACTTTTTCAGGCGGAGTCCAGAACGGATAAGGGTCCATTCACGGTGGGCCTGCCCCATCGTCAAGGTATGGGTCTCTCAGATGGGGTTTCAGACAAACAGTCTAAATAAATTTTTCAGGCGGAGTCCGGAATAGATGAGGGTCTATTCACGGTGGGCCTGCCCCATCGTCAAGGTATGGGTCTCTCAGATGGGGTTTCAGAAAAGCAGTCTAAATAAATTTTTCAGGCGGAGTCCGGAATAGATAAGGGTCTATTCACGGTGGGCCTGCCCCATCGTCAAGGTATGGGTCTCTCAGATGGGGTTTCAGAAAAACAGTCTGAATAATTTTTCAGGCGGAGTCCGGAATAGATAAGGGTCTATTCACGGTGGGTCTGTAAATCCCCTTGACAGGCATGGGCCTATCCGGGAGGATTTTGATAAAATGGTACAAGTCAATTCAGCTCGAGTAAAACAGAATGACTGCAAAATTATATGCGAATTTTCGAAGTGTAGGCAAAATTAGGCCTATTTTAGGACAATTGCCACCCACAATTGCGCCTGCGCAATCCCCAAGACAAGAAAATCCGCAGCTTCTAACAGCCATAACCGATCAAAATTCCTTCTTTGCTGAAAATTCCGTGGACGGCTCTCATGTCTTTATTATCCTACCAAATTTTTTGATGCCTTTATCAATGTTTCAGATGGAGTTCTAATATATCGCTCATAAAAATCTGATGTCCAACGTCCCAGATCCTTTATCAGCCATGCAGGCATGTTGGCAGAAGCTGCTGATGTGGCGAAATCTATTCGAAAGCCGTGACCCGCGTAATGGTTCGCGTTGTACACTCCTGTTCCTAGCAGTTGGCGTATTTCTTCAGTAAACAAATCTCTAGATAAGTAACGGCCATCCGAATACTGAAAAAGAGGTCCTCCGTTGTAGTTGGTGGACAGCAAGTAATTTTTTAAGGCTGAAACAGCACAAATTGTCGTTCCACTAGATCCGATGGTGAGAAGCACACCCTTCTTGAATGGATCAGTTTTTGAGGCTTTTATTTTGACAAAAATTGCGACTGGGGCGTCAATAGAGGGACTGAATGAAATGTCTGACCGGCTAAGGTGGATGGCTGGGTTATATATTTTGCCACAAGTAAGTTCGCTAACACGAAGGAAACCGAAGAAGGCTAGACAGATCGCAACCCACAGCATTAAATCATCTACTTGCTTTGAGACATTCGGTTTGAGGAACCCATGAAAAAGTTCCAAGTGACATTTTGTTATTGGCAGCCTTGTTCTCTTTTCAGTGTTTAATCCCTCGAAGAATGTACTGAAGATGCAAAAAAGTATCAAGTTTTAGATTGAAGTTATGTACTAAATGCAGATGCTTGATTGCTGCTAAATAGGCTTTAATAGTGTCATGCTTCACAGATTTGGCCATAAATACTGCAAAAAAGGAAAGAGTCACTTCACTGACTGGTAAAATTGGGCCCCAGTTTTGCAGTTGAAATCCATGATAAAATTTTTCAAATTGATTTATCCCAGTGGAATAGGCGTGTTTTGTATTTTCCGCTAATGAATTTGAGGCAAATCGTTGAAGATCTGGTATCAGAGAAGCAAGAGGTCCTTGGGAAGCTGCTGTGGGCTGGTATCCGCCCAAGGTGCGAGCTGCTTGAAACGGTTCACCTGAAAACGAGATAAAGCATCAGCCACCTCATTAAATTTACCCGGAACGTGTTTTGCCTTAAAATAAAAGTTATGCTGCAACGTAAGAAGAGTCATTACTCTAACTAAATGCATAATTTTAGGACATTTCGACCGCTTCGTATTTATGATAGCGACTACAGCTTCATTGTCACAGTAAAACAATACCCGTTTTTTGCACCAGGAATGACCCCATATGCTACAAGCTACTACTATGGCAAAAAGTTCTTGCCAGTTTATGCTTATGCCAGGAGCTTCAAGATTCTGGTGCGCTGGCCACCGTCCCTGGAACCACTGACAACCATGAATACCCCAAAACCTATAGAGCCCGCTGCATCAGTAAAGAGCTGCAGTGTGGCCGATGTCTCCCATTCGGTGTTAAGAAAAAATTGTTTACCGTTCCAGGCTTGCAAAAATGTCTGCCACATCTTGATATCCTCGTAAAATCCTTTATTTAGAGAGACATGGTGGTGTGGCTTTTGTATCCCTATTGTTAGCTGTATGATACGTTGGAGAAATGGCCTACCTGGGGGAACCACCTTGCACGCAAAATTTAGAGATCCAATAAGAGACTGTAGTTCTTGCAGTGTGGCTGATGACTTGCACAGCCACCTACTGAGGTCAGCATTTAAGCGAGCTACTTTTTCGTCCGGTAAAGATGCTTCCATTTTTTCCGAATCAAGGATTGTGCCTAGAAATTTGATTCTTGTCGTAGGACCTTCTGTCTTCGCTTTTGATAGCGGTATGTTTAAGCTTCAAAAGTGCGGAGCATGCTAGACAAACTTACCTCACATGAGAACAGGGGGTTTTTCCCTTCTGTGGGGGGCTCCATTATGAGGAAATCGTCCAAAAAATGAATCACATACGTTATTGCGCATCTGTTTCTCAAGATCCACTCTATCGCATCGGATAATTGGTTAAATAGAAACGGCCCCGAGCGCAATCCGAATGGTATAGACTTTTCATAAAAATATTTCCCTTCCCACTTCATACCCAGAAGTTCCCAGTCACTAGGGTGTATGAGGTACAGGCGAAAAGCGGATACGATGTCGGTTTTTGCCATCAAAGCCCCCTTTCCTAAAGCCTGTATGGCTGCTACAGCATGATCTGTTGTGACATAGCTGAGAGAATGGGCCTCTTTATCAATACCTGAATTGATAGAATCTCCGGATCTTGGATATGATAAATGAAAAATCGTGCGAAATTCATTAGAATTCTTCTTAGGAATGATTCCAAGCGGTGAAACTTGCAAATTTGCGAAAGGTGGCTCTGAAAATGGTCCTTCTACCCTTCCCGCAGAAACTTCTTTTGCTAAATTTTTGCTTATTTCTGCGGGGTGGGAAAGGGCCGTAGGTAGATTGCGAGAAAACCTTGGTGCTCGTTTTCCTTTATATCCAATTCTTGCTCCTTCCCTTAGCTCAGCTCACAACTTATCTACAAAAACTCTATTAGGATGACCACTTAATTCCTGTTCTAACTTAGTTATGTTAATTGGAGTTGCCGCTGCCTTTTCCTGGCTTGCTGAAGCTATGGGATTCTTCTTTGGACCTTCCCTGGGTACCGCACAAGCTCCCTGGGTGGAGGCCTCTACACCGGTTGCATTGGTGAGCGTATGGGCAGGGGGAGGTGGTACAGAGCCTGCCCCTATTAAAGTTGTTGCACGTTCCGTCCCTCTGTGTGCTAGCTCTACGGTTTTCTGAAGAGGGTTCATTGTTAAAAAGAACACTGTCTAATTCGACTTTGGGGTATCGTTTTCGCGAAAATTCATAAATTTTAGGGTGCGATTTCAGACGTCAAATGGCACACCCCCGTCACCCGCCTATTGAAGTTACCTCCCCCACCGGGATCGCGAGCTAAAGCTAAAGCAAGATTTTTCAACAAAGAACCCAACTTATCAACAAAAACCGACTTTATCGGTGAGAAATCCACTTTATCGGTGAGAAACCAACTTTATCAGTCGAAAAACCTACTTTATCATTGAGAAACCTACTTTTTCGACGAAAAACCTACTTTACCAGTGAGAAACCCACTTTATCGATTGAGAAACCTACTTTCTCGACAGAAACCCTCTTTTTCGATTGGGAAACCTAATTTATCGATTGAGAAACCTACTTTGTCGGTGGAAACCCACTTTTTCGAGCGAAAAACCCACTTTATCACTGACAAACCTACTTTTTCGACGAAAAACCCACCTTATCGGTGATAAACCCACTTTTTCGATCGAGAAACCTACTTTATCGGTGAGAAACCCACATTTTCGCCGAGAAACCTACTTTTTCAAGCGAAAAACCTAGTTTCTCACCGAGAAACCCACTTTATCGGCCGAAAAACCTACTTTATCAGTGAAAAACCTAGTTTATCGATCGAGAAAGTGGGTTTCTCGGCGAAAAACCAGGTTTCCTCAAATTCTTGTGCATTTCGCTTGCCATACCTTTATACAACTTCGCATTATCCAAACCAAGTTCTCTCAACGTGTCTAATACGCTTCCCCGCTGAGCCTCTTCTTCTCCTTCCTTCCATCCATATATTGTTCTAACATACTTGTAAAACATCTTGATAATGGCGTGTCTTTGTCGAGTAGTTTCATTCACAGAGGTTTCGCTATTAATAGGAAGAGTAACCAATCAGGAGACGAGAAATTATATCCAATCACATCTCATAAATTCAGCTTTAAACCAATGAAATGATCAATAAAGATTAACCAATAAAATGCTCTGATTCATCAGTAGACCAATCATATTCTAGTTAGATATCAACCAATCATATCCATGGAATATAGCATTCGAAAAGGTTATATAACTAGCTGCACTAATCTGAATGACTCAGCTGGGTCGGAGCAGCGAAGGAGTAACATCATGCTTACAAGAAAGTCAAAGGCTAGATGGATTGAAGAATCTACACAAAGTGATAGCTAGCTATGTCAAGGCCGACAACCCATCAATAGACTTCTGTAGCCTCGTTCTGATTGTAATAACGTTTCTATAGGAGCATAGTAATTTTTCTCGAAATTTGGCCTGAGTTTTGCGAAAGGAAAATATGACCTGTGTCAACCAACCTGAGCAAAAATTGTAGCAAATTAATCAGAGATTTTGTTCACCGGAAATTTGCTTTCATTCCAAAAGTTTAAATGATCGGGTATCAAGTGTTTTTGAAGACCGGTCAAAAATTCTTCTGGTAAACCCCATACTCTCGAGTAGCTACCGAATAATCGTCCCCACCCCCGCTTATTAACTTTTCAAAAATTTTCCAACCCCCCCCCGCTCTTATTCCAACCCCCCTTTTATCAATTTTTGGAAAAATGAAATGGTAGTAAACAAATTTTCTGAATTAACGGAAGAAAAAGTCTCAATAAGTGCATTCAACAGAACCAGAGTTCACAAGTAACTGTATCAGTAACATCATTTTTCACATGAATATATAAAAGATACGTGTTTACCTAAGAAAACGACAATTTTCTATTTCTCCAAGCACCCCCCCCGATTATTCCACCCCCCCCGATTGTTGCTATATCGAACTATTTCCAACCCCCGCGATTATTCCCAACCCCCCCGTTTATTCGGTACTCGAGTGTATATGGAATTGGTTCACCCTTATTTGGCACAACTTTTCCAACATCGAACAGGTCGACGAGCCGCTTCGGGAAGAAAAATCTCTTGTTACAAGACTGAATTTTCCAAAATATGACACTACGACTTACACAATCTAGGAGTTTGATATTGTACATTCAGCTGTAAGATGATGGATTATATATACATGAACGGTAGGCTAAGAGAACACTTCTGAGCAGTGAGGGAGCGTAGACTGATTAGCCTAACCAAAGTGAAGGGAACAAGAGATTAACTTGGCCAGCGCCAAGTTGATAGGCTCACAAACTCCAATAATAAGCAAGTCATATTTTACATCACGAGAAAGGCAGATAATTGTTACGTCGCTTAGGACGTTACTTGATTCTATAACTTGTCATTTCTGCAAAAAATACACTCCTAATGAATCAGATCAATTTCCGTAAGATTTGACGAAGCGATAAGTAAATGAATGGCGTGCAAGTCGAAAGAAACCCTAGAAACAAGATAAAGCAAACATTTCATGGGAGTAGTGATTTTTGCATGGAAATATGGATATGGTGAGATAAAATCGAAAAAAAAATTGATGCCAAGGCAGCAGAAAGCTGCGAAAAATGTTGAAAAATGGAGATGGAGACAGACTGGCCTAACCAAAATAATGGGTACAAAATTCATAGTTAGTCCACGCCTTTTTTTATAGGTTTCATGACAACAACAAAGAATATACCAAACTTTAGCTCAAAAGAAAGAGAAATGAATTCTGCATAGCACAGGAAGGGTTTCTTTCTCATAGGACGTAGCACTTGGAAGAAAATTGGCCTTGAATGAAAAAGTTAAATTTTGGTAAAATTCGACGGGTGGAATCGCAGCAATTCAACGTGAAGGTGGAACGCAACTCTAAGTTCAAAAAAAGCTACAGAATCACAATTTAATTGGTTTTTGGAAGAAAGTATGAATTTGGTTCCAGAAAATGCCAACTTATCGATTAGATAGAGAACTTATAACTGAGAAAGAGACAAAAAGTCTAGGTGGAGACTTGTTGACCTAACAAAAATAATGGAGTTGCAAAGCGAAGTTGATCCGCGCCTAATTCAAAGGATCTGAAACGGAAGCCAAAAAGATGCAAAGTCCATATCAAGTAAAGGAAAAATAAATTTTGCATGGTATAGGATAGTTCACTTTTCAAATAAACTCGTCACTTCTCGAGAAAACAACCCTGAATGAAAATCATGAATTTTCGTCTTACCAAACGAAATAAAAATCTAAAGGGAGTCTTAAGAATAACACGTCTTGAAAATAGGTAATTTTATTTCAAAATATCCCAAACAAAGGAAAACTAAGTTTGTGAAGTCTGTTCTTCCAAACAAAATCAAACATTTTTGGACAGAAGATGGATAAGAAATTCAAAGATTAATGTTGAGTTGCAATTCCGGGCCTCCGAGATTTTCGTGAAATCGAAGAGGATCTGCTTACCTGCTAGCATCCATAGCGTTTGTTTCTCTGCTTCCAAATCATCAAAATCTTCAAATTTTGAAGAGTTTTTATTACTAAACACGCTCAATATCAGATCTTACAAAAATTAAATGTTTTTTGGTGTGTACACGTGATGAAATCAGGAAAAGGGCGCGCAAAAATCACATGACCTCCGCACCTGCCTCCACAGCTTCGAGGATTCAATGTGACGTCACTCGTCAGTAGGGGTTGTCGGGCGTGTATGTGCATAAGACAGAATATGAAAAGGCAAAGTTAATAAATAATGAAGAAGTACAAGGGGTGATACAATGCTTGAAAGGAAGGCATGATGAAGGGCAAGAACGAGAGAAAAACGTGCAAATACAGAAAAACTTTAACTATCTGTGCGTGCAAGCTCACGACTCAAATCCAATGCTCTACGCTGCAGTGTACGATGTAGATAAGATGAGTCGCCAACTACAATGTGCATCATCACAAAAGAAGTATTCAATGATGGTGTAGTTAGCTGGGGAAGAATTGCTGCAGTGACTGAAGGATAGTTGTTAGTTATGTAATGGATGGTTTAATGAAAGGCAAATGGTTGAAAAACAATGATTTGGAATTTACAATAATCATCACTCCGATTCCCATCACTTGGACAACATCACAGTGGATCAGAAAAGATTCTGATAAAGCGTTGAAATTGCTCACAGAGGATAGAAGAAGGAACTGGTGGATGGTGCTGCTTTGAAATGAACGTTAACCCTAATCCATATGGGCTTTTTTCGAGCTAGCATTTATGGGGAGGGGGGTTCTTTCCACCCCCCCCTCTGAAAACTGCCTTAGACTCATCAGAATTCAATGCAACTTGGCACCGTTACAGATCAAGTTGTTTCTAGCAAGTAGCACAATTTGGGTGTGGCTGCCACACCTTATGACGTCACAGGGACGTCATGAAGTTGAAAATCAGTGAAAATCAGGTTTCCAAGCTAAGTTTGAATTTAAAGAGGGTTTTGCATGAAAACATTGCAGTTGTTGGTCCTAATTAGCCACAAATTTGATGTGAAAATATAATTTCATCGAAATTAATGATTTTGGAGTGATGATATTTTGGCAGAAATTAGCCAATTTGAATGACGTCATTGGTGCAATTAATTTGTTTTCTGTAAAAATAGACAAAAAGAAGCTGCAAAGTGGTAATACTTTATTACAAACGTATCATTGGAGTCTTTCCAATTGACAAATTTTGAAAAAATTAAAAAAATTTGCTAATTAGCTCAACATGGCGGCCATCATGACGTCATTATCAAAAAATACTGACATCATCAAATTCCAGAAATTCCGGCATCAAATTAAAGCTCTTCATCTACTGATTCATTTGGTGTATAATACTTCACAATATTATCAAATC
Organism: Aurelia sp. 3 sensu Dawson et al. (2005); assembly: GCA_964020215.1. Lineage (NCBI taxonomy): Eukaryota > Metazoa > Cnidaria > Scyphozoa > Semaeostomeae > Ulmaridae > Aurelia > Aurelia sp. 3 sensu Dawson et al. (2005). Next base: position 12,621,127 of record OZ026580.1, on the reverse strand, counting down.
GTTCCATTGAAATCATCAAAAAAAATGATTTGTTTGCTACCTGCTTCCAAATATGGGCATGTCACGTGACCTGTGAGCTCTATTGTTTGAGAATTTTTTAGTCAAAATGTGGCTAATAGATAATTAGTTAAGGTCAGGTAGGTTTGGGGGACATAGTTGATGTCTTTGAAAAACGCGGAGAGAAAAACCTCGAGGGGGGTGGAAAACACCCCCACCTCCCCCCCCTCATGTGAATTAGGGTTAATCACCTTCCTCACCTCCATTCGTCCTTGTCTTGATGATAAAGGCCAGTGGAAATGAGGTAAGTGATTAGTTGAATGTGATTAGTTAAATGTGATGTTTTAGTACTTGATTAGTTCATAGAATAATGGTTTACATTCACATGTGTCTTTTCATTGTTGAAACCTGATTTATACGTGTAACTTATCAATTCAAAATCTGATCTGAACACATAACTTACAAGTTGAGGTTCAACCATAACTTATCAAACCATGACTGACTAAACTGCGTCATAGTCTAATACCACTGCGCATATACCATTGCACAGGCTAGTACTAAGGATGTGTGCGTAGGGTGGGAATTTGGTGTTAAGGAGAATTTTTTACCTATTTTTGGGGGGAGATCCTGAGCTGTGCTCGTACACTCACTTTATACACTACTGACATGCATAGTTCTTGCCTGCCTTACGAAGAACATCTTCACAGCAACTACTATTGTCTTTGTAAAGAAATCTCAATGCTCTCTCTCGTATTTTTTCAAGTGTTTGCGCTGATTTAGCTGATGAAAAATACCAAACCAAAGGACAATAATTAAAATTTGAATAGCCTATATAAAACTTTCAACAAGAATTTTTCTTTCTTCTAAACCAAAGAAGGATTTCAATCTTTTCAGGACATTTAATTCCGCTGCTGCTTTCCTACACGAATCAGCAATATGGGGGGTCAAAATTTAACCTATTGTCAAGTTTGATACCCAATAGTTTGACATTAGTTTTTGACTGGATGTTGTGATCTTTCAAATTGATTGGTACGCCACTAGTGTCCGATCGGTCTTTCTTAACTATCAAAGCATAGAATTTTTTAGGGTTTGCTATCATCTCGTTACTTTCAAGCAAGAGACATTTGATCCTTCTTCTAAGATTTTTACATGATCTGGTAATGTCTTAGAGAAATACATTAAAGTATTGTCATTTGCATAGTTGTAGACTTCTGCCTTCTTGACAAATAAAAGGTCATTTATGTAGAAACTGAGAAGAATTGGACCTAATATGGAGCCTTGGGGAACACCAGATACTATATTTTGAAAACTGCTGCACGTATTGTTGACTCTAACTCTTATTCTGCGATCGCTGTTTCTCTGATAAAGCAGCAGGCTGACCCACCGTGATACTGGGAAATTTCCCAGGGCAGTGCTTGCCTAGTGTCTGTAAAGCCTTGTGATTTCACAAAGTATGAATAATTTGTTACAAATCCGAACATTCTAAAAACGTGTTGCCAGATGTTCATTCTAAGGAAACGTGTGGTGGGCATTCTGAAACATTTTCCCAGGCGACACTATCACAGAATTTTCAAGGCTTTCATTCTACAATTTTGAAAGGGGTGATTTTTAGAACACTGTTAACGATTGTGAAAGTTTCCAACTTGACGCTGGCAAACATGGAATCGAGATATGCATTCTGTGGTAAAGTATGATGAGGGCGAGTCCAAAATTTTCTTTATTAGGGCGTGTTAAAATTTTTCTTTGGGCTTCACCCCATTTTCATATCCATCAAGTTCATTTTTCCTGGCCATGACGCTATTGAAAGGAGTGGCAGTCAGCAAACCATTGGCTCCTTGTTAAGGTAGCAACACTTGAAATTCCTCACCAGTCTGCCTCAAAGGGTTTTGAAGAGAAATTTGCCAGCAAGCGTAATTCCTGTGATTGACAGGAAGACCATGGCAAAATGTTTCCAATCGCATTCAACTTTGGTAACAACAACAATGGCCGTCGTTACTAAAACATGGAACAAGCGGAACGAGTAAGTAACAAGCGGAACAAGCAAGGAACAGGTCAGTAACAAGCGGAACAACCTGGGAACAGGTCAGTAACAAGCGGAACAAGCCAGGAACAGGCCAGTAACGAGCGGAACAAGCCAGTAACGCATTGAAAAAGCGTGGAATTAGCATGGGTGCAAGGCTGAACCCCACAAGATTGCTGTTAACAATGCCGCAACAATAAGAAGAAAAGGGCCATCCATTCCAACTGAAATTTCAAAATACGTTGCGGTTGTTGCGGTGTAAAATGAACAAGTAACAGCAAATGTTAATAATATAACTAGAAAAAGACAGCAAGAAAGCAGGAATCACGTAGTGGCGGCGCCAGCCCTGAAAATCGGAAAAAGTGGGGGGGGGGATATTCACTTCCTATTCCCCAGCGAAAATTTCGAAACAATGTTTTTTTGAAGTTTTTCAAATGTTTAGGCATTACTCAAGTACCTTCAAAGTAAAATGATACAGGAATGGTGTTAGAATAAAGTAAACTATGCCAAGGATTTCGTTTGCCAAAATAATCTTAAGTTATATTTTCCCTGTTCTGGAGTTTCTTAATTTTTTGGCGATCGAAAGGTGAGTTTCTTATAGGCAGTTCCTTATGCAAAATACGCGTATACGACCTCAAGGGTCAGTTACTTTTGAATACTTTAATTCTGGTTATCCGTTATGCGCAAACTTTCGTGCTCTACTATCTCACCTTATCTTACGATAATGTTAAGTTGCTGTTTTGTGTTCAAACCTTGCATCTTGCTATGGACGATGATATGTTAAAAATAGATGTAGAATTCACTGATGTCAGTCCATATGAAACTGAAACTGAAACTGAATACGACTCTTCCTCCCCAGAAACATTTTTCTGAAACATAACTACTGTGTCTAACCACCCATGGTTTCATTTTATGCAAAAGGGTGAATTATTGGCGCTCTGGAACCTGGCTATGAATTCTAAAGCAATACAGAACAAAAGATTTGGCAACGAGAAGCTGTGAATTTAACCGAGGGGCATTTCATTCACTGGAAAATCATGAGATTTTTTAACAACGAAAGGATTATTAAGAATTTCTGATGGAGTTTGCTTGAAAAAAAAGATTGGGAGGGAAATGAGCCTCGAAATCACCAAGGATTTCGCTGTGAGTAGCGGAGCGTCATCCTGTAAATTGAAAGCCTAGTCTTTCAAAAGCTGGTATGGTGGTTACACATGGCTAACGGTATGCTTTTCATATCGGATTGCTCAGACGATTTGACCAGTCCGATGCGAATGGAAACCCGCTATCAATAAAAACACAGCAAAGTGAATCTCTTGACATTTCCTTCAATTCCAAATTCAGTCAACACAATGAACACTAAAAAGCGCATAAGATTTGTAGGAGGATTTCTACAGGGCTTCTAGGAATTCTTGGGGAAAGAATACCAATGGAAGTAGCACAGGGAGGGGTAGTGGGCTCTTCCATGTAAGTGTACCAAGGGCCTACCTGGGAAGTGCCGGCCCCGCTCCAAGATATACTTTTTCGACTTTGATTTCCACCAAGTCTATTCCGTGTTGATAAAGGATTATCAAGGATTTCTGATGGAGTTTGCTTGAAAACAAAAAGCTTGGGAGTGAAAGGGGACCGTAAAATCAGACTAGCGAAGAAGTGCACGGTTAATCAATAAAAGTAAAATATGTTGGATTTTCTTTATCAAAATGAGTAGTACCTTACGAGGGACATATCATTTTCTAAATATCCCGTTCAGCTTCGGCAAAAACCGTTCTCTTTCCAAGAAAAATCCGCAAGTCGCTTTCTTACGTTATATTTTTCCCAGTGTTGGAGTTTCTTAACTTTATGACGATCTGTTTCTCATAACCAGTTTCTTCTAACAAGAAAATACGGTTACTTGTTGATTTCACACGGCAACAATTTTTGGAAATTACGAATGGAATGGACGGCCCCTGCAGCAATGTTAATGTTATCTAGAGGGGTTCAGCTATGTGCCCATGCTAATTCCACGCTTTGTTTGATGCGTTACTGGCTTGTTCCGCTTGTTACTTGCCTGTTCCTGGCTTGTTCCGCTGGTTACTGGCTTGTTCCTTGGTTGTTCCGCTTGTTACTGACCTGTTCCTTGCTTGTTCCGCTTGTTACCTGTTCCTTGCTTGCTCGGCTTGTTCCGCTTGTTCCATGTTTTAGAAACGTGGCAACAATGGCAGCAAGGCAGGTTGTAAAATGCTCCCATGCAAAGACTTCTTTATATGGTTGTTTCTTGGACTTTTTGTTCTCACCAAGGACTTTAAGCAGTGTATGAATGTTCACAGTAACTGTGTGGATGGAGATTTGCAGGACAAATCCATTGAGAAGGGAGATACAGATGGAAATTTAAGTGTTCACTATTGGCCTAACCAGCATCTGGCTTTAGGCCCAAAGCAAAGGCGAAAACTTCATGGCACCAGGTATTAATACCATAGACATGGCACCCAAACAGTTCAGTTGCTGAGGGATAGTGTGCTGAAGCAGAGATTGCTAGAAGCAGGGGACATAGAAAGAAACCCAGGGCCTGTGAAGAGACCTTGTCATGAATGTAAACGAGCAGCTGCACGAGGACGTAGTGAACTGTGTTGTGTTGAGTGCAGCAATCTGTATCATATCAAGTGCAGTAATATGACATCAAGACAATTTGCACTGATGAGCACATATGACAAGTCACAATGGCTATGTTCCATATGCAAGTGTAGTATTTTGTAGAAGACCTGTGAAGAATTTCCTTTTGCAAACTGCAGCAATCTAGAAGACAGCCCAGAAATAGCATCAGGGAGAGGGGAAGAGATCACAGTAGATACATCAGTGAATTCATCAGTAGACTCAACCATTTGTGGCTCATTAGAAGAACAGTTAGTGGAAAGGAGGAAGCAAGATTCAAGAAATTTGCTCTTATGTCACCTTAATGTTAACAGTATACAAAATAAAATTGATGAGCTAAGTGAACTAATGAGGAGTTTTCAGTGCCAAATAATGGCACTATCTGAAACTAAAATAGATTCAACATACCCAAACAAGCAATTTCAAATGCAAGGTTATAAGATATTTAGGAAAGACAGAAAGGCAAAGGGTGGTGGGGTTATGCTTTATATAGCTGAAGAGCTGAAACCAAGGAAATTAGGCTTGCCAAGGAAAAATTATAATAAGATAGAAGCATTAGCAGCAACAATGGAGGTAGAAGGAGAGATGATGGTGGTTTTATGTATCTACAGACCACCCAAGGCTGCTGGAAAGGATCATTATCTGAGGACAGAGCAGGAACTAAATGAAATTGTCGCTTGGGCTACATTGCAAAGCAAGATACTTATAATAACAGGAGATCTGAATTTGAATAGACTGCAGCCGCACGGCAGAGAGGGAAAAATGTTGATTGACTTGGAACACATCCACAACCTCAACTGCCTGATAACAGAACCAACAAGATGTACTGACTCATCACAGACACTAATCGATGTCATACTAACAAACAAACCAGAGTATTTTGAAATGAGTGGCCAATTTGATGCAGGAATGAGTGATCATGGACTCATGTGTAAGAAAACAAAACAATATCCTAGCAAAATAATCAAATTTAGAAGCAAAAAAGATCTAGATGAAGAGAAGTTGAGACCCAGGGGGGGGAACTTCTATTGGTATGTGACGGGGGGTCAGACACAGTATATTTTTGAAAAACCCAAAAATATACTAAATTTAGGAAATTTTAGACCCCAAAAATATACTCATCCCAAAAAAAATATACTGAAATTAGGACATTTGTAGACCCCAAAAATGTACTCACAGCTTCATGGTACATAAAAATTAAAGGTTTTATAGCATTTTCGGCAACTGCTCTGCGATATTTTGGTGAAAAACTCAGCCTAGCACTCACCTTCTCCAATTTTCTCATCAGCAACCCCAAAAATATACCGATTATGCTCCAAATCGCGTACCCAAAGGTATACTAGACAACGTTTTACAAACCCAAAAAATGTCTGACCCCCCCGTCACTTACTAATAGGGAGTCCCCCCCCCTGGGAGTTCAGAAAGGATCTTGATGAGGTACCATTTCATGTAGGCACAATCTTTGAGACAATGGATGACCAGTATTATTTTTGGAACAAAATGGTGGGTGACATTATAAATGAGCACCTTCCAATAAAGAAAATGAGGTTCAGGGATAAAGACGTCCCATACATAACATCAGAATGGAAAAAGGCCATCAGACAGAAGAGAAAGTTTGCAAGGAAATTTGCTAAGGAAAAAAGTGCAGAAAACTGGGAATTAAAGGAAAGGTACAGAAATGAGGCTACAAAGCAACGTCGCAATGCAATAAAGGACTACTGGAAGCAAAAGGCAGTAGAATTGAAGGACAAACCAAGGAAATTTTTTGATGCCTTCAATCCATTCATAGCCAATAGGAATGGAAAAGAGGAAGGTGACACAATTAATTTGAAACAAGGTGAAAAAATAATAGATGATCAGAAGGAAGTAGCAGAAATTCTTGCTGGTTGCTTTGCCAGCATGGGTAAAGTTGATGACATAACAACAGAAGAGTCTACAAATTTAGATAAGCACCCAAGTGTGACAATAATAAGGCAACTAGAAAATGAACGCACCAATTTCACTTTTAGAGAATCTGAGCAGCAAGAAATCAGGAATAGCCTCCAAAATTTAGACACTAAGAAAGCAAAAGGATGTGATGGAACATCCCCTGAATTTATGAAAATCACTGCAAACCAACTTACACCCTCATTGACTACGTTGTTTTAACAACTGTATTTGGAGCAAGGAGTGGCCAACACTCTGGAAAAGGGGAGAATGGAGGCCTGCATTTAAACAAGAGGACCAACTTAACAAAAAAAGTTACAGACCAATCACTATTCTTAACACCAGGGCCTCATTTTTAAGGAATGATAACTTGGGGGGCAAGTTTCAAAAAGGGGACCTCATTTTTGATGCAGAAATATTTCTCTTTATGAACTCCTTAGCAAAGAATGTATTTCTTACAAGGCATAAATTGTGCTAGAAGGCCCCTCACTACTATTGTGTTCAGGATGGGGAGAGGATTTATGGATGGCCCAGGTTCAGAAAAAACATAGGCCTTTTGCACAGCGAGTTTTGAAAGGTACACCAAAGGCGCGTCCATCTAGGGGGGTCCGGGGGCATGCTCCCCTGGGAAAAATTTTTAAATCTTGGATGCTAGAATCGCTCTGGTAGCCATTTTTCTCCTCTAACCCAGTTATCAAATCAAACTGGCCATCCATTATGCACAAACTGTAGTACAGTCAATCAAATGTCACATGTAGGCCAAGAAAGGCATTTCTTGAATAGAAACATGGACCAGCGAACCGGGTGAGCCAGAAAATATTCCCGACATCTGATAATTCATAGCACCAAGAGTGTCTGATGAATCGATATTTGCTTGATAGCCGAGAGTCGAGAAATTGAAGCATTTTTGTAAGTTTCTTTGTTTTTATGAGCACTGCACTGGAAAGATAAGCAAATGCGACTTCAATAAAGCATTGCGAAAGGGCCTGAAAAGGGGCCTAGGAGCAACAACAAGAAAAAAGGGACCATATACTAGGGGGGCAAAACACTGTGAAAAACTGTAACTGGGGGGGGGCAAGCAAGGGGGACTGGGGGGGCTTTTGCCCCCCTAGTTTGTATGTTAAAAGAGGCCCTGCTTAACACGATAAACAAAGTGTTTGAATCAAGGCTAAGTGAACAGACAATGAAATTCATGGAAAATCGTTTAAGCATCTATTTAACAGCATATAGGAAAAAGAACAGAACAGAAACAACCCTCCTTAGATTAGTTGAAGATTGGAAAGCATCACTTGAAAAAAGGGCAGTCATAGGAGTATTATCTACAGACATGAGCAAGGCATTTGACTCAATGTATCACGATCTGCTGCTAGAAAAGCTACAGCAGTATGGTTTCTCATCTGAAGCACTGCAATTGCTAAAGTCCTACTTTCAAGGAAGACAAAATAGAGTTAAGCTGGGGGAGACAAGGAGTGAATGGAAAAGAACAGGTAGAGGATGCCCGCAAGGTTCATCATTTGGACCACTGTTGTGGAACATCTTTCAAAATGATCTAGTTCATAAAATTGACTTTTGTAAAATCAGTATGTATGCTGATGACCATCAGTTATACTGTTCAGACAAGATGCCTCAGTTGGTAGAGCAACATCTAAATCATGACATCAAAGCTGCAACACAATGGTACAGTCAAAATCATTTACTTGCAAATAAAAAGAAATATCAGGCCATGGTTATTGGTCCTCCAAAAGCAACAGATACCAGAATAACAGTAAAGGTAGATGAAGAAGAGATTGTTCCAGCAAAACAACGTAAGTTATTGGGTGTAATTATAGATGATCAAATGAACTTTAGTGAGCACATAAGAGAAATCAGCAGGAAAGCTAGTCAGAGACTGGGGGTGCTCAATCGTTTTCGTAACATCCTTTCAACAACTCTGAAAATGACCATCTACAAGACATCAATCCTGCCTTACGTTACCTACTGTAGTACTTTTTGGCACTTTGCCAAATCATCTGATCTCAGAAAAATAGAAAGGATACGAGAAAAGGCACTGAGGATAATCTATTGTGACAAATCAAGCAGCTATGAAAAATTACTAAAGACAGCAAATCTACCTACTTTACAGAACAGGAGGATCCAACATATTGCAATACTGATGCATAAGGTCAAACACGGATTGGTTCCTGAGTACATATCAAACTTGTTTGAAAAGCCAGATCAACATTATGCACTTAGAAACAATAAATAATAATAATAATAATAATGATACATATTTATACAGGATAAGCCTTTTCAGTACTTGTGACATACTGCTATCAATAAGGGTCCTGTTAAAGAAAACTTATAAACAAGGTAAAAAATTTAAGAGCTGAGCTAATACGCGATTATCTTACAAAATGTACGGTATCTATCTTCCGTTTAAAGTTTACAAAATAAGATTCGTTTCTAATGTCGGTTGGCAATCCATTGAAAATCAGTGTGCCTTGGAAGGCGAACGTTTTTCTACCGGCTTCTGTTTTGACTTTTGGCAATATGAGACGTGAACCGTTTCCTCGTGTGTCCTTGCCATGATAAAATATGTTTCGCAGTGGAGGAGGACAGGAATCATTTAACGACTTAAACACGTCGATTGAGACTCGTTTTTTCCGGATTCGATCCAATGTATCCATCTTCAATGTCGTATTCTTGGTAGGAGCTATGATCTTATTGGCTCTGTCTTGGATCGACTGCAGCTTTTTCTTGGCACTTTCACCTACGCATAAATACACTGGGTAGCAGTAGAGTAGCACAGGCCTAATCATAACACTATATACTTTCTCTGCAACAAGTGGAGAGATGTTGGGACGAATTCGTTGCAGCAATTTTACCCGATTCGAGGCTCGCTTGTAGATCTTGTCAATTTGCATACTCATTGTCAGGTGATTGTCAAGGGTGATTCCCAGATATTCATAGCTTGTAGCTTGATTTATTGGAGTGCCATTCAAAGATACATTGCAAGACGGTTGTTTCGCTAGCTTCTGACTTGTACCGTAAATAACGAGCTCAGTTTTGCCTTTCTTGAGGTTCAATATTAGATTATTGTTCGAGAACCATTTACCAACTAAGTTTGCTTCTTGATTGAGGACTTCCTCAACAGCTGCTACCGATCTTTCGGAGAAGAATATCATTGTGTCATCTGCATACATGAGAATTTTGCATTTGTCCAGTACCAAATGAACATCATTGATTAAAATGATGAAGAGGAGTGGACCCAGGATTGATCCTTGAGGTACTCCATAAGTCATTTGCTCAGTTTGTGATGTTGATTGATCGTAGCAAACGAACTGCTTTCTGTTGAATAAATAATCTTCAAACCAGGCAAGCTCTGTATTTTGTATGCCATAACAACGTAACTTGTCAAGAAGTGTTCCGTGATGGACAGTATCGAAAGCTTTGCGTAGATCCATAAATAATGCGCCTGTGCAGCGACTCTGTTCCATGTTATTTCGGATGTGCTCAGTGAAAAGAGTCACTGCATGATGCGTTGATCGTTCTCCTCGGAATCCGAATTGACTGCAAGATAGGAGGTTGTTACGCTCTAGGTAATCTGAGATTTGTCGATGCACAAGTCTTTCTAGCACTTTAGATAGGATATTTAATACAGAAATAGGTCTGTAGTTATCAAAGTTGGACTTTTCACCAGATTTATAAATCGGAGTCAATCTTGCGCATGTCTCGCTGTTTGGAAATGATCCTGATCGTAGACTTTGATTTTCAAGAAAATGCAAAATTGCCGCGATTTGTTCAGCACCATCTCTTATCAGTTGTGCAGGGAGGTTATCCTTTGACTTTGTTATGACTTTGTATATGACTTTGTTATTCCAAGATTTAGAACAGTTGTGAACGGTAAACATTCTATTAGACATCTTGGGCCTCGACTTTGGTCTAAATTAAGCATGTGTGACAGAGAAAAACCTAGTTTAAATTCTTTTCGTACAAGTTTGAGGAAGTTGGATCTAACGAGCTTGGTTACAGATAGCTGCAATGGACAATGTAAGTATTGCAATGAATAGCTGGACATTTCTTTCGATACATGACACAAATTGTAACTGGTACGTTTTTTTTATTTATACGTTTTTACATTAGATTATCTTATTCTGTTTTATCCATAATATATCTTAAAATTGTAAATAGGCTAAATAGTGTCCACAATTAGTATTACTGCTAAAGATATATGACACTTTAATAAAGTTATGATAATAATAATAATAATTTAGACTAGAAAATATCTTTCTTCTACGAATCGATGCAGCTGAATGAAATAAGATATTTGAAATGCTAGCACTCAAGAACATACCGGGTGCCAGAAAAAAGTTCCCACTTTAAAAGATTCATAGCACCATGGGTACATCACAGATTCAAATGATTCGAATTTCAGTTAAGAGTCGCAAGAATGAAGTATTTTTGTGATTTTTCTCGCTGTCCTACCAGCACTAGAAGTATCGATAGATTTAACTTTATAAAAATTTCATGGTTGCAAAATGACTGAAAAATGGCCTAAAACATCGATAAAATCGTAAGGATTCAATTCACACATAGCAATAGGCAATGGTCCTTTTTCCACTCTCAAAAGATACAAGACGTAGGTTTTCAAACAAATACTATGCATTTTCAGTCTCATGGCAATAAATGTACCGAGGATAGCTCTCAACCATGAGAATTACATTTTCTTCATTCTTCTGTGCGAGGGGTCCTTTATGATTTGATCAATGTTTTAGGCCCCTTTTTCAGTCATTTTGCAATCATGAAATTTTTTAACCCTATCAAGCATAGGAGGGGGGCCGAATCAGCCCCCCCTAGCGGTTTTTTGTCTGTAGATTTTTACCAAGTGCACTTACAGCATTGAAACTTTCTGACTTATAGTTTTTATCCTTGTTACGATGTAAAATTAATTTTTGAAAAAATCAAATTCAGTCCAGGGGGTAAACGCGACCAGTTTTCAAGAGATGTATGTGTAAAATTTTGAATGATTCCCAGAGCGTCAGAAAATTTTTTATTTTCCTGCGGACGAAAACTTTTTACTATAAAATTTCCTGCCAGTGCTCCATCACAACAACTGAATCAATCAAAATGAAAAACGATCAGAAATTGGATCAAAAGCCTGGATGAAAATTTTTAGGCGAACTTTTGCAATTATACCGGGTCAGCCAGAAAAAAGCTCCCACTTTTGAAAATTCATAGCACAAAGATTACTCCACAGATTTGAATCAATAAAATTCTAGTTATAAGCCGAAAGATCGAAGTATCTTTGTCACTTTTCTTGCTGCCTTAGCAGCACTAGAAGTATAGGTAAATTCAAGTTTATAAGAATTTCATGCTTGCAAAATGACTGAAAAGGGGCCTAAAACATCTATGAAATCATAAAGGACTCATCGCACAGAACGGTAATGCCATTTCTCAAGGATGAGAGTTGAGAGTTATCTTTGGTAAAATTATTGCCATGGGATTGAAAAAATCTTCAGTATTTGCTTGAAAATAAATGTCTTATAATAACTCTAGAGAAAGGTGATACGTCCATTTCTTATTGCTCTGTGTGAGGAGAGTCCTTATGATTTGATAAATGTTCTATGCCCTAGCCATTTTGCAACCATCAAATTTTTGTAAAGTTGACTTCTCTCTTATTTCTAGTCCTGGTAAGATGGCGAGAAAAATCACAAAAATGCTTCAGTCTTTTAGCTTTTAACAAGAATTTGATCATTCCAATCCCTGTAGCTATGAATTTTCATGATGCTATGAATTTTATTGATGCTATGAATATTCAAAAGTGGGAACATTTTTCTGGCTCACCCAGTTTATTTTGACGAAACAGAGAAATGTCCTATCCCCAAATCTGGCAACTCCGCTAGTCAAAGCTTATGTTGACGGAAAAGTACCTACATAAATCTGCAATAAAGTGAAACATCCATTTTCGATTACAGTTTATCAACATGCTTTCCATTCATTCTAGTGAGAAATCATGCAGCCACTGAGCCCCTTGGTCATTTTATCATAGCAACAGCACCAGCTTTACAGTAAAAGGACAAAGTAATTTTTGTTGCTGGGGCCCCTTTCGGGGCTTCGGTAACTTTAGTCCGTTACGCGACTGCTATCAGTACACATTCTTCAAAACGTTCCTGGGAAATCACCACAAAGACACAAATATGTAATTCACAGAAATGAATTTCCTGTGAGTTTTGTCGAAATCCAAAATTTCCTGCGGACATTGTCCGAGCGTCCGAAGATATTCTGACGCTCTGAACTGCTAATGTGATAAAAAGATGAAAAGTTAGGAATAGATAGCACCTTTGATGCTCTGTCCAATGAATCAGCTAATTTTTAATTTGAACGTATGGTTTTGCGGATTTTGGCACTACGCATGCGCACATTCTTTGCATTCCTGTGTGATGACGTCATCACTTTTTGTTGATTTTCCTTCACAGAGCAAATACTATTTAGACATGGAATACAGTGAAATTGGACTGATGTCCTTAATGCTTTTTGTTTTCTCACAATCAACGATTGAAAATTTTTAGTACTGAACCCAGTTGACTTTAAAAATTGAATGATGTGACGTCATGGAAAGGTCACGTGACATGTCTAAAAATAGATTTTATTTTTGGGTTTATCATAAGTTGTTCTATTCACATGCAAAGTTTCAAGGCTCTAGGTTGTCCTGAACAGAAGTAAATTAGGGGGCCGAATCAGCCCCCCCCCTTGGCTTCCTGGAGCATCAAACACCCTAGGCCTGATAGGGTTAAAATTTAAATTTATCTATAAGTCTGATGTTTGTAAGATAGCCAGAAAAAATCACAAAAATGTTTCGATCTGCTGCCTTTTAACTAGAGTTTGAATCGTTTAGATCTGTAAAGTACTCATGATGCTATGAATTTTCATAAGTGGAAACTTTTTTCTGGCTCACCCGGTAGTTTTTCAGATAAAAAGATCCCTGAAAATCCCCATTTTGTGACGTCATCGTTACCTGACATTTTGAAGATCGATCCTAATTCCCTATTTTTAAGCATCGGGAACGATTTGACGCCATAGCTGGTCGCGCTTGACCGTGATAAACAACGAAGAAGTATCGAATTAGTGAAAAATTCATACATGCGAGTGTGGAAAGGTGAAGTCACTACATGTCATTGGAACGATGACGTCACGCGTAAACGATAATGAATATTTTTTGTAAACATTAATTTTTGGATTCTACATGAAATTTTGAATCTATTAGTACAAAAATGTCAATCTTAACACAAAATGTGAGCGGGATTACGATTTGATTTTGACTAAATCATAGAACTCGGCGACACTTCGGCGACGTGTTCTCGATCAGTCGGCGACATATGGAAACGATCACTGTTATGATAATATGGAAACCACGCTTTAAACTCATCTCAACTCTTTCGACGCGTCCCCGTACCGTCCCCGTCTGATCGACGACGTCGGCGACGTCCTTAAGAACATGTTTCCATTTAACCCAAACGTCCCCGATGTGTCCCCGAGCCTGTCTCGGCGACGCGTCGCCGACTGTTACGATCATATCGAAACCAGGCTTTAGGTCTTTCTTGGTTGTTCTTACGACATATAAAAGTTAATTTGAAGTTATCCACCATTTCCTCACACTCGTCGCGCTGGTTAGGCTCATCTCAAAACATAAACAACTTCTTTATGGTGAAGGCTCTAAATCTTCGAGGACTGTATACTTCGTTAAAATGTAATAATATTCGATTCATATAGTTCAGGTTCGAGGTTCCAATTCTAATTCAAAATATATGTTACTGCAGTTCGAGTTCGGGTTCCAGAATAATCAATAAGTAGGCGTGTAACTCGGTTAGGGCCATGCAGATCACATGTTGAGATAAGCATGTCTCCTAACAATGAGTCCCTAAAATACCTTTCAACAATAAACTACGCAATTTAATACAATTTACTACACAATTTCTCACACTTTCCCTTGCAAGTGTATCACACTTGCAACAAGGAGAAATCTCAAATGTCTTAAAGGTTCGGAATTCAATGTCTGTTCATTATATCCTACGATTACAGCATAAAGGAAAATGAAAAATGTACTTGCAGTTTCCATTGACGATTCACAGTTACTTACAAAATCTATTTTTTTTTCTTCTTTTTCTTTTATGTTCTTTAAATTCAGCATAAAAATAACAAAATAATCACGACAGGGTCCATGCTCCCGATAGCATTATATGTACAGAATTTACAATTCGTCTCTCATCCTGCGTAATAAGTCTGCATCTAGTGCTGCTGCACGTCGTGGACGTTTGTCTCTTCGATTCTCTCCATTATCAACGACATCAGGCGTGTTCGATAGTTCTTCAACTTCTCTGCTCATATTCTTTACTAGGAAGTAAAAGCGCTCGCTTCGCTCGCGCTTTAACATTCCTAGCTCCTGCGGAGTGCTTTTATGGTAACTGTACTCTTTCAGTGACCACCATTCAAATTCAGCATGAAATCAGGGTTGGTAGTTCACCGGACCGCCCCAAAGCCAAACCGGGGTAGGGAAAAGGCCATACCTTTCAAAACGATAATCTATTTTTGTACCACCTATTGTTATATTGTTATTTTAAACAATGAACACTTGCATTCCATTGTTTTCACATACTATGTTGTGTAGCTCTGGATGAAAACCCTTTGTCTTCGATATTGTCTTGCAAAGAAAAATGTGCTAGATTGCATGCCTGCAAAGGACCCTGGGTGATAATGGCTCTTTAATTGCTGACTATTGATGCTCTAAATCTACTAAAGATAGATACATCAGTCTCTGAACCAGGAACGTACGCAGGAATTTGCAAGGGGGATCGGATGGTTGTTTCCCTTAATACAATCTAGGTCAAACTTGGAGCCTATTGATAAATACATGGCATACATAGATTCGTTTCAGATATCAAAAAGGTGGCTCCCAGGGCACTTCTTTGAATGGTCAGATTTCGAGTAGAAAACCTCTCCCTTCCACGCTCCAAAATCACTGGGAAATATTGCTAACCTGCCCGACCACTCTCTTCTCAAATTTGAAAGAAGTCCAAGCGTAGATAAAAGCTGAACAATATGCTTTTGAGCATATTCTTTTTATTTGCTTTTATCAGATAAGAGATCTTGTTTTTTTCTCCACAGTGACTCGTCTTTTCATTGCAGTTTCGATCCTTCCTAAGGATTTCTGACTTTTCAGTAAAATTTCAGTAAAAGTCTTTTCGAATTTGGCAAGTGGTATTTCACTCATTCGAAAAAGCGTGCATGATTTTTTCAGAACAGAAGGATTTTTACGGAGTTTGGTGGAACATTCGTGGAAACAAAAGGATTTTGCCAAAGATGTAGCAGAATTTTTGGAGTGAAATGCCCTTCGGAATTTTGGGGCAGTGTTCCCCAATCCCCACAATTTCTGCCAGTGTTCGGAAGCCTACCAATATTTAAAATTGCGCTAGTGCCCTCGCAGTAATACAGGAAACTGCGAAGGCAGTGTTACCTGCATAGTATGATGCAGGAAATAAGTGAAAATAAGTAAAACTGTGCCAAGGCTTTCCTTGAATGAAATGAATAGCTTCTAACTTATATTTCCTTGCACTGGAGATTCTTAATTTTTTGATGATCTAAGAATGGAGTTTCTTATAAGCAGTTTTTTATGAAAGAATCATTCGTGTACAACTGTACATTTATAAATAGATATGTGCATTGATATGCAAGGAATTAAAGATAAGGTGTTCTGTGAGAAAATACTATGGTATGCTGGAATTCAGCTTCTCACATGAACAAACTTCGATTTTATTGAAATATAGAATGTCTTTTTGGTTCCCATACGTTAACTTAAACCTCAAATGGAGGATTCAGTGGCATGGAATATGTCCTTGTAATCGGACCGTACGACTGCACTACCCCGGATCTTATGACACTGGACCCTACGACCCAAGACGAACATTCAACCATACCACCCCGGGCCAAAGTTTGATACATCTAGCTTACAACATTTTTTCGCCACCGATGGTTTAGTGACCACGCAAGACATCAGTACGTGTCAAAGTTTTCATTGTCACGTAGAATTCCGTGTATTCGTACTGAGTTAAGAACGAAATTCGAAGCAAGAAATTCGAAAGCCAGTTGTTGCAAACAAAACCGGCCTCTCTTAATGCTAATAAAATCGATGAATATCTATGTTGAATATCCACAAATATTAACCCTTTCATTCCCACCGTTGCCATTTGGCAACACACATTTCAAGGTCTTCCACGACTCCCTAGCTTCCTTGGTCCGGAATTTGCTCCTTGTATTACTATAAAGGAGCCATTGTTATTTTAGAATGCGGCAAATGTTTGATGTTTGACTGCCTTTTCATAACAAATATTGAGCATTGAAAACGAGAGGAATCTCTGTGCTGCTATTTTATGGAAATGGTCACTGGATAATGATCTAGATAACGTTGAATGAAAATTGAAAAATATGTGTCATAGGTTTATTCCCAAGCTGAAACCTGTCGGTTGAAGCACATTCAATCAAATTTTTCGTATGCCTTGCTCCGCACCGCAAAACTTGTCACAAACATTTGCGTTGCCATTTGGCAACAATGGGAATCTAAATAAAGTCAATGGAAATTTGTATTGGAAAATAGTTAAGGTGGACAAACATGCAAAAAAATCATGCTGTTTTTTTCTCGAAAATGGGTTATTTTATGTAAAAATATACTAAAGACTACAGAAAAAAAATTTTTTGACAAATCTTTCAATATTTGGGAATGAAAGGGTTAACTTCTTTGCATGATTCAAATCAGAGAAAGCAAATTTTCCATGTTTGAGTTCAAAGGCCATGAAAATAACAGACTCAGAAGAGGGCTAT
Organism: Aurelia sp. 3 sensu Dawson et al. (2005); assembly: GCA_964020215.1. Taxonomy (NCBI): domain Eukaryota; kingdom Metazoa; phylum Cnidaria; class Scyphozoa; order Semaeostomeae; family Ulmaridae; genus Aurelia; species Aurelia sp. 3 sensu Dawson et al. (2005). Next base: position 12,603,708 of record OZ026580.1, on the reverse strand, counting down.
AAAGCATTTGGACTGTTAGGGTTACTTCAGTCTTTCTAGCCTTTCTAATTTTTTCATAAAAGTAACAAGAAGTAAGGAAGTTATATCTTAAATGCGCAGGGTCACGTAACCGTAAACAAACCTGTTATCTCTATGATCTATATTGTTGGCCACACGTGGCCATTGTGTTCTGCTCAGATTTTGGTGGATGGGGTGAATCCACAATAAAGTTACTTTTAAAAATCCACCAATATCTCTGCAATCCTACAACGTATGAGTGTTTGGTTTATTTCTCAAGAAAATTCAAGAGTCCATCTTCAAAATAACACCTATATTTTGAGAAAAGTAGTGGAAAATCTCTGTGATATGGACTATCAAAAATCCTGAAAAATCATCGTTTCGAAAGAAGTTTGTTTACATTAAGTGACGCTGCCCCTTTAAATGCAAACATTTCTTATCCAGATCCCCAGTCGTTCATGAGCACCTCTGTTGACATTGAAGACAATGGAAGTATTAATACATCATAACAAAGTCTTTTTAACCAAATACATCAAACATGGACCTGGGGTCGTATTGTCGTACGATCTTGGGTTGTAAGTCCCGGGTCGCAGAGTCCTCGGGTCCGGTCAAAAGAACTTCTCATTTTTTTGTGCAAACGTGCTGGGGCTGATTTTCAGTATTGCGAGTTGGCAAGCTAACGGCTGCACGCATGATACAACCAAAAAGACCTTAGAAATGATCTTACAGGAGAAAATCGGTCCATTATGTGACCTTTTTGTGCTGAGTTCTCGTTCAGGGTTTGTAGTGTTACAAAAGATGATAATTGCTAGAAGGAAATTAGTTATGAAGTCATTTGCTAACTCGTTGCAAAATAGACCTAGGACCGATAACCAATACTTTCAGACCAGACCTGGTAACATAACATGGTCATCGACGTTAAAGCAGACTTTGCTTGTCTTTCATTATTATCTATGGACGTCTACATAAGTTTGAAGTCATGGAAAAGCGATGAATCAGGGGAGTAGCAAAGGCAGTTACTGGATTGCATTATTTTCATCCAACAGTAGAACCCAAGAAATAACTATTTCGTCATCAAATGCCACTTGTTTTGCCAAATTCGGACTCTGCACACCTCAGTTATGTTACTTAGCTTGGCCTCAGCGGTGAGTGAATTGTTGAACTGTTATTGAGGTTACTTCCAAGTCACCCCTTTTGCAATAACCGAGGACTCTCCCTTGCTGTGATAAATTTATATTTGGAATTCTGTGGACTTGCCTAAGTCGTCATAGAAGAAAGAAAGCGAACACACTCTTCCTTTCCTCCAGGACGACTTGGGCAAGTCCAGGAAATCTGGAAAACATTGCATAACATACTTTAATCATACTCTACTTTGGTAGCGTAGCTTGGTCAAAGAACAGTCAAGCTTTATACTTGCAATCAAAGATCCTTTATACGGGTAAACAGGATTTTGGTTGTGGCCTTGAGCGAGTCATTCCGTTAACATTTGGAAATGATGACTCTGTCTTTCTAGGGTCACAGGTCTGATTTTTACGGTATGCCATTTTGGCCGAAGTTGAGAAACTTAGGCTATGCGTATGGCCTTAAAAATCGTCAAAAATCAGTTTCAAGAGTAATCACTTTGTAACTTGAGCTAAATCTTCACTAAGAATTTAGTAAAGAATCTATATGTTGTAATCAGTAAATTTTAAGCAGAAGACTTAAAAAACTACAAGAGCAAACTCTGAATTTGTAGCAATGCGACAAAACCAAGAGGAGAGCCTCTGCAAAATAGGGCAATAACTTCGTTGTATCTAACGTGAGCATCGAAATACTTTAACACGAGCGAGATAGATACTGCAGCTAACATAATATCAACTATTTGCAAGCTTTTACTCCCTTGGTGTTTGGCAAAAGCAGCTGCAAAACTTGTTTTTAGCTCAGATTGAACGCTGCCATCAAATTTCTATGGCTGCCATCAGCATCCACAAAGAAAGGTCGAAGGTTAAGGCCTATTGTTGAATTGAATTGCTAAAATTTGGGTACAAAACCCCTTCTTACATTACCCCAAGACACTGTACGAAGAAAAGTATTGGACCCCAGGCAAGCCTTTATCTTCAGCTATTTTTCATCGTTTTTCTGAAATTTTTGGAGGTAAGCAGTAGGCGTGAGGAGCTGCGTGCGGGAAAGTGTCACAAACAGGAATGTGCGTAACAAAACTCTTCATCGCTTATATATATAGATTTGGAGGCTGTTTTTCTTTGGATAATTTTCTTCAGAGCCCTTAAGCCACTCGGGTCCAGACCACCAAAGGTTGTTTCGTTCAACGCAGAAAGTGATTGCCCTCTTGAACCTACGTCAGTAGGGTTAAAATCAGTAGGACAATGATGCCAGTTTTCAGGTGATGTTGATTTCAAAATTTCTTTCGTTCTGTGGCTAACAAATTGCTTGTAATTTGCATCGTTTTTCAAATTGCTTCAAAAAAGCAGAGTTGGGCTCAATGAAATTGCAGCGGCCCTTGCCCGCAACTCCCCCCCCCCCCGCTGGTGGTACCATCTCGGTTTCTTGGCATGTATTTGAGTGATGTCTAAACATCGAAAAAGCTTTAAACAACGTCGTTTTGAAAAATTGACAAGGGTACATTTAGTGGACATGAAGATTGTCATGAACTCTTACAGAAACTCCAATCATGGACTTAAATTATCAGACGAAGTATTTTTTCCAGATATTTTGACCTGTTGAGCATCATTCCCTCCCGTTCCCCCCTCAATAAAACTTGAAAACTCAGATACCCTCCGTGGCTCATCACCAACATTGAATAAGGGGAGGAGGGGCATCTTCATCGTCAGATTTTTAAATTCTGAATTTGTCCAACCTATTTTGTCTATGATCGTCGTAAGAAACTCTCCCCCAAAAGATACCCCATTGCGGAAATTAAGATTCTTGTCAGTTTCATAACAAAACCTGAAATTGAATCAATTTTATGAATGTTAAATTTTACACAGAGAAGGGAATCTTAAAGTAAAGAAATTCCCACTAGATCAGTTGCTATTACTTCTGAAGTGTTAACATTTAGTAGTGCTGAAATACGATTCTTTGCAAGCCTGACAGAGAAGCCCCACATTAGTCATATTGCACTGAAATACGCAGAAATTGGTTTAAGTTGAGAGAATCTAGGAAAGGCTACGCTTTCCCACATGAAGGAAGCTTGGAATGCATCAAAACTCCAGTTTCATGCATGCGATGCAGGTAGTTCACTTTAAGCAATATGAAGAACTATTAAAGAAACATTTTAGTTGAAAATTTTGATATGTTATGACATTGTATGAATCTTTTAAATGATCTATGTAATTACTGCTAGGTTTTATCACAGTTGTAATAGATTTTACTTTCTTTTTATTCCTTTACAGGACACATATTGATAACAGCATTTTTATGTTGAAATGTACATCCTGTATAAAGATTCGTGATATTATATATTACCCCGGTCAAGGCAAAACCTCGACTGAACGGTGGGCCTTTCAAAATGCCATCCTAGCGGACTAGAAAGTCTTTCTTGGTCATCTTTTTCTGGAAAAAGCAACCACATGGTGTGGGCTTTTAATCAATGAAAGAATCTCCGAAATTAATTTCGTTTTGGAGTCAAAAATCAAGGTTGAAAAAGATGGGCCCAAACCTAAAACTGCAATTTTCCAAAGTTGTTTTCACTACCTCGGATTAGCGGATTTTTCCTGAAACACTTGACTTCTGCTGTTGGAATTTGAATAGTATTGCTGCACATGACTTCTTAAGAATTTCCCTTATTGAGGCATACAACTCGGTGTGTAACTATGATTTAATCGGTATTGTAGGAACTCACCTTGACAGCACCGTTGATGAAGATAGGCTAGCACTTGACGGCTATACACTTCATAAAGAAAACCATCCGCAAGATGTTAAAAGGGGAGGTGTTGGACTCTATGTAAAAGATTCTCTCCCTTCAAAAAACCGTCCTGACTTGGTTACTCTCCCAGAATGTGTTGTATGTGAGATCCAGTTAAGCAAGAAAAAGTATTTTTTTGTTGTAATTTACAGAAGTCCAAGCCAAATTCAGAGTGAATTTGATAATTTCATAATTAATTTTGAAATTTTGGTGTCGAAATTGCATGCAGAAAATCCTTTTGGTATAATAATCACGGGTGACTTCAACTGCCGCTCGACTCAATGGTGGGAAAATGATATTGAAAATAATGAGGGGAAGTTATTCGAGCCAGTGACGTCCGACCTTGGTCTTCATCAGATGATATCAGAACCAACGCACTTAATGGGAGATTCTAAATCTTGCATTGATCTAATTCTAACTGATCAGCCAAATCTCATTATAGAGTCAGGTGTCCATCAATCTCTACACGAGCATTGTCACCATCAAATTGTTCATGGAAAACTATCTGTCTCAAATATATCACTGCCATCTTATACCCGCAAAATTTGGTATTATGATAAGGCTGATTTTGTTGCAGTTATAAAAAGCATTGAAATGTTTAAATGGCATGAGCATCTCGACAAAATTAGATGCCCCAATGAGCAGGTCAAATTGCTCAACGAAGTGCTGTTGAACATATACTCGAACTTCATTCCCAACCAAACTAAAACTATTCGGCCTCACCAATTGCCCTGGATAACGCAAGCTGTCAAAAAATTCTTGAGGAAAAAGAATCATGCTTACAAAACTTTTGTGAAAAATGGTCGGCCAGATGACAAGCTCGAAGAAATGCAAAACATGGTATCTGAAGGTGCAAAAATGATCGAAGATGCAAAACAAAATTACCTTCGCAAGACTGGGCAAACTCTAGCAAACCAAGGGACATCTAATAAAACCTATTGGACTTTAATGAATACTGTTCTGAATAAGTCGAAGATTCCTATCATACCACCCCTCTTAGAGAATGGGTTATTCATAACGGATTTTACTGAAAAGGCACAGTTATTTAATGATTATTTCATACTCCAATGCACGACCATCGACACTGGTAGTGAGATTCCACAAGATACCCCAGGAACTTCTACCCTGATTGGGGAATTTGTCATCTCAGAGGAAAAGATACTGAAGATCATAAGATCACTTAGTCCTAACAAAGAACATGGCTGGGACGGTATTTCTACAAGAATGATAAAACTAAGCGATGCTTCATTAGTTACTCCTCTTAAGATAATATTCACGAACTGTTGGCGATACGGTGTATTTCCTGAAATATGGAAGCGTGCAAATGTAGTTCCGATCCATAAGAAAAACGAAAAGAATTTAAAGAGTAACTACCGTCCTATCTCTCTCTTACCAATTTTTGGGAAGATGCTTGAAAAACTTGTTTACGACTCCTTATACTCACATCTTGTTTCATGTGAATTACTCAACCCCAATCAGTCAGGTTTTCGTCCAGGTGATTCAACAGTCAACCAATTAATTTCCATAACGCATAACATTTTTGAGGCATTTGACTGTAATCCTGCTCTTGATGTTCGTTCCGTGTATCTAGATATTTCTAAAGCTTTTGATAGAGTCTGGCACGATGGTCTCATTTATAAACTGAAACGATGTGGTGTCTCGGGACAACTTCTTTCTCTGATTAAAAGCTTTCTAAGGGATCGAAAACAGCGAACTGTTTTGAACGGACAATGTTCTAATTGGAGAGATATTTTAGCAGGAGTGCCCCATGGTTCTATTTTAGGACCATTATTCTTTCTTGTATATATAATTGATCTCACTGCAGCTTTGAAATGTAATGTTAAACTTTTTGCTGATGATACATCCTTGTTTACGATTGCCCAAGAAGCTAACGAAGCTGCGGACCACATGAACCATGACCTACAACTGATAGCCCAGTGGGCCAATGATTGGAGGATGTCTTTCAATCCCGATCCACAAAAGCAAGCAGTTGAACTACTATTTTCAAAGAAAAGAAATGAAATAGATCATCCAGTGATCCTCTTTAACAACATACCCGTAAAAAAAGTGAATGAACATAAACATCTAGGTATTATCTTGGACTCAAAACTTTCTTTCTCAGCTCATGTTAAAGCTGCTATCTCTAAAACGAGAAAGGGCATTGGTTTGCTAAAGTATCTCTCCAAATATTTACCGAGGCATACCCTAAATGAATTATATAAACTCTATGTGCGACCTCATTTGGATTACGGCGATGTAATCTATCATATTCCACCTAAAGTATGTGAATTCAGTCAAAACATTGCCTTATCAAATTTAATGGAAAAAGTAGAATCTGTTCAATATTCGGCTGCTCTTGCTGTATCAGGAACATGGAGGGGAACATCACGGGAAAAACTGTACGCAGAGCTTGGCTGGGAGTCATTAAGTTCTAGAAGATGGAGTAGACGCCTTACCCTATTCTATAAGATCATAAATAACCTCACCCCATTGTACACGAAAGAACCAATCCCACCACTTCGACAGTCAAATTACTCACTTCGTAATCAGGATGTTATTGGCCAAATAAGGGCAAGGGCAGAGAAATTTCTATCAAGCTTCTATCCTAATTGCATTTGTGAATGGAATAAACTTGACCCAGAAATCAGGCTTGCACCTTCTGTTGCTGCTTTTAAAGCAAAGCTTTTGTCAAAAATTCGCCCCCCTGCAAAGTCTATCTTCTGCATTCATGACCCAATAGGCTTAGGTTATCTTTTTCAATTAAGGGTCGGTCTCAGTAAACTAAATTTTCACAAATTCAATCACAATTTTAGGGATACGGTGAACCCAATGTGCCCAACGAATGATGGCATTGAGGATACGGAGCACTTCTTGTTGCTTTGCCCTTCATTTGACATTCAACGACGAGATCTTCTCGCTGGAGTTTCGGAATTGTTACGACCATTTGTCCAAATCAATACCCTTCCAAACAACGTTCTAGTACAATACCTATTGTATGGTAATAAAGAACTTCCCGATGACGTAAATAAAAATTTGCTCAAACTTACTCTAAACTTCATTCATAAAACGGGTCGTCTTGGATAAATTTACGTTTTACGCCCCTCAGCCACTATTTACAGTACGTTTTTCCCTATTTCTTTTGTGAGTCTGTTTCACATTTGATGTTAAGCACATAAAGGGTCCACGACCAATGATATCGTTAACATAACCCTGACCTGACAGCATACGTTTGCCATCACGCGCCTATGCTGGCCTGACATCCAATTTGGAACAGACTCAAGTATGTGTTAGTATCAGTATCTAGTCTTAATTTACTAAATTTTATCTATATGTCTTTATGTTAATGGCCACAGGGTAGTCATCGTCTCTTGCTCCTTGTGGTCCCGTCCCTGTAGTGTGGTATTGTTGCAGAGTAATTAGAACGTATAGTAGAACGTAGATGTAACATGTAGTGTAACTTTTTATATGGATATATATATAAAAAAAAAAATTTTCGCAACAACAGAAATAACCCCTTAGCAAAAATATTTTGATTTTCTTTCAGCATATATAATCAAGTCATCAAGCATTTGTCATAAATTATGTTTTATCATAGCGTTTCTACCTTCGGAACAAAGTGTGAATGTTTTGAGTAGTTCACTTTACCCCGCCTTGCCCTACCTTTACTCTGGAACAACCCTCCTGTGGCTTTTATGTGCGAAGAATGAGCACATTACGTGACGGAGCAGGTTTTGTATAGCAAGGAAGAGAGAGAGAGAGAGAGCGAGGTAGGTATCTAAGGATGCTTTTCGTGCCAAAAGTGTAACAATAGGTAGGTATACTTGAAATAGTTTGATCATTGAAGTTGTCATCAGAGCTGTGTTGTGTGCTGTGCTGTGTTGGTTGCTTCTGATTCATGGATAAAACAAAAACTTTAAAAAAGCTGTGTATTCTCTGTCAGTTTCATATAATTATTGTGCAGGGTGCATAAGGGATGTCCTTCCATCAGTACAAGTCAATCCTCCTCTCAGAGCATCTTAAAATGGCTCTCTGTATATCAAGCACTACTTCTGGTGAAGAAAAACAGTTCTTGCCCTCTCTGAATCATATTATGCGAAGTTATCTTGGAACTTGTCCCCACATGATGCCCTTGGAGGACGAATACATGAACTCGCAATATACCCATTGATTCCAGTGATCTTTAGGCTTTCATCAAACAGATACATAAAAATTGAATAACCAAAACTGTATAGTTTATTTTCTTGCGATTGATATGTTTTTAACAAGCTGCTCCTGCTCCAAAAGCTCAAACAGGGGCAATAAGATCATAAGAAACATACGTGCACAGTTCAATATCGATGTTGTTCAATATCGATGTTAGGCTCATCGCTAACGTATATGTGCTTCTTAGTTACGAGGAATTGTCCATACTTTACTGGCAGTACGTTCAAACTTTCTATGATATTGTGTCCGTCTTTATAGCTCTGTAAACATGTAGAATTTTGGACGTTCAAAAGAAATTATCGTACGACAAGGACGACGACACCTGATGGATCCACCAGTAAATGAATTGCCGAGAACTTGCTAGCTCTTGTGTCGTTCAAGCATGTTGCGACCTTGAATCGATCCAAAAAGAGCATCCACTTGATATGATGGGGCTGCAGTTTATCAGTATTTGAAACCTCTCCGAATCTTCTCCGTTGCAAAGATTCAAGCCTTCTCGCAGCAGCGCAAAGTCAGCGCAACAGCAGCATACATTCCACAATCGTTCTGTGCAGACCATTGAGTCATAAATGGTGCAGACTGAGAGGAAGTGTGCTCAACAAAGCCTATGCAACACCCCGATCTCTATTACAGTGTAGCCGGCCTATTGTATTCTTTTGTGTTTAGGAGCTCAATGATTGGCTAAAGTTTACATCAAAGGTACCGACAGCGTCCCAAATGTGGGACGCTTCGGATCAAATTACTCATTAATCATTCACGAGTACCGATGCTCGACAAGTCTGTTTCGTCGCTCACTGTTTCGGGCAGACTTATTACAGATGACGAAATAGACTTGGGGCAAGTCTAATCCTTAGTCAACCATGGGGAAAATTTTTCAGACACACGCTTATCTCGAATCGGAGCATGCTTTTCTAGAATATGTGAGAATGACCGGGACCATTTCTCAACAATTGTATTGATGGCTTCTGAATCGGAAACAATACCCTTCCAGTCTACTGAAAGTAAATCATTCAGAAATTCAGTTTTGTTGAAATTTTTCAGACTTCTCGTAGAGATATTTTTGTGCTGCTTCTTTGAAGAGCTACGGAATTTTCTAATACAATATACCAGATAGTGGTCAATAAGACTTCATCATTTCAGCTTGCTTGCTTGCTTGCTGTTTCAACTTGCTTTAGCACATGCTTTGCTATAACGGGTTGAAATGTCTTCCCCCTTGTGTGAATAGCTTATTCAGGGGATTCCATTCTTCCATGATGACAAAATACATGAACACATCCAAGAGTCAATTTTGCTGGGAAGGAGAACAAAGAAGAATCCTGCTACTTGTTTTCACTCTCCTTTGCAGGTTTTGAAAGTGGCCGTTTGCAGAAAATTTCCTATTTGGAAGAAAAGGAATGACCGATTATACTCGGGTAAATTATGGAACTTAATTTGACATATCGGAGATAAAACAAAGCAGTTTTCAATATCATTGCTTTGATATTCAGGGAGCAGGACTCTTCAAACGCCGAGCGTTTTCATTGACTCACCCGGCAGTTACTTTTGAGGAAGTTTGGAGAATTTTTGCATCAGTAACTGGAGATTTAAATGAAGCAATGACAAACTGGTGTAAATAGATAATGTATATGTGACCTAAATGATGAGCTCAAATAGGAATCTGATTGCTTGTTTTTGCTTATCGATGCTTTTTGATAGATTCTAATGGAACCATGAAAGAAACTATCAGCTGAATGCATGATCATTCGAGATATTGTAAACACTAAGCAAATACTACCATTTTCTTCTATTATTACGTCATAATGACGTGATGGATTTTATGAAAAATTGAAAAAGAAGGATATTTGGTAGATGTTGCTACTGTACACCATTGTACCAAATTTATTCCTCATATCTCCAGTGTTTATATCTACATTGGGTAGGGCATTTTGAGGCCTCTTTAATAGCCGCGAGCACCCTCAAGTGGTTCAAGGGTACAAAAAGACCAGTATTGATAAGGCTAAGCTGAAAATTGTTGTGTATCTAACTTTAAAACTATGTTTATTTTCCCCAATTTACAAGCGATATCATGAAAATGCTTAGACAAATTTATGAGGCTGTGATAAGGGCTTTTGGGAGCAAGGGAGCAAAGCCTAAAAGAGGCCATGGGCAAATGACCATGACTAGAAAAAGCGGGAGCATTGGAACACATAGACTTCTTGAGAATTTACTTCAAAGTGTCTAACCTTCCATTAAAGTCCTCATCCCCTCTAACTACTGTACATATTGTCTACTTTGAACTGCCAAGGTAGATAAATGCAATATTTTCTACTTTGAACTGCCAAGGTAGATAAATGCAACTAGCGATTAGCAAGTACTTGTTAGGAACCTTGAGCTGCCATGATAAAATGGCCATGCTTTGGAAATTCTGGGGAATTCCCACAAAAATTGGAATCTTCCAACCAAACAGCATTCTATGCCCCGGGACGTAGGAAGCATACAAACATGGGGGGGCACGACACTTCGAGGGCAGTTTTTCCCTTAAGAAAAAGGGGGCATTTTCTAAAACTAAAAAGGGCACATCTTTGCTCATTGTAAGATCTTCGGTGTGGGGCACGTGCCCCCAGTGCCCCATCGGCTTCTACGTCTGTTTCTATGCCAAAGTAAAGGGTGTAACCTTGAAATTTTTTTCCGAGAGAATCGCCCAGAGCCACAATTGTTTGCTAGACCATGGGTACAAGTCAGTGCTTCTATTCAGTAGAAATCTCTTGCAAGCCTTTCAAAACCTCAAGAAGGCAATGGCTTTTTAGGAGACTTGTGTATTTTTTTGCACGAAAAATCATCAAATCTACACTCATTACCCAAAGTTTCAAAGCAGTTTCAAGGCAGCCAGCTTCAAGGCAACGGTATCCAGGGACAGAATTGCTAGACTTTGTAGATAGTGAAATAACTGCAGCAGAAAACAACCAACCATAATCCTGACAACAAGGGGATCAGCTGACCTTAATTGTTTGAATTTGAACAAAGAAAAAAGTATAATACAAAATCCCAGGAGCGTAAGGCAAATTTTGACGGGAGCAAGGGAACATGCTGCTTTTTAAAAGGTGAGAAAGGGAGCAACCATATATATCTCCATATCAGAGCCTCATTTATGGTGCTATTTATCAGTTAATCAACTCTTTCGTTGATTTATTTGGTCTTTTCAGGTGGAGAAAGTGAGCTTTTGAGATCAATATCTCAAATCATCAATAATCACAAAAGAAATATTTATTTTCAAGCTAATTAACGAAACATGCCGTATTAAATGATTTGAAATTGATTCAGGATAAATTCTCGCTGACCCTAGCAAATCTTCCTCCCTTGATGGACATCCGAAATGTCAAGTTCATAGGTATCCTTTGACATGAAACGAGCCTTTGGATCTAACTGAATTAAACTGTTGCTCGTCCTGAAAAGCATCAGCTACGTGCCGCTACATAGTTACAAACAGAACAATACAGATACTGCTGGCCGAGATTCTTCAATGCAAAATTGAGAAATCGGACAAACTAAAAATAAAACGTCTTGCTAAATGGAAGAATATGTTTGGTGTTTCACATGAAATTTGATACATGCCATATGATTATGTATATGCCCCACCATTTTGCCATTTGCCATATCATATAATTGCTATTGAGAAAAGTTACAAATTGTGCTATATTGAGTACAGGCAGAAAGACAAAGCAAGAAATTTGGTCATGGTGATTGTCTTCTGCATGTAAGAAGCTGTATGACGTAATCTCTGAGATCTCGGTTGACGTATATGATGATGATAGCAGTCAGCGCCGAATTCACATTGTACATAAGATAGGACCCATACAGCGCATCAAGTGTCCACTTTTGAGAATATAAATGCAACGTCATTACGCTGAAGATCAGCAATGTTGTAGACGTAAATAACAGGGAAGTTAGAACAAAGAGAGTTGCCACTGATATCTCCCTTGAAGCCTTGTGCATCCTTATATTTCTAGGTGAAAAGTCATTTTGTATCCTGATTGTGACAGACCTAACAGCTCTATAATACAAAGCTGATACCAAGGTACTACTTAGAACAGCAAATCCATATAATGCTTGTAGTCCCTCTTTATAAAAGCCATAGTAATAGCTGACTCCAAGAAAACCAGTTAAACAGACTGTAATTAATCCACTCAACATAACAAATATATTGGCATTTCTGTGTGTCATGATTCGATCATAGCTTTGCATTCTTGTCATCTGCAAGTAGCGACCAAGAGCAAGAAGCATGATCATCAACTGCGCAAATAGTCCCTCAGCTACTCGAAGAACGGCGACTATACTCCATGAAATTATAAAGTGATCTGGAGATGCTACGGACTGCATGACTGCATTCTCCAATATCACTGTTATGCCAGTGAAGACGTTAGCGATGCTCAAAATGTAAACAAATTTGAATGAAATGTTTCTGACTTTGTCTCGTATTCGTAATGCACGAATCAATAAAGAATTAGCCAGGATGATTATGCAAGCAGTAATTATGTTAGGAATAAAGAATCTTCGATAGGCAAAAATCCTGTCTTTGATTTCGTATGCCATTTGAAATCTCTGTGCTTTTATTGAATGATATCTATCTTCGTCTATCTTTAGTCCACTTTGAAACAATAGGTTGCATTTCTTTGGTAGACATACAGATTTGCAACAAACTTTTAAAATACGATGCTGAAGTAGCTACATTCACGAGGATGGCTGAGTAAATGGAAATTCTTACTTCATCACGAAAAGAATCAGAATCAAAATGAGCATGACAACTTCTTCCTGCTGTCTCTTTGACTGGCCTCAACACTAATGGCCGTAGTAGTGTTCTTTCTAAAACAATTTAACGTAACTTATCTGACGTTTGATTTGCTAAGAAGATAGCTTTACATGTCCTTCTTTAATGTCCATCTTTCTGAGGCATGACTAAGTGGTATCTGACGTCAGTAGTCCATTTTCTACATAAAATTTGTTCCGAGTTGCGTTCAAATAATTAGTTCACTTGTCACTACTGCTAAAGCTAATGCTCGGCAGACATTATCTGAAGCAAAGTCTGATTTGCTGAGAAACAGCTTTGAAGTTTTGCATGCAGCTTTTTCCTTTATGTTGCAAGACTGAGCAAAATCTGAACCAAGGACGATATCTGCTGCGATCGTTCAGGCTGCGGTCCAATTGCTATTGCACAACTTCCATGATCGATACCACAGCCATTTTCATCCCTATCCACCTGTAAAATGTTTGGCAGGGCTTGAACGGTACCCAAGAGAGAAAACACGCATGTTGATTTTCCCCTTTCGATCTTTAATGTCCTTCGTTATGTCTTTAAACCAATGTTAGTAAGATTCTTGTTGGCTGTCACAGCTAGGAACTCTCTAAAATACATCAAACATTTATAGGCACATCACCATCTTTCTGAGGCACTGTATGCCCTTTAAGGTACCTAATGTTATAGCGAAATAACAAGAAAGACTAAGAGCTTCACCAGACTCTTGTGCTGGTGGTAAGCCACCCTTCCTAAATTCGTGGCTTATGCGTCTCTGCTCTGCCTAATGTAAAGTTGAAACTCTTATTCATAATAAGTCAGCCCTAAGAATCATAAATACAGATTCTATAACAATTTTCGTTAATGATTCTTTTACTTTCTATCGCCTACATTGTGCCCCAAAAAAAGGTTCTGGCATTTGCTTGAACGCAGAGAGAACAGTTCGTAATCTGGCAATTTCTATTCATTTTAGTTACATGCTAGACATTTCAACTTACAGTTTGGCATATAGTGGGAAGAAAATGCTGATCTGAAAATGGATTCATGAGCTCTAGCATTCCATTTTCACGTTCAAAGTGTAACCAGACAGAGTTGCTTTCCTTCCTGCAACATCTTGGTGAAGGGGGAATCTCGGATTGAAGCATTGAAAGAAACAAAATGTGGGTTGACATATGCGCTCTGCCCATTGAGCTTATTTGCAGTAAAGTCGGGAAAAATCAAATCAAATGGGTCTCATGGAAAAAGAGTACGTTCTCAGCTTAGCACTCAATTCGAGCTGCACGATACAGAAAAATGCATTATGCACAATAGGTCATGTCGAACAAAAAACTGAAAACTATTTTTTGGTTAAAAAGGCAGTTTGTCCTTCTCCGTGAAACCGTGAAACGGTAAGATTCCCATTTGAAATTTCAAGTTGGCAAAATGGCAACAGTAACGGCAGCTAAGTGTTTTTCCCGAGACCTATTTGAGTTCTTCACACCTTAGGCTAACCTACTCACTGTGATCCAGGCATAGAATTAATACCAAAGATTGAGAATTCGAGCACACGCAATTGTGACTTCATCAAAAGAAAAATAGACACTATACTATCGAAATGAGAAAGATTTTTCAAATTGGAATTGTGAGTCCAGAGCTATGATCTTTTGAAGTTTGCTTATGATTCCAAGTTTTGTTTAGATTACCATTTCCTACCCATCGTTTGTGGCATTGATTAGAACATACAAATTGAAATTATAATTGTATCCTCTGGGAGACAGCTGATTTTCAAAAAATTCATTTAGTTTACAGATATACATCTACTCTTTTCGAAAATTGAAGTTAAATCTTTAAATCTAAAACTGAGGTAGACTTGTTTTATAAATGGAGTACAGCATTTTTAAGAACAGAAAGGGTGGAAAACATCAAAATTTCAACTTTTATGATGAAAACAAAAAATCTAGCTAAATCTGATTCTTAGCAGAGAAATGCTAAAATTAAATTTGATGAATTGGGAACATCTCTGCCAAAGGATTCATACAGATTCGTGCAGGACAACTTTAACTGAAATTTGAAGATTATAGCCCCTATTCGGTTTAATGTTGATTTATTTACATACGTGATGTTGATTGGAATGGTAGTGCCATTTTTATGAGAAAATCTCGTCCCGGTCCCAAAACTTGAAAAGTTACGTTGCAATGCATGATGAAAGTAGGAATTCTACTTCTTTCTATCCACTTATCATCTAATCACTTTTTGGAGCGGGACTGACTTTTGATTGTGTCAGGATATAGCTTTCGGCCATGGTGCATCCAACCGTCAGTTCAAGCCAGGAGCCTTTATTGGAGAATGCTTTCGTTTTGCGTTGCAGGTGGGTCCATAATCTGAAATACCTTATTTTTTATTCAGAAACGTTTCTTCATTTGCTGGCAGTTCTTTAACTGAAAATTTCAGCCTCTGATATTTTTCACGATTCGTTTGGAGTAAATTCATTGTAAGAGAAAAGCCAAGCTCCGCACTGGACTTGTCGAAGTCTCACTTCCTTTCATCAGTCGATTGAGATAAAAGGCTCTGCGGGGGCATCACCTTCCGCGCTTTTATGGCTAAATTGACTGATTAAAGAAGTGACACTTGGACAAGTCCTGCTCCTCACAAGCTGAGATGCAACAGAAAAAAACGGACGAAGGTTACTCCTCCTAACCCTGACTAACCCAAATTGTTTCACATGACTGACCGAGAAATGGCGTTTTTAGAGACAATTTTCTGGACGGTTTCTACCATGAAGTAAATTAATTTTCCAAGTATATGCATATGCCGATGATAATAGAATCAAGGAAAGAAGAAATGTCGTAGAAGATGGGAAACAATCATGGGGGTGGAGGCGTGTATTTCAGAAATCTGGGACATGTTGGAGTTTCCAAAGGTTGCATATTTATTATTAACATTGTACCTCCATATATTGACAACAGCAGTTAATCACTTTTGTCTCAAGTGTAGATCAGTCATAAACTTGGCTTAGGTTTCAAACGTATTGTCTTGTTGATGATTTACAATTGTCTACATTTCTGATACGTACAAAAGCGAATTGTGAGAGAAGATGTAGATGCAACTCCCCCAAAATGCAATGACCGTGTTTGGACTCTTGCTCATTTTGCCATGCGGAGTTGCCTCTAGTGAAAGAAGCTTCTCCATGCTGAAAAGGGCCAAGAGTCAACTCAGGTCAACAGTGTTACAAGAGCGCATGGTTCCCTTATACCTATTGGCAGCCAGCGACTTTTGATGTTCTGACCATTTTTGACCCCAAGACAATCATCCGAAATTTTGCTGCAGTATGGCCAAGACGAAAAAAAATTAGTATCACGAACCAAGGGACCATGATAGTTTTATTGGGATTGTACCGAAATGTACATATTTGTACCAAATTTTTCGTTTGTTCGAGTTTTCCTTATCAAATTACTGTATTTAGTTGACGTTATTTGCTTTGTCATGACTGAATCTTGGAACTTTATCCATGAACATTCATACTGACAGGGTGCCGAGTACTATGCATGTGCCACCAAGATTTTTAGGCATATTTTAACGGGCCTCAATCAGTTCTGGGCCTAGGGCCCCAACCGACTTAACTGCGGTCCCAATGCGAACCCTATATCACAAGGGCTTGCTTGGACTACCTTAGCGCAGCACGAGGATTGCGAATTATTCAAACCGTTCTTTACAAAACGAACAGCAAATGATAACATAACTTTATACAAAACCGACAGCTATTTATGAATGTCTTCCTTTACTACCTCTATACGTAGCAGTGAGCACGTACAAAACGTGGTGTCAGACAAGGGTGTGTTCTGTTTCCCAAAATTTTCAATCTATGCACAGAAGAAATTTTCCAAAAGGCAGATGACCTCCCTGGCGTAAACATAGGCGGAGCCATTACTACTAATCTAAGATATGCTGATTATACTGCCTTGGTAGCAGAGTCCGAAGAAGCACTACAGGCAATAGTCAATGTTATAAAAAAAGAAAGTTTAGTGAGAGGGCTAAAGATGAACGAAAAAAGCCAAGACAATGGTTGTCAGTCGGAAAGAAAATCGACCAAGTTTGCAATGATGAATCATGCAGAATCAATAGACTTTCAAAAATCAATAGATCAAAACCATTGTTAGCCTTCTCCATGATAGTAAAATCTTCCAAAGTAGCACAATGCCCTGTTTGTGTGGCATATTCACTAATGGCCGAGGCCGAGGGTGATATTTTGATAGGGTGGCCATTTTTCCTATTCCCAAGTGTTCCCTACTGCTAACTAACAAGTACTGAGATCCCGACTGAGATGTTTTACCTAGTGACAGAAGTTAGTTACTGACAGTGTTTACAAGGATCTTTTTTCCAACAGGCAGTAAACCAGGTATCCTTTATGGCTCTCATAAAGCCATATACTAACTTTTTTCATAAAAAAACATTTGCTGGGCTTTATTCGGACTTTAATAGATTGACTCCTAGCATCTACAAAACTAATCTCATTACAATCTTACTGTATCGTACATTTCATATATGCTCTACTTACATAAGCCTTCATAACAATTATCATTCACTAAGAAAGTATTGCACGATAATTGTTATCTTAAACATTTAGTTGATCGTTTTGTTTGGAGGTTTCTGAATAAACGATTTGATCCTAGTCCTAAGCCTACCACTTTTTAGAAAATGCCCTTGTGCTTTTTTTATATGCCTTACTTAGGCCAAATCAGCCTTCAACTTAGGCGCAAGATCCCCAGGTTATTACCGGCGCTCCCTGGTTGTGCTTAGCATTTGCCCCTGTGTTGATTTTCCTTTTGTTTCTCGGTCAGGAAAATGTATCGAATTTTTGAATTCGATCCATTCAAGGATCACATCCCTAAAAATGTTTGCTCCCATATGCTAGATAAGTACTCGTCTTCAGACTGCCAGGCCTATTATATGTATATGTAAAACATCTCGCCACTTGCTAATGAGAGGTAGGGAACACTTGCGAATAGCAAAAAAGGGCCAGCCCATCAGAACATCACCCTCGGCCATTAGTGAACATGCCAAACAAACTGGGCATTGTGCTACTTTAGAAGATCTTATACTATCCTGGAGAAGGCTAACAATGATTTTGATCTATTGATTTTTGAAAGTCTATTTATTCCTCATGATTGACCATCTCTTTAACGCACAAAACTACTCGATACCCCTCGTGTTGTTCTGATCTCTAGGGTATTCTTGTTTACCTGTTTTTCCATGTTACCTAGCCTTACTGGTTTAACAGGTTTTCATAATCAGAGCTATAAAATCAGCTTGTGAATTTCTCATCTTCAGATGAGGATGGCATATATGTGATTGCCAAAATGTATTGAATTAATTGGACATGTCGTATTCACATTTCCTAGCTTATTATCACTAACAGGGACTCGTCACTAACATGGATTGGTCACTAACATGGTCAGCTTTTTAATCAATGGATTTGTCGAAATCAATATGGTTGTTTTTCATCTTGTCATCTTGAAAAGAACGATCAATGTCCAAATTTGAAGCTGTTCGTCGTCACTTATCAGAAACAAAAGTTTCCAACCACACTACCGCTAGGTGTCTCAGAAAACGTATATACAAATTTGGTTGGATCCAGCAATACATGACCAGTAAATTTCAAATTGTTTCTACCCAATGAGTCAATAACAAGGCCCGGCGTTCGAAAAAATCCTGCTCCTTGGATATCAAAGCAATAAAATTGAAAACTCTCTTATTTCATTCCCACTATGTCAAATTAGGTTCGGTAATTTACCCGGCTTTAATCGGCCATTTCTTCTCCTTGAAATAGGACATTTTCAGCAGAAAGCCCCTTTCGAAAACCTGCAAAAACGAGTAAAAACATCAAGCTAGATTTCCCTTTGTTCTCCTTCCTATCAATAATGACTCGTGGATGTGTTCATGTATTTTGTCCTCATGGAAGAATGGAATCTCCCTGAATGATTCCACGATAAAACCTGTTCCAGTCCTCAAGTGACTGATTACAAAGCTACTGATTCAAGAAGCAAAGCTAAGTCAACTACGAACAAAGAAAATGATATTATGCAACAACAACAAAGCGTTCCAAACAACAATCTAAAGTCCTTCGCCACACCCCCGATAACTGATGAGATGTCTGCTAATCCGTGCGATGTTGGGGAAAATTCATCCGGGAATAGCAGCAATTCAAATAAAAATAGTACAAACAATGCTAATAAAATGAAACTTGGAGGCAAAAGTCCTAAACGCTGTGCAGTTATTCTTGGCGATTCCATTGTTAAAAATATCCATGGCTGGAAAATAAAGGAAAAATGTGGTGATAATGAAAATGTGTATGTGAAATGCTTCAACGGCGCCAACATCAAGGATATGCACAGCTATGCTAAAGCTTCCGTTGAAAGGAAACCAAATGTAGTCATTCTTCACATTGGCACAAATGATTTGTCCCAAAGAGAAATGAAGAAGAAAAGTCTGCAGTGCAGATTGCACAGGAAGTAATAGAATTGGCCAAGGGCATAAGTGTAAATGATATAGAGGTTATAATCTCAGGCCTTGTGCCTCGTGGTGATGAGTACGAAACGAAACGAAAAAGAGTAAACTTGATATTAGTAGACTTGTGCTCTGAGAATAACTATGCTTTCATTGAGCACACAAACATCGATGCATCCAAACATCTAAACAGAAGTTCAATTCACCTTCAGGTGATAATTTGCTTGAAGGTAATTTAGTTCGTGCTCTTTGCTATTGACTAGAAAGTCCTATTGATAGGGAGGGTGCATTAAACAGTAATACCGCACAAGCAAATTCAACTTCTACTTCTTCGAAGAAAGCTAGCCCTGGCAGTAATAACGCGGGAACTGGGTGTCGTCAGCATATAGGCTACAGAAAAGACATGGCGATTGCGTCCCTGAATGTTAATGGTCTGCGTGGTAACCTTGATGAGATTCAGGTACTAATAAATAACTTAGGGATACATATTCTTGCCCTGAATGAGACTAAGCTTGATCCTAATTATCCAAAAGAATTGACTAGCATAGCAGGCTACCAGCAAGAACGCCTAGAAAGGACTTGTAATGGTGGTGGAGTCTCTATCTACGTTAGAGACTCCATCAAATACAAACCTCGTCCTGATGTCCCGGTTGAAGACTTGGAAATCATATGCATTGAGGTGGAGCCTCCTAATAGTAGGTCCTTTCTCGTTCTTGCCTGGTACAGGCCACCTAGTGACCCTGTTTTCTCTTTTGATAAGCTGGAAAAGGTTCTCTCTTTCTTGGACAAAGAGGGTAAAGAAATACTCCTCCTAAGAGACACAAACTGTGATCTCACTCCAAAACAAGCTGAACAGCCCATAGACAACAATTCAAAGCACATGCTTGATCTCTATGAGTTGTTCAGCTTCAAACAGCTTGTCGAGGAGCCTACTAGAGTCACTCTAACAACTTCCTCTATTATTGATCATATTGCTACAACATGTGCCAGAAACATTGTAAAATCAGGGGTGCATGAAGTTTCCATGAGTGATCATTATATGGTTTACTGCATTCGTAAATTCAATGGTGCAGTAGAAAAAGACCATAAAGTGATCAAAACCCGCAAAGTGAAAAATTTCAATGAGGATGCATTCTTGGCAGATGTCTCTGGCATATGCTGGGAGCTGCTGCTTACTGAAACAGATGATATCAATACTCTTGTTAATAATTGGTCAAACCTATTTTCCATGATCATAGACAAACATGCTCCAATAACTGAAATGCATGTTTCAGAGAAATACTGCCCATGGATAGATAAAGACCTTAGGGATCTAATGCAAACAAGGGATAAATTAAAGAAGGCTGCTTCAAAAAGTAAGTCTCAATTTCTTATGGATTCATATAGGCAGGTCCGTAACAAGGTTAATTCTAGGAACATTCAGTTGAAGAAACAATATTTCACTGATAAGATCTCTACATGTCAAGGCAACATGAAAGAATCTTGGAAGGCAGTAAATTAACTTCTCAATAACAGATCCAAGTCCAGTAACATCAAGTGTCTCAAAGGCCCCGTTTACACGAGATCGGATCCAAATGGATCCGTACCCAAATTGTAACGGATAGGCCTTGCGTTTACACGGGACTCGACGGATCCGAACCCATTTGGATCTGCTATCCGTACCCAAATGGGATCACTTTCGAAAGTGATCCTGTTTGGATCCGATCCCAAAAAGGTCTCGTGTAAACGGGTGGGATCGGATCCAAACTGGTACGGATAGGAAATGACACGATTAAACTGAAAATCCTTTGTTGACATTTCAAAGAGGGGAATCAAAGATGAGACAGAGTCTATTAAAGAGTGCAAAATTTCAAGGGATCTGATCAAAATAAGAGAAAAGGTTTACTAGAGCGCTGCTAAGTGTTCATAAAATCGAAATGGATCCGATCCCGTGTAAACGCCAACAGTTCTGGATCCGATCCCGTGTAAACGCCCCTCAAAAAGTGGATCGGATCCAAATGGATCCGATACCATTTGGATCCGATCCCGTGTAAACGGGGCCAAAGAGGCTGGCACTGAGATTGTTCATAAAACAGGCATTTCAGATGCTATGAACAATTTCTTTTGCTCTATAGGCAAGGACCTAGCAGACAAAATTGATTCTGTCCCAAATCCTCTTCTTACAGGTGAATATGAAGTCAATGCAAATAAGGCTAAATTTAACTTCAGGACTATTGAAGTTAAAGAGGTCAGGGCTGCATTCGCCAAGATTAAAACTGCAAAGAGCTTTGGGATTGACAATATCTCTAGCTACTTTTTGAAGCTTGCCTTACCTTTCATTGAAAACTCTCTGGCTTTTTTGTTTAACACGTCCATTGAAACTAGCCAGTTCCCTGATTCATGGAAAGTAGCTAGAGTTACTCCAATTTTCAAAGAAGGAGACAAGACTGAAAAGTCAAACTACCGTCCGATATCAGTCTTACCCGTCATCTCAAGGCTCTTTGAAAAACTTGTTTTTGACCAGCTGTATCAATATATGAAAGAAAATGGCCTCTTTTCCCCTGACCAATCTGGGTTTCTGAGGCTTCATTGTACACTTACTTGTTTGCTTCAAGTAAGTGTAGTCATACTGATGACTGAGGCTTCATTCTACACTTACTTGTTTGCTTCAAGTAAGTGCAGTCATACTGATGACTGGTACAATGGTCTGGACCTTGGAAGGCTTGTGGGATTAGTGTTCATTGATTTGAAAAAGGCTTTTGATACCGTTGATCATGACATCCTCTGTGAAAAACTTCAAATTTATGGTGTTCAGCAGCGAGAGCTGTTTTGGTTCAGGTCATACCTATCCAACCGTAAACAATTTTGCAGGGTTAATGGTGTTGCCTTGGACATACAGGATGTAGAAGTCGGTGTGCCACAAGGCTCATGTCTCGGCCCTCTTCTCTTCCTCATCTGTATCAATGACCTTCCACTGGCCGTCCAGGGTTCGACTGTGTCCATGTATGCTGACGACACCAGTTTGTGTCACCAGGCATTAAATATGACTCAGCTGAATGGGGCTATAAACAATGATCTTAAGCAATTGGACGCTTGGCTCCAAGGCAATAAACTTTCTTTGAATGTTACAAAAACACACTCAATGCTTATTACTACCAAGCAAAAACGTAACATTCTCAAAAGTACAGATCAGAATCTGGAATTGAGCATACGTGGCAAAGAGCTTGACATTGTCCAAAAAACAAAATACCTTGGTGTTCAAATTGATTGCTCGTTAGATTGGAAAGAACAAATAAAGGCTGTCTCTGCCAAGGTCTCAAGGGCTATTGGCTTTTTAAAGCATGCAAAGAAGTTCCTACCAAGGGTAACTCTTGAGAATCTTTACACAGGTATTGTCGAGCCGCACTTTCGATACTGTTGTTCTGTTTGGGGTTGTTGTGGTTCTCGTGAAATCAACCAGCTACAAAAGCTTCAAAACCGAGCTGCCAGGATCGTTACCAATAGCAGCTTTGACACCCCAAGCAGGCCACTCATCGAAGGGTTGGGCTGGAGAACCATTGAACAACTCATCAGCATTGAGTCAAAAGCAGTGGTCTTCAAGTCACTCAATGAGTTGGCTCCGCAATACCTGAGTAGCCGTTTCGAAAGAAATTCACAATGCTCCACCCGCTGCCTTCGAAATACCGAGACTGACCTGAGGGTACCAAAGAAAACTTCTGTAAATGGGCAGAAATGCTTCTCTTTTAGGGGAGCAAAATTGTGGAATAGCCTCTCGGCTGAGTCAAAGCAGGCATCGTCCCTAAACAATTTCAAAAAGTCTGTTCAGCGATAACTGCAGGGGTGGGGCCTGCGGTTGTGGCGCTGGTTGCCCTGGGGTGGCGGGCCGGCTCGGGGCGTATAGCGGTCATGGTTTTGATCGCTGTTCGCTCTGGGATGTCTTGTCGCCTGGGGGCGGCTGGTGCTGGCGCTGCGGGGTCTGCCTCTGCCAGTGACACCGGATTCGTTTTCGTGTGACTCTCTTTTATTCCTTTTTTAATATGTATATAAATGATCATTTCTTGTAAATAGGTTTTTAATAGTATGGTTTTCATTGTAATTAGATTAGGGTAGTTTTCTTTGGTATTCTTGTAATAATGATAAAGTTTTTAATGGAGGGCCCCTTGAAAAACGGCTTTTGCCGAGGGGCAACCCGCCTTAGATAAATGAAATGAAATGAAAATGAATGAACTGAAATGAAATGAGTTATTTACACTAAGGGGAAGACTTTTCAACCCACCAAAAGTAAATCACGTGCTAAAGCATGCTGAAAGTCATCGCTCTGAGGTTAACACATTAGGGATTTTTGCTTGTAATTTTAGCATGTTTCTTAAGGTTTATCAGCGGGATTAATTCTAGAAAATAGCTTACAGAATCTGAACGGAGTGACCGATTTTAGTCAGAAAAATTTCTAAAAATAATTGAACATGTTAGCTATTCAATCAGGTATTGCAAAATATTAGGAGCCTTTCAAATGCCGTGCGTCTTTTTTGACTCAGCCGGTAGATATCTAAGTTCAAAAAAGATGCTTCCTTTGTTGATACTGGTTCTTTAAAGGCAGTCTGTCCACAGGAGGCCCAACGTATTGTAGTGAAGAGGCCCTTGAATATTCTAACGTATGACTTACCAAGATCTTTTCTTTCTTCAGATAGAATATCTTGTTAAAGGTGCTTGCAAATCAGATTTTCTTGTCTTTGTCTCATACAGTGGCGGAAATTCAGCTTTTTGAGTGGAGGGGCAAGAGCCATCAATTTTCCGAGTCAGGAGAAGTGCTTTTGCTCGACGTATTTTGCTGAAAGGCCTGACGTAAATAGGGTCCTTAAATATGCTAAGACAATAGGTATATCAGATTTTACAACTATCTAAAGTTTATAGAAAAAGACAACGACATACTATCAGGGTAAGTCGAACAGCTTTCAGGAATCTGGAGGCGAACCCCCCAAGAAAATTTTTTAGGACACACCCTCTAATTTTGCTTAGGATGCATGTCACGACCCAATTTTTACCGGCATTGAATGTGGATTTTGACAATTTTGTAACAATTTTCTGCAGAGTAGCAGCCCCACGAAATTCTTTGAGCATGAGCAAACACAATTTACTTTCGCTAAGAAGACCTCTTGGATCCCTTATCTTGCCAATGACAAACTTGAATATTTGACGAGTATTAGTAGCTACTTCTCAAACGAATTTTGCAGAAAGAACATCTACTTTGTCTTAAAACGCTTCTCGCCATCCAATCATTGCCTGCTCCAAACATAGACATGGAAACGTCCTAAGGAAAATTTTGAAAATTCCAGCCTTTACATTGGCTTAGAACGCCTCTCTCAATCACCAGAAATTTCGATACTGTACCAAAACAATACCCTACCACTTTCTTCACGTTATGAAAGGAATGTTAGTGCATAAAAACTTAAAAAATATGTTGCAGATAGAGCGTGAGCATTTGGTTTGCTCATTCAAAATAGAAACTCTTTGCTTCTCCTTCTCAACGGCGACTCGTTTCTTCATTGCATTTTCGATCCCACCTTCGAAATTTCCGACTTCTACGGCAAAAATTTCCGAGTCTTGTTGAATTGGGGGGGGGGCAGTTGCCCCCCCAACCCCCCCATAATTTCCGCCACTGGTCTCATATGACAGTCAATTCGTTTTTGTTTTGCGTCCTTGCTGTCGATCAATCCAATGCAGCGCCTCGAAAAAGGCTAGCTATCAAGGCGTAATGATAATAACGATAATCGAAATGCCGTTCGTTTTGATTTGTGTTAGTATTGCACTGCTGTATCTATTGTATAGTTATACGTAAAGGAGCGCATCTTATTCCCAAACAGATCAGCAACAACTGTTTTCTTTTTTTGATAGAGCAGAAGATAAAATGATATGAAAATTGAAAAAGTGATAAATGAAAAAAAATAACTGATAGAAATAATAGGAAAACAAGAGAGGGTAATACCAACCCCACCCCCAAGGGCCCACAACCAGTGGTCACTATTGTGAAACATTATTTTGCAACTGGTGGCCAGTGTCAGTGTGTGGTTGTTTATTAAGAAACTTTAGTAGGTATAAAGTTGTCCAGGTATCAGTAAAATTAAGATGCAATTCTTCAGCCGATGTCCTGTCACCACTGATACCTGGACAACTTTATACCTACTAAAGTTTCTTAATAAACAACCACACACTGACACTGGCCACCAGTTGCAAAATAATGTTTCACAATAGTGACCACTGGTTGTGGGCCCTTGGGGGTGGGGTTGGTATTACCCTCTCTTGTTTTCCTATTATTTCTATCAGTTATTTTTTTTTCATTTATCACTTTTTCAATTTTCATATCATTTTATCTTCTGCTCTATCAAAAAAAATTCTTAGATATCTTTCCGTTTAAATGTTTTGCCAAAACTCAACCAATTTCGCTGCTAAAGCTCATGTAGTCGGCCTTATTTGTCTTTCTCAGTAGGATCTGTAGCTTCCCTTAAGCCCAATATTCGAAATTCGAACTCAACAGCATCTGCTGAGTTCGACAAAATTTATAACGGAAATCTGAATCAACCCCCGTTAATCTGCAAGTGCGACCTTGATTGCGCGGATTAACGGGGGTTGATTCAGATTTCCCTTATAAAT
Source organism: Aurelia sp. 3 sensu Dawson et al. (2005) (assembly GCA_964020215.1). NCBI lineage: Eukaryota > Metazoa > Cnidaria > Scyphozoa > Semaeostomeae > Ulmaridae > Aurelia > Aurelia sp. 3 sensu Dawson et al. (2005). The sequence goes on along the minus strand of OZ026580.1, from coordinate 12,577,729 downwards.
TTTGTCAAACTCAGCAGGTGCTTTTGAGTTCGAATTTCAAATATTGGGCTTAAGGGAAGCTACAGAGCCTACTGAGAAAGACAAATAAGGCCGACTACATGAGCTTTAGCAGCGAAATTTGTTGAGTTTTGGTAAAAGATTCAAACAGAAAGATATCTAAGAATGTTGCCTGATAAATTAGCAACATTTTGATGTGTTGTTTTGCATGCTTGGACAAATATAGATGCAACGCGGGTGAAAAGAAAACAGTTGTTGCTGATCTGTTTGGGAATAAGATGCGCTCCTTTACGTATAACTAGTATACAATAGATACAACACTGCAATACTAACACAAATCAAAACGGACGGCATTTCTATTATCATTATTATCATTACGCCTTGATGGCTAGCCTTCTTCGAGGCGCTGCATTGGATTGATCGACAGCAAGGACGCAAAACAAAAACGAATTGACTGTCATATGAGACAAAGACAAGAAAATCTGATTTGCAAGCACTTTTAACAAGATATTCTATCTGAAGAAAGAAAAGATCTTGGTAAGTCATACGTTAGAATATTCAAGGGCCCCCTCATTACAATACGTTGGGCCTCCTGTGGTCTGTCACGCTTTTGATTGGGTGATTTGGACAATGGAAGGAAAAGGAAACGTCAATGGCTGCTAATCCTCTGACTTTCTACGGCCGTAGAAGGTCAAGCCAGTTAGCCCACCTTGTTTCATACACACAGATTCACAAACAAATCTATTGTGTTGAGGGCTGACTTTGTCGCGGCCAATCAGAGACGTGACAGACTGCCTTTAAGAGCTAGAATGTCAATTTTCAAAAGCTCAAAATTGCTGTCAACTTCAAATCAGAGCTTTGGAATTTTGTCCTAAGCAAATTCTTGAAGCACAGCAAATAAATCAACAATATTTTCGACAAAATTTGAGAAAAAATCATATCATATACTCGTATATTTTGCTTGCTGTAAGTCACTCATTATGCCAGTTTTTCATTTTTCTTCAACTTTAGTTTCAATTTCAATACGCTATGGCGATTTGCTGGATCCAAAATGCTAAGGCTCTGGTTTGGACATGGAAGCAAATTAGAATTTTTAGATTACTATTGTAGCACTCAAAGCATCAGTATCTACCAATGAGGTATCTGTGTCCAAATTAGTCATTGCGAAACCTTCTGAAATTGATTAGTCATCAAAGCTAAATTCCAGTCACTGAATCAAATTTATATACTTCTTTTTTGGGACACCCTGTACATCTCGAGAACATGCGTAAATCTGGGTAAAAGAGTCAGCTCTCAGACATCACAAAGCAAGTGCATTTCTACAGAATAGCTTTCACAAGCTCATTATAGTTAACTGCAGTAAAGTCCTGCCTTTAAGAACTTGCATTATAAGAAACTCAGGTCTGATTTAGCTGAATAAATACCTCTTTGCAAAAAACTATCCAGACTGATTCATGCTCAGTTTCTTATACAATCGTACATTGCAATATTATAAGGCTTATATTTGAATATGTCTCCAATAAGTCTCAATTCTCTAGAAACAAGAATGAAAGTTTCAAGCCCAAGTTATTACAATTTCAAGAAACCTTCAATACTGGCTCAGACCATTAGATCCTCGTACAACAGTCCACACTTCAAAAAAGTTTTCTTAAAAACTTTGACAGCTGTTTTGAGTATAAAAGTGGTTTTATGCCATGGTATACATACCCTCTTTTCAGGAAGTGTATCTTGACATAAGAAACCAATCAGGTTGTCTTTGTGTAATGAGTTTCTTAAAGGTGGGACTTTACTGTATGATGACTTTTGTAATATGGAGAAATTCTTTATTTCATTCAAAAAATTTCTCTTTTGTTTATTCCTAACTATAAGCATAGTAGAGGCAATGTTCCCCCTTTTCCATGTCCTTGTCATTGGAAGGAATTATTTCCGGAGGAATTTTCAAGCAGGGTTCCACAACAGGTACCAGCCTCGAAAACCGAGAAACTTTCAAAAAGAATGCTATTTGTTTCTTGTGTAATTGTTTTGCTCGCAAAGGTGTTGATCTCATCGAAGGTTTGTTGATGTTACACGACATCTGGTATATTTCCACGCTAATGAGCTTAGATTTACTGACCGAATCCACGGCTTCCAAAGAGGGCTATTCCTTGAGAGACGACAAAATAGCAAAGAATGAGACTTTTTGAGAGCTTAGAGGCTGGTGATGACGTTAAAAATAGCACCCCCTATGTCAGTGCAGACGGCATAATTAGCACAGATGCGGAGGGAAGAGGAGATCCCAGATTCGGATGGAAATTTGGAAGAGAAAATTCCAGAGTTAGTGAAGGATTTGGGGAGTTTCTCAGTCAGACTGTGCCGTAATTGCGGGTTTATGCTGCAGAAGCGGAGCTCAGGACTGTTAAAAGCTAAAAATCATCGTTTCTGCTCCAATCGAACCTCAATTAAAGAGAGGTACGGTGCTGTTAGGGAAGCATGCGAGAGCACACATCAATGATTGTCCCTATTGGTATAATACTGCCTCTTCAACCGAATATTTAGCGTAGTGACCTTATTACGGATCTGTCTATAAGAGTCCATAAGGATTGGGGATTTACTTTTGACTGCTGATTTTTCTATTTGTCCCTTGTATGCATCAAATCCCTACGATCCTTGTCAATCCAGGAACAATATTTCTCAGAAATCCGCATTTCAACTATTGGAGCATGCTTCTCTATGATTATAGAGAACAAATTAGACCAACGGTTGACAAGGAGATTGATAGAAATAGATTGAAATTAATTATCACCTTCATGTAAAGTAGTACGATGTATGATGAACAATATCATAAAGAAGACTATCTATGTACTCAACTTAATCACATTAGTTAGATGAAGTTTATGAAAGTTTTTGATACAAAAATAGCACCAGCTAATTAGTTGATTTGTAAATGCCAAGGAATTTGTTTACTCAAGAGAAATGAGGTGCGGGGTATGTGTGCAAAATTTAAGTCAGTCATAAGTGGAGTGTGGCACAGGAAGCATGAGAACAAAATGCAGAAAATTACAAACTTCTTTGCTTTTCGTGTCGGTCTTCGTTTGCCTAGCGAGCCTCTTTCGAATACGCACATGCGTGCTCCACCCTAAGTCAGAGGTGCTTTCATTAACATAGATTATTAAAATAACAATATTATTTCCTACTATAATTCAAATTACCCTTCTACATTACAGGGACGATACCATAGGAATCCATCCACGTAAACTCAAATTTTCAAATCCGTAACATTGCGACAGCACTGTGCGGTGTTACTGAGCGGTGGGGACTCTGGGGGGGGGGGGCAGTAGGAATAACAGTGGTTGTCGGTGGTGTGCTCTCGGCCGGGGTTTCTGCAGTTAAGCATTATCGCCTGTGCTGGCCTGACTTCCAATGTGAAACAGATCCTGGTATGTATCCGTTTTTGGTTGTATTTAATCGTTTATGTGTAGCTCTTTGTAACTGTCTTTTCTTTTTCTTGTTGCTTTCATTTTCATTTGCTCGTATTTTTCAGTAATTTTATTCAGCGTTTTTGTAATGACCCTTGGGATAGTCATGGGCTCTTGCTTCCTGAGTCATCATCTTTTTTATGTAGTCCAGTAGTTTGTTTGTATAGTCTTTAGTACCTGCTCCCCACGTAAATTTTTATATTGAATACAAATAAAAAGAGAAAATGACTACCCTATGATCAATAAAAACACATGTAAACTTAAAGTAACACATAACTACACTACTCACAATCAAAAAATGAATTGATACTGAGCTAGATTCTGTCTGACACAAGATTTCTGGTCAGTGTTTCAAGGAAACAGAATGCAGTCACGAGCGCAACCCACTCATAAAGTTGAAGATGGTTAACTGCCTGACATCTAATGTGAAATAGAGTTTCATGGAGAAGGAACATTCGCGGTAAGGGGCTTGGTGGTTGCTTGTTAGTGACGTTGTAAGAGATTGTAATCAAAACGACCATTAAAGGGAAAGTTAAGAGTATATTTCTGTTAAGGCAATGAGAAAGGTCTTGAACGCCTTATGATGCAAGTTGTGTCAAAGAATCATTTGAAAGATCGGTAATTTGTATGAATTGTCCTATCAATTCAACCATTCCAGCGGAAAGATCTCAACGTTGAGCATCAAAAGAAGGGCAGACCAACAACAGATATAGTTTTGGTATTTGCGCTCCTAACAAATGAGTGTTTTGTCATTTTGATGTAACTATTTCGTAGTAGCGTTGGCTATCATATTTCCTCCAAATCAGTTTGCACCTTAATAAATGTATGCTTTCTTTCTTAATTTTCTTCAGAAATTCTAGCTTTTCATGGTGCAATTCTAGTGTTCTTTCTTTATCACAGTACAGCTGTTTTAACAGCTTTGATATGTCTTTGGTGACGATCTGCTTTGACTCGTGTCTCTGAATCTGTATCATACAGTCATGTTTATATCACTCTGGTTTCCTGTCAGTACTGGAAAAGTTTATTTTCGTTTCTTATCCTCGAAATATTTACAATTAGATAGCTTAGGATTACTTCCATGTGTGTTACATGTGTGACATTGTGTTTTTGCAACATCAACTTTTTTGTCGTGTTTCCGGGCTATTGTAACACTTAGCCGCTGATATGAAAATCATCACAGCATCAAAAATATTTGCAGTACACGATTGAAACTGATACCTATTTCATTCCAAGAGATGCAACTACAACGTCACCGGTATCCCTTATTTTAAATTACATTGGTCGCACAGACTGCTATGATATTGAATTATGGCGAATTCTTGAGTAATGACAAAGGAGATGAAGCTGCTGAATGATATCCCTGTTGCTAAAAATTCTAGCAAAGATTGACGCAATGAGAGTTTCATGGCGCTCATAACATAACTAGACTAGCTACTGGTAAACAGTCCCTTATTTCTCGTCATATTGCCTTTTAATGATTTTGCTAGGATGTACAAGGAAACATTGCTCACTTCATACCTGTTGAATAAAAGTGGATTGTGTCTTTCTGAAATTTTGTATCTCAGTTTTTCCAGGTATGTTGCGAAACGAAAGCAACTGTAATCAAACATGACGAAGTTACCCAAACAAATCCTCTTCTTGGTCACTTATGCTTTTTTATACTTTTACTATTATATTTGGACTAAGAAAACTAAAACGCCGAAACTTCATCTGTCTCAAAAAAATACATCTAGCAATATTCCTTCATAGCAATTTTATGAAAAAGATTTTTTCCAGAATCTCTTCCTCTCATAAATGGGAGGCATTTATTACTGGACATCTAAATGAATTCTTCATTGCTGGACGACAATTCATGGAGCGGCTTTCAACAGGTATCTGTTATAAAAGTAGTGCAATAACAATTGGAACGAAACCTGACCAAGCGAAACAAATGTTCTACTTGGATCACATATTGCCAAGTCTCGCAATATAAGAGAAAAAACTGTATACGAAACTTCAAACATGTTTTCTTCGCAAATCAGATGTCAAACAACATCAGATCAACAGATGCTTATGCATCTCTAAAATTAGCTCATTGAATTCGATGACTTCGACACTTGCGTGCATGCTGCTAAGGTAGAGTAACAACAGCATTTGCAGGTTCTTTTTGTCCTATCTATAGTCCTATTTATAGGCAAGGTAAGTGCTACAACTATTTGGACGCAAGCCAGAATGAATGTAAAACTATTGATAATACCTATCAAAAATACTTCAACGACAGACGTTTAGCTGTTACTTTCTTTGTCGTGGAAGTACTGTTTTGATATATTCAATTGTACTTGCTGTTAATGCATCACCACAAGCTTCACAGTCATCTGAATGAATGTAACGAATGGACTCTTGACGTCACACACTAATTAGTCTAACTAACGTTGGAGTTATTTCATTTGCAAATCAGACGTCAGATAAGTTTGGCTGAGTTACTGTTGAAAGCGATCTACAGCTATAAGTGTTGAGAACAGTCAGGGAGACGGCAAGAAGAAATTTTCATGCTCATTTTGACCATGATAGTGCTTGTGATGAAGTAAGAATATCCTTTTATTAACTCATCTTCTCCAATGTAATTCCACAGCGTACTTCAAAGTTTGCAGCAAATCTGTATGCTTTAACAACGAATTACAACATATTGTTTCAGAATCGACTAAAGTAAAGATAGACGAAGATAGATATCATTCAAGGAAAGTACATCGACTTTCAATGGCATACGAAGTCACACACAGGATTTTTGCCTATCGAAAATTTTTTATTCCTAACTTAATTGTTGCTTGCACAATCATCCTGGCTAATTCTTTGTTGATTCGTGCGTTACGAATACGAGACAAAGTCAGAAACATTTCATTCAAATTTGTTTACATTTTGAGCATAGCTAACCTCTTCATTGGCCTAACAGTGATATCGGAGAATGTGCTCTTGCCGCCTAGAATATCCAAAGACTATTTTGTAATTTCATGGAGTGTGGTAACCGTTCTTAGAGTAGCCGAGGGACTGTTTGCGCAGTTGATGATCCTGCTCCTTGCTTTTGGTCGCTATTTGCAGATGACAAGAAAGGAAAACTATAATCGAATCATGACGCACAGAAATGCCAATGTATTTATTATGTTGAGTGGATTAATTACAATCTGCTTTGCTGGTATCGTTGCAGTCTGCTATTACTATGGGCTTTATGAAAAAGGAATACAAGCGTTTTACGCATTTGCTATCCTGAGTACAGCCTTGGTATCAGTTTTGTATTATAGAGCTGTTAGGTCGGTCACAATCAGGATACAAAATGACTTCTCACCTAGAAATATAAGGATGCACAAGGCTTCGAGGGAGATGTCAGTGGCAACTCTCTTCGTTCTAACCTCTCTGTTATTAACGTCCACACCATTGCTTATATTCGGCGAATTGACGTTGTATATATTTGCTCAAAAGTGGATACTTGATGCGCTCAACGTGTCCTATCTCCTATGCAATGTGAATTCTACGCTGACTGCTATCATCGTCATATACGTCAACCGAGATCTCAGAGATTACGCCATACAGCTTCTTACATGCAGAAGACAATCGTCATGACTAAAGTTCTTCCGCCGTGTTTCTGCCTATACTTATTACAGAACATTTTGTAGTTTTTCTTCAACAGCAGTTATATGATATGGCATATATCAAATGATATGGCATGTATATAATCAAATGGCATGTATCAAGTTTCGTGTGAAACATCTATTCTTCTGTTCAGCAACAAGTTTCGTTTTTCAGTTTGTCTTATTTCTCAACTGTTCATTAAAGAATCTCGGCCAGTAGCATATGCATTGTTCTGTTTAGTGCATTGTTCTGTTAGTAGTAACAGGTACAGCTGATGCTTTTCAGGACGAGCAATGGTTTAAGTTAGATCCAAATGTTCGTTTCACGTCAAAGGATTCCCATAACATTGAAGTTTCGGATGTCTAAAAACGGAGAAAGATTTTGCTAGGGTCGATCAGAATTTAGCCTGAATCAATTTCCAATCATTAAAAGAAGCATTTCTCGCTAGCTAACTTGAACATAAATACCTCGTTCGTGGTTATTGTTGATTTGAAATATTCATCACAAAAGCTCACATTCTCCATCTGAAAAAGACCGAATAAATCAACACTAGACTTGATTGACTGGCAATTTGAGCCATTTTTCTATCTAAATTTTGTCATAATATGGCGCATAACTTCGGAACAATGATAATGGTTTTAAAGTTAGATGCTCAATTGCTTTAAGTTTCTGGGCCAGGTAGGATGTTTAGTATTATGAATGGGGGCGTTTTTGCCCCCCCCTTTTTTCTTTAAAACTAAAACTAAAAGAGGTATAGTAACGAAGCCTTGGGCAATTTTGCTCTGACCAATTACATTTACAAAGCTAGAAATAGAGGTAAATTAGTCACGTGGTTCGTGCAACTAAAGCAATGGAAAATGGTCGAAATAGCTTAATAGCCAAAGTTTTCCAGATTAACATGACATGGTTTGAAAGCAAGAACACCGCAATGCGACGAAGAACAACATCAAATATGTGCAAACTTAAGAAATATATATATTAGATGCCAATATTTCGTCCTACAATGCAGAACTTCTTCAGGGCTGTTATGTTTTAGTTACATTGACGATATAAATATGTACAACGATTTGAAAGAGAGAGGTTAAATGTGATTGGCTAGATATGATTGCTACGCAGAGGCTATATCGGTTAACTTTACAAGGGTTACTTGATATCATGGTGATGATGATTGTGACGTGGATAATATGATATTGTGATACTGACAAAGCAAAGTGGGTTATAAATCGTATTATGAGATAATAACGATGATGATGATGATGATGACGATGATGATGATGATGATGATGATGATGATGATGATGATGATGATGATGATGATGATGATGATGATGATGATGATGATGATGGTGGTGGTGGTGGTGGTGGTGTTGGTGGGGGTGGTGGTGGTGGTAATAGTGGGGGTGGTGGTGGTGGTGGTGGTAATAGTGATGATGCTGATGACGATGATTATGATGATGGTGATGATGGGATGACTATGATGATGATGATGATGATGATGATGATGATGATGATGATGATGATGATGATTTTGTGAATATGAGTAAGGATAGGCAAGGTAAGGGAGTGTGCTTATAGGTACAATTAAAGTGGCATTATGTTTGTTAGCGATCTGTGGTTCTGTTAAGTCCGTTGGGTGACAGAGTGTTCGCCAAGCCAATAAAGAATGTTTCTTTGGCTCGTCTCACACTCTCTCTGGTGTCATGTACCTGGAGTAGTGGCAGTAGCTGTAAGTCTTGTATGGAGTGTCTGGGTTTACAGAAGTGTTCTGCAACTCCGGATGTGTCAGTACGTTTGTTTATAATGTCTCGTCGGTGTTCGTTGAATCTGTCTCTTATGCGTCGTCCCGTTTGTCCTATGTATTGGCAGTCAGTCTTTTTGTCGTGCAGACACTGTTTGCATTGCAGTAAGAATATGACGTTAGTAAAGTTGCAGTAAAGGCTTTGTAGTATGTCAAAGGTTTTGTTTGTGTTTAAAAATGTGACTGTGCGTGTTCCGTCTTGTATGTGTTAACATGTGTGGCAGTGACGTCGTGATGGACATTTGGATATACCTCTGGGAGTTATGTGGTGGCATCATTTTTTTTGGCGCGCACCAGGTATTCCCTGAGGTTTTTTGGTCTGCGGTTGCTCAGTATCGGTGGGTCAGGGAAGACTTCCTTGCAGTTTGTCGAATTTTGTAGTATGTGGAAGTTGCTGTGAATTATGGAATGAAGTTGTGGTATGCTAGGGTGGTAGGTGACTACGAATGGTGTTCTGTTGTTGTGTTTTTTCTGTTTCGTTTGTAGACTTGATTGTCGCGTTATTTTGGAAGCCTTCCGTATTTCGTTGCGTACGTGCTTGCGTTTGTATCCTCGGTTGGTAAGGTATGTGAGCAATTGGTTCGTGCGTCTAGTAAATGTGTCGTCGTTGGAGCAGATTCGTCGTAATCGTAGTGCGAGACTGTACGGTACTGACTGTTTCGTATGTTTAGGATGGGCGGATATGCTGAGGAGATATTGGTGCGTGTCTGTTGGTTTGACGTAGAGGTCTGTGGAGATGGTGTTGTCTTTGTTGCGTTGTGACCAAAAGTAGCAAGTAGCGGTAAGGGAAGCTATTTACGCAGGATACTTTGACGTAAATTGCAACTCTTGGCTACGCTCCTAATTCATCACTTTTCATTGACTTCAAAACAATTTCCATGTCTGTAAGGAACAATGGTAGGCTAGGGTAACCAACACCACAGGGTCATCTACCTTACGGTAGACGTTCCAAACCTATCATCTTTATCTATGGACATCTACATAGCTTCGGAATTATGAAGGACATGAATCAGGGGCTTAGGGGGTATTTTTGTGCCAAATTCATTCTGAACTCCTCTAAACACATTATTTTAGCTTCACCCTTGCGGCTAACAGGACGGAGTTGGTTCATACCAGAATGCATGCGCATCACGATAAAGCATTTAGATATGGGGGCCACGCGAAACTGTCTTTTCCACTAAATCTATTGCTGAATTCCCTCTTTCCGAATCTTAATTTGCAAAGCAGCTGGCAAACATTCGCAACTGAAACTGTAATGACGTTTTGGAGAGTAAGCGATGAAATTCATGATAATGCCAAAATGCTACCAAAGAACATTTTCTGGGAATGCGAACGAAAAACATGCTGACCCTTGGATGCGCGTTAAAAGTATGTGGAGTTGGGCTGCAGTAAAGTTTCAAGGGTAACATAGTCAATGAGAGAACAATATACAATGAAGAGAGAGAAGTGATATAAAGGTGTGGTATGGAGGGTTGTGATATGTTTATAAATAGGAGAAAGCACAATAGGGAGTAGAATATGTTAGAGGCCTCTAGAACACATGCTAAACAGATTGCAAACAAGACAATCGTTGGCTTTTTCGGCGGGTTCTTCCTGAGTTCCCCCTCTTTCACTACCACTTTTTAAAACAATTCTAAACAGACATCCTTGGTGAGTAGACTGTACGAACGAAGTTTTTTTATTTTCTATGATGGTAAATAACTCATCTTAAATGCAGGACCAAGCGCTGGCTTTGCTGTTGGCTGTTCAAAGATATTCCCACTTTTACTCATGTCCCCCCTTCAACAGAGTTTTTAAAGAGCAGCGTACCAGCTAGAACGACCGACAGATAAGGGACAGACACTGTGACCGTAACCTGCCAATCATACCTAGAGTCTATATTACAATCTGGACTAGAAATTACTGAGTAAATTTTAGCAGCAGAGAAAGGCAACTTACCAGTATCAACGTTGCAAGTAGCTAGCAAAACAGATCATAACATGCAATTGCCAGGCAACACAGCTCTGGGAAGCCTAGAGTTTATGGTATCTTTCACACTGATACGGACGAGCATGAATTTAAGTGAATCAGAATCTGCAAGTCCAAGAAGCTTGCATTAAAGAAGGCTTTGAAATAAGGTGAATGCATTCCGTTCGTCGGACGCAAGACCAAGGTAATGAATTCCTGGAAATGAGAAATCTGAGCGAGAACGACAAAAGGTATTTATGACAAAGTATCGTTCCTCGCCAAAGTAATGAACGTGCTCTTGAAACATTTCTGTTCATCTCTCCAGACCCTAATCTTTGCTGCACCAATGACACAAATCAATGCCCTCTTTCACTAAAATGCTCTTTCGGGTATGTTCAACACCGCAAGGATGCACTCAAGGCTGGTGCAAAAAAATGTGCAAGAAATCATCAAATCGATGTATTACCCGAGGCTTTTAGGGAAGAGAGTCCAGTGACAGACTTGCCAGGCCTGATAGATCATGAGAAAACTGAAGCAAAATTAGCAAAAATCTTAGATACAAATCGACGACTTGGCTTTAGATATTTCAATCTAAACAAAGGAAGGAAGCAGTGGCGGCGGGCAGTGTTATTGGTATTATTAGTCTAATAACACTTTTTTTCAACGAAAGTCTTTAAATCAGTTTGCTGCTCCAACATGAGCTTGTGCAGCGGAGGAGCTCATTTTCTCCTTCACAACTCAGAGAGGTGACGTACAAGATTGCTATCAGCCTTTATTCATTTGGAGACCATGGAGGCTGCCATAGAATAGGAGGACACTGCGTTAATTCTTCTCTTTTATCATTTGTTCATCCTGCATAGCAAGAATTCTTTTGTGTTCTTTCAAATGTTTTGTAAGCATACGTCGCGTTATTAGATTCCAGATTCTAATAACGGCAGCAGCAAATCCTTTGTCTAGGAAGCCAATCTGTGACGCAGAAGCACTTTGTTTGTGACGCTGGAAACGAAAAGAATTGGCAGCCCCGTTATTAGTTTTGGATTTCTAATAACGCGGCCACTCTTTACGTTGTGTACGCTGTTTGCCTTGTCGATGGAAAGTTTCAAAACAAGTCGAGTTTAGCAAAATCGAGTACTCGGACGTAATTTGAGTGTTCAGAATTTATTCTCCTTTATTTCAATGTGGGAAACTACTCTCCAGCAACGTCTGAAGCTGGAAAATGGGTCAAGGTCGTGCCTAAAACTGATGATAAACAACCAAACAAGTAACCAAGTTTACAATACAAGACTTATCCATCGTTTTTTGGAGATGAGGCGAAGAAAATACAGTTTTCTGTTTGCATGTCTAGTCATCAGAGGCTTATAGAATGTAATGAAAATAGTTCCTTTGCTTTATTTCCTCTGTGATTAATTCCCTTCCATAAAGAGGTCTGGTGGGTCGCGCAGCCAAAACAGATAGCATCCCACAAGTGAATCTCGTTATTACAATCAGGCAGGGGCGGATCCAGATATTTGAGTGACCGATGCATTTCAGGGGGTCTGGGGGCTAAGCCCCCAGTAAATTTTTGGATGACCACGCCCTTTAGACTCTCGGAAAACATAGGCAACGCCCTTTTTACAGTCTTTTTTGCTGGAAGACCTTGCTTTGAAGGTTACTTCAGGCACTAGGATATGAACATGTACCTCTAATCAGAGCTATTCAAGCCAGTGCTTTTCGAAGTGTTGTTCACACCTTGGCCTAGACAGGCCAAATTGCGTTGTTTACTGATTTGGTATTGCCAGAAAAGTTCCCCTCCGCCGACTGATTTATCCAGTCAACCACAATTTGGTCTTCTAACACGTTGAAGAAGAGTTTAGGTCCACTGCACTTTTCATTCAGACGAGAGGAAGCGAGACAACAAAACAGCGGACAACAATAATGATAGTAGATCAATCTATTGCTCAATGCTAACCTTTGGACTGCATCGGTCAACCGGTGCAAAACACTGATTTTTCTCCACTTAGGGGTCTGGGGACCGATGCATTTTGGCTATCGTTTGTTGAGAAGAAAGGAGCTGTCAAAGCTGCTATGATTGACACCGATGCACTCATCAAAATGATTACGCAAGGTTCTCCTGTTTATGCGTTAGCTTTTGTTGCCTTTGTCGAGACGCGCGTCACACATTTTGAATAGGGGATTAGAATAATAATGGGATTTACCGTAGCTGTTTGGAGGACACTTTATTCTTTTGGATAATGGGTCTAATTGTCGGCCATGGCTTCTGTACCTGAGTCTTGAGGTTGCGAGGTTGCAGACTTCTAGATTATCGATCATGTGGGACTGACCGATGCATTTGCATCGGTTGCATCGGTCTGGATCCGCCCCTGCAATCAGGGTTCCAATAACGGGCCTTCTAGGTGGCCACGTGGCAGAAGCCGCAAAAAATATTTCACATGGCTACATGGCCTTGTTCTAGCCAGTGCTTGCAAGACGGAGGAATAGACCTTACTTCCAACCATCCAACAACATGTCAATGAATGTGAATATTTCCGATACAACAGAAAGGATCCCCTTATGTAAAGAAACCCTTCCTTGTCAAATGACAATATCAAATTTCTAATAACCGTTTATGAAACCTGCCAGCCGCCCCTGTCGTACACCTTCAATTTAATTCTGGATTGATTCACGCAATATTCTTATCACTAGGGTCCACCAAATCTACATACTTTTTTAGCCACCTGTATACCGTAGTAGCTGTTTCGCTTCTAATGATATCGCTTACAAAAAGCCAATTTAAACTTTGTATCAAATCCATAGAAGAGGTATCAGAACTACTTTTCGTAACGATCCTAGCCTCTTGATCCTGCAACTTGTGTAAGGTTCGCAGCTTGGTCACCCCACAGCGCCCCCATTCCGAGCAACAGAATCGAAAATGGGGCTCGACGAATCCCCTATACATTTTACTCAGTGTGTTTTGACATAAAAATTTCCTGGAATATTGCAGAAACCTCAATGCACGAGAAAACTTGGTACGAACATTGTTAATGTTTTCTTCCCAATTTCTGGTTCCTATCGATTATCACACCGAAACATTTTGTGTGGTCTACATTTTCAACTTGAGAGCCACCAATGAAAAACAGCGGATTATCAACAATATTATCAGTAATTTTCTCAATTTTGGGCTGGGAGCCTAAAACCACAGCTTGACTTGTTAAGCCGGTTTTCCACTAGGCGGATTTTTCCGCGCGCAGCGGAGCGGCTGTTGTAATTGCATTGTTTATTTCTAACAATGGTCACTTCTGGTCGCTCCGCTACGCGCGTATTTGAAAGTCGGATTGACTTCAACTTTTCCATCGCGTCCTATGGCACCAACCAATCAAATCGCTCGAAGGCTCTGACACATGACTTCAGTATTCCACGAGAGGGGGAAAGCCACGGCGATTGACGAAAAACAGCTCTGAAAATATTTAAAGAAATTCTTGGTCATTGATTTTCTTGGAAATTGAACATCTTTGTTAGTACGCGTGCATTGTTTTAGAAACAACAGCCGCTCCGCTGCGCACGGACAAATCCGTCTAGTGGAAACCGGCTTTAGGACATTCAAAGAGAGTTTATTACGTTGTAACTATAGCTTCAAATCATTCAGTTCACTAGTAATAGTTTGGTTTATGTCTGAGGACCAATCAAACGGGTCAAAAAAGTCAAATACCTTGGAATTACAGTGGACGAAAACCTTACATGGAACGAGCAATATAAAAACCTCAAAGGTAAAATTAAAAATGCTCTCTCGTCCCTGCGGAAATTAAAGAACATACTACCGCAATCAAAATTGGATCAGGTGTACAAGGCACTGCTTGAGAGTCATCTGAGATACAGTGATGAACTATGGGGCAGTTTGTCAAACACAAAGCTTGATCATCTTCAGCGTCTGCAAACTAGAGCACGAACGCTAATAGAAGGCTCTAGATTAAAGGATGGGTGGAGATGCAATTGGCTTTCAGTCCAAAACTTGATAAAATTTGACAGGGCCGTGATGATCTATAAAATAATGAATGGCCTCTGCCCGGACAACTTAAGAGGGAGACTTGTTACCAGATCTCAAATATCTAGTTATCAAACAAGAAATCAGTTAGATATTGACACTCCAAGGCAGAACCTAGAATTCTCCAAAAACAGTTTTTTCTATTCTGGTGCAAAGACGTGGAATGAAATCCCATTAGAAATCAGAACAAGTTCCACTATCACCCTGTTCAAAAGGAAACTGAAGGAATTCCTACAAAATTAGCATCCTTCCCGAAGCACGATCCCTAGGAAGACCAGCAAAGTTGTAAGATTTTATATATATGTAAATAGACATTTGTATACTTTCTCTTTTCTTTTTTAGCTGATAGGGTTTTGTGTTTAAATATGATAAAATGAAATGAAATGAAATGAAACTCGAAGATTAGTAAGAAACTAGGCTTGCCGCGCGCGCCTGCGGTGCCGCGCTGGCCCGCCGTCGTACCGTGTGATTTCTTGAGGAGGAATTTGCTGCGCCTGTTGGCGTTTGTAGCTGTTAATCACTTTATATGGTCAAATTATTGTCATAGCGGTTTCGTTAAGGCTCGATCTACGATGTGGCCATCCACATCTATGCTCGAAAATTGTTCCATTTCCACTCTTGAGGTTCATCACTACTCTTTTCACCACTCTTTACTCCTTTGTTGTATCCTTACTCCTTTGTTGTATCTCATGTGCACCCACTCTTTAACCCTACCTCATCTGGGAGTTCCTAAGAGGGCGGTTTCCACTCTCCTCGATTTCTTTGCTGTAAAAGCATGAGCGATTGGACACCTAGTGTATAGCAGTTTGAAATTTATGACAGAAGCGAGCCACTTTAACTTATGGTTTTTTGTATTTTGAACTTATTTTTACTTGGTATACAGCCACCTTTCACTGTTTCAAAATTTTGAAATTTTTCCGGTAATGAGCCTTAATTGCAGAGCCACGTTATCTGTAAAGCCTTTAACTAAGTGAAAGGTGGCTGTATACCAAGTAGAAATAAGTTCAAACACAAAAAAGCAGTACGTTAATGTGGCTCGCTTCTGTTATGAATTTCAAACTGCTGCACACGGGGTGTCCTATCGCTCATGGTAAAGTTGCTATGATCATTAAACTTTTGATGGAAGTGATCAATATAACTCGATTAAATCAAATTGCTCTATTGTTTCTGTTTCTACGACAATAAGAAGAATTAAGTCATGGTTGCCATGATTACAAGTATCACGATGAAAACAGTAAAATGAGGCACTCCCTAGAAATTTTTTTGCTCATAATCGAATTGAATGTCATTAGATACATACTTATGTCCATGATGTTTTTTGGCATCAAATATTGTTCAACTGATATTTCTGGGTTTCTTAAAAAGGCTATTCTGACCATAATCTGCATTGCTTCATGATCCATCATGTTCATGCACAGGTTTCTAAGTATACAATACCATAAAAAGAGCAGATATTTTTGGGTTTCAATCAAGCTGAACTAATATTTTAGGGTTGCTTTAAAATTTCTTGGACTGACCGCCCCCGTATGCGTGTGTCTAGTGCCCCCTAGGTATTTGACTGACTTTCTTTGTTCAACCTTTAAAATTCATGTCACACTCAGGGCTTAGATTCATAGATGTTGCCCCGAAAGCAATTATCCTTGTATATCTGCCGTTTTAAGCATATTGAGCAGCATCAAGTAAAAGAAAAGAATAGCATTGGTAATATTTTTTGTTGCTGCTAAACATTCCCCCTTCCTCGAATAAGTCCCCAGAATATGTCCCATCCAAAAATATTTTTTGCGAAAATATTTTCTGGGGGCTTTTTCAAGGACTTACGGTAAACATAGTGGCTGCGATAGGGGCTATGATTCTGTAAAGATCCGGTATACCTTTGGGAAAACCATGTATTTCCATGAAAATGTAAAAATAACTGATAAGTCCCATCGTTGTTCTTCAAAGCATATGTCATAATGAGGCTCTTAAAGGGGGATGGTTGCTCCATTGCTCCCCTCTTAAAAAACAGCATGTTCCTTTGCTCCCCTCAAAATTAGCCTTGTGCTCCCAATAATTCCTATGATGCTTGTACGAGATTTGGTGGCAGGAAATTCCCCTCGACCTGAACATTTCAAAATATTATGCTTTGACGTTTTCCAATGCTTACACCTTACTCAAGTACTTGCCTAGTAAGCTGGTACAGCAGCAAGTGAGAAATAGTTAAAAACATGCCAGCGTTTCTTAATTATGGCGATCTGACAGTCTGCGTCCTTTATAGCGATTCTTATAAAAAGTTAGCCCACTATTTTGAAACATGATTCTTATTTCTCTCCAATACAGGATTTCTCATCAGGAAGAAAACCATGTCAATTTCTACATAGATGATATATGGTTAACATTTTGAAGCAGTGAAGCACGTCCCTACCAAAACTTAAAACAGGATACGAGTACTTACTAACAATTTGTTACTTCTAGTATCTATAATAGACGTGTCCATTGTGTTCTGCACAGATTGCGGTGGATGGGGGTTTTTATATATATTTATAAGTCATCTATTAAAAAATTTACAAATACAAGATACTCACTACACTATTTACAAAATACTCTACGATACTACAAATACAATACCACGAGGAGCAAGATATCATGTCTACCCCATGGCTTTGGGAAGAAAAAAGAGAGAAGGGAAAAAGGCAAGACCACATAGAACTATACTCAAAAAGAAAATTCACTAAAAAAGGGGACTTGGTGGCTGCTCGACGGATGGCAAAAATTTGGACGAATTCAATCAAATCGACCAGCTTCATGGATAAACTCAAGGATATTTCTATTGATTTCATCTGGGAAGTCCTTATTACCGTACATTAACAGTTGCGTTAAAACCTCTTTTGAAGGGTTAGTGAGTCCAAACGGCCAAACTAATGCAAGAACTCCAGCGAGATCTCATCGTTGGGTGTCAAAAGATGGACAGAGCAACAAAAAATGTTCCATATCCTCAATACCATCGTTGGAGAAACACATTGGGTTCATAGTATCCCTAAAATTGTGCTTGAATTTGTGAAAGTTCAATTTGCTAAGGCCAACCCTAAGTTGTGTAAGATACGATAATCCTCTTGGGTCATGAATACCAAGGATTGATTTTGGAAGGGGCGGAATTTGGAGAGCAATTTTCTCTTAAAGACGGCACTTGAAGGTGCCAGTCTAATTTCTGGATCAAGTTCATTCCATTCAGCAAAGAAGTGAGGATAGAAGCTAGACTAGAATTTTTCTGTTCGTGTCCTTATTCTACCGATTACATCCAATTTGCGGAGGGAGTACTGAGACTGCTGGAGTGGGGGGATTGGACCCAAGGTATATTCAGGGGTTAAGTGGTTTACTATTTTGAAGAATAAAGTAAGGCGTCTACTCCATCTCCGGCAACTTAGCGATTCCCATCCGAGATCCACGTACAACTTTTCTCGCGACGATCCCCTACATGCTCCTGTTACAGCAAGAGCGGCAGAATACTGTACTGACTCTATTTTCTCCATAAGATGTGGCAAGATGATGTGGTTACTAAGTTCACATACTTTTGCTGGGTTATGATAAAGAACATCACCGTAGTCAAGATGGGGTCGAACGAATAGCTTATATAATTCGTTTAGAGTGCTTTGGCAGATATTTGGAGAGCCATTTCAGCAAACCAATACCCTTTCTAGTCTTTGAAATTGCTGCTCTTATATGAGCTGAGAAGGAAAGTTTTGAGTCAAGGACAGTTCCCAAATGTTTATGTTCATCTACTTTTTTTACCGGTACATCATTAAAGAAGATCGCGGGATGATCAACTTAAGTTTTCTTCGTTGAAAGTATCAACTCAAAAGCTTTCTTTAGCGGATCAGGATTAAAAGACATTCTCCAATCATGCGTTCACTGCATGCGTCCAAATCGTGATTCATGTCATTTGCACCTGCATTGGAGTTTTCAACAACTGTAAACAACGATGTATCATCGGCAAAAAGCTAAACGTTACACTTCAAGTTTTCAGTTAGATCATTTATATGTACAAGGAAAACGAAGGTCCTAGAATAGAGCCCTGGGGTACTCCAGCAGAAATATCTCCCCAACTGGAACACTGCCCATTTAGAACGGGGTGTATGGGGTGTATCCACAATAAAGTTACTTCTTAAAATTCCACCAATATCTCCGCAGCCGTACTACTTAATTATCAGTGTTTCGTTCCTTTCCCTACGAAAGTTAAGACTCCATCTTCAAAATGATGTCTTCATTTTGAAAAAAAGTAGTGAAGCATCTCAATGATATGGCCTATAAAAAATACTAGCTACAAAATCGTCGTTTCCAAAGAAGTTTGTTTACTTTGTGACTCAGCCCGCTTAACTTAGATGTGCGTCCAAGAGAATCATGTATAGCAATCTAACAACGATTCTAACTTTTAACTTCGTGATTCACATCTACAAAAATTGACCATGCAGATTCACAATTCATTAGAACTTTGGATCTTGACGGCAGTCTCATTTTTGGTGAGGCAAACAACTAACGCTTTTGAGAAATAATATGCTTTCTCTTGTATATCTGGTTGGCTGCCAAATAACACGGATTAATTCAACTTGATAAAGGCGTTCGAATGATGTATGTCTTTGCACTTTGATTAACTGAGAAACATTTATGACACATTCAGTCCATGTCACCGTTGCTTATGTATTCTTTTGATCATTCAAGTTCCACTAAGGGTTGTTCGGGATATAGACACATGAAGCTGCAAGAACATGCATCTCTCAATCAGCATAATTGTTTGTGTTGGGATACTACCCGTAAAAATCTCCCATCAAAGCGAGTTTCCATGACATGTAAGGAGTTGTCTGATATAAGTTCTAAGATCTTGACTGAAGCAAAAGATTGCAATGGCGTTGAGAGCTGAATTCATATTGAACACGAGATAGGAGGCGTAAAGTGCCAAAATTGTCCATTTCTGAGAAGAAGGATGCATTGCAATTATATTGAAAATGAAATATGGTGCAATCGTCAGCAACAGGCAAGCCAGAACAACGAATATCGCTATGGATAACTCTCTCGCAGATGATCTTGGGTTCAAATTTGTAACCGAACAGTCATGTTGGATCCTGATTGTTACAGATCTTACAGCTCTGTAGTACAATACTAATACCGATGCGATACCAAAAAGGCCAGTGATGCACAGCATCTGAATCAATTCCGCATAAAAGTCATAGAAATAGCTAACTGAAATGAGAGCAGCTAAGCAAGTGGTTAAAACTGCACACAGTACAACAGAGATGTTAACCTTCCCTTGCGACATGACCAGCATATGGTTGTTCACTCTCGACATTTGCAGATAGCGATCAACGGCCAGGAGTTTAATCATAAACATTGCAAATATTCCCTGAGACACTCTAGCAACAGATGCTACATTCCATGGTATTTTGTAATTCTCTTCAGAAGATATGACGCACATTGTGACACTCTCGCATATAATTGCAATTCCACTACAGACATCAGCTATGCTCAGAATGTATATCAGCTTGAAGGAGATGATGCGTCGTTTCCTTCGTACCCGGACTGCATGAATCAAAAGAGAATTGACAACGATAATTAGACAGGCAGCAACAATGTTAGGAACAAAAAATTTGCAATACGTATGAACCCGATATGTAATATCGTAAGCCATTGAATTGGTGTGTTCTTCTAAATAACTTTTAAATTGGCGTCTTGGTAGATCATCAGTCCTGAGTAAAAAGCTTGGAGAACCATTTACTAAATATAAAGGCAATTTCTGAATTTGAAGCCATATGGTCACAAGCTTCTTTCCAACAAACATTTGCTACTGATCCACTGAAGTTACCAAAATCAATGAAAATTTGTGTGTACAAAGACATCACGTAAAATATTGATGGGACGGGGCGTAATGTTTTCCCAGGTAAATATCATATTGTTTCTATCAAGTTGAAATGCAGCCACCTTGGACTGAATGCTTGTTCTACAGCAATGGGAGAATTGGTCGTTAGCATTCCGCTTACATACTTTACAACTGTTTTGCTATGGCCTAATTTAGTGATTCAGAATTCTGCAGGCCGTCAGAATTGATGGTTGGTTCAAGATCAATCTTGCTGCACTTTCATAATCGGCAGCCTACCATTACATGTCTAACGTAACGTGTCGTTAGATTATCACTAATCATTGTCAAAGACAGTCATCAGGCATTAAACAAAGTTATAGTTTTTCATAACATGCGGTGTAAGGAAATAATTAGCGTGCCCTCAGTTATGTTGAATTGAAACAAATATAGTTCTGCAAAGTAGTTGTTTTCAACTCAAATTTTTTGGCAAGACATCGAGAAAAATGTTGATTAGAACTGAATTGATTCATTTCTTTCCTCGTATTTCAAACATTTGAATCAAGTCTCTTTCATAGCTCTCATCTTTATAACAAATATGCGAATTTGACGTTCTCTTTTTATCGTGGCCGTTTGAATTGGTTGATTGTCAGTCGATTCGACATGGATTGATCTATGCGGCAAAAAAGTGATTAGGTCCCATACATGTTGCAAATAGCCAATGAGGCGAATCTACTCAGGTTAGACGTTACTTTGCAGTATGCCTAGCTACACAGCTGATAACTGGGCCTAAAACAAAATAATTCCACGTTGGGTGGACCATTGATCAACAATTTCACAAGCAGGCTAATTGCTATACGCAGTAACTTAGTCTAAAATTAAAAGCACATAGCTAATCAGATGTGACCGGCAGTAAGTTAGTACAGATTCTACACTTAAAATTTGCGTAGATGAAGTTTTTGTCCTCTGAAGTCAATAGCGTGTCCTCTGAAGTCAATAGCGAGTGCTTAACCGACCAATTCGATGGTGAACAAGCACAGAAGACGAAAGAAATCCGTGAAGATTTTCACATATAAATCATTACAGAGGGGAAAAAGAAAAAATCGCTCGGCGTTTGATTTGAAAAGATACGGCTCCCTTTGATTTCGTTTGATTTGAATATCATAGTAATAATAGTAATTAACCAGCTTTAATCGGTCATTCCTTTCCATGCATGATTTTCAAAAGCCAGCAAATATTAGTGAAAACGAGGAGCAAGAGTTCCTTTGTTAGCCATCATAACAACAATGACACTACATGTATCATCATACATTTTGCTACTTCCTGAGATGAAGTTTTAATCCTCTGAAGTAAATAGCAAGTGCTTAACCGACCAGACGGTGAACAAGCACAGAAGACGAAGACTTTCTTTAAATTTCACCTACCTTCATAAAACGCAACCACGACAGAAAACTGCCGGAAATTTTCCAAACTTTTTTCAAGAAACTAATTCACCAGATGTTTGGGTATCTAGCTCTGGATACCAGTTAAAGTAACTCACGGTTTCGTGGAGATATAGCGTTTCTTATCAACGAAATCGGCTGAATCTTGTTAGGGCTTATTTACGCCACTTCACGTCAGATGATAAAAGCTCTAGGTCAAGCCTCCTTTCAATTCTATAACTTATTTCGCACCACGAGAGCTTGTGGCATGAATGCAAAAAGTAGTATGATAGTATGATACGGAAATTTCCCAAGAGCATTGCCATATTACTTGAAATGAGCAAACAAACCTTAGCAAAGTTTTCAGTTCACATACCTAGAAAACGCAGGGGCATTGAATCTTGTACAAAAGAATGATGGAAGGACAATAGCAAGAACATTCGGAAACGTAGGTATTTGGCGTTTGGGATAATTCTTATAACAATCACTATTTCTATTACTATTGTCTGGTGCCTCATCACATTTGGAGAGGCAATAACTTCTGAGAATAATGATATATTTCAACCGGAATCCAAACTTGGATACCAAACATCTGGCAAGTAGATTTCTTCAAACAAATCGGGAAAATCTATTTTCCTGGTTGCGTTTTATGAAAGTAGGTAAAATTTAGAAAAATCTTCACGGGGTTCATCTGTCTTCTTCGCATATTCGCCCTCTGATTGGTCAATGAAAATGAGGTTTCAAGGATTCCGGCCAAGGGCTACGAGCGAAATTCGGGTAAAACATTTGATTCCTATCTTATTGTCGTGAAACTATCAGCTAAACAGGCAAACCTCAAAGCTAGGTTTTAAGCTACACATCATTCTTCTCTTTAGGTTTATACGAACATATGAAACTTTCCGTTGCAGCTATGAAACTTTCTCACTTTTTCAATGATTGCATTAAATTCTACCAGTTCTTTGTCCGCATTTATTAAGATATCACATACTTATGTGACGATTGTCAAAAACTTTGACATGATGTTTCGTGTAAGCATCGTTAATGCGCACGAATACGAATCTTGGGCACAGGTGAAGGCGAAACCATCGATTTGCTCCAAGAATATCTACGGAAGCCGCAAGTTGCCAACAAACGATCCAGTAGCATGGTGCATTGGATTGACATTTCCAAGTTAGCAAGTCCTAGTTTAGTAGACTGGTCCCTCGTCTGCATCATCATCATCACCCATTCCAAAGTCATCATCACCTTCGTCGTAATGATTAACCAGATAGTCGTTTTCCTACGAAACAAGAAAGCACGCTATAATCCCATTACATGGAACTTCGAAGGACCGGACTGGCTCATACGGTACAGTATAGGGTGTGTAAGACACGTTAACGCTCTTGGTGAGTTATGCAAATGAGTGCAAGCCACCATAAGCAAAACTAAAATGTTAACCCTATCCAGAAGAGGGCGGAGGGGGGGGGGCAAAGTGCTCCCCTAGTGATTTTTCCGCGTAGCTCTTTGAATGTCTCTTAGTAGTCTGTTTTTTCGTGACTTCAACTTTCTATCTATGAAACATCCTTTCGTTTCAATTTCAAAATCTTTTACCCTGATTCAGGAGGTGAACACATAACTTTAAAATGAGTGCTCCAGAAAATAAATCGCTTTTCAATCATAGCATTTGAACCATTCACTCCATAGTAATGAAACAAACACTGCTGCACTTGTCAGGAAAAAGGCTTCTTTTTGATATATGGTTATTGATTTTTGATGATGTTATCAAAAATTTGTTGTTGCGCATGCGTACTGATAAAAAACCAAGTTAGGCTTCACTTTTCAAAAAATGAGCAACTTATCTAATTTACATGCACTCTTCTAATTTTACCAATCGCGTCTGTCCTTTGCGTGCAGTTTCTAAAGGCCTGGAACAAACCCACAATATTCCAACGCTGCGCAGGATACTTGGTCAGAATAGAAAGCTACGCAAAGAAAACAAATACAGCAAAAATGCAATAAAGAAATACCTGCATAGGACAATTGCAGAACAAACACCAACTGATAACATTTATGATATGGGGAATTTCCCCCTTGACCCTGATGAAATAAAAGTACTCAACAGAGGTCTTAGCTTCGTATGTGCCCCTGAAATGGTTCCAAAACAGAAGTATGGAAAGCCTTTTTGAAATTCAAAAGACGGATGCTCTTGCACTACCATTTTCATCTCAGACCAAACAAAAACCAAAAAATTACAATATTCAAACTAACCTCAAATTGGGAACCACCAAACTATCAACAAAAGACACTGCAAACCTTTTTTTAGGAATGTTGCAAAAGATTTACGAACACTATATGACAGTCCAGTGGACAACGACAGTAATCTTAGCCAGGGATAGGTAATGGCACTAAGAAAATTGGAGACCCGGCAGGAAACGGTATTAAAACCCGCAGACAAAGGGGGCAAAATTGTCCTTTGGCCTACAAATAAATACATGGAGGAGGCTGAAAAGCAACTCCATGACAAAAAATATTATGAGCAACAGATGGAAGACAAAACACCATCCCTTGTACTGGAAATTGAAACATTTTTAACACACTTACTAGCAAAGGGGCTAATTGATGAAGACTGCTACTCCTTTTTGGCCCTACTAACAACAACTAAAACACCAACGTTGTACATGTTACCAAAGATACATAAAGAGGGCTGCCCTGGCAGACCAATTATATCAGGATGCCAATCTCCCACAGTAGCACTATCCCAATGCCTTGATTTTTACCTAAAACCGATTGTAAAAGTGACACAATCTTACATCAAGGATACCAACCATTTCCTACAAAGCATACTAAGCCTTGGTGAGCAGATCAAACCAGGCAATATTCTAATAACAATGGATGTAAAATCACTATACACAAACATTCCTCAGGACCTTGGAATTCAATATTGCCTTGAAGCCATGCAAAACTTTTACCAAGGAGAGCTACCACTCCCACTACCACACCTACAACAAATTTTCAACTTCATTCTCAAAAATAATCATTTTGAGTTTAACAACAAATTCTATCTACAAAGCCATGGTACAGCCAAGGGTACTCCCTTTGCACCAAATTTTGCAAACATTTTCATGGACAGGTGTGACACGCACCTACTCGCCTCAGCTCCAGACCAGAGAAAACCTCTTATTTGGAAGAGATTCATTTATGACATATTCCTAGTGTGGACACATGGGGAAGAAAGATTGAATATCTTCTTGAACCACTGCAACCAGTGTTTCCCCACAATAAAATTCACAGCAAAAAAATCAACAGAAACAATAAATTTCCTAGATACCACCATATACTTCATCACTAAGGGGAGACTGGAAAGCACCCTGTTTTTTAAAACCACAAGATATATGCACATTACTGCACAATAACTCCTTCCACCCAGAAAGCTGCATAAATGCTATCATATACAGCCAAGCCCTGAGATACAGAAGATTATAACTGACAATGAGGAAATATATCAAAAACCAACAACAATCAGAAAGAACCTGATCAGAAGAGGGTACAACCTTTCTGAAGTCAAGAAACAATTTGATAAAATAAGAAACTTCTCACAGGCAGATTTACTATTCCAGAACAACACAAAAACAAAAACACAGGAGGAAAACCTACAATTTGTAATCCCATATGATAATACCACCATACAAATTGGTAAAATACTTAAAACAAACTGGCATATAATTGAAAAAGATACTACCCTTAATACTGTTTGGACGAAAGAACCATTTGTAGCACTAACCTGAAAACATAAAAACCTGAAAGACACACTTGTTAGGTCTAAATTCAACAGAAAAAAATAACTTGAACAATCAATTAAAGAACTTATGCTAATAACAGATGCAATAGTGGACCAGGACGCTGCTGGTCTGCTGGGGCACCTGCACCAAAAAAACATTCCGATTTAATTGCCCCGAAATGTAAATTGGCCCTCTGGCTGCTCTGGGTGGGTCTGGGTCGAGACATATTTGCACAGCATTTGCTCGGTCTGGACTGCCCTTCGGGGGGGGGGGGCTGGGGGACCTATTGGTGACAGGATATCGGCTGTGGATTTGCATCTTTACATAATCAACGAGTAACAGCTATGTTTGATAAATTAGCCTGCAACATGATTGATAACCAAGAAGATGACAACCAATTTAAACAAAAAGATACATACGACACTTAGACATGCCAGATTTAAACTAGGGTTGGTATTACCTGTAGTGTTTAGACTTGGGCCCAGGACCCTCTACGTAGAACATATTTAGCCATGTGTTTGTAATCGGATATTCGTTCACATATAAGCCTTGAGTAGACCACCTCGTAATCGACGTTCTTGGAACAAGCTTCCAACTATCTTAAACTGGCGACGAATAGTAAAATTAAAGTAATCTCAATGTTTGTACAATAGCTGGCAAAAGATGTCTGCCTTATCGCTTCAACCTGTACCAGAATTTAACCCGGATGCCGAAGTTGGTGCAAGTTTATCCACATGCTGGAAGAAATGGCTTGCGGACTTCGAGATGTACATCTTAGCTTCAGGCATAACCAACACCACCAGAAAGCGTGCTCTTTTGCTTTATCAGGCAGGGTCTCGAGTCAGAGAAATATTCGCCCAACTATCTGATACCGGAAACGCAGATGCATACGATACTGCCAAACAAAAGTTAACGGCTTACTTTGAGCCACAGAAGAATCGACGATACGATGTGTATGTTTTTCGAAACACGTATCAAGAGCAACATGAAACACTTGACCAATACACCACGCGATTGAGAACTCTCGCCTAGCCATGTGAATTCGCTGATCAAGACTTTGAGCTAGAAGAACAAATTATCATCGGGGGAACGTCCTCGAAAATTCGTAAACAAGCTTTACGCGATCCGAAATATGATCTCAAGCAAATGCTCCTTGATGGCCGCAGAGACGAAATTAGCAAGTTTCAAACAAGACAAATCGAGGCCAAGGACAACACTCCTGAAGTTCAAGCAAACAAGATAGAAGCAAAATGTCACAATTGCGGTGGAAAATACCCCATTCGTCTGCCTGCCCCGCTAAAGGGAAAGACTGTCATAACTGTGGCAAAATGAACCATTTTGCAAAGTTTTGCAGGGGAGGGAAAAGCAAACCTTCCGATCAAGGTAGAAAACCGGAGAAACAAAAGCCTCCACGACGTCAAAGGCAGAAAACACTTCGCCCTTTGGTTCACTCTGATTCATCTAGTGCAGACTCAGAAAATGAATACATGTATGCAGTGGACAAAAACATAAAGAACAGCCCTCATGTTCGAGTCAAAGTTTTAAACCATTCCTTTGACATGATGGTCGATACTGGTGCTTCAATAAACGTAATCGACCGAGGCACGTATTCAAAGCTGCAAGTAAATCTCCAAGAAACCAACACAAAGGCATTCCCATACAGCAGTGATACGCCTGTTAAATTCTTAGGGAAATTTCAAGCCCTCATCGAAACAAAACGGAAATTTGATGTCGCAACATTCTTTGTGGTCGACAAAGAGAACAGTAGCAATCTTTTGAGTACAAATACCGCACAACAGTTAGGAGTTATCAGTTTGCATCTCAACAAGATATCTGAGAGCTCTGCTAATGCATATCCCCGCACAAACGACCGCAAGTTGAATCAGATTTTAGAGAAATTTGAGAAGGTTTTCAATGGCCTAGGAAAACTCAAAGAGCATCAAATAACAGTTAACATTGATGATAGCGTAACTCCAGTTGCAGAGCCACACCGCAGAATTCCGTATCATTTACGAAAGAAAGTTGCTGAAGCTATCAAGCAGTTAGAGCAAGATGATATCATCGAAAAAGTCCCGGATACGCAAGCGACTCCCTGGATAAGTCCTATAGTCACTGTTCCGAAGAAGGACGGCAACAGTGTAAGAATTTGTGTGGACATGAGAAAAGCAAACAAAGCTATCCAAAGAGTCCGGTTCCTCATTCCAACTATGAATGATGTCAGTCATGACCTTAACGGTGCTCAGTATTTTTCGAAGCTCGACCTCAACCAAGCTTTTCATCAGCTTGAACTCAAGGAAGAAAGCAGATTTATTACTACTTTTAGCACGCACGTCGGTACATATCGCTATAAGCGCCTCCACTACGGCATGAACTGTAGCAGTGAACTGTTCCAGCATACTTTACAGACCACATTGACAGGGATTCAAGGAGTTCGAAACCTCCACGATGACATCGTAGTTTTTGGAAAGTCTAGAGAAGAGCACGACAAGGCTCTATCAAATTGCTTACAACGTCTGTCAGAAAATGGCCTAACACTTAATCCAACAAAGTGCAAGTTTCTTGAAACATCATTGTCGTTTTTCGGACAGATATTCACAGCTGATGGAGTCAGACCTGATCCAAAGAGAGTTTCAGATTTACAAAAAGCTCCAATTCCCTCAAATGTTCACGAAGTCAGAAGTCTTCTTGGTATGGCAAATTATAGCTGCCGCTACATACCTGATTACGCCACTATAACTGAGCCGTTACGAGAATTAACAAAGAAAAACGCACACTTCGTTTGGAAAGAAACACAACAGAAAGCATTCGAAAAACTGAAGGATGCGCTAACATCTGCCCAGGTAATGGCGTATTTTGATGTGAACAAGCAATCTTTCATTACTGTAGATGCCAGTCCCGTCGGAATTTCTGGAATTCTAAGCCAGAAAAGTCATGATTCTGAGGACTATCGTGTCGTAGCCTACGCAAGCCGTGCATTATCATCAGTAGAAAAGCGCTACTCGCAAACAGAGAAGGAAGCCCTCAGCATAGTATGGGCAGTAGAACACTTCCATCTCTTCATCTACGGAGCCCCATTTACGCTTATCACGGACCATAAACCGTTAGAAGTTATTTATGGAAACGCAAATTCAAAGCCATCCGCTCGCATCGAACGCTGGGTTCTTCGTTTGCAACCTAACGAGTTCAATGTTGTATACAAGCCCGGTTCTGAAAATCCAGCCGATTTTCTTTCACGACACCCAACCGCCAGCAGCAAATCTATTCACGAAAAGATGGCGGAAGAATACGTGAATTTATTAGCTTCAAGAGGCTACAGATGCAGATAAATCATTACGCGCAGTACGTGCAGCCATACGAAATGGACACTGGGACATAGACCATGTTAAGCCATACAAAGCAATCAAAGATGAACTAACAATCAGTTCACATAATGTTATTCTTCGCGGTTCACGTATTGTTATACCAGAGTCTCTTCAACAGCGTGCAGTTGATTTAGCACATGAATCACACCAAGGTCTGGTAAAGACCAAAGCTTTACTCAGAGAAAAAGTGTGGTTTCCCGGCATCGATAAACTGACAGATGAAACGATCAAGCGATGCATTCCGTGTCAAGCCACAGGGAGACCAGATCCTCCACAACCCCTCACCATGTCAGAACTGCCAAGTGGTCCATGGCAGAAATTACACATAGATTTCTATGGGTCACTCCCCTCAGGAGAATACTTACTTGTTGTCATTGATAGATATTCCCGATTTCCTGAAGTGGAAATTGTGCGCTCGACAAAAGCCTCCACTGTCATTCCTACATTGGACAAGATCTTTGCTGTGCATGGATTGCCGTCATCTGTAACTTCAGATAATGGACCTCCTTTCAATGGCGATGATTATGACCGATATTTGAAACATTTAGGTATTAAGAAAGACCCCTCCACACCTAAATGGCCACAAGGAAACTCTGAAGTGGAACGTTTTAATCAAACCATCGGCAAAGCACTCAAAACAGCCAAAATCGAGGGAAGAGTATGGCAGCAGGAGATCAACAGATTTTTGTTACAATACAGAACGACCCCTCATTCTACAACCAAAGTACCACCAGCTGAACTATTGTTCAATCGTGTTGTTAATGGAATGCTTTCTACATTGTTAAAGGAGACAGTGAAGAACAGACACAAAGAAGCACGGAACAATGAGCAGCATTGCAAAGAGGTACAACAAGCAATACGCGGATAACAAAAGACATGCAAAGGACAGCAACATCAAAGTTGGAGATCATGTACTGGTGAAACAGGATAGAGAGAACAAACTGACCTCACGTTTTAACGACAAACCGTACATCGTAATTTACCGTAACAAATCACGCGTAACTGCACAACGTAACAACCATAAGGTCACACGAAATGTATCTCACTTTAAACAGATACCGAAACCAACTAACCCACTGTCTGACGATGACACTGATATCGACTCGACAACTGACAATTCGGAACAACAACAACTGCAACGTCACGAGCAACAGCAACAGCGACGTAGCTGCTCTCGACAAACGAGACAACCGGAACGTTACGGACAACCGTTACCATCTAGTGTTGTATAGCCGTCTATTAAGTATATTCGTTTAGTTCTAAAAAAAAGGGAGTAGTGTAGTGTTTAGACTTGGGCCCAGGACCCTCTACGTAGAACATATTTAGCCATGTGTTTGTAATCGGATATTCGTTCACATATAAGCCTTGAGTAGACCACCTCGTAATCGACGTTCTTGGAACAAGCTTCCAACTATCTTAAATTACCCTCTATGGTTTTATCAGTATAGTATTTATTTCATATCATTTACACTGTTTTACATTCATGTATCATTTTATCGCCTGCCTTACGAAACAATAATTCAGCAGGCCTTTTTTATCTACAGGGTGTCTCGAAAAAATTTTTCGACGTTTGATTAAATACTACAAAATAGCGATGTGCTGGAAGAGCACTTTGTTCAGTAACTCATCTCATTAGATTTCAAATAATTAACTTTCCACACCAGGATCTTGCAGATCCGCTAAAAATTCACGGAGGTATAAGTCCTCGAAGCTCAAATTTGTGCGAAAACTGAAACCAGAGGTCTCTAAATGGCAGCATGGGTTTCAAATCTTTAAAAAGCTGGGTGTAAGATTCAATGACCTATGTCTTTGAATTGAAAGAAACTTGAGAGAAACTCAAAGAAACTTGAACTATTTTACAGTACATCAGTCGTTGGACTTTTCTGAAATCTTCAATATTTTCAGAATTACAGTATTTTCTTCTTTTTCAAGAATTCAAGAGAATTTTCGAAAAAAAACTTTAAACTATCGTAATTTCCAAACCTGTTGACGAAAGATCAAATAATCTTCAAGACAACCATAGTTTATGGATGCCTACAATATAGTATCAATCAAAACTCTTTCACTCTTCTGGTTTGTGATTTAGAAATTTGATGACGTCACATCATAAGATCAGCTGAAGTATTAAATAGGCTGCAATTTCGATAAATATTCAAGATTTCTGAAAAGTCCAACGGAAGAATCCTAGAAAAGTGACTAAGGTTTCTTTTAAGTCGTTCAGTTTAAAGAAATAGGTCGTTGAATTTTACACCCAGCTTTTTTCGTAGATTTAAAGAATTGGAACCTATGTTCTATAGGGCATTCTTGGTAAAAGTCCCTTGGTCCATCGTTTCCGTTGTTTTCCAATTGTTTCAGGGCAAACCAAATGGGATCATGTTTCTTATTGCGCATGATGGGATTTGAAAATTATTTCGATAACCTAATATTCAAGCGCTTGACTGTTTTGAGGAAAGGGGTTCAGTGTGTCGTCGACTATTTTAAAACTATTGTTTCTGGATATATGCAGTCTTAAGCAAATTGTGACGATGATTGTAAGGCTTAGACTACTTTAGAAGTTTTATTTTTTTGCTCTGACATCAACGAGAGGTATGACATTGGATAACCTTCTTTTACATCAATCTTTGAGCTTTTTCGCACTTCAGGTATTCTGGGAATCTCTGCTGATAGCTGTCGCAAATTTTTCATCTTTCAGAGCTCGCGAATCAGTGAACCTTAACCAGTTTGCAAGATTCTGGTCTCTAGAATTATTTGAAAATCTTAGGGACAGGGTTACCATTCTATGAGCCAGTTCATCTTATTATTATTTTTCAATATTTAATCAAGCGTCAAACAATTTTTTGGAGACACACTGTACATTTGGCACTTTTCGCTATCTTTAAACAAATTCGTAACGAATTTTAGGCAAAAAGTGCTCTCTTTTGCGCACAAAATAGGAGGGGTGCTGAAATCAGCAAAAATTTTAGCGTTACGAAGATTTCATTTCATTTCATTTTTAATTCTTTATACAGGGTAAAAGCTTCAGGACATAAAATTACTGCTTTACAACTTTCTCTGCTCACTAAACAAAGAGAATATTAAAAAAACCTATTTACAATTTTATGTCGCAGCTAACGTATAAAAATAATAAAAGAAAATATTGAATCAACTTTGCGTGACAGCTAAAGCTATTCGTAGTTTTGGCTTTGGATCCTAATTTGTTCCAAAGTTTTTTCGGCATAAGACCTCGTTTACACGGTGCCGGACAAGTTTTAATCCGTACAAGGTTTCGAAGGAAAAGGTTACGCGACAAATATTTGTTCGTTTTGCCTTTCCGTTTACGTGGTGCCTGGTTTGAACGTATTTTTCTGCTCATGACAGGCACACTAACGAGCAAATCATATGTTGCTTGTTGTCTTTCGACATTCTGAAGTTTTCTCTCCATTCTTCTGGTACAACAACGTCCATTACGAAAATCCTCCACCATGCAGTAGGGTAGGGTGGGGGGTAATCTGGGTCTAAGGGGTAAAGTGGGCCAACTGAGGTTTTTGCCAGAAATATCCTTCCTCGTCAAATCAAAGAAAGGCTGGCTATTTTGATCGTAATGTCTACATAATAAGCTGCCTTTTGACACAAAACATTTGTCTCAGATTTATCTAAATTAATTTAAAGAATTATTTTACTGAACTGCCTATGGTGGAAGAATTTCAAGGCCTGGAGAAACTTTCGCCACTCTTATTTTGGATTTCTGGACCATTAAATGAACATGAAGTGGGAGTTTGGTCTTTTACAAATGAAATGATGTTTATTTGAAATTCATTGAGGCGATAGTTAGTCTTATAATATTTTTTTACCAGGTGGGGTAAAGTGGGTCTACTGAGAATTCAGCCATAACTTGAATTCAACGAAACTTTCAATTGCCTAAAATGTCCACATTCAAATATTCATGCTGTCAAGTTGTTTAGTGTCTCAAATGTGAAAAAGGCTTTCCTTTCACCATCACTCTTTATATCACTCTTATATCACTCTAGCGATATGACTCCTTCCTTTGACTGCACGTATGCTAACTCCTTCAAAGATTATGCTAAGATAACGCTATGGAGAGGGAGTCTCTTTCTTTTTGTTAGTAGTCTTTGGTCGTAACAAACATAGGAAATCTTTTTGACTGTACCGAGCGACCCAAAACTTTATGAGCTAGATTGAATATACATTCCTAAAAAAGTGTAATAAGCACAAGCAAAGTATCAGCAAACAGCTGAAAGGCTCAGCTATCTTTTAAGATGTTGCTTGGCCGGTTCAAGGTATGCCTACCGTCCGAAAAACAGTTTAAAAATAAATAAATTCATTTATTTTCTGGAAACTTCCATCGTTTTCCAGTCCATGTTTTGGAAGGCGAGCAAAGAGCTGCATTCTAAATTTGCTCTTGAGCACGATGTTTGAATGAGGAGCAGAGGTTAATCATTTTGCAACAAAAAATTGCCATAGAAGACTTCAAATTCATTGTTTTGTTGAGTTTTCTCAAAATGTTGACAGAATAACGATGGTCAGTATTTTACTCAAAGTTAGGAAGATGGGATTTGAAAATTTCTTTGAATCTGGTCTTTCGGACGGTACTCATTGCTTAAAATTACCATGCAGTATCTCAAAAGATAACTGAGCCTTTCAACTAAACTGTGGCATAAAGCATTTCGCAACAGCTTTAGATTTCAGGGAGCTAGTTATGATCAAGCTCGTGACATTGTCTTTGGGGGTCACTCGGTACGTTGAATACTTGTTTCTTTATTTTAGGTGTATATTCAAACAACGAGAACCACGAGACTTTAAGAACTGAATTCTCTATCTCCAAAAGACATCTGGCAGATATTTACAAGGACTGCGACTGCCATTTACCAGAAAAACGTTGCTCTCCCTAGATCCCTTCCTATATATCGAAATGGTCGATGACTGAATTCAATAACAAGACCAGACATCTAACAATAGCGTCATTGATTGTGATTGACACGCCCTTTTAAAGGGATCAACACTCAATGGCAAACGGCATTGGGCCAAACTGCGAATCAAAGCAAGGTATCGTTGTGCACCAGCAAATGGGACCGTTAGGGGAGGTCATGGGCCTGTATCGAGAGGAGTGAGATAAATCTCAATATCTGCCTTGATAATAGCTCTCTGAGGACCTATTCAAAATTTTGCAACGTCGGGCATAATGTAGACTTGCCCCAAGTCTATTTCGTCATCTGTAATAAGTCTGCTTGAAACAGTGAACGCTTTCCCCTTTCCTAATTTTCCCTTTCCCAATATTTATTGTTTTAATTGACGAAACAGACTTGGGGCAAGTCTAGGCATAATGGCAGATACCACTCTAGTTATTCTTGTAATGCTTCATTTGCTATCGCCTTGTCAATGCATATTCCCTATTGTAATTTTATCACAACACAAAAAAATCTGCTTTTACGAATATGCATCTAATTCGTAATATGAGCATTAAGAACAGATGCAGAGTTTCAAGATTGCTCAAGTGAGGGACCAAAGCAAATAAAACATAACCTATTGTATTTTATGTTCTCTATGAACGATCACAAATAAGTTAATAAATTTAACGTGGTCTTCGTTAGTTCTCTTTCAAAATGAGGACGTTATGTGCCCATTTTTTGCATTAAGTGCTAAAGGGCCTGATTAAATGGGAGTTTTCACCACAGGGCTAGTATTTCAGCTCTCCTAGCAAGTATGGCCAATTAACCAGACTTTTCCTAATAGTGTCTTTCATGTGTATAAGCAGACAGCAATACACGTGACAAACGTCCCCTTTGGCACTATTTGCCTTGATTTACCACTTAAGAGAATCCCCTTTTCTCGCAATGGACAATCAACTTGAAAAAAGGTGGCAATTTAAAGGTGGCATCATATATTCCTCAGATTTAGGATTACACTATAGTCATAGGGTCACTGACCACGAGGAAGGGCCAAGAAACAAATCAATAACTATAGGACATCATAAACACACTCCATTTTCTTTAAAAGATGGGAAGTTTCTTTCACAAATATATACTAATCTGGAGAAAGGCTGGACATTTTATTTTTCTGGACCCTGATACTATTGCTATAAAATTTGCCATTAATTGCGACAACTGTAGCTAAATCAACGACAAGCCACATGAAAACGATCACACAAAAAGCACAAACCTCTTCCTCTTCTTCTTCATAATATTCTTCTTCAATCTCCACTTCATCGCCTTCTTTTACTTCTTCGTCGTCTTCAACAACTCGTTCAACCAGCACCTTTTCTAATACCTGCAATGAAAGTGGCACTTTCAACCATTTCTATGAAAACTGGATGCAGCTTAAGATCAGGTGAACATTTCTTAAAAAAGGGTTTTAAGATCGACCGTATCACATAAATAGCATAACTTTTTTAAGGCAGAACCTCCAAGGCCGACAATTTTTCTTTCTTCCGTCTGATTGTCTGTTTAGAAAAGATATTTGCGGAAATTGCGTTGGAAAGTTGTTTTGCTTGATTTGCTCCAAATATCAAGACCGGTGTCATTTCAGATATCCTTCTTGAAGGCTCACAAAATGTTTCCTCACGTTGGTTTAAGCTAAAGAAATGCTGCTGCTTGATAAGTTTGAAAATATCTTTCTATATTAAGATAACAGCAACAACTAAAAGTGATAATTGAAATATCATCATTACTATCGTTCATTAGGAACCCATTGTTTCACCTGGCAAGATCTTAAACCTTATCCTGATTTCAATACGGATCCTTACATATGTAAAGCTCATTCTTCCTCCTGTAGTTAACAAGTAACAAATCGGCGGATTTGCAGAAATAACCCTAAAACAGCAAAAACGTTTCTCACTGTAAACAAGTTTATAAAAGCGCTAAAAGGTGCCAGGAGGCTGCCCAAGTTGCCCAAAGGTTGCAAAACAACCTGTTGACAAGGCTCATGTTGAACCACTCCTCGATATCGGTCTAGTTCCCAGAAATCGTTGGAAAATGGAACATTTAAATCATACGCAAGCCATTCTTAATTTACTTGAAGAAAGTGAAGCCTTTCTTTAGTTTGGATTTAGGATGACTTCATAACAATTTCCACAGCCCTTTTAAAAAGTACTAAACTATGGTAAAAAAGGAAAATCTCCATCGTGAACAGTGGCGTAACGCACGGTTGTTGGGGTGAGCTCCTAAGCAGAGATGGGCAAGGCGGTCTAAGAAATATCTTATTAAAAGATACTGTTATAGGGAAAATTAAGTATCTTATTACAAGATACCGTAGTTCACAAAAAAGAATATCTGATCACACGATACTAGATACTTTAGAAAAAGGTATCTACGATAATGTTTCAAGACACTAGTTACAAGATCCTTTGCCAAGATACTTGACCAATATCTTTCTAGCATTATGCATTATAGGTGGCACATTTCTCAATTCCTTGTATTGCACTAATGCCTAACTGAGCGTATCTGGTCAATCCTACTCCTAAATGATGTGAAACGTTCCTCATGTCTCATTGTTACGGAGACACGACTCCTATGGAGCGTATTTTCTGAATTCATAAGAAATATTCCATTTTGGTTCACTAGCCCCTGAATTTTCCTTATAAGTTCGCCGCATTTTATAAGATGCAGCGTAGGAGCACAGTGGAGGCAGGATCGACAGAATATGACGTTTTTAAACAGTTTAGAGAGACAAGCTAATAAATGATTTGAGGAAATAGAACGCAATGAAGGCTTCAAGAAATGACCCAAAGGTGGTTTCAAAGTTTTCAATAAAAGTCCTGTTTTGCCTTAAAGGTCAAGAGTCTCTTAAATAACCTGCCTTTCAGCCTTCTCTGTTTTGAATTATAGTCATGCCTCCATGGCTGAAAAATCTTCCAGCCTTATTCATGAAACTTGATTGACACAAATATCTTGGAACTTCAAAGTGCTTTTTGAAAATACCTTATTAGAAGATATCATTATTTAGCAAAATAATTATCTTACTACAAGATACAGTTACTGGGTATGGAAAGTATCTTATTGCAAGATACTGTGACTGTTTTCAGTATCTAATTACTATCTTTAAGATGAAATGACACGATGCTGCATATCTATGCTCCTAAGGCCCCCGAGTTGTAGAGGCCTCTTAAGATCTTCAATAAAGTACTAATCTTATTTTGGAGGAACAGCGTCCTGACTTGCACAAATACTGTAGTGCTATCTCTAAGGAGACCCCGAGACTCCTAGAGAACTCAACGATATTGTGAACAGAATCCAACGCAAATGCTGTAGACTTCAAACTTATATAAAAAAATGCTGCCAAACATGAACTCGTTTAGCAAATTACATGACAAAATTTCCGTTCTGTATAATGCTTAAGGTCACTTTTTAAAATTTCCCAGGGATGCCAACCGTCCATCATAATCCTTTCCTCCACGCAACGGCGAATATTCTACGACAGGTGCGTTTTCCAACAATCTTTAGAGCGCTGGTCGACAAATGATCCTGAGAAGACAGCCTTGACCCTAAGTTTGGCTCACTTCGCTTGCATTCAGTTTCAGTCATCCTTTTCATTATGTCTCTCGTACCAATGTGCCTTCATAGATTAACCTTCATGAACCCCTTCTGCCGAAGAAAACACCGCCCAATCCCGGAAATCCGGCAAACCGCCGTCGGTGTATCTGCAGACTCAGATGCCCCAGCATAGCTAAATCATTAAGGACCCCGAACTTCCCGTTATGCCACTGATTGTGATGTCAGCCTCGTGGGACCTACCTCAATGGTACCAGTGTCGTCGAGTGATGGTGTCTCACGTTTGATTCGCTTTTTGTCTTTCAAAGCAGGAGTTGCAACAACTAAAATGAATAAATTTCTCAGAAATACTTCATCATTTGAGACGTTGAAGTCGGATTAAGTTTTATTCCCGGGGGGGGGGGTACTTCACTTTGGGTAAGACGGGGATGTGCGCCAGTTTTGGGTAGTTTTTGGCCTGAAAATTCTGGGATTGGGGTATCCTTTTACAGGAAAATTTCTGTGATTGGGGTATACTTTCACTCGGAATTTTCTGGGATTGGGGGTTACTCAAAATTCTGTAATGGGTGTTGAATGAAAGTACAACTGGATAAATTTTCGAGCAACACGTGGTCAGTTTCAGGTGAACTGATTTCAAGTATTTTTGTGTTGAAAAACGTCCTCAGATCAGAACCTCGTTCCAATGGCCACTTGGAACCAAAATAATCGTTCCCAGCCCTCTATCCCTTATCCTTTTGATGTCGAATTGCTTCTGTTACTTCTTCGATTGGGTATCAATATCTGACATATATTCTGGGATTGGGTATCAATATCGGACCAAATTTCTGGGATTGGGTCGTAACAGAAATCCTTGCGGCGCACACCCCCGTATGAATTTATAGTGAAGTACCCCCTTCGGGGTTTTATTTTACATAAGGTGAGTCATCATGGGTCATTTTATGGAAACCATGATACATCAGAGCAGAGAATAAAATGATATTATGACATCTGAAATGACATCAAAGAATGACATCTGAAAGACAAGAAAGGATTCGAAAACTTATGCTGATAAGAGGGATTTTATTTCACGCAATCTTTATGCTGAGAATCGGTACAATGAAAAACGACTTGAAGCGAGTCTTTTTGGCAAAAAATAACTTCAAAGTTCATATCCTGTAAGCATGGAAAGCCCCAAAACACATATCTTTGCAGCAATGTACCAAAAACAGCGAGGATTAACAAGACCTTCTCAAATCTCAGTCAGCTGAACACCATCTCAAGAGTATACAAGAATAACAAAATTCGCATCTAATTGGACTCCGTATCGGTCAAGCGGCACCCAAACTCTCCATGTTTAAACTGTGCATTAGATGGATTTCAATTCTTTAAAATTCAAATTTAATGGCCCAAATATTTTCAAACAATAGAAACACTTTCCAAATCCGATATGACGTTCTGATCAAATTTAAGAGACCTAAAGAACCTACACCTACACCTTAACATAGTTTCGCGTTGCAGTCCAACTCCTGTGACATCACAAGTAAAAAATGCCTCAATGATTTGAACGTTCTGGTTTCAAATATGCTATGAATGCGACCATCAGCTCCATCTGGATAAAAATAGGCCTTCAAGTCTAAGTTAGAGTTACTGAACATGCCAAATTATTTCGAAAGTTGAAACTACAAAGTTATGAATGATACTTTAAACATACAAAGCATCCATACCCACTTTTCTTTTTTTCTTAGCTTTTACTTGCAACTCTTTTGGCAGCAAGGAATTATCTGTTTTAAAAGATACCAAAATTTTTTCTCACATATGAAACTTGACAAAAAAGGAGCAACCTCAATCTAGATTTGGATGCTAACTTTGCATCTACTTTTGAAAATTTTTAAAAAACAATGAAAAAGAGAACAAATGAACGACAGCTCATCATATTCAAAGAAAACCTGTCATATTTTGCCATTACTAAGTCTTGAACACATGGTGAATTAGCCAAAATTTCTTTCCAGTGAATTCCTAGATATGCTCTTTTCTCGTAAGTGACTGCACAATTTACTTCCACCTCTAAGTGGGACAAATTATGGAAAAAAAGGTGTCCTCAGGATCTTTTTAGGGTAACTCCGCATTCCGCTTCAACGAGCAGCAAGTTGCCGTTCTGCAAAACAACTCTTCCCAGAAAACAGTTAATTTTTTCAATGCTATTCAGCCTACCGAAGGGCGGTAGAAAGGAACTTGTTCTGCATGGTTTTGGCAATCGGAATCTATGTAAATCGCAATGTTTCCGTTAAGGCTAACTTCGCAAAGTAACGTTTCGTTGATTTCAAGAAAGTGGATTTACCTCCACAACTACTCCAAAAGTTTTGGCTCTCTTTCGCTATATTGTTAGCTGGGTTGTTGATCCACAACTTTACTAAGTCTGATTGAAAAAGCTAGGCTAGATTTATCGCAGCTGAACTTCATATTTCTGGTTTTTTTGACAGTGAGGAGTAGAAATCTTGGTCACCAGATTTGCACAAACAGAGGAGTTAAAAGGTTTCGTGAAAAAGTTTTTTGTCAGATCTGTGGTCATTGCGGCCTCAAAGAGAAACATAGATGGTATACAAAAATGATTGTGGCCCGTTTGTGTAGCTACTGTGGAGGAGCAGCAAATTCAATTATCTCTATTTTACACATTTGCATAGGTCAGGCTTCAACTTTAAGTTTGAGACCCTGTTTGAGTTAATCTGACAAGTGGCTGCTGATTTACTGCAGAGAAGAGGAAAAACAAGTGGTTGCTTCAAAACCAGCACTTTTATGGTTCTCTAGCAATGCAAAATAAAGTAATTTTTAAAGAAAGGACTCTGGCATCATATTAAAATTTTCACCACATTTTTGATAAGATAGAAAGTGCTCTCTTATGAATAAAATAATGAGCAAAAGTTTTAATATGACGCCAGAACCATTTCTTTGGAAACTTACTTGATTTTGACATTGTTGGAGAACAATAGAAGTGCTGTTTTTGAAGCAACCATTTGTTTTGCCTTTTCTCTGCCGTAAATCAGCAACCACGTGTCAGATTGACTATTACAAGGTCTCAAACTCTAAGTTGAATCCTGATCTATGTAACTGTGCAAAAACGGAGATAATTGAATCTAAGACTCTTCCACAGCAGCAGCACAAACGGGGCACAATTTTTGGGGCACACTGTACATTTTGGGAATGCTCATGAACGTCCAAAAGGCCGTGCATAGCCAGGTTGTGAAATTGCTGGTAACAGAAATGAAAGTTTCACAAAAGACGTATATTGAAACTTGGATACAGAATTTCCAACAAATCACGTTCATTCGTCTGCCAATGGAAACATTCCAGAAAGTCATTTTAAGGATGAACTTTTGAAAGGTGACTAGAAACATGGTCATCTGCTGACCAAGGTTTCTTCCCTTCGCTGTCGAAGATTAAACAGAAATATAAAATTCAACTGCGAGAGGTCTGGCCTAGCACCTTTCAATTCCAAAGACTATGCAGAACAGCACCTTTAGCCGATTTTCGGTCGACATAATAGTACTGGAGAAATCAACTGTTTGCTGAGGAGAGTGGTTCCGAAAATAGGGCACTCGCTGCTCACTGGAGCGGAAATCAGAGTTACCTCAATGCCGCTCCTAAAATCTCAACTTGGAAATGTGTTTGTTTAAATTCATATAATAAGTATCGTAGATTGTTGGTGTATCTTATCCTGTTGTTGTTGTGAATTTATGTTACATCGATGGAATAAACTAGTCTGCTATGTACAATTAACTGTACAAGAAAACTTATCAAAATCAATGAATATATGTAATTAATCAAAATAAACAAATAAATCATAAATTCTTGTTGCTTATACAATATTTACAATAAATCAACAGGCATTGCAGTTGCACGTGGGACCATCCCATTGAGTTATAAAGCTTTTAAGAGTGTTAAGGTTATCCGCCGATTTTAGCTCTTCTGGTAAGCAGTTCCAAATCTTTGGTCCTAAGAACCTCAGACTGTTGGTGCCGAAAGTAAACTGATTTGGCCTATAGTGAGTCAGATTATTAGGATCTCGCGATGAATAGTTAGAGGTTCTAATCTGAAAAATATCTTTCATGAAGGATGGATTCAGATCATTCAAAGTTTTAAAAATGTCCAAAGAAAGGGATCTAAGTCAAGAAACATGCATCGTACATCGTTGCGATTTCAGTAGCAGATCATTATGGGAACTGAAATGAGCATTATGAAGAAATCTAAGTGTACGTTCTTGTATCTTCTCGATCTTATTCCTACATTTTGTTCAACAGAAATGCCACACTAAAGGACAGTAATTGAAATTTGAATAAGCAAAGCTCCGAACAAGGACTTTTCTCTCTTCGAAACCACTATAAGATCGCAGCCTCTTTGGAGCATTTAGTTGAGTTGCACCTTTTCTACGAAGCTCTGTAATGTGTGGATCAAAGTTTAGTTTATAGTCTAGCTGAATTCCGAGAAGCTTGACTGAATCTTCCGACTCAATAGTCTTACCTCGGATGCTCGGATGCTTATTTTCTCGCCACTGGAATTCATCTAGTCTTTTTTTAATTAGCAGTGCATGAAACTTTGATGGATTTGCAATCATATGGCTTTCTTTCAACCAAGCTTGTGCAACACCTGCTTCTTCCTCCAGGACTCGCACCAGATTTGGTAGAGTCCTAGAGAAACAAGTAAGCATGTTATCATCAGCATAATTATATAGTGCTGTCTGTTTAATAAACAAAAAAACATAATATCTACATAAATAATATATACATTGAAAAGAATAGGGCCTTACACCAAACCTTGGAGGACTCCAGATAAGACTGCGTAAAATGACGTCATCTACCAATCTGAGACAAGACAGTGTTTGCATACCGCGTGTCCCAAACAAAATTTCCCCGTTTGAACAGTTCTAACAAAACAGCCATTGCCCCATTTTGAACGATGTAAACAGCAATTATTTGCTTAAAGGCCAATTTGGATTGATATATTTTTTCCGATTTTTTGCTCATCAAATGACATCCTAAATATAAACCTTTGAATAGGAGAAAAATCTAGAGACAGGGATATGTTCCATTCCTTCCATGTTTTACGCCATAGGTGCGGAAACATACAACAGCATGTCAACTTCACAAAATGGTATTCAAACTCGGCAATGTGCTAAAGTGCGGACCGCAGGACTTTGTCTTGTGCAGCATAGTTATCTTGGAACATCAAGAAAATTCGTGATTTTTACGGACCAAACAGAGAAATATGATGTTGCTTGGGTCCTTTTATGGGCTCTGTACTGTTGGAATTCAGAGTAGAGGTCCGTGGATTTTGGGGTGGAAGTTTAATGATTTTACTGATTTTAGCTTATTTTATTTTAATGATTTTACTGATTTTAGCTAAAACCAATTTTAGCTTATTTTTTAGCATTTCAGGTGTTCCGTTTTCAGGAAAATGATTACAGAAAATCAATACACGCAGGTACAGTAATGAAACAAATACTCAGATCTAAGGAGGGCATTGCATACTAGATTTCTTTGATAATTCTAATCAAATAACACGCACTTTTACTAAGATAACAGCTCAAATAGGGAAACATTTTTGGGACACCCGGTAGATAAGTTTTTTGAAATGATAAATCAAAAGTTTAAGGCCCCAGAAAGGAAATATCAAGTGCTGCCTAATTTTGGGATCTGTTGCAGGGGGCCGGAGGGGGGTCAAAGTTTCGAGTTTTCACGCATGCGTGTGCAGTTCTGCTCTTCCATTCTATCATATATTAATATCTATCCTCGAAATAACAATTCCAAATATGTCTGTCTATTACTACTGTTAGCATATCATTAGTATAATGTAAATTGGTGTCACTCTTATGGGCACCCATAAAACAAACCTGGAAGGAATCTTTTCAGGGTGACAAACACAACGCCTATCCAATTTAAGTAGCTTTTTCCGAACCTTGCTAGCAACAGTTGGAAGCGCACCGTAAATTGGAAGACTGTCATATACTGCTGTGATGATGCGTTCAATGCCATCCTTAGCATTCTAGTTTATGTACCATCGATACTTTTTCAACCTGTTTGGCTAGCATCTGTGCTTCGCAACCATAGAACAATGCTGACTCAACAATAGGAAGAAAGAAATAGCCATCTGTCATTCATTCAAAGTGATTCGTGGCTGAATGAGTAATTCGTCATCATGACGTGATTCATTTCATCATTGCGCAGTAATTTGTCATTGCAGCTGTTATTCATCGATTCTATCCTTAATAGCCATGGCAAAGCAGTTCGTTGTAATTGTCACTCTTCGTCACAAAGCAATTCGTCGCAATCACCATTCGTCGTCGCAAAGAAATTCGTCGCACCTAGGCCTTTCGGCAAGGCATGATGGCAGGTTAATTGCAGGATATTGCCAAGTGTCCCACAGGATGAACAAGTAACGGTCACCCTGCTGAATGATTTTTGCATTTCTGAGGAAAAGATGCTGAAAATTATCAGATCACTCAACCCTAATAACGCGCATGGCTGGGATGAGATTTCTGTGAGGATGATAAAACTCTGTGATATGACCCTGGTTACACCACTGAAGATAATATTCATAAACTGCTTGAGAAGAGGCATATTTCCCGGTATATGGAAACATGCAAATGTAGTTCCTGCCCATAAGAAGAATGAGAAAAATGTCAAGGGGAACTATCGTCCTATTTCTCTTTTACCAATCTTTGGGAAAATCCTGGAAAAACTCATTTTTGACTCTCTGTACTCTCATCTTGTCTCCTCGAAACTGCTAAACCCGAATCAATCTGGTTTTCGTCCAGGTGACTCAACAATCAACCAATTGATCTCTATAGCGCGTACAATATTTACAGCCTTCGATTGTAATCCACCCCTTGATGTTCGATCTGTGTATCTCGATATTTCAAAGGCATTTGATAGAGTATGGCATGATGGCCTCATTTATAAACTAAAACGATGTGGCGTCTCTGGACAACTTCTATCTCTTATTCAAAATTTTCTCAAAAATCGAAAGCAGCGAACAGTTCTAAACAGGCAGGCTTCTAACCGGGGGATATCTTAGCTGGTGTACCCCAAGGATCTA
Organism: Aurelia sp. 3 sensu Dawson et al. (2005); assembly: GCA_964020215.1. Classification (NCBI taxonomy): domain Eukaryota; kingdom Metazoa; phylum Cnidaria; class Scyphozoa; order Semaeostomeae; family Ulmaridae; genus Aurelia; species Aurelia sp. 3 sensu Dawson et al. (2005). Next base: position 12,532,998 of record OZ026580.1, on the reverse strand, counting down.
TACTGGGACCCCTATTCTTTCTGGTTTACATAAATGACCGACTGAGAACTTAAAGTGCAATGCCAAGCTTTTTGCAGATGATACGTCCCTATTCACTATAGTTCAAGACTCAAACACAGCTGCCAGTGACAAGAACCACGATCTTGAGTTGGTGAGGAAATGGGCTCATGATTGGAAGATGTCCTTCAATCCTGACCCAACGAAGCAAGCAGTTGAATTAATCTTTTCAAAGAAAAAATCGGTGATTGATCATCCAGTAATACTATTTAATAATATGCCCGTCATGAAAGTTGATGAACATAAACATCTTGGAATCACCTTGGACAGGACTTTATCTTTCTCCACTCATATAAAGGCTGCTATCTCAAAAAACAAGGACAGGTATTGGTATGTTGAGATTCCTCTCCAGATATCTGCCTAGGCATACCTTAAATGAATTATACAAGCTCTATGTTCGACCCCACTTAGATTACGGGGATGTTATTTACCACAATCCACCAAAAGTATGTGACTTCACAGGCAGTACCACCTTATCAAGTTTGATGGAGAAGCTAGAGTCTGTTCAATACTCTGCTGCCTTAGCTATAACGGGAGCTTGGAGGGGGACGTCTCGAGAAAAGCTTTACCTTGACCTTGGGTGGGAGTTTCTAAGCCTCCGAAGATGGAGTAGACGTTTTACGTTGTTTTATAAAGTCATAAACAATGTAACTCCTGACTACACAAGGAGCCACCACTTCACCAGGTCCAATATTCATTTTGTGAACGTGACACGATCGGGCAAATACGAGCAAGGACAGAAAAATATCAATCTAGTTTTTATCCTCACTGTTTGTCCGAGTGGAATAAACTTGATCCTGAAATTAGATTGTCACCTTGTGTTGCTGTTTTCAAGACAAAGATACCATCTAAAATCCGCCACCCCCCCCCCCCTACAAAATCTGTGTTTGGGATTCATGACTCAAAGGGCCTGTCTCATCTTACTCAACTCAGGGCTGGTCTCAGCAAGTTAAATTTTCACAAATTTCAACACAACTTTAGAGATACGAGAAACCCAATGTGCCCAAGTAACGATGGAATCGAGGATACGGAGCACTTCTTGTTGCTTTGCCCCTCTTTTGGTGCTCAAGGGACTCATCTCCTCGCTGGAATATACTCTCTAGTACGACCATATGGATATGTAAATCTTGCAAATCATGTTCTGTTGCAAATCTTACTGTACGGCGATAAAAATTTTCCAAAAAATCTCAATAGAAGCATCCTTGAGTTAACAATACGTTTTATACATAGTGTTGGGTTAGTGCACCCCCTGCCTATGTAAATAGTTATAAGAGTCCGTCCTTCGTATATCCTTATATACTCCGTGTTTTGTTATTCGCTTGTTCGGTTACAGTTCTTACATATCGCAGTCGCCAAATAAAAAGTCTCTTTCGTAGCGATCTTTAGGCAACATTACTGTAACCGAATTAAGATGGAAGCTTCGAAAAGCAGTATTTTGAGCTTCACAGGGAACGGTGACGTCCAAGCTTTTCTAGCCAAGATTGAAATACACGCCGCACTGAAAGGTTACACTGGAGAAAAGCTGGCTCAGGCTCTGGTTAGTAAACCTGAAGGGCCAGCATTCGATGTTTACCTACGACTTTCAGCAGAGGATAGAAAAGACCCAGAGAAATTGAAAGCAGAACTCAAAAAGGAGTTCGAAAAGGGAAAACGAAACCGTGAAGAAGCCTTAAGTGAATTAGCAAACAGGCCAAGAAAATCAGGAGAATCAACGCAAAATTATGCTTACAAATTGTTGGAATTGGTTAAACTGGCCTGCCCCTCATTTGACAACAAAACTTTGGAAGCCATTGCTAAAGATTATTTTGTTAAAGGGTTACACCCAGATATGCAAGTTGCTTTGAAATCCCTTGAAAAATTTGGTGAAGCGGAAATCAAAACCATTGCAGATGAAACAACACGCCTTGAGTTGGCAGGAATTCGTTCATTGTTGTCTGACCCTTCAAACAACAAAGGAGTCTTTGGTGCTGCTAATCCCAGTGATGAAAGATCAATTGTGGATTCAATCGCAGAAAAAGTAATTGAGAATTTGCAATTACAGACAACCTCAATAAACCCAGACGACGGGGGAAAAAGAAACCGCGGCCGTGGTTTTCGAGGCCGTAATTACAGAGCCCCAGGTCGTGGCCGCTCAGTTTCTTCGAACAGGAATACTGAACCCCGCCAGATGCGATGCAGAACATGCCAAAGCACAGATCATTTGTTCAGAAACTGCCCAACGAGATTTTGCCAGGCCTGTGGTGCCCGAGGCCATGATGCTTGGGATAAGAACTGTCCGAATTTCCAATGACTAGATGGCCCTGACATTTTGAATTTAGGGGACAACACAACTGGTGCGTCAACCGTCGTTTTAAAAGCAAGACTGGAAGGAGTTTTTAGTAACGTTTTGCTCGATTCAGGAGCAGCTGTATCAATTATTGACTCGAAAACTCTTGCAAATTTGAAACTCGCAGTAAAGATTAATGCATCAAGTGAAACACTTACAGATGCCTTAGGTAATAACATGAAAATAACAGGTTCTGTAGCTCTGAATGTAAATATTATTGGCCTAAAGAAACCAGTTCTACAGAGGTTCCAAATCATCGATTCTCACTCGCCAGTCAGCATATTATTAGGCAGAGACTTTTTGCAGAAATTTGGTCAAGTGACATTCGATTTCGACAACAATCGTGTACAACTTGGCCCAGCCTGGATAAGGGGGGCCGAAATAAAAACACCCATACGTGTTCGGGTAGCTGAAAAGACGGTTATTCCTGGTCGTTCCGAAACATTGATTCAGGTGAAATGTGATACCAAAACCGCATTTTTAGAAGGAGACTACTCCTGCAACCCTAGCAGGGATGACAGGCATTTATGCATCAAAAACACGTGTGATTCCAAATTCTGCTGGTGTTTTCACAATCAGTCTGTTGAATGTTTCTGCTGAAGACAAGATTTTGACTGCGCGCAAACCAGTGGGAACATTACATGCTAGCACAACGGGAAGCATCACATCAGACTCATCACAGGATACTCTCTCGTTTGATTGTGGCACCCACCTTTCAGAGGAAGAAAAAACCAAATTGATGTCTTTGATGTCCAGTTACCAAGACATATTTGCACAGAATCCGAAAAGGCCTGAGGGGAACAAAATCATTGAACACAAAATCGTTACGGATGATTCAATGCCCATTTATCAAAAGCCACGCCGTGTACCAGCCGCATGGGAGCCTGAAATCAACTCCCAAATCTTTGACATGCTGGACAATGATATTATACGACCTTCTGAATCACCTTGGAATAGTCCTATCATTTTGGTTAAGAAAAAGGACAACACAACACGCTTTGTTTGCAATTTCCGAAAGTTAAATGATGTGACAAAAAAAGACACATACCTTTTGCCTCACATTCGAGATGTTATCGATAAAATGGCTGGTGCTGTCTACTGGACAACCCTTGATGCAGCCTCAGCCTATTGGTCTATGCCGTTGAAAGAAGAAGACAAGGAGAAAACTGCCTTCTCTGTTCCACGAGGGAAGTTCGAGTTCAACGTAACACCATATGGTTTGTGTAATGCAGGTGCGTCATACCAACGATTAATGGACATTTGTCTCTCAGGGTTACCCGCAGAACGAACGTTGGCTTACATGGATGATATTGCTATTTTCAGCAGAACATTTGATGAGCATTTAAAGGACATCGAAGCAGTATTCAGCAGATTGCGTAACACAGGGATCACATTGAAGCAATCAAAGTGTGCATTCGCGAAAGAAAGTGTGGAATTTTTAGGATACGAATTGTCCATGGCTGGTATCAAACCACAGAAACGTCTAACTGATACGATACATGATTTTGAACGCCCAGCAACGAAGAAAGATTTAAAGCGTTTCTTGGGACTTGCAGGATTCTATCGAAATTTCATAAAGGATTTTGCTGAAATCTCTAAGCCACTCAATAAACTCACCAGCGAACAAGTCGTGTATCAATGGAACCCAAGTTGTGAAAGAGCATTTATTTCCTTGAAAAACGAATTATGTTCAGAGCCCACGCTAGCCTTTCCTCGATGTGGTGAACGATTTATTGTGGAAGTTGATGCCAGTGACGTAGCAGTCGGAGGTGTGCTTTCTCAAGAATGATAATAGTATCCATCCAGTAGCCTACTTTTCCACTACACTTTCAAAATGTCAACAGAAATGGTCTACTCACAGTAAAGAAGCCTTTGCCCTTCTGATGGCTGTACGAAATTGGCACGTCTATCTCGCTGGGACTGATTTTGTTTTGAATTCAGACCACAATCCGTTAGTTCATCTACGCAACCAAAGAGATCCTCGTGGAAAATTTGCAAGATGGTTATCAGAACTCGAAGAATACAGTTACACAGTCCAATACCTACCTGGGAAATTGAACGTAAAAGCAGACGCGCTGTTAAGATCAACTGGAGCTACAACTAGTACAGATCACTTTGATGAGATTTTTGAAGACCAGGTGTATGCATTCAACCATACCGCCAAAGACTTCAAAAAACAATTAGAAGCAGAACAAAATTCTGACCCGGTGCTAGGACCTGCTAAGCGTTTAATTACTGAAGGTAATACAATTCACGTGGGACGCTTGAAACGAGTTTCCAGTCAATTGAGAATAGAAGATAATATCCTTACTAAGTCAGGAAGACCGATTTTGCCTGCTTCAATGAGACGCTTTGTCACACTTCGGCACTGATAAAACATACGCGCTCCTCAAGGACAGATTTTATTGGCCCAATATGTACAAATTTGTTTATCGATTCATCACCACATGCTCGGTATGCCAACGCACTAAGCGTGATACACAAGCTCCCAAATCTCCACTATTGCCGTTGCACATTCCAGAGACACCAATGGAATTTGTGTCCATCGATATTGCCGTGTTACCACCAGATGACAACGGTTTCAAATACATGCTCCTGATCGGTGATGTATTCTCAAAATACATAGAAGCAGTGCCCATGAAAGATCAACATGCCCCAACAGTATGTCGAGCTTTCAGAGAATCATGGATTTTTAAACACGGATCCCCTTATTTCCTTTTGTCTGACCAGGGATCAAACGTTGATGGAAATTTAATTCACGAAGTTTGCGGAATATTTAATATCGAAAAGAGGAGATCTTCTGCGTACCACAGTCAAGGCAATGGTTTTGCTGAACGTAACATTGGAAACATAAGGGAAGTGCTACGTGCCTTGCTCCTAGACCGCGACTTACCCCAAAAAGAGTGGCGTCTCCTTCTGCCGGAAGTCATTTTCGCGTTAAACACAAGTGAGAGCTCTGTCACAAAATGCACACCTTATGCCATAGTATTCGGAAGGAAGCCAACATTACCACAAGATCTTATCTTTGGTAGTAATGCCCCCCAAGCTACTGATATCGCAACAGCATCAGACTATGCAATGGAAACGAAGATACGTCTCGCCGAAGTGTATGATCATGTCGCAACAAAACTCGGTTTGAATTGCACACAGATGCAAAGACAATACAATAAGAATTTAAACTTCCATAATTATCAGAGGGGAGATAAAGTGTGGTTAAGAAGGAAGTACTTCAAAACTGGTGAAACCCAGAAGTTAGCGCCTCGAAGAAACGGTCCCTGGACCGTTTTAGAGAAGTTTGCAAACGGAGTGAACTGTCGCATACAAAATGATTCGACAAAGAAAACGCAAGTCGTTCACCATAATCGATTATACCCTGCAAAGATAGTGGACACACCAGAGAATACGCGACAAGATGACACGGAACATAACAAAGGCGAAATTGTGACCCAAGATGTTCACGTCGAAGTGGATGATGCATTTCTAGACGAGGATTTCAGCAGCTCAGACGAATCCGAGACAGATCCGGGACAGAATCGAAGGTACCCGATGAGAAATCGGAGACAAAGAGCGATCGAAGGGAGCATTCCCTGGGACAGAATTAACGTTGTTGAACATAAAACTTTATAAAGGTGGGGAGGAATGTTGGGTTAGTGAACCCCCTGCCTATGTAAATAGTTATAAGAGTCCGTCCTTCGTATATCCTTATATACTCCGTGTTTTGTTATTCGCTTATTCGGTTACAGTTCTTACATATCGCAGTCGCCAAATAAGAAGTCTCTTTCGTAGCGATCTTTAGGCAACAATAGTACTGGTCGTCTTGAATAAAGTACGTCGCCCCAATCCCCCTAGTAATCCAACAATTATTTAGTTCCTTATCATATGTAGTGCCTGTCTCAAATTATAAATGAGGTGAGATCTGCGATAACGCAAAATTATTCATAACGCAGCGAACATCTTGTCTGCTATCATTTTCGAGGACATTTTTCACCTGATATCTAGTTTGAGACAGAGTGTAATGTTCTGTGCTTCTTTTTCAGGTCTTGTATTTTTTTCCTTTTGTAATTCACATGTAAATCGTCTTAGTTTTTTGTGATGCCACGGAATAGTCATAGTATTTTGCACCCAGTGGCATCGTCCTTGTAGTGTAGTTAAGTATTCTGTAAGTAGTGTAACTAGTAAATCCATACTGCAGATTTTTATTGGAATGTAAAAAAAAAGTGTTGTGCCGAAAAAACCTGAGACATGTCGGTAAGTGGTTTTCCTAATTTTACTTTTTCTTACTGATATAAAATGGCCTGCCAGCTGTTTTTATTGATAAATAAAACAATTAATAAGTTCTTACTCTGCGACAAATCTGAGACTGTGACGGTTTACTTTGCGACGATGAATGACGATTGCGACAAACTACTTTGCGACGAAGAATGAAGATGGCGACGAATTACTTTGCGATGACGATTAAAGGGAATAGACATGGCTATATCTCGTAGCTGCTATAAGTAGGCTATAGAAAACGCCTATGCATCCATTGTTTCTTTGGCTCCACAATGAAGCCACACGTGTTGAAATTATCAAAATCAATAGATTATATTTTTAACCTGGCCCGGGCCAGCTTTTACCTATGTCGATTCCCTTTAAGGACTGAAGCGATGAATACAATTGCGATGACTAATTACTGTATAACGACGAATTACGTTAAGACGATGAATGACTGAATGACTGGTCAACGTAGCCGAATGGATATTGAGCCACGAATCACTACGATGGACATGTTTTCATCGATGGATGGCTAATGCGACGACGAAATATTTTCGACCCCATCACCGCTTCACAGAGTTTGCTCAATTTGCACTGAAAACAGGGCGATACCATTAGAAAACGTGTAAGACATCTACCTCTTGATCCTCATACGCACCTGGAGAAAATTCAGCCTCATTATTTTGTGCGTTCTTGTACTTATCAGAATATCTGGCAATGTCTAAAAGCAAATGAAAAATGAAAACACAAATACTAGCGAAGAAGTTGTCTTTAAAATTGTCCCCAAAATGATTGCATGTGACTTCCTAGAAAACAGCTTCATAGTAAAAGCGTTTATAGCATATACCAACATGGATCTAGTAGAAGAAATTTCAATCAGTTGGCTGGCTTGTAGTAAGTATCGAAGTATCTATTGAAGTTGAAAGAGAGCATACCTCAGAAGCAAAAGTTGTCCTCCTGGTTATAGCTCAGTATCATCTATGATTGTAGCTATACATGGTGTCTCAAAAACAACTGTGCTGTTTGAGTGATAGTTGCGGAGTAGCCACAAATACAATTTATCAGTTTTTAAGGTTTTTGACACAAGAGGCTTTAACTTAAAAGTTAACATTAAGATTCAGTAATTCTAATCAGTAGTTGTAGATTTATTGAGCAAGGAAGTCAAAATTATTCGCTGTCTCAAAAGCAGAGTATAAATTATTCTCAGTTATGTTACTTTCAAAGAAATTGATTGAAAAAACATGCCTGGCGCGGTTTTCTGAAGTGAAACAGGTAGTCCTGGATTTAATTTTGCGATAACAAAGCATCTAGAGTTTTTGGAAATGGTGATGTGCAAGAAAAATGCTTCAGCCCATGACATGTGTCCATCAGTTATTTTGCTTCTCAAAAGTGATGAAGTCGTTTTAAAACAACAACATTGCATTCAGCAGGCCGCATGATCAATATTCTTTAGTCATGTGGTCATTGATTAATCCCAGATGCTTTTCGTGACATCACTGTAAAGTTTAAGTCTATTTGATGCTAAAATTCAAGCTAGAAGGTTAAGTACGGAGATAAAATCCTCTGGGCTTGAAACAACAACTGAGTTTGATTGTGTCTCTCAATGAATGAGCAACCACTTGTCAAATTTACTCAAACTTGGTACCAAACCACTGGTTGAAATCTCGTCTATTCAAAAAACTGTACAACCTTGAAAATTGGATTTATGGCTCCTCCATGGTAGACATCAAAACGGCGCACATGGTTTCTGGCACACATTGTAGATGACACTGTTAAAAATGACACTTTCAACTGATCAAAATGTAAAAGTCAAATGCAAATCAACTATTGTTACCTTTTCAATAAGAAAACTAAAAAAATGAATGGTGTATGGCCACAGGGATACCAGATTAAATATCAACCGTTGCATTTATTGTTTGATAATCTATATTATTTTTCATTAACTTTGTTATTAGGTAATTTCTTCTATTTTCTTTGTAATTCCATTTCTTATTCATTTTCCGAGACCTCTAATGTGCCGCGCAGCCAACTTCCTCTGGGAGGGAGCGTGAAGCGAGGGAGGAAATGCGAATGCGCTCCTTCGCATTTCCTCCCTCGCTTCATGCTCCCTCCCAGAGGAAGTTAGCTGCGCGGCACATTAGAGGTCTCGGAAAATGAATAGGAAATGGAGTTACAAAGAAAATGGAAGAAATTACCAAATAACAAATTTAATGTAAAAAATAATATAGATTATCAAACAATAAATGCAACGGTTAACATTCACTCTGGTTTCCCTGTGGTATGCTGTAACAACAGGAAATAAAACGACGATCTGCTGCATTCGCTGGAAAATATTTCGTTAGAAGAGATGCAACTAACCTTTATTTTTCACATCTGCTTTGATGAAAAAAGGCGAATCCCTCATTCCGCCACGGAACTCTTGTTTCAGTGCAAGAAGGTATTCATCTATCTCTGTATTACTCAGTGGGGATGGCTTGAACTCTAGAGGCTGCAAAAGATACGATAGAAGGTAGTGGATATAATGAATTTGTGGCAAGGTCCTACTATCATTTCATAATCAGCCTGAAATTAAATTTTTAGATTCAGACTCGAATTCAGAAAAGATTCATGTGGAGATCTTTCAAAGTAAAATAAAGCATACCGCATCTACCAGGCGAGGTAACTAAAAAATATCCTTTTTGCACATAATAGCAGCACAATATTTCATCTGTTTTAATCAGATTTGTTTCATTCAACCTTTTATTGTCATTCGTCTGTCAGATGAAAAAAGCAACGATTCTGTCATCTAGTTGTGGTTTCATCTACTGCACCTGTGCTAAGCTTTAGTGTCAAAGATGAGTTAGATTAGGAATCTTGAATTATGGATCTTGAATTAGGATGTTTATTTTGAATTTTGAATGATAGACCTTGAATTACGGTGTTTTATTTTGGATCTTAAATTGTGGATCTTGAATCGCTAGGGTGCTTCGTTTTGAATATTGAATTCCAGATTTTGATTTAGGGTGTTTAGCTTTGAATCTTGAATTCTGGATCTTGAATCTTGGATCTAGAATCGTGAATTAGGAACTGCTACGAATAGAGGCAAAAAATTTGACAGTTTGGTTTCCTTTATATGGGTGCTACCTTAAGCAATTTGAAATTTGCAAAATCTTTGATTCTGGAAGCAACAGCTGTATAAGTCCGGGAAGAGATGATATATAGAAAATGCAATATTGATCAACAATGGCAATAAACATGGTAAGACAAAGAATGCACGAATTTCTGTAAAATTCAACCCTTTGTGGACTTTCAATACATCTCACAAGAGCCTATTAGATGGGGGCTGATTTGTCAAAGTTAATTCTGAAGTGGGGGCTTTTTCACAGAAGGAGGGGGTTATTGAGGTGGGAGCTTAATTGGGGATTTATGGCAGCTGCGTCTTGACCAGTCAGGAAGATATCTTAAAACGGAGACCGTTTACTATGAATAATGTATCTGGTCTTTCAGTAGAACTCCTATAAAATGTGCTAAAATCAGCGACCGAAACCTCGAATGACAAATATACGGAGACGTCTGAATTCAGAAATCATTCAGCTTCGTGATAGTGCTACTTTCTGTGCTATGTCTTGCTTCTTCGTGCTTCCGCATCATTGTATTCAAGAATCGTGATGCATGTCACTGCAAACACGTTCATGCAAGTTTATACTGAATTTTTCAAGGTAAACTAGGAAAAATAAGCTACCGTTTGGCGTCTGCTTTGTTCTGGTGTCACTTTTATGTATGGCGTCGTATTTCTCAAAGAAGGACAACTTTTTGCAGTACAGTAAAACCCAGCAAACAAGAACATAGCAAAATAAAAACCTGCAGACTGATTTTGTGGAAAAAGACACCCAAAGATAGGAACCAAAAACAGACTGATTTACTTCAATGTTCTTATGAGATGGTACACTTAATTAAGAGATTTCATCATATTTCATCATATAACAAACTCCCAACTATTGATGACTGAACACCTCTATCGGTTTTCAGGGATATGCAAATTGTTTTATCAAGCCGTGTGATATAAACTGCTTTGTCAACAACAAAAATACCATACTCTCTAATATTTACATGCAGTCATTATACCCTCAAGCTTATTTCATACATAATACATGCTGTAGCTATATAGTCATCATAGTCACAAGTCTCTTCGCCACAAGAACAACACCCTAAAAATGTCATAAGTACCTCATTTATAAGAACCTAGCCAGTCTGTTTTTTAGAAAAGTGTGTTCTTGTTTGCGAGGTTTTACTGTAATGAAGATATCGAGAATACGAGACCCAAAATATATCGCAAAACCGAGATCATTTTTTGAGTAATTTCTCTGACTTTGCAGTAGTACGCACATGAAATGTGCTAAAATTCAGTGATAGAAATCTCAAATAACATACATATTGAGATATTTGAATTCAGCGATCATTTAGCCTCATGATTGTGCTTTTTCCTGTGTCATATCTTGCTTTTCAAAGCTTCTACGCCATTTTGCATCCAAATATCGTGAAAGAAGGCTGGGTGATGTATTTGACTGCAAATACGTTCATGCAAGTTTATACGGCAGTCTTCGAGGTAAAAAATAATTTTTCAATCTTCGCAAGGAAATAAGATATTGTTTGGTTTTGGATAGAGGTTAAAAAAGACCTTTGATTGATATAGATTTTTTTCAATTTTGACCAAAATAGCAAAATTTTGTATGACATCATCAATCCTATGACATCATCATTGAGTTTTCCGGAGTCATGTCAGCAGAGATTCTTTTATAATTCTAGCTAAATTGGGCATGTAGATTCTGAGTGTGATGCTGCTGGACAGTTACTTTGCTCTAAAAATATTTGCCACAAATAAAAGCCATTCTCCCATTGCACTGCTCATCCTCTAAACACGTAGACAATCACATTGTTGAAAACGCTATTTAAAAACAAAATAAATGTACGTCGACATTAGATTCGGAATCTATGTGACCAGTTTAGGCAAAATGACTGACAGAATTTCATCTGAAATGATTCTAGAAGAGTTCTATGATGATGTCATAGGATCGATGACGCTATACAAAATTGTGCTTCTTAAATAAAAATTGAAATAAAATATAAATCAATCACGAGGTCAAGTTGTCTTCAATCCAAAACTGTATTTATCATTTGACTTAGTCCAATATATAGGCGGTATATAGGTATGTTAATACATCTTTTCAATTAACGGCTTCGGAAAGTTTCGAAAATTTCTTTGATACTGAATTTCTGACTACAGATTTGGATTCAGCACCCCAAGTTTGGTCTAATTGCTTATTTTCATATTCTTTGAGTATGCAATTTCGATTTTATGGCGATAATAAATTTGAGAATTTACATGATGTGACCGTGAAAATCGTTCGGGGCGTAACTTGAGAAAATGGATGGTTTTAGAATTTTCTGAATGAAAGTTTGGAATATAGAATGAGACTGGAAAATGACACTGAGGCTCGACGAATGTTCATAGACCGATGATTTTCGGCTAAGTTTTGCTCCATTGAATTGAATTGTATCTACTAAGTCATTCCGCTAAAACTTAGCCTCATAATCTTCTGTACATCATTTTGAGACTAATTTTTTAATTTCGCTCAGCTTCTTGAGCGGCCAATCAGATTTTTGATCAACTCAAATCAAATCAAATCAAATCAAATCAAAATGGTAAGCGATTTTCATTTCAGAAATCCATGGAAACCTACGATTTACTCTAGTTTTGCTCCATCTCACGACCCCATCTCAGTTGTTATGTGATACCTTGATCTAGATAAATCAAAAGGCCCCTGAGTAATATGTCTGCTGCTTACAGTGATTTAGCACAAATTTAGGTATACCGTATTAATTCCTTGTCTTATTTGTTACTTAGTTTCATTACCTTTACTTGAAATTTTCTAACCACTAACCTAACCAGCATACCAGTCAAATCTTTCAATAGGGCACAGGGAAACCCATAAATCTTCCAATTTCACGCTTATCAGCCAATGGTGTTGCCGTATTTTCGTCACATGACCGAAAATGAGCTCTTTGAGACGAATTTTTGAGTACCCTAACGAAAATCAAAATGGACATTCGAGTAATAAAGATACAGAGCTGGTTTTGCCACGAGTCGATTCTACAGGCCCTACTCCATATTTTACATTTGCATTTCAATAAAATCTCATCAGGGATCGGCACTGCATCGAATTTCATGCAACTGAAACTAGGGCCTATATTCAAATATCATTTGGGAACGCAACAAATAAGATATAGCTTCCAAAATTTCATACCTTACGTGAATTATAGCAAGGAATAAGCTGAAGATGTTTCTTTGCTTCAGTTTCCCAAATCCGTGACGAGTCTCAGCTATTTGCTACGAAGAAAGCTATTGGGCCTACCTTCATCCACTGCATAATGCCATTATTCTGCTTGTTGTTGTTGTATCTTTATTTTACATCGATTGATTTTTATCTAGTCTGCTATGTACATATATACAAGAAAGCTAATCAAAATCGATGAATACATTAATTGAAATAAAACAAATAAATATTTTTTAAACGGTTTGTACATTATTTACAGTAAAACGACAGGCATTGCAGTTACACATGGGACCATCCCATTGTGCTATCAGTCTTTTGAAAGTATTAAGGCTTTCAGCCGATTTTATCTCATTTGGTAAGCAATTCCAAATCTGCGGTCCTAGGAACTTGAGACTGTGAATACCGAAAGTAACCTGATTTGGTCTGTAATGAGCAAGGTTATTAGGATTACGCGATGAATAATTAGAGGATCTAACTTGAAAAATATCTTTCATAAAGGATGGATTCAGACCATTTAGAGTCTTAAAAATTTCTATGGAGATAGCTCTAAGTCGGTGAACATGCATGGTACATCGCTGTGATTTCAGTAGAAGGTCATTATATGAACTGGCATGATCATTATGAAGGAACCTAAGTGCACGTTTTTGTACCTTCTCAATCTTATGGATAGATTTCGCTGAACAAAAATGCCATACCAAAGGACAGTAATTGAAATTAGAATAAACAAAGCTCTGAACAAGGACTTTTCTCGCATCAAAACCAATATAAGCTCGAAGCCTCTTTAGGACATTAAGTTGAGTTGCAGCTTTTTTACAAAGTGCTGAAATGTGCGGATCAAAGTTTAATTTATAGTCTAGTTGAATTCCGAGAAGTTTGACTGAATCTTCAGACTTAATGGTTTTTCCTTGAATACTTATTCTCTCACCACTGGTAGTTGTTTGGTCTTTTTTAATAAACAGTGCATGAAACTTTGATGGATTTGCAATCATATAGTTTTCCTTTAACCAATCTAGTGCAACGCCTGCTTCTGCCTCCAAGGCTCGCACCAAATCTGGTAGAGTCTTAGAGAAACAAGCAAGCGTGTTATCGTCGGCATAATTATATAGCGTTGCCTGTTTAATAAACAGAAAAAGATCACTTATGTATACATTAAAAAGAATAGGGCCAAGCACCGAGCCTTGAGGGACCCCAGATAGGATTGTTTGAAAGGAACTGTATGTATTGTTTATCCTCACGGATTGCTTACGCCGTTTAAGATATGAATAGATTAGTACCAAGACATTTTCATCCGCACCGTACGCATTCAGCTTCGCAATCAGCAGATCGTGTGGGATGCAATCAAATGCTTTTGATAAAGTCCATCAATAAAGCACCTACAATGTAATTATTGTCAAGTTTGGTCTTCCAGTCTTCGAGGAGTCTTATCAAAACGTGCTGCGTGCCGTATGCTTTTCTATATGCGCCTATGAAAACCGAGAGCGTAGTATCAAGATAGACAATTAATTGCTGCTTCATGACTTTTTCATAGATTTTAGAGAAAGTATTTAGAACACTGACAGGACGAAAATTTTTCTCAGCTGTGCGATTTGCTTCACCCTTATCTAAAGGGCATACTGCTGCACGCTTCCCTTTATCTGGAAATCTCTGGTTTTGTAAGCAGCTGTTTATTGCAAAGGTTAAGGGAGCGGTAAGTTCATCTGCAGCCAGATGCATTAGTTTTGGCGGAATTTGATCTTCGCCGGTAGATTTTTTCCATCCAAGGATCTCAGTAAAGCCCAGACCTCATGATGTTGCACCTCGTGAAATGAGAAAGAATTTGAAGTATCACTACCTTCCCTTATGGCAAGAACACTGGGGTGATCTTTATACTTCTCTAGAATAAGCCTAACGAGTAGTCGATCATCATCACATTTAACTGTATCAGAAATGTTACAAGGCTTTTGTCCACTTGTTTTCTCAACTATATTAATGTAATGATTATCAGAAATCTCAGTCAACTCACTATCATCAGTTTCGAATCGGCTTCTTTGCTGTAGCAAGGTAGCACACAGCTATTCACCAAAAACATACCACAAATTTCCACTATTCTCCACCGAAAAATCGCCATCGACTTTGGTAAAATGCGATGAACTTTCAACAGCTCTTCGCCACACTATCTATTCCAAGTTTTGAAACAGTGTGCTCACGTGGAAAAATGTCTGTTATTGTCAAAGCGCTCATGAAGTCATGGTCAAGAGGTAGGTCTCGTATCATCCTCTCTCTGCAAAGACCTGCCCTTCGTTTTGGTATGAAAAAGTTCAAGAGATTGAGGCCGGGCTTTCAAAATTATCTGCATTTTCTAAAAGAGGGAAAAGGTGAATGCATATTTTAAATGAATTTGAATTATTCAGATGATAGGGGCCTAGGTATCTTCGCAGGCTCCCCTAAAGACGCAAGCTCTAATCAGGGTCCGCTACCATGGTCTGATTCGTTTGAAGTGTGCATTCACCATTTTCCTTTTTTAGAAAATGCAGATAACTTTGAAATCCCGGCCTCAATCCCTTCAACTTTTTCATACTAAAACGAAGGCCAAGTCATTTGTAGAGAGTGGATGATACGAGACCTACCCCTTGACCATGACATCATGAGCACTTGACAATAACACAATTTTTTCCACCTGACACGTGAGCACACTGCTTCAAAACTTGGAATAGATAGTGAGGCAAAGAGCTGTTGAAAGTTCATCGCGTTTTCCCAAAGTTCAGGCGCGCAACTAAGAATTTTATAGGGCAGGGGTCCAAATTAGAAAAAAGGGCACAGTCTAGATCCCGGGGGGGTACATGACTTGCGAATGGACGGGGGTCTGCCGCCCGGTTTTCAGAAAGCTATCTGCTTCTAATTACCGACAGTTGCCGTCATACCAATTTTTATGGTGAATTTTGGCGGCAAACTACCCATTTTTGACAACTTTTTCCTAATTTCTGAAAAACCCACCCATGTTTAAGGAAAATCTGCTGAAAAAGGGACCCTTTTTTAGAGAATTTTGGACCTAAAAACCCATCCATATGGGCGGCACATACCCGTACCCTCAATATGTTATGTTACCCCCAGGCTCCAGATCAATTGAAGCAACGACGTCGTCTTGGATGTCAGTTGATAAAAGGTGCGGGCGGAAATCAAGGATACTTTTCAAATGTTCGCATTTGTAAATCATATCTATCAATGCGATAACAGAAGATGGAGGGGGGTTCGGGTGCTTGCCGCAGGAAATTTTCTGAAATGGCCATCGTAAAAAGTAATAGAGAATTGAAGAGAATGTAAAAACCCGCCAAGGAGAGATGGAAAGGTGGCTCATGCACATATTGTTTATATAAGAAACTGTACTCTGAACTATGTTACGGTTAGGCAAATACTTGTACCGGTTGAGAAAAGAGAAGCAATGTCCATTGAAAGGCCACTGCTTCCTGAATAACAGGAGCTAGAGGACGACATTATTGGCAGAAAGGGGCAGAAAGATCTTTTAATGGTAGACATTTTCAAAACCTTCAAGGATTTACCTACATGAAGTTGGTCAGTCCATTCTCAAACCGTAAGGGTGAAAACTCCTTAAAAAGTTTCAAGCAACCTTAAAAAATGGTCTAAAACGACAACCAAATTTTCTTGAAATATCTGCTTCGGCCTGTCCACAGGCTAGCTTCAAAGCGATAACTTCAGCAAGCATTGGCACATGTTTATGCTGTTATGCTCCAAAGGATAGAAATAATGCTTTCATACTGCCAAAAGGGATAACACGTGCTAAAGCATGTAAAATCCTTTGCTCTGAGGTAGAAAATTTGGTCGCTATTTTCAGCCTGTTATGAAGGGGCTTGTTGAGGAAATTTTTGGAACTGAGTTGCCGATTTCAGTCAGCTAAAGTGTCAACTATTAAATGAAATATCCGCCAATATCATTGCCTTGATATCCAGGGAAGCAGTGGTCCATTAAAAGGAGACTAAAAGCTTCTTCTAGCGGTTTCTCTTAAGAAACGAGTCATGTCTTTTATCATGTGGTTTGAAAGTGGAAATTTTCAGTCGCATGTTATCCTTCGTGGTTAGACGCTGATAATTTCGGAACGATAGTCCAATTCAAGCACAGAAAATTGTCAAACTTACTTCAAGATATTTGCAATTCAAGATGGCATTCAACAACTATTGATACTTGATCGCAAAGAAACCGACAACATACTGATCATTTATGCTTGAATTTTACGTAATCTTTCCCCTGAAAAGGGCACTTTTGCCATTTTGAAAAAAGGGCAGGGGTCTGGACCCCCAGGACCCCCCTAGTTGCGCGCCTGAAATTGATGGCGATTTTTCGGCGGAGAATAGTGGATATTGGTGTTAAGTTGTTGGTGAATAGCTGTGCTACCTTGCTACAGCAAAGAAGCAGATTCGAAACAGAATAATGGCATTATGCAGTGGATGAATGTAGGCCCAATAGCATTCTTCGTAGCAAATAGCTGAGACTCGTCAAGGATTTGGGAAACTGAAGCAAAGAAATATCTTCAGCTTATTCCTTGCTATAATTCATGGAAGGTGTGGTGAAATTTTGGAAGCTATATCTTATCTGTTGCATTCCCAAATGACATCTTAATATATTAGGCCTATTTTCGGTTGCATGAAATTAAATGTAGTGCTGATCCCTGATGAGATTTTATTGAAATGCAAAATGTAAAATATGGAGTAAGGGCCTGTAGAATAGACTGGTGGCAAAACCAGCTCTGTATCTTTATTACTCGAATGTCCATTTTGATTTTTGTAAGGGTACTCAAAAAATCATCTCAAAGAGCTCATTTTCGGTCATGTGACGAAAATACAGCAACACCATTGGCTGATAAACGTGAAATTGGAAGATTTATGGGTTTCCCTGTGCCCTATGGAAAGATTTGACTGGTATGCTAACCTAACCTGACCTTTCATTTCGGAGAGGACAAAACAAAATCGATACTTTTTGGTAGACAAAATAAACATACCAACAGAAAAAAACTGGACATCAGAAGAGGTGACATCAAAATTAAGCAGCACAATTCAGTCACGTATTTAGGCTGTATTCTTGATGAGAATCTGTCTGGCGAATCAATGGCTACCAAGATCCTTGGTAAAATTAACGGCAGGCTCAGATTTCTTTACAGAAAGCAACATTTTCTCGACTTCTCCCTTCGCAGATTGCTAGCAAATGCTCTAATTCAGCCCCATTTCGACTATGCAAGCAGTGCTTGGTTTCCATTATTGAATAAAAGATTACCCAAAAGAATTCAGACTGCTCAAAATAAATGTATCAGGTTTTGTTTGAATCTAAAAAACAGAGCACATGTAGGAATCAAAGAGTTCAAAAATATAAATTGGCTCCCCACGAAAGAGAGATTTGAACAATGTACAACTGCAAAGGTTTTCAATTTTTTTGCTGGTTCAGCCCCGTCCTACATGTCTGAGATGTTCTTACCAGTTGGCCAGAGCCGAATAACTCGAAGGTCCAAAAACAAATTGAATCAACCTTTCCGAAAGACTAACATAGGGCAAAATTGTCTTTCATATCTCGGACCTAAAATATGGAACAATCTACCATCAAATCTAAAATCGGCAACAAACATCAACAGTTTTAAACATAAGATTAAAGATAAATTCTTTAACGATCTCCAAAGACTAGATGATAGCCCCTATGTACATTATTGACAACCTAAAATCAGCCTACGTAAAGGTTTTAGTCAACATTTTTCGGATTTTTTTTTTTGACACAAGATTCACTTTTCCGCAACAAATTTTCTTTTTGATAACATCTCCGGAAGGACCATTATGGAAACAAGGTCATATTGACCTTTTTAATGCTATCCTTGCCATCTTAACCTGGGGTGTTTTTAAACTTAATTTTTAAATTCTTTGCCTGTAAATATTATATTTGCTGTAATCAGAAAACTTTCTTTTTAGTAATTCAAATTGTAATTTAGATTTTTATTTTGGCAAAAACATACATACATACATAACCTGTGCGTAATACAGTCAGGACGATATCGATAAAGTGACACCAAAAAGGTATCTGAAAGCCGATGCCTTATACTTCATGTAAATCATCACAATTTCAGTAGCAAAAGCAGTAAATGCTCCCAAAATCATAAATGAAGGCATGAAATAACTGATATAATGAGATATTCAAGTTCTGGGGCCTTTTTGCTACAAATCGGTACTTTTTTCTTGTTCATAACGTTATTTTATGTGAACTGCGGTCACCTGGAAATGGAGCGACTCGCACGAAGGCCACACAACGTACTGCGGCGAAAAGATGTTGGTGGAGGTTGGACAGAATTTTCTTAGGTGAATGATTAATTTTCTCGTATTGACTAGACATTAAGGAATCTATTGATATGTTCTTTGTTTTGGTGTCACGTTTTTTTCAAAAGTGACACGTTTTAGTAATTGGAAAAGTTGCTAAAATGTTTACTTTTTCATGAATCAAGAGCGAGTTTTCTCAATGGGTACGGAAAACCGATACCTTTTATGTCGAAATTGAGATCTGAAAAATGTCTTTTGTCTGTATTCCTATCATTTTATTGGGAAGACAATAGGGGTATCGATGTTTCGATATCGTCCTGACTGTTATACCTATTTTTTGATTTGATAGGTTCTGTACATTATTTTATCGATAGATAGACCATTTTTATCGTCTCTTCTTCTATTTCCTGTTGTAGTACTCACTTCCATTGTAAAAGTAACCTAGATTATACTGAATTTATCTGCTAACTGAATGTTACCAATGTTGCACACGTTACACAGCGAATGTCAGGAGATAAGGGAAAAAGAGAACTTAGCACTAACTTACCGGATAAAGCGGTGGCGGTTGCAAAATTGCAGCAGGCACAATGTCACCCTTACCAAAACCAAGTGATCCGACATCAAAGGATACGGATCCTTTACCTCTGCCACGGCCCCTTCCTGCCATCGGGTAAGACCGAGCTGTTTTTGCAGCACACACGGAGCTGTTTTGTTCCAGCAATGTTTGTCTTCTTGTCTTTCATTGCTCAGGCCATATAGCCTCGCATTCACATTGAGGTCATCCTAAAATTACCAAATCAAGTTCAAAGAATTCTAAGAAAAGCAATAAAGAAATCTTGAAAACGCCTCTCTGCAGTAAGATGGATAAAGTTTTGATAACAGGTAAGAACATAACACGTTAGCAAGTACAATTAGCTAATTTTTGGTACTTTGATTTAATTTCGATTAGGTGAGGTAAGCAAAGCTAGTACTGTATAAATTGTTCACTGTTGGTGTCAAGTTTCCCTAGTATTTCTAGAGCTTCTGAAACAGGAGCATGTTTGAACATTCATCATTGTCTCAGTTGAATTCCTTCAAAAAATAGAAATGCAACCGTTTCTTGTGAAAATGGGATATTAAGAAATTTTTTGTCCAGACTCACAGCAAAGTACCTCAAGCGAGTTCCTTAATAGTTTCTTTCAATCAATTCAATTTGAACAATAATGTGAATGAACTTAGGGGTCATCGACAAGCGATTTTCGTCACAGTTAACGGAATTGATGGGCCGTTAGGGGGGAGGGGGTCCAGCTCAAATCCGTTAAAAGTTTTACTTTTGTGACAAAAATTGAAATAAATAAGTGATATTTCGTTATCAGTCCTAACGAATAATTCGTAGCAGTAAATTTTTCGGGGGTGCTCTACTTAATTTTGATGTTGCGATCTGCACGAAGAAGTTGCGGTAGGCTTAGAACCCAACCCATGACACACAACAGGCCGGTAACGAGAGTTTGTGGGATGCCCACAACAAGAGAAAGTCTAGCGATAAGTTTAGTGGTCCATTGAGAAGGGCAGAGGGGGGGGGGTCAAGCCATTAATGGCTCAATTCCGTTAACCGTGACGAAAGTTATTTGTTGATGACCCCTTAGATACACCCTCTTTTTGAGCTCAAATACTGTTAATCTGACTCGTCTTGCTTCGTCTTGCTTTTTTATCATTTCTACTACTACTACTACGTAGTTAAGTGAGAGTTTTCCTTGCTGGTTTTAGGGAAACTTTGTGGCTCTGTTTGTTTTGAATTTCTGCTTGAGAGAATTCCTTTTGTCTGCATTCGCTAATCGCTTTGAATTGAGGTGTGAACCAAAGAAACTGATGCTATTGTATTGCAAAATCCGCCATTGTGGATTCAAATTCTTTGCAACAATTTATGAACAAAGTCAAATATTGGAGCAATGAAGGCTGTGATTGCAGACTTTGCTGGCAATCTGTTCCTCGTCTTTGCTGTTTATTGTTTTATGCCAGTTCATTATGAACCTATTTTTATGAACTTTGCAATTTTATCAACTTTTTACTTGTATGATTGTAATTAATTTGTTGGCTTGAATTAGCCTTGTATTTTAGCTATGTAAGTTGCCAAATTTAAACAATTGCTAAAAGTAATATATAATGATACTAATATGATCAAAAGAAGATTGGAGGCCTAACCTCAAAAAATACTATCTTGAAGGTGCTGTCTTAATGGATCTTCCAAAGCCTTCAGCTGCATGCCATACACGGGGGGGGGGGGGGTTCTCGGCTAAATTTCGGTTAGGGGGTGCCGCCCACAGTTCCAAAATGTAACCGTTGGCTAGACCAATTTTTGTGAAAATGACACCCTTGGCTAGACTAATTTTTCCTTCAGAAGTGCTCTGAATTGGCATTTTCTAGGCAAAACTTGCCAAATTTTCGCATTTTCTCGACCAAAATTCCAAAAAAGTTGGGTTTTTTACCAAAATTACCGAATTTTAACATCTCTTTGACCAAAATTCCCAAAAAGCATACCCTTGCCTAGACTTAACTCGATTAAAATTGCCAAAAAGTACACCCTTGGCTAGACTAGAAGGCCGAAAAAGTATACCCTCACGGGCGGCACATCCCCAGGTACCTTTACTATGGAAGAACCCCCCCCCCCCCGTGATGCCATATGACTTTCGTGTTGTGAAACTACTTGCATATGGATTTGATGAAGATGCAGCGGTCATTATCTTTCCTCATCTCAGAAGATGATCACAATATATTTGGATAGAACATATGCACAGACATAGGAACCGGGGAGCACTGGTGGCACGTGCCTCCCAAGATTTTGCATTAGACAAAGAAATGCCCTTTTTATTTCTAGAAAATGGCCCCTTTTTCTTAAGGAAAAAAGTGCCTTTGAAGTGCCGTGCCCCCCCAAGTTTGAGATACTTCCTACGTCCGTGAATATATGGATTTTTTTTCTTTTCAAGTGATGATATCTGGTTTACTCCTGGACCCCATGCCTAGACCTATCCTGTTCAATTTTTATATAAATGATTCATTCTTTTCATTAAACAGGCAACGCTCTAAAATTACGCTGATGACTTCTCACTCCAAATTTAAGGTTTTGGTCCATTTGAAGGTCACACAGTCAATGCAAGTTGGGAGACAGTACAGGTGACATATAACTTCTAAATCTCCTCTTCTGAACTTGTTTTAGCACAGACCTACAATCCCGGACAAAACTCATAACACATTTTGTATTTTGGAGGAAATTTCGTGTTGTGATCCCCCCACCCCCCCCATTGCAATTTTGAAAGCTGATGAAAGTGTCATAGATGAGTTGACAAGTATGTCTTCTTCCAGCAACCAACATTGCAATGGGGGAGGGGGGCATTAGCAATGAAAGGTAACAGTTTACGTACAAGAAAGGCCTCTTTTGATGCAAAACTCATCTGTCCCAACAAGTTTTGTCCGCAATTGTAGAAGCAAAGCAAATGAGCAGTCAGTACTTCTTAGCTATGAATCAATTCAGTCATTTTATTCTCCATACTAGGAATGGCACAGCAATAGGAATAGACCCCTTCCGGGTAAAAGCGTCCATTTTGAACAGGTGGCAAGTTGGACTTTGACCCTTCAGAATTGCTTCAAAATAAAATGGCGGAAGTGGTTGACTGCTGTTGATTCGCGCAAAGGTAAGACTTTATCGCCATTATATTAGCCTTTTTAAAGAAAATCACTTGCACAGTCGCTTTTTAAGCGTTTTTCTTTTGTTTTTTCAAAGAAATTCCGTTCTTTGGAGTGTTTCAGCGTTATTTTGCAGCCAAAGAAATTCTTGCTATGATTGGCCTAGGCCCATACGCTCTCAAAATTTGATGTAGCCACATGAAGACAGACGGTTTCAAACAGTAATTTCAATGTACATCTGGTTCTATTATACTTCAATGTGCTTTGATAATTCTTTGTAAATGGAATGTAGCATTATATCTAATTCGTTTAAATTTTCTTTTCAGAATGTCAAATACCAGAACATACAGTGACTTTATGTCCCTCGGTACTGTAGCATTAAGAAACTTTCTTTCTGTTCGTGGAATTCCATCATCGGGTTATGGCAAAGTGGAACTTGTTGCAAGGGCTTTCTCTGCTTCAGAGATGAATCTACCAATTGTCATGTCCAGTGAAGAGCAAGCATTGATTTTAAAGAAGGACTATGACAACAAATTAAAGGAATTTGGACTACCTGACCCATTAAATATTGGGAAGGAGGAAAGGATAGACAATATAATGCTATGGCCGAAAGTAAATCTGGGAAATATCTTTCAATACATCCTAAGCACCAGGGATTTTGACTCAGATTATATTGGAAAATATAAAGATCAGAAGGCGTACGCCTATTTTGACAGCGGATTTGTTGGTGAGATTTTCATACATGAACCTGGTACAACCCGTGATGTTAAGTTGGTATACTGTGATGTTAGGGCCTCCATGTCAATACATGAGACAAAAGAATTATGGATTGCCATTAAAGATGACACAGTCATCACTAGCTGGTGTTCTTGCATGGCTGGTAGCAGTGCATGCTGCAATCATGTAATTGCTACACTCTATAAGATTGAGTATGCCACTACTCATGGATATAATGACCCAGCATGCACATCCATCCCTTGTAAGTGGAACCAATCCACAAAGAAAGAAGTCATACCAAGAAGAATAACTGAGATGGTAGTAAGAAAGAAGACAAGAACAAAAATTAATGAAATGGAAAATGAAATGGTCCAAGAAGAAAGACGTTTGGAAGCTTTGCAGAAATTTGATCCAAGACGGCCTGCTCACCGCCAGAAAACAGATGAAGACGTTTCGAGCTTACTTCACGATCTTTGGAAAGCAAATCAAAGCTCTGTTCTTTTCAAATCAATTGAAGGCACTGGAAATTCAAGTAATACAACACATGATGTACTTGAAATTGCCACCAAGGTAATAACAAGATGTGAAAGCAAAACTGACGAGGAAAAACAAAGAGAATTTTACAAAGAACTCTGCATTACTGAAAATGAGAAAAGAAGAATTGAAATATCTACTCGTGGTCAAGCTGATTCTCAAACATGGATAAATGCCAGAAGGGGACGGATTACAGCTTCTGTCCATCATGATGTTTTCACAAAAGTGAATTCCCTTGCAAGAAAAAGGGTTCCTCCTTTTCCAAAAATGACGCCCTTGATTTCAAAGCTCATCTACAGAGATAACAACCTTGATTCTATTCCAGCAATACATTGGGGACGACAGCACGAGCGAAATGCACTTAAGTCTTTTTATTCTGTTGAGGCATGCAACCATCAGGACTTTAAACTCCAAAGCTGTGGACTGTATGTTGATAGAACCCATCCATATATTGGTGCATCCCCAGATGGAATCATGTATTGCAAGTGCCATCAAAAAAGTGTGATAGAGATTAAGTGCCCATACAGCATTAAAGATGAAACCATTCAGGATGGTGTGGGAAAATGTAACTTTCTAACTGTTTTAGACAATAAAATAATGTTGAAGAAGTCTCACAAATATTACACACAGATCATATCACAAATCATGCTCAGTGATTCTCTGCAAGGATTTTTTGTTGTTTGGACAAACAAGGACATTTTCATTGAGACCATTGAGATGGATAAAGTACATTGGAACAAAGTGTACACAAATCTACAAGTTTTCTTCCAGCAGTATGTTGCAAAAGTCCTGCTTGCAATCAAACCATTAGCGTTTTGTGCTTCTTGTGAAAAAGTCCTATTAGAGGAAAATGAAATAACAAAAGATGAAGCTGGAGAAAAATCTGTTTGCTGTGATCAATGTAATAGCTGGTACCACTACAAATGTCAATCAATTACACACATTGATGAAGAAATTAATTGGTTTTGTCATAAATGTTTAACTGATATGCCTGAAAACTATTAAAGCTTGATTTTGTGCTTTCAATTGATTTAGATTTTATTCACAAAGTGGTTTTAAAAGATTAACAAGTGCACAACAGCATATCATATAGTCATTGAATAATGGGAGTTCTGTCAGAGGCAAGCAAACATTTAGAATATTAAAGTCTTTGATCCTTTTAATAGCCTGTTCAACATATATCCTGACATTTGCAATACGTTTTGTTTCCTTGATGTATTGCTCTGTCATTTGGTTTCCTTTGGCAGCTGTTGGTGGAATGGCAAGGGTGCAACGCTTCATGAGTAATAGTTCTTTGATTTTGAACCCTCTGTCTGCCATGACACAATCAAAGGGCTCAAGTAGATCCAAAAACCCACTGTCAGTGACAATAAATTTGTCTGATGCTCTTCCGCCATATGCAGGGGATATCCATGATATTGCACCATTTGGTGTTATGCAGACTAAAACCTTAAATGTTGTATGGTGCTTGTAGTCACTCCAAAGCAGTGCTTGCACCTCCAATGAGCTTGGTGTTTCAACGAAGATCTCTGTACAGTCAATAATAACTCGAGTTTTGGGATACAATCTCTTGAATGAATCAGGCATAGTTGCATGAATTTGACCTTTAGAAGGCCAAATAATCAAGCAGCTTAATTCTTTGGACAAGAGTTTGATCCAAGTTACTATGATCTGAGTTACTCTTGAAGAAGAAACACAGAATCTCCAGGCCAGATCTTCATGCAATAATCCCAGTCTCAAACGCATCATTGTCATTAGAAATTCTTGCTCTAATGATAGCTTCCTGGCTGGACCTTTCCTGTTGATTGGTGGAATCATTTTTGGTAAATCTGATCCCAATAAAATTGTGTTGATGCGATCCTTATACCCTTCATTTGCTGCATCTAAGTTTGAGTTCTTTGGTCCCTCCCAGTACAACATAACATGTGCCTTTGGGGCCACATGATTAAAGATTGCCTGGAAGGTTTCACTGGATTGAAATCCAGTATGAAATCTTACATCAGCCTCTCTTGTCAAAAATTCAAATTTCATGGAAACATGCTCAACAGGTGAAGGTGCATCATCTCCATTTGCAACTACATTCTTCTTAACCACTGACTGATTATCAGCATCATTCACAGCATATCTTTTCATAGGACTCCTTCTTTTCATGACTGCAATATGATCTGGATCATGGGCCTTTCTCATATCGGCAAGTGTGAGGTACAGTGTTGGAAACGGGTTGCGTGCAGTTGGTTTGGCATCCTTGAAATGATTAGAGCAAATGCTTGTTTCTTTTCCAGGACAAAAGTTTGCCCTTCCTTTTTCAACACATTTTATCCATACCTTTCTTTTAGTCTCATTGGTAGGAAAACGATGCCATTGCAAATTTGAAACATGACTTAAGACGATGTTTCGGTCAGAGTACCTCCTATCATTATCGCAGGGGCCAACACAGCACCTGTCGTTTCCCATATCTTCAGTAAATTATTTGCAACTGTAAAGGAAGTAAAAAATATCAAAGAAATTTTTGTACAATAAATGGTTCAAGACAAGTATATTCAAAAAACCAGATATACATCGAAATTGCTGCTTGAAGCTATCTGTCTTTCCCTGCATCAAATTGGGAGAGAGAGATGCCTAGGCCTATCATAACAAGAATTTCTTTGGCTGCAAAATAATGCTAAAACTCTCCAAAGAACGGAAATTTAGTTAAAAAAGTAAATGAAAACTGTTATAGAAATGAATTTGTTCAGTTATTTTCATAAAAAAAGGCAAATCTAATGGCGAGAAAGTCTTACCTTTGCGAGAATCGACAGCAGTTAACCACTTCCGCCATTTTATTTTGAAGCAAACCTGAAGGGTCAAAGTCCAACTTGCCACCTGTTCAAAATGGACGCTTTTACCCGGAAGGGGTCTATTGGCTTATGATAAATTCAGTGGTAAAGTCCATAAAATATGGAATACATCCAAGTCTGGCAACCTTTGAAATTTTTCTGTTGAATTGGACCAATGTATATGCGCCTCTCCAATCATCTCTTTGTAAAGCTGACTTTGGAATTTCATGCTAAGTTCCAGTCTGGGCTGGAATTCAAGCCCTCCTGAGGAAGGTGTACTGGGATTTCCATTGCGGGTAAACAGGCTGAGATTTCTCATGCAATCTAATTTTTAGCTGAAGCTGAGGATTTACTTTGCTGTGCACGCACAGTTTTAACATAATTTTGCGCGAAAAAAGAGTAACATGAAGATTCTGAAAGATAGGGTGGCAGATGAAGCCAGAGAACGTTTTCAGCACAAACTAGTGACATGAAGGCCACTTTAGAATTTCAAACCTTAACAAATTTGGAACAATTTTAGTAGTTCACGAATGTAGTTGTTCTATAACTTCTTGGAATACAAGATTACCTGATATATATCTAAGAATATTGCCATAAATGATCTTATTCCAGTATTGCCGATTATATTTGTTGAATCAAAAGGAGAGGCGGAAGTTAATTATTTTCTTCCTTTGAACCAAATTAGTGGACACAAACTTTCCTGGAAGAAATGCTTTTCTTCGTGCTAAGTACATACATACATACATACATACATACATTTTTTATTTGTTCAGCAGGTTGAAAGTTCGGCAGCTCTAAGGAGCTGATGTGGACCTGCAATTAAAAGCTACACTTAATAACAATGGACTAAAGAAATCTAAAATTTGACTTAAAAATAAAAGTAATCATCCTTTTTATTAGATATAGTAATGTTTCCCTTAGCAAAGTTAAAATCATTTATGAGCTTGTTGTAACTTTTCAGTTTGTTCCTGAAGACATTTTGATCTTTTGTTTGTTTGAGTTCATATGGTAAAGCATTCCATAAAACGGATCCTCTGTATCTAAAACTGTTTCTGCCAACTTCCGTCTTGAATCTATCTACTTTTAGCTGCATCAAATTTCGCGAATTTTCACTTCTTGGAGACAACTTTTCAAACTCTACCAAATCCATCTTAGATTGATTGTAAATTGTGTGCATTAAGACTGCTATACGTCGTTTGTAGATATAGTCAAGTGGCTGCCACTGTGCTATTGAGAGGCCTTCTTCCTTAGATGTACTTCTTGTAAGGTTGTAAATCATTCTTGCTGCTCTTCCATGGATAATTTCAAGCTTTTCGAATTGGGCTGTAGAGCAGTTCCCCCAGACAGACATGCAGTATGTAATTTTTGAGATGACAGTGGAGAAGTAAATTTTCTCCAAGACTGGCCGTGGCAGAAATTTCATGCGTTTCAATGCACTTAGTTTCTGTGAGAATGCCTTGCATAAACTGTTTATTTGTGGCTCCCAAGTCAGTCTATTATCAATCTTCACACCAAGGCAAACAGCCTCACTCACTACGTTAATCACATATTAAGGCCTCACTCACTACGTTAATCACGTATTTTTTCTATGTGTTTTACGATCTTTTTACCAGAATTTCCTGTGGAATGATTGTGATATTGGGATATTATAGTATTTTGGCGCCTCATACTCACATGCTCCCAAATTTTTACCACCCCTGCTAGGGAATCACGAAACCAGTCATTGCCAAAAGGAAGTGAGCTATTATCGATGCATCTGTGCTATCTCAACTTTGCTACTGATCATTGTTTGTCTACCTGGTGTTCCAAAAGTATTCTCTTTTGAAGAATCACAAAGATTCATTACTAGATAAAGCTTCAATTTTTCCCCTTTTTTAACAGATAGAGGTTCAAGTTATGGTTGAGTCTTAGGATTATTTGTTAATGGGATTGAACAGGGAGATATTTCTTGATACCTGCCTCCTTTTAGAAATACTGTGATGATGCGTACACTATTCTTGGGTTTCTGAAGAATTTTGCTTTGTCTTAGTAGTTGGGAAGAGAGGCCAACTGTCATAAAAACTTCAATCTTATTAAGAATCGCAACAATTTTTTCTGTTAATCAAGAATTGCAATTCTTCCAAAATCGTTTGGTTTCAAACGTGATCTCCCAGAGCAAGAGCGAAGCTTGTAAAACAAGAGACTCAAGATCCTTAAAAGTGGAAATGATTGGCCAATCTGACGAACAGATTTCACACATCTAACTGCACTCAATCAAAGCAAAGTAAACAGACAAAGCATACACCACGATAAACTGCACAGAAGGTGTGAAATCCCTTCTTGAGGCTAAAATATTGCTCTGCCTCAATAAGCTTTGCAATCAGTGCAAAGCCTTTGCTATATCAGAAGCAATTTGATCATTGAAAACAGAAAAACTTTTATTGATTGTTCCTTAGCAAGAATAATGTTAGAATGTTAATGATTTTGCTAGCAAGTCTAGTTTGCTTAAAAAACGTGACATTTATGTAGCGTTTCCAGCTTCTCCACAGACTGGTGCAAATTTTAGGTCCCATTACTTCTACCGGGAACTGGAACTACCTTCACAAACCTATGCAACATTAAGAACAGTAAATCATAATTCTACAATAACTACATATCATCTGTCCGATATTTCTTTCAAAGGAACTTGAGAGGAAAGGTATTGCCGATTGCATTGAGCTTCACACAAGAGAAGTATCAGTTTGTTACAAAGATGTCAAAGAGGAAATCCCCATATTAGAGACAGAACTTAGACCAAATGTGAGTATTGTGAATTTGATTCTCAGTGGTTGACGAAGTTGTGTTTTCCATTTGTTGCCATGTTTCCTTGCCCGGTTGTGTTTGGACTTGGCTTGAGTTATAGCCAATTACTTGGTCTGAAATCTTTGGATGGATTCTATTTGGCTGTCTGAAGCTTTGCAGCCGAGCAACTGATCTTAATGTCCTCGTAAGATACTGAGCTCTATTTTATCATTTGGTGCAAACTAACGCATTTCATTCGTATTTCCATTGCTGGCTACTAAATGTGGATTACATGTTGTCGAACACTGGTACTTGTATCCTAATTTTGGCCTCACCTATGCACATAAAGTGTTACTTTTAGTGTATTTGACATACGGTAAATTGCAGGACTCAAAATTAGTTCAAAGTTGTTACTAAGGTAGAACAGATTCATTTCTCTATCACAAAGTTTTGGAACTAGCGGGTGAGTCAGAAACTGTATCGTTATTTGAAAATTCTCAAAGGATCATTGATGCAGCGAATCTGTAAAAAAACTTCCACCATTTTATTGATACTTCAGCTGAACTTTCAAGATTTTCTAATAATGTTAGTGCGTGATTTCAGTCCGAAATTAGGAATTAGCCGAGATTCACCTTTTTATGTGCCGAGAAACAGGTAATGTCTTGTTTACAATCATGTAGGCTTAGATTTTTGACGCCAAGAATTGATGTGAAAGCATAGTAACACGTCAAGAGTGTCCGTATCACTTAAATACAATTACTAAAAAAACGTCATTATACCATTTTTATGTTTGAAAAGGTATCACTTATAGCTTTTGGGAAAGCATTTGGAAGCTAGGTTCCGCGAATTCTGCAACGAAATTGAAATAATGCCTGTCATATCATGGATGAATTCTCAAAATTGGGCAGTTTGGCAACAGAGCTGTAATTGTTCATATCGTTATGCAACTTTCGTATTTCGATGTTTCAATGAATGCATTTATTGTTCTGACTCACCTGGTATTTGTTAATATTTCTGGAAGAATTAAATTTTACTTAAAACTATGTCAAGGAGCTCAAAAATGTTTGCAAAGTTTTATCATGCTTAGATAGGTAAGGTAGCACGTTTTGTAACATATTTTGCGGCAAATGATGTCGCAAAATTGGACAACATTTCAAAAATATAATTAAACGTTGACCGGTTACTTACAGGGTATCAAATCTCCTGCTGCAGTTTTATGCTGTTTTGATTTTAGCTTCTGTCCTTAGAATAGCAAAATTTCATCATCATTTACAGATGATTTTGAACTCGGGTTGTCTCAGAAAGTCTCCCTGTCTGTGATACTCTGCAAAGTCAGTCCTCGACTTTCAAATAAAAATAATAATAACATCAATGATTTATTTAGCGCTGTCTCTATGTAATTAATCATCAAATGTTGCCAATATTTGGCTCGGTTTATACACATGAATAAATAAAGGTTTATTTCTGAAAACTGGTTATCACACAAAGGTTGATATGTGCAGTCAACTTAGGCCCTGTTTATATGAGGAAAAACACCTCGCCTGCCAGACCCGGGGCTGAGAGGCGAGGTAGATTTCAGTCACTGTTTATATGAGATTTTTCACCTCACCTGTCAGCCCCGGGGCTGAGAGGTGAGGTGGAGTAAAGTCTCTCTTCCGTGAAATCAGGATGAACTGACCAATGAGAATCAACGAATAGATTCAATTCACCTCACCATACCGGTGGTGTTTCGTTTATATGGCAAAATTTCACCTCACCTAGGTGAGATTCCACCTCTAGTGAGGTGGGACTTCACTATACCGGTGGTGTTGTGTTCCTCATGTAAACGCGAAATGAAAGAACAAAGGATTTTATTGGAAGGTGGAATCTCACCTCTCAGCACCGGGCCTGGCAAGTGAGGTGTTTTTCCTCATATAAACAGGCCCTTAATGGTGATATTTTTCCAAGGATGAGAAGATGTTGGAATGCTTCTCTACATATGATCTCGTTAATTTAAGGAAGGGTCGCCGTTTTTAAATTGTCCGTCGCTGTACTAACCTCCTTCACATTAGAAATCTTTCACAGCATTTTATTGATAAGTGCCGATTTGTTGGACAATATTTTTCACTAATTTTCTAGCTTATAGTACACGTTGGTGTATCTGGCGTAACAGAATGTGTTCAAATAGAAGAATTTGCTCATAGCACTGGCTATGTCAGAGCAGATATCCATGGATGCTCACTTGATGAGACTAGCATTGCCCCAGGTAAAGTAAAATAAAAACAACGTAGCAGGTGTTTCAGAAAATGTATACATGTTTGGTTGGGTCCAACGATACAATTTAGCTTTAATCATTGGGTAATCACTTCCAAAACGTCTTTTTTAAATGGAGTGTTGATACCTTTACTGTCGTTGTTTATATTGATGCTTTGAGAATAGAAATATCAATCTCGAAAGCTCAATTTTACGTCCACCTTTAATCAGAATTTTGACCTTTTTGGGCAAAGCAAATTCGTGAAGCGTATCGACATTAGATGCTGAAATGGAAGAAACATTAACAGACTGCCCAATGGGTTACCTCTGACAGGCAGAATATGATATGATTTAATGATGCTCGAATTTATTAAGAATGTGCCATCTCTCTTTTCTTCCGGCTCTCCACGAAAGAAAGACTGCACACAAGCTAAGGTATTGTTGATTTTTTCGTTGTGCTGCAGGAATTTATTTACGGCAAAACGCATAGCTCTGGTCTGGAGGTAGATTCAAATTTGAGCTTTCAAGATTAACATTTCTGCTCTCAAAGCACCGATCCCAAAAAAAATAGGGACCCTTTGGGGATGTGCGAAGAATTCCGGTGGATGTAAAATATTGGGGTGAGAATGGATTTCTGTGTGGTCCATAGAGTGGTATGGTGTCAAAGAGGACACTGCTTGTTTCTTGCTGTTGTATTTCATATTCTTTTGGAGTACAGGTTGGCAAACGATTGTCTTTTCCATCTTAGTGTTCTGAGCTGCACTCACTTAACTTTGTTAACAGCTAATTTTCATCATAAATGTCGCTGTCAAGTTGCCAGATAAAAGTTCAAAATTATCTATCCTAATTGAGGTTCTGATGACTACTTCAATGGTCAAACTATTTCAGGTATGCCTACCTATTGTTACACTTTTGGCACGAAAAGCGTCCGTAGATAGCTACCTACCTAGCTACCTACCTAGCTACCTACATACCTATCTACCTGCCTTCCTTCCTATACAAACTCTCCCCCACCACATAATGTGCTCATTCTTCGCACATAACGAGATACCTATGTTCAAGTTAGCTATTGAGGAGCAGCGCATTTTGAAAGACAGTAGCCATTGTTAAAGCTATATTTTCGTCGCTGCATCGAGCCAAATCTGTATACTTGCTTTGGAACGCGATACGGCTTCTACATCTAGTGGCACTCAAAATCTGTGTCCGTAAATTTTGAAAGTTTAAGGCTTTGATTTTCTCCATGGTTCATGAATATAGCACCAATAAGCTGTTTGCGAAGAAGAAAGATCGTCTTCGTAGTGGAACGTGTTGTTTCGGTTCATTCAAACAAATAGAGCCACAATCAGCTATCTGCAAAGATATTGCATTGTTTTGGTCAACAGAGCAAAGCCAAGGAGTCCCGTACCAGGTTCTATTCTTATCTTTTGAACTTAAAAATTGAATAATCTCAAAAGCTATAACATACAGAATATTAAACAAGCTACTATGGCGTCACGAAAAATTGAGCTGAGAAGGTTCATTCTTGTTTTGCTGGCAATGAATATTTCAATACTCTGGAGAGTTTCGGTCATGAAGTTACTCATGGCAAAAATATCCTTTGAACTTACCAGTCTTTTGGTCTCAAAAGCCATAACTTGTAGATGGATCAACGAATCAGAGGAGAGAAGGATACTTCTTGTTTTGCAGTCAGTACTAAAATAGTAATAGTGTTTTTGATATTTTGAAAAGTTTCGGCCATGAACTTTCTCATGTCAAACCAGTCCTTTGAACTTACTAGTCTTTAGTCTCAAAAGTAGGTTGTAGATAGATCAATCAAGCTTTCGTGACGTCATGGCACACTCAGCAGAGAAGGATGTTTATTGTTTTTGCAAGCAGTAAATTTTTCATGTTTTCAAAAATTTTGGCTATGAAATTATTCATAGCTAAAGTACCAGCTGTTCAAAAAGTAGATCGATTTGGCGTGATCCAGTGATATGAATTTATCTTTAATCACAGGAGCATCTGTTTCAAATGTTCCTGGATAATTAACTTGGACATACCTGGTGAGCAAGAAGAAGGTTCCCAGTTTTGAAAATTTACAGCAACAAGAGCACTTCACAGATTTGAATAATTCAACTTCTAGTTAGAAACCGAATGATTGAAGTATTTTTATGTTTTTTCTCGCTGTCTTGCCAGCCCTAGAAGTATCAGTAAATTCAACTGTATAAAAAATTTCATGGCTGCAAAATGACTGAAAAAGGGCCTAGGACATTTATCGAATTGTGGGGACTCTCTTTACACAGAACAATAGGCAATGGACGTTTCACCCTTCTGAAGAGCTATTAGACTCTCATTTTCAAATAAATACCCAAGAACTTCAGTGCCATGGCAAGTACCGGGTGAACCAGAAAAAGTTCCCACTTTTGAAAATTCATAACACTAAGACTAATTCACGGATTTGAATAATTCAAATTCTACTTAAAAGTCGAAAGATCGAAGTATTTTTGTGATTTTTCTCGCTGACCTACGAAAACTACAAATATAGGTTAATTCAACTTTACAAATATTTCATGGTTGCAAAATGACTGAAAAATGGCCTAAAACATCGATCATAAATGACTTCTCGCACAGAATGATGAAGGAAATGCAACTTCTCATGAGTGAAAGATATCCTCTAGGCATTAATTGCCTTTGGATTGAAAATCTTTCGTATTTGTTTGAAAATCAATGTCTTATAACTCTTGAGGGAGCTGAAACGCCCTTGGCCTATTGTTTAATTTGAATAGAGTCCTTACGATTTGATCAATGTTTTAGGCCCTTTTTCCGTCACTTTGCAATCATGAAATTTGTAAAGAGTTGAATTTACCGATACTTCTATTGCTGGTAGGACAACGACAAAAATCACAAAAATACTTCGATCTTTCGACTTTTAACTAGAATTTGAATGATTCAAATCCGTGAAGTAGTCTTGGTGTTATGAATTTTCAAAAGTGGGAACTTTTTTCTGGCTCACCCGGTAGTGTGCAGTGGATATCTTTCACCCATGAACATTTGAATTTTGCTTACTGATCTGCTCGAGGAGTCCTTTATGATTTGATCAGTGCTTTAGGCCCTTTTTCAGTCTTTTCGCAACCGTGAAATTCTTATAAAGTTGAATTTACCTATATTTCTAGTGCTCGTGAGACAGCGAGAAAAATAACAAAATGCTTTAACCGTTCGGCTTTTAACTGGAAATTGAATCATTTAAATATATGAGCTACGCTTGATGATATGAACTTTCAAAATTGGAAATTGTTTCTGGCTCTCCCGGTAGATACCCCATTTGCTGGTATTCGTGCTTTGAGAGCAGAAATATCTTAGAAGACCAAATTTGCGTCCATCTTCAAACCAGAGACTTGGCTTTTTTGACCAAACAACTCCTCGAAGCACAGAAAATAGATCATCGATAGCCTCGAAAAAATTTGAAAATGTTAGATCTTAGAAATATTGGAACAGCATTCTGCTTGCAAGATTTCACCTATTGTGCAGTTTCTTATTTTGTCTTTGATTTTTCATAATTCCTATGTGTTGAATTTCCATGTGATTCAGGAATTTGCTTAGGCCAAAAAGCCAAACCTCTGATTTTGAATTTGACGCAAATTTGAGATTTTAAGATTAATGTCTCTACCCTCAAAGCACCAATATCAACACATGAGTTGACTATCAAGGAAAATTTTGAGAGTGGTTAGCCATTGATTAAAGCTAAATTCAGCATCGCTGAGCCCAATAAAATCTGTATACTGTTTCTGGGATACTCGGTATTTGAAAGGCTAGAAACAAAAAAAAGCAGTCCTCACATTTGAATCACATTGGTAGATGGTATACCTAGAACATGCGACTGCTTAGCTGTTGAATGCGGAATTATAGCTGTGCAAGTCCATAAAACTCCAACCTGATTATGGAAATATCTCATTTTCTTATAGAGTGTCTCAAAACATCATTAGATATCAGTAAACTACGAATGTATTGTGACAGGCATCACTGTCGCTGTGAGATAATGCCTTCGCAGGATGCTGGCCGGTAAGTTTCACCTATGTGTCCACAATATTCCTTGTAAGGGGCCCTTTACATAAGCAAACTCCGACCGCTTTGAGTTGCGGATCGACACGAGTTCATTTCGGTATCTGGTCAAAGCCCTCAGAGTATATACATGAGAACAGTTGAAGTGAAATTAGTGCCCGTCTGGGTTCATTTTGGTCTTTCTGACCGATCTGAAAATTCAGGTCGACCTGAAATTCTCATGAAAACTAGTTTTTTTGCAGATGGGAGAAAATGAAAGTGATGAGTGCTGTTGCAGAGGTGATGATTGCACCATTGGGAGCCAGTGTCATTGTTTGGTCGTCCAGTTGTTTTTTTCCACTTGAGGACACAATAAACTAAAACCATATTAATTTACTGTGCAGAAAACTGCAAAAGAATAGAAAACTAAACCAAAAAACCTAAGCGGGCAACCTCCTGTTTTAAGTTCAGGTACGGAAGCAGTAACTGAACCATAAAACCGCAACAGATTTGCAATGTAGTACAAACCTATGATTTGTTATTCTTGGTTATCAAATCTGATTACAGTTTACAGTTTGTGTTGTTGATAACCTGGCGCCACGGCAGAGCAGAAACTGCGCACGCATGCGCAAAAACTCATAACTTTGATCCCCCTTTGCTCCCGGCAACAGATCCCAAAATTAGGCAGCAGTTGATATTTTCTACCAAGGGCCTTGAATTCTTGATTTATCATTTAAAAAAGCTTATCTGTCCAAACATCTCCTTATCTCAGATTGGTCGATGACGTCATTTTATGCAGTCTCTGCTCTGTCGGCGCCACGATGAAGATCGACCTAAATCAAAAACCCGAGGGAACATGAGAAAGGAAACTATTGTCACCATAAAGAAATTGTCAAAATTGCATTCAGCGCTGGCAAAGTGTGATCCTAGCATAATTTCAAGCCGGTCTGAATTTTCAGACCTGCACAATCTTCTCATGTAAAGTACCCCAAAGTGTTTCAAGAAGTATGTGATCTAACAATGCACAGTGATCTAGAATGCGAAAATAAAGGAAGAAAATACAAAATATCACAAAATTAAATTTGATTAAAGCATTCATCGATATCCTAGGGATCAAATGAGGTAGAAAGTAGACTTTTGTTACTTCTGAGTCCGGGGATATTCGCTCGCAAAGTTGGATGAAATTGACAATGTTTAGTTTTTTTAATTATTCCTACAGAATGCTCATTTCAACGACAAATTCTTTTGCTAACATCTCTGCCCATGGTCATTCGATTTTAGCTCTGTTTTAATTGATAGACTTACATGTTAGGTTACAAAAGGAGTCAATCATTCCTTCTTTTTGTATGAAATTCTTTGTTTTCCTATTATTTTGCATCACTGAGCTTATTTTTGTGAAATGGATAATTTTGCCTTACTTATTTATTGTGTATTTTTAATTTTGGATTACTCTCGAGTACCGAATAATCGCCCCCCCCCCGCTTATCAATTTTTGAAAAATTTTGCAACCCCCCGCTCTTATTCCAACCCCCCTTTTATTAATTTTTGGAAAAATGAAATGATAGTAAACATATTTCTGAATAAACACAAGAAAACGTCTTAAAAAGTGCATTCAACAGAACCAGGGTTCAAAAATAAATGTATCAATAACATCACTGTTTACATAAATAAGTAAAAGATACTTGTTCACTAAGAAAACGACTATTTTCTATTTCTCCAACACGCCCCCCCCCCCACCCCGATTATTCCAACCTCCCCGATTATTGTTATATCGAACCATTTCCAACCCCCCCGATTATTCTCACCCCCCCCGTTTATTCGGTACTCGAGAGTACGCATTTTTAGTGTCCATTTCACAAAATAAGCGTATTTAGGCAAAATAAGAAGAAAGCAAATACCTGCGAACAAGAAGAAAGAAAGGCTGACTCCGCTTGTAACCTAACATGTAGTTCTATCAATGAAACAGAGCTAAAATCGGATAAACCCGGGCAGAGATATTGGCGAATAAATTTTGTGTTGTAACTAGCATTTTGAAGAAACCTACCAAAAATTACATGAACTGTAATTATTGTCATTTTCATCAAACTTTGCAGGCGAATATATCTGGACTCAGAAGTTACAAAAGTCCACTTTTTGCTTTGTTTTGATCTTTACGATTGCCTATCTGAGACCATGTATCACGATGACGGTTTTGATTAAGTTTGATTTATTTCCAATATTTCGTATTTTCTTTCTCTGGCTGGATCAGTGGATCAGTGGATCACTGAACAATAGCGCTTTGCTGTCATTGCCAGAGGATGTCAAAATCATTCTGTTTTAAGAATGAATGAGATGAGCTAGAGGTAAGAAGTCTCAATTGACACAATGCAATGCCAGCGAAAACCTCATCAGGATTGACAGTTTTTATTCGTACAAAATTACTTATCTGAATGCATGATACTGTCTCCCTTGTTTTGAACACCGGGCGCGCCAATATAAACTATGCACTTTTGACAAGCCACGACAAGTCAGTCATATATTTGACCGATTTTGAAGATTTATGAGTTGATATTTAGCTAAGATCTTCAATTATATTAGCTAAGATCTTCAATTAGTTGCTAGTCTTTTTGCAGATTTTTTTATTCTTCTATTTACGGAGCTACACGGAAGTTTCTTAAAATCTTCCTTTTCGAAAAACACTGAAAACGGTCAAAATATGTTGATCAAGTGTTCTAAAGACTCAAGATAAATGGACAAAGAGAGGACAATTCGTGGTAATTTTAGGACTCTGAAGTTGATCAACTAACACTCGTGCATTGGAACATAACGAATGAATTTCTAATTCCCCAAATCATCGCAGAATCGTTCTACCCTTGTCTGTTCACGTTTAATCTTTAGAGAATTTGATCAACGTTTTTTGACCCATTTCAGAGTTTTTCGGAAAAGAAGATTTTAAGAAACGTGCTAAGAATCGTTTTCGAAAGTTTTGTTTGGGGAAAGTTTTATGATCTAAGTTAGACTCTTGGCTGCACGGGAAACCTTAGTTCACGTCAATCGGATCGCTAAATGAGGTTTCACAGTCTGTTTTTTTCTGAATCACCCGGTAGAATAACAGCTCAAGTCGGGAACATGTGTTTTGGGACACTCGATTTATGGTCTATTTATGCAAAAATCCCTTTTAAGCCTTGAGGGAAATTAATTGTGTTTGCTGCTGATGTAAGGGTGGAGATTACTTATCCCCTATGTGATACGTTTCGAAGTAAAGGAATGTTCAGAAATCAGAATTTTCCATTATTTACGATGCTCAGAAAAATAGAAGCAAATTCACGAAAATACTTTTGACTTTGCCTGTCAACCAACTTTGATACATTCGAATATCTCAGTCATTCTCCGTGCTTTCATTCTCCACAACTAGATTTTCAAATCTTGAAATTTGCAGAGTGCCACAGGATCTCGCTTTATGAAGTATATCCTTGCAAACAACGAGCAAAATCGTTCTTTTTATTGGCAAAACAAACGAACATTGTGATTGTTCAGTCCCGTCGTGGGCCCAGGTGTGTGCTGTTGGAATTTGTTAAAAAAAGCTCAATTTCCGTACATTTTTAAGTTACATGTTTAACAATCACGTTGATAAACTGTTTTCAGCTATTTCATAGATTTATGAAACTAGTAGTAGCGAATCAATGCGTGCTGATACAGAAATGAAAAGGAATACTCTTCTAACTTGTGCATTATATAATAGAGTCTTGTTGGAAGTTTGTTGACTAACATGCCCTTTACCATGTGCGATGGGACACCCAGTGTGTAGCAGATTAAATTTATATCAGTAGCGAGCCACCGTAACTTGTTTTTTTTGTCTTGAACTTGTTTTCCACCGTAATTCCGTAATTCCACCCCGTCAACTTGCTGAGGATGGACCTAGGAAGGTTCGAAACGTACTTAATTATTATGGCTTAGCCACTTGATTTATGTTAACATGGACTTGTCTCCTGATTTATTTCACTAATAACATGGACTTGTCACTTATTTAATTTAACATGGACTTGTCATCTTTATTAATAATGAGCAAATGAACTAATGAAATATGAGCAAATTGAACATGTTTTTCGTCGTCGTACTCGCCCTTAGATTTATCATCAAGCTGCGCTTTCCAAACGATGTTCCAACTTGTTTTTACTTTGAAACTTTCAGTTGTGAGCCACCTTAAGTGAAGAGCCTCCTTAACTCGTACAGCTTTACGAGTTAAGGTGGATCTTCACTTAAGGTGGCTCACTACTGAAAATTTCAAAGTAAAAACAAGTTCAAGACAAAAAAAAACAACAAGTTACGGTAGCTCGCTACTGATATAAATGTAAACTGCTGCACACTGGGTGTCCTATCGCTCATGGTTTTACGAAAATAGTGGCTGAAATTAGAAAATTGTTTTAAGACACCCTGTATAAGATCTGATATTTTTCCAAATCCGTTATTAAGCCCCGAGGGAAGGAAATGTGTTAGATGTTTATTTGATCTAGGAGAATACTGATCCAGTTTTTGACACAATTCAAAGTAAGGGAATTATGATAAATCCAGTTTTTCATGTTCCTTATCTTTCGACGTTGGATGACACAGTAGCCCTCCACTTTTCTCTGTCCATTGCTATTCTTGTTGCCTGTTCATATCGCATACCAGTCCATTCTTTGATATTGTCATACTAACTCATCCTTGGGCGACCTCTGCCTCTCGTTCCATCAATTTACCTTTTTAACAATGTTCTGTATACGTTATTTAGCCGTATCAAATTCCCAAAATATCTTAGTTTCCATGCCCTCAATATGCTGATCAGCGTTCTTTTTTCATCCATTCTTTGGAGCACTTCCTCATTTGTTATTTTCTCTGTCCATGACAATTTCAGTTTCTTCCTGTGCGACCACATCTCGAACGCTT
The DNA here is from genome assembly GCA_964020215.1 of Aurelia sp. 3 sensu Dawson et al. (2005). Taxonomy (NCBI): domain Eukaryota; kingdom Metazoa; phylum Cnidaria; class Scyphozoa; order Semaeostomeae; family Ulmaridae; genus Aurelia; species Aurelia sp. 3 sensu Dawson et al. (2005). The sequence continues at coordinate 12,492,122 of OZ026580.1, read as the reverse complement.
CAAGGCCCTTCTCAATTGTTATTGTTACAGTCCATGTTTCTACTCCATAATACAATCTACTCCATACGTAGCATTTTAGAATTCTTTCCTTGTTTCAAGATTGACGTTCTTATTTGTTAATGTTCTTTTCATTTCATTGAGCGTACTTCGCGCTATAGTTATACGACGTAGTATTTTTTTCTCATTTAGCATCCTCTGTCCGTAGTTGGCCTAGATATACAAATGAATCTACTCGTTTAATTGCGCCAGTGTCAATGGTAATATGAAATTCAGCACTTGGTGCTACTTTTGATATCAACATAATCTTGGTTTTTTTTTCTACATTTATTTTCATTCCATAGTTTCCCCTCCTCTTTACTTTATCTTTTATTTTCTGAAATTGCTCAGGTGTTTCAGCAATAAGAGCCGTATCATCAGCATATCTCAGATAATTGGTGTTAAGTCCACCTATTTTCACCCCATCCATGTCCTCTATTACTCTGAATATCACCTCTGTGTAGAGGTTGAAGAGATCAGAGGACAGTACACAGCCTTGTCTCACTCGTTTTATCAATACTTCATCGGACAATCCATTTTCTAGTCTAACAAAAGCTCTTTGAGTCCAGTACAGATTTCTTATAAATTTGATATCCCTTCCTGGTATTCCAATCTTCCGAAGGTTTTCAATCATCATCTGGTGGTTCTCTCTATCGAATGCTTTTTCATGGTCTTTGAAACATGCATATATATGTTTGTTCATTGCCAGGTATCTCTCACATATAGTTGTCATATTGAATATCCCTTCACGGGTTCCTTTTCCTTTCATAAAACCGCTCTGCATATCGCTTATTTCTTTCTCTATTCGTTGTTTGTTTCTCTTTAGAATAACTCTTAGTATAGGTTTCAGAATGTGGCTCATTAAGCTGATTGTTCTAAACTCTTTGCATGCAATGGCCTTTATCTTTTTTTGTAATTCTTAGAAATATTGAGTTATTCATGTCTCCAGGTATCGTTGCGACTTTATATGCTTGGTTACAGAAGCTGGCGAGTAATCTGGTGGTAGTTTTATCGAATGTTAATTTAACAATATCTAGAAAAATGGGAAGTTCGCAAATATACTGCAGATGTTCAGCTATCAACCAAGCATTGATTCTTTCCAATATCTCCATCATTCTCTGCACAACGAATTTTCAAATGTATGAAGTTCATTTTGGACCGCCCTATGGTGTTCTAAGTTTTTGATAAGTGGATAGCCACTCAAATATAGTAATTTCCCACATATGAGAAACAATTTTTCAGAATTTGTCGTCGTCTTGCTTACCCAGATAAAGCTGGCGAGTTTGGCAAACACTAAAGTAAAAAAAGAGGTAATTGTTATTTTCACTAATTTCCCCACTATGTGTGGTCTGACTCGTTTCTCATAAATTGAGATAAACTTCAGACCAAGCTAAAGTTTCTTATTAGAAAAATCATCCACTGTCAATCAAGCACTCAGACACGAACTCTGTGATTGTGATACAAACATAGTTTATTTGCATTTGTAAATTTTCACTGCCAGGAAATGCTAACATCATTCCAGAAAAGTGCCTGATGCTTAGTTTGCATCAAAATTGTTGTTTTCATTTGAAGTTCAATTCAATTCAATTCAAGTGGAAAGCTAAGAAATCCGAAGGCTTTTGTGCGTAGCTTTTAAATGGGAGAAGCTTTTCACAGATATGTACCAGTTTCTTAAAAAATGGAGTACTTTTTTGAAAATCCGGGCCTTTGTTTCGTTAATGTTGGTTTCTTTTATGCGGGACGCTACTGTACAGCCATTCACAACCGTCTTTAGCCAAAACTGAAAGAAATCAATGTTCTGGACAACTTTTATTTAACAGCGAAATTTTACATTTTAGATTATGAAGTATTCTCAAAATTATTCTGAAGCCACTGTGAGCTGAAGGAGTTAAAACATTAGGATTTTAAGATTAATCTTTTTTGCATGGCGTATCATTGAAAGGCTACCGGTCGAAAGAATAATTTTCTCTAGAGAGAAAGGTCTTGCATCAATGAGACAGTGATTTTCTAAATCGCGTGGGTTTGTGGGTGATGTGGGTTATGTGGGTACTGCGAGTTTGTGGGTTTCATACGTGGGTTTGTTGGTTTCATATGTGGGTTTGTGGGTTTCTTGTTAAGGCCAGTTAGGGTTAGTGGGTTTCAGAAGAAAGACCGTATTCTCCTTTATCAACTTCAACTGTGGGTTTGTGGGTTTTTTCTAAGTGCATGGGTATTACCTAAAGAGGTCATAAGGTTGACATAACTTCTGCTCTGGCGATCGAAATAATTATGATTTAATCAAAATTCAACCAGCCGCTTCTAATTGCTTTCAAATGAAACAATGTTCAAATTAAGGCTAAGCAAATATGATTAACAGACACGGGGGGTGGGGATCTCAACTAAATTTCGGGTGGGGTGTACCACCTACAATTTCCAGTTTCCAAAAATAGTACCTTTGGTTTCATATATTTCATATTTCATATTTTCATATTAAATTCTTTTAAGGAGGGTTGCCCTTCAATAAGTTGGTTTTCAAGGGGCCCTCCGATAAAAACATTAGTTACAATATGATACAAAAGGAAAAAGCTATGGATCTAATTAAACTATAAAACCTTATTTACAATATCTAAAACTTATATACAATGATGTTAAAAACTTTACAGTAAAAGTGAAAGGAAAAAGTGTCTGTTTCTAAATAGTTTTTTTGAAACTATGCAGAGAGGTTGCCTGCTTTGACTCGGCTGACAGGCTATTCCATAGTTTAGCAGCTCTTTTAGAGAAACATTTCTGGCCATTGTTTGACCTTTTCATCGGTAGCCTCAAGTCGGTCCCCGTGTTACGAAGACTATATGATGAGAAGTGCGAATTTCGGGTGAACAAGTCACACAGATACTGTGGAGCCAGCTCATTCAGGGACTTGAAGACCATTGTCTTAGACTCACTGGAAATCAGTTGGTCAACGGTCGGCCATCCCAGCTCTTTGATAAGAGGTCTGCTTGGGCATCAAAGCTGCTATTCGTTATTATCCTAGCAGCACGCTTTTGAAGTTTTTGTAGCTGATTAATTTCGCTTGAACCAGCGCAGCCCAGACAGGACAGCAGTATCGAAAGTGAGGCTCCACAATACCTGTATAGAGAGTTTGCAAAGTTTCTTTCGGAAGAAAAGACTTGGCATGTTTTAGAAATCCAACTGCCCTGGAGACCTTGGCAGACAGTGTCTTGATCTGTTCTTTCCAATCCAAAGAACAGTCAATTTGCAAACCGAGGTATTTAGTCTTTTTGATTACATCCAGCTCACTATCACGTATTTTCAATTTCAAGTGCTTATTTTGACCCTTGAGACTACTATGTTTCTGCTTGGAGGAGATAAGCATAGAATGAGTTTTTGCTACATTCAGGGAAAGCTGTTGCCTTGTAGCCAAGTGTCCAGTTTTGTAAGATCACTGTTAATAGCCTCATTCAGCCGAGTCATTTCGTGAGACTGGTAGCACAAACTGGTATCATCAGCATACATGGACACGTTGGAATCCAGGACTGCTTGTGGGAGATCATTGATGTAGACAAGGAAGAGAAGAGGGCCAAGACATGAACCTTGTGGCACACCAACTTCTATGTCCCCGATTTCAGAATCAACCCCATTAACCCTACAAAATTGTTTCCGATTCGTTAGATAGGATTTGAACCAAGAGAGTTCACGATGATGTACACCGTAAAGCTCAAGCTTTTTGCAGAGAATGCTATGACCAACAGTATCGAATGCCTTTTTAAGGTCAATGAACACCAGACCCACAAGCTTTCCAAGATCCATTCCATTGTACCAGTCGTCAGTATTTTTGAGCAAACAAGTTACTGTTGAATGAAGACGCAAAAAGCCGGACTGGCCACATGAAAAGTGGCCGTTATCATTCATATACTGGTACAGCTGATTTGTTACTAATTTTTCAAAGAGCCTTGAGATGACAGGCAAGACTGATATTGGTCGATAGTTGGACTTATCAGCCCTGTCTCCATCTTTGAAGATCGGAGTAACTCTAGCAACTTTCCATGAGTCGGGGAAACGACTTGTTTCAATGGATGTATTGAACAAGAAAGCAAGCGAGTTTTCAATTAAAGGCAGCGCAAGCTTTAGAAAGTAGCTAGAGATGATTTCAGTCCCAAAGCTCTTTGCTGTCTTGACAGTTGCAAATGCATCCCTGATTTCCTGCACTTCAATAGTCCTGAAATGAATATTGCCTTATGTTTGTTAATTTCATAGTCACCTGCAAGAAGGGGATTTGGGGCTGGATCTATTTTTTCAGCAAGATCCTTACCTACTGACCAGAAGAAATTGTTCATTGCATTAGAAATATCTTTTTTATGAACAGTTTCGGAACCAGACTCTTTAAGACAATCAATGTTACTGGATTTTGATCTGGATTTGTGAAAATGACACATTTGACTACGCTCAATGTGCCATGAGTTGGCTTTTTCTTGACAAAAATTCCAAATTTTCAGACCAAAATGATGCAAGATGCAAGAAACTGTACTGATTGCGTAATCGCGTTCCAAACCCACAAACCGACAAACACACGTAACTTACATTGGAGTGCCACTCACAAACCTACCATACCCACAATCTCACAAACTCACAAACCCACACCAGTCAAACCCACAACCCCACAGCCACCCACAAATAAACTCACAACCCACGCGACCCACGCGACCCACAAACCCACGTTCATTAGTCCTTAACAGGAAACCCACAAACCCACATATGAAACCCACAAACTCATAGTACCCACATAACCCACATCTCCCACAAACCCACGCGATTTAGTTGCACCCTTGCAATATTGGTCTCTAGTGAGCTCGCAAGGAGGAAAAACAAGTATGTGTCAAAATTATGTAGCACTTTTTGATATTGTTTTAGTATTATGTTTCTTGGCAGAAAGAGACTGTCAAATCTTTTAATTTTTTTCTGACTTTGTGACCAGCTCAAGAGGCTTGCATTGTAACACTTGCAATTGATTTAATCATATCGACAAAATCAAATACTGTTATTGATAACAACTTTTCAACAATGTAAACTCTGTGCGATAACTTTAGCCCACCAAAAATCTTTTTCAAAGAAAATTGTCAAGCGAGCCTTTGAACCTATGTGAAGGATTCTATGGCGAAGACCTGCTATATTCACAACTGTTTAACTTACTGCTTGCTTTCCAACTCTCAGATGACTTAAAAAATGCGAAATTGAAGAACAAAGGTCAAACTGAAATCAAATGATACAATGAAACATTGTCAAAGCAAGTGATATCTCATTTTGACATACGCACCGTGATCCATTAGGCCCTTTTTATCAAATTTAAGCCAAAAAATAAAGTTCTAAATCCTTATAAAATTTTAGACTTGTGACATGAACCATAACCTAGGGGTTAATACGCTGCAAAAATTCTCAAGATCCGTGAACCGAAGGCGAAGATATTGAATTTTGAAGTTGGGCCTAAATCAGATCTTTGTTTACATGAACGGAAGAGGCATGACACTGTTTTTACAGCAAATTACAATTCCTTGTATCTGGGCTCATACTTCACCGATATTTTTCATTTTAGTCTCATTCTGATCCTCTAAATGTGTTCTTTGAGGCAATGTTGAGCATACTCAAATATTTTGCCTTTTTAGGACCGTTTTTAGACCATTTCTCAACGGTACTTTTCTAAAAAATTCTTGTCTTCAGAAATCAATCGTAAAATTGAAAGCTAAAGCCAAAAAAAGGATGTTTCGCTATGCTCTTCAAAATAATTTCAACAATTAGAAACACCTTTCTAACGAGTTTCTACCAAAGGGCTGGTGCCAATTCGCCTCCATAAAATGTAACAAAAAATTGAATTTTACAAGTTTTGTACATGATTTTAACATTTTTGCACATTTCGTGACGAAAAATTAGATAATGTGAAACGGAAAGCTTTGCATTTGTTTTACACCGATGCAGAGTCAAAGGTATGCCATTTACTTGTCCTGCTAAGCCTGCTAAAGCCTCGAGTCAAACATTTTTAAGGCCAAAATGGTATTTTGCAGCCATTTGTCCCTAAAGAGATTCATAATTTTTAAATTTTGCAAGAATTTTAACAAATAAGCCTTGCAAAGTGTATCAAATGTTGGTCATTATATTGCTTTAACATGTACGTAAGGTTTGGTCACCTTTGGTCCCTTCACAGGATGTCTGTTAAAATTTAGTGGTTACTATATGCAAAAATCTTAGATGTCAAATTAAAAACTTGTGAAATGAAAATAGTCATAAAAGATTTTTGGGTTCGAATTGGCACCAGCCCTTTGGTAGAAACTTGTTAGACAGGCGTTTCTAATTGTTGAAATTATTTTGAAGAGCATAGCGAAACATACTTTTTTGTCTTTAGCTTTTAATTCTACAAGTGATTTTCGAAGACAAGAATTTTTTCGAAAAGTACCATTGTGAAATGGTCTAAAAACGGTCCTAAAAAGGCAAAATATCTTAGCTTGCTTTACATTGCCATAAAAGACACATTTAGAGGATCAGAATGAGACTAAATTGAAAAAGATCGGTGAAGTCTGAGCATAGATACCAGGAATTGTAATTTGCTGTCAAAACAGTGCCGTGCCTCTGCGGGCCATGTAAACAAAGATTTGATTTAGGCCCAACTTCAAAAATCAATATCTTCGCTTTCGGTTGCCTGAACTTGAAAACTTTTGCAGCACATGAACCCCTAGGTTATGGTGCATATCTCAAGCGCAAAATCAAGCAGGAATATAAAACTTCAAATTTTGGTTGAATTCGATGCTCTGGATCACAGTGATACGGTTACGTTCTTCAAGGTTACGTATTCCCTAAGGACCTATTTTACAAAAATTATAAATCAGACGAAAGAACAGGAGTCAGGCTTTCAGAAAATTACTATCTCATTTATCTCGGACATTTCGTTCCAAAGAAATTTGAATTTTCGGCCGGTATCCTTTTCTTAATACACCCTGTACAGTGAGATCATCCAAATGGATACATATGTTTTACTAACATCAAAAATTCTATAGTGCTAGCCATTATTTCCATGAGAATATCTTCGGAGGGGATTACTGTCGTTGACGCTAAATTCCACATTGCCAATGTTCCTTTTCCCAGGAAATTGTTTTGCAGATGCTTAAGATATTACTCCCGTTTGGTTTATTCACTTGTAGTTACCGCTTGGCCTAAAAACATCTTTCGACAGTCGAAAACACTAAACTGTATCGGTAATCGTTATTAATAGAATTATTTTTTGAAGTACCGTGCGAGTCAACAAACAGTTTACCCTTTTGACGAGCCATAGAATAAAAAGTAGATTGCCGATATTCAAAACTAACATGTTAATTTACCAGTCAAAGGCTAACTTAGATGAAAAAGTTTTGTTTGGTAAAATCAAACATCTTTCAGACTCAACAATTAGAAAAATGGTTGTAAGGGGTTTGTATGGGAATCGAAAATTCCACGTTCCATTCTGCCCCATGATGTATGTCACATTGAAATTTACATTGTCAATTTCAGAAAAGAATTTTGGTTTCAATAGGAAATGAATGATGAACTAGAATGGAATGTGGAATCTTCGTTTCCAAACATGCATATTGCCAACACTTTCCTAATTTCTGGTTCTAACTGATGAGCAATTTTACCCAACAAAATTTTCTCGTCTAAGTTAGCCTTTGACTGATAGATTGACATTTCAGTTTTGAAGATCGGCCTCATTCTTTTATTTCATTGCCTGTCAAGCGCGTAAACTTTTTGACTCGCCCGGTGGAAAGGCTTATTTTTTATGAATATTTTCTTTCAATTTGAAAAAATACGATGGTGTTATAGTCCACCCTTATATGACTTCTGCCTAAACAAAAGAATGTGCCACAGGGTGGGGTGGAGAGCGTGCATTTATTTGACAGTTGTTCAATATTTTACAAATGCTTGTATCTGTATTGTAGTATATTTTATCTGTTTGGTCGCTGGTTTCGGAAAGTTAGTAAATTTTTATTTAGTGGTTAACATTGTCATAATCGGGAGGCCAGTGTCAGCATTCCAGCAATGATTTTGTCACGGTTAAGCAAACCTGCTTGAAGCCTTTAGGAAACCAGGTCCGTTATCTTTACGTTATGAAATGAATTGAAGCTTGTTGAAATTGGTCCTTCAGTGTTGTAGGCAAACACTATTTTTGCTTACCCGGGATTTCATCATAAGCTCAGATATTTCAATACACCCATTCAATTCATGAATTACCACAACTTTTTTAAGTTCAGTCTTCCAGCATTACTAATTATTTGTCTTTTGCTCTAGGTATCTCTGTGAATATATATACTACACTTCTTTAAAGGCAAATATTGCACCAGTGCTGTTCGTCCACGTTCCATGCTTGGATAAACCATACGATAAAGAAAAACTTGCAGAAGCATTAAAACTGATTGTTTTGGGTGCACTTAAACAGTGCGCAAGTTGATGCATATGTCTCTGTGCTAAATACTAGACATTCATTAAAGCTAAAGGAGAGTCTCGAGAGTTCTCTTCATTTTGCAGTTTAGAAATATTATTAGAATTATTAGAGCATCGGGGCATAGTGCAGAATACGCAATGCCTTTCATGTTACTTAAAAAAATGGCTATTCTTTGTTGACAAAGTAACAGGTTTGTACAACAACTACAATGAGAATGCAGCAAATCTTTATCTTACGGGGTGTCTCAAAAAGTATCCTTCTCTAAAAGGGAATTAAAACTTTATTAACCTTAACTTACATGTGAATGCCTAGAGTACAGATTACTTGAAAGAACAGTAATTTCAGCAAGAATTCAAACACTCAAAGGCCAATTCTTTTCGAATGTAGAAACAAGAAACTAAGATAGAATTTTCCTATTTCTTCATAACATCTCCCTGATCTCTGATAATTGCTGGATCCTTTTTCAGATTCTTTGGGGCACTTAATAAATGTGATTTTGTGAGCTCAGATCTCTGGTATCTGGTGGAAGTTAACTCAAGTTACGCGCCTCAAAGTAGACGATTTTAGTTGAAGACCATAGACCTTTTAGCTATTCTGGAAAAGAGACTGGATCGACCGATATTTTTATACATTTTTATACGCAAGACTGAGTGGCGTTAGAGAGCTTATCTATCCTTTGACATTCGAAAATTCTGGAGAATCTACCAGAAGTGTTATTCGATTTAGATTTCTTTGGAGAATAGCTAAAATGTCTATTTTAAGGTATTCAGCTTCTTCACATTCAGTTTTGTGTCCCCCAGTAAAAAGACGAAATAAAAGAGTAATCTTATTGCAACTAAGATATGAATCATTTTAAAGAAGCACTGCTGAGTGAGCCAAACAGAAATAAACCTTTAAAAGAACATCTCAGCATGGTTAGAATCGTGATAAATTGTACTTCCAAGTTTCTTTACATTGAAGCTTACTATACAATCAAAAAAGAGAAATAATTTTTAATCGCATTCTTTGCCACACAACAGCAAATGAATTAGTTGCTTATATCCTTGAAAAAACTGTAAAGATGGCAAAGAGAACAAAACAGAAGGACTAGAGGTGAGGTGTGAAGGATAGACGACAACTAAAGAGGACTAACGATGAGGAACGATGGCTAGACGAGGCCAGTAAGAAAGAAGAAATGGCCGTTACTAAGACAAGAAATAATAGTGGGAGATGACATGCATCACAATAACTTAAAAACAGTGGAAGGTACCTAGGAGGAAAAATAACGAATGCAGGATGAACAGAAGATGTCCGAGATAGGATACAGTGGGGATGGATGATTTGGAATCTGGCTACAGTCCGTACGAGGAAATTTATATGGTTGGTTAAAGAAAGAGGAAAATGTGAAAAATAATTAAAATATTTATGATTAAGATAGGATCAGTGAAAAATGTGATATCTAGAAAGTTTTAAAAGAACATAGGTAGGCTTTTAATCAAATTAACAAGGAACGATTCACTACTGACAATGGAACGATGGACCATCCATGTCATCAGAGACATAGTCAGAAAAACATATTATAAACCTACACTATGATATGAATGATTGCCATGGTTATGCTTGACTGCTATTTGTGTTTGATAGAAAAACAACTTCAGACCACTCATACATTATTCAATTAACATGGGTAACCACAAGGGTAACCATGATTTAATGCTATTTTTCATTGAGTAAGCACGGGTAACCACGGGTAACCATAATGTTTTAAAAAGATATACACAATTTCTTTCAGGTAATATGATTACCCATGGTTACCCGTGGTTACCCGTGAGAACATACCAATAATTTTGGTTACCCATATGGTTACCCTTGTGGTTACCCTTGATCAAAACATATGATGGCACTGTGACTGCTCTGTTTGGCTTTCACTGGTTTTTTGATGGAGCATAAGATCATGTTTTCCATATTCAGTTATTACTGCAGACTTAGTTCAATTCTGTAATCCTTTTTTTTTTGCTCTTTTTTGGTGTATTGATGGATTTATGGAATAATATTCTGTCTCCACATATCATGTGAAGATGATACCTGCATGTTTCATTGTAAAAAGAACAAGATTAGACTTTATAATAGTTCACAGGCAAGGTCTAAAGAATCAATGTTTTTGAAAGACAATCCTGGACAAAAAATATTGGAACAACTGAAGTTTGGAAGATCTTAGTCAAAGCGACCAGTTTCGTGAATGAAACGTAAGGTCAACTCGAGTATATTTTTGCCCTGAATCATCGGCAACGATCAATCTTCCTGATGTTTATGGAAATTTACTTGCCCATTAGAAAAAACTTTTTTCTCTTTATTCATTAAAAGACAACAAGCCATAAAACAACAAGATTAATTAACTACGTGCCATCCATAGTGGGAAAGGACTTACAGTCAGCGAGTTCCTGCTATGAATGACACTTACATTTATATGTAAACTATTCTAATCTAATCAAAGCCGTAGCAGGGGGACATCCCTGAAGCAAACTATTCGCCATTTTGTTGGGCGCTTGAGGTTAAACAAGCAACGTGCATGTACCTTCAGAGGTCAAGGCTCGAGCAGAATCAATCAAGAGTTAAAATTGTAGTGCTTCCAGGTCATCTCCCTCCTACAGCTATGTTCGAACAAAAATGGAAGCTACATACACTAAAACACACACGCACGCACGCACCACAACACAAACTACATACACGGACAGATGAAGAGCAAGAAGTTCCTGTTTTCAAGGGTTATTAATTTCATAGCCTAAGGTGAGAAAATGAGAAAATAAGATTTCAATGCCAATTTGTTTTGACCAGGCGAACACAGCATCATCAAATTTGGAAAGTGGCCACAAAGAAAATCTTTAAAGTGACTCCAATTTCTTTGTGTGCTCTTTAATTTCAACAATATATACATATACATACATAAAATCAGAAAAAATACATTCTTGTTATCGTTTCGGCCAAAGCCTTCATCAGTAATGACTGTTCAAAATCAGACAGAGCATGCATAAAGATATCAAAATTACAAAGAATACAAAACAATAGCCGAAGCGGGTCCTACCTATTACAATGTGTAATTAAGGCACACTGTCGTGCTTGTGATTGGCTAGTTGTGATATTGAAATCAAAAACAAAGCTCTGGCCTTTAAGTAATTACCAAGCCTTTATGCTCTCGGATCATGCTTTGTTTCGAGAATAAAGGGATTCAGATCATTATCATCTTCGTGAATTTCACTGTACAGCGAAGTTACTGAATCTGGCCTAATTCTTTTCTTCTTGATTGTCTTGTTTATCCAATCAGCACCACGACAGTGTCCCTTTAAAATGTGTTAAAGCAGCCGGTAATACGAAGGTAGCGGCAGAAAGATCAAAGAAAGCGCAGAGTTAAGAACTGCTGAAGTCGATGGCTGTGTCTGTCTCGCCGAAGCTGAAAAAGATCGCATGTTACAACAAAACAAACAATAGAAAGATCCGAGAGCGAATTGGCAGAACAGAAAACCCTAAAAAAACAGAGTGTGTCCCTAACGAAAAGCTCAGTGCCAAATCAAAACAACTCAACAACCAAGATTAAGACAAAAATGAAATCTATGTATCAACCTGCCTAGTGTTTAAACCCTTAGGGGCAAAGCAATCCAGCTGATATTCCCAGAAGCTTTCCCGCATCCTATTTCCCCCCGTTAGCCTATCAATTATCTTAACACTAATATCCTTCAGAAACCCGTGCTGGCCTTCTTCAGTAAAATGCCTGAAGAATTCCACCTGGGGTACTGAGGCCCCCAAATTAAACTTACGACTGCACGCCTTGTAATTGTTAAACCTAAGCCTAAAAGGCGTGCAGGTGCTACCAACATATTGTACACCACAAACAGTACATTCCAATAAATACACAACATTTGACGAGTCACAATAAAACGAATAGTTTATCCTATATTCCTGGCTATCTATATCAGAATTAAAATGCTCACTATTACTCATAACGTTACACACTTGACAACGAGATTTACCACAACGAGAACATCCCTTCGTATCAGTCCCCCCATTTCCCTCACCTCACTATTGAGCCTAACCCTGACAAGTATATTATTAAGGTTCTTACATCTCCTAAATGCTATAAGCGGTGGCTCAGGAAACATCTCCCCATGCTCTTCCGAATTCGTGAGCATAGGATGGAGTTTCCTGGCAACCTTTCCCAAATTATTGAGCGCTAGATGATAAGTCGCACATATACATACATAAGAAAATTTTTTTTATGTTTGCACCGAAAAAAGGAGAAATCCTGTTTGCTCGCAAGCTGTTGAATATTTACATACAGGGTGTCTCAAAAAAATTGTTCGACGTTTGATTAAATATTGAAAAATAAGGACAACATGAACAGGCTCATGGAAATATAACCCTGTTCCTAAGATTATGAAATAATTTTAGAGACTATAATCGTGCAAATTGGTTGAAAATTCACTGAGTTACGAGCTCTCGAAGATCAAGGGTATGAGATAGCCGAAACCAGAGACCCCCCAGATTACTTGTATTGCAAAAAGCTCGGGGGCCGAGGTAAGAGAAGCTTGTCCAATGTCATACCTCTCGTTGATGTCAGAGTAAACCAAATACGGCTTCTAAAGTAAACAAAAAATTCTTGCGATCATTCTCAAAATTCCTTAACATTGCATAGGTCCAAAAACAGTGGTTCAAGGCAAAGTCGGCGAGAGACTGAATCTGTTTCCTCGAAACATGTATATATGTACGTATCATTTGCCACATAAAATATATATACAAGCTACTTTAATAAATATAAAAAATAGATACAATACAATACTATAGGTTAAAAACGTAAAAAGGAAAACACCCCTAATTTCCAGTGGCAGGGATAGCATTAAAGGGTCAAGCTGACCTTATTTCCATAATGGTCCCCTTAGAGGTGCTGGTATAACAGAGAAAAGATAAAAAAAATAATAACATTGATAAATAAATAAATAAATAAATAACGAAAACAGGAAAGTACTGTAGTTGTTATCAGCATATAACACGGTTTGTGCGACAGAAACATGGTTGGGAGAGACGAGGAAGGGTCTTAGTAGAAGACGTATATGTCATCTTCCTCTTTTTGTATTGTTTGGAAAAAATTTTCTTTGATCTTATGTTTGAATGTGTTTGGATTTTCAGCTGATTTTAAGTCAGATGGAATACTATTCCATATTTTCGGCCCGAGGTAAGATAAGCATTTTTTTCCAGCAGTACTTTTGCGAAGTGGAAATTCTAATTTAAACTTGGATCCTCGCGTTATTCGCCCTAAGTTGGCTGGTTGGAATATTTCGGCACTGTAAGCTGGGGCAGTTCCATTAAAAAACTTCATTACATTAACACAAACACATTGATCCATCCTATTCTTTGTGGGGAGCCAATTTATAGCCTTAAATTCTGTGGCACCAATATGGGCTGTATTTTTAAATTCAGGTAAAAGCGAATGCATTTGTTTTGAGCAGCATGGATTTTTTGGACAGCCTCTTATTCAACAATGGGTACCACGAGGTGCATGCGTAATCAAAATGGGGTTGAATAAGGGCATTCAAAAGCAACCTTCGAAGGGAGCCATCTAGGAAGTTCTGTTTTCTGTACAAAAGTTTTAGCTTGCCATTTATTTTTCCAAGCATCCTAGTTGCCATTGACTCCCCAGAGAGATTTTTCATCCAGAATACATCCCAGATATGTGACCGTTGAATGTTGTTTGATCAATATGTCACCTCTCCTGATATCTAGCTTTTTAAGATTCTTGCAATTTTTACGCCCAAAGAGAATGCACTTAGTTTCGTCTTCTCCAAAATGAATACTCAGCCTGTTTTCTAAGAACCAATCGCAGAGTGTGTTAAAATTTCTATTCAGATTAATTTCTATTTGCTCGATGCTTTTGTCTCTAAATATTAAGCAAGAATCGCCTGCGTACAAAAGCAGGTCACAGTCAACTGCCCGTGCCATGTCATTCACGCAAAGAAGAAATATGAGGGGCCAGATATCGTTTCAGTCCTTTTTCATCCATATGCTTAACAGTTAAGTTATCGAATACCTGTTTGAATCCCACTTGGTTGGCCCTTAAACAATTTAGAAATAGCAGAAACGACGGCCTATGGGACTTTTACCGAAAATGCTATTTCGAGGCCTCTGGTTTCAGCTTTCGCACAAACTTGAACTTCAAAAGCTTGTAACCCCATGAACTTTTATCGGAGTTGCAAGATTCTTGTGTCAAAAATTAATTTGAAATCTCAGGACAAGGGTGACTTGATCAAAAGTCCATTCAGCGTATCGTTATTTTTTTAGTATTTAATCAAACGTCAAACAATTTTTTTGAGACACCCTGTATGTATATATACATAAATACCGGGTGCCCCAAAAAATTACCCCCTTTTCACTCAGAAAGGGAACAAAACTATAAGATATCGAGACCCTTTGAGTTCATAGCTACACCTGTTGATCTTAAACTTAAATTACACATACCTTTCATTTCAAAATTGGCATCCAAACACCAGAGATGTAAGCCCAAAAAGTCAAAATTTGGCGTGCACGCGAAACCAGGGGTTTTGCAAGGGGGCCTAACATGACTTGATATCACAGGCATTTTTTGCAAGAGAATTTTCAAATTTAATCTTTAGTGTTTACTGTTGAAAGAAACCACACTTTGATCAATGTTTTAGGCCCTTTTTCAGTCCTTTTGCAACCATGAAATTTTCATAATGTTAAATTAACCGATATTTCTAGTGCTGGTGAGGCAGCGAGAAAAATCATGAAAACACTTCGTTATCTCTACTTTTAGCTGGAATCTGAATCATTCACATCTATGAAGTATTCTTTATGCTATGAATTTTCAAAAGTTGGAACTTTTTCTGGCTCAACCGGTATTGGCAACAAAGAAACAATAAAAAAGATACTAATAGTACGGATAAAAGACAAACAAGGAATAAACAAAAAAGAGATGTTTTTTAGCACACTAAGGCCTTTCAAGTTAATTCTATCACCAGAGTGTGACTGACAATCTGAATCGAACTTTTTCTGCTGAATCGAACTGCCAATTTATATATATATACCGGGTGAGCCAGAAAAATGTTCCCACTTTTGAAAATTCATATAACCAAGAGTACTTCACAGATTTAAATGATTCAAATTCTAGTTAAAAGTCGAAAAATCGAAGTATTTCTATGATTTTTCTCAATGTCTCACGAGTACTAGAAGTATACAGGGTGTCTCAAAAAAATTGTTCGACGTTTGATTAAATACTAAAAAATAACGATACGCTGAATGGACCTTTGGTCAAGTCACCCTTGTCCTGAGATTTCAAATTAATTTTTGAAACAAGAATCTTGCGAATCCGATAAAAATTCATGGGGTTACAAGCTTTTGAAGTTCAAGTTTGTGCGAAAGCTGAAACCAGAGGCCTCGAAATGGGATTTTTCGTAAAAGTCCCATAAGCCGTCGTTTCTGTTATTTCTCAATTGTTTCAGGGTCAACAAAGTGGGATTCAAACAGGTATTCGATAACCTAACTGTCAACCATATGGATGCTTTGAGGAAACAGATTCAGTCTCTCGCTGACTTTGTTTTGAACCACTGTTTTTGGACCTATGCAATGTTAAGGAATTTTGAGAATGATCGCAAGAAATTATTTACTTTAGAGGCCGTATTTGGTTTGCTCTGACATTAACGAGAGGTATGACATTGGATAAGCTTCTCTTACCTCTGTCTTTGAGCTTTTTTGCAAGTAATCTGGGGGGTCTCTGGTTTCGGCTATCTCATATTTTGACCTTCGAGAGCTCGTAACTCAATGAATTTTCAACTGATTTGCACGATTTTAGTCTCTAAAATTATTTCATAATCTTAGGAACAGGGTTATCTCTCCATGAGCCTGTTCATGTTGTCCTTATTGTTTAATATTTAATCAAACGTCGAACAATTTTTTTGAGACACCCTGTAGGTAAATTCAACTTTACAAAAATTTCATGGTTGCAAACTGACTGAAAAATGGCTTAAAACATTCATCAAATCATAAAAGACTCCTCGTACAGATCAATAAAGAAAATGCAGTTGTTCGTCGGTGAGAGATATCATCTGCCCATTTATTGCCATGGCGCTGAAAATCTTTGGTACTTGTTTGGAAATTGATGTCACATAACTCTTGAAAGAGGTGAAACGCATTGTTCTGTGTAAGGAGAGTCCTTACAATTTGATCAGTGTTTAGGCCTTTTTTCAGTCATTTTGCAACCATGAAGTTTTTATAAGGTTAAAATTACGGATACTTCAATAGACCTTTTAGCTATTCTGAAAACGAATGTGGATCGAACGATATTTCATTACAATTTGTAGAATTTTCGAATGTGCACAATTGCGATCGAAGCTCTAACGCCTCTCGATCGAACGTCGTGTATAAAATTGTATAAAAATATCGCTCGATCCAGGCTCTTTTGTTGAATAGCTAAAAGGTCTATTGCTGGTAAGACAGCGAGAAAAATCACAAAAATATTTCGATCTTTCTGCTTTTAACTGGAATTTGAATCATTCAAATCTGTGAAGTACTGTCGGACTATGAATTTTTAAAAGTGGGAACTCCATCCTGGCTCACCTGGTATATGTATGCAATTCGATAATATTAACACATATATGCAATTCAATTTTTCTCGACAAATGCCTTCATCATTAGCCATTCGTTTTCTATCAGCAGACATCAGACATTCCTTGACTCAGCGACGTCATAAGTCATTATGACGTCATATTCACAACCAACCAATAATCTTTGCATAAAAATCCTGAAATGATTTCAAATATTGATGAAAGTACTTTGTTTCACCAAATATTGGTAAAAAGTTGTACTTTAGAATATAGATACTATAAGAGGCAGATGCAAAGAACCAAAACTTTTCTTAGCACACTGAGGCCCTTTAATCTTGAGTTATCATCAGAGTGTGACTGAGACTCTGAGGCCCCGTTTACACTATACCGGATAGCTATCGTCGCGCCGCAACTTTCGTATCGGATAGGAGTGCTGTTTGCATCACACCAGAGCTATCCGATAGATGACGCTCCACAAATAAGGGCGAAAATCACTTCGCTCCGTAGGTGATATGAAAATCACTCCGGTTTGGTTTTGGCATAATGTAAATGGTGCTATCCGATACCTTTCATTCTGTACCCAAATTTCTTTTCTTTGAGAACAATAAGAAACAATAGATATGGATAACAAAGGGTTAAGAAATAATACTGAATTGCTCCCTCGGGATGTAAAAACAAGGCCTAACTGGCATGGAATTTAAGACGCGACGATAGCTATCCGGTATAATGTAAACAGTTGCCCTATCCGATAGAGGTCACTCGCAGCGAGACGCGGCGATTAGCTATCCGGTATAGTGTAAACAGTTGCCCTATCCGATAGAGGTCACTCGCAACAAGACGCGGCGATTAGCTATCCGGTATAGTGTAAACAGTTGCCCTATCCGATAGAGGTCACTCGCAACAAGACGCGGCGATTAGCTATCCGGTATAGTGTAAACAGTTGCCCTATCCGATAGAGGTCACTCGCAACGAGACGCGGCGATTAGCTATCCATTTCATTTTCATTTTCATTTTAAATTATTTATACACGAAATCCCTTCAGCTTACAAAAAAATAAAGTTTTATTAATTATATTACATCAAACAAAAATATAAAATACTGAGGGTTAATCGCATCGCTGATCTTCCAGGGAGTCGTGTTTTAACTGGCTTTCAGCTCATCAAATATGTTTTTAGTTGTTTTTTGAATTGGCACAAGGTAGGAAGTTCCCTAATTCTTATTGGGATTTCATTCCAGACCTTAAGAGCTGAATAGGAAAATCCTTTTTTGGCATACTCCAGATTATACCTCGGAATCTGAAGATCTCTGCAGAATCGCATGTTGTAGCTGGAGTACTGGGATCTTTGTTGGAATTTGTTCCAGAGATTTTCTGGGCAGAGTCTGTTCATGATCTTATAGGCCATAACGGCACGATCAAACATGACAAGTTGCTCAGTGCGAAGGAAATTATGTGACCATTCGTCTTTAATCCGGTATAATGTAAACAGTTGCCCTATCCGATAGAGGTCACTCGCAACGAGACGCGGCGATTAGCTATCCGGTATAGTGTAAACAGTTGCCCTATCCGATAGAGGTCACTCGCAACAAGACGCGGCGATTAGCTATCCGGTATAATGTAAACAGTTGCCCTATCCGATAGAGGTCACTCCCAACGAGACGCGGCGATTAGCTATCCGGTATAGTGTAAACAGTTGCCCTATCCGATAGAGGTCACTCGCAACAAGACGCGGCGATTAGCTATCCGGTATAGTGTAAATGGGGCCTGAGTGTTTTACCAAATATATGTGAAATTAAAGGTGTTTAGTCATCATTGTTGAGCAATGCCTTGAATTTGATTTGTCATAAATTAATTAGTTAATGGACTAGGAACCAAATACATCCATATAAAACTATGTGAAGCTCTAGAGTAAGGCTGTCAAGCAGGCATGGATAGATTTTGCTATTCTATCTAGTTGCTGTGAACTATCAGCAGTGGGAACATGTTTCTAGCTCACTTGGTATGAATTCCAAGATGAAGAATGTTAGCTAAACTTCGATACTTTGCAAAATCCCGTTGCTAAAATTGTGATTTTCATGCTGCGGTTTTATCACGTCTCTCCTGAAGAAATTTGATGTCAGAAAAGTCATAGATCGTCAAAATCAGCAAATCTGAGCGATTTTCAAGAGGTTTCACTTGGTACTGGTTCTCCCGGTAGAAGAATTCAAAACAGAGAGGACAAGAGTTGTAAATTTATGTTTTTCTTTCTATGTTTCTTTATCCTACATTTTACTACAATGACCGAATTATCGATCTGACCTTTATTTCTACGGTCCTACAGCAAACCTGTTATGTATAAATATTTAAAAGAAATTCAGCAGCTTTTTAAAACAACCTACTCCTCCATATTTACATCGGCTACCGCCATATTCTACCTCTACAACAGTTTCTCATATTTACATCAAATGCAAATAAGTCGTGTTTCAGTATTCGATTTTTTTATCATATTCTATAACTAAATGGTTCCTGTTTTGTGAAATAACTAAAGGTACACATACGCTATCCTACAATGAAGTCTCATCGATGAAATGTGGCATGAACGCTTGCCAAGTGAGTGAAATAAAGCACATACCCTTTAAAACACTGCAGAAATTGTTCCAACTGACGGATTTCAAAGAGCCTTGCTGCAACTTATCAATAAATGTTTTACTTAGCTGAGTTGACGTAGCAAGTTTCGGGGATGTTTGTCACCATTAAGGTGCTTTTAGAAGTCATATATATATATATATATATATATATATATATATATATATATATATATATATTGGCAACAAAGAAACAATAAATTGGATACTAATAGTGCGGATGAAAAACGAACGAGAAATAAACAAAAAAGGAGATGTTTTTAGCACACTAAGGCCTTTCAAGTTAATGCTATCATCAGAGTGTGATGATAGCATTAACATGTCTATCATGTACATATATATATACATGTCTCATCAGACCTATGCAAATGGCTGATCAGTGCTGAAATACAAGCTTTACAAACTAATGCTGCATTCACGCAGCTACAGCTAAGCCTTGTTCAACTAAACCTTATTGAATTTTAACCAATCACATGCATTCAGTTCCTTGATTTGACCAATCAGAAAGCAGCTTTCCATAAGCTAGTTCCAGGGGCAAAGCACAGCTTAAAGACACGTAGGCTCTCGGAAACAAGCACATGTTTATCACAAATTATTCACATTAATCACAAATTAATCACAATCATACAAAGTCACACTAATGACAAAAAATCAAGTCATATTAATCACAAATTGTGAATCTTTAACCGCGCTTTTAGCTTACGTTTTATGAAGAATGAGGGAGTCAGGATGTCTCTTTCACCAACTCCCAAGTTAATGTGAATATATTGTCACCTATGCAAAAATAAGCTTTATGGTACATAACTAGGAAAACCACGTGGTTACCGTAAACATAATCTGAATTGAATATTGCTACAGTGTATTTGACCTTTCAAGCGGTCAAAAAATTCTTTTACATCAGCTGAATGCGAATTTACGTGCGTTACCTTACTGCAGATTGTTACATTGCTACCACCATTGACGAAATACCTTTCTAGCTCTTTTACTTGACGCAGCGTATAACAAAATGTTTTGCTAAACTGGCATGAAATCCATCTATGAAATTGCTTACCGCTATATCTTATCATTTTATTGATGCATCTTGCTCTATCTTGCCCTGTTAGTACGGTTTTTATAGTACAAGATCTTAATTTGGGAAAATTCTGGAGTATGTGATTGATTTCAAAATAATCACAAACTAATCACTTTAATCACTAAAAAATCACATTAGTCACACTAAAATCAAATTAATAATAAAGTAATTACTTGTGGTTATTAATCTGCTACACAATTTTCAGGAATGATTTGCCTCTCCACCTGTTTTAGTTTAAGTTGGTTTAACTTGCATGTGTGAATGAAGTATAATACAACAAAGTTCCAATTCATTGCCTTACGTTCACGGCAAGGAACTCTTTTATAGAGATCGCACAGAAGGTACAAGACTGGGCAGAATTTTCCTCGGTCAAGGTAAACACTGGCTTAACTCTTTCTTAGGCCGAGAGAAAGGTATATAAAAAAGTGATGTCATGATTTTTGTCATGGGTATTGACACTTGGTGTCTAAATTCATTTAAGACTTCGAATGAACGCAAGACATTGAGTTCGGTCTATTAGAGTAATTGCTACAAGTTTTCTAAAGGTGCAATTTCTTAATCCAACCGGTATATTATCGAATGAATCTTCACTTTGTGACTATATACCGGGCTACCCAAAGAAAACTTCATGAAATGGATCATGCCAAACTTTGACAAGGCAAATGTTATGAACACAATTATGGTCCTGGCATGCAGCTGAAGGGCTCAATTATCTTTTGAGATGCTGCCTGGTAAGATTAAGCTAACCACCTTCCGAAAAACCAGTTTTTTTGATAAAAGCTTTGACCAGCTTTAGGACAAATCACTCCTATGGCAAAAACTAGTTTTATGGAAAAATCTATGGTAATTTATTCACTTCTCGGACCTTCCTGTCCTTGTCAGGTCCATGTTTTGGAAGATGTGCAAAAAGCCAAATTTCACATTTGCTTAGGAATGCAAAATTGGAATAAGGAGCACACAATAGTCATTTTACAAACAACAGAATTCTCTAGACGACTTAAAACTCCATCTCCACGTTGAGTTTTCACCAAATGTTGACTGCGAAGGGATGCCCATGATTCCACTCTAAATAAAAAAAAACGTATGATTCGAAATTTTCTATAAATTTTGTTTTTCGGCCGGTAAACGTAGCTTAAAGGGGCCTTGCAGCATCTCAAATGATGGCCAAGCCTTTCATTCAAAGTGTGAAACAAAGCATTGAATGTGAAGGTAAAGGTGAGGTTGCGGTTTTTAGCGCCAAGCGCAAGATCACAGTAATAATGAGGTCCTAATTGAGTCCTCGATCCCTGCTCATGACATTTAAATGGTGGGGCTCTACCTGGGATCGAACCCTGTCCGCCCTACTATTCTGCCTTCAAAGTCAGAGGATTACACCACTACGCCACTACACCTTCATTTGCTGAGCAGATGTCAATAGGTCTCAACTTCAGAGAGCTTATCATGATCTAGCTCGTAACTCGTCTGGGTCGCCTGATATGTTCATTCCCTCCACAAGAATTGTTTACAATTTTAGCTCTATCATCGCTGTTCTGTACCCTACAAAAGGGATTTACGGATTAAGTTGATTAAGTTTTTTTATAGATCACCCCAACTACCAACTACCGGGTGAATCAATAAAAATGTCTGGCGTTTGAAAAAATCCTGATCCCTCAATATCAAAGCAATGATGTTGAAAATTGTGTAGTTTTATCCCCGACATGTCAAATTAGGTTCAGTAAATTACCCGGCTTTAATCGGTCATTCCTTCCTGTCGAAATAGGAGATTTTCTGCAGAAAACCCCTATCGAAAAGCTGTAAAAACGAGCGAAAACAGGCAGCAAAATTTCCCTTTGTTCGCCTTCCTAGCGATGATGACTTTTGGATGTGCTCATATATTTTGTCCTCATAAAAGAATGGAACCCCCTTGAATAAGTTATTCACACTAGGGGGAAGACTTTCCAACCCGCCAAAACGAAAGCATGTGCTTAAGTGTACTGAAAGTCATCGCTGTGAAGTGAACACATAAGGGATTTTTGCTTGTAATTTTAGCACGTTTTTTAAGTTTTCTCAAAGGGATTCATTTTAGAAAATTGCCTACAGAATCTGAACGGAGTGACCGATTTCAGCCAGGAAAATTTCTAAAAAATAATTAAAATGTTAGCTATTTAATCGTTTTTTTTTTACTCATTCGGTACATCGACTAGGTTTCGTTGTAATCGTCATTTGAATACACTGATGTCGAAAAGGTAGCAACAATGGTACCTTTTCGACATCACTGTATTCAAATGATAAAGGTATTCTGACCAATAAATATTAGTTTGAATTACTTCCGCTGAGCCTTCTACAGTGAGGTCTAGGCATCGCCCCCTCCCCCTCCCCCACCGTAAAAAGCAGAATACTCCTTTTAACTTAGATTTGATTTTCAACTGCTTCTTTCTTTTCCAAAGGCTTATGTGCTCCCTGCTCCATTGTTCCCGCATATCCAGCAAATGTTCCTATTTGACCCTATTTTAGTTCGTGCTCCTTTGCTCCAAAAAGCCGCCACCAGAACTTCATTGTTTCTTAACCTTTTCTTAAAAGACTGCTATTCAATGAATATGATTTTCATAGCCTATGCTTCAGGAACTTTCCACCCTTTATATAAGAACTTGGGGATGGCTTACAAGTATCCTGCTTCACAAATCACAAACGACCCATTTTTGCCAAGTAACAGTCCTTGTCCTAGAGTAGGTTATTCTAACTTGGGTCTATGTTGCCGATCAACGCCAGTTTACCAGTTGAAAGCATTCTGAACTTTTCTTAACAAAATTAAATTTCACGTAGCATAACGTAACAAAAAGCAGCTTCTAAATTCAGGATAAGTAACGGTTACTGCAAGCGTGCAACAATACTTTAAATATTAACCAACTGGGCCCGATGGGTACTATTACAACTATTTCTGAGATCATGCTGCACAATAGCCACATTTATGTCAGTTATCTTAAACATGTTTACAGAGGGAGGCAATGAAGTCGTTTTTGCAACTGCCATACTTAATGCCTGCAATCTGTTTCAGACACATGGTATGAAAACTGTATCAGGAGCGTGGATTAAGGCACCTTGAAATCGTAAGTTTCAGCAAACTTTGAATTCTAGCTCGAAAATAGGCGCGGAACACAATCTAAATTCATGAAGATGATAGCGCTCGGACCACTGGAGGTAAAGTTTCTCTCGAGCAATTTAATTCAAAGGAATAGGTAATAGCATTTTAAACTAACCTTTTATTTAAAGATCTGGAAAAGGTCTCTGTTTTAAAAACAAACACTAGATCCATGATCACTTGCTGCTAGCGATTGCAAAGGCGGCAAAGTACCCAACATTCTATGCGCTGTCAATCCTTGCCAAAGCAACAGCTGATATTTTGACAATGAATTCTGTTCCTGTTGAATGATGCGCAAGTACAAACACCTTCCATAAATCACATATCCCTTTGATGATCCCTTCTCGCTTGTAGTTCCGATGAATTATTCTACTACACAATCAGGCATCATTCATGTCTATTTACTTTTACGGCGTGGCCAAAGGCCCTTAGAAATTCTTTTAGATGGTATCAATAATCACAATGTCCTGGCTTGTCAAATGTAAAGTGAATGCTATTCTTATAAGATCTGCCGGTGTTGCTTGAATTTCTATGTTCTGTTTTCCCCTACCTAGGCCAGTAGCCCCTTCACTCCATCAGAACTGCTTTTCAGGGGGCCGTGGAAAACCCCCTGAAAGGTGTAAGTGTGCCGATCAATGAATAGTTGCGCGCAAAAGAGGGCGTTAGGTTTTTTACCATGGCCACTCACGTGCCACTCACGTCTTGCAATGATTTTGACTGACTGGAAAATTCATTACAATCATAGAGGATAAAAGTAAAACTCCCCCGACGCCAACCTTTTGACTATAATCTATTGAGGTATTGTGACAACTACCTCTTAAGCTACTCAACTAACCAATTGTTGGTAGTGACTGTTCGATACATTGGAATCTTGGTATGAGCATTGATAATCACCATATTTGTTCCACATGCCATACCCTGAATACGGCACAGGGTCTCGAAAATTCTGGTGCGAAGTCAGTAGCCTGATACTTGAGCTTGTGTGATCTGCATATGAATTGACATGTGTCGTCATAGAAGCTAATGACATCTGCTGCATCCCAGTAGGCAGTGGTGGTGAGCATACAGGCAGACTCAACTCGTCACTCAGTGGGGATGTATGCATTGAGATATGATTCTGTAACATATCCTAAAATATAGATCATCAGGTTAGTCGTTAAGGTATCCAGAGTAACTGTGCAAAGGGACCTTAAAATCTTTAAGGTTCGCAAAGGTCACCAAAGAAATCAAGAAACCATGATAGTAACACTAGCCAGAACATGATCTTGCATCCAGCAAATAAGTATTGCAACGTAAATGCTAATTTTTCCAAGTCAGTCACAAGGCGTCGATGAAACCTCCTTTCTTAGTTTACGGTGCAAGACAATACTTTGTAGAATTTTAAGGGAATTAATTAACAAACAAAAATTTATCTAGGAGTGGTAGGGTACTTCAATCAATCAATCAATATAGACGAGAAATGTTGGCAAGTGTATCAATCACAAAAAAAGAATTGAAACACACTGATATGCCTTCAATTTATTTCCTATAAATAAAAAGTTGTTGGAACACTTAGGCCATTTCTTGATAATCCGCATTTTGAAGCACAGCGATTAGGTTTAGACACCCAATCAACCCTGAAATAATATTGATTTGGAAGGTCATTGTCCCAGCGTTTCAGCAGAGTTACGAATCATCCAATCATCCCTAGTCTATTTTCACAGAGAAATATTGTTCTGAGGGGGAAAGGGATAAATCGCAAATAAGGCAAATTTGCAAAGGTGTTTCAAGACTTTTGGCAAGCATTGTAGTATATTCATTCAGAAAACCTTTCAATGTATCGTTATTACCGGTTTCTTACCATGTAGAAGTGGATGCTTGGAAATGGCCTAGGGTACTCCTAGAAATACATAGAGAGAACGCAACGATTTTTCTTGCCTATTTTCACAGCGAAAGTTGGCTGAGGATCACGATGGAGTTGTACGAATATCTATGTAAGGGTACTTGGCAATCGAAATTTGGCTTATCGTAGACACGTGACCTTCCTTTTACGATTTATTTTGGACAAGGTCGCTATATGCGCGATTTTTCAGTTTAAACTTTCGAATCAATGCTTGTTGCATCCACAATGTGTAAAACGGCTTCTTGATTCGAATCTTCAGGTGTCTTTCTTTGGTTTAGTCTATTCTTGTTGTTTGTCTCTGATTTGTTTACATTTAATCAGCTGAGTTTCTAAAGTAAATAAACTTGATAAAGGCTTAGCTTGCGAGACGACGATCCCAATACATGGCTACAAGGTGGTTAAACAAACTTGAAAATGTATTCGGCCATATTTATATTTTAAGAACTAAGGCCTCCGAGTGACAAGTGGTGAGAAATAATCAATTAAGCAGTGTTTGTTCATGCTTCGTGTGTTTGAAATATATCAAGTGCTTAATCGCTATTTGCAGTGGTTCCATAATCGAATTTCTTCGCTCTAAGGACAGTTTTCAATGTTTAATTTGTCCAAATAAACCTTCTGATAGCTTTTTTTCATCACCTTCCTCAGCAGATATGCAGGGAGGTTATGGAGTGTAAGGACGAACTAGACGAACATCATGAAAAATCGGACCGAAATATGCCAGTTTCTCTTGGGTTATAATAGTTTTAGTACCAAGGTCTTTTTAGGCAACCTTGTTCCAACAACGCGACAGCTACCACTGTGTGACGTGTTATTATAAAGATCTCCATAAGAATTTTGGCAATTTAACCCTATTGTACCCGGGCACTTTGGGTCAGACCACTGCCCGAGGGGGGGCAAAAATATCCCCAATTATTTCCAAAACAATGATTAGTATGCCGTTGTAACTTCGCACAATAATAATAACATCGATTAGAAGTCTAGATATAGGATCTGGTACTAATTGGTCACGTGGCTTGTTGCCAGGCAACAAAAAATAAGACCATATCGCTACAGGCTTCTGTATTGAGGCAACGGGTGCTAATTGTTTCAAGGAATAAGGTTTGTAACCTGAATAAAGCACTTAAAAGTAAAGGAATATCACTGCCAATCGATTTATATAGAAATTGAGAAATTCTATCCTTCTTCATTAGAAATATGACCTCATGAATTTGAATTACGTCATAGGACTTATGATTTGCTTATGTCAGCAAATACGGATAATGTTACATCAAATGAAAGTACTTTTCAAGAGCAATCGTTTGGTACCAGACACATTTTGTTTTTGTGATTTCTTTTGTGACCGCTCTCCAAATATGGATATCTGCTGGTCACGTATGTAAATTATAACAAAGAAAAATCTAAAATTTAATTGCAAATTGAAAAATAGGAAAAGTCAAGGATGTTTCGGCTCTTTTTCTCTTTTACTCTCTGTTTTGTAATCAAAGGTTCGTGTGGGGGGCATTTTTTGCCCCTCCCCCCGGCTACAATTTGGTTAAGATAGCTTTGCACCGAAGGGACTCAATGAATGTCAGACTCAAATCTCAATGCATTCTCACTCAATGCACTCTCACTCTTAAATCTTATCGCTTCTCAACGAGGTTATTTGCAATTGCTTACTTTGCTGCATAAGGCTTTGTTTATTTTTGTTCATTATTCATTTTGTCAGTTTAGGGGTGTCAGGTCTCCTCAGGCTCGTCCCCATACTAGTCATGTTGGCATCTCAATATGTCGGACCGTCCTCGGGATGAGGTTGGAGTTTCTTGTTACATTTTTATTGCCTTGTCTTTCCGCCCTTTTTGGTGCATGTTTCCTTACTTTGTTGGTCTAGATTATGATGTTTCATGAAGTTTATTTCCCGTGAGACGTCGGCACATCTGGCTCCCATTTCGAGTTCATCCTTGTAGTATAACAGAAATTGAAGTGTTGGCAGGAAACCGTAATTTCACCAAAAATCGAAGAACCAAGATTGCGACGATAATCATTGTAAATTTCATTTTCAGTCCTTCCAAGTCATCATTTATAAAGTCAAGAGAGCAGAGACAGAGACAAACTCATTTCCATAAGATGTTGAGTTGACATTTTTCGACGAATCCAGTGATAAAAAAAAATTAATTAAGACAAAGCCATGTTTTTGTTTACGTTTCGAAGCAAACGCTGTGCTTCATCATCAGAATACAAAATTTTGACTGCTCGAGGCTATATTTATATGCATAAAGAGACAAACAACAAACTAAAGTGCGTGACAGCAATTCCTACGTAAAAAGTAAAGTGAAGGGCAAGCCCAAAGAACAATACCTAAAATAGAACTAACGGAATGGAGGACTGCTGGGAATTAAGTGAAGGACGATCGCGTAATATTAGTAGACTTTCGTGAATGAGCAAATCAAAATCAAAGAATGATTTTGAATTGCTCATTCACGAAAGTCTACTAATATTACGCGATCGTCCTTCACTTAATTCCCAGCAGTCCTCCATTCCGTTAGTTCTATTTTAGGTATTGTTCTTTGGGCTTGCCCTTCACTTTACTTTTTACGTAGGAATTGCTGTCACGCACTTTAGTTTGTTGTTTGTCTCTTTATGCATATAAATATAGCCTCGAGCTATCGAAATTTTGTATTCTGATGATGAAGCACAGCGTTTGCTTCGAAACGTAAACAAAAACATGGCTTTGTCTTAATTAATTTTTTAATCACTGGATTCGTCGAAAAATGTCAACTCAACATCTTATGGAAATGAATTTGTCTCTGTCTCTGCTCTCTTGACTTTATAAATGATGACTTGGAAGGACTGAAAATGAAATTTACAATGATTATCGTCGCAATCTTGGTTCTTCGATTTTTGGTGAGTTCATCCTTCTCCCTCTCGGCTTTTGCTATACTTCACTTTGTACTTACCGGCCCGACCTGTTTCTATTTCAGTTGTAACACATGTGTAGTAAATAGGTCTCTTTGTTAGAGCCTGTTAGGTTTAGGCAGGTCTCCATGTCTTGTTAGAACAGTTACTGAAGAAGATGAAAATCGAAATGTTTAAAATTTCGTAGTAGCTATATTTCTGAATTATCCGTAAAGATTTGACAAAAATACAAACCCCTATTTTGCCATCACCGCCATTCATCATCATTCTCTTTTTGTCTTTGCAACGCTTATTCTGAAACCACACGCGAATTACCCGCGGGCTTAGGCCAGTCATGTCCACCAATTGTTCTTTCATGACAGAGTCAGGACGCGGGTTTGCTGCGTAACATCGCTTCAGGGTTGACAACTGCTTTTCGTTGAGAACGGTCCGCACTCTCGTTGGTTTGTCTTTGCAGTTCTTCCTTGTAGCAGTGGGAACTCGAGGTTTACCATCTTTAATCAATTTGTCGGTTTTCACAGCCTTTTCGATTGAGTTGTTTGGTGAAGGTGTATTTTCCAAATCTATGGATGTGGCTAAAACGGAAAAGAAACGCTTTCAAAATCGTCGATGTGATAATGACACCAAGAGCGTTTAAAAAGAACGAGAAAATCTCTTTCTGTGAGCATACAGGTAAATTCAAAATGTAAAGTGCATCACAACCTTTTACGACTTCAAACTGAGACAATTCTTGAAAGAAGTAAGGTAACTGTATGAAGTTTCAGCGCAACCATCAATCAATAGGGTAATAAGGAAACCATCTAATTTCATTATCTTTAACACAAGGCGTCATAGATGCCATCATACATAAGTGAAATTAGGCAATAAAAGTAGGCTACAATTGTCCTTATTTTTGCAAAAATCATCTTTCTATGTGATTTTGAAATTTCTTCCAAAGAATAGCATTCCCTAGAGTGAGACTTCGAGTCAAATCAGAATGAGCACTGTTTATCGCCGGAGGGAAAGGGGGGCGGGTATTTAGCCCTGTGTTCATAGAAGACCTGTTTAAACTGGGTCAAGTGTCAAGATTCCTTTGTAAAAAGAACAATTTGGTTTCAGTGTAATGAAAAGGAATGAATATGTAAAATTCAGTCCCCTACAGAGGCACCATCTTTAACCACTCATGTGTAACATCTCTTTTTCAAATCGTTGCATATACTCTGATCCTAAACATAGCTATCGTATACCCGCCTAATAAGTTCTGCAATTAGTTCTGCATGGCTGTAGGAAATATCGTCGATCCGGGCTGTTGTATTAAGATTATTATAATTATGGTAATGCTGGTTGTTGTTGTATTGACATGGGATGGACATTAATCCAGTTAGTGAGCTATACACGTGTTGAAGATAGGCGTGTTTTCTCGTCCTCATCTATGCTCCACCTATTTGAGTAACACAACACGGGCATTCATCATCATTGTATCATATTCGTTGTCATTTAACAGTATCACTACCGAGGGGCCCGCGGGCAAAGATTATCTGATGCAGTGTCGTCAGTTCGATAGATACAAAGCTGAAACCTTACGAATATTCCTCAAATTTAATGTACTAATAAAGTTTTTGAAAATTTTTTCGAAGTGGTGGAGACTGCTCATGTGACCAACACCTTTTCAACACGTTGGCATCTATAAAACAAAAGAACGTACTCTTATTCTTTTCAGGATGACAACAGATCATTGAGAATATCACCACTCGATAGGTCTTGACTAGAGCTTTTAGATGATATGTGGTTTTGTTCGTTTTTTATGACGTCAGAGATTTTACACTCGAAGTTTATGACGTTATATAAATGACAAATACATTAGGTAAATGCTAATGACTTAAATTGGTTTTCTTGATCAATTTACATCATTTAAAGACATTTTTAGAGTATTTACATCAACCATTAGGAGTTCTAATTAAGCAATGACAAACTTGTGTAAATAAATAATGAGCATATGATATACATAATGAGCTCAACTAGATATTATACTGCAGATTTTCTTTTTACTTATTGATACTTTGTGATACATTCTATTGCATTTAAGGAAGAAATTGTCAAATAAAAACTTAGATATTGTCCATATGGCGAACAGCAAGCAAATACTGCAATTCTCCTATATTACGACGTAACTGTGATGAAAAATGAATAAGGTAACCATTTCGGTAGATTTTGTTACTGTACACCATTGTAACAAGTTTCATTCTCATATCTTAAACGTTGGCGACTATACGGAGGGGGGGGGGGGACTTTGTGTCCAACAGGCCCGATATAATAGTACTAAAAGGCTGCCAAAGATTGCAAATTTCTCAAGTTCCGAGTCAATTGCAAAAATATCCTTCCTTTGAAAAAGAACGCATTACTTTTAATTGATGCTTAGCAAACAAATGCCTGCGATCCAGTTGAGGGCTCTTTGTTTTCACCGTGCCACTTTGCCCTTCCCAATCTTGTCGCTATGTAAATTCCTCATGATCTGATATTGGAAAAACGAAGCACCCTTTGATCAAGGGCACATTACAATGTACTGGAAATCGGATGATTGCATTGATTGCACTGATTTTACTGAAATTCGAAACTCAAAGTTGGTGGATAAAAACTAATCAAAATTCATTGAATAGCATGCTCCAAGTGATCATTTTCTTTCTTAAACCGTAGCAAAATGGGCTTTCCACTTCAGACAATGGAGTAAAAAAGCAATTTGGCAACAATAATGTTCATGTTTGTCTTAGGAAATATCACCCCAAATTGGTCTCGAAAACTTATCAAACATTTAGATAAGTAAGATTCCACTGCAAACGTTTATGTTTGAAGTTTCTCTAAGGCAACAGAAATCAATAAACACGGAAACCATATTGGATACATATTTACGACCTCCGACCTTGTGGTAGGATGCGACTGTTCGGGATTTACAAGCAATTACGAGGGCAAGGGGCAGCCCACACACCATGAAGAGAATGGTTAATCCCTGTATGCTTTCACATTAGTCATTAATTTAGCCACAAATGCTAAGGTTACCACTCTTTCCGTTATCCCCATATCGTTCCTATCGTCAATGTATGTAATGATATCACTCTAACGAACCCCAGGGATTAACACAATGCTGCGAAATCCATTTCAAGTGGAGGCTAAGACTGAGACTTTCTCCTCTTTACATGTCATCAGTTGGTGAAATATTATGTTTACAGTTACACTATCTTTCAATAAAAGACTAGGAGTCTAGCTAAATGCTGAAAGTTTCTTAATGCTCTTACATTACAGCATTCAAAACTGGCCAAGTTTTTCGCAGGAATTTCTCAAATCATTTGCGTTTACAATCCCCACTTTCTTAAAACTTCAGGACACAGCTCTGAAAAGCCGAGGACCTTAAGTAAAACAGAACTCAAGAACCTCCAGAGTAATTGATTCGAGCAAAAAGCAAATATAAAGTGAATTTATTCTATGATCTATTAGCTAAAAGAAAATGCCTCTTAAGTAATTTTGGTTTGGTAATGAAGTATTACAAGCGAGGATGGCTCAGTGGTAACGCGCTCAATCAACTATCAAACGTCTGTTAGATGGTTCGAGAATCTGCCCTGTCGAACCTGCTACGTGGAGCGAGGAGAGTCGCAACTCTGTGTGATTCTAGGCTATGGGAATCACGAGGTATGGTCACATCAAAACAATGGTATCACTCACACGTGCCCCAAAGCTTCGTTTGGGTGCTAGGAAATGAAGGGAACTAAGTTTTTCATTAGTTAGTGATCTGAACGGTAATCTAAAATCGAACTCCTCCAGGTGCTCCTCAGAAAAAAAAAACGAATGGCTGTTTTCACTTAATTTGCCCGTTGTACTAAAAGAAGTGGAAAAATTTTCAGATAACGATATGATAACATCTTGGTGATCTTTCATCTTTTGTCTTGGTGAAGCCAAAATAACAAGGTCCTTCTCTACTAAGAAAGCTGTCGAGTGAATGGACTTGCTACAAGTCTATCCTTTGGTCATAAAAAAGAGAGAAGGAAAAAGAAAAAAAAGGAAAAAGGAAAAAAAAGGAGAGTAGGAATTATCTTTCCTTCTCTCCTCTGTTTTCCTTTTTCCTTCTCTCGTTCTTATGCCCAAACCAAAAGATAGACTTGTAGCAAGTCCATCACGTGAATCACAATTGCATATCGATGTTACATTTTTCTCTTGTGTTACTTATAGTTTGAAAAAACAGCTTTTCTTCTTTGTTTTTAATTGACAGGGCAAGCTGTAAAGCAGTATTCATATGCAAATCGATGCTTCTACTTAGACATGAGGATGAGTCCTGTGTATCCCTGCGGCAAACTTTGCTCAACAATGATGAAACGTTGAAAAAGCTGACCCTAGTTTCTCCACTCATCAGTCGAATCATGATGAATTCACGGCCTCGAATCTTGAATTCAGTGAGTAATCTGAAATCTCGTCTAATGTTATCAGTTGTTTAACATATCGGTTTTATTCGAGCTACAATTTTTAAGGGGGCGGGGGGTGCTTTCCACCCCTTCTGAAAACTTCCTTAGACTAATCAGAATTCAATGAACTTGACGCACTTACAAAGCAAGTAATTCAAATTACGTTGCGTGACTTGGGTGTGCCACACCTTATGACATCACAGTGACGTCATGGAGTTGAAAATCTGTGAAAATCAAGTTTTTCAGTTAAGTTTGAATTTAAAGAAAGCTCTGCATAAGCTTTATTCAGTTTTTGGTTTAATTTAGCTACACACATGATATGAACATGTCCTTTTATTGAAATTAATGAATTTGGAGTGACATTTGGGCAGAAGTAAGCCAAGTCTAATGACGTCATTTGTGCTATTGATTAGTTCTTTGTGAAATTGGTCAAAAATAAGCTACAAAATGGTAACACCCAATTGCAAACATATTAGTGGAGTGTTTTCAATTGAATACTTCAAAACAATTCAAAAACTTTGCTAATTAGCCAAAAATGGAGGCCAAAATGGCATCATTATAAAAAATGCTGATGTCATCAAATTCCAGAAATTCTGGTATCAAATTAAGGCCCTTCGTTTACTGATTCATGTGGTATATAACACTTCATCAATTAATTAAATATTTCCATTGAAATCATCAAATACAATGATTTTTCTGCTACCTCTCCATCGCTAAAAACTTCTCTGTCAAAATGTGGCTAATAGACAATTACTAACAGTCAGGGAGGTTTGGGCAATATAATAGATGTCCTCTACAAATGCAGCAAGAAAAACCTCGAGGGGGGATTAGGGTTAATCAAATTGAAAGTTCCATCATGATGTGCCATCACCATAGTAAATTCAAAAGCTCTAGGAAGCTGAGAGTTTGGGTCTAAATAGGGTCATGCTTTTCACGTCATGGGGTTATGAGTCTCTGTTGACTGAATCGCCATCATCAAGTCAAAGATTACAAGGAAAAAAGAGACTCCAAGCATAAATCTAACTTCTACCCTGTACAAAGAATTTGAAATGAAAATGACACAAAAGACATGAAATGAAAATTTGAGATTTCACCTTTTTAATCTCACGAGCAGTATTCGCAAAGATATGCACTTACCTAAATCCCTACATGTGCCAGTGCTAACATTGCTAGTTGCATCACTCCAGCTGTCATCAGAAGATACTACTGCATCTTGAGTGCAGTTATCTGACTGACAAAACACTTGCCCATCACTTGAAATCGAAAACTGATCACCAGGTAAGAGGCGTTCATTACAAGCGAAACAATTGAAGCAATCAACGTGAAAGAAATAGCCATTTGCTTTCATAACCAAGGAATCCTTGTCCAGCAGGGTGTTACAGCCCTGACAATTGACTTGCAGCAGTCTAAAATAGAACAGAAGAGACGCTGTTGAAAAAGCACGAGGCTCTACCATGTAGAATTTTACACTGTGCGTTAAATCTATGGTGATTTTGATAGGCTATGAATAGGATGGAAACAACGCAATTTTCTAGATTATGTTATTTTTGTAACTAGCTGATGCTATTCAGGCTTAAAAATTAACGTTTGATAGTGGTGCGATCTATCAAAATTTACGAGGAAAGTGCCGAAAAATTGATGTTAGAATAAGAAATAATAAACAACACATTCTTCAGTGCACTTTCTTTCCAATTTTACCAGATTCTAGCTAATAAATCATTATGAATAAATTTCTTTTCCTTCTGCGTAGTGCATGTAAATGTAAGCAAGAATTCACAGAACTGCTTGAAAAGAAATAGATTGGCAAACGCAATACTTGTTTTGCAAACCCCATTTACACTGCTAAGCAGAACAGGAAACATCCTGAATGATATTGTGTGTCTTTATGTTTTTGGCCTTGGAGTAGTCGTTGTTTTTTCGCTCCCCTCGGTATTGTCCCTGTGGTGTTGTCTAGTAGTTTTGGATAAGTATAGTAGAGCGTAAACATTGTTGTAAATTATTTTATATGAATAAAAAAAGCAAAACAAACAGAATCTGGGCAAGAAAAAACTTATACATCCTGCAAGAGTCTATTTAGGCCACAAGGAAATCATGGTCTGCTGGGGGTCTTTAAGTGGAAGATTTGTCCATTGAAGAGAAATCTTGTTGGCTTTTCTACCATTGAGTAATGGAATCCTCGTAGTTGTAAAATCTATAGCAAGAGTTTCCACGTTTTCAAAAAAATATGAGTTGACTTGGTAAGTTTTAAGATCAGTTTGATTCGTCTTCACTTAAGCAAGCAAATTGATTGATTCCTTATTCTTCACAGATAATTTGCATCGTGTCGGTGTAGAAATCCCGTTCAGTTATGTATTATCATTATCATCATCATCATCATTCTTTATCAAAGAATGCTCGTTCAAACACATTCACCCTGACTTGCATACTTCATATTCAAGCTGCATGTTTTTATCTCTAGTGCTTACCATTGCTGCAAACGTCCTTATCAGGGTCATGCAGCTATATTATCATTATCATCATTGTACTAAACCAGTTGCACGTGGAGCCCAAATGTAGAACTCTTTAATATCAACAAAGTGCATGCCTCCTTACATTGAATAATATCTTCTTATCTTAGTGTTTTTGTCTCCCAGAAAGGGGGAACTCCCATTATACGAGTACTTTTAGGGACTAACATAAGGGGTTAGCAGAGAGAGCCAAGATCAAGTGAATACAGACAAAGTAAGGAAGGTTGTTTCAAAGGAAGGAATTTGTAGAAATGAAAGTATTCACATGTGATACAGTGCAAGAACTAGGGAGAGAAACAGAGTGTCTGCGATTAACAAAGAGGACCTACTGGGGTGTTCTACTCTATTACTTGATTCATTACAGAAAAACCTATTGTTGCTGCTTTCGGCAAGACCATGTCCTCATTATGATTAATCTTATCAAAGAACTTGCTCAAGCCAAAGTTATTATAATGCATATAAAAAATAGATACAATACAATACGATATAACTTTAAAGTTAAAAACGTAAAAGGAAAACACCCCTTACAGTGGCAGAGATAGCATTAAAGGGTCAAGCTTCCATAATGGGCCCCTTGGAGGTGCTGGTGTCACATCGAATCCAACTGTAGCACAACCCTCCGAAATCAACAAAATGCTGATTGCTCTTAATGTTGTATGTTGTATTGCCCGAGTCATTGTAAAAAAGTACCTACTGCGCTTGCTGTAAGTATCCCATTGACGAGACCCCCCATATTTTTACGTCAAGCGCTATTTGGCTAATTTTGGCGCGTGATTTCGTGATTTTGATATCCGTGCAGCGTGATTTGCAAAAAATTAGGTCGTTATTTCGTGAAGTGGACTTTTATGCACGTGACTGCGCCTTGAACTTTCACAAAAAATGCCACTTTCTGAAGTTGTGAAGGATGAAGTTTCAGAAATTTTCCGGGACGCCCATTTTTACTCGCTTCCCTCGCAATCTGATAAAGAAAAATTACTAGGAGTAGTACTGGACAATCATCTAAAATTTGATCATCACATAAAAAAGATATGTAATGAAGCTGGGAAGAAGATAAGCGCCCTGGCCAGAATAGCACCTTACTTAGATATAGACAAAAGAAAATTGTTGATGAAAAGATTTATCACTACCTATTTTAACTACTGCCCTATTGTCTGGATGTTTTGTAGCCGGAAAATGAATAATCTAATCAATAATGTCCACAAAAGAGCACTAAGGGTTGCGTATAATGACTATGATTCCACCTTTGAAGTTCTGCTCTCAAAGGATCATGCTACAACAATACATCAACAAAATTTGCAAAGGCTAGCCATTGAAATGTATAAAACAAAAAGAAACCAAAATCCAGATTTTTTGAATGACATTTTCAAATTTCACCAATCTTCATATGACCTCAGAAATGAAGCATATTCTTCTAAAAAGCCAAACACTGTCATTTATGGAACTGAAACAGTTTCTTACAGATGTAGTCAAATCTGGAATAACATACCCACCGACGTAAGAAATGCAAACAATCTAGAAATCTTCAAAAGACAGATAAAACAAATAAGGATTCCATGTTCCTGCAAATTATGCACCCAGTATATACCAAACCTGGGATACATCACTTAAATTAATATGAACTTATCATCTTAGTTTATGAACATGTTTTAGTTTATGTATATTCTTAGCGTGCTGTTGTTTTGTTAGTTGGTATCAATTAGCTGATTGTATTTATTTATGATTAAGCTAGATTATGTATCCAACGTTAAATAAAGTATCAAAAAAAAAAAATCTAGCCCACTTGGGCCTTTTTGTCTGCTGGGAAGTCATAGATGTGAAGCCTGCAAAACTGAAAACAGCATTTATCTTACATGAAGAATTTTTAGGTCACTTGAAAATGATACAAGGTACTACTCAGATTACCACGACCCTGAGCTCCCTGGTGTGTCATCAATAGCTATGCACCTACCGGGTGAGCCAGAAAAAAGTGCCCATGTTAAGAACGAGAGTTCTATTCGTAGCAACATCAGTACTTCTCATATTTGAATGATTGAAAGTCCAATTAAAAACCGAAAGAACGATGTACACTTGTGTTTTTCTCGCTGTCCTACCAGCACTAGACGTATCTGTAAATTTAAGTTTACAAGGACTCTCCATACACATAACAATACGCAATGGGCATTTCAGCTCTCTCAAGAAAAATACGACATCGATTTTCAAACAAATACTAAAGATTGTCAGTCCCATGGCAATAAATGTTCAGTGGATAGCTCTCACCCATGAATGATCGCTTGTCTTTATTGATCTGTGCGAGGAGTCCTTTATGACTTGATCGACGTTTTAGGCATTTTGTAACCAGTTGAATTTACCTATATTTCAAGTGCTCATGAGACAGCGAGAAAAATCGCAAAAATACTTTGATCTTTCGGCTTTGAACTAAAATGTGAATCACTCAAATCTGTGAAGTACTCTTGGTGCTGTGAATCTTAAAAGTGGGAACTTTTTTTCTGGCTCAACCGGTACATAAAATCCTCTTTCTGGAGAAGTCTTAAAATTTCTGCAACTTGGTCGTGAAAATGCTGTTTCATAGGCCTTGATGGCGTGAAAACATTAATCAACATGTGAATTCGCTATCAAGGGGTATTATGGGAGGGGGGGGGGGTTCTCATTGACCAAAGTGATCACCTTTCCAATGCCAAAACCAGCTCATACCGGGTCACTTGGATTCCAAATGTAGCTTAACCCTGACGATCATCTGTCATGTGTGATCACTTTAAGGTTCAGGATGTCAGGTTAATCAACATGGTTTGTGGTTCACAGACTCTGCCCAAGAAGTCGGTGGGAGATAATATTTGTCCTTATATTTGCCAAAGCCAATGTACGTCTGCATAGTTACAAATTTTTGAAGAGGGACATTTTACAACCACATTAGCTGAAGGTGGGAGGTGGCAGTTACAACACAGGTCTAATGGCGTCTCGTCATTCACCTTAAAGATTCTCACGTGACGAGATACCAAAAGGGTGTCCCCAAAGATATATCCTACTTCTTTATTTGAATAAATCAGAAACTACTGTATATATTAGAACAATTCAGGTATGATTTGGGAGATGAAACATGTAATTTTCATTTGAGTCGATTGCAGTTCTCATTTGCCTAACTATAGGAAACCAGGGTCTTCCCAAAGTTATGGCAAGTTTCTGCATGTTTCTTTACCTTTGCCTTACCATTGTCTGGCTTCAAAGTGATATATACTGTTAGAAAACCAAGGTAGCCATCCTCTTAGTGAAAATGAGGACTTCAAGTTGCATTTCTTTGAATCGACATATATGTACAGATTTGGTAAAGAAATAATTGTTTAGACTAGAGCTACTGTCCTTGCCATTCCAGGGCCATTTGGGTTAATTATTTAACTAGCCTTGCTGCTATTGTGTACATATTTCCAAGGAAATTGCTACGATAGGTTCGATCTGTATAGCATCGTCAACTTTGGAAATTTTCTGGGAAGTGATATTTGAAACAAGAAGGTACACTCGAGTTTTGACATTCTTAGGCCATAAAACACCAATTACTTGCCGGATTTCGTCAATCTTGGTTGCAGCTTTTCCTTATAAAACGAGAAAATAAAACAATTACGCCCCGTCCACGCGTATACATTTACGTTTTGTAAACGCATAGAATGTTTTCCGTCCACACTGATCCACTAATCGATTATAGAACGTTTTAGCCTGTCCAAAAGTAAGCACCAACAAGATTGGCAATGAATGATGAGCATGAAATCCATGACGTCATCGTTTACAATAAGTATGTGTTTATGACTGTCCATATGTAAAAGCAAGAACAGTGTTTTCAAAAATACTGAAAGATGAATATGAAGTCTGTGACGACAGCACAGCTTGCGTTTACAGACGTAAAAGTATAAATGTGGATGGGGCCTAAGGATAATGTTCATCCTCCCTAAATGCCAGCCTTAACACTATGGCACTATAGGGTGTTGTCTGGGACACCCTGTAGATCTCAAATTCATTCCAAGAAATCATTGGCAAAACCTCATTGCTCTGAGTGGCTCCACAATTACTACATTTCGGTCTTCAGATTCGTATCTTGCAAAAGTAGAGTATTACAAGAACCGCCTGCAGTTAGGTGGGTGACATGACTTGGAAAAGGAATATGATTCCAACGATATGTTATCCATTCTGGAAAGTTTTTGGGTGTGTGCACAATGGTGATAACAAGCTTTGCCGTCACTCAATCGAACCTCTCATATGAAAATGCATAAAAATGTCTCTTCATCCTTGCTCTTTTGTAAACTAGCTAAAGGTCTTTTCACTGATTTCGTATGAAATAACGATATCCTTTGAAGGGACTGCAAACTGCTTCTCTGTAAGAACGAGAAGCTCTTGAATCAAACTTCAAACGTAACACAAATCATTCTATCCGCTGGTCAAAGGTTCCAATTCCAAATGCAAGTTCAAATTCAAATAACAAATGTATAAAACTATCTTTTGCAGCACAATTATGTATGAAAGAATAGCTCAAAGTTGCTTCAATGACGAGACTACACATTCCATTCTATTTTAGAAATTATAGAAATGTACCGAGTGCACCAAAGATGAACTCATACATTTGAAAGATTGTGGTGCCTAGAGATGAATCGAGCAAGAATTATAGCAAAAGACTGATGTCTTTTCGTGCTTTTCTTGTGCTTGTATGAATACTACTTTTAAAAAAAATTTTATTTGCAGCATTCTGAAGAAAGGCATAAAAGATTTGATCAAATCATAAACAAAGTCCTCACACCAAAGAGCTGCAGTCCGCACATTTATTGCCAAGGGATCGTGTTCCTCGTTCGCACTGTGTAAAAGATCCATTATGAATGAGCTAATTTTAAGTTTCAGGTTCCTTTTCAGCCAGCAGCGGTAACGTAGTTTCGTTAAGTCGAATTTCCTTAATATCTGGCACACCCGGTAGACGTACAGTCAACAAAGTGAACAAATGAAAGTACCTACTCCAAAGGATTCCTAAGGCCATCAGAATCAGTCTTCAGTTTCATGAAATTGTCTTGTTAACTACAACGTTAAACAGCTCATAAAAGAAGGCTTTATCTCTTTGAGTATGCAGTGAATTTGTTTAACGACGCCTAGGACCGCGTGGCTCTCAACTAACTTGCTCGCGAAAGTACGAATTTGTCTATGTTTGTCGATATAAAACTGAATTCGGCGGAAAAACACCTAGAAAGTGAGAAAAAACCTGACGAAGTGTAGTTAGAGGAAAAGAATGGAAATTAATGGCTAGATTATAGCTTTGACACTTCCTTGTCAGATAATTTGAGGTTCTATTTGGGTAAACAAGTTGAGCACTTAATCAGTTAAACAGTTTTCAAAAGGCTTACATCACCAATCTTTAAGCAAAGAGATGGATAATGCTTGACAGCTCTATTGGCATATCGTTCCCGCTTGACGAATCAAATCATTTGATTTAAAAAGTAGTTTTCTTCTGAATCACAAGCACGAAAACTAAGGCCGTGTATTCTGAAGACAAAATACGAATTTCAGAATTTTCTGAAGCTACTGACTCACTTCTGAGTGTTTTTCTTGATCTGAAAGTAAAAATAGATGAAAAGAGATATGGTGATCTATTTTAAAAACAGAATAAAAGGACGCCCCGAGTAACTTATTTTCCTTTTTCCTATTGCTCGATCGTCTTTGGGGAACAATTCCTTCCTTTATAATGCAAGTTAGGAAAGTGAACATATGCCAGTCCCCTTAGATATGCTCCTTTTATTCACGTCAGACTTTCGATGACCGACTCGGAGAGTAATTTTGTGTATTAATTTTAACAATTCAATGCTCCCTATATATTCCACAGGATCAATGACATAAAATGAATTCTACAGTTGTCTAGAAGGTAATACGGTCTGGCAGATAAAATCTGTTTCATGTATGCGTACAAGGTGATGAGAACTTTGTGAACTTGGAGGTTGTCGCTTATAAACCTGAGATCTGCAT
This sequence comes from Aurelia sp. 3 sensu Dawson et al. (2005), assembly GCA_964020215.1. NCBI lineage: Eukaryota > Metazoa > Cnidaria > Scyphozoa > Semaeostomeae > Ulmaridae > Aurelia > Aurelia sp. 3 sensu Dawson et al. (2005). Next base: position 12,450,559 of record OZ026580.1, on the reverse strand, counting down.
AAACCATCCAGCTGTATGTTATACTTGACTTAGAGTTCAGTTGTAGGGTAAGATTAGACTGACGACGTGATTCCTTGTATTCGTTCAACATTTATAATCTGATGTTTTAATTTCACTCATACAAAGGACTCACGACCAAACAGATTCTAAACAGGGACTAAAATCTCATGAAAAATCAGAAGAAACTTAGAACATCTTCCATCCTACGAACGTCGAAAGAAAATTCGAACGTCTCTTCGAACGTTACTTCGAACGTTGCTTCGCTGCGAGAACTCGAACTTTGAACTAATGAGCCAATCAAACGCTACAAATAGGCACGTGGGTTGACCATATTAAGGAAGTAGCGATCTGATTGGTCGCGCCGTGAACGCGGCGGACTTGGCCTAATTAGTCCCTGTATTGAAGCGTAAGGACATAAGTCCCTCAACTGAAGCGATAACAACAACAACAACGAGCGTAAGTTAGAGGGACTTATGTAATGTAGTCTAGGGTAAGATGTGGTAGTGTGAACTATTTTGGAGTTTCTTCAAGAATATCACTAAAGAGAATGTAGCTTACGAGAAACTTTTTAATTTTGATTTGACATTATTTCTTTGGGTCAGTTTATCCAGCAAAAATGGCTTTCAAGTCTGTTCCATTGTCTTACAAAAGACCTTTCTTTTGCGACCACTTTGTCCTGTTCACATAACACCGGTAAGGGGTAAAGTGATCTACTTAGCAAATTGTTAAATAGAATAGGGGTACAATCCGAACCATGGTACACTTTGTAACTCTAAGAGTCCTTTGCATGAGAACCCAAAAATACCAAATATTTCACAAGAGAACCATTTTTAAAAGATAAAAATGTGGTCTATGTTGCGAAAATATGTTGCAGAATCAAATTTTTTACCATCCTCTTCACTGGACCAAACCAAATCTGTAAACCTTTTTCCTGGGGCAACTGGTACATTCCGTCGAATCAATGCTTGGCGTAAGGAGAAACGGTCGGTGATACTTCGACCACCAAAGGTAATGTGTAAATCAACAAATATGACGTGCTGATCTACCATCATACCTCAAAATAAAATTAAAGCTTTGGTGGGAAAACTGATTTGGAAATTCTATGATTCCGACCCAGTTTTAAGAACCAATGCTCTTGCAGTAAGGCCTTCAAACAGTTGATAAATTTCTGACTCAATCGGTCGTATGTATGAAATACCAGAATGCCATGAAGCAGTGTACAAAGTGCTTTAAAAACGCAACCCAACAACAAGAATCTAAAATCTTAACAAATTGACAAAACTTGAAATGTTATGTATACCATCTGAAATTACACCTTATCCTCTGTCTGATGATATGCAATTTGGATACATTAATGGAATTATTTATCATTAAATTGATACTTTCTTAAGTATGGCCATTTTCAAATGCACAATGCTGCAAAAGCAAATCAACCCCTTCTTCCGATCAAAAGTTATGAAAACAAAGTGCTTCAGGCCTAGAAACACTTGGGGTGATGCCTTGAGGAAGGAAAAAGACAATTTCATTCACGTAAGATGATTTTGTAGATAACGAGAAAATATGCTCCAATAAAGGTGGATTCTCGTCTATGTAAATTTCCTATCACTTTCCAGCATAAAAATCAGGTCATACTTACGAAAACGTCAATTAAACAATGAAAACTCCATCAATCCTCTCAACCTGGATATCACTGGAAAGACGATAGATTTTACTTTCAGATGGCATGCCTCAGATTGATTCAAATCTTGAGAGTTTCTGAAGAACTAGAATGAAAGTTGGTTGCGTTTTTTCTGAAACACCTTGCATACAGATGAAACATAAGAATCCCCTACATTTTTTCATATGCAGTGCCCTATAGCATGCTGATCTGTGTTCTAGGGGTACAAATTACAGAATCTGGAACCTAATACATTTGGTCTGAAGAAGCACATATCATCCAATATCAAAACTAATCCATGTTAATTGCATTCCTCGACATGCAAACTATAATTTGATTACTTTAAAACATACAACTTTAATCGGATACAGTGCTATCTTTGTCATGAAAAGCTCAGGTAAGAAGTTAGCTTCTTACGGTTTCTGAGTCCTTCCCTGGACCAACTATTAACGATCTTTCTTCAAGTTTTCAAATCATAGTCTCATGAGCTTTGTTGAAATAGAGATGTTAATTGTTGTTGCATAAAAGAGTACATCTCACCCTCTGTGGTCCCATTAGCGTCAATCCCATGACAATCATCGATTGATTTGCACTTGAAATTACACCCTGCATTTAACCACATGCTGTTTGTTAATAAACTGGTTTAAAGTAGAAAAATGTGTTACTGAAACTATATGCAGCAACAGGTGTCCGGTAGATCATGTATTTTTCCACGTTCATCATTTCATAATATCTTATTATTCTACTCGAAACGGTGATGATTTTGCACTCCCTGCACAAATTTTAGCAACGTAATTATTGCTGGTTCAAATTCCCCTAGTTCTAACCATTTTAGAGAGACCTGTAATTCCATAACTTAGTTCAAGAAAAGGTAAAATGCGATTAGAATTGGGATGATACATTTTCCAAACTCATGACTACCTAATGAATTGACAAAATATTTTCATTCACCAAATTGCGTTTGAAAATCTTAAAACCTTAAAAAGGCTAAGGTATTTGATGCTCTCCAGTGACTGGGAGACCGATTCTGTCCCTCTATTTCTATTGTTTTCTGTACAACCTGGGACCCATGAACTCTGCATGCGCATATAGTACCTAGTGAGATGAGCCAAAAAACGAAATCTATTTTAGCTATGTCACGTGACCTGCATGTGAGGCAAAATGCTTAACGTTCAGCTTGGCTCTCGTGATTTGCCAAGTTAGTTAGCTGTAGATCGTATTAGGATTGTTCAAAGTTGAGAGAAAGAACACCTTTTGAAAGTTGATATTGTTCACCCTCAGAACGAATTGAATTTTCTACAAAGTCTTTTTTTTATTCATCTAAAATTTTACAATACATGTTACACTTACATCCTACTATACTTCCTAATTACTACACAAACTATACAAACACTACAGGGACAGGACCACAAGGAGCAAAGGACAATGACTACCCTGTGGCCATTAACATAAGGACATGATAATATTAACTAAATGAAACCTACAAAACGCTAACATACGATTAATTACTCGAATCCGTTTCACATTGGATGTCAGGCCAGCATAACTAAATGTGCTTAACCGTCATTGGTTTAACATGGATAAGTTCCCATATTTTGCTTCATGTGCCTAACACCAAATGTGAAACAGACTTACAAGAGAAAAGGGGGAAAATGTACCTAGTGGTTGTGTGGCGTGAAAGGAAAGTTTGAAGTTATCCAAGCCGACTTGTTTTGTGGATGAAATTTAAAGTATGCTCGAGTATATTTCTGTTTACGTCATTAGAAAGCTCTTTATTACCATACAATAAGTATTGAACAAGAACGTAGTTTGGAAGGGTGTCGATTTGGACAAATGGTCGTAACAATTCCGAAACTCCAGCGAGAAGATCTTGCCGTTGAATGTCAAATGACGGGCAAAGCAACAGAAATGCTCCATATCCTCAATGCCATCATTCGTTGGGCACATTGGGTTCACTGTATCCCTAAAGTTGTGCCTGAATTTACGAAAATTCAGTTTACTAAGACCAACCCTTAGTTGTAGAAGATAACTCAAGCCTATTGGATCATGAATACCAAAGACAGACTATGCACTGGGGCAAATTCTTGATAGAAGCTTTAGAAAGACTGAAGGCCACACATAGGGATTAAGGCAGTGAAAACATTGTGAATTGACACAAAAATGATTTCGATGCTTTTTCTGCTATGCATAGATAATGTATTTGAAAGTTGATTTCTTGTGTGGACAAAAATTGATTGGGTCTACAATCATCTAATCCCACTGCCAATTAGTACAACTACGGTGACTGTGCAACCTACCTATCTCATATCACGATAATGCTAACTGAACGAGCTATTCCTTTTTTAATAGCTCAAAATTTCTCCGCAACATATCATTGTCTTCCTGAAAGCTGCGGTATGTTACTAAATTGAAATTAACTTGCATCTTGTAGTGAGCTCGCAAGAAAACATGGTAAAAAGCAGCAGCAAAACAAGTCAAAATTGATTATCACTTTAAGGACAACTTTAACTCGAGTTATTGAATCAAATGCGTGGTTTTCCTCAGGATTGACAGAATATGCAACGATTTGAAATTGTCAGCGGCATTTATTTTACCATGTTTCTACTCTATTGTAAGACGCTGACTCTGAATTAGTTACAGTCCATAGTAGTTACAATCCTGTAATCTTAATCAGAATGCAAGCTTGGAGCAAATGAGAAAAAGGCCACCTCTGATCAAAACACGATTACGACCACAATCTGCAATTTTGATGAAGAACGTATTCATTCTTAAATGCCCAAGAAATCTTTGGGGAAGCGATAAATACGAAAAATCAAATTTATGTTGAAATCATGAAATCAGGCAAAGAATTTGACGATAAATGTTGCCAATCTGTTTCGCTCCAAATGTTACTTCTCCGCATTGGCATTGGCACTCTACCGGAAAAATTTGGCTGAAATAATTTCTCAGAAAGTTTCAAAAGACCCCGAGGATGACGATTTTATTCACTTAGTTTAAATTATCCCTGCGTTAAACATTTACGGAGTGGCCACTCAAAGTAAAACTTAACGGAGAATCAAAAACTACAAGAAATAGCCATCGTGCTTCCTTGGTATCTGAACCAGCTACAAATGTACATTCACTCTAACCTTTGGTATGATGTAAAAACATAGATTGTGATCCCGCCATGATCCCACAAAACAACAGAGGGTTGCAATGCAAGGCATTCTCCATGCCCTGTATCCAGTTACGGATGAAATCAAACAGCATGAGGGGTAAATAGAAATTGACGATCCTCCTTTCATAAAAATGTAGTATTAGTGAATGCCTAGTGTCAGTAAACTGAATAAAGAATGATAGTTTCCAAAAAGGAGATCTGTAGATTCGTTGAAGCTCCTGTGAGAATATCCTCTAGGCAACCGAACTATTCTAACGAAGAATGCCATATTCCCCTTTCATACAGACATTTCAAGGCATTTCATATCGAGAGAAACTGTTAAAACTGCCTACTATTATACAGGAAAATATTTCTAATTGTTTGTTCACTGATAAACAGCCATAACCCTTAAACAAACTATTTTGCAGACGTTTTGTGGCGCATAGACAAAGAAATCAAAACAGGGTCACACAAACCGGTTGCTAGAGCCTATTGTGATGACCATTGCTAGCGCCCTGAGCATTTTCTTATTAAAGTGAAGGAAGTATCTCGGTTGGTCGTGGTCAAATTTTAATGCATTATAACTGAATGCCAAAGACAAAGCGAGCAGAGATAAGTGGCCCAAGTATGAAAGTTCTTCTAAGTGATTTGTGTTGTCTTTTAGCGTAGATTTGCACTTACGCTGGAACAAATTCAGGTCTCTATAAGATTCAAATGACAAGATCCAAATTCTTGTGTAATGCAATAATCGTCTTTCCTAAGTGCTTACTATACTGCAATACGCGCTCTGCCTCTTGAGAGAGACTGGGAAAGACCTTTTCGCGACCAAAAGGTCATTACAACCCTGCACGATGTCATTTTGAGACAAAAAGTCACAAAGTTCGGAATGCAGGCGAAGAAGATGCAGCGAAGCTACTACTTTGTGCAAGGACGATGGCAAGGATTTAAAAGCGGATTCACAACTATTAAGTAAGTTATACGTACTTCAGTAAGCATGAAATGAGCTCAAAGATAGTGTTGTTCACATTACCAAGTTTCAAGGAACTTGCAATGCAAAATTACGAATGCTGAATGCACAACCTTTACTGACTACATACAAGAGAAACTGTATACTTGGTTGAAGGGAGGAAATGGTCAATGTTTCGTAGAATTAGTGACAGTGACCTTCCTAGTAGATACGTGCTTATACAGCAACAAAATATGCAGCAATTGTCTCAAAAGCATAGCGCCAAGCATCTATCGTCTGAATCGAGCATTTGTATGTTAGTTGAGCATAAATAACGTTGATGTTGAAGTCTTGTCATATTTTTTGCAGACAAAGGTTGCCACCCGATTCTACTTTCTAGTCGCCCAGGCTTTTTGTTGTATATGTTCTCATTTCTTGGTCTAGCAAATCACAATTTCCCTTAGGGAAATTAGAAGGCACTATTGTCTACAACATATTCAAATCAACACATTACTTCATCAAATTCATGTTGAGGCTCAACGAGGACCAGACGTGGCACATTCTCAGTTGAGTGCAAATAAGGCATGGCAAACAAGACCGTAATACCAAAATTTAAGTTGAACTTTCTGGCAGTCTGTAGACATAAGCTCTTGTTTAAGGTCTAAGATGAACTGTGTAATGTTGGGACAAACTAGTGTAATGTTGGGACAAACTAGTGTAATGTTGGGACAAACTAGTGTAAATGAACTGTGTAATGTTGGGACAAACGTTGGATGCGTTAAGCAATTTATTCTAAACATTGACCACTACAATAGCAACGTAAGAACTTTGCTATCAGTACACTTTCTACCGGGTGGCCAGTAAAAAACTTCAGGAGCAATGTCGCACATAGCAAATTTCATCAACGCAAAAAAGGTATCGGCATGAAAAGGCTAGCTATCTCCTCAAATGTTGCTGCATTAATATTAGTTATGACTACACTTTAAAAGAGTAGTTTAAAAATGTGGCCATTCATTCATTTCTCGTACTTTCTTGTCCCTCTTTAGTCCATATCTTTGTGTGATTTGAAAAAAGCCCAATTTCAAATCTGTATCGGAGGAGTAAATTACAATCGGGAACAAAAATCTATCGCTTTGCAAACAACAGAATACCCCCAGACGATTTCAAATCCATTTCTCCGCTACGTTTTTGCGAAATTTTCATTAGAAAAGGATGGCAACTATTTCATCGTCATTTGCATGATAACCATAGTTAAAAGTCACCATGGATCATCTCAAAAGATAGCCGTTCCTTTCATCTAAACGGTAATGTAGAGCATTTGACGGTCACTTTCGATTTCAGAGAGTTGGCTGTGATCTACCTCGTCAAGTTTTTTGTTGTGAAGCCTCATGCAGCCCGCATCTTGTTGCACATCTTCTCGGAGCGATAATGTCTACGGCTGATGCATAAAGTGAGTAGAGTAGGTTTCAAGTCGTCTGAATGAGGTACAAATATTTATTCTAATGCTTAAATACACTGATACTCACTCTCCTGTACACTATCATCGTCGTGCTGGAAAAGTTTGTACATCACTTGCAATATCTCTAGCAGAGAAATTCATAGATGTGCAACATACTCAAAAATTTTACTTACTTTTCGTAATCATTCTTGCAGAAAGGTTTCCCATTTTTCACGTAGCAGGAAGGTAGCCCACTCAAACTGACGTGGCACTCTGAACATCGCAGGCAGGATGAATGCCACTGTAGATCAGGAGAAACGCGAAGAATAAACTGGTCGGAGATAGGCTCCTCACATCCATGGCAGACCGCCATCTTAATGAGATTCTGAAAGGAAATTATGTTGCTTGTTAGCAGAACAGCCGTACACATAGACTGCCCTGGGATAGCGAGTGTCCTTATCAATGCGTGCAAATAATGAGAAAACAGGGGGAAGATGAAAGTTTTTCAAGACGGGGGATTCATACATCAATTTTCGTCAAATAAGCAGCCTCAGTACAATGCTGGCTCTGTCAAGGAAACGGAGGCTGGTTACAACAGTATTTGACCGATGATAGTATTCCTACGTTTTGATGATTGTTGTGCAAACTGGGAAAAAAATTTCAAGATGTCATTGCAAATGCCTATTCAGAGCTGCGATTTTACGTCGAGGTGCAAACTCGTATTTTTCTATCTTACAAACACTTTTGGCCTTACTTCTGTCTAAAATTTTCAGACTTCAGTGTAGAGTCATCAAAAATTTCGGAAGGATTCATCAATGGACTCAAAATATCATCATTAGTCTCAAGAAACGTTGCTGAAACATTCCCGTTTTAAACTCCACTTTTCATGCAATGGTGAAATGTCACTTTTTTGGTGTTATGATTTCATTTTACGGAGTCCCAATTAGAATCTTACCAATAGGATAAAACCATTTCATTGCAGAAGAATTGGAAACAAAGTCTACGTACATCATTTTGTTACTCCAAGCGTCAAATAAATGTTTATGACTTAAACACGCGTTTGGGTGCAATTTCATATCGTCTCCAAGAACAGAAAGATAAAGCTAAACGCTTGGAGGAATGCTACTCTTGAAGGACAAGTCCGGTGCTGGTATGTTCATAGTTCGCGATGGCATTTGGTAAGTTTGTTTTCTTGTGTTCATAATACGAACCCCGGATTTGCCCTTTCAGCTCGACACTCCTACTCAAAACCAACTATATGAACTGTAAATGAAAGATTTCTGACTTCAGACTTCTGTCAGCTAAGAGAAGCGAAGATTTCAGGGGGTGAGGCATAAGTCATCCTAATAATGTATATCATGGAGAATATTACTAGAAAATTGGTTTTAATAAAGAAGTTCGTCTGAAGTCACCATAGGCGTAGAAGACATGAGAGCTAGGGGGCTGTAGCCATCCTCCAAAGGAAAAAAATTGCAAAAATCGGCAATAATAGGGCGGAAAATCGGCCTTAAGTAAGGCAAAGGTTTGAAAACAACGGATTTGTTTATGCGGCAGCCCCCCTAAATTCATCTCCCCATAAGTCCTTTGACATTACATGAAAGATTCCACTAATTTATGACTGTCTGTCTAACTTTGGTTGGGTTCGCGATGGAGGTTTAAAGTTGCAATCGTAATCTAACATGCCACCCGCTTTGATAGTTAACTGAATGATGCAACATAGATACACTAACCAGGAACTGAAAATTCCAGTTAGTTAAAGGCCTATACTAAGCAAGGTCAGAAGCATAGCATTAGGTTCTTGCAGTTGTTTGCTTTTAATCATATGCTATTAAATTATGCCCACTACGAAGATCTCTTCACACCAATACCCTAGACTCTAAGTAAATATTCAATTGGCATTCTTCACTCTTAATAAAACATGGCTCCACCACACGCATACATACATCTGAAATGACTTTAGCCAACTTCCAAATGAATAAACCATGTCGTTGGTGAATCATAAATTGTTTTTCAGAATTAGACAAAAGATGGTGCCGCATACGTAGAAGTTCAGGCTTTATGATTTCCAAATAAGCAAGGATGTCCGCAAGGTTCGAGCAATTCCAGGTATCTCTCGAGCTTTGCCTTCTAACTTAGCCATGTCTTTTGCAACAATCGTCTCCAAATCTTTAGAAAAAGATCTTTTCAAGAGAATGCAAAACATTTGCTAGTTAACACTGAAACGTTAGATTAAAATTTTCCGTTGTGAATTTCTTCTCGTTGTCGATGGTCAAACATCAGCAACTAACTAATGTTGCATTTCCTAAATCACTTTAGATTTCTGCATTCATTACTGCTTACTTTACTGGATAATTCAGTACCAATGAATATCTCAATGATACAAGCTGGACAAAATTGACAGTAGTTTTCTGCAAAGAAAATCCAGCCTTTGACCATTCAGAATGTGGGAAGCGCAATATATTGTTAAATGTACACCAAAGAGACCTGCAATCCTGGCAAAAATAGTCGAGACAATTCTGTGAAATTTCTGTGTTTTCGTGTTGCTTCCTGAAGTACTAAAAACGTACGTTTATGACCCTTCTGATTTCATTTCCCCTAATTCAATGTTGCCAAGGTTGAATGCTGTTTGATTCCAGTGACATCGTAATGGGGGTGGGGGATGGTGTGAAGGTGCACAATCAAAGGCAGAAGTAGTGCCATTTTGTGGATATCGTTTCAAATTCTGTCTCTTTACTGTTTGGTAGAAGAATGACTTGTGCTGCAGTTAATTATTTCACTGGAAGGATTCGACTCTTGTCTGAATTAAGAATCCCGGCCGCGAGTAGGAAATTGGGAGTATGTTCATTCAAGTAAGGACTCCTTACTAAAAGCTATCTGTCCAATGAATCGATGAAACAATTACAGCCATAGCAATGTCCTACTCCCTCTTCTGCCATAGCTTTAGCAAGTACAATCCTTGTGACATTGGGAGCACGACAACAATCATCTTGAGGGTCACTTCAGAGAAGACAAACCAATATCGTGGTTAAATTGACATTTCAAATTAGTTAAGACAAATCCAGTTGCAGTGTTGTAAAGTACTACACATTGGAATAAACATAGTAAAACTTGGAAAAGTAGTAGAACATTTAGGTAAACAAGAAAGGAATAAGAATAAAGGTGCTCCTTCATCCATTAGGGACCATGTTAATGAAACTGGTCATGACGCCTCTTTTGATGATTTTGTATTTTGGACAAAGCCAACAATAATTTTGCCTTGTTGACACATGACAGTCTTCTAATCTTGAGGGACCCCCGACACTCAATCAACAGAACTCTTCTATATCGTCGTATCTTTTTAATTTCACTGGACATTCTTATTTGATTCGATTTCAATAAACTTTTCTCATTTAGAAATCGTATGATTGATGATGCATTTCTCTCGAATAATTATTATTATAAAACCTCAAACTTGCAACTTTTATTTAGCTGAAGATGAGACAAGCTCATCTCAAAACGTTCATTAACCATTGCCTAGTCTAATACTTTACAACATTACAACTGGATGTGTCTTAACTAATTTGAAATGTTGATTTAACTACGACATTGGCTTGTCCTCTCTGAAATGACCCTCAAGGTGCTGTTCGTCGTGGTGTGGTGCTAATGTTCCAATTTATACTCAAGCTGCGCTTTCCAACCAATGTTTCAATTACAATCCTTTATGAATTGCTATATCTGGAAACGCATTGCGTAAGCAAATTTTAGGCGACCAATCGAATCTCCTTGGCGATGGTGCGACTGTTTTCCACCAATCAGCTGCTGGAAATAATTACAAGCTTCCACGTGACTCTCGGTGCATATGAGGTATTGCTGTCGCTAGCCTGTTCCTCTTGATTAATTAGGGACCTTTAGCAACTAGGACGGCGACTGCAACGACAACGCAAATGTGCCTTTGTTTCCGAACTTCGGCTTGAAAAGACTCTTTGTTTTCCGTTCGAATTTGCTTCCCTTGAGAGTCTGTCCAACTTGGAAATCCTATTTCTAACGTGCTGTTCTTCAGATCTGGATCTTCAAAGTGAAACTCAGTCGTTTTAAATCTTAATTATCAAGGAAAAAGAAGGTTGCAAAGTATTTAGGTGAAGTAGGAAATTGTGTCTCGTCTTATTTATATTTGGAACATGTCAAGGTAAAGTGGAAAACTATGCTCAGTTTGTATCATACAAGATGACGTTCTGGCTGGCGTTGCCGTCCTGGCTGCTAAAGGTCCCAATATCAAAACAGCTCCGAACAACAAAATTTTGTTTCTGCCGCCACCTTAAACCCTTACAGAAGCTCTCTGGTCCTTTCATACGATGCCAAGTAATCCTGCTCCATCACGCTTTATATTGGAAGCAAAAAGGGAACTACGACGATCTACAGCTGTGTTTTACTTGGCAGTTGGCAGTGAAGTTGATGCACCAATGGACATCATAATACCGAAACATGACAGCAGAGCAAGGGAAAGAAAGGGAGGGAGAGATCGACATTGCATGTGCCCCGAAGAGTAGAATTTAGCCCATCAACGGGCCAGGATGCTGAGCAGTGACTTACTGGACTAACGTATTGGCTAATAGAAATTGACAGAAATGGCAGACAATCAAAAAATAAGTCTTGCAAGCAAATAGGAATATCATTACATCGCTCTGGGATGAAAGCAACGGGAAGACCGTCACAACGTTGTCGAAAAAATGATCACATATATAGTTCTTTACAACGATATCTCTTCAGTAAATTTACAAAGAGAAATAAACAAATATGCTAAATAAACCTGATCTTCCAGGGAGTTGTTCTTGAGGGGGCATAAATTAATTATCAAGGCTCACCAAATGCCTTTTCAGATGTATATTAAACAGGCGTAGTGATGGCAGTTCTCTGATATTAACTGGAATATCATTCCAAGCCTTAATGCCCGAGTAATGAAATCCTTTTTTGGTTAATTCAAGGTTTAGCTTGGGAATATGGAAATCTCTATAATTCCTCGTATTATAATTTGATATAGAATATCTCTATTGGAGCATAATACATAAGCTCTCAGGGTATTGTTTGTTCACGATCTGTATACCATAACACAGTGATCGAGACGAACAAGATTCACGACGCTTAGCCATATTTTAGGCCATGGGTCCGTCAATCTTGCACGCTCTATTCTGTTTTGGAAACGTTGAAGTGCTTGAAGATCTGGTGAAGAGATTCTACCCCACACCACGTTCCCGTGGCGTAGGTGACTGTCAAAGAGAGCATGATATACATCACATAACTTTGATTGGGGAAGAATGTCTTTAAGTTTTTTTCGAAGATGATAAACCACCTGCTAACTTTCCTGTCAGTGATTTATATACTGATCCTTCCATTTCAGCCCTTCATCGATAATAACACCTAGAGACTTGGTTTTCTCCACAAGTTTTATTTCGGAATCGTTGAGTTCGAGCGGAGGGAGGTCATCATAAGTTAATTCTTTCTTTGGGTTTTGATGATTTCTACATTTTACTGCAACTTTTGCACCTTTTTTCTCTCGTGAGCTCCAACAACCATTCTTGATGGCAATTTTGCATAGTTTTCAGTGCCCAGTAACCTTGATGCCAAAGCATTGTATAATGAATAGATATTTTACCTGTCTGTAGCCATTCACGTATAAATTGCAACGACAACAACTAAATTTGCTCTGTTTGTGTAACAGCATACTCAACTTTTCTTTCGAACAATTAAATGCCGTATTAGGCCTATCATGAACAAACTTGTTTCTCATGCTAAAATGTTAAACCTCGTGTACAATGGCAAATAGGGCCCTCTATAAGAAGAAGAAAAAAATCACTCAGACACAGCATTGTTTCTTAGCAAGATAACAATCGGATCGTTAGTCTATCCCTTGTTGACTTTGCGTTGATTTCAGTTTGAATTTGAATATTTTCAATTTCCTGCTTTCTGCAAGTTCAAGCTTTTAACCTTGCACAAAGCCGTTAAGGTTTGCTTTGATGGATTTACTCTCCTTTTAGTTTTTTTCTTGCAGAGTTGATACTCCTTCACTAAGCATGTACAAATGCATGACGTCAAGGTCAGGAAATGCTCCAAGGCCCAAGCAACGTGATAACATATCAGGGATGCAATTTTGAACGACATCACAAAATATATGACCAGTTTGGCGAAGAACGAACGCCGCCATACTTGTCTGCATGAAGAAGAAACATGAACAAGTTTTCCTCCATCACAGGACTTTGCTGTGCAGTCGGTTCCATGAACGATCATCATCAGAACATTCATTTATGTTATGAAGTTTTCCAATTTCAATCCCGTGAGGTCAATTTTAAAACATTTGGTAGGATATCCTGTGAATATATTCTGCATATTTGGGTCCTGAAGGCAACAGATAACATCTGAAGGTCTTTTGATTGGGCTTGTTTTCATGATAGATTCAACAAAAAGTATTCCTATCTGAAGAGTTACGCTTACGCTTTACGATTTTCCGTCAGGGGCCCCTTCATCCCCCTTCACGCTGAGGTCAATCAGCAAATTTGCCAATCGAGAACAGCATGGTATAAGTGATGTTTGTTGACGAAAGTAAAACTGGTTACTTGAACCAAACTTTTGTACAAATTACTACATAGCAATTCTATTGCGTCTCGAAAGTGTATCAAAGCAAGAATATATGGGGGTCTTGATAACTTGCAGCAATGATGGCTTCTTTGCTTAACTTGTTTTCAACAACTTCATCTCAACTTTTTCAACTTTAAAGGCTTGAATAGTTATTCGACTTGCAGAAAACTTTGACGGATGAAAATGGGGGTATGGAGACGAAGCCCCCCAAAAGAATCTGAATGCCATTGCTGAAATAAAAGTTTGCACAATTTTGTAGCTGATTTTTGTCTATCACCTTGAACAGTAACATTTTTGGGGCACACTCCTTACTTTCTGTTAGAACAAATCTTTGGATCCAATTTTTCCCATTGGTAAGTTGGATCTTAAACAATTTTGCTAATTTCTGCACGAGCAAATCCATAAGCAAGGGCTTTTTTCTCATGCTTCTTTTTCGTTTTTGAATGAATCTAAAAAAGTTAGGTAAATGCTAGCTGAAGGAAAACTAAGATAAAGATATCCTTAGCTTCACTGATAATGTAGATGTTTGTAATCCCGAGATAGATCAAATCGGATAACGTAATCTACGGCTCTCCTTATTTGGGCTCTCTTCAAGGGGGCCCACCGGGCTTTCGTCCTGTAGCACGGTGGGCCAATCCGCACCTGTTTTCAAGGTTGGACGCTAGTCAGTTACTCAATTATTGAATGGTTTCACATCACACAGTTGGCCAAGGGTTGACCTAAATCCCCCAAAAACAAATTTTGTCAAAAGCAGTCTATTTTTCTCGAACTTCTGATGTTTACTTAATAATGTTCTAAATAAAGTGTATGCTTATTGGCATTTCTTGGGAACTGGAAAAATTGTAAAAGTTCAGGAATGGTCAACTGATAGATTTTGTACGTTGCCACATGCAAATTTGTCAATGTTTTAACGCCTTTTCATGTGAAATGTTGATGCTTAAATCATTTACATATCATTTCTCATTTTGGTAAAGTTTCTGCGACATTTAGTTGTGGTCGGACTATAGAGGTAAATTTTTTATATTTTGCTATCTTTCGTACATTTTGGCGCAAAAACCGTGTCACATTCGACAAGTTGTTGACACTTTACAGTTCTAGAACTTTTAAGGTTTAAGGTCCACCAGGCTCCAAGCAGTATTCTGCGTTGAGATATTCTACGTGGTCTACTTTATCGAATGAAAATCTTTTAGCTTACCAAATTATGCCGGTTTACCTATTATTACAATTTCATTTGATCTCCTCATTTTGGTGTGAGGTATAAATTGAAAATAACATTGTACAAAATTTTGGCCCAAAAGTACGATTCTTTCCAAAATAGATACATTTATGTGATGTTTACCTTATAAAAAGCGTGATTAGAAAACAGAGATACGTTAAATTTGCTGCGTTCTCTTGCTTCCACCGCTTATCAGTCAATCAAGCCATTCTCGCAGTATTTGTTTTGGTCATGTTGAAGAGAATGAGGGACAGTGTCATTTTTTCCAAAAACACTATATGAGGGAAATGTTCTACCTTGTACGACTGGCACTTGCTGGGGTCATTATCATTACACTTCTACAAGTTTTAGGGTTTTGGTTGCTAAACCTGTGATCTGACCCACTGTGCATAGTATCAAAACTATGCCCTCTAAAACAAGAACAGCATCTCACAAAAAGTACGGTAACCGCCAGATGGCGGGAAAAAGCAAGAGCAAGGCATGCCCCCAGCAAGGCATGCCCGACGTATCAATCAAAGTGAGCCTTTGGGTGACTCACGATCATGCTTGAATTGAAAGTTTTGGCAAGTCATGTCTTATTCTGCAAATTTACTACCAGGTTGAAACCTCATCAGAGAAAGATTTTGGAGGTAGTTGCAATTGTGGAAGGAAAGTTTCCCCGTCAGCATTTTACAGGTGAGTTTTTGTTAAAATAAAAAGTTATCCGTTCTACTGAGAGACCAAACATTGAATGATATTGTTCCATTTTCCGTATTAAAAATTTTCAAATTTGATTTTTTTCAAGGAAGGTTGCCTTTCAACAGACGTTTTCTTCAAAGGGCCCTCCAATAAAAACTAATTACAATAATAAGATGTAAATACTAGAAAATAAGAAACTATAATATCAAAGACCTATTTACAATAACATGATATTTAAAATATGTAAGAAAATATTTAACATAAAGTGATTTTTGAAACCACCCAGGGAGGATGCCGTCCTAGATGCAGGAGGAAAGCTATTCTTTACCTTGGCTCCCCTGAAAGAAAAGCATTTTTAACCGTTTTCTGACTTGTTTCCTTCGCAACCTTAAATCAGTTTCAGTGTTCAGGAGGCTGCGGGAGGAGCATGCTGACTTTTTAATGAAGAGGTTACACAAGTATCGGGGAGCCAAATCATTGAGCGACTTGAAGACCATTGTTTTAGAATCGTTGCGAAAGAGTTCTTGAATGATCTTCCAGCCAAAGTCCGAAATCAGTGGTCTGTTTTGGGCATCAAAGCTTTTTTTATGATCCTAGCAGCACGATTTGAAGTTCTTGCAACAGGCTGCTGATGTCTGTAAAACCAGCACAGCCCAGACAGAACAACAGTATCGAAAATCAGGCTCAACAATACCAGTGTAGAGAGTTTTTTTTATATGTTTTCATCTAAAATTTACAAGAAACCAACGAACAAATTAAAAATACAAGACGATCGCGCAAGAAGAATGAAAATGCATTGCAATCCTGCAACGATTACACTTAACATAAATACTACTTAACACAGATACCAACAGTTTTTATTCTTATTTCTCGTTTTCTGTTATCTTTGATGGTGGTTAAGTTTTATTATTTCACAGATACTAATACTAATACCAATACTAATGCTATAAGTAACGCCGGGCAGTGCTATAGATACTAACACAATGCAAGCAAATCACGAAGAAAAAAGAGCTGCTACAGTGACCACTCCACACAACGAACCGTCGGAGAACCCTTGAATGAATCCAGAACTCGTTAAACAAGGCGCTGTAGAAATGAGAATTAATTTGCAAGGGCTAACTTGTGTTCCTGGAAAATAGATGCTTAACCCTAATCCGCATAGGGGGGGGGGGTGTTTTCCACCCCCCTCGAGGTTTTTCTTGCCGTGTTTCTAAAGACATCAACTATCCCCCCCCCAAACCTACCTGACTTTTACTAATTATCTATTTGCCACATTTTGACCAAGAAAGTTTCAAACAATAGAGTTAACAGGTCAAGTGACATACCCATATTTGGAAGCACGTAGCAAACAAATTATTGTTTTTGATGATTTCAATGGAAAGGTTTGATCATATCATGAAGTATTATACGCCAAATGAATCAGTAAACAAAGAGCTTTAATGTGATACCGGAATTTCTGGAATTTGATGACGTCAGCATTTTTTGATGATGACGTCATCATGACCGCCATTTTGGGCTAATTAGCAAATTTTTGAATTTTTTCGAATTTTTTTCAATTGAGAAGGCTCCAATGATGCGTTTGTAGTCGGGTATCACCACTTTGCAGCTTGTTTTTGTCTATTTTTACAGAGAACAAATTAATTGCACAAATGATGTCATACAAATGTTACGAGACTGGTCGGGCCTGTTGTTGTTTTTAGGTCAAAGTGTACGAGGGGAATCCCAGCCATAACAATAGAACGCATAAACAACATCATGTGAACAGTTTTGTTTTGTAATGCTATTGGTTGATTTTAGGTGTCCAATATATTAGATGTCTCGTAAGTAGGGCGTTGGGTTGTTTTTGAGTTCAGACGAGAGGACGCTACATCTGACGATAGAAGACAAGTTTGCATTGACGAATGAAGTAGCCGTCTATTGGTGATTACAGCCGTTGACGTATAAAAAGCCAGGGCCGTAGCTACATTGGGGGTACTGGGGGTGCGGCACCCCCCCTGGCCAAATCTCAGTCGGCAAATCAATTAAAGTTACACTCAGTCGGCAAATTGAGAAATTCTTGAAATCTGCACGTTAATTTAGCATAAACCAGTCGGCAAGTCATTTGCACTGCAATTAGCAAATCCTACGTACTTAGAGAAATCTTGGCACGATAATAGGCAACAAAAGCATAAAAAATTTTCTGCTCGCTTCGCTCGCACTTCCATACATGCGTCAGAATATCATCGTGGTACCGTCTAGCTTGCTATGGAGTGCAGAGCACAGAATATACGTAGACCAACCTAATAACTTTCAAAAACATTTTCGCTCACTTCTTTTGCACTTCTGTCAAGACTTCTATGTGTACTTTCTAACGTACTGCCCCTGGTCTTCTTTAACAATTTCTCCACTTTCCCAAGCATCTAGCGTTACAAAAATCTATGCATCCTTCTCAAACCCTCCTTAACTTCCATCAATATCATATCTTCTTTTACGATAACGTGATATTTCAAAATGTAGTGAAATCATTGGGGAAACTCTTCACTCTTTGTGTGCTTCTGCTCTTCTAAAAATTTCAGCTTGCTTCGCTCGCATTCTCTTTGTATTCCAAATCTTCAGTAAAAGGCTTGTGGAAGGGAAGAGTGGAGTTAAAAGCCACCCTTCCCTTGCATAAGCATAGTTGTTCTTTTTAGACTTTGATCAGAGTGTTAAAAGAAGCCAAATTTCAAATTCTTCTGCTTGTTTCCTTTGGACACATTCTTGTTTTTCCAGAGAGTTTAGGCACGTACAAATTGCTAGATAACGTTTGTTGAGGAGTTCGTTGAACTTAGCCTTTCTGTCCTTAGGTGCTGGAATGGTTCTGGGTAACTTGGGCTAAAATGGCGTCTGCAACATTCTAAAGGGCGTGGCCTCCAAAAAATTTTCCGGGGGCAAGCCCCCGGACCCCGATTTTGGCTTCCTTCACTCACGAATTACCCCCCCCCCCCACTCTAGAGGCAGGAACCTGGGCTACACCACTAGTGGGGAGGAACTTGAGCCCCTCAACAAGGAGTGCGTGTGCGTGTGACAAGCAAGCAACGCTCAAAAGCCATGCCCACCAGTCGGCAAATTGAGAGCCTGCACCCCCCTAGCTTGATACCTCTAGCGACGGCCCTGTAAAAAGCCGATTATCGAAGAAGACGAATGTTGTTATTTTAGATGCTCTATTCTTTCTGCGTTTTCCTGCCGTGCAAGTCGTCGTGTACTGGTCGACGAACTCAACTTGTGAAGCCACCCTTCAGATAAGGATTGAGACACACAAATAATCAAAAAAACAGTGGCTCCACACAAATTAGCTAATTTCTGCCAGCATAGAGCTCAAATCTTTCAAATCTTAAAAAAGGTGGGTGTGAAATTCTGTCAAATTTTTCCATGAATTGAATGACTTCAAAGAAAGTTTAGGTAATTTGCTGTAAATCTGCCGTGGCAATTCCTTAATATCTTGATTATTTTCAAAATGGCGGCATTTGGATTATTTTTGTAAAAATCCATCAAAAATTTTGAGAAAATTAAAATTATCGTAACCCTTAAATTACGTGAGGAAAATTGACACAACCTTCAGGAAAACCATAGTTTATGAATGTCTACAAGATGATTGCAAGCATAAATTTGTAGCTCTTCTGATTAGGAATTTAGAAATTTGATGACGTCACAACCTCGAAATCAATAAATGCCGCCATTTTAAAGCTAATCACGATATCAAAAAATTGCCACGGCAGATTTACAGCAAATTACCTAAAGTTCCTTTCAAGCACTTTGATTTAAAGAAAAACGTAAAAGAATTTTACACCCGTCTTTTTAAAGATTTGAGCTCTATGCTATTTCTGCCAAAGTATCACTCTAAAATCATTAATTTCTATAAAATTATATTTCCTATAGGCTAAGGTGAACCAAAAACTGCAAAATATCCATGCCAAACCTTCTTTAAATTCGAATTTAACTTGGAAGCCTGATTTTCACTGATTTTCAAATTCATGACGTCACTGTGACGTCATAAGGTGTGGCAGCCACACCCAAATTGCGCTACAAGTTATAATTGACTTGAGCTGTAACTGTGCCAAGTTGTATTGAATTCTGAGGAGTCTAAGGTAGTTTTCAGAGGGTGGGGGGTGGAAAGAACCCCCCCCATAAATGGTAGCTCGAAAAAAGCCCATATGGATTAGGGTTAAAAACAAGGGTCTATTGAACAGATGCCTCGCTATGTGAAGAGCACACTGTATGCTTATATTAAAGAAACGATGGAATCGGTTCAATCAAAGCGTTCCGTTGTGTATTTTTTGGAACCTCAAGGATCATATTATTTGTCATAAGTAGCAACCTTTCATCGCCATCAAGAAGGATTTTGAGAAGCGCTTCATTAGAAAGGTTTGATAAGCCTTGAGATTCTAACATAGAGCTAACGGCATCGATAAGACCCAGTCTTTGCACATCGTAGCTATGGCACGGGGGGGGGAGGGGTTCTCGACAAAATTTCGGATAGGGGTGTGCCGCCCAAAGTTTCAAGATATAGCCGTAGGCTAGACCAATTTTTGTGAAAATGATACCCTTGGCTGGACAACTTCCTCCATCAAAAGTGCCCTTAGTTGCCGTTTTCTAGGCAAAACTTGCCAAATTTTCGCATTCTTTGGACCAAAATTTTGAAAAATTGGGCTTTTTTTTACAGGGATTAACGAATTTTGATATTTCTTTGAGCAAAATTGCCAAAAAGCATACCCTTGCCTAGACTAAACTCGACTAAAATTGCCGAAAAGTATACCCCTGGCTAGACTAGAAGTCCGAAAAAGTATACCCTTGCGGGCGGCACATCCCCAGGTACCTTTACTATAGAAGAACCCCCCCCCCCCGTGAGCTATGGTAGAGCAGCAAAAAGTGTTCCGTATCCTCAATTCAACATTGATGGAGCACTATGGATTTACTGTCTTTAAAGTTGTGCTTAAATTTGTGAAGATTTAGCTTATTTATACGTACACGAAGTTTCGTTAGAATTGTCAAGTCTTTCGGGTCGTGAATGCTGTAGACTGAGTGGGGTAAGGGGCGAATGAGTGAAAATAGCTTCTTTTCAAACATGCCCAGAGTTGGCAATTGTCTTATCTCCGAGCCAAGTTTATTCTATTCCCAAAGACAGCTGGCTAGAAGCTTGCACCAAGGCTCATCGTGTTTGCCCGATTATAGCTGGTCTTCGAAGGTGATAGTTAGATTTTGGAACCTGTGGAATAGGTTACTTTGTATACTCCAGTGTTAGGTTGTTGACAATCTTGAAAAATGGAACAAGACGCCTGCTCTAACGTGTGAGACTGAGCGATTCTCAGCCAAGCTCGTTATACAGTTTCTCCCGGGATGTACCTTTCCTTCCATGCACCAGTTAGGGTTAGTGTCGGCGGTGGTAATCGGACGGCAGTGGTAATCGACCACTTTTGAATAAACCTAAAGAACTGAGGGGTAAATCATATTCGCAATAATTTTAATAGGTGGAGATGGCTGTTTGCATTACATTCTACCAGTTTACATACTAAACATCCCAGGGAAAACTCTTTTGAATGCAAAACGCGATCAAACAAGTCACTATTTATACCTTCTCAGCATGATTGCGGAAAGAAATTGTCGTTCAAAAAGTTGCACCTTCATACGAAACTTTGAATACGTGGCAGAAAGAGCCAAGAATTTGGAATAAACTAAAGAGATAGAATGTCCGACATAAGACCGAAACATAGGAAGGTGACTGAAACTTAAAAACCTACCACTGGAGGGGGGATGGGGTTTTTTGCTTCGATTGCTTTGAAAGTGTTTCGACGGTGGTTTTCGGACACCTAGCAAATCATCCCTAGAAGAGAACTGTTAGTCGAGCTCGAAGTTGCCTTTCGAGCCCTTTACCCACAGCGATTGTTTTTGCAAACAAAAAGAAGGCTTTTGTGAAAAAAACACAAATTAACATGAATGTTATGCTTGGGCATCTGATACTTTAAATCAAAGTTTTGTCTGCTATTTGATAAAGTATACATTAGCACTAGCAGGGGCAAGGTCATTGACCTCTTCGGGTAACTTGTCCATTTCTTTCATTCAGAGGAATACATTTTTGCACAGATATCTAATTATTCTCAAATTGTATAAATTGGCATAAAATGATGCTTCATACAAAAACATCTTTCGTGAAATTTCCAAATAAGAATATAACTGAATTTGATCTAAAGACCAACGGTTCCCAGAAAAAAGTAATGGTGAATATTTGACTGATAAGAGCCATTTTCATTTTGCTTTAAAACATGTAGGATATATATTTCCCCTGAACCGCCTTTGGTTAATGCAGTTTGCTTCTTATAATATTATTGAAGAGCTTTGCAAGTGATACTAATATCTCATTTTGGAAAATCCAAGAGTTATTCTTTGCTAAATTGTGTTGTTTTGTGTGTCCTGTAGGTTTTGTTGTAAACAAAAGAAAAGACAAAAGGTTGTAGTTTTTCAGAGTGCATCAAGTTAAGCAGATAATTCTATAGAATGAATAATTCCATACTATTAATCAAAAGAAACGATTTCTTGGCATACTCTGCAATTTTACCTTGCTGTCCGAAAACCACCGCCGAGCTCAGCAGGAAAAACACCAACACCAAAAACGAATCAGGCAAAGTCGAAACCAAAAGTCTTTGATAAAATATGCTGAAAGAGCTGTTCTTTTACTGGATGATTTTAGTTTTTGTCTGCGATATATTTTTCTTGTCTAAAAATTCAGTTTTCCTTAAGTGTCCGATTACCACCGCCGGCACCCTACTGCTAATGCATCCTAGTACTGAAGAGATACAAGTTTTTCCATCATGGGATTTAGTTTCAAATTTTCACTATATTCACACTTAGTGGCAGGTACGTGATAGATAACGGCACTGTAGTCTAGGAGAGGTTCTCCCCCTCCCATATTTGTACGTGAGGAGTTATCTAGCTAATTAAAGAGCGTGATTTCGAGATTTTGATATTTTCGACTCGTGAATTTGTGCTCTGCCAAACATTTGCTCGTTATTTCTTGGAATGGACTCTTAAAGAACGTGATTCTGCCTTGAAATGTCACAAAAATGCCGTTTTCCAGCGTTGTGTAGGGATGGTCTTAAAAGTTTATCGGGGGGAGGCCCCTGGACCACTATCTAGCTTGTTTTATTCATATAAAAAAAATTTTACAATAAATCTTACAATCTACTATACGTTTCTACTATACGACACTACAGGGAAGATACCAAGGGGAGTGAAAGACCATGACTACCCCATGGCCAATTTGAAAACACATGAAGTTAAACTAAATGCAACAACACAAGGAACGATTTAAATATCTAATGAATTCTATAACTAGATCCCGTCCCACATCAGATGTAGGTCAGGGTTGCAGATTTTTACGAGCACAACTTATTACGTGTAATGGTTTATTCATTGGGAGCAAATCGAATGGCTGACATATGATGTGAGACAGAATTTTCAAAGCAAACAAAACATTTACGTTAACCTATTTAGCTTATTTCACTCGCAGCCTTGCCACCCAAACTTTAAAACCCACGCTAAAACCACCCTGCGCTCCCTTGTTTGTCTTTGCCAGCTATGAATTTACATAGGAGACGATCTCTGGAGCATTCTTAAATTTTTACAACGTGATAGTGAAAATGCTGCTTAGAAGTCTGTGATGGCATGAAAAACGAAAAATCAACGTGTGAATCCGTTATCCAGGGTACTATAAGGGAGGGGGGCCTGTCTAGATGCGGTCTTACGTACAGTTTATAAAGCTTATTAAGGACCTGTCAACGTAAATACTTCGAACTATTTAATATCTTAAGCTCTTTAGGCCCTCAGCTACTTTTCAGGAAGAAAGCGGATAAGCTGCGCTGGGCATCCTCTCCACGCTACAATAATTGAACTGACGTTGCAGTTGGCGAAGCTGAATGTCAAATTGAATCTATAACTCCCAAATCAATATGAGAAAAATCCATGTGACAAATGCTAGAAAATTTAAAGACTAAGCCATATTTATCATTATTGATATTTCGAAGCAAGCGTGCTTCATCATCAGAACAACAAGTTTTCAAAAGCACGAGGCTATACTTGTATCCATAAAAAACAATAAGCTACCAAAAATGCATTTATTACAAATCCTACGAGAAAAAATTTTGCTATCCATCACAGAGACATCCATATGTTTTGTGCTACTTTCAATTCTTCCTCCCAAGAATAGACACTGTATTAAAACGACTTCCCCCCGTGATTAGACCGCCGGCGACCCCCCTAGGCAGAACGAGTCCATGGTATGAATTATTGATCGCCCTACCCAAGTGAAGACGCACACCAATATTCTAATCGGTTAGAACTCACTTGATCACAAGCAATCGGCGACTGAAAGGGGTTTAAAACAGTCAAAGGTAGCGGGTGGTGTGCTTTGCGGCGTTCATGGAACGAATCAAATTTCAAACGAGCTCAACTTCCTCTAGAGATACGAAGACATAATTTCATGACTTTTAAGCACGCGTGAGAATGGCTTTTGATATTGAGAAGATTTTTGATCATTCTTAATGAGGCCTGAGACGCTCAGCCGTCAAAATGTTTGCATCGTGAGTCTTTGGTCATTCACGAGGGCTTACAGCTTCAACGAACATCTTAAATAAACAGTTACACAACAGAGAAAACGTTTAAAGTCAAACATGTATGACAGCTCGACAGCTAAAGACTATATCTAGCTACATGATCAAGAGTATCGATAACAAAAAGCACAATGGATGAATCAAGAAAGTTTCTTCGTTTGCCAAGAGTGTTTTTCGCTCACTATGATCAATTCATCAACTTGCCCTCAATTTCTCTACCAAGAATAAAAAATGTCGACAACATTCCATGCTCTTTGTGAAATACTTTCAAACCAGTTTTGCGAAGAGATATCGAGAGAAGCAAGAAAGTAGAATAATCCTTGAACGTTTATCTATCAAAGTAACCCACTGCATAGCACACTGGTTGATAGCTAATTGAAATCGGTCCAAAATTTCATCATTCAACATTTCTTCTGTTTCGGCCAGGCTTCAGTTTATATTCAATAGGCCTAAACGATATGATAGTGGTATTTTCTGCCTTACCTGACAATATTTTAGGAGTCATGGTCTTTGCAAATTCGACTTGTTCTGCTTTGCAGGACGAAGGAGAAGGAGACGTCAGATTTTTTGACTACTGTCAAAGCGGAAGACGTGTACTATGAAAATTTGAAGATTATTTGAAAATAGATTCTTATAACCTGATTATCATTGAAATATCGCTTCTGTTGTTGCTTCCGTTTGATTCGAATATTGCTTCCATCTGGCGGAGCAACCATTATATGGTATACAACAGGAGTTCCTTCCTCCTGAAAAACACAGCGAATACTCAAAGAATTTTTCATGCAAAGAAAAAAAACCAAGTTAAATCAAAGTACGGTTTTATCTTGAATAACAAAAACCAGAGATGGTACGCTTATTCTGCATTAACTGAACTGAAGTTCATTGAATGCTTTCTGAGTGCTAAGTCTTATAAACCAGAACTCTTGCTCTCGAGTTGCAAATGATTTTCTAATAAAAAATAACAGCTCAGAAATATCAGATGAATTGAATGGCTAGCTAACATTGTGCCTGAGGTATTATTTAGGGCCAATAACCCATCAAATAAAGTGGCAGGGAGGTAAGCACATACAAGTCGCCACTCCCTGACAAAAAGGTCTTAAAAGGTATTCGTTTGCCCTCCGTGCGCTTTTTCCAGAGGGACTTCAGACCTCACTCCGGTAATTGCCTCATTTATCTTTGCGCTAGATCCATTCCTCTGAGAACTGAAAATGAATTGACAATGCTGAAACATTCTTACAGCAAAAATTTGACGTCAACTGGTTTTCTAGCCAAAAAATTACAATCTGAGTATCGTCAATAAAGCAAGATACTGCATAATGGTCAACAAAATTATTACATCTGTTTAGACCTCGGAGATCATCATCATCATCATTAATCTATTTCAAGTAGGCTATGATAAGGTTAAAACAAATTGCAGCTAATTAAGGCCCATAGAAGCCATTGGACAGCAGCCACTCGTCAGAAGCCATTATTCAAAAACCTTCAAATGCAAAGGCAACTTTGTTTATCGATTCTATTTTCAAAGGAATGATTTGAGACACGCAAATCAATCAGAATCAGCACATGATCATTGATCTATTTTCGTGTGGATATGTTTGTACTGTCATCAATGAATCGATTGGAATGATCAATCTCGTACTCTTTTCATTCAGCAACAACGAAGCTGATACATGAACCCACTTTCGGCGGCCGCTCACAAAGAATCCGCGACAGTTTCAAGTTTAGAAACATAAATATTGAAATTGTTAAAAGCAAGCAATGTATGCTTTTAGAGCGTCAAGATGGGGCAAGTGCGTCAACTGCATTTCTTGACCTGCAAATACGACGTAATCTTGTAAAAAGAAGAACAAAGACATCAAATTCTAAAGGCACCGCCACAAAACTAAAAATAACAATAGCTATTTTAAGTATTTTGCTGTCAAGTATGTTTTCGAATTCAACATGTTTGCACACACCCAATAGGAACTGCAAAATCTGTGGACATTTACCACACCTCCCTACACACTGCCAACATTGGTCTAAACCATGAAACTTTTATCCATATGCTATCGAAATGTTCAGAGTTCTTGGACCAAGAGCAATGAACCATTTTCAGACTCTCGTTATTACAACAGACCTGCCATAAATAAAGCCTTCGTTTTTTAAAGACTATAACGTAAAATAGTAGAGGCTGCTCCTATCAGATCAAGTGCTTCTCCTAAAGACACACAATCTAAAGCATCATGCAAGTAAAGAAGACTTGCATTTTCAGAATAGCATTCATTACATGTTTTCTTTACAGAATCGTGTTCACCTTGGATCGCACTGGATTCACAATGCATCGCAGCGCCTAAAATACGCCTTAGGTGAGAACAAATCGATATTCTTCCTCGGAAGAACGTGAATTCATCCAGCCTTTAGGTCGGATGGCAAACTTCCCTCACGCATTGTGCCTTACAAAGCAAAACAATGAATACTTCATTTGAAGATAATTCCTAAGCTTGCTGTAATTTGAACATCAGGAGGAAAGCGCACTTTCATTATAAATCGAAGGACAAGTGCGACGTTGAAAAAGATAATTTCAATGACAATTGGTATTTCAATTCAGTGACCAATCTGTTATTTGATATTAAAGTGACAAATTAGCCTGTGGACAGGCTTAGAGTGATAACGAAAAGGAAGAAGAGAGCCTGTGGGAATAGGGTACATTTTTGAATTCTGTAAATCTAATTTGAGGTAAAAAGGATTATTAGCATTTGTCTCAAATTCCAATGCCACAAATGATGAAAATGTTGTTATTGATCAATCTTACCTGTTGCTACTTAACCCTATCTCACGTTGGGGGGGGGGGGGTAGATTCCACCCTCTTTGGTGGATCTCCTGACCTTGATCCTTCATCAAATTTCATTCAAAATGTAAAACAATTTCGTTCTAATTTTAGAACTGTGTCCATGGTAACCGATGTTTCGCTTTTTTCTCTGTTAGTGTGAATGTGCATCTTTGTTTTTATCCTGAGGGTGTGAATAGTCCTTACATAAGGACAAGAACAAATGATACCAACAAGGGTAAAACAGCCTGAAAGGGGAGTAAAAGGGATTTAAATAAAGGAAAAGGTAACAGGGGAAAACAAGAACGGCGAAGTCAGTAAGCGAGTAGGATTGGAAACAGTAATTATTACCAAAATTAGACCATCCTTTCTGGTACTTCGTTCGTAGTTACTGACAATGATTCATTCTAAATATCTAGCAGCTAAGGTAAATGAAGTACAGGAATCTCTCTTTTCAAGTGAAAAAACACGATACATAAATTGGCTCTGGCTACCCTCAGTGGCGGCGCCACGGAAGGGGGAGGGCTGAGGGGACTTGTCTCTCCCCAAATGCCAAAACTCGGCAACAATTGTCAAAAAACAATGCCATCAAATTAATTGTGTATACCTTTAGATTGGAAAATTGCGTACAAATCCCCCTCCCCCACCTTTTTCGGATTTCTCAGAACTGGCATCGCCACTGGCTACCCTCGGTAGTGGGCACCATCCTTTATGAAATGCTTTGGAGAATCTGGTACCCAGGATTGACCTTGTCTAACTGTTACAAGAATTATGATGATAAAATTGAATTAACAGATAAAAACAAACTGTGAAGCTTTCTTTGCAAAGGCACTATGATAAAAGGAGTGCTGCCAATTTAGTATGCCCAATGGTTTTATCAGTTATAATTGATAAGGCTTACATGACCATTTAGCCACGACCCACCTACGATCTCCTAGACTTCGTTTCAAATCCAATGAATTAAGTTCACAAAAGGGAGTTAGGTATATGCTGTATAATAAAGTAACTTAAAGGGACTGTGCAATCAAAGTAACTGAGCTTGTCTATGAATAAACAAAGAAAACACTCAGACACATTTCTGTTTCTTTAGCAATCAACTGCTCAAGGTGCTTATTCAATTTCGATTTGAACTGGATACTTTTAGATTCTTTTGCATTTTGCAAGTGCAATGCACACAGTTCGTTTCCAGACGGTATTCGAAAGGAAGGGCGCATTTTGTAAAATAAAAGATTTTGAGATGCGCAAAGAAAACATTATTTGCATTTCTGAACAATAGACTTCACACCTCAATGGGAACTCTATCATATAAACTAGAAAGATTGAGCAAAACATTATGGTTCACTGAGCAGAGGTGGAATCAATTTTTCATAAGATCAAACGTGTGCACATGATTTCAATTTCCTATTTACAGTTCAATCATGTGCACATCTTAAAAGCAATGTCTTTGCTTAAACTCAAAAGAATTCGAGTAAACCATATAGTGGTTGGGCTACCTAAGACGTCCTATTGTGGTTGGAGGGGGCAAAAAGCTCCCTTAACTAACTCTGTAATGGCAATAGATAAAGCGAAAAAATTCGATGTGCAATAGCATCAGGTATATGATCTCTGAAAATGTAAAAATTAACCTACAATTATCCATGATTTTGCTCATGTCAGCATTTTCCTTTGTGTGGTCAAAAAAAGCGGTAAAATTTGCCAAAATATCGGGAATACACGATAAATTAAATTTGGAACACAATTTCCATCGAAACATGATAGTTATGATGGGACACATCAAATAACATTACACATTAAAAAAATTTGCAAACTGCTCAAATTTTGCTAATTTTTTTCGCGAAGATTGAGATTTGAGAATTTGCGATTGTTACAGGGTCAGTCCAAGAATATTGTTTCCACCTCACTCATTTTTTAAAATATTTTAATTAAACTGTTTTAGAAGTTGCACAATACGTAGTGGCAAAAAGTCAAGAAGTTTCATGGTCATAGATTTTTCCTGATATAGTTATCAGAAGAAATCTACTAGGGGGCGGGGGGGGGGGGGGGTTTGGTCCCTCAACCAAAACAGGGTCAATCTAGAGTGAAATGTTTGGAAATTTCCTCTCATTTGAGTCCATATAAGCTTGAAAAGAAATCATGGCAGCGTACTGACTTGGATTCCATACTAGTGTGGCTACCCTCTAGCTTCTAATAGATATTTTGTATCGTTCCTCTCCGATTAAGAAGATTGGAAGACCGTCTGACGGAACTTCTCAAACAGATTCTGTTGTTGACTTTTCACATCTGCTACTTGAAAAATCTTATTAGCTGTCTTCACATGTTAATACGCAACAGTTGCTTATTGATTTTAACAGTCGATGTAAATATAAACATTGTGCACAAATATTAACTTTAAACGAGCGCTGCCAGAATAAGAAGTGCGTTGCCCAGAGATCAGCTAATCATAGTATGGAATCCCTCTTCCCGATTGCTTATCACTGCTTTTTCGATTTTTGGTGATGTATGCTATTAAAAAGGTAAAAACAACAAACAAAAATATCAAATCAAAGTGAATAAGGCAACATTTTGCACAACGTGTCCCTCTGGATCAAAGGAAAAGTGTATGACGGGTTACTTTCCATTTTGCCTCCGGTTGTCACGTGTGCGAGATAGAGCATGCACATCACAAAATAAGTATGGGAAGCCCTGGTAGGCATATGTGTTTAGATGCTTGAGTGTATGTATTTGTGTGACGTTTGTCACAATAAAAATATTTCAAGTTATTATCATACAAAAAATAGCTACAATACAATGCAAATTTACAACTTTAAGGTCAAAAACGTAAAGGAAAGCACCCCTAATTACAGTTGCAGGAATAGCATTAAAGGGTCAGGTTGATTTTAATTCCCCTTAGACGAGCTGGCACAATGAACAACGCAAAGAAATAGAAAGGTACGGTAGTTGTTTTCGGTAAAAAATACGATTTATAAGACCAAACATGGTTGGGAGAGATGATGAAGGGTCTTAATTGAAGACGTATATGTCATTTACCTCTTTTTGTACATTTTGGAAAGAACTGTATTTCATCTTATGTTTCAATGCATTGACATTCGCTGTCACGTGTGCGAGGGTCACGCTGTCACGTGTGATTCGGTTACTTTCCATTTTGCCTCCGGTTGTCACGTGTGCGAGATAGAGCATGCACATCACAAAATAAGTATGGGAAGCCCTGGTAGGCATATGTGTTTAGATGCTTGAGTGTATGTATTTGTGTGACGTTTGTCACAATAAAAATATTTCAAGTTATTATCATACAAAAAATAGCTACAATACAATGCAAATTTACAACTTTAAGGTCAAAAACGTAAAGGAAAGCACCCCTAATTACAGTTGCAGGAATAGCATTAAAGGGTCAGGTTGATTTTAATTCCCCTTAGACGAGCTGGCACAATGAACAACGCAAAGAAATAGAAAAGTACGGTAGTTGTTTTCGGTAAAAAATACGATTTATAAGACCAAACATGGTTGGGAGAGATGATGAAGGGTCTTAATTGAAGACGTATATGTCATTTACCTCTTTTTGTACATTTTGGAAAGAACTGTATTTCATCTTATGTTTCAATGCATTGACATTCGCTGTCACGTGTGCGAGGGTCACGCTGTCACGTGTGATTCGGTTACTTTCCATTTTGCCTCCGGTTGTCACGTGTGCGAGATAGAGCATGCACATCACAAAATAAGTATGGGAAGCCCTGGTAGGCATATGTGTTTAGATGCTTGAGTGTATGTATTTGTGTGACGTTTGTCACAATAAAAATATTTCAAGCTATTATCATATAAAAAATAGCTACAACACAATGCAATTTTACAACTTTAAGGTCAAAAACGTAAAGGAAAGCACCCCTAATTACAGTTGCAGGAATAGCATTAAAGGGTCAGGTTGATTTTAATTCCCCTTAGACGAGCTGGCACAATGAACAACGCAAAGAAATAGAAAGTTACGGTAGTTTTTTTCGGTAAAAAATACGATTTATAAGACCAAACATGGTTGGGGGAGATGATGAAGGGTCTTAATTGAAGACGTATATGTCATTTACCGCTTTTTGTACATTTTGGAAAGAACTGTATTTCATCTTATGTTTCAATGCATTGATATTTTGCGTGATCGCCCGTCACTTAACTCTCAGCAATCTTCTATTCCCTTAGCTCTGTTTTAGGTATTGTCCTCTGGGCGTGCCTCATTATTTATTTTTCACGTAGGATTTGTAAAAATGCATTTTTGGTAGTTTATTGTCTTTATGGATATAAATATAGCCTCGTGCTTTTGGAAACTTGGTATTCTGATGATGAAGCAAGTTTGCTTCGAAACGTCAACAACAATTATGGCCTAGTCTTTTCTAATTTTCACATGGATTTGTCTAACATGATTCGTCTAACATGGATTTGTCTAACATGGATTTGTTGAAATATATTTAATGGATTTGTCACTTGGAATGAAATATACTAACATGATTATCGTCGCAGTTCTTGCTCTTCGTTGCATTGACATTCATTGCTGATTTTAATTTGGAAGACTATTCAATATTTTCGGCCCTGAATAACATTGGCGTTTTTGTTCGGTAGTACTTGTGCGAAATGGAAATCGCGAGAAGGCGTTCTCATTGAATTGAGCGCAAGTGAAGGGAATTTGATGGTGTGCCTACTTGACTGATGGTCTCGAGGGGGATAGAGTTTTGATGCCAAATTTCAGGCACCTAATCACAAAATGCATACATATCAAGGAATATAAGCTTTCCATTCTAAAAATTTTGTGGTGAAGTTTCAGATTTTTCATTAAAAAAATCCACTCGATGTTTCAAAATTTACGAGTGACGCCTGTACCCAAACAAAAACAATGTGAAAAACAGAGACAGGGGAACCGGTCGAGATTCTGCAATACGACGGAAAATGCAAGTTTGGTTTCAAGAAGGGCCCGATTAGTTAATGAAAATGTGCCCTGATGTGTTATGCGCCCCCCCCCCAAGTTTAAGATGTTTCCTATGGCCCTGGTGACAAATACAAATTTGGCTTCATGTAGTGTCCGTTAGGCTAAATAAAAAATGCCGTGCGTCTCGTCAAATTCAAGATGCTTCCTACCGTTGAGTTGACAAATAGCGTAAAAGCCCGCATAGAAGAACCGGTAATGCAGACGTTTTTGCACTTAGCTAGTGAGCAAAGTTACAAAACTTAAATCTGCCTGGTTCAATTGAGCCATAATTTTGGTAAAACTTTCAATATCATTTAGCTGGTAAAAAGAGCATCATTTGGCCGTTAGGCTTCATTCTCCATATTGGTTTTTGTTGGTGATTATTGGAGACCCGGTATAACACGTTGACCACGCTATGGTAGTCAAAAAGTCTTAAATACAAGCAAGGTATCCTGTTTACCGTTAGTTTCAATTTTTCTATAACGTTTTAACATATGTCTAGCATTCTTTCCAGTCAAGTTAAATTTAAGTGCTAAATTACAACAACTGTTTAAAAAGTCTAGCACTGCCTGTTTGTGGTTAGGCTGGGCGATTTCACTGGCAACCCATGTTGTCTATAACCACCAACTATATGAATAAAATATTTCAAAAATGTTCAACCTGATACTATGGTGATCACTATCTATTTTTACTCAATTTTTTTCACTCGATCAATAACTGTACCTTGCTAACTCACAAATTTAACACGCAGCACGCTTTTCCATTGCAACAATAATTGCAACATATATCGACTCTGACTTTAACATACGTCCAAAATGTTTTGCAAGATAGCTTAAATGACTGCAAGCTCGTAGTATCAAGCATTATAGTTCTCCTTACCGTTAGGTGCATTCAGCATGGCACTTTGATAGTTCTTTCCCCCTATGGTCAATTTCTGACTATTGCGTTGGATCGAATTTAAAACATGATACATCAGTCCCGCAAAAGTCATTCGAAGGAATTAGGGCACTTCAATCATTCCCCAAAACAATTACGTTGTAGCTCAACAAGTTCACGCAGGGAGCATCGTGGAAGTTAAGAATGGCCAATGGACCAGCGTTTCTCTGATTTGAAGGTCCTAAGTCCCTTGTCACATAACGGAATCATGGGCTTTGTATTGATACACAGTTTAAACAGACACTCTATAAGCGATATAATTTCAAGTAGAACTAAGCGATATAATTTCAAGTAGAACTCCTACCTCCAAGGAGTTTGCGAAAAAAGGTAACGGTAAGCGACTGTGTCTTTTTGTGAACTCAATTTGAAGTAGAGTGACTGGACGTCAAAAAATTTCATGATACATTTGACGCAAGGAGATCTTCTGGACTTGTGTCCTCAGCAGAGTGTGATTTCGATTTTTATCATCGAACCTCTCTACACTATGTTTCTAGCTATATATCTTACCATGTTCGTGAACTTAAATGTGACGTTAAGCTGTCATCCTCCCGCTCAAAAAGAGAAATAACAAGAACCATTAATCATGATAACAGTCTGTCTTAGCTCATATGTTTAACAGTGTCTTTTTGATTAGTAGATTCTTTCCATGGTCTCCTGCAAGTTTTCGGTAAGAACTTACGGGGCTACTTTCCTTAAAGAATTAAAACAAAATGATCTGAGTGAGTAATAATTGAATAGGCTGAATAATTTCCTTTCAAGAGAGCAGGCATCAACATTTTGTTATGCGGTAAATATTGCGGAACTCAAGTATTGCCCTTTTGATATGGCTGCTCTGCAATAAAGTGTAAAGAACGAAAATTGACCACATCTTTCATCGTCCTCTTCCGATCCTCTGCAAGGAGCACACATGTTTATTTGAATAATTGCTCACTCTGAATGGCAGCTTTTGTCAACATGTCAAAAAACTTGCAGACATTGATTACAGAAATCTACCAGTCATTGAATTACTGGAATCCCTCTCTCGTTTAAAAAGTTTATGTAACCTACATTCGAAGAATACAAAACTTAAGTAAAGTGCCAATGATTAAGAAGTTGTACTGTGGACTCAAATCACAGTCTATCTGAAGAAGTTTGCTTTGGAACAATCACAAAGACAGTTTCAAAGAGGAATCATCACTATCGGATTTAAAAACAGCATCAAAGACTGGGCTGGAGATGAATGGATCTATGCAATAGCTTGCTGATTATATAACTGACATCTTCAATGCCGAAGCAAATGGAGGGGCTGGGAAGCCAGAAGGCCATTTTAAGGGCCTACGTTTAAAACGTTTTAGTGGTAAAATGATAAATGGAGCATGAATTTATTGGCTATCAAAGTAGACTGCGCAATTTCTGACTAAAAGTTCGAATGGACAGCGTATTTTTGCTTCATATTCACTAATTCTGAATGCCGCAACATCGATACTGCAAAATAATTGCAAAGTCTAGCCGTTTGGGGGTACGTCGGTCATTTCATGCGTGATTGTAACGTATAATCCAGAAACTGGTAATATTGATGTTGTTGTTGTTGTTAACATCGTCGTCGGGAAATTTTGGTCCTTTGCCCCCCTAAGAATTTATTACTGGTATCGGGAGCCTACATGTTTACTGCTTTTCAAATGTATGTTTATGAATAGTTGGTTTGAATTAGAACTTATCTTATTTAAAACCAACTTCTATCATTGAAATTCATGACTGATATATTGATGATTGATTATGAATGCAAGGAATGAAAGCTGTAGAAGGCACTTGACTTGTGTGAAAGCTGTAGAAGGCACTTGTTGTACACTCGATTGCCGAGTCATCTGAAAAATCCTTTTCAATTTGCAACGAAAAGAAGTGCTCCATTACTTGTTAGACATGGATCATTTGTTGATATTAAGGGGAAACATGAAACACTTGCAACTGAATGGCGTGAATGAAATACATTCCAAAATGAATATCGTAAGTCAGAACGTTAGTTCAAGTTATGACCTTAGTGGATTGCTGTCAGTTTTAACACAGATTGTTACTCTTTGGCAGCATGAAGATGTAACCTTAAAACGATTGTCAAAATACGATACAAAATTAAAAAGCTTCAGGAAAATGATAAATTCATTCCAATTCCCTCAGTTCCTTTTGGTGTAAATTGGTTAGGAACAGTGCTGTAGTTTTGACAGCGTCCATTAACGTTTTAAAATAACGTTTGGCCTAATATTTGACAGAAAATAATGTTTGGCCTGACACTTGTCGGAAAATGATATTTGGCCTACTGTTTTACAGCAAAGAATATTTGGCCTACCGTTTGACAGAAGGTAATGCTTAGTTTTCGTTTCATTACTGAGTTCAACCTTTTTTCTCCGTGGTGCATCCCCATTTGCAGTATTGAGAACAGGGTCAATGCTCGTTTGCAAATCATCTCACTTTGGTCAAGATCAGTAGCCTGCTATCAAACAAAGAATTGGGTGTCTTGGAAGACTTTATTTTGAT
The DNA here is from genome assembly GCA_964020215.1 of Aurelia sp. 3 sensu Dawson et al. (2005). Classification (NCBI taxonomy): domain Eukaryota; kingdom Metazoa; phylum Cnidaria; class Scyphozoa; order Semaeostomeae; family Ulmaridae; genus Aurelia; species Aurelia sp. 3 sensu Dawson et al. (2005). The sequence goes on along the minus strand of OZ026580.1, from coordinate 12,415,069 downwards.
ATGATGTTATGATTTGAAAGAACCTACTGTTGTCGAACTTTGATGAATGAGATTTGTGTGAACATTAATTTTGTCCATCATTCAACATTTACATTCGAAATTTGTTAAAAACAACATTACTCTAATTGAGTACTGAAATTCTTTTGCGTAAAGCTACCACGCCTAAATAATTTGAAGGATTCAAGTATAATTCTTGCAAGGTATAGAGCCGTACAAGAGTATCACTGCAGTAACGGCAATACACATGTTACATTACACTGCTGTTTTCCCGACATATGCAAGCATTGCCTTCCCAGCAAGCTTACATTGGCTCATGATAGAGTTTGTCTGAACGTCAAGTCGGCCTTTCCAAATAATGAGACCTTTAGATTCTTTTTAGATAATTGGTCTTTCACCAGCAAGTCTCTGCACCAAGAAAAAATGATTTTATGTTCCTTGTTATGGATTTCCCCAATTTCGCATATTTACCCTTTGGAACGTTCACGCGATAGTTCAATTATTTCACCGAAAAATTACAAGAAGTAGGGTAAGACGGGGTAAATTGAACTATTTTGGAGGTTTTTCAAAAATACACAAAGGAGACTGCAACTGAGGGCAAGCTTTTTAACGTTTTTTGACATGTCTTTGGGTAAGTTTATCCAGCAAAAATATTTTTCAAATCTTTTTCCACTGTCTTATAAAAGAGCTTTCACTGGACACCACTTTGCTGAGTTCGCTTTATCCCGACACGGGGTAAAGTGAAGTACTTAGCAAATTTTTCAATAAAACCTATTAAATACCAGGTGAACCTGAAATAGCTATTCACTTTGCGACTCTAAGCAGTCCTTTGCAAGCCAAAATAAAAAAATCCAAGACAATTCCACAAGATAGGCATTTAAAAAGTGAAATGGTGGCCTATGTTGAGAAGAATCTTTCCAAAAATTATCTTAAGGGTACAAATTCGAGTCACATTTTGAGATCTGAATACAAATCGATGAGCAATCATGGGAATACACTAAGGAAAATGTTGTATTGCATACAGATACCACATCACCACGGAGAGAAACACTTTTTCAAGGTAGTTCACTTTACCCCGAGACCTCTCCCAAGGGTGAAACCTAAACTATTAAATTAAAAATATTTGAGCATATCTTACGCTGTTATCAATACTGCAAGCTCATGGTCATGATCCTCTTTCTTTCCTGTATCGATAGATATAATTGTTTCATCAGATCATACAGAATTCTTGGATCTGTAACTGCATTTGTAAATGAAGGTCAAACCTCGAAAGTCAAATTTCAGGAGGGTTTTTTAGCAGCCTGTATTAGAATATTTTTCTGCATCTTCAGAACACAACCTGACACTGCACATTATGATTTTCTGAAAGCTTAAATGTGAAGGAAATGAGAAAAAATAAGATCTTTTTCATCAGACTTCATGTTCACGTGAGGAAATGAAAATCCTAAGTAGTTCACTTTACCCCGTAGTTCACTTTACCACGTCTTACCCTACCACCTAACCACTTAAAGGGGGATTAAATTCAAAGACTGGCTGAAACAAGGTGGCTCTTAAGATGTCAAAAGAACTAAAATCCACGCTAGAAGTCCATGGACGTTAACAGTTGCAAGAAGTGTCTCCATGGAAGAAGATAATCTATAAAACGGAAGAAAATTTAAGGGAAACGAAACGTGTCGACTGATTCTGTCACTTTTGGATTCTTTCTGTGATATCAAGTGGCAAATGGATGCTTTGCAAAACGCCAAAGAAAGATCACAAAGTCTTTGAAAGGTACAGTTTTAGCAAAACAAAAGCAATACAAACAAGTGTAGTGTTATACAAATCTCTCTTCACTTCTCGTACTCATTCCAAAAACAGTCAACTGAAAATTTCTCTTAATGTACCTCTCATATAATAGTAGCTACATGACACATTCGACTTTAGTACTCAGAAAGCCTGGGTGGTAATATCACGAAACCCTGACTAGCTTTTAATACGATCTATGTATCGCAGGTACCAAGTAAACATGATACTGGCATAAAGGAGCTAACGAGAAAACAATAAAGGTGAGAATAGCTACTTACAACTCGTAAATCTTGCTACAGTATTGGTTTTGCAATTCACAAGCTGCTCCTAGACTTCCAGCATTAAACGTGACCTCTCCTGAAATAAAGAGATTAGGTAACGTCACAGTCAATCGTATTCAATTTGGCAGCAGGTCGACGATTCAGGAAAGCGACGCCTACATGACAGTCAAACATGAACTCCCTTATCGCAAGGTATTCATAGATCAATCAACAATGCATTGCATGTACAAACCACCGTGTTATCTTAAACCTATTTGTGAAAAACTAACACAGGCTTACATAAAAACACTGTTTATTCCTTAACAATGAACATGTCAGACGATTCAGTCTCGACTTCGCTCCTGTGTGAATTCTGGCTCCGAGACTCGCCAGCATTGCTCTGGCCATCCCTCCATTTTCCCATACACGATAACTGAATAACGGGGGCTGCATTTGCACAAAAACACAATAAAACATGCTTTAAATGAGTCAAGCTGTTCGTTTTAGAAATACGTGTGTTTGAACATGTGAATCAAAAGCTTCTTTAGTGACCTGATGGAAGTAAAGTGTGCATTTTCAAGTTTGTATTTCATGGATTTTCTTTCAATTTAGTTACATTATGATATATCATCTTAGTAAATACAAAGTGAATTGCGTTGAGCCTTGGTTAGCGTATCTTTCAACTCTATAATCTTATGACACAAGAATAAGAAATGACTGGCGATTTTCACGGGGGCCATTGATCATTCGTATTCAACCTGTTGCCTGTGATGAAGACTTAAAGCTGACTTTCAAAATGGTCAAATCCACAAACGAAATACATTGGTTCTTAGCTACTAATGAAAAAGACTTTTGCAAAATAGAGTGAAAACTTTCGCTGTTGTTATTCTCCAATGGAAGAACTAATGATTCGTCCGGTACATAACTCCTTGCACTCTATTACATTCACAACTTTTCCAATTTTTAGACAACAGTTTCAGAATTTGTGTTTTATGCTGTTGATGAGCCCCCCCCCCCCATAGTACTCCTGGATAACGGATTCACGTGTTGATTTTTCGTTTTTCACGCCATCAAGGACTATAAAACAGCATTTCCACGATAACGTTGCAAAAAGTTCAAGAATGCCACAGAAATATATTTCTATGTAAATGCACAGCTGGCAAAGACACACCAGGGAGTGCAGGGTGGTTTTAGCATGACTTTCGGTGGCAAGGCTGCGGGTGAAAGGAGCTAAATGGGGGTCCAGGGCCTGCCCCCGGAAAATTTTTGAGACTGCCCCCTTCACAACATTGGAAAAGGGGAATTGTTTGTGAAAGTTCAAGACACAATCACGTGCCTTAAAAGTCCATTTCACGAAATAACGACCAAATGTTTGGCAGATCACGCTGCACCGTGGAGCCTTCGATCAGGAAATCACGGGTCGAAAATATCAAATCACGAAATCACGCTCTTAAATTAGCCAAATAACGCTTTACGTACAAATATGGAGGGCTCGTTGATTAGTCTAGTTTTACTCTACTTTTGAAGCATTTTCTTTTTTACTTTCTTTGCTGATGGACCTGCGTCTATATGCATTGTGAAGTGGCAAAATGCAGTATTAACTTAGCGCTAAGAAACTGAGAGTAGTAAAGGTATTATCATCAAAATGCTTATTCAATTGTTGATTTTCATCTACAAAGTGAATTTTTAATGTCATTGGCATGCCCAACGTCTAAGTCAAATGGCACAGAGCAGCCTGACTTTGAAAGCCTGGTAAAGGGATCTAGACTTTAACCCTATTACTGTAGGGTCACACGGTAGCTCACATTTCTGTAGGGGGGGGGGGATTTTTTCCCCACAGTGAATAATGCCTCTAATTCAATAAATTTTTGGATAATTGAAAAGTCATTGATGAAATACGTCACATGTAGTTGAAATATTAGTACTATGTGGACTTTATCTCATTTTTAACCACATTTTTCGCATGTTTTCAATGACGTCATGATTCAGTCACACATGTCTTAACTCCCGTTACCCTGGGTACCAGACTCTCACAAAAAATAGAGTCTGGTACCCAGGGTAAACTCCCGTAAAAACAGCTGCTGAGGCTAAATTTTTAGCTTATCTTAGTCCTCTTTCTAATAGCTTTCGAATGCAATACCACACAACGGAATTAAACCAAAATGTATTTTTCCAAAAATTGGGTCACATGATTGATGCCGTCATGGTTCTGTCACGTGTCAAAGATATTTTTTCTTCTAACCATAATAATGAGGACCGATAAATTTTAGTCACATATCTATGAGGATTTATCAATAAAAAATTGCCTTGTATATCAAAACTTTAAAAGTTTTGAGGGTGGGGAAAAATCCCCCCCCTCCCCTACAGGAATAGGGTTAAAACAGGAAAACAAAGACCTTACACCTACTAGTCTTGCTAAACAAATCTGTAAAAAAGAAGAACCCAAAATTCTGGAATAGGCTTTTTACTAGCAGAAGTATGAAATCCAATACTCATCATTGCACTTCCAAACCAGTTCAAAAACGATAAATCATTCTTTATCTACCTTTTCTGAAACTTAACCCCAAATGATTAACTCAGAAGATAAGTTTTAAGGAAGGTGGCGGCGCAAGTGGGCTAGGAAGGGAAAAAAACGATAAGAGGTCCAGGGGTGGAGCTCCCGCAAGAATTTTCGAACCAAGCCCTCTTGGTATTAGGAAACGCCCTCTCACCAGCATGCAACGGTCTTATACGGCTAGAGGATCAAGCACCCGCCAACATTAAATCTTGAATGTTGATGTCAAAATCTCTGGAACCGTTATTAAAAATTGAAAGGCAAGAAGATTCTGCAAAACAAAATTTGGAAACAATGCTGGCTAGTTATTTGATGAAAAAGCAGATTTTCGACTCTTTAACATCCCTAATTTGAAGTTAAAAGTATTCGACAAGAAACAAGAGATTATAAAAGTACCAAAAAATTTTAGTAAAATCTCACCCCTCCCCCAATATTTCCTCCTCCCATTTAGAAAAATTACCAAATGTATTCCAGAAAGAGCTGGGGGCATGGTCTTCCAGTCCCCATTGGCGTGGCCACTGAGGGAGAGAGATGGGATACATAAATGATTCTTCTATCGAGCGACGTCAAGAAAACAGTACCGCTACAGTTTCTCCGCTCAACGATACTTTGACCACAGGGCAATAGCCGGCACTTTCACCAATGTGGAAAATGATTCAAGAACTGAGGTCACTTATGAGTGAGGGGAAGGTGAAAGGGGTTAGTAAAATACGAAAACACACCTACTTTACTGAAACTGCCCTTAAATGATGCTACACGGTCATTTACTATCTGCACGAGACAGAAGAGACCCCGCAAATACCTTGAGAGGTTTGGTAAGTCCAAAATACGTCGTAGAATCTCGGAAAAATACGTTATCCGCCAAGAAAACAAAATACAAAAATCAGTTGTGTCACGGATAAATACAGAATCCGCTTCCAGTAATAAGCAAAATACATGTAATTTCTATAAGAAACCAAGAATTTGGGCCAGTACTGAAAGCTTCTTAAAATTATCAGATTTTCAATACTCAGAGTTTCTTACGAGCTACTTAGAGGTTTCAAAGCAGTCTTCATCTTCACTTCCTGTTCCCGCATGGATATCTTAAAATAATGTTTTATGAAGCTTTTCCAATGTTTGGATATTACTCAAGTAACCTCTCAGAAATATTTTAGAGGAAACAAGTGAAAGTAAACTATGTTGAAAATTTTGTTTGCCGAAATAAATAGTTTCTTAAGTTACATTTTCCCAGTACTGCAGTATCTTAATCTTTGGGGATCTGAAAGCTGAGTTTCTTATGAGCAGTTCCTTATAGAAAAAAACACCTGTACGCCGATCCGTCGAGCGTTTCACCCCCCCCCCCCCTATCCCCACTTATGGGCACCACTAGTTCTAAGTCTAATGTAGGCAAATAACAACAAATAAGACATTTCTCAAACAACGGAAGCACTTGAATGGAAAACCGTGGGCCGCAGTTAAAACCTTTTCAGTGCCAAATGCACTGTTATCAATAAGGATCCTGATTTTTAAAGAGGTATATCTAGTGTTAAAAATGAGAGTAGTTGCATGCAGGGTTGAGTACAACGTTAAATCATCTACTCTTATCTAAAAGTGTAAAGCACATAGTTAAGATCGTTGGAAGTGAACTAGCTGTTCAAGAAATGTTCTTTCGATTGATGTTTGAACTGAGCTGAACTATCTTTATTTCATGTATTTTCGCAAGTTCGTGGTGTTGAAAACATCTGAGCATAATAATGTGCCTTTAAGTGTTGCATTTTCGTCCATGTGATTGAAGTGTTGCGTCTTAAAACGATCCCCCAATAAATGAGCAGTATCCTACTCCTACTTTTGGTATCTCAAAGTATCCTACTCCTGTTTTCTCAAAACCAAAATTCAATCCAGTCATTTCAAACCAATCTAGCTAATTTCAATTGAAATTCAATTCAATCATTTGATACTGCACCATTTTCATCAAATGTTCCAACATCTTTCCAGTGCTTTGTCTTTTTGTCAAGTCCAGCTCCCTAAACTGTCAATAGCACAACGGGAAGTAAGTCTCAGTGAACACAAACAAATTGCAGTTGGCAGAAAAGATACGCCTTTCCAACAAATACCCACAACATATCTAAAAGATACTGAAGCTATGCCAAATAGACTCGTGGATCCATCCAATCGAAAAACACCAAAACGTAAATGTAGCAAAAAAATTAAGGGTCATTGGAAAAAGCTGAAGCAGAACGCAAGCAGCATACATCGTATTCATGACATCAAGTTTGGAAGGAAGTAATGAGGTAATTTTTCACCTTTTATCCTGCCCTGGACTTAATTCTACCTTTGTTGAATTTTCAAGAAAGTACCGAGCATTCTCCTCGGGAACACCGGAGAAGGGGGCGGGGAAGGGGCAAGCGCCACTCCTGCCCTTTTGTAAGGGAGGCAAGTGGGCAAGAATGCCCTTTTAATGGAACTATATATTTCCTTAACAGCGTTGAATGGTATGAAGATAATGAATCTAACCCTTAAAGGGAATCGACTTGGTTAAAAGCTGGCCCGGGCCAGGTCAACAATACAATCGATTGTACTCTACAGCTTCGACGCATCCAGTTTCATTGTGTAGCTAAAGAAACAATGGACTTGTGGGCGTTTCTCTGGCCTATTTATAGCGATTATGAGATATACCTATTTCTATTCCCTTCAAGTGGTATGACGATAATAAAACTAACCCTTAAGTCCAATAATCAATGTAGCTTGTACTTGTCATACCAGGTCATACCTTCCATGAACGAACATCATTTATATTATTCAAAATATCATTGACGGCATTTGAAGCCAATCTAAAGGGTGTGGTAACAAAACGTTTTCCAACGAGGACTCCTGGACCATCAAAATTGCGGCTCACTTCGCTCGCCCTCGGTCTGAAGTGCCCTTGTGTTCCCCTTCGACCTATTTGCCCTACTATCGCTGTGGCATCCCTTACTTCTCTTGCTTCAAGGCTCAACGGAGCTGTCTGCTCGAGACAATAGTTTCTGCGAGTGTCAGTGTCTCATTTTAGCTCACACAGCTCACCTTCACCTACCCAAATTCTTTATCATCTTTAGTAATTTCGACGTGTGTCCTGTTGTTTCAAACCAACGAGACATGACAAATCTTAACCCACTTGTCTGTATCTTAACCTTGTTCTTCTGAAAAATCCTCCAAAGCTATGTAAGGAAGCCCAAAGGATCATGTTCTCTGAATCTGTTCGCCTTCTTTGGCTCTAGGCGTCCCTGCCATATTAAATATATCAAGTGCGGTCGTGTGCTATCAGACCAAAACAATGGTTTGGGCTGTCACTCACACAACTGGAAATACATTTCGCTTAAAATAGCTGTTACATCCAAGTTATATGATGATTTGCAGAATACCGCAATAGATCGAAAAGAATTAAAGGGCAATGTCAAACAAGGTTTTGCTTGATCGCACTCATGCACTGATATGGTTGATATGAACTATTCTTGCATTTACACGATGACCCAAACGAGCTTCATTAACACAATTACATGCAGCTTGCACAAAAAATATTGCGAGAACAAAGAAATCAGCATGCAGCTGGATGTTTTTAGCTATGTTTGAAAAAAATAGCTTGGTTTGCTTGACCCTAATCCTTGCATGGGAAGGAGGGAGGGAGGGAGGGAGCGAATGTTTTCCATTCTACGTAAGATTTCAACTCAGCTCAGCTCATCGATAAGAATTATAACCATGAAATTCTGTGATTTTTACAAGAAAAACATTGGTGAAAACTTTACAAATGGCTTTATAATAATAAATCTGATGGATTACGTGACATTCCGATATTTGGAAGCAGATACATAAAATACAACTTTTGGAAGATTTTTTTGTCAAGGATTTGTATGAAACATCAAGTTTTAGATACCAAATTAACAAGGAACAAAGAGCATTAAATTGTTATGAAAGGTTTTGGGCAAAAATCTGCAAACTTCGGGAAGAAAAACTCCGCTCTTAGTCTGATAAACAATGGAACTTTTATTGGATAGCGTCATATATTATCTCCCCCACGCTCGCTCAAATCAGAAAAGCAAACACATATGTTTGGAAATCAGTAAAGAATATCCACACATCAGCCAGAAGTCGAATCCATCGTAAAAAATGTATCTAAAAATTGCACAAAACTGGCCCTAGAACTCTGCACGATTCATATTCTATAAGATATGTAATTTTACAATGAAAACTGCATCACAATCAATCAACGTGAAGGCCTCTGCAACTATTTTGAGACGGATTCGCAAGCCATAGTAATTTTGTTCTAAAGCCTTGGTGGCGAAAAACGTTACGGCTCTTGGTCACTGAGCAACATAACGATCCATCCTCCTTTGGTGTGTCAGGGACCACTGCATGAGGTACTGCAAAACCTTTACTATACTTTAGACTTAGCAGGCTGTGAAAAGTGCTTGAACAAACGGTAGCATCGGGATGAAACTAAGCAATTTTGTTAACGCGATTGATAAATATTTCATCATATTTGAGTCACATGGCGATTTATGAATGAGTGACATCAATGTCAGAGTAAAAGCCAGCCATATCAGAGTAGGATATGAATATTGCTGCTTGATTTCGCAACCTGAAAAAAGCTCTGACGTCACGACATTACGGATTTCAAAGAATGTATTTGAAAGATGTGCATCTTAGCTACTCATCAAATCAAACCTTGGACGGGATTTCCTTATTTAGAATTTTGTTTTATGATAAATAAATTAAGTTAGTTTTTTGCCACAAAGCACTTGTCATGGTGCATACCAAAGTCCGATTCCACTTTATCAAAATCCTAGGAGCTCAATGGATCTTTCATTAAATCAGTCAGTATTGAAAATTAAGCATAATGGTGAATATATGCGCTGTGTTTCACTTGATTAACGTTGCCTTAACTGAATCTTCATGCAAGATACACTTCATTAAAGCTAAATTTAATCCCTTCTTCTTGTTACTTGACTAAACTTGTCAAAGCCAAGTTACCATGTTGATACCACATTTTGACCTGGTAGAAATCTTAGCATATTCGATCGAGGGAGAAGAGGGTTTGCAGACCCTTTGTTTTCCGAAACTACAAAAGATACAGCAAAATGACACTCAGCTACTCAGATGTAGCAAAGGTGATTGATTAGTCACATGATTCGCTGCAAGGCTACCAAAAATATTAGGATGCAAGAAATTCAGCATGAGATGTAAGATTCGTGCCAATCATAATAAGGTGAATATTTAGCCAAAGATAGAATAGAGCAGAGGAAGAAATGAAGAGTAAAGAAAGACAGGAACGGGGTAAGGGAAGAAAGGAAGAGAAGATGATGATATCTACACTGATAGTTAGTAACTTCGGTTGCGATTTTTGCTGATTAAGAGCACTTCATCGAATAGATTGACTGAAATTTCTATTGTTATCTGTTTTCCTATTTTGGGTTTCTAATTAGTGAAGTGAGGTGGAATAAAGAAAATCTACATAGTAATTCGCATATTTCGAAACGTAGCACATATGGTTTATTCAATATAGATGGATGTCGTCATGGATGATCGAAATCTGCCGAGATCAGCAAATATAAACAAACCTTACAGAGTACCTCTTCAAGACTGATCGAATGGTGTGCGTACACTGCGGCTTTGCGTCAGCTGCTAGTAGAAATTATCAATCATCTTAAATTTTTCTTTTGACCAGTCCTCGAATGAGGGCATCTGGAGGTCAAATGGTGAACAGGTAATGAAATCCTTAAAATTTTACAGTCAGCTGAATTTTATTAAAAACCCATTAGTTGCAGCATTATGCCTATATTGGGGGCGGAGGTTTGGTTGCAGGGTAAAATCGCCCGATTCAAATAGGGTTAACAATAGATTCTTCTTTAGTGCATTTGGATTCTTCATGCAATGCCATAGATTGTCAAAATCATTGCGCATCAATGGAACAGCGAAATCTATCGATATAAGTCTTCATAAGAACATAGTAGAGATATCTCCATGTTGACATTAGGAATTCAAAAGGCGAGAGAGGTGAAGCAAAGAAATAAAAATGACTGAATAGGTGATTGAACATCCAATCGGACATTGGATGTTTTATTCCTAATTAATGACAAAAGTTTAATTTTCTTATCTTTTGAAATGAACTTATTGATTAAAATGTAATGTCGCTTTAAAGTCATACTGTGGTGGCAACAGACGTTAAAGAGATTTCGGTATGCAAAATTTCTCATTTCATTCAGATCTTTGTACAAACATTCCTTAGTAGCTCCTTTACCAAAACTTCTCATCAAATTTATGAAAAAGATGAAGCAGGCGGCGCAGAGACGACAGGGCTTGGAGAGCTGTAGCCCTAAGCGATGGCAAGATAATATTTTTCTTGCTATACGAATGGTTGTTTCAAATCATATTCCATTATCTTCTATGACAATGAAACTTGCACTGTGTTATAATTAAACAAAGGAGAATTCGAAAATAGCATCAGTTGATTTTTAATCACATGATTGGTTGCTAGGGAACCAAAAATAGGGCAAATTTTGACGAACTTGAGCTATCGAGAAAAACAAGTAGACTTACGTTAAATAACTTGCTAAAATAGGCTAAAAACTATCCAAATACTTACTTGATAGCCTTATTTTGAGATTTCGTTCAGTTTTGTATGAATATTTGTGGTTCCTGATTAATTAACTAATCAAATAACGGTAATTCGATTCAATGCAAAATTGTTTCCTCAATAGTAATGCTTAAACATCATCAATTTCACACAATTTGAGTGAAATCAAATATTTTTATCAATATTTCAAGTCATTACATGATTTTTCATATAAAAATTGCTAATTCATTAGGAATACGACGTCACAAAGATGTATGACGTCATAGAAATCATAAATTGCTAACGTCAGCAAATATAGATAAATTATATATCAAATGAAAGTACTCATCGAGGCAAATTGAATGGTATATATTATGACGAGATTCGGCACAAAAATAAAGAAACTAGAGCAGTTTTCACGATTTTCTTTGTGACCACTCTCCAAATATGGGCATCTGGTGGTCACGTGGTCTAACAATAGGCATTGAAGTTTTATTTTCTGATTGTCAGTTAAATTTTGAGAAAAGTCAGCAAGTTTCAGTGCCATAGCTATCATCGTTTAGGAGCTATTAAAAAAAGTTCGGGAGGGGGGGAACGCCCCCGGTTAAAATAGGGTTAAGTGATTGCCTTAATCCAAATGATCCCCCCCTTGGTCTAGCTTGCACACGGACTAGTGCTGTTTCCTTTCAGATAAGTTTCAAAACTCTCTGAAAAGAAACGAGGTGAGTGTGCATGCAGGCTACCCTTGGCCATGAGCCTTCACCGTAAGATATAGGTAACACTGTAAACGTTGTTTCAAAAAGAATGCAACCCCCTTTCAATCGAGATTCTTCAAGAAATGATAAGATTTTGAATCTATCTGAAGCATACCATCTGAAAGTTCAATCCATTTTCTTTCCAATGATATCCAGGCTGGGTGGATTAACTGAGTTTTTCCTTGCTTTATTGGCCTATTTTTGATGCCGGCAAGTGGTAGGGAATTTGCACGGGCTATAATCGACCTTTGTGAGAGTATTTTGTATTATTATCAACAAATTCATCTCATGAGGATGTAACTGTCCTTTTTCCCTCCTCAAGGCATCACCTCAAGTGCTTCTAGGCCTGAAATGTTTTTGAAAGAAATCTCATTGGAAAAAGGGGTTGATTTTGCTTTTGCTGCATCCTGTATTTGAAAATGGTCATACTCAAGAAAGTATCAATTTAATGATGAGTAATTCCATTAATGTATCAAAACTGAATATCATTAGAAAGAAGAAGTGTTTTACTTTCAGATAGTATGCATTACATCTACTAAATTTTGTCAATTTTTTAAAGTCCGGGGTGTTATAATTGTTGATTATTCAGGAGATTACACTGTTGAGAATGGTGTGTAGTACTTTTTCAACTTTTTTTCTCTTTTAATCTGTGAAATTACATATTTCAATTTGCTAAGAAGTGCGAAATGACGTCATTTTATATGACGTCACTCCACATTGACCTGGACGAGGCTGCCAAATGTGTTGATATATAGTACCATTCACATTGCTAGCCTCCTTATCGCGCCTTCGCACACTAGCACAAAAATACAAAATGCCGACGATATTTGGCTTAACTTACGAAGATTCGTTAACCAATTTATGAAAGTTGGAGGCATCTAACCTTGGAAACAACTCAGGACTGGTGTTCAACAGTTGGTAAGGTTGCTTTTTAGCAATGATTTCATCAACCCCGGACTTGTCCTTTAAGATTTTAAATCGTTGTTGGGTTGCTCTTTTTTGAAACACCGTGTACATCTCAATTTATGGGGTTTTATGGCGATCTGACGGCTCACTTCTAGTAGATGTCTTTTCCTTGGCACGTCCAGCTATGAAAAGGGATTTGATCGCATTCAAAGCCAAAACAGAGGGTATGGTCGCCAATATTGTGCAACTTAGACTTCAACGTAGAGTCTGAATTGTTCGAGTCAATCTGACATTCTGTTGCTAATAAATGGCAGTGGAAAACCAAAATAACTTATTGCTTCAAATAGCACTTCTAAATGTAAGAAAATTTCAAAATGAAGTCAATTTTCAAAGAAAGGGTTCTAGCGTTATATTAAGTGTTACTGCGTTTAAAAAGGGTCGATAATGCTGTTTATCTATAGGAAAATATTGTCAAACTTTGAAAAATGTATTGAAAGCTTGAATATGCCGCTAGCACCCTTTTTTGAAAAAAGAATTGATTTTGTAACTGCTGCAGAACAATAGAAGTGATCTTTTTGAAACCACCATTTATTTTGGTTATCCTCTGCCATAAATCACCGACCACTTGTCAACTGGACTAAAACAAGGTGTCAAATCCTTAGTTAGCGTCTGCCCTATGCCTGCTATTACTAAAAGCAGGAACGGGGAATATTGCTGGGGAATCGTGGGGAATGCCGGGGAATCACGAGGAATCACGGGGAATGTCGGGGAATCATGGGGAATAGTGAGGAATACACGAGGAATAGCGGGGAATCACGGGGAATGTCGAGGAATATCGGGGAATAGTGAAGAATACGCGAAGAATGGCGGGGAATAACGAGGAATCATGGGGAATCATGGGGAATATCACGAGGAATGGCGGGGAATCACGGGGAATCGCAAGGAATCGTGGGGAATATTGAGAGAATATTTCATATTTCATATTTCATATTTCATATTTCATATTTAATTCTTTTAAGGAGGGTTGCCCTTCAACAAGTTGGTTTTCAAGGGGCCCTCCGATAAAAACATTAGTTACAATACAATACAAAAGGAAACAGCTATGGATCTAATTAAACTATAAAACCTTATTTACAATATCTAAAACTTATATACAATGATGTTAAAAACTTTACAGTAAAAGTGAAAGGAAAAAGTGTCTGTTTCTAAATAGTTTTTTTTGAAACTATGCAGAGAGGTTGCCTGCTTTGACACGGCTGACAGGCTATTCCATAGTTTAGCACCTCTATAAGAGAAACATTTCTGGCCATTGTTTGACCTTTTCATCGGTAACCTCAAGTCGGTCCCAGTGTTACGAAGACTATATGATGAGCAATGCGAATTTCGGGTGAACAAGTCACACAGATACTGTGGAGCCAGCTCATTCAGGGACTTGAAGACCATTGTCTTAGACTCACTGGAAATCAGTTGGTCAACGGTCTGCCATCCCAGCTCTTCGATAAGAGGTCTGCTTGGGGCATCAAAGCTGCTATTCGTTATTATCCTAGCAGCACGCTTTTGAAGTTCTGGTAGCTGATTAATTTCACTTGAACCAGCGCAGCCCCAGACAGAACAGCAGTATCGAAAGTGAGGCTCCACAATACCTGTATAGAGAGTTTGCAAAGTTTCTTTCGGAAGAAAAGACTTCGCATGTTTTAGAAATCCAACTGCCCTGGAGACCTTGGCAGACACTGTCTTGATCTGTTCTTTCCAATCCAAAGAACAGTCAATTTGCAAACCGAGGTATTTAGTCTTTTTGACTACATCCAGCTCACTATCACGTATTTTCAATTTCAAGTTCTTATTTTGACCCTTGAGACTACTATGTTTCTGCTTGGAGGAGATAAGCATAGAATGAGTTTTTGCTACATTCAGGGAAAGCTTGTTGCCTTGTAGCCAAGTGTCCAGTTTTGTAAGATCACTGTTAATAGCCTCATTCAGCCGAGTCATATCGTGAGACTGGTAGCACAAACTGGTATCATCGGCATACATGGACACGTTGGAATCCAGGACTGCTTGTGGGAGATCATTGATGTAGACAAGGAAGAGAAGAGGGCCAAGACATGAACCTTGTGGCACACCAATTTCCATGTCCCCGATTTCAGAATCAACCCCATTAACCCTACAAAATTGTTTCCGATTCGTTAGATAGGATTTGAACCAAGAGAGTTCACGATGATGTACACCGTAAAGCTCAAGCTTTTTGCAGAGAATGCTATGATCAACAGTATCGAATGCCTTTTTAAGGTCAATGAACACCAGACCCACAAGCTTTCCAAGATCCATTCCATTGTACCAGTCGTCAGTATTTTTGAGCAAGCAAGTTACTGTTGAATGAAGACGCAAAAAGCCGGACTGGCCGCATGAAAAGTGGCCGTTATCATTCATATACTGGTACAGCTGATTTGTTACTAATTTTTCAAAGAGCCTTGAGATGACAGGCAAGACTGATATTGGTCGATAGTTGGACTTATCAGCCCTGTCTCCATCTTTGAAGATCGGAGTAACTCTAGCAACTTTCCATGAGTCGGGGAAACGACTTGTTTCAATGGATGTATTGAACAAGAAAGCAAGCGAGTTTTCAATTAAAGGCAGCGCAAGCTTCAGAAAGTAGCTAGAGATGTTGTCAGTCCCAAAGCTCTTTGCTGTCTTGACAGTTGCAAATGCATCCCTGATTTCCTGCACTTCAATAGTCCTGAAATGAAATGTTGCCTTATGTTTGTTAATTTCATAGTCACCTGCAAGAAGGGGATTTGGGGCTGGATCTATTTTTTCAGCAAGATCCTTGCCTACTGAGCAGAAGAAACTGTTCATTGCATTAGAAATATCTTTTTTATGAACAGTTTCGGAACCAGACTCTTTAAGACAATCAATGTTACTGGATTTTGATCTCTTATTGAGGAGTTCATTGATTGCCTTCCATGATTCCTTCATGTTACCTTGACATGCAGAGATCTTATTAGTATAGTACTGCTTCTTTAGTTGGATATTTAGGACATTGACCTTGTTACGGACCTGTCTATAAGAGTCCATAAGGAATTGGGACTTTCTTTTGGCTGCAGCCTTTTTTAGCTTATCCCTGGTCTGCATTAGTTTCTTCAGGTCCTTGTCAATCCAGGGGCAGTACTTCTCCGAAACACGCATTACAGTCATTGGGGCATGTTTCTCTATGATCAAAGAAAAAAGGTTTGACCAGTTGCTTACAAGAACATCTATGTCATCCGTTTCAGTAAGCATTTGCCCCCAACAAATGCCAGAAACATCGGCCAGGAATGCTTCTTCGTTGAAATTTTTCATCTTCCGAGTTTTGATCATTTTATGGCCTTTTTCCACTGCTCCATTGAATTTTCGAATGCAGTAAACCATATAATGGTCACTCGGGGAAACTTCATACACTCCGGATTTTACAATGTTTCTGGCATGTGTTGTAGCAATAGCGGGGAATCGCGGGGAATCATGGGGAATCGCGAGGAATCACGGGGAATATCACTGGGAGTTACGGGAAATATCGGGGAATCGCGAGGAATGTTGAGAAATTATGGGGAATATCGCAGGGAATCATGGGGAATCCCGTGGAATATCGCAGGGAATCGCGGGGAACGTGGGGTGATAACGTGGAAAATCGAGGACACTTCTTCGTTTCCTCGAATTAAAGCATAAGTAATTCTTTAGGAAAACTTTAGCTCAGTAGCAACAGCAGTAGTAATTCAGAGTAACAGATAAGACTGAGGAAACTTTGCAAGAATATATGTGCAAATATTTTGTTGTCATTTCAGTATATCCTTGCATGCTTCGACAACAGCAATTATCACCCTTTTACAAACATTGGGTGTAGGGGCGCTTGATGTTTTGAATCACGGAATGATAGAAAGTCTACAGGTTTGCAAATGCCACAGTAGTTTCTGGTAGATGTCGTTACTGTTTCACATAATGGATTAGTGATCACATGTATTGATGTTCCGTTTGCCAAGCTTGCCAACATGTATGAAATCGGCAGCGAGGAGAAGTTTTGCAGATGAATTAAATTGATTCACGTATTTAGAAGTCACAGATTTATCAGTCATCAGTAAGTTCTACCTTGTTTTGAACTTTGAATCCAAATTATACCGTAAAGCTCTATGGTTGGCATTAATTAGCTATGTAATTAGCTAGACGAGAAGCCAACGTTAAATAAAGCAATTATATTATTATTGTTATTATATTTGCCCCCTCTATATCAAGTTCCCTTTTTTAATAAGCCCCTCCCCGCTTAGCCAAATTCTAAATAAGCACCCCTCTCTTTGAGGTCCCCAATTATATCAAATTCTAGCGGCTACCAACGATTTTGCACTTGTTTAGCTAAACGAGTTTAGATGTTAATTTTGATGTTCTTCAGGACAAAACAGTCTCGAATTTATGTACATGACCAATGACAAGCCATTATGTTGATGCTTCTACTTTAATTTTGTGAATAAGCCCCATCTCTTTTAAGACCCCTTCTGGATTGTCGGGAACTAAAAAAACCCCATAGCGGAATTTACCTTAGAGTTTTGCATTGTGAATTTACCGCCGAGGCTCTACGGTAAATTTCCTGGGGGGCTTGTTTAATTTCCGAAAATGCAGGAGGGCTTACAAGAGATTAGGCTTATTCACAAAATCAAATTAGAAGCTACCCTGGGTACCAGAGCCAAAAAATAATAAAAAGAAAAAAAAAGGAAGGAAAGAAAGTTGGCAGTATTCCCCTCCTTAATATTCCCCTTAATCTCCTTAATATTCCTCAATATTCCCCTCCTTTCTTCCTTCTCTCTTTTCCTCTTACCAATTTCCTTTCATTTAAATTTTGAGGCTCTGGTACCCAGGGTAATTAGAAGCATTGATATAATGGCTATAGAATGGCTTGCCAGTTTGTTTACCCCATATTTTGCGGATTTAACATTTAATTTTACAAGTCAAATAAATAAATTCGATTGTCCTTAACCATATCATAATTAACATACAAACTTGTTTAGCTACAAAAATGGAAAGTCGTTGGAAGCCGATTGAATTTGATACATTTGGGGACTTCATACAGAGGGGTCCTTATGTAGGATTTGGCAGAGAAAGGGGGGCTTCTTACAGAAGGGGGTTTGATGTAGAGAGGGCAAAATAGAGCTTTCACGCTATAATTTGGATTCAAAGTTCAAAACATGGTAGGAGTTACTGATAACTGATAAATCTTTGACTTCAAAATACGTGAATCAATTCAAATCATCAGCAGAATTTCTCCTTGCTGCCGATTTCATACACGCTGGCAATCTTGGCGAACGGAACATCATTGCATTTGATAGCTAATCCATAATGTGAAGAAGTAACAGCATCTACCAGAAACTACCTTGGCATTTGCAAACCTGTAGACACTCTATCGTGTGTATTCTTTTGACTAATTTGCATTCCTGAGCGGATAGAATAGATCTCATGCAAATATTCGTGAAATTATTTGTCTTTCAAAACATCGAGCTTGCCTACATCCAATGTTTGTAAAAGGGTGATAATTGCTGTTGTCTAAGCATGCAAGAGCATACTAAAAATGATAACAAAATATCTGCACATATATTCTTGCGAAGTTTCCTCAGTCTTATCTGTTACTCTGAACTACTACTGCTGTTGGTACTGAGTTAAGGTTCTTCTAAATAACTACTTTGGAATGCTTTAATTCAGGAGAAAGAAGAAGATACCTCGGTATTCTACGCTATCCCCTTACATTCCCCACGATTCCTCGTGGTTCCCCGTGATTCCCCGCTGTTCCTCGAGAAATTCCCCATGATTCCCCGCGATTCCCAGCTATTTCTCTCAATATTCCCCACGATTCCTTGCGATTCCCCGTGATTCCCCGCCATTCCTCGCGATATTCCCTGATATTCCTCGACATTCCCCGTGATTCCCCGCTATTCCTCGCGTATTCCCCACTATTCCCCGATATTCCTCGACATTCCCCGTGATTCCCCGCTATTCCTCGCGTATTCCTCACTATTCCCCATGATTCCCCGACATTCCTTGTGATTCCCCGGCATTCCCCACGATTCCTCAGCGATATTCCCCGTTCCTGCTTTTAGTAATAGCCGCCCTATGCCCTTGCGTAAAACCCGAGATAACTGCAGTCTTGCAGGCGATTTGCTCTGCTACAGAGGTCACACGAACGGGGTACGATTTGTTGGAAAACCCAGTAGAAGCAGAGAGATTGAACTGGGCTGGTGCATTGCTGATTGTTTTCAGTGGATCATCTGCTCGAAGCATACACAAAGGCCGAATCGCGGAAGCTTTAGGATGAATTGCGATACTTCCCAAAAACGTAGCCAAGGACTCTTTTAAACCTTTTTCACAGAAAGCGCTAACCATTAGACTAATTTACCAACTCAATAAACTAATGTAATGTACAATTAGGATAGCGTAACTATTTGCTTGGTCTACAATGGTAACTATCAAAGTTTCTTTAAAAGACTTAAAGGAATCCTTTTTATTGCTTTGCCCTTCATTTGATATTCAACGATAAGATCTTCTCACTGGAGTTTCGTTTGCATGACCATTTCTTTAAATCAACAACCTTTCTAAGAATGTTCTTGAACAACTTTTGGTAAAAACCCTCCAAGTGACGTTAATAGAAGTATACTCGAACTGACTTTAGACTTCATTCACAAAACGGGTTGATTTGTTTAAATTAGATAAAACCTTTGTTTCACGCAGTACAGCCGCAAAATAATTTTCTTTTAAATCCTTTTTGTTTCCATTTTCGTTTGTTTGTATTTGTCAGTAAACATCGTTAAATATAGCCTTTTTGTATTGTATATTCAGATGTAGTTTAGTTTATTGTTCTATGTTAAATGACCAATGGGACAGTCTTGGGTTCTTGCTTCAAGGTTATCGTTTTTGTTATGTAGTTCAGTAGTCTGTTGTTTAGTAGTGTTAGTACCTAGTTTTGTAAACATTTATATTAAATAGAAAAATCAATGCAGGTGAAACTTTGGATACTAGAAGTTTCAAAGCAACCAGCGTCACACGTTACTCTAGATCAAACAAAGAGTCACAAATCACCATGGTAAAGTTTCTCTAAAACTCTAGAATGCTATGAAATCAACAAGAATCTTGCATGCATTAATGTCTTGCAAGTAGAGATGATTTGCTTGTCTCCTTGAAAATAAATGATTGTCTACAGGAAAAGAAGCCCAGACCGAATGTTGTACACGAATTGACACGCACAACAGAGTGCTAATTTGTCTATTTGCAAAACTGATAAACAAGGTAGTTGAAGAAAATCTATGAGGAGGAGCATGTAAACTTGAATGTGATGTAATCTGTCCATATAACACTTTTCTTCTTTCTGTGGCAATATTCAAATATTAGGCCTTACCAGCCAAGCAACCGAAAGATTTAAAAAGATACGTCAAAGTGAGAACTGAATCTGAAGAAATCGATGAACTCATCCAAGAAGTGTGTACCTCCCTGTTGTTTTCAAATCATACTCTTTACATGATAACAGGACTTTAAATTTGCATCCAAATGCCAAAATTATAGGCAAGGACTGAAAACTGAAATGTTTGAATAGTTGCAAGAGCTCGAAAAGGGTGTCTATATCTCGGCAGCTTGGTCTTCTATTGGCTAAAATACAACCAAAGGCATGGCTCCTTTATTTGAAACATTTGTATTAGCTGGCCAAACGAATTTTTGTCAAATAATTCTTTACTACTTCAAATGTTGCGTTTCATATTTTTTCTTGACTAAAATGATTTTTGGGTGAAATGTGAAAGATGCAGCATAAATGAGTGACATCAAATACCTGAAAGCTACGCCACCATCATTATCAATTCGGAAATTTGCGAACTTGTAAAACGTGCTCAAAAATAAAGTTATAGATAACCATTTTCGTCAAATGAAGCCGACCAATCCATCAGTTTTAATCCAATAGGATTAACGCAAGAACAATTTTCAAATTAAAAGGTTATCTCAGAATACGATATCTAGCGAAGATTATTAAAGTTGATCTTAGCATTGCTCATTTGAAATCTGAAAGACATCGCTCCCTCGAACGGATCTCTGTTGTTTTAACGAACATAAACAACAGGATAACGAACTGCCACATCAAAGCGCATACAAACTTCCTTAAGAGCAGTTTCATGCAGGCAATAGTCAGCGCTCCTCTTAATTATGACATTAATTCATCTTTAGCAGAAAAAGATGAGATGATTTATTACACTGGCAGCAAATTCAAGCCTACATTCCATTTTTCATTTTTTACTCTAATGAATATTAATACTAAAACAAAAAACCAGAACCTGACATGATGCATACGCTTTTCAAAGCCTAAAGTCGCACTTACGACCTTTCCAGTACTATCTACTTATCTTTCTAATAGAGACAGGTTTAGGCCTAGTACCCTTTCCAATGGAGACAGATTTAACCCTTGTAGCCCATACGTTTTATACCAACACCGTTTAATGCCACTATGCTTAAATGGTGTGTCTGCCTATTAAATTCTGTGTATAACATGTTTCTAATAGCAGTACAGAACACTCCTAAAACTAAGTTTACGCTCAAAGAGTGCCTGTAAGTCATAGTACTTTGTGGGTTTTACAAACGAAAATGGTGGAAACCATACCCTCAAAGTATCCATGCCTTTTTCATTAAAGGTTTGCTAGCATATCTTTCAAAGTTCAACAATCGCAAGTTGATGGCTGACGACATGGGATTGCTAGAGCGCCCCCCCCCCTCCCCAATAATTACCAGGTGATGAGGCTCTGTAAGAACTATCTATGATTTGGACCTCAAGTATTTACTCCTTTTTTTGTACGAAGATACATTTTGGAGAAGGCATTTGACAGTTCCATCAATTAAACACAATCATTGCCATCATCATCATCATCATCATCATCATCATCATCATCATCATCATCATCATCATCATCATCATCATCATCATCATCATCATCATCATCATCATCATCATCATCATCATCATCACCACCACCACCACCACCACCACCACCATCATCATCATTTAATAATTCATTCACTTTCACTTCTACAGGAGTATACTGAACTAACCTAAACTAAACTGAACCATACTTAACGTAACAAAATATGTAGAGAATCTCTATGGCATATTTTATTGTATTCTTATAACCTTTTGGACGCAGATCTTAATAACAAATTAGTTCGTATCTCAAGTGTTTTTTTTTAAGATATCTAGCGAGACCTTTTTCAATCTTGCTGTTTTCGCAAGGTAGAAGGTAACTAAGTAATCCATGCAAATAAACAAGGGCACTTCTTGCTGGACCATGTTGAAAACTCTTAAGAAATAACAGAGTATCCTTGGCAATCTACTGGAAAGTTTTCGTTCTTCTTCGCCTTAGCAGCTAGTACAGCCGAGGCATTTTCCCTACATTAAGTCTCCGAAGGTTTTGATCATTACACCTACAACTATCCTCGGTTTCACGTAATTAACGATCGCCAAGAAGACAGTATGGCTCCATTTGAAGTCGAGTCTTGAAAGATGTTAACTTCACAATTTATCAGATCCTTTCTTTGACGGGCTAACTGTGGAAGCTTTTGCTCGAGACCAATGCATTGAAGGCATTATTGAATTCTCTTGCTGTTATATTTCTAAAGGTCAAAGCCTTCATATTACCAGTTCTACACATATCAAGCTCTAGGTTGAATCGTTTGGCTGAGCAATGCGAACATGACATCCAACTGCATTCATAATCCAACTGCAGCCTGATGCTTCCATTAAATGCATTCAATACAACCATAAAAGGAGCTCAAGCAGCACCACCAATGCAAAAGGCAACTGTGAAAGCAAGAAAGAAAAACCTTGCAATCCTGGTTGCATTTAAATTTCGTATCGTCACTTGATCTCAGAAGAACTTTGCAAATCGTGATCGTTGATATGGATCTTAAAAGATCTCGACTTAATACTGCACTGTCCAGCTATGACCTGCATTTCCAAACGCACAAGCCTTACCAAGGCGGATGCTACGTCTCATTAATGTATCCATGAGCGCCACTCGAGAGCAAAATGTATAATTTCATAAGCTGCAAGCGCCTTTAAGTTCGGGCAGATTGATTTTATTGCAGGCACATATTTCCAAGTCATTTGCTTGCAGCTAATTAGACTCAATGGCATGTTGCAGTTTCGAATTTTGCTTAAACTGATACCGCAGCAACTACGACTTGTTTCTCTACGCTTGTCGCCACAGATTAGCACCTTGATAATTCTACAAAGTCTATAGAAAATACTCTCTAGCTATTCTATAAAAAGTTCGATTAAGTGAATTTGCAGCCTCTTTCACTATTGTGTACACACTCTTTCTACAAAATGTATCAACACATTGTGCGATTCGCATTCTTCTCTCGGATGGTTACAAAGAACTACTCAGCCTAAATCACTTCCTACGTTTTCTCACGACCATCGGATCTGCAATGCAACAAAATTAGTTTTCCAGAACTGCTGCACTATAAAACTAGCTATCAGTACCCAGATTAATGCTCATTCTTGCCATAACTGCAAAAGCGCCTTCCCAGCAGGGTGAGTGGCTGAGCTGCTTATACAGTTTAGTGACTGAAGTTAAGCTCGGTCGAGTGAAGTCAAACTCCGGACGTGTGACCTCGGAGACCTGACCTCACAGCTCACGTCACCGTCCACCGGAAGGGACGTTAAACTAGGGGTCCGATGCCTGACCACGGCATGCATAGTGGGCCAAAATTAGCTTTAAGGAGCTAGAAATCCTGATAAGACCACTCAAAACAAATTGATCCTACTGTTACTCCTCTCAGACACGCTCTGATCAGCAGACAGCATTGTGACAGAAGCTCGTCGCACATTTAATTTTTTTCCTGTTTTACAGCCCTGGGGTAATAGGTTGTCAATGGAGCGACAAGGACAACATCAATTCAACTCAATTAGATAACCGTAACTTGAGGGTCATTATGATGTGAGGCTAGTGAGGCTAGCAACTAATTGCTAACAGGATATCATGAACAAGACCTGGTGGATGCACGTCTTTCTTGAGTAGCATGGATTTCGAGTGACCCGCAGATATGGTTTAAAACGACAGGGGAAAAGTTCGCTTATCTTCAGTCGGGTATTCGAAGCTAACTAGGTAAAAAAAACTGTAATTGGCTGCTGATTTCTTAAAAGAGAATCTAAGAAAAAGTATGCCATTGATAGAAATGATCTTATGAAAACAATTGGCTGTGTAACACGTGCCTCACCATATTTGGGTAATTGATCTACGTCAATAGGAAATTCTGATATCTGATAGGCTAGAATTTGACCGCAAATGGCTTGAACCACTTTTATATGCTTACATCTCTTTGACATTAAGGCAAATATTCAGTAGCTTATAGACTTACCAATGATATCACAAAATGTCACATCAAGTATCAGAAGTGAACATCAATAAAATTTCTTAGCCTTTGTTCGATATAGAGTTCATTTGGAAAAACGAGAAAACGAAGAGAACTAAATAAAAACAAACAAATCTGCAGAAAAAGACAACCTTTAGCTGACTTTTATGCCATACAGTGAAACTGAAATCACTGCCCTTCAAGGAGACAGAAGTTGAAATTATCACACCGTGGTGCTTTACTCGAGATTATTTACTTCTTTCGACGGGAAAAGCCAGTCATCTGTCATTATTATGGAGACTTTAACAAAAGGCTGCTATCTCATCGTCCATCTGAAGATGAAAACGAAGGATGTTCGCATCCACCTGAGTCAGGCTTTGAGCAAACATTTATTTTGGCTGTTATGCATTCATGTGCAGAATGTTTGTTTGGTGTCTCCACACCTGTGCTTATCGCCAAATAAATCAATTCTAGTCACGAGGTAAATATGGCAGAACCCGCAACAGAACAAGAAAAATCAATGTTATCCGAATCGATTCTCACAATATCTAAGCTCACAGCGGGTTTTAACAAGTTCAGTCTGCGCTCTGGGTATGGGCCACTACATTTCTCTATAAATTCTAAAAATAGTCTCTGTTCGTCTCGAAATCTAAAAGAACGGAAACATTGTTCTTCATTAGACTTACTACCTCCACCCCCTGTTTCCGTTTTCATATTTAAATTCTCTAACTTTCTAAATCTGGCCAAAAGTTCAGGAAAGTACCCACACCCAATAAGATTGAGGATCGGTCCCCAGGGGGGCACTCAGCAGATACGCATACGGGGGGGTCAGTCCAAGAAATTTTCAGGCAACCCAAAAATATCATTTCAGCTTCACTGCAACTCAAAAATATCACCTCATTTTATACTTAGAAGCCAGTAAATGAACATAAAAAGTCCCGAAACAATGCAAATAGAAAAGAGCTTTACCTCTAATGAAACCAGAAATATCAGTTCAACGATGTTTGGTATCAAACAATATCATGAACATAGTTTTAGTTTTCTTTGGACCCAAAAATATCACTTTTCACAATATTCTGACCCAAAAATATCGGACTTACCTCCCCGTATGTGTATGTGCTGAGTGCCCCCCCTGGGGATCGGTCAATGGGCAGCTCTGACCAGCTCCAAAAATTCTTATTCGTTTAAACCTGAAACTGTTTGTAGCAGCAACTTCCCATCTATGATCATGACACTTAAAAACTAACGAAAACAAATGAACTTTAAGCAGAACTGAACCATGTCTGGAAATGTCTACCATTGTTGCCTCCATATATCCTTGTGGAAATTTTTAGTTCTAAAGGGAATGTTCCTTTTCGTACTTGCAAATAAAGTAAGTCTTGAAGCTCTAGAAAAACGTATGTCATAACTAAATGAATGACTAAATGCACTTGAAGTTCTCATCATATAAGTTCAATTCGTTTTTTTTTTTCTGTTTTCTTGCTGTACGTCCTTAAAATCCTTAACTTCTGAAAGCATTCTAGTTTGTCAACAGACCCTTTGATCAGAGGACTGGTGCGCATCGCTGTAATATAGTTTGAATGAATCAAGCGCTAAACATCGAGTTAGCGAGTATATTTGCTTTGTCGTATCGTCATTGGAAGTCTTAAAATCAAAGATGATTTATAGAAAAAAAGCGAAACGTTTCAATTTTTGCTTACCATATTTTATCAATCCACAAAACAAAATGATAACGCAAGGCCAAATTTTGACAACCTTCAGGATAACTGTTTTGAAATTTTCTGTCGACTTTGTAGACTCTTTACAGAAGTCTCAGTATCATTCATTGAACTAGATGGTTATCTACCCTGTGAGCCAGAAAAAAGTTCCCACATTTGAAACTTCATAGCACCAAAAGTACTTCACAGATTTGAATGATTCAACTTCTAGTTAGAAGCCGAAAGATTAAACTATTTTCGTGATGTTTCTAGCTGTCTTACAAGCGCTAGACGCATCGGTAAATCCAACTTTATACAAATTTCATGGTTGCATAATGACTGAAAAACGGCCGAAAACATTGATCAAATTTTAAGGACTCTCATTACACAGAACAATACGCAATGGGAGTTTAATCTCTCCCCAGGGTTATAAGACATCAATTTTCAAACAAATACCCAAGAGTTTCAGTCCCATGGCAATAAGTGTGCGGTGGGTATCTCTCACCCATGAACAACTGCATTTTCTTTATTGATCTGTGCGAAGAGTCCAGCATGATTTGATCAACGTTTAACCCTCTACGGCCCAGCGTCCCAGTGGGGTCCCAACAGCAAAATTTTATGAAAAATGTCGAGGTTCTCAGAATTCGACAAAAGCTTGCTATGTGAGCTATTTTTGGGCGTAGATTTCGAAAATCTCCCTTTTTTTCGAAAATTTTCCCATTTTGGGGCTCAAAATTGGGGTTGAAGTGGGGGCTTGATTAAAGAACATGAACCAAAATAAGGTTTGTGTGAAATCTTTTAAAACTGTGTTTAGGATTAACAAATTTTCATTAAAATTAGTAGTTAACTCACTATTCAAATGGAGAAGTCGAAAATTAAATCCATTTCTACGAATTTGTAAATCTGGAGGGTAAAATCAGGAGTAAAAGGGGGCAAAAGGGTGCAAATTTGATGAAAAGTAAATTTCGTCTGATTACGACGAAATTTAGTGCACAGTGCAATTTTGATGCGGTGAATTCGAAAATGGGGCTTTTGTCTTTAAATTTTACTATTTTGAGGTTGAAATCATGGGGTAAAGGGGGCAAGGGGGCTGTGAATTGGACGAAGAGTGAATGTCAGCATATCACGACGAAAATTTGTGCACGGGGCAACTTTGATACGGTGATGTCGAAAATCGGGTTCTCTCCCTTGCAGTTTTCTATTTAGAGTTTGAAATCAGGGGGTAAAGGGGGCAAGGGGGTTGTGAATTTGACGAAAAATGAATCTTGTCCGATTACGATGAAAAGAGGCAATTTTGATATGGCAAGTTCAAAAATCGAATCTTTCTTCGCAAATTTGCATCCCGCAGGGTGAAATCAACGGTAAGTTGGGGGCATTGTGGGTGTAAGGCGATGAAAAGAAAAGAGATTGCATCTGAATCCAATGACAGTAGGTTGGTACTTCAATTCATTGTCAGGAAAACGAAGTTTGATTATGAAATGAAGAGCAAGAATTGCGACAATAATCGTGTTCAATAATCTTTTCATTCCATATTTGCAAAATTATTTCCTATATCGCATCCACATTTACAAATTTGTTTATTTTAAAAGTGAAGTCGAGGGTAAATGTTTGACATCAGGTTGCAGATGTAAAGGAACACGAATATCATTAGAAATGAAATGTAAATTTAGAGGAGTAAAACAAGGTTAAAAGTTAGCTTTTGAATTGAAATAAGACGATCGTTGGAATAAACAACTCATTCAATAGATACTTTACCTCATTTATTGGTATTGTATTTTTGATAGCAGGATCTCAAAATGTTATCTGTCTCGTTCGTTTGAGGTGTTTGGGGGTTAACATTGAGAATGATATGAATCTGATCTATGCTCATTGACAACTCCTGCGACTATCAAACCTTCATTTTGATTTCGAAATGCATGGCGAAAATTAGTAACACAGGAGTTGTCATCATTTAGAAGGTGCAGTTGCAATTTTTGGCACCAATTGGTATGATCGCCGAACTAGAGAAGGTCTTAATGAGTCCGCGACCTCTTGCCATGATAATGATTTTGCTGCAAAGTTTGAGGATTGCATCACTGCGCCCCAATACCTTTCAAATTATTATTCATCAGTCATTTGACTTCGGCAGAGATTTTTTCTATTGCAGCAAATCAATTTTTGCTCAATTTAATGAATCTAAAGTTTACGATGTACGATTCGTAAACTAATTTTAGAGTCTCCAAAAAGGTTTCTGGGAATATTGCCCACAAAAATTATTTCTCCCCCCTTTATCCCCCTAAGAATCGAACACCTCCAAAGGTGAAAGTTTTAATCAAAACACAGGTGTTTTGCTTGTGGTAGCGTACAGAAATGAGCGCTGGAAATCAGAAAAAACAGAAAGAACGATAACCGCGTCACTTGAATTGAGGACTGGGGCGAGATTTGAAAATGGCGCGAATGACGACAGCACAGCTAGGCCATCGTGTTTATCGATGTCTTCCATCATCTGCAAACATGGATGAGGTCGTGGATGATGAAAGTGATTTTGCTGATGATAATGACAGCATCAACGACGACTTTTCAGCACCAGAATCTTCAGATGACGAGGGAGATCTGTATGGTGAAGGAAGTGAGGAAGGATACGATCCTGACGGCATTGAAAGCGATGACGATGATAGAGGTTGCTGCCATTGGTCACGAACGGCTGATGTAGAGTTCCAGGATACTATCGAGCCACTTGATGAGATTCCTGAGTATGGTAAGCCAGCAGTAGTCTTTCCTGATGATGCAAAGCCACACAATGTTGTCGAAAGCATAATGGATGATCAGTTTATCATTATGTGTATCGAAAGCACAAATGAACATGGATCAAACGACCCTGAGTTTGTGCAGAAGATCAGAGTTATCGGCACAGATGAGAAAGGGATCAATTTGATCCGAGGTTTCTTTGCCGTGAAGTGGCACTTGAAAATGCTAGGATATCCACAACACAAATGGGCATGGAGTGAAGATCCCCTAAAGTCCCAGCCAGAGATAAAGAAGATGATGAGTCGTGAAGTTTTTCGCTTGTTGCTCAAGCATTTTCGGGTTGTGAAGGGCTCCGTATTACCTGCAAAAAATCATCCAACCTATCATCCCCTACAGAATATAAATGCTGGCGTGGAGTATTTACGTGAAAAAGCGATTTCAAAGTGGTCATTTGGTTGGAAATTGTGCATCGACGAGGGAAGGGTTAGGAGTAAAAGTAAAAGAAACCCTTACAAAATCAGAAACCCGGACAAACCTATCCGAATGGGCTGGACAATCAACAAACTTTGTGACAAAGGAGAGCTGGGAGGAAACTATGTTGCCAATCACGTTGTAAAGGTAGGAAAGAAGACCTATAGACATCCTGAAAATGGAAAAAACTATGACATTGTTGACCAGTTATCAGAAGGCTACAAGGATACTGGGAGGCTCATCGTCATGGATAGCGGATTTCCTACAACTAAATTGATGGAGGATGCGAAAAGAGAATGGAACACCCGGCTTGTTGCCACTCAGCGAGGTAACACTGCTCACCTTCCACAGAATCACAAAGAAAACTTGAAGTCTACTAAAGCATTTGCACGTGGTTTCTCTAAAACCCTCCACAGCGGCTTCCTAAATCTTACGTATTGGAATGACAACAATGCTGTTGTTTTCTTGGACAATGATATCAAGTCTGGAGAGGAATTTTGGGTCCCCATCAACGTGAATCAAGGAGCAGAGCAAGCAGTTATTCATGTACCATTGGTTGCTCAGTTGTACCGGGAGATTTACGGCTGGGTTGATAGAACCAATCAGCAACTTTCATACTACAATACAGAATTCCGCAGTGTAAGAAAGCAGAGCAGAATTTTCGACAGTCTGTGTGAAATGTACGTTTTAGTAAATGGGCATACATTATGGCGTAACTGTCCCAATCTCGTTGCCGACCTAAAAAGAGATGCCACAATGCAATGTTCATTTCGATTTGAAATCATTCGAATCTGGTATGCAAAGTTTAGGAAGACTAATGGAACGGCACAGGTCTTGCATTATCCGACGACGAAACCACGCGCAAAGAAAAGGTCCCTGGAAGCAACCCTCACATCCCCAAGAAAGGGCAGCCATGCGGTAAAGAGAATTTCAACATCAGAATCGTCCAGCAGAGAAGGCCGCTTGAAATGCAGAATATGCCACAAGAAGACGTCTTTTATGTGCAGCAAATGCTCTAGTCCAGGAGATCCACTTGTTCTTTGTTCTCCAGACACCGGAAGGGATTGCTGGAACGAGTTCCACATTGCGCGAGAATACGATGTACCTAGCAGTCAGTCTCAAGAAGAAAATGCAGTAGTTTGAATTGAAAACTTCAATTTTACGTTAAACTTGCTAAATCAAGTATACCGTAGTAGTACGTCTGATCAGAGTATGAATCAAAATCAGCATCGCAGGTAGATTTTGTATGGTTTTCATCATTAAAGTCTATCTCAAATTTCATGTCACTAGAGACTTTGCGATGACGCATAACTGTTCCTGCTTAACATTTCTTTTGCTGCTATTCACGTACATTTTGGCGTGACATCTAATTTGAGACAGACTGAAGTACAGCTACCTAGCAGCTTGCATCGGTGCATTAAAATTGCATTCCCTATCAGTTTTTGTCCTTTCAGAATACGATTCCTGATTTTGTCAAATTTGTGACCGACTGCCCTCATTTACCCTCGATGTCATCATCTAAATTAGAAGTTAGTAAAGTAAATTGAAAGTTGGCCTATGCACCAATTTTTGTCATAATAGGATGAGGTTCATTTTTGGTCGAATTTGCTCTCCTTCGCCCCCATTTACCCCTAATTTCACTAAATAGAGAAATTCCAAAGAGAGGGCCTGATTTTCGATGTGCTATGTGCACCAAGTTTTGTCGTAATCGGATAAGATTTACTTTCATCGAATTCACAACCCCTTGTCCCTTTTACCCCCTGACTTAAACCTATAAAAAGAAAACTCCAAAGGAGAGAGCCCAGTTTTCAAACCCACCGTATAAAAGTTGTCCTGTGCACAAATTTTTGTCGTAATATGACGAGATTCATTTTTGTTGAATTAGCACCCCTTGCCCCTATTACCCCCTAATTTCACACTCTAGATAGAAAATTCGAAGACGAGGGCCCAATTTTCGAGTTCGCTGCATCAAAACTGTCCTGTGTACCAGTTTTCATCGTAATCGGACAAGATTCATTTTTCGTCAAATTCACAACCCCCTTGCCCCCTTTACCCCCTGATTTCAACTTCTAAATAGAAAACTGCAAGGGAGAGAACCCGATTGTCGACATCACCGTATCAAAGTTGCCCCGTGCACAAACTTTCGTCGTGATATGTTGACATTCACTCTTCGTCCAATTCACAGCCCCCTTGCCCCCTTTACCCCCTGATTTCAACCTCAAAATAGAAAAATTTAAAGACGAAAGCCGCATTTTCGAATTCACCGCATCAAAATTGCACTGTGCACTAAATTTCGTCGTAATCAGACGAAATTTACTTTTCATCAAATTTGCACCCTTTTGCCCCCTTTTACTCCTGATTTTACCCTCCAGATTTACAAATTCGTAGAAATGGATTTAATTTTCGACTTCTCCATTTGAATAGTGAGTTAACTACTAATTTTAATGAAAATTTGTTAATCCTAAACACAGTTTTAAAAGATTTCACACAAACCTTATTTTGGTTCATGTTCTTTAATCAAGCCCCCACTTCAACCCCAATTTTGAGCCCCAAAATGGGAAAATTTTCGAAAAAAAGGGAGATTTTCGAAATCTACGCCCAAAAATAGCTCACATAGCAAGCTTTTGTCGAATTCTGAGAATCTCGACATTTTTCATAAAATTTTGCTGTTGGGACCCCACTGGGACGCTGGGCCGTAGAGGGTTAAGGCCCTTTTTCAGTCATTTCGCAACCATCAAATGTCCATAAAGTTGAATTTAACTATATTTCTAGTGCTTGTGGGACAGCGGGAAAGAGAGAAAACAACTTTGATTTTTTTTTGCTTTTAAGTAGAAATTGAATCATTCAAATATGTGAAGTACTCTTGATGCTATGAATTTTCAAAAGTGGGAACTTTTTTCTGGCTCACCCGGTATGATATTCAATGAATTGAAGAAGTCATGTCGTAAGTCTATTGTTAACGAGTAGACTATTCATCATGTATGGCAATGGTCATGGAGTTTCAATCAGCCAATGTCAAACTTTCAATTTCTCGACAGGAGAGAGTTTTGTTGTTGCTTGGAAAGCCTCCTTCGCATGTCAGATGGGCGATTTTAAATGCGAGTCGAAGGATAAGCTGGTGTCTTATTCATCTTTTTTGTTAACTCCTCATAATTTCAACAGTTGGTTTGCAGTATCTTACAGCCATGGCAACGATCTTTTCAATGTCCGTTGAAGATGACAAAGCGAGGGAGGAGTTTCCACACTATTTGCAGAGAAAACGCTCGAAAAGCACGAATCAGTACGCCTAGATCATTCGATTTCCTCACTATCTATGCAAAACAATGCTTAGGCCATGATGGGCGTGTAAACAGTACGGCCTTCTAAATTGGGTATTGTTTGCAATTAATGTAACAATGTAAAGGGAGGGTATATTGATGAATATTGATAACCTAGTAAGGCCAACAGTTTGATTCTTATAGCAAACTTTGTCATGTTTTCTAAATACTTTGTGTAAGGTGGAAATTACTGCAAACGTTGATTGCCCGTCTTTTTCTTTGAATAGGACAAGTTTCGTGTGTAAAGCCTTAATTGAATCATATCAAGCGAAGGTGGCAATGTCAAACCGATGAATACAGAATGAATTTGCCTTTCAAATATTTCACACTGAATAAGATATAAGTAGAAACAATCATTCTGATCTAATTCTCACGTATGTTTTGCGTTTGTTTGTTTAATCTGGAAACATCTCACAAGAAGATGACAATCTTATTAGTTCTTTTTGGTTAAACCAGGGAAATATTCAAAATCTCAAGCATGTACACACCAACATTATTCTTCTAAGATTTTGGAAGTGAAGGAATGAGCTTTTAATTTAAATCAAGGTCTTCATGATCAGTCATTACATGATTCATATGCAAAATTTTCCGCCTGTGGTTGGTGTCTCAGAAAAAGTATAAGCGTTGGAACAGTTCCTGCGAAAGAGCCTTTATTTGAAACAAAATTCTTTTCTGTTC
Organism: Aurelia sp. 3 sensu Dawson et al. (2005); assembly: GCA_964020215.1. NCBI lineage: Eukaryota > Metazoa > Cnidaria > Scyphozoa > Semaeostomeae > Ulmaridae > Aurelia > Aurelia sp. 3 sensu Dawson et al. (2005). The sequence goes on along the minus strand of OZ026580.1, from coordinate 12,381,957 downwards.
TTGGTATAAAAAGATGTTAACTTAATTTTGCGGCCTCGCATGTTCAAATTGGATTTGTATTTGCAAAGCAGTTAACCTAAACAAGCAAAGTTTCTGAGGCAGCCCAAGACAGATCAATATGAAACTATCGTAAATCCTCAAACAAGTCCCGGACAATTATTTGATTTTTTAGCCTAAAAAGAGGAAATTTATTCAAGTGGGGCACTTATTCGAGCGGGGCGTTTATTTGACTTTTTTGGGTGTCAAAGCAATTCACGCAAAGGAAAAAAGTGAAAGAGGGATTTCGAAAGACACGCTTCTTATGTATGGGGGTATATGTATAACAAAATTCATAACATGCAAATTGATTGATCCATCACTCCAAAACACCATTCCATCATTTCAATTCACATGGTCGTTGCTTGAAATCTTTGACTCGTCGTCCAGTAATACATCGATTCGTGATGTTGAATTCATGACACTTCAAGTCATTTCATATCATTCATCAATTCGTCATCATCGACTCGTCATCATCCATCGTGTATGCATCGTGTATGAATCGTGTATACATCGTGTATGTATCATGTATTAATCGTTGACTCGTCGTCTAGAAATACATCGATTCGTCACTCTTCAAGTCGTCTCATATCATCCATCCTTCACATCAATACATCAAATCATCACCATCGACTCGTCATCATCCATCGTGTATGCATCGTGCATGATGAATTGATGGATGATATTAATCGACTTGAAGAGTGACGAATCTATGTATTACTAGACGATGAGTGAACGATGCATACACGATGCATACGCGATTCATACACGATGCATACACGATTCATACACGATGCATACACGATGCATACACGATTCATACACGATGCATACACGATTCATACACGATGCATACACGATGCATACGCGATTCATACACGATGCATACACGATTCATACACGATGCATACACGATGCATACACGATTCATACACGATGCATACACGATTTATACACGATGCATACACGAAAGATGATGACGAGTCGATGATGACGAATTGATGAATGATATGAAATGACTTGAAGTGTCATGAATTCAACATCACGAATCGATGTATTACTGGACGACGAGTCAAAGATTTCAAGCAACGACCATGTGAATTGAAATGATGGAATTGTGTTTTGGAGTGATGGATCAATCAATTTGCATGTTATGAATTTTGTCATACATATACCCCCATACTTATGGTCTCCTAATAAATATAGCTATTTGACAGCGTGTTAAAGCACTTGGCTCAAATCTTTCAAATCTTTGAAAAGATGGGTGTTAAAGTTGCATCACATTTTTCCAAGAATTGAACAACTTGAAAGAAATTTTGGGTTAATTGGTGCGAATCTGTCGTCGCAATTATTTGATATCTTGATCATTTCAAAATGGCGGCATTTTGCTAATTTTTGCAACAATTCATCGAAAATTTTGAAAATAATTAAATCATTGTAAATCTTGAATTATTCGAAGAAAATTGATGCAATCTTCAACGATAGCTTACGTAGGTCTACAGTATGGTGGCAAGCAGAAATCTGTAGCACTTCTCGTTATGGATTTAGACATTTGATGATGTCACAGCCTCAAATTTAATGAATGTTGCCAGTTTGAAACTAATAAAGATGTTAAAACATTGCCACCGTATATTTACAGCAAATTGTTCCACGTTCCTTTCATGCATATTGATTCAAAGAAAAATTTAATAGAATCTTACACCCATCCTTTTAGAGGTTTTTTAAGCACTACGCTGCATGTTAAAAAAGTCTCCTTGTAATGAAAAATGAAAATAAAGACCGGCAAGAATGAAAAATTTGTTGCTTGTTTCAACTCTTTTCTTGGCTAACTGCCTTCATCGTTTTTGTGCGACGAAACATTACGAATCAGAAAGTCGTTTTAGCTAGAATTTCGAATAAACGCCCGTTTCGTAAGGAGGAGGTGATGGGCGCTTATTCAATATTTTTCCCGATAGGGTGGCACTTATTCGAGGGGGCGTTTATTTGAGGACTTACGTTATGCCACTACTATCTATACGAAATTTGAAGAAGGTTTTGAGTCAGCTCAATGATTAGAATTTCTATTCCTAAAATTTTCTGATCAAGTAAACACTATTATATCGATTAGAGAAAATATTGAGATCACGTGCATTTACATTTTAGCAGTTCACATCCAACTTTCTAGGCGTGAAGGATCAGTAACGGTGTATTGTAGTGTCTTCTAATACAAAAGGAATTTTCTCATTTCTCACCCCAGTTTCATTTCAGTTGTGATAGTTCAATCATATTGAGCTTTCGAAGAAATGAAGAGCAAATCTGATTTTCATGGGTCGACAAAACTACCAAAAATAATGTATTGTAAAGATTTATTCCAAATCACACATAGAGCTGCACAATTCACTAAAGGCTGGTTTTCATATGTCGCATTTCATCGGATTTCATCGTAATTTGTCGGATGTCCATAATTGCGATTGTCAAATTATATGAAAATCGAGAATCGTAATTCATCGGAATTGGTCCTATTTCATCGTAGAAAACAAATTTGTTTGATTCGCTGGAATCAATTGCGACGAATTGCGACGAATTAGAATGAATTAGGATGCCTTGTTTTGATTGGTTTTAATACATCGGAATTAATCCTAATTGATCGTAGACCCGGAATTCCGATGAAATGCGATGAAATACGATGAAATGCGACATATGAAAATCAGCCTTAACCATCTGTCTTAAGCCTCCTCATAAATTTTGCATGTTTAAGTGAATTACTCTAGGAATTCAGATCCGATTTTGGTACGCAAGGTCGCAAAATTTAGGCTGAGATCTCATTCTTTACCATGGTAAGAACGAAATTTGTTAAGGTTAGGCTCCTTTGCTGGAAGTGCGCAAACGCGTATACTGTTTTTAGGACACCCGGTATAACCGTTGCGTAAAAAGATGAATCATGTCTTTGAAAACTTCTTGAGGCTCTAACTTAGTTTTAAAGAATTTCATCGTCTAAATTGCGATGTGTTGCCCTTGAATAAAGATTCGCTTTGAAAACTGGCTATGTTGCCTTTCTCTGTCAATCAGTGTCAAAGGCAGTGAGCAAGGGAAAACAGATTTGTTTGTAAATAGGACAAAACAAAACACTCAAACTTGCAATGTTGTTTAGACTATGCACTGTTGATGGCGAATGGCCAACGCTGATTTCAATAAGATTTTTTAGATTTCTTGCTCGAAGGCATCTCTCAACACCAATGAAGCCCAGAGATCGTAAAATTTTACTAAATTTCAGCCAATAAATTTTAAGCAGCATTTTGTGGATGAATAAACTTACCCATTCCACAGTTGTGAATGATTTTAGAAAAATGTTGTATTGCAGTACTCTTGAAAGTTTATGCTTTCAATCAGGTCCTTATATATGTATGTGTGATTTTGTGCTTATGCTTGTGGGGATTATCAATTTGTCGTTGTAAGAAAGCATAGAGCCCTTGTTCTACTGATACTTTCTGCAAAATAGTCGTATCACAAGATTGCAAATAAAGACAAATAAATTATTGAATTCAACATAGGTATTTGTAACTAAGTCAATGGCTTTTCTGCGTAATAAAACGTGAGCACACTCCATCTGACTAGTTCCTCATCAAAATATGGAGTGTTAAGCGCCCCAAGGATTTTCTGATTCACCTAGCAAACAGGCAAGTTTGTTGATTCACAACTCTACCACCATTCTAAGATAGCCCTTTCAAATGGAATTCACCATTACCACTTTGGAAGTTTAAGGTTTTCCTAGCAAAGCATTGGAATGTATTTCCTTTCATTCAAGTCACAAATTTTCCTATCAAATTATGTATGACTGGTCTTCTGTCATCCAAAGGATCTACAAAACGCTGCTTACAAATTGCAATTTGTGTATCGATAATTTGTCAAAGCTGACACAATAATCTTTTGCTTTCTTGAGTCAGCAAACATAACAATTCACATGGTTTGTAGATCATAGAGGTTTAAACTATCAAACAAATTAAAGAGAGGAGATTTTCAAAACAAAATTACCTCTAAGATAAAGAGAATCAAATAACAATGATAGATAGACTCAAAGCAAAAGTTGCTACAAAAATGTTCTACTAGTTAAATCTCTCCTCACAACAAGGCCTACTGTCCGTACTGCCATCTTTTCGACATTTTGAAGAGGTTTATCCCATAAAACCACATTTTGGAAACCATATTTTTGATAATAATCAAAATGGCCTTGCAAAAAATATTGTTAGCAAAGACTATTTTTGCTATGGAATTTTCCCTATATCTCCTTTTAAAGTAGAGTTTATCTGCCAATGCTCATTAAGTCCGTTGAGTTCCAAGATTTTTACGGCCAGGAACGCAGGAAGCAGCTACTGATTGTGGGAGTAATTGTTCGTAAACAATGGAGAACAACACGTCCTGTTAATGTTTATGACGTAACACTATTTTCTTCAAAATTATTGGTTGCTTGAGCCCTACCTGCCCCCTGCTTCCCACTGGCCTGTTTACGGCAAAAAACACATACATTCTTTGCTTTTTATTGTCAGTCAGCATATATATCATTACTCAAAAATTGGACTTTCGAAACGCTGGATCAAAAAAATTTTCTTGTAGATTTTTGGAAATTGAACTATTTGGCTCTAATTCTCAGACCTTGTAATCGTATCAAAGCTCGGATCATTAGAACAGACAGCGAAGTGAATGAATCTCCTCAGATCTAACTGAAATTTGTCAGAGTTCATTTCTGTTCTGCTTAGGGAGGCTGCGGTGAAACAGATTGTGAACCTTACAGAAACTGCAGGAATGGTAAGCAGTAGGAGCTACCATGTATCTGCCCCAAGTTTGAACAGTTTTTTGACATGGTAAAAAGCGAGACAGCTACTATTACATATAAGAAGGCATTTTCAAGTCCTACACCCGGCAGTCTTCCAAACCTACAGAAAAAGAAGCTGTGCGTGATATAATTATGAAATCGCGGAAAGCCACTGCAAATGTCCTTGTTCCAAGTATTTGCATGGGGTAGATAGCTATAGGTTTCTTGGGTGGTCCAAGACGTGGAAAAAAACTGTCTATGGATGTAAAGCACCCTTCCCTAAAATTTTTCAGAACGGGCTGAAGTATAATTCGCCTTTCTCATCCTAACTCAAATCATTTTAATCCTTCCTGTTCTACGCAAAGACATAATGTTTAATCAATTTCTTTTTTATTTATATTGTAAAGTTTTTAGTAGCCTCCCGTAAAGTAGTCCTCTCGACTGATGGGGCTACTGCGTAAAAATAATGAAAGGCGTAATGAAAATGAACATAACGTGGAGCTATCAGATTTGACAATCTCTCGATGGCTCTGTGTCACAGCCTTCAAACCAACCTCAGAAATGTACTTTCCGTAGAACTGAGGCATGCCATGCCAAATGAATAACCTAAACCGACATCGCTGTGCATCTATGACAAATTCAGTGTAACTGATAAAGGTTTCACAAGCGCAGGTTGGCTCATTAACAAAAGCAACCGTCGACCGATAAGCAAGACTTCGCACATGAGAACATCTGATAATAATTACCACAAAAATAACCTCTATAGCTACATGTGTTGCACTTTCTCCGCCCATTTTAGATAACTGAGACCACATTTGCTTGCCGGGCCTCTGAGAAGAACACATAATTAATTGAGTATGAAATAGAGGAGGTGCTGGGTTTTGTAATTCCTCCTTTCTACTCCCTATCTTGATTTATACATGAGATGTTGAATGGAATCTATTTCTCAACCCTCCATTGGACATCAATCAGTATCACTATTAACTCTTCATTTATCTAATCTTCCTGAATTTATTTAGGACACACAGCCTGTGACAAACTGTGCAGAAACAGTTTTATGACTGACGTAATTGGACCATACAATTACTAATTCCGGATCGAGTAGTGAGGCCTTCTAACTAACATTAGGAAACCACATAAACCTAAAACTGGTCGAGAGCCTCAAAACCTTCCACATTTATGCAATTTTGTCAACCTGAGAAAGCTTCACAAAGATGTACTTTAGTTATGTGTTCAATGATTGCTGCACAGCATAGCTGTGCAACATAACTTTATATGTTGAATTTTGAAATTACGAGGCCGATGGTGAAACAAATTTGCTCATCCAAAAGTAGCTGTTCAATTAAACCGTTGCTGTCACAACGGACTCTGTTAGGATGCACCATATGTACAGAAAACTATGATATTATCATTTCATCTACAAGTTCTACAGGGTGTCCCATAATTCTTTACGACGAATAATTATATATACCGGTGAAATGAACGGACCACATGGTAAGACTGAACTTTTTCTGACACTAGATTCTCGCAAATCCGATGAAGTTTCATTGACCCAAGAGTCTCTAAGTATCAAGCATGTGCAAGGCCTAAAAGAATTGTTTTGTAAAACGCCTCCCAAAATGGAAGAACAGAAGGCCATCCAACATCACACATCTCGCTGATATCAAAGCGAGCGAAATAGGACTTTGAAAGTAATTTCATTGGTGTAAGAATTGCTAAAATTTACTTGAAAATTTAAATATCCAAGAATTATTCAATGGTAACCTTATTGATGAGAGGCTGAGTCGTTTCACACCCATTTCACGCCCGACAACCCCTACTGACGTGTGACGTCACATTGAATCCTCGAAGCTGTGGAGGCAGGTGGAGGTCATGTGATTTTTGCGCGCCCTTTTCCTGATTTCATCACGCGTACACATCAAAAAACATTTCATTTTTGTAAGATCTGATATTGAGCGTGTTTAGTAATAAAAACTGTGCAAAAATTGAAGATTTTGATGATTTGGAAGCAGAGAAACAAACGCTATGGATGCTAGCAGGTAAGCAGATCCTCTTCGATTTCACGAAAATCTCGTAGGCCCGGGATTGCAACTCAACATTAATCCTTGAATTTCTTATCCATCTGCTGTGATATTTCAAAGATGTTTGATTTTATTTGGAAGAACAGTCTTCACAAACTTAGTTTTCTTTTGTTTGGGATAATTTGGAAATGAAATTACCCATTTTCAAGAAGTGTTTAATCATAAGACTCCCTTTAGATTTTTCTTTCGTTTCGTAAGACGAAAATTCATGATTTTTATTCAGGGTTGTTTTCTCGAGAAGTGACGAGTTTATTTGAAAAGCGAACTATCCTATACCATGCAAAATTCATTTTCTTTCATTTGATATGGCACTTTGCATCTTTTTGGCTTCCGTTTCAGATCCTTTGAATTAGGCGCGGATCAACTTCGCTGTGCAATTCCATTATTCTTGTTAGGCCAACAAGTCTCCACCTAGACTTTTTGTCTCTTTCTCAATCATAAGTCCTCTATTTGATCGATAAGTTGGCATTTTCTGGAACGACATTCATACTTTCTTCCAAAAACCAATTAAATTGTGATTCTGTAGCTTTTTCTGAACTTAGAGTTGCATTCCTCCTGCATGTTGAATTGCTGCAATTCCCTTCGTCGAATTTTACCAAAATTTACTTTTTCATTCAAGGCCAATTTTCTTCCAAATGCTACGTCCTATGAGAAAGAAACCCTTCCTATACCATGCAAAATTCATTTCTCTTTCCTTTGAGCTAAAGTTTGGTATATTTTTTGTTGTTGTTATGAAACCTATAAAAAAGGCGTGGACTAACTATGAATTTTGTACCCATTATTTTTGTTAAGCCAACCAGTCTCCACCTCGACTTTTTGTCTCTTTCTCAGTCATAAGTTCTCTATTTGATCGATAAGTTGGCATTTTCAGGGAACAAAATTCATACTTTCTTCCAAAAACCAATTAAATTGTGATTCTGTAGCTTTTTCTGAACTTAAAGTTGCATTCCACCTGCATGTTGAATTGCTGCAATTCCGCTCGTCGAATTTTACCAAAATTTCACTTTTTCATTCAAGGCCAATTTTCTTCCAAATGCTACGTCCTATGAGAAAGAAACCCTTCCTATGCCATGCAAGATTCATTTCTCTTTCCTTTGAGCTAAAGTTTGGTATATTTTTTGTTGTTGTTATTAAACCTATAAAAAAGGCGTGGACTAACTATGAATTTTGTACCCATTATTTTTGTTAGGCCAGTCTGTCTCCATCTCCATTTTTCAACGTTTTTGCGGCTTTCTGCCGCCTTGGTATCCAATTTTTTTCGATTTTATCTCATTATATCCATATTTCCATGCGAAAATCACTTCTCCCAAGAAATTTTGGCTTTATCTTGTTTCTAGGGTTTCTTTCAACTTGCACGCCATTCATTTGCTTATCGCTTCGTCAAATTTTACAGAAATTGATCTGATTCATTAGGAGTGTATTTTCTTGCAGAAATGACAAGTTATAGAATAAAGAAACGTCCTAAGCCACGTAAAAATTATCTGCCTTTTTCGTGATGTAAAATATAATTTGCTTATTATTGGAGTTTGTGAGCCTATCAACTAGGTGCTGGCCAGGTTCAACTCTTGTTCCCTTCATTTTGGTTAGGCCAGTCAGTCTCCGCTCCAACATTTTATGCTCTCTCACGGCTCAGAAGTGTTCTCTTAGTCTACCATTCATGTATATATCATCCATCATCTTACAGCTGAATATACAATATCAAACTCCTAGATTGTGTAAGTAGTAGTGTCATATTTTGTAAAATTCAGTCCCGTGACAAGAAATTTTTCTTCCCGAAGCGACTCGTCGACCTGTTTGATGTTGGAAAAGTTGTGCCAAATAAGGGTGAACCAATACCATATATGGGGTTTACCAGAAGAATTTATGACCTGTCTTCAAAAACAATTGATACCCGGTCATTTAAACTTTTGGAATGAAAACAAATTTGGGGTGAACAAAATCTCTGATAAATTTGCTACAAGTTTTGCTCAGGTTGGTTGATACAGGTCATATATTTCTTTTGCAAAAATCAGGCCAAAGTTCGAGAAAAATTATGCTCCTATAGAAATGCTATTATCATCAGAACGAGGCTACGGAAGTCGAATGATGGGTTGTCGGCCGTGCATTTTCAAACAATATTTCTCATTGTAATTCATTCACTTGGTTTATTATTACTGAAGATGACATCATCGAACGCTCTTTACTTGGTTTTGCTCTGAATTAAGAACGAGGATCGAAGGAGCTGATCTGGACTCTGATAAAAACAGCCGAAGCAGGACCGTGGCCTTTGGTAGCTGACACATTTCAATAAAGTTTTGAATTATCTGACTGGGCAGATTTTAACAACAAAGGGACTATAAGTCATCTTAACATTCTTGAATTCTCTTTAAGGAAATAAAAAGCTTTTCTAAGAGGTTCAATGATAACTCTCTCAGTATGATCCTATCTCTTTGTGGCTTCAATTCAACAAGGAGACCCATTTCAGCGTCAAAGTAATATGAAGCAAGGTGGTGAATGGGGATGCAGAAGATGAATGGCGTTTCTATGCAATGTGGGTGAAAATTGCTTGATGTTCCATATAACATGAGCCAAAGAGAGCCAGCCCCAGCCAGAAGAAAAGGGAACTAGGTTATACTTTGCAATTATGTGAAAGCATTAGATAAAAGCGATTGCTAATCCTATTAGTGCCGGGCTTTTCAGACCTTTGCAGTATCGGGGGTCCCCTCCATAAAGTCCTCAATATTGCAGATATGAGAATAAAGCTTGGTACAATGGTGTACAGTAACAAAATTTACGCAATACGCTACTTGTTTCATTCTTCATTAAATCCATAATGTACAGAAACTGATGATATCATAATTAAAAGAAAAATTGCAATATTTACTTACTATCTGAAATGTGGCCAATATCTAAGATTTTATTTGATGATTCATCCCAGGTTGCCATTAGAATGTATCGCAATATATCAATAAGTAAAAATCAGCAACATAATATCTTTTTAAGCTCATTGTTTATATCATATATTCATTATTATTTATTCATATTTGCTAGCAATGTGGCAAATATTTAAGTTTTTATTTGATGATTTATCTCAGGTTGCCATTAGAATGTATCGCAATATATCAATACGTAAAAATCAGCAACATAATATCTTTTTATTAAAAATTTTAAGCTCATTGTTTATATAACATATTCACTACCGGGTGTCTCAAAAAAGTACCCCCTCTTGGCTGGAAATAGGAACGAAACGATAAGATATTATTACTCTCCGAGTGAATAGCTAAATTTATCAATCTTCAACTTAGATTCACATACGTTGCATTTATAAATCGTTCACCAAACACTGGAGCTTGTAAAGTCAAAATTTACAGTGCACCCGAAACCAGAGGTTTGGAAAAAGGACCTAGCCATGATTTGTATCGTGGATCTTTTCCAATGCACCTGTAAACTTTGACTTTCATTTTTTCACTTTTGAAAAGAATGAAAGACTCGTGGACATCGCCCTGATTAAACAAATATAATGAAGATGCGGAAAGACCTGATTCACACCAGGCCGTTAGGTTCATTAAGATCGTGCAGAAAGGCCCAAAATACTAAGGACTCAAACCCTGCGTCTTGTCTTTTGGGTCTTTCTGCACGACCCTAACGACCCAAACCGACTCAAACGACCTAGTGTAAATCAGGCTCTAGAATGATAAAGTCGTGCCACATCTCCAAAATGAACATGCATGTGCTCTTTTCTTCTTCTTTGACACTTGGGATGGAAGGCAATAAACAGATTGATCCTCAAAGGAATAATTATTTGTACAACAATTGCAGCATTTCAGGGCATAACTCTTTTCAAAAGAAACAGCTAAAGGTCAAAGTTTGAATTCTTTTGCAATATGCCTGTGATATCAAATCAGGGCTAGGCCCTTTTACAAAACGTCTGGTTTCGGGTGCACTGTAAATTTTGACTTTGCAAGCTTGTATCTTCGGTGTTTGGTGGACGATTTTTAAGAGCAAGGTATGCGAATCTAAGTTAAACATTGATAAATTTAGCTGTTCACTCCGAGAGTAATAATATCTTATGGTTTCGTTCCTATTTCCAGTCAAAAGGGGGTACTTTTTTTTAGACACCCGGTATTTATTCATATTTGCTTGCAAGGTGGCCAATATCTAAGTTTCATTTGATGATTTATATCAGCTTGCTATTAGAATGTATCACAATATATCAATATGTAAAAATTAGCGACATAATATCTATTTAAGCTCATTACTTGTATCATTCATTTATCATTTATTCATACTAGTTTGTTATTGTTTCATCTACACCCTAATTAATGATTCAAATACTCTAAAATGTCTTATAATTATGTATAAAGATAAAGAGAACAAATTTTGGTCGCTAAAGTTTATCTCAAACATTTGATATTAATACATGACGTCATAACTCTGATGAGGTCATAGCATTTAAAACTGCATTTATCATTAAGAATTAATGAAATTACACATCATCTGAAAGCTTTTGTCGAACTTTATGAAATGGTGGCATTTTCAATGATACATGATCACCCTGGCAAAAATTAAACTACCTTCTTAGTTTTCTTGCTGACTATGTGTTGAAAAGACAATGGTCAAATCATTAGTGTCTCCTTTTTTCGAAAAAAGTTCAAGTTTTAATTAGTCTATCAAGTGTTGGGAAAGGTTGCAAAATTCCAGCTGTTTACCTTCTAACTGACGGCACTGTATCAAAAAACTTGCTGCGGTCAGTTTGTGCTCCCTCCCCCCATCGACAGTATTACGATTAACCTAAATCCCCTTGGGGAGCTGCGTTTTCCTTCCCCTATGGTTTTTTGCGGAGCATTCATTAACGTCAAGAGCTATTCCCCTCAACCACCCATACTTTTATTAATTATCAATTAGCTGCGCTTTGACAATGATGTAATTTCTGAACGATGGGTGTCACGTTACAGATGACAATGCCATATTTGGGCAACGGTATTGAACAAGTAATGCTTCAATATCTTTACTACCAGAATTTGTTTAAATAGTTTGCTATTTTACCTAAAAGAATCTGCAAACAAACAGCTTTCGATTGTTACCAATAACAATGGAATTTTCTAATATCAGCATCTTAAACTATGACGTCATGTGGCCGCTATTTAGGTCATTTTGGCAAATTATGATGCCTTTTCCACCAAAGGATCTCAAAATGTGTTGAACTGCATTTTGAATTCTCTCAAAGCATTTAGAGCCACTTATAATCAATTTTTTGCATAAAAACACAGTTCATAGTTATGACTTCATTACTTTTTGTCATTTTCTTCCAAAATAAATGTTCAAGACACCCTTCTGTATCATATTTGAATTGAAACTAAATAATACAGTAGTCGAAATGGAGAAAAGGTAGTACGTATTTAGGACAAATTACCTAGAAAACCATAGAATTTACTATTTTCAGCATCATGACTTCATAGTGGCGTCATCTAATCAAGTACCCACACCCGAAATTGCCAATCAAATGGTTAGTAATACGGCCTTGCCAAGTTTCAACGATTTTCTATGAGTTTAAGGTAGAACACCCCTAATGATTCAAAATCATCTTTTCTAAGAAATGGTGGGTTTCTAGGTAAATAAAAGTGTTTGATATGTTTCAATAATGTACATTTTCAAAAAATTAACCGTTTTGATTAAGGTGGCGCATCTCTGTTAAGGTGGATTCAGTCACAAAAAGCAAATCTTTTGTCAAGTCTGCCAAGCCCATCATTTTTAGTATGAATCTCAAACCTTGGTGGATGGTGCAATGCACTAAACTTCATACCCTGAACTAAAAAAATTAACAAAATCTAATTTTTCCTTAATTTGATAGCCTTTTTTCAATATTTTCATCTGGCGGACATATTTAGAACACACATTTCACAGCTATGATGTTAGTCCCACAAAATTTCATTAGTTCAGGATCTGCCTGAAGATGAAACAAATAAGCATGCAAAATTTCAGAAGAAAATAATGTAAAATGGATCTTTGAGGCTTGACAGAAGTTAAAAAACATTGTTTTGAGATACCGCACTTTTAAAAATTTGAAACAATCTAATATAGTTCAATGCTCTATGGATGTTTACCATGAGCTTATAATTCCCCAGACTGGCAGGTTTCATTCCCTCTAACTTTTAGAAAACTCCCATGAATTGATTTTGTAATGTCATCATAATTCTTTTGAGTCATTGATCTGTTCATGTTCATACAGCTGATACATGTATTTAATGCATTGCAACCTCTTTTGATTTCCCTGAAAGCTAGGACCATCCTCTTGTATTAACTTTGAATGGACCTCTTTTCTCTCTGCTGGCTTGCTTTGCAGTATACACAGTTTTCCTTTTTACAGCAGCTACATATAATTGATAATAATGAGCGAAAACCCTTTCTTTTGTCCAGATCTTCTAATATTTGAACCCCTCCCTAGCAATCTTGGCAGCAACATCTTTATACTGAAACAATTTCTTTAAGTGCAGAAAAGTCAGTCACCAGAAAATATTTGTTTGAACCTGATGTGTTCAAATCTTGTTGAAGCCCCTCTTCTTTGCAATGTTCTATTTTTTGCACTTCGAGCTAAATCGTTATATACATTGTCATCATGTCCTGGAATCTGTTGGTTGCCTAAACCATCACTGGCTGCCAGATTGGAAAGTGTTGATGATACTGCAGCACCATCTGATGGACGTCGTTCTCTGGACTTGACTGAAAGTTTCATGTTCTAACAAACCAGTTGTAAACTTGTTTTCCATGAAATCCTCTCTCTTGACCTGACTTTCATCGCTCATTCCTACTTCCCAGCCATTTACTCAACAAGATTCTTCATTTTCAGATTTTCACCGAAAGCTTTCCAGAAATTGAAGAAAGCATAAGCATAAAGGTTAGGCCGCTTTTCCTGCCTCTGTTTGAGCTCTGAGGCTGTAAAAGAGGCTGTAAAACCAGAAAGATGACGTCAGCATTTTTTTGATGATAACGTCATAATGGCTGCCATTTTCGGCTAATTAGCAAATTTTTGAATTTTTTCGAAATTTTTCAATTGAGAAGACTCCAATGATACGTTTGTAATGGGGTATCACCACTTTGCAGCCTCTTTTTGTCTATTTTTTACAGAGAACAAATTAATTGCACAAATGACGTCATACAAATTGGCTAATTTCTGCCAAAATATCTCTCTAAAATAATTAATTTCTATGAAATTGTATTTTCACATCAAATTTGTGGCTAAAGTGGACCAAAAACTGCAAAATGTCCTTGCCCAACCTTTTTTAAATTCAAATTTAACTTTGAAGCCTGATTTTCAATGATTTTGTGCTTCATGACGTCACTGTGACGTCATAAGGCGTGGCAGCCACACTCAAATTGCGCTACAAGCTAGAAATGACTTGATCTGGAACTGTACCAAGTTGTATTGAATTCTGAGCAGTCTAAGGTTGCTTTCAGAGGGGGGGGGGGTGAAAAGACCCCCCCCATAAATGGTGTGAAAAGACCCCCCCATAAATGGTAGCTCGAAAAAAGCCCATATGGATTAGGGTTAACAAGCAATCTCATTATTTACAATGACATTCCAACCTACCCTTCTCTTCTCCCCCCTTCTTTTTGTATCGGTTACCTATCTTTTTTATTCTTTTATTTACGTCACGGCACTTTCGTTCTATTCAGTTTTCATCTTTCGAATCTACTCTTCTTTTATCCTAAGTTCAGCTAATCTTGCTTTACTCGGTAACGGGTTAAACGTCGCTTGAAACAAAGCTCTCTTCATAGCACAGCTATCTATACGGAACTTGTTTATATCTCAGGTCATGTGTGTTGTTTGTTGGCAGCTTGCACAAGTTTGGTATGCTTAGATTGTCCATATGGGGTTCTTTCCATGAAACTCCCAGGTGATTCATGGACTTGTAAATCTCTGCCACTAGTTTCCGTAAAGTTTTGATTTGTATACTACTGCTACACATAAGTGACTCTTCAGCCTCTCCTGTTATTTGTTGATTCTCTCTTTCATATTTTGAATCGTTCATTATCTTCCGGAGTTTTCCCAGGTTTTCCTTGACAACGATGAACGTAATATACGCTCAACGGATCTGAATCTGAAAATACCGTTACTCAAAACGAAAACAGGTCAGAAATCTTTCTGCTAGAGAAGCCACCCTTTGGAACAGCCTGGATAAAGCTAGCAAGCTAGCTCCTTCTCTTGGTGCATTCAAAAATCTGCTTTAAAAGTCGGATTGCACAGCCCTCAATGGTACTTTAATTTTGTTCTCCTTATTTTACATAAATTATAGGTCATTAGAAATAATCAATTGTAATTAATTTTTCTTTCTAACTTAAACGTTTTAACAGGTCAGTTTGAAACCAGATGTAATTCTGAAACGTATTCAACCTGTATAGAGATTTTAAATGATGATGATGATGATGACAGCTACAAAGTCACTATAGTAGCTGCCATATTCAAGGAGGGTCGATACTATCAAAGATCAAACTCCAGGCCAATATCTGTTCTACCGGTTATTTCTAGGTTATTTGAAAAACTTGAGAACGACAAATAATATCGATATATGGACATAAACAAGCTCAACAGTCCGATTTTCGCTCTTTAAGCTCTGTTGTCATATGTCTACTGAAATGCACGAATGCATGACAAGTCAATATTGACAAAGGGAAATCTACATCCATGGTCTTCAATGACCTTACGAGGGCCTGTAAAAACCTTGATCATGGTATTCTTCTTGATAAGATTAAATTCTATGGTATCAGTGGCTTGGATCATGATTGGTTCATTCTTGTCTATCTACCAGATGTCCCAGCAAAAAGGTGACAGATTTTATCGGGGCTAGAACTAAGGATTTAGCTTGAAATCATTGAACTAATCCTCGATGGATAACTTGAAGATTCTAACTCGAAGATATTACCTCGAGGATTAGTTAACTCAATAGATAGTGTGCCTTAACAAGAAGATAGATACCTTGCTTGTCGATATTGGAGCATTGAGAGTAGAAATTCTTATCTTGAAAGTCTAGATTTGCGTCCACCTCCACACCAGAGCTATTCGCTTTTGGCCTTCGCTGTTGACGCACTTGTTGTGGAATCTGCTGAGTCATAGCCAGGTACAAGCAAAAAGCTTCGTGCTGCGGAAAATTCTTGATAGAGATCCAAATTGAGCTTAAAAATCACATTCACGCACTTTGTCCCGAAGAGACACCTTTGTTCATTTCACGAAACCTTTGAAATTATAGGTGCCAAATAGAAGGTATTCATGAACGAAATGATTCCCTTGAGTGCGAAAAATCTTCCTTGTTTGAATAACTACATTCGTTATGATTCAAATTATTACAAAACAAGCAATTGCGTATACCCACAGGATGAAAAGTCTACAAGGATAAAATCCTTGGCAGTTTTCGCTCGTCTCGCTGCTCATCCTTAACTTGTTTGTTTTGTAAATCCATTGTGAAAAAAGATATTCCTTGGTGATTATATTCATTGATATGTTTGTCAGTTTTCAGTCTTTAAATTTCTAATTAAATGTGTACCAAAGCACACGACGGATCCTCGCTCAGAAATTCTACGCTATGTCTGTCCTTGAGGAGATTCCCCATAGCAGTGTGTTTGTAGTTTACACCAATTCCTAACAGCTCTGGTTTGGGGGTGGAGGCAAATCTAGACTTTCAAGATACAAAATGTCTACTCTCGATGCTCCAAATTCAACAAACAAGGTATCCATCTTGAAGTAAAACTATTGAGGATTAATTTCAACATTATTTCCGATTGATTCGAGCTAAATTATTTGCGCTATTCCTGATCAAAGCCGTCACCTTTCTTTTGGGGCACCCGGTATATGCAGTTTGCCAAGAACTGTTATTTAAGAAGGCGAAATTGTAAGAAAATGTTTGAGATATGATAAGCATTAGCATACGCAACAACACATTTGCAGAACGCGCAAAGCAAGCTGAAGTCACACCTCTCGACAAAGGGAACGCGATTCGAACAGTGGAACAAATTTTTCACCCCATAAGCGTACTGAAAACTTACACTTTCTCCAAATTGTACGAAATATGAAATATATATCAATGCATCCAGTAAGGAAACGTCGAGCACAAAGCTTTCATATAATCAATGAATGAACCGGTTTCAGTAAAACTAAATTTCAGTTACAATTCTTGAATTTTCCACGACAAAATGTCACCTAAAAGTTTCAGATGTGATATCATTCGCGAAGTATCAAGGATGCAAATACAGGTCACCAGGATAAGACTATAAATCAACGATGTGCACAAAGTATTTGGATGGTGTATATGACTATTAACAGGGAATTACAGATGAAATGGGGTAGACCACAACATAATGAATTGACTATGATCAGGATATACCGAATTAGCTTGCCAGAAATAAATCATCGTTCGTGATATTGATATGAGAGGGCGAGGGCATCGACAAGATTTCCACATGATCGTCGGATTATGTACGATTGAAAAAAATGAGCTGTTGCGACACGAATGACAGACCGCTAGATATATAATGATTCAGGAGAAGAAAAATATGGCGCAGGCGCCTTTTCCCACACCAGCTTCATGTATCGTTTTCTCTTTTGATTGCTGTTCTGGTCAAAAAGATTAAACTGTGAAATTTTCATAGGTAACTGAGATGTTGGGACATTCAAACATGACATTGCTGATGTGACTTTTGGCCTTTTGAGACAAATTTATTTTCAAATTCTATTTCTGAGCGATGGAATTTTTCTTCCATGTTCACAACTCTTGCAGAAACAAATTGATTTATGGCAGCTTTAGCCGGCTTTCGTGTCAGATACAAATAATGATAAATGAAGTATCAAATGTTCAGCCTCTGAAAACAAAGGGCACGACGTTACATGCGCACGCATGTTAGCTTCACATTGAGATACAACATTGTCACATCTTAGCTTTTCCATATTTGGGTTGCTATTCCGATTCTTTTCTAAGCTTTTGCTGGTGATATGTGTACTTATCTCAAAGCAAAGATGAATTTTCTTGATGGGTATTTCAATATACCCAGCTTAGACGATCGGTGTACATTTCTTCAGAAAGATCACATCCATCCAAGTGTTCTTGCTTAGTGTTCTTTCTGGACCTTATTCAAGGTCCAGAAAATTCATTCATCACGATCTCTCATCATGAAGCTTCAACAGAAAATGCTTTCCGACATTCTATATTTCATATTTCATATTTCATATCTGAATCTTGGGGGGGGGGGGTAGCCCTTCGGCAGAATCCGTTTTTCAAAGGGGCCCTCTGATAAAAGCTTGATTAGAACATACCTTTAAAAAAATGAGTCACTTATATATAAAAACCATAATTTGAAAGCCTATTTACGTTTATACAATATATACAATAGAAAGTAAACGCTAACCCTTCATTGATTTCATAGAACCATTCAGGAAGGATGCCGTTTTAGACTCAGCAGGAAGGCTATTCCATAGTTTAGCTCCGCGGAAAGAAAAGTGTTTTTGCCTATTTGCTGAATTTTTCTGTAGCCTCAGTGTTCTGGAGGTTGCGGGAGGAGCAAGCTGAATTTTTGGTGAACAGGTTACACACGTAATGTGGAGCCCATTGAGCGACTTGAAGACCATTGTTTTAGACTCATTACCATTGAGTTGTTCTTCAATGGTCTTCCAGCCCAACTCCACAATAAGTGGTCTGAGGGGTATGTAAGTGGTATGTAAGTGGTATGTAAGTGGTCTGCTTTTTGTAATGATTCTAGCAGCACGATTTTGGAGCTTTTGCAGCTTGTTGATGTCTGTAGATCCAGCACAACCCCAGACAGAACAATCGAAAGTGGGGCTCAACAATACCAGTGTAAAGGGTTTTCAAACTAGCCATAGGCAAAAAGGAAGCGTGTCTCAGAAAGCCGATTGCCAGAGAGACCTTGGTAGAAACTGCCTTAATTTGCTCTTTCCAGTCTAAAGACCAATCGATTTGCGTTCCAGGGTACTTTGTCTTTTGAACTACCTCGAGTTCATTGTCGCATGTTTTTAGTTCAAAGGCTTCACTTCGACTTTGAGAGAGTTTTGTTTCTGCTTGGTGGATATGAGCATTGAATAAAAATTTACCACATTCAATGAAAGCTTATTGCCTTGCAGCCAAGTATCCAGTTTCCTCAGATCGCTATTAATAGCCTCATTCAGCTGAGTCACCCAGGGGGGTACTATAAATATTTTGGGTACGGGGACGTGCCATCGGGAAGGGTATCGATTTTCACGATTTTGGTATAAGGAACGGTATCGATTTTCACGAATTTGGTATAAGGAACGGTATCACTTTTCGCGATTTTCACAATTGGTATTGGATCCGGTATCCATTTTCGGAAAATTGGTATAAAGCCGGGTATATATTTTTGAAAAATTGGTATAAAGTCGGGTATACATTTTGGAAAAATTGGTATAAGGAACGGGTATGTTTTTTAAACCTCGATGGCACGTCCCCGTCCAAAATCTGGTCAAGTACCCCCCCCCCCGGGCTGAGTCAAATCGTGAGACTGATGACAAAGGCTGGTATCATCAGCATACATAGTCACAGAGGAACCTTGTACAGCCTGAGGAAGATAATTGACATAGATGAGGAAGAGAAGAGGGTCAAGGCATGTGGGACTCCCACTTCTAATTCCCCGACATCTGAATCAACACCGTTAACCCTACATAATTTTTTGTGGTTGGATAGGTAAGACCTAAACCAGGACAGCTCTCTCGCTGCTGAACGCCATAAAGCTCGAGCTTTTTACAGAGAATATCATGGTCGACCGTATCTACTGCCTTTTTCAGGTCAAAAAATACTAATCCCACGAGCTTACCAAGATCAAACCGGTTGTACCAGTCATCGCTCATTTTAAGCAAACAAGTTAGGATGGAATGCACGTGCAAGAAACCTGATTGGTCAGATGTGAAGAGACCATTTTCTTTCATTTACTGGTTTCTAAGAGCAATAAACGATAAGAAATCAACCGCTGAAGATCAAATACCCCTAAGCTTTTCCATTTGTCTGCGAGGGAGCAATCCACCCAATTAACAAATGCAATAAACATTAGCATTCGCAATAACACATTTCCAGAAGCAAAGCAAGAAGAAGTCACACCTCTCGACACAGGGGAAGCGATTCGAATAGTGGACAAAGTCTTTCGCCCTCCAAACGTACTTAGCACTTTCTCCATATATGCGAAAAGCTCGTTAAAGATCAGATAAGTCCATTCCTCGAGAAAGTGCTTTCGGCATTCATCGTAGCCTACATGAAGGCTTACGGTACGAAACATATCCTAATTAGAATGCTTGAAGACGAGGAGACCAAACTGGATAATAATTTCACTGTCGGAGCAATATTGAGGGATTTACCGAAACCTTTGGATTGTATCTTGTATGATTTACTTACAGCAAAACTCCTTGCATACGGTGTCAATGAAAATTCTCTTGTCATTATTCATTCCTATTCAAAATGTTCCACAGAGAATCGGTTCGAATAAACAATGTTTACAGCAACAATCAATCTTTACATGCACTTCTTGTGATGAAAGATCAAACAGACGCATCGGGGCACAGTATTTCTATTTTCAAGGGAAAACGATTAAATCTGAAGCTTCAGTAAAGTTGCCTGGTATAAATATCGACCACAGACAAAACTCTGACCTCCACATATCTGAACTTTGCAAACGGCACCAAAATCCATGGCTAACAATCAATCTGTTTTATCAGGGGTTCCTCAAGGATCCGTCTTGCCTTAGTTTTTTCAACTATATTCATTACCTGCTTCATTTTGCCAAAGAAGCAATCTCATGTCAATTACGCAGATGAAAATACTCTAACACAATTTTCCACTAATCTCCCGCAACTAAAAGGAGGTATCCATGGCTATCACATGGTTCGATCTAAATGAACTGATCCCTAATCCAGAAAATTACATGCACTTCTCGTGAAGAAAGATCAAACAGACGCATCGGGGCACAGTATTTCTATTTTCAAGGGAAAACGATTAAATCTGAAGCTTCAGTAAGGTTGCCTGGTATAAATATCGACCACAGACAAAACTCTGACCTCCACATATCTGAACTTTGCAAACGGCAGCAAAATTCATGGCTATCCGACCCAGCCAAATGTACTACAGTGACTAATATCTTTTCTTGGCTTTGCAGATAAAAGGTTCTCGTCCAAAGCTTCTTTTCTAACTCTAACTACTGCCCTTCTAGAATGGTTTTTCGCGTGAGCTAGATATATGGATAAGATTAAAAAGATACAGAAGAGAGCTATACGGTTTCTTTATTGTCACCATAATTCTCCTTATGAAGAGCAACTCGGCAAATGAAAATGATGCATACTGTATGTAAATAGGCTAAGATACTTCTGTGCTATCTCCTGAGATTTTCAAAACTGTAAACCAACTTAAATACTGAATTAATGCAAAGTATTTCGAAACAAGAACCACAGGGAAACCAGATTAAATGTTAACCGTCGCATTTATTGTTTGATAATCTACATTATTTTTCATTAACTTTGGTATTTGGTAATTTCTTCTATTTTCTTTGTAACTCCATTTCTTATTCATTTTCCGCAACCTCTAATATGCCGCGCAGCTAACTTCCTCTGGGAGGGAGCGTGAAGCGAGGGAGGAAATGCGAAGGAGCGCAGGAAGTTAGCTGCGTGGCACATTAGAGGTTGCGGAAAATGAATAAGAAATGGAGTTACAAAGAAAATAGAAGAAATTACCAAATAACAAAGTTAATGAAAAATAATGTAGATTATCAAACAATAAATGCAACGGTTAACATTTAATCTGGTCTCCCTGTGCAAGTACCTACTTTGGAAGTTCTGACAGGACACTTATTGGCTGAAAGTTAGTCTTCTTTCTACTCTCACTACATTTAAAGACCAGGGAGAAGTCAGTCACTACGTTTTTCGGGAATCAATTACTTGAGAATATCCTATTTATGAAATAAGAATATAGATACTATAAGAGGCAAATGCAAAAAAAACGAAAACTTTTCTTAGCACACTGAGGCCTTTCAAACTTGAGTTATCATCAGAATACATCCTAAGATTATGGGATGAGATTATTATAAGATGTATATTCTATGGAACACCCTGATGTCAGCGTAGCAATATCAATGGGCATCTCGCCACACTGGTCTTTTTTGGTTTGTCGGATTTATTGACTTCCTCCCTAACCTCGGGTTAAGGTTAGGGTTAGGGACTGACACTCTTGAATCTGAATACTTCATTTCTCTAGTTATGTCATTTCTTATTTTAGTAACAAAAATGATGTTCGTACTTTTTGATCGCATCAGCCACTACATCATTTGAAGTATTAGCGACCTCAGGTAAAAATACCGTTCTGTCAATGAGCAAAGTCTCAATTATGTTCACGGAATAGGTGTTGAAGAAACTGCTTAATTCAGTTTCATGATGTATGACTGCATCATTCTTGACAAGTACCGGGTGAGCCAGAAAAAACTTCCCACTTTTGGAAATTCATAGCACCAGCAGTATTTCACAGATTTGAATGACCTAGGCCCCATTCACACCACTCCGCTTTTGCTAGTATCCGTTTTTGTTGCATCGAAGCTACCGTTCACACTGCGCCGTTTTCGCACAATAACGGTGAGAAAAACCTCCATTTTTGTGCGTTCACACTGATCTGCCCGATAACAAAACGCAGCGAAAAACGTCCGTTTTTGTGCGTTCACATTGCTCCGTTTTTGTGAAGCTCATTGTTGCATATTGGAGCGTTTTCAAAAACCTCCGTTTTTGTGATCAAATGCGTTTTCTAAAACCTCCGTTTTTGTGGCGTTTTTGTGCGAATCAATGTGAACACATTCACAAAAACGGAGGTTTTTCTCTCCGTTTTTGTACAAAAACGGAGTAGTGTGAACGGGGCCTTAAATTTCAGTTGAAAGCCGAAAGATTGAGGTATTTTGGTGATTTTTCTGGTTGTCTTACTAGCACTATAAACATAGGTAAATTCAACTTAACAAAAATTTCATGGTTGCAAAATGACTGAAAAATGGCCTAAAACATTGATTAAAGCACTAAGGACTCCTTGCACAGATCAATAAAGAAAATGCGATTCTTTCACAGCTCCTTCATCCACTGCTCATTTATTGCTCTGGGACTGAAAATCTATGGTATTTGTCTGAAAATTGATCTCTTAAAACTCTCGAGAGAGGTGAAATGCCCATTGCGTACTGTCCTGCGTAAGGAGAGTCCTTACAATTTGATCAACATTTTAGTCCATTTTTTAGTCATTTTGCAAACATGAAATTTTCATAATGTTAAATTTACCGATACTTCTAGAGCAGGTAAGACAGCGAGAGAAATCACAAAAATACTTCAGTCTTTTGACTTTTAACTGCAATTTGAATCACTTAAATCTGTGAGGTACTCTTGGTGATACGAATTTTTAAAGTGGAAACTTTTTCCTGGCTCACCCGGTATCATTTTGGCTGCCATTGCTAGACTTTCTGAGGAAAGGGCTTGAAAGTTTTCGCAGCAGGGTAGAGGGTGGCAAAGAAATTTCTTTGTTCATTGCTGTCTATAACAAAAAAGTGACTATAACAAAAAAGGTTTCCCGCAGTCTAGGAATTCTGCGTTATGCTAAAAGATACCTCCCTTTAGTAACAGTACAAGCGATGTACAAAAGCCTTATTGAGCCGCACTTCCGATACTGCTGTCCCGTCTGGGGAGCTGCAGGTATTACAGCTCTACGGAAGCTACAGAAATTACAAAACCGGGCAGCGAGGATAGTTACAAACAGTCCTTATGACGCCCATTCCCAACCTTTAATACAAAAACTTGGGTGGCCTACTATTAAGGAGCTAATTGAGTCAGAAACTGCTAAGGTTGTTTGCAAGGCTCTCCACAGTGAGGCTCCCGATTACTTAAAAGGGCTATTTCATAGGCTGTCTGATACTAAAAGTAGGGTGCTACGCAATTCCAATACAGATCTTCATACTCCTCTGTTCACAACGTCCTCAGGACAGAAAAGCTTCGAATTTAGGGGAGCACGTATTTGGAACAACCTTAACAATGAGGCAAAATGAGCAAGCACATTTTTGGCTTTCAAGCACAAATTATGAAAAACAGGCCTTATTATGACGCCACTTTGGCAGCATGTAACCGTCTCCTTTCAAATTTTAATTTTCTTTTCATTAACGTATTTTTAGGGTCTATTTATTTATTTATTGCTTATGTAACTATTGTAATTAGGTTTTTAACAAGGCAGTTTGTAAATCAATTGTTATTGTAGACTTTACCCTGTATAAATAGTTTAAAATTAAATGAAATGAAATGAAATGTCAATTTAACTACTCAATTTCGTTTAGCCTTTATCATCCGGTCGTTTGGTATTGTGAGAGGCTTGTTATTGCTCCTGACTACCGCTGTTTTTATGAGATCACATTCATCTAAGATTTTTATTATGATCTTTTTAAAATTATCGTAGCTTTCTGGCTTACTTGCTCGGAGTTCAATGTAGACTTCAGCTAAGAGGAATTGATGAAAGTTTGCATTTCCTTGCGGTAGGAACGTAAGTACTACGAACTACGAAGGTGAGTGTAGGCCAAGGAAAAAAATTTCTTTTGCACGGTTAGAACTCAACATTTGCCTTCAACAGTCCTTTGAAAGGACACAGCAACTCTGTAGAGACGCTGCTGTTCTTCCAAAGCGTATCAAACTTAACAGTTGAAATTTCAGCATTAACTATCACTCAAATTCGTTCGCTTCTACTTCGCTTGGCTTAATGCCCTTGGGTGCTTCCACAACGATAGTAAGTCCTTTCGAGTTCGATGATCCTGGAAAGCTGGAAGTTTGCTTCATCAACCGAACTGCAAGCAAACTTGTTACAAAACAAAGAAAATTTTTTTTCCTGAACGTTGCAGATGTGCGCACGCAAATGAGACCGTGCCTTTTGCCTCGGCTGTGTCTGTTTTGCGTCCTCTGAACGTAAGCCAGCATTTTGCAGTTTACCCATTGTTCATCTATTGTTGAGCCTTACCAATGTTCAGCCATCCGCGCTACAGCCCGAGGTTGCTTTCAGTGCATTTTAAAGATTTGCATGCTGCTCCGCAGCGCAAATCAACAATATATCGGAAAAGGAACACTTTTGAAGCAAGTACGTGTTTTCATCGTACTATACCTGTTGAGTCAAAAAATGTTTACCCATTTGGTGGGCCGTGAAATAAAGAACACTAGGCTGATCTTCAAAGCTAAAATGTTAATCTAACAGTCAAAGGCTCTCTTAGTTGAGAAAAATTCTTTGGTAGAATCACGCATCATATAGATCAAGAAATTAGAAAAATGCTGATAAAGGGCACGTTTGGGAACTAGGATTCCACATTCCATTCTGGTCAATCATTTAGTTACTATTGAAATTGAAATTCTGTTTCTGAAACTGACAATGTAGAATGGAATGTGGAATTCTCGATTCCTATACAAAGCCCTTACAGTCATTTGTCTAATTGCTCGGTCTTAAAGAAGTATGATTTTACCAAATAAAATTTTCTCATCTAAGTTAGCCCATGACTGATACATTAACATTTTAAATTTGAAGATCGGTCACATACTTTTTATTCCATAGCCCGCCAAACGCGTTAATTTTTTTTGACTCACCCCGTACAACTCCCTTTCTTGGATAAATTGTGTTAACGCAGGTCCATATACTTCCATGTCCAACTCTGCGAGTATCAAAAGTTTCCCTGAAGATTTTCAATGAAAATCAATCAATGTCTCCATATTAACCAAGCAGTATTTCTTTCTCAACACGGAGGCCAAGGACAGGAGCAATAACCATCTTTCTTTCATCAAATTAGCTCAATAGGAAATACCTGGATACCACCCTGGATCGGTGCTATCAAGTGCCCTAATACAGATTTGATTGTATGGTGATAAAGTTTTTCCAAATGAGCTTAATAAAAATATACTCCTGCTAACTCTACAATTCATTCACAAATCTGGTCGATTTGATTAGAAAATTCCTTCCTCTGTTAAGCCCGCCGCACACGGCGAGGAAAATGCTCAGCAAAGTGGCATGAATGTCATTTTGCTCAGCAAAATTCTCGCCGTGTGCGGATGATTTTTGCTGAGAAAATATTCATTTGTGCAGCTGAGGAAAATATCTATCGTGTTTGATAATTTCTGCCATTCGTGCCAAAATTCTCACCGTCTGCGGTATCACTGAGAATTTTGCTCACTGCCTTGGCTGATCACGTGTTCATGTTGCCATGGCATCGACCAAAGGTCACAGGATTAGATCATGAACACGTGATCAGCCAAGGCAGTGAGCAAAATTCTCAGTGATACCGCAGACGGTGAGAATTTTGGCACGAATAGCAGAAATTATCAAACACGATAGATATTTTCCTCAGCTGCACAAATGAATATTTTCTCAGCAAAAATCATCCGCACACGGCGAGAATTTTCCTGAGCAAAATGACATTCATGCCACTTTGCTGAGCATTTTCCTCGCCGTGTGCGGCGGGCTTTAGGAGCCATAGTGAAACAACAAGCACCATGTTCCATTTCAGTAATACGTGTATTTCTTTGTTTGTTTTGTTTTTATTGTTTGTTTCTTTTTTTCCATTTGCCGTTTATTCGTATATTTAACGTCTACCTAAAATTATATACCACGTGACATCTGTCAAAATGTCAATTAACCATCCATAGTTGCTCTATCGCAGACACATCTCGTGGTGGCAAGTAATTTGAGGCAGACAGAGGCACCGGAAGGAAGATGAAGCGGCGGACGCAGCAAATAAAAAAAGACATTGCAAATTGGAGAACTGACACACAACTCTCCTAGTCACTTTCCAGTATTTCTCGGGAAAGTTCTTATCCTACCAATCTGCCGAATACTCATCAAATATTTCTACTTGTTTTCAAAAAAAGAGCCCCAAAAACTACCTTTTGACACTACCTTTTGACATGGGTGGATGGCATTTGCAGAAGCTTAACAGGTCAAAAGTTTCAGATGTAGCGGATATACGAGGAAGGTTTGTTTGAAAAGGGCACTTCCTGCCCCTGTGTTACCCCCTTACCACCAGCCTTTTTGCTCCTCGGGGTATCATTCTAGTAGCATTGTACAGTTGCATAGTAACTTTGTAAAGTAGTGTAGCTTGTAAACTTGTGTTGTAGTTTTTTTGGTGGATATAAGGAAAAACTGCTCCCTGGAGAAAGTGAGATGCGTATCGTAGACTAGGATCCAGTCTGTATGGTGTTTTGAACTCTGGCATTTCGAATTGAGACGTTGGAAAGGAGCATCCAATTTCGTTTCACCGATCACCAAAACATCAACCGAGTTTTGTATGAGATTGAAAAAGTTTGTAAATATGCTCCATATGGAGTTCAATAAATGTAGCTTTCAATTATATTCTTGTGTTGCCTTGTCCGTAACGTTTTATGGTTTTGGAATGGATCATTCGGTGAAGTAGTCTGCCCCCCCCCTCTGCCTCTGAGGTTACTGTTTTGTCATTTGCCCAACATGAAACAATGAAGTGGTGCAATGAGCTGCAAAGAAACAATGAAGTGGTACAGTGTATCGAAAATGATTTGTGGTAGCATCATATGGCGGAATAGGTGCAAAAAAGTACATGGACAGCAGGATTGCTAATTTCCGGTGGTGTGCAAGGAACTTTTTTGGCTATGAGATGTTTATTACAGTTTGTTCTTAATTTGTCAAATCATATCCGATATTATCTTATACTTCTGCTTTAAGCACTGGCAGTTCTAATAGCCGAATTTAAATCCCAAGGAAGCGGGTCAAAACCCTTGACCAAGGGTAGCTTGGAGGTCATTTACCTTTAGTGCTCAAGTTCTTTTCTCAATATCCTGGCTGTTCCTAATAATGTCGTCTTCTGTAAGAGTGCTGTATAAACACAGTGATATTCAGTTTTTCTAACTATTCATCCAGTTTCTTTGTTATACTTCCAAGTGCACCAACAATCACAGGTACAACTATCACATTTCTCATGTCCCAAATCCTCTTAATTTCCATTTTCAAATCTTGATATTTCTCCATTTTCTGTTTTTCTATGTCACTAGTCCTACTATCATTTGGCACCGCAATGTCAATGATGATGCATTTTCTTTCACCTTTAATCACAACAACTAGGTCAGGTCTTCTAGCTTCAATTAAATGATCACACTGAATAATCCAGAGCAAAAAATACCAAAATTTCCCCATAGTTCTTTGATAGAAAGTTATGGGAAATTGACAAATTCCCATGGAACATTTAAGGGAAACGGACATTTCCAATTCCCATTTGGGACATCCCAAAGTAGCTTTACCTCGTCTTTTTCATCTGCACCCTTGGGGGAATGCTCATACAATTTGCCGTCTTTTCTAGATTGTATTTCTTGAATAAATGCCAATGCACAATCCTCGCAGCGTTGTCGTGGCTTTGTTTGTATTCTTTCTGTGCCATCTTCTTGCACTCACTGATAATGTGATGTACATTATCGCCCTTCTCATCCCACAAAGTGGTGACTCTGCTGATCTGTCAATATGATGATGAACATAGTTTGTTCGGATAGCCTGTTCTTCCGCTACACACACAAAAGCGACTCTGTTTGTATCTTAAGATCAGATTTTCTCAGCCATTCCCCTGTCTTCTTTTCACTTGTTAATTCCGCATCTCTCTAACAAACTGCCCCTAGATTTTTCCTTTCCTTCCCTCTTTGTTCTTTTGCATTCACCCATCTCCTTTGAACTCATCCTTACTACAATATCTTCAGTGTCCTGGGCCAGCTTCTATATGTGTCGATTCCTTTTAAGAGCCTGTTCATATGGAGAAAGCTTCCAATATATCATATGGGATCCCTATTTATACGTCGCTAGAGTCAATCAAATCAGTGGAACATCTTGGGGAAACCGGAAACAACGTTCGTTTCTAATGTGTCGATAATGAGGAAAAAAAATGTTAGGGCGAAAACACGGACAGCTCGGAAAACTCGGAAAGTTCGGAAATTTTTTTCCAATTTTTTCCTTGTCCGACTTTTCAGATTTCCCCTATGCCAAATTCGAAAACACGGACAAAGTTTTCCGCGCTTTCGAAAACGCGAAAAATATTTTCCAATTTTTCGAAAACACGGAAAATGTTCTCATTGGCAGCTTACACAAATTTTTTATCTAAAAATTTGGACCAGTCCTCAAATTTTATTGAAATTATTAAATTTTGAGTACTTGGGGTTTCTTGCTAGTTTCTTAAATGTTCCATAATGTTTACTATCTGTTCCCTCATGAATATTTTGAAACAATTGTTTTTTATTGTTCCGATGTTTCGACATTGCTCAAGGACCTTCCAAGTCCCACACAGGGAATAACATAAATAGTTTCTTAAGTTATACTTTCCCAGTACTGGAGTTTCTTAATTTTTTGGCGATCTGAGAGTTGAGCTTCTTATAAGCAGTTTCTGTTAAATACTTGGCAAACTCTCTGATGACAATGAGAGCGGTAGGAGATGAGTGCATGGTCCTTTTCAAATCACGGAAGAAGAGACATTTGACCTATAACATTATTTGTAGGAATTGAAATGCCAAATACCTGAAGTGAATATAATAGTTTGGCAAGTTTATAACATGCAAACGGCCTAACCATGGTTAACCATGGCCTAACGGAAAGACGAGAGGATCAGTACGACCTAACTCTATGAGATCGGGTCGGGAACAGCCACTCCTCTTCCCATCGTGAGTTTTAATGGCAACACAGGAGTGTCAGTCGAAACGAGGGCAAGATCAATACAAACATCACTAAGAAGAAATACAACTTTATCAATGATATCTTTCTATTTATTCAGCAGGGCTCCTTATGTAACTTTGCAGATGATAACACAATTTCTATCTCTGCTGAAAATGTGGATGAGCTCCATAGATTAGTACAGCTCAACACCACTAAATGCATTGATTGGTTTAATTCAAATCATATGACAGCCAACCCATCTAAATTCCAATCCTTAATTATTGGCAACAATGATCATCATGTCAAAACATTTCAAATAAGCAATGATTTTGAAATAAACGTAGCTAAGTAATGAAGTAACGCTACTTGGAATTCAAATTGACGATCAACTGAAATTTGACTCACATATTGATAAGATCTGCAAAAAAGCTGCCTTGCAGCTAAATGCAATCAAGAGGCTAGCACGTTTCATGGGTAGCAAAGAAAGACAAGTAATTGTTAATTCATTCATCCTCTGTCATTTCAATTACTGCCCCCTTATCTGGTTATTTTGCAGTAATACCAGCCAAAAGAAACTGGAAAAAGTCAATGAGAGGGCCTTACGATTAGCACTCTCTGATTATACTTCATCCTACAAAGATCTTCTAGTTAACGCCGAATCTACTACAGTTCATATCCATTCTATTAGACTGTTGGCACTTGCAATTTACAAAACTTTGCACAACTTGAATCCAGCCTTTATGAAAAACTATTTTCTCCCAAAACCAACTAGCTATAATCTTCGAAGAAATGACGTTCTATCCATTCCTAAAGTTAAAACTACAAATTATGGTATAAAATCCATTAGCTTTTTGGGTCCCAAGATCTGGAATTCTCTTCCAAATGAAATAAAGTCGTCCAGAAATGCAAATCAGTTCAAAACTCTCATAAAAGACTGGTTTTTCGAAAATAAATGCGCGTGCAGCATTTGCAGTCAATAAGTTCCATAATGCAATCTCTAAAATTGCTTTATGTTAGTGTATATTAGTGCTAGCACTATCGTAAAACTAACATTAAAAAAGGTATTATTATTACAACCTGATCCCCAGGGCCTTTGTCATATTTGGCCTCCTTCCAAAGTATGAAAATGATTATGGGGACAAGGTTGCAAGAAATGATAACCCCTGAATGCCGCTGAAAACGCAAAGACCTTTGAAGCGATGTTTTTGAATCCTGTCAAATGTTTAGACATTACTCAAGTACATTCTGAGTAAAAAAATACTTGAATCACATGAAAATAAAGTAAAAATATGTCATAGAAAATTCCAGCTCTACCTGGTGTCCTATGAAAAGCTCAGGAAAGTCGTATCTGTGTTTTCAAAAAAGTGGAAAGTATTTCCGCGTTTTCAAAAAAATTGAAAATCTTTTCCGCCCTTTCGAAATGTCGGAAAGTATTTTTCCGTGTTTTCGAAAATTAGATCATATTTTCCATGCTTTCGAAAATTGGAATATATCTTACGTGTTTTCGAAAAATTGGAAAATATTTTCCGTCTTTTCGAAAAATCGGAAAACATTTTCCGCGTTTTCGAAACATTGGAAAATATTTTCTGCGTTTCGAAAACACGGAAAATTTTGTCCGTGTTTTCGAATTTGGCATAAGGGAAATACGAAAAGTCAGACAAGGAAAAATTGGAAAAAAATTTCCGAACTTTCCAAGTTTTCCGAGCTGTCCGCTTTTTCACCCTGACCTGTTATTACATCACATTTTGTGTATCTATTCATTGTAATTCGTACTTCTCTGTGTGTAAATAATTAGTCTTAACCCCATCTCACCTGGGACTTTTGAAGCTGCCAATACCTGGGGGGGTGGATCCCCTGTTTTTCTCAGCCGTTCTTAGTAATAAGAGGCCAAAAATTAGTAGAAATGTTAATTATCATGTAAACAATGAAACTGAATCATCAAAATCTAATTATCCATGTTGTTGTTGTTGCTAAAGCATCACAAGCAACAACTAATTATATGACGTCATATTTATGAAAGCATATTAAAATTAAATATAATAAAATCTTGTTCACAAATATTAAAAGTAGATATCAAAATATGTATTCACTGCAAATTTGGGCACAATCAGAGCAATGATGAAAGCACAGGATAAAAAACAAAGTTGCATTTCACAGAGTACATAGCAAAACATCGGTTACCATGGAAACAGTTCTAAAATTAGAACGGAAATTTTTTTACATTTTGAATGCAATTTGATAAAGCATCAAAGTGAGGAGATCTCAGGATCATCCCACACACACTGAACAAGTCGTAGCCAAAAATACAGCTGGGGGGGTGGATTCCACCCCCCAGGTGAGATAGGGTTAATTAGTTCAAATTAAAGCTATCCTCATTTTGACTAACTGTAAACAACATTGTAATAATGATAATAATGCATTCAGGCTCACATACCCAACACCTTGACTTTCGTGTTTCCTGCGATGACTTTGGGCTTGGAAAATAATTCCTAGGGAAATTAAATGCAAACATGATACAAAGGTCCTCTTCCATGCTGGAGTATGGTTTCATAAAGTTGTCAAAGTACACATTTTTGAGTAATTATCATTCCAAGAGAATGACGGTTGGTAAGGTCATCCTTGATATCTAGAAAAATAGACATGTAATTACTTTTAGACCTCGTTATTGATAAACATCGATGGCTGTTTTGTGTACCGTTACCTTTCAACTGTCACTAATCATAAAGTCACGCACATTCGAGAACCTGTCTTGCTCGCTTTTCAGGTCAGTTTCAAAAAATTCGAGATTCTGATTGTAATCTGTTACTTCAAAATTGTCTTTGTAGCTGTGCAAATTGGGGGTTTTGACCCTCGGAGATTAAAGGGAACAACATTGCCGTGAGATGAAAGCAAAACAATGAGATGCGTTGACTTTTAATGGCATGCTGGTTAAAATTGGTCGTAAATATACCTGGTGAGTCAGAAAAAAGGGGGGCGTTTGGCGGACTGTGACATCGCATTTAGCCACCCAACGTCGTGAACTAAATTTTTCCGTGCAGCCAAGAGTATAACTTAGTTCGTAAACCTTTCCCCCAACGAAATCGGTTATTTGATGCATTTGTTAAAAAAGATTTTCTTCGCAAGACCTTGTATGGGAGTCTGGCAAACTGATGAAATCTTTTGCCAACTCCCTTCCGCATTTTACCTTGGCAAAACATTACAGGTCCACGTGGTATAATCAGGGGAGAATGAAATAGTTAGGAAACAGTATTTTCTCCCCTACGATGTCTTATCATGACTTGCCCTGCGTACAGAATGTTTGAAAGACATCAATAATGCGTGCTTCTTTTCCTTCCGAAAAAGCTTCTTTCAAGCAGATTAACGCTCTGTAAATCGCAATGGGACGTCTTCCAGACAATACTTTTTCCTAAAGCCTGGTTCACACTAGGTCTTTTGAGTCGTTTTAGTCGTGCAAAAAGACCCAAAAGACAAAGGACTCCAACTCTGCGTCTTTGTCTTGGGTCTTTCGGCACGATCTTAACGACCAAGAATGTGAACCAGGCTTAACTTTTTTCTGTATCCCCTGATAATAGAACGTGTACCTGCAACTCTGGCTGGGCTAAAATGCTGAAGGGGCTTGGTCAAAGATTTCACCAGTTTGCCAGAATCCCATACAAAGTCTTACAAAGAAAATATATTTTAACAAGTGCATTAAGAGACTGATTTCATTGAGGAAAGTGTTATGATCTAAGTTTGACTGTTGGCTGCATGAAAAAATTTAGTTCACAATGATCGAGTGGCTCAATGCGACGCCACAGTTCGACAAATGCCCCACATTTTTTCTGACTCACCCGGTAGAGATTATTATAATGCATTAGTCACGATGCAGATATAGGTAAATGAAGTTACATTAAACCCCGTGAATCAAGGAAATCTCATTATGTTGATGTGCATTCCAGGATGACTGATAAAGAGCGGATCTTTCCCCGAAAGTACGTCACAGCGATCGAACGGCATGCATCAATTGTTTGAATGCCTTATTCTCAAATTCTTTACAAAGAGTTCAAGGTGACCAAAAATGTTTCCTGCAGTGAGCTGTTATGTTAATAAAAGTGAATACTAATTCATGCAAACTTAGTGAGGGCAGGAATCTAGTATACAACGTTCCACTTAAACCTGAGTATTTGTTTCATTTCTGCTGATACGCTGATACTCAACCAACGCTTTCCTGAAAAACAGAAGTCTTGCAAAGGCCACGAAAGAGCCAAAAACAGTGTATCAAAAAGATTGCTAGACCTGCAGCTTAAGATCCACATATATCAAGCTCTTTTAACAAATACTAGCAATACGGAACAAAGGAAAGACCCAAGGAAGTTAATAAACGTTTTTGATCTGGAAAAGCGTAACTTATCTCGTTGTTTGAAGGAAAAGTACACTTCCTAAGACAAAAGGTTCCGTGGTCCGCACTTTACAGATTGCAAAGTTTTCTTCACAACTACGATGTGAAATGTGGAGGGAATGCCGGGTAGGTCAATAAAAACGCCCGGCATTCGAAAAAATCCTGATCCCCGAATATCAAAGCAATGATGTTGAAAACTTTCTTCCTTTATCCCCGATATCTCAAATTAGGTTGAGTGATATGCCCGGCTTTAATCCATCAATCCTTCCCGTCGAAATGGGAGATTTTCTGCAGAAAGCTCTTTTCGAAAACCTGCAAAAACGAGCGAAAACAGCAAGCAAAATATCCCTTTGTTCTCCTTCCTAGCAGTAATGACTCTTGGATGTGCTCATGTATTTTGTGCTCATGGGAGAATGGAATCCCCCTGAATAAGTTATTCACACTAGGGGGAAGACTTTTCAACCCGCCAAAACGAAAGCACGTGCTAAAGCGTGCTGAAAGTCGTCACTGTGAGGTAAACACATAAGAGAATTTTTCTGTGACCTTAGTAGAACATATCAGATTATTCCTTGAAAATTTTTCTTATGAAGAGGATATGTTGATCGAGTAGGTCGTATAAATTTCAATTGCTAAAATCGACCACTTGTTTTTTTACTTAGCTACTGGCAATTTGATGGTAAAGCGATTTCAATGACGAAAGTACAACTTTTAGCAAACTTTCATCTTCTAAACAATGTTAGTCTGTAAAAATAGTTTCCTAGAACAAAAAATGGAACAAACAGTTGTTGTTTATTGTATCTCCAAAGAAAACAAGTGCTTTTGTTATTTGCAAGCAAACAGCACACTCGTCATAGTTAAGAAGTTTATACATGCATGGATCTATGTTCCGTCAACGCCGTCAAAGCCTATTTTAGGAATCTTTTGAAATGCACTTTCACTAAAATCTATCGAATGTACGGAGCAGGGCCCATTTCAACTCTTTAAATTATCCTGTCAAAGTTTAATTCTCTCGAATCCAACAAAATTTAAAGAGATAATTTGCGTAGCAAAATATAGTGATGCAAATTGGAATTAGTGGTGCATTTTCCCTTTTTTACTTACTCCTCGATCGATCATTTTAGAATGAAGGGTGTTAGATCTCTAAAATCTCTTTGACAAAATTACCGCTTGTTATTGTGGCCTTGCCAAAATTCGATGGTTGAATCATCTTTTGCTTTACGAAAACTACTTTAATGTACCGGGTGTCCGAGAAAAAACCAGGTGAATTTAAAAAATTTGGCAGAAGCTGTTTAAAGTCAACGATCAAGTTATCATTTTCTGTAAGTCTGTAATAATTAGTTAAAAATTGGATATATTTTTTAGAATTTTTGGTGACTTTGTTGCAGAGTTAAAGATCAACGAACCTTAAATTTGTGGTCAGGGCAAACCCAGAGCTGCCAGCATTAATGCAAAATACATTGCAAAATTACAGGCTTCGCATACGTGCAACTTCACAGGATTACATGCAAGCACGCGATTTGATTGTTCCGAAGGGAACCATGAGCTATTTAGTTTTGAGGGAGCTTTCAGTGTTACTTTCCAATAAAAAGTATAACTCTAATGATGACCTAGTCATTTTAGAAAAAGTAACTGTGTTATTGTGAAGGAAATGACAACCCATTCATTTTGTTTGGCCTTGTGCCCTTACGTGACGTTGTTACTTCCTTCTCGTACCCAATCTTCTGGTAGTGCCTCTGTTTTTTTTTTTGGCAGTCGGAGTTTAAAGCACGTAGGGTGCAAACAGAAAAGTGATCATTCGGCACTGAGGTCGAAGAGTTTTTGGTAACAGCTAAAAGTTCGCATAAAGGCGTTCAACTCAATTCACTGCCTCTTACTTTTACTACATATTAGCTTATAGTTTATAGTCGTTACTGTTCAGTTGCTGTTTGAGATTTAAAGAGAAAACGTCAAGCTGTGGTATTTACTTCATCTCATCGGCTCGACCCAACCAACACAACATGTGTCTTGGCCTTAATCTTTATAAAGGTGCCTCTTAAATGTTCAGTTAATTTGGATGCTGCGTGCTTGGTCAGCAGTCGTCGGTAATTTTTGGGATTGTCGGTATTGTCATGTTTTATAATTCGACTTTACAATTCACTATTGCAAATACAGCAGCCCTGGTTTTGACGAAGGGGCAATTTTGAAGTTTGTTGATTGCTAATTTTACAATCAAGTGTCCATAACTAGTGGAAAATAAGTACAAAATTATGCCAATTATTGCAACTTTAGATAAAAATAACCATTAATATGAGTGTGAAACAGTTTGCATTAGAATTTTTCAAAATCTGTTGCGTTTTTTCTTGGACACCCGGCACCTTGTCCAGAACTTGGAAACAGAAAGATACATTTTCAGTGAACAACGTGCTTAAATTTGTATCAACGGCAGCATTATAAAATACACATGATTTGTTCAAGACAAGATAGATCATGTTCGTAAGTTTCTGTTAATTCCATTATTCTTCTAATTCACTTACCCAAATTCTTCGATATAAGTCTGGGGAGCAATGACCTTTGATGACGAAAAGCAATTCCTACGGGAATGAAATTCAAAGCTTGTAGAAAAAAGTTAATATGGCAATCCTGACGGGAATGACAGGGTAGTACTATTTCATAAATTTAACAATATATAGCAACCGTTTGAGCAATCACAATTATAAGAAAGTAGCGACTTTTAAAATCATATCTTTTGCCTTACTAGACAGACGTATGATTACCTTTTAACTTGATCATCGAAAATAATTTAAGGCTGCATTTTGTACAGTTAAGTATCACCAAACACGGGGTGGTACTAGAGTCATGTTTCGTTTAACAATGTTTGCTGATGACCATCACAGATAAAGTCCTTGAGTGAAGCGTACTGGGTAGAAATATATGATCCTTTTGGATCATTACAAAGTCCGTTCTGGGGTAAGCAAACATAAGAGTGTACGAATGTTAATTCGTTCATAACCCCAAAGGATGGCTGCAGCTTCTTCAGAGGCAAATCAGGGAGATATGAGTGTTACTACCAAAGTCGCTTTCAATCGAGAACCAAAATGCCTTCTATTAGAACAAGAACAGCCTAAACATCATGTAATTTGAATGATGGAAACGTGAACAACAACATAAATAGAATCCACGAAGGAGCATTAAGAATCGCTTTCAAGGATACATCATCAATGTTTTGTTGACAAAGGCAGCCTCAGTCACCATTCACCAAAGAAATCTACAGTTGCTAACTACAGACATTTATAAGACCAAGCATTATCTTCATCCTAAATTCATGGGGGAAATCTTTGTCGTGAAGGACATCTCATATAGCCTGAGATGTAACGGTCACCTGTCAGTGCCAATTTCACGCACAAATGCGTACGGTATAAATGCCCTGGACACAAACCCCTGCAATCTTTGCCACTAGAAACGAAAGAGCCTCATGTCTTGACAGAATTTAAGAGGAAAATAAAAAACATCATTTCAGTGATTGCAACTGTAGATTGTGCACGATCCATGTAAATAATGAGGGATTTTTATAAAAACATGTAAATAGGACTATTCAATTTCACTTTTGTTAAATGGTTGGCCTGAATTAGTTTTTCAGCAAACTTTATCATGCCAACCTTAAATAAATGAATTATCATTATTATTATTATTATTATTATTATTATTATTATTATTATTATTATTATTATTATTATTATTATTATTATTATTATTATTAGCACCTGCAAAATCAGGATGATAAACAAAATATTTCTTGCATAAAACTGTTCGGGCATCCGTCCAAGGTTAGATGTGATGTAAGATTTACAACGACGCAAATTACGTTTGCAAAATACTTCAAGTGTTGTCATTCGCCAGCATCCAAATTTAGATAATGCAGTAACCTAGATAACCTCAATGCAAAATCATTTGCACTTATCACCAATTTTGAGATAATTCAATATAATTTCAATTTTTGGGCCATTTGTGCCACTTTTTGTGCCATCTGAAGCACTTTGGTGACAATGGCATTCGTAATCACCACCATCCAAATATACTCTGTATGAAAATTTTGAAGAAATTTAAAGAGATTTCAATTTTTGGACATTTGTTCTACTTTCTGTACCACTTTGTGTGCCATTTGGAGCACTTTGGTAGCAATCTCTAAAAAGAAATTGATTTATATTTGTAACAAGCATGTCTGAGATAGTCCCTGTACCAATTTTTAGATAATTCAATGCAATTTCATTTTTTAGCCATTCGTATGTAGGTAGGTAATCATATTTAACGTTGCTAGCCTGCGAAAGTCTGAGAGAGATTTGTTTCCAGCAGGGCCTACGGATGTTTTACCGCCAACCCGCCGCAGCTACCAGATTTTCCTCACATGGCTCTGGTTGACCCGGGCTAGAGTTACGGACAGCGACCAAACTGTCCAGCGCGGGATTCGAGCCTCGGCCGTTCTGAGACCTTTGGTTTACGAGTCAGTCGCCTTAACCACTCGGCCACGCACTCTCTACACTTGTACCACTTTTTGTGCCATTTTGAGCACTTTGGCAACAACATTTTGCAAATCTTTGTCAATGTTCATAATCAGCACCATCGAAATATGCTCTGTGCCAAATTTTGAAGCAATTCAAAGAGATTTCAAGATTTGGACATTTGTTCCACTGTTTGTACCACTTTGTGTGCCATTTGAAACACTTTAGTGATAATATTTTCAAAAAGCTTGATTCATAGTGGCAATCAGCATGTCTGAAATAGTCTCTGTACCAATTTCTAGACAACTCAATACAATTTCAATTTTTGGACATTTGTGCAATTTTTTGTGCCGTTTGGAGCACGTTAGTGACAATATCTTGTTTTTAAAATCTTTTTAAAATGTTGATATTCATAAGAAGCGCCATCGATATGGGCCCTGTACCAAATTTTGACGCAATTTAAAGAGATTTCAAAATTTGGACATTTGTTCCACTGTTTGTACCACTTTGTGTGCCATTTAGAGCACTTTGGTGATAATGTTTTCATAGGATTCCATTCATAGTGGCAATCAGCATGTTTGAAACAGGCTCTGTACCAAGTTTGAGATAATCCTGAGCAAGTTTGATTTTAATTCATTTGTGCCACTTTTCGTGCCATTTTGGGCACTTTGGGGACAATATTTTGAAAATCTTTGTCAATATTCACAATAAGCACCATCGAAATAGGCTCTGTACCAAATTTTGAAGCAATTCAAAAAGATTTCATGTTTTTGACACTTGCACCCCTCTTGTACCACTTTGTGTGCCACACTGAGCGCTTTGGTGACAATATTCTTGAAAAATTCCAGTCATAGTGGCAATCAGCATGCTTGACATGGTCTCTGCACCAATTTTGAGATAATCCTGAGAAATTTTGATTTTAAGTCATTTGTGTTAAGTTTTGTGCCATTTTAGGCACTTTGGTAACAATGCAATATTTACAAAATCTTCGTCCATATTCGTAATCAGCACACTTGAAATAGGATTTGCACCAATTTTGAAGGAATTTGAAGAGATTTCAATTTTTAGCCAATTTTTGCTGGGACATCACGTGGGGGCAAGGCTCCTATTTTCCAATAGTTTGAAAGGCATGGCCATGAAAATTCTCCTTGGGAGCTTCGCCCCTAGATCCCTCATTTA
Source organism: Aurelia sp. 3 sensu Dawson et al. (2005) (assembly GCA_964020215.1). Lineage (NCBI taxonomy): Eukaryota > Metazoa > Cnidaria > Scyphozoa > Semaeostomeae > Ulmaridae > Aurelia > Aurelia sp. 3 sensu Dawson et al. (2005). The sequence goes on along the minus strand of OZ026580.1, from coordinate 12,342,349 downwards.
CCCCAATCACTCAGTCACTCAAATGTCAAATGTCCACATCCAGTCCTTGGTCGAAGGTGTCAAAGCATACGAGTAGGAGAATCAGGAAGATTGGAAGGCTGTCAATTTCGTCAGACTTGATAACGATGTTTGATTTGAAGGGGCGCCATTTTGCTGCCGGCCCCCCAGACGAAAACACCAGGCCGCCACTGGGATATGGAGCATTATTTGTTGCACAACCATGCCTATAATTTAAAAAGGTATGATCTTATCGATAGGAAAATGCGCTACTCCAACCAAATGGTCAGACAACCATTAATTCCGGGGAATTTCAAATGTAGTCGTGAGAGGCTACAGCTGATGTAAGTGCGATAAATTGTTTCTAACATTGGAAGTCACCCATACATCAGAACGCCTTCAAGAATTAAAAGATACAAGCTGTCCCCAGAGCCGCGGAGAGGATTTTTGGGTCCCAGGTGAAAAGAAAACATGGGCCTGTTGCAATACGAGTTGTGAAAGGTACACCGATGGCGTACACGTGCCCCAGGGGGGACTCCCTATTGGTAAGTGACGGGGGGGTCAGACATTTTTTGGGTTTGTAAAACGTTGTCTAGTATACCTTTGGGTACGCGATTTGGAGCATAATCGGTATATTCTTGGGGTTGCTGATGATAAAATTTGACAAGGTGAGTGCTAGGCTGAGTTTTTCACCAAAATATCGCAGGGCAGTTGCCAAAAATGCTATAAAACCTTTCACTTTTAATGTACCTTGAAGCTATGAGTATATTTTTGGGGTCTGCAAATGTCCTAATTTCAGTATATTTTTGGGCTGAGTATACTTTTGGGGTCTAAAATTTCCTAAATTTAGTATATTCGTGGGCTTTTCAAAAATTTATTGTGTCTGACCCCCCCCCCCCCGTCACATACCAATAGAAGTCCCCCCTGGGACACGTGCACCAGAGGCGCACCCATCTAGGGGAATCCGGGGCATGCTCTCCTGGGAAAATTTTTAAAATCAAGGTTGCTACAATAACTCTGGTAGCTATTGGTGCCTCTAAATGCAATTATCATGTCATCGAAACATCACAGTCATTATTTACAAGAATCACAACATAATAACAGTAAATAGCCATCTACAAGCCAGAAAGGCATTTCTTAAACAGAAAAATCGACTGACAAACCGGATGAGCCAGAAAAATTCCCCCTACTATTGAAAATTTATAGTTCCAATAGTACTTAATGCTTTGGTAGGAATTGAATTTTGCTTGATAGATAAAAGTATTAAAAATTGAATATTTTTGTAACTTTTCTTCCGTGTTTAAAGCACTAGAAATGTAGGTGGGGTTGACTTAACGACGATTACCTGCGGTGGTCAAATACCCGAAAAGGCCCAAAACTCTTGACCTAGGGATGTACCGGATATCCGGTAGGCTGGATAATCCGGCGCCGGATCGCCAGTTTCTCGACAATTCGGTTCCGACCGGATTTCAGACTGATTTTTGAGAATTTCAGCTGCCAGATTTTTGAGAATTTTACTTAGAAGTAAAACAATTTGCAGAGGATGGCAAAACCAGTCATAAATATTCGAACAACATACACCAGAGTAAATCATGATAAGTGCTCTTGCAAACGTGTAAAAATAGGTCCTTTTGTTGAATATACCAAATGACCCGTTGTGGTATATTTACAAAGTTAGGATCATCACGAGATATAGTTAAGAAAATGTAATGGCATCTTCGTTGCACCAAGCTGATTTTCCATTCCTATTGCTTCTTTCAGTGCTTGCAAATCGTAGCACTAGATTTTCTCAACCCTATTTTAACCGGGTGAAAAAAAGTGATTTTCTACCGGGGGCGTTTTTCGCCCCCCTAATTATCTTCGGAACTATAATAGCTATGAAAACGAAACTTGCACTGTGTTACGATTAAACAAAGGAGAATCCAAAAATAGCATCACTTAATTTCAATTACGTGATTGGTTGCTAGGCAACCAAAAATAGGGCAAATTTTGACGAAATTGAGCCATCAGGAAAAAACAGTATATTTACATTAAATAACTGGCTAAAATCGGCTAAAAACTATCCAAATACTTACTTGATAGCCTTAGTTTGAAATTTCATTCAGTTTTGTATGAATATTTGTGGTTCCTAATGAATTGACTAAATAAATAACGGTAATTTGATGCGATGCAAAATTGTTTCCTCAATAATAATGCTTAAACATCATCAGTTTCACATAATTTGGGTTAAATCACATAGTTTTATTGATATTTCAAGTTATTACGTGATTTTTCATATAAAAAGTGCTAATTCATTAGAAAAATGACGTCATAAAGGTGTATGACGTCATAGAAATTATAAATTGCTGAAATCAGCAAATATCGATAAATTATATATCACATGAAAGTACTCATCGAGACAAATCGAATGGTACATATATTGACGAGATTCAGCACAAAATAAAGAAACTAGAGCAGTTTTCACGATATTCTTTGTGACCACTTTCCAAATATGGGCATCTGTTGGTCACGTGGTCTAACAATAGGCATTGAAATTTTCATTTCCTGATTGCCAGTTCAATTTTAGGAAAAATCAGCAAGTTTCAGTGTAATAGCTATCATCGTTTAGGAGCTATTAAAAAAAGTTTGGGAGGGGGGGGGGCGAAAAACGCCCCCCGGTTAAAATAGGGTTAAGGTTTTCGTAAGCACAGTTTGTTATAAGCGAGTTATTCATACAAGTTATTCATACATACATAAAATTTCTTCTCCAGGGTTTATTCAAGTTCAAAGAAATCCCTCTCTTAGATACTCATTCAAATAATCCTGCTCCATAAATCCATTATACCGTTCTGGAGAAGAAATATGCCCCTCTTGACTTTGTTCCATCTTTTCAATGAATTTCAAATGTAAGTGCTCAGCAATGGGAGACTGCAAGACTGTTAATGTCTCTTTAGCCATGTTTCCTTTTTGCTTTTGTCACCATTTTTCATTTCGGATGAATAGTGAAAAACTTTTGATATGAAAAAGTCAGGTTCCGGCCGGATTATCCGGCAAAATGAAGCCGGATCATCCGGCCGGATTCCATGAAAAAATCAGGTAAATCCGGTTCCGGCCGGATTCTGAAGATCTTGATCCAGTACACCCCTTATCAAAACATAAAAACATTCCACTAATAGGACAATAAAGTACAAGTTTTCACAAGTGAGAGACATCATCTGCACACTGCTTTTGCTATGGGATTGAATATCACGCCTGACAGAAGTAAAATGCCCTTGCGTATTCTTCCGTGTGAGGATGTTCCCTACAGTTTGATCACTTGTTCCAGATGCTTTTTTAGGTATTTTGGAACCAAAGAATTAAGTGAAGTGGAATTTACATAAAGCTTCATTACCTGTCAAACACGAGAAAAATCATAAAACTACTTTGGTCTCTCTGCTTTACAACAGAATTCGAATCATTCATATCCATTAAGTACCCTTAGTGCTATGAATTTTCGAATGCAAGAATTTTTTTCCAGCTCACCCGGTACACTTCAATGGTTTAGATGTTGTATTTAACTGTTACTGTTTCTGTCTCTTTATGATTTTGATATATTATGACAACTGGAGAAATTAGTGAGATCCTTTTCCAAGCTTGGTCTAGAGACCTGATGTGGACAATATTTTGAAAAAATGATTTATCGTGTATGGGCCCCTATGGCCATGGGCCCTAGCCCCAGGTTTTTGACCACCAAAAATTTCTTCTCCTCAGCCCTGGCTGTCACAGTTTCTTCTCTCTTATAAAGTGATATAAAATCTCTCGTACGCGAACTTGCATATTGCAAGTATCCGTATCTATCATTTTAGTTTCATGCTAAGCGTGCTATGTGTTCATGATCATTGTTACAGAGCTGCCATGTATTTCCGTGCTCCCCGTGGTATCATTTTGTTATTGTATTTGCTATCGTAATTTTACATGAGGTAGAGACAAACAATCTCCAATGGGAAATTATTGGTTGTTTCATGTTTCTCTTGTACTCATCAAACACATGGCCTACCATTTTAGGTTCTTTTTTAGAGAAACAGTGCATTTGTCATTATTTTGAGGATCGCACCTACACCTGCAAAATTCATGCACAATAATTCAATAAACATATGTAGCTAAATAGCTTGTATTTAAGTAAATTTGCTCTAAACCTCCTAGTCTAATTTGCAAATAAGTCGCAAAATCTCAATTTGTGAGTGAGCTTCAACTGTTGTTTGTTAATTTAAGGACGAGGTACACAAGGCTTCAAACCTGCATGGGATTAAACTTTACGACATATTTACAAATTTATCTTGGGGCAAGTATAGTAGCTCTGGACAGTTGATGACACGTGTTCCAACAAAACAAATGTGCTTATTTAAGAAGGTCTTCCACAGTGCCGAACTGGCACGGATGTTATGTTGCGGACGCGACCCGGGCCCTCACAATCCTCTCAATTCGGGCCCTTGCCTGATAAAAAATTGAGACTTGCACTTAAAAATTTCTGTAAGCAAGAAACTAAGAGCCAGCCTGATATAATCAGTTCTCGGCTTTTGCAGCTTTTGTCATCCTGCAATCGCTTGTTTCTTCTGTAACGAAGCGGAATGCCTGTCGGGATAATGAGAAATTTCTCTACGCGCTCTTTGCTCCGTTTGTTATGATGCTAGAAAGTGATTGGAAAAGTAGCTTTAAGCCAAAATAGAGATTGGCATTCTTAAAAATTTTCCCGCATGAAACTATCACCAAATTTTCAAGGCTAATATCTCGAGGGTAGCCAAAAATTAGATTGTGAGAATTGTTCCAAGGATGCATACGAAACATTATTTGGGTGGTGATTTGATGGGCTCAAAGATGGTCCTAGAGATTCTGCTAAAACAGGAGAGAAATGGCGGGGTATACGTTTGGAAGGATTTTTCCAGGAAAGGCTTGAAGCGGATTACACAACAGCCAGATCTTGGCTGACGTGATGGCAATTTTTAGGTCAGCCAAAGTAAAGGACGTTCATCGAAGATTTTCCTCGCACTCTTGATTTATCGAATAACTGTAACAAAATCATCAAGATTTCTTTATCGCTAATGGCAAGCATGATGTTGGGAGATGCCTTCTAAGCCAAAGCAAGGACGTTTCTTCCAACAGTTTCCAAAAATCTGATTCATCAAATAACTGTCACAAAATTATCAAAATTTCCTTATCACTAATGGCAATCATGATGTTATGATCTTGGGAGATGCATTCTAGGCCAAAGTAAAGGACGTTTTTTCAAATTCTTCCTCGCACTCCCAGCCCTCCCATTTATAGAACAACTGTCGCAAAGTCATCAAATGTAAAGATACGTTCTGAGCCAAAGTAAAGGGCGTGGCAAAAGAATATTTCATGGGGATTGGCCCCCAAACCCCTCATTTCAGTGCCTCCTACAAATAAGTTGCCATGATCAGGCTATTGCGGTAGTACCCCGCAAACCTGCAGACCCTTCATGAAGGTAGCAACTTTGGAATTTCTACGCCAGTCCACCTTGGGTCTTCCTCTACGTAGCAAGATTTGAAAAAACCTAGCTGTTGAAATTTTTGAACTCCAAAACATGAAGGCAAACGCATCAAGCTCTATACTCACCAAGTATAACTGCCATACAGGAAGCACGTCGTTTTGGATAAATTTTTAACTTGGCAACAGAATCGTGACAGCATAAGGTTTAATCAAGGTGATCAGCAGGAGTAAATAGAGGTAACCAAATGAAGGACAAAGAACAATTCTGTACAAAATCTCATGTCTTTTGTTTATGGACGCATTTGGACCTTCCATTTCAATGAACCTCCTTGGGCTTCAATATATCTATACCCTTGTCCATCCCTTGATATCTTACGATAGAGGAATGCCAGGGGCATTGGATCCCTATAATTAACATCTATCGACAACTCATACGATATCAATTTTAGATTTTTGTGATTGCAGGAAGCTCATTCTTCATCTCAACAGCTCGTTAAAAGTAGATGCTAAATGCCATATGCCGGGTGCCCAAAATGATGTATTAGCAATCGCAAGATATATGTACCATCATGAGACATAAACTTATTTGAATGAAATGAATTTTGAAGCAAAAAAGTCTGAATTAGATGAAGAAATCTATTTTACTGAAAGTAGTCTTGCCATTATAGAAGTAGGGTTATATGTTGTCTGTTTTAGAATTATTTTTGACCATACCTCAAAGAGGTTTTCGATAACTAAGGCTTTCGATAAGACATTTCCAATGGAAGCAAGCTTGCTGATCCTCCAAGAAGAGAACATGATATTCTTCTTAAATTTGGATGTGCACAGCTTCAGTTCCTTAGAAGAGTGTTGCGCAATTTCTATCTTATCAAAGTTAAGAAATAGACGAACTTTGACCGTAAAATAACTTTTCAGAGCAGCTTCAAAATGAAATTGTGCCGACCTCACCTCTACAACGAGATGTCTTTGTGACATCAATTTCTACAACTAAGTTCGTCTTTTCCCATGTAAATGTCACTTGATTTATAAAAATCGGTGCATCATTCTAAACTTTACCACTTGGTAAACACTGGTACATCATTCTGGAACAACCATTACTTTTAACCAGCGTAGGTCCCAGTTTATTGGCTAGCTACGTCTGAATTTGTCTTGTGCACAAATATATCTCAAAGAACTTAAAGCAAGAGCCTCCAAGTTATAATTTCATTAGTAAGTGTTTGCAAGAAAAAGAATAGCCATACGGATTAAGTGTCTACTTAGAATCATATAAATAATTAGCATATGGAATAGAAAGGTTTTTTTCAAAATCTGTCTTCAAAGCTGGCTTTTGGAAGTAATTTACTTGGAAAGAGAAGTCAAAGCCTTAGATTGAAATCCTTGAAGTTTCACTCGAACATTATTTGTTCCGAATACAACATATTCTCTGTAAAAAACTGTATAAACAAATAAACCCGTCATGTTACATAAAATGCCAGCAATCTCAAAGAATGGCCCATGTTTGCTTTTGCTGCCTAATGAAGCTAAGCTATGCATCGAAAAGGAATTTCAGTCATCACAATTTGAAAGTCAAGCTTAAATTTTTGCAAACACACTGTTGAAAATCTATCAATAAATCACCGATTTATTATTGCTCCAATTACAAAAATCTGCACAGCAGAGTCTATAACCAGTAACGCAGCACAAAGTACATCTGGCTTCTTCATAAAGCAGTAATCATGGCATGTCGAAAAAACCACTAAGAAAAGAGATTATTGAAACACACTTTACCCCTTTTCAGACTGTGAGCTCATTCCATCCAAGAAAGGTCTCTTTTTAATTGCTTCATCGAGGCTTGGCAGCCAAGGCCTGGTCTGCTTGTGACTTTTAGTCCTTACTTTTATGAAAGACAATAATTCAACAAAAGATATGTGGTGCAAACTTTAAAACTAGCCGTAAATAACAGGGGAATGTATCATTTCGTAAAAAGGTGTAAAGGATTTTTCCAAATCGAAAAGGACTATGGGGACCATATTTTTGGATTTTTTTTCCGGATTTTTCCCTATTTCGCCGGATTTTCAGACTTTTATATCTTTTTGCACATGGCTTTTCCTTCCATCCAGCTCTTACAGAAATGGCAGTTAACTTATTCATAAATCCTTACCGGACTGCTTTGATGATGGCCAAATTCTAAAGTCTAATTGAAATTGGATGTCACCTGAGATTTTTGATGACGCAAAATTCATTTGCAAATCAATTCTATTTTTGTTATTCACGGGCATTTGCATGTGAAATTAAATTTGATCAGTAATTTAACTAGCAATTTTCCATTGACTTACGCAGTTTTTAAGTGAAAACTGGCAAATTACAGTAAATTTTCAGTTATTCAGTGGTATCCAGAAGACTAAAATAAAATTTCAACGAAAGCTGACTACGATTCTAAAGAAAGATGGGTTCAGGTTGTCAAAACCATTATCAAATCGCCAATACTTTCCAGCGTGAAAAACGATCTATCTTCAATGCTCTGGAAAGATTGAAAATGAATGTCTTGTCGTTGGATAAAGTGAGCAACGAGCCACCAACTTTGCAAGTCAGCATATTTCTTATCAGAAACCGCTTTTCAGAAACTCAACTCTCATGTCATCAGAGAATTAATCAAAGTTTTTGTTTACGGGTTTCAAAATCCATACCTAAATGCTTGACCTGATAAGCCGATAACCCCTGAGTCCTTGTGGCTTGTATGGAATAGCATTGTGCGTTCTTGCATGGTTGTGTTTATTGGGTAATTATTTGAAGACTCTATTTGATCTTTCAGCCTAAATGGCTTGATCTTGACTAGTGTGGTTTATGTGATCCCGATGAGTACTTTTCCATTGCCTAATGGCAAAATCTGTTTTTCTCAGGACTCACAAATCTACGAGGTACAGGTACAAAAAGCTATTTGGTACCCTTTGAGTCAATCGAATGGCTCGAAAATTTGCACATGGCTATGGCAGACCTGAAGCTTGAAACATGTGTCCCAATTTTGTTGTATGTGTCCTGGTCCGTCTTTTATATTCATTTTCATTTTAACTTATTTGTACGGGGTAAGAAACATTCAGTTTAAACGAAAAAAATGTTTTACAATGTGCCCTGTTAGAATAGAAAAGAAAAACAAAAACAAGAAAAATTAGTTAATCAATAAACTCCTAATACTACTTAATACCTTGAAAAGTCCTATTTTTAAATAAACCTATCGAGTAGAAAAAGGAAATTAAATTGCAACAGAAAGGAAAGTCAATAGAATTTGCTCTTGATGGAAGGAAGTATGTAAAGTTTGCTTTATAGTCCTAATCCTTCCTTTAGTTTTAATTTGAAATTTGATAGCGAGGGAGACAGTTTGATTTGGTAATCTACACTATTCTAAATGCTATAAGCAATAAATTTGCGTGGAAAATTTCGCTGTGCAATTTTGCTAATAATGTTGATAGGGTTTGAATCCCCACATTCTTGTGCATCGAATGATATATAGTTTACGTTGATTCCGTTAATAGTTCGGCTTTTAGAGAGCGAAAAACCAAATTTCGTTTCACAAACGTTAACCGTAACCTTAACTTGCACGACATTCCTTCACTTAGCCTTTCGTTAAATTTACGGAAATTGATCTGATTCATTAGGAGAGTATTTTCTTAGAGAAATGACAAGTCATATAGTAAAGAAACCTTCTAAGCCACGAAAAAATTAACTGCCTTTCTCGTGATGTAAGATTTGACATGATTATTATTGGAGTTTGTGAGCATATCAACTAGGCACTGGTCCCCTTAATTTTGGTTAGGCCAGTCAATCTCCGCTCCAACCTTTTACGCTCTCTCACGGCTCAAAGGTGTTCACTTAGCCTGCCGTTCATGTATGTATAATCCTTCCTCCTTAAAGCTGAACGTAAAATAGAAAAGTCCTAGGTTGTGTAAGTCTAATTCAGTTGGAAAATTCAGTCCAGTGACAGGAAATTTCTCTTCCCGAAGCGGCTCGTCGACCTGTTTGATGGTGGAAAAGTTGTGCCAAATAAGGGTGAACCAACACCATATATGGAGTTTATAAGAAAAAGTTTTGACCGGTCTTCAAAAACACTTGATACCTGACCACTTAAAAATCTGGAATGAAAACAATTTTTCGGTGAACAAAATCTCGGATAAATTTCCACAAGTTTTGCTAAGGTCGGTGGACATAGGTCGAGTTTTTCTTTCGCAAACTATGTTCCTATAGAAACATTATTATCATCAGATCGAGGCTATGAAAGTCGAATAATGGGATGTTAGATGTTATTGGGCGTGTTCAAGCCACTGACCGATCGGGGACCGATCGCACTCGTCATCCAAGTGATATAAATAGTATTGCTAAATTGGAATAAGTCCTGCTATCGGCTTAGCCCTCGTTTACAACTAAATTCATGCAACTGACACGAAAGAGGCCTTATCTGCATATTCATTGTATGGTTTCTTTTGTTTGAATTTGTGCCTTGGCCAATCTTCCGTAGGAATCACTTTGCTCTCAAATGTAGATCACTGTCAGAAATGTGCTGGTATGATAGTTTGATAATGCAAAGAGGTTATCAGTTTCATTCAAAATTTTCAAATCTTTCAAGCAACAAACAGAAAAGTTCAGGTCAATGGAACTTTTTGCCAGCTGGTGTTTCATATTGTTCACTTGCCTGATTTCCATAGTCATTAATACCAAAGAATCATTTTTACTTTTTCCGTAACTAACAGAGAAATAATCATAAGGATGCGCTGCGTAAGTTCCGGAAAAATTGAACGATTGCAAATCCTTCAAAATTTCAGTTCATATTACTTGAGCTCAAATCAGACCAAGAATAGGTGTTCGAAATTGATACGAAACCTATTCCTGTAACTATAGCAGAGTGATCACTAGACAAATTTTAGCACACATGTATCAAAGTCAGGATTAAAGCCTGCTCTCTCTTATTGTTGGATGTGAGAAGATATCTTAATTAAAAAATATTACTAAGCAATTCTTCAAACGTAAGAACTCATTTTAAAAAAAGCCTAGTTAATAAATGATACCAATGTGGCAAATAGTTACTTTTGCCAGCTTTTGCAAAGGGTGTCAGGGGCCTCAGGAAAGAAAGTGATTATTTTTGATTAGTTTTGGTTTCTTTGGTTTCTTGCGATTCGAATTTAACTGCAGCTGTGTAATTTGATACAGATTACATCATCGGCTTTAGTAATGCGGTCGGCCTTTCATTGCATTGCTACGATTCAATTCAATTCAATTCAATTTCATAATTATAACTTGCTGCACTACAGGAGCGTCGTTATACTTAGCAACATAAGAAATGGATTGCAACAAAGACTAAAGAACAAAGTTAACAGAACTATATCAATAAACTAAAGTAATATCAAAGAAATCAATTAGTATCAAAGGCTTAAAACTAACTTCCACTATAATGGTGATCATTTAACTCTCTATACACACTGGGATCAGAAGGGTATGGGATGGCAACCAGGTCATGTCGAATTGATATTGTCATCTGAACGTATTACAGTGGCATTCTTTAGGCTATATAACAAGCTACAGTAGAGAGGCGAATTTGAAAACACAACAAGTTTAAACCGCAGCCAAAAGCTCTCGCATAACAAGATGGGACGCCGACCACAACAGTGATGTAATCTGTAGCAAGGATGCGAAATGATAGTTATGCGCACGCAGATATCCATCGAAACCGCCACAACAGTGAAATTTGAATTATTACAAGCGCTCCTTGTCTCAGCTCGAGAAGTTACTACTCGTAAAACCTTGTCCGTAAAACCTAATTTGAGACAGCGAAATACCTTGTCCATCTGAAGGACTTCTCATTAAGGCAGCAGGTAGCTAAGTTTAGGTGTAGTGATCACAACTTAATGATAGAAGTGGGTCGGCATAAAAACATCGCTTTGGAAAATAGGACTTGCACAAAATGTAGCGCTAATTGCACTGAAGACGAGGTCCATCTGCTAATCGACTGTAGTGCGTACCAAAATTTAAGGCAACAATATCTGAGTCAGGAAATCATGCAAATAATCAACAATCTAAAAAACAAAAATGAAGCATTCAAAGTGATAAATACTGATGAAGACCCAAGCAATATTCTCTCAATCGCAAAATGTTTGAAAGAGGCATTTAAAAGCAGAATGGTTTTAAGTTTGGTCTCGTAGCCCATTCGGTTTAAATTTCATTAATATGTTTCTCTTTACTGTTCGTTTTGTTCTTAAGTAGTTTTGTTAATTTTGTTTGTAGTTTGAACTTTGTTGATGTGAATATTTTAGTTTATTTAGTGCGTAGACCATGTACCGCCGGTATAGCGTCGTTTATAAAAAAACCTTGACAGCAACAACAACGAGCAGAGGTAAATGGCACATGTACTTAGAACGAACAATCCGAAACAAAAACACGACAGCTTCACTTGGACCTCCGTAGATTTTCTCAGTTTATTAATCGCTAATCAACCTTGTGAGGAAATCAAACCATCTCACTCTGTGCAGTTTTAATCGTGCAAAGCCTAGAGTTTCTGCTTTCAACTAACTCGTGGATGGCAAAACTTCCCGCCATGCATATTGTCTGCGAGAAGCGTACTGTTACTTATAATCTGAGAAACAATAATGAATTTTCGCTACCAATGGTAAGAACAACAAGTTATGGATCTGAAACCATCAAACATAGAGGGCAGCGTCTGTGGCTATCTTTACCTCAGTACATAAGGAATGCTCAATCTATCAATGAGTTTATTAGAAAGAAATTAAAAGCTGGAATGGCACTGACTGCACATGCAGATTATGTAGGACTTTTATACCACAACTTGGATTTTTGTGATACCATGACACACCAGAGCCAGAATTTCGGATTTTAAACTGCTCGGATTTTTATGATACTACGTTTTTTAATTCTGCTTTGAAATTTTATACCATGTATCTTATATTCTCTTTATTTAATCATGTATATATATATTCATTAGTTGTATTAATTTTAGCAGTTGGCTTGGATTAGCTTGTATAGTATTGTTTTTAATACTCACTGTACATAGTTATGTTAGAGCCAACTTTAAATAAATTGATTATTATTATATTATTATTATATCATTATTATTATTCAAGGAAACTATTGAAATTCAAGCCATAGTTTACGCTGGTTTCCATTTACGTCCTTTATCGGTGATCATCTTCACAACACGTTTAAGTATCCCAAAGCCTTCTCTAGCTGCACCACAGAAAACTGTAAGATTTTGAAAACTAAAAAAAGGTGCGTAGAGATCAATAAATTATCTGATACGGGAGCACAAAAATAGGCGAGACAGGCTTAACCCTATCTCACCTGGGACTTTTGAAGCGGTCAATACCTGGGGGTGGATTCCGCCCCCCCCCCTGTTTTTCTCAGCCATTCTTAGAGATATGAGGCCAAAAACTGGTAGAAATGTTAATCATCATGTAAACAATGAAACTGAATCATCAAAACCTAATCATTGCTAAAGCATCATAAGCAACAACTAATTACATGACCTCAAATTTATGAAAGCATATTAAAAGTAAATATGATAAAATTTTTTCACAAATATTAAAAGTAGATATCAAAATATACATTCACTGCAAATTTGGGCTCAATCAGAGCAATGATGAAAGCACAGGAGCAAAACATCGGTTACCATGGAAACAGTTCTAAAATTAGAACGGAAGTTTTTTCAGGATCATCCCGCACATACTGAACAAGTCGTAGTCAAAAATACAGCTGGGAGGGGGGTCGATCCCACCCCCCCCCCCAGGTCAGATAGGGTTATGCAATAACGCAGCATGACTATCATTGGTGTCATTCTACGCGTTTCTCTCTTGTCCAAATATGCGAAATAGATGGTTCTTGATAAAGGGCCAATGTATGCACGCTATCGAGTTTAAAATGGTAAAATGCTACATTTGATTCATTTCTTGGTAGCTGTCAGCAAGGCCCTGTGGCACGTCAGACTGTGGATTCAATGGAAGTCAAATTTGCCAAAAGTATGCTTTGTCGTCATAAAGAAATTTCACGCACACAGATGTACTTGTGCCTCGTTCCTCCTCTTTCTTCTTCGGCTCCGTAGCATTATCACCTTTCATCTATACTGTTAAATAGACATCATGCTACACGCGCCAGGCACACTTTTATTGACTATTTCCCGTCCTGATTTTACATCTGAACTGATTCGTTGGTTTTGAGGTTTTCTACCTACGTTCCTTCAACCAAATTAATTTTCATCCGACTGTTGTGGCACGCGAGAATCACAATTTCCTGATAAACTAGGACTATCACAGATCAACCTGGTTTATCTGCTGATGAACTAGGCTTATCTCAATGAATTGCAATTATCTGCTGTTCATCTTGGTTTTTCACTTTCCAGTGGTGATTAACTCAGTTTATGTCGCATAAACAGAGATGATCACAGGTAAACCTGGTTTATCAAACCGTAATTCTAGTTATCACGTGATAATCAGAGTTACGCACCAGAATATGCTGAGAACTCGATGTATCTAGTAGATAAACTTAGATTATGAAAGTAGTTCTATTGTCATCTGTTGATTTGAAGTCCCATCTTCTCTGTGTTTTTGTTGCGATAATGAAGGTTATTGGATAAACTGGGTTTATCAGCACATTCTGGTGCATAACTCTGATATGTGACTGTGTCGGGATTGTTTCATTCAAGCCTAAGATCAATATAATACCTTCTGCCCGGTTTCTAGATCAGATAAACAAGATCTGCGAGAAACAACTTTAGATTTTTCGTCCTTCCTTTGTTATTAGCACATAACTTCTCTTAAAACCCACCCACTACTTGCACAAGACTAGAGTTTGCCCAGCTGGTTCGGGGGCAATTTTTGCAGCCACGTTTGTTTTGGTTTTCCTGGTTGAGAAAATTTCCTTTGTCTGCTGTCGCTAATCGCTTTGAATACAGGTGTCAATTAGTGTTGAAATAAAATTGATAGAGATGATATCGAAAGTTCTATCACACATTGGGCTGAAGAAGATATAGAAAGATGTTAACTTATTTATTGCGCACCAACTGGAGCTGGGAATACACTACAGCTCATTTTCTTTCGGAAGCATCCTTTGTCAAAAATTCACTGTCCTGGTTAGCGAAATTAAGGGCTCTTGTCATAAGTCAACGTCCATTTTAAGTGTGTTACAGTAGTAAAATTCACTGAGGTGGTGAAAATGATCGTACAGCATAAAAAAACCTTAAAATGAAATATTGGAATTTGTTCCAACAATAAACCTACTTATTGATCAAAACCAAATGAAATAACCTTACGACTTACAAGACACGCCAGACAGTTCTGTACTTGAGTCATTCTTAAGTGGCTAAGGAGTATATTTTTTCAAATCATCAACACAATCTTGATTAAAAATAGCTAAAGAATAATGGGTGATAGTGATCATCACGATAATTTACTGCTGAAAACAAGAATGCTTTGGTTGTATCCCAGCCAAGATATTCAATTTATGACGTTCCTCTTACTTAATAGCAAATAGTCATTGCCTGGTCTTCCTGCACGAATTGCCATAGCACGAATAGCCATAACAGCTTATTGTGATAAACGATTATAAATACACCCTTCAGAGATACATTATTCTATAGAAGCCGGCCCAACATGGTGGAATGCATGTGTGAGCTATAATGACTGAAAAAAATTAGAAATCTTTTGAAGAACGACTCTCCATAAGCAAGAGCTTTATTTAGTTTGCCACCCATATTCTTGCAGCTTAGCAATGACTGCAATACTTGATGGTTAAGGCTTTCTGAGGTTGGTCCTCTTTCTGTAAACTGTTTGAGAATGTTCACTGTGGATGAACCTAAACACCAGTCTTTTAATTTTG
Organism: Aurelia sp. 3 sensu Dawson et al. (2005); assembly: GCA_964020215.1. Classification (NCBI taxonomy): domain Eukaryota; kingdom Metazoa; phylum Cnidaria; class Scyphozoa; order Semaeostomeae; family Ulmaridae; genus Aurelia; species Aurelia sp. 3 sensu Dawson et al. (2005). The sequence continues at coordinate 12,327,037 of OZ026580.1, read as the reverse complement.
GGGAGAATGCACAGGGGAGCATATTCAAATTTTGTTTGGGGGGGGGGGGTGTCAGCATGTCTTGAACCGACTGAACGTATACAGGCTGTTCGTACTCATTAGGAACTTTGATACAAGCAGTGCAGATTAACTGAGGATGCTTAAAAAACGGGGGAAATATTTTGAGGATACGCCCTCTACTTTGGCTTAGAACACCTCTCTGATCAGATGTTCGCTGGTTCTAAGAAAAGAATTTTGCCATTTTGCAACAGGGTTTTCAACAGGTTGGCATCTTCAAGATTCTGTCAGGTCAGGAAGTGGCTTTCGAACAGTAAGTTCACAATCTAGCATGTGCAAAGAAATTGCCTTTCTACGTATACTTGCAATGTGTAATGTGTTCCGTCTGCAGACCCTCCTGCTGTATTTTACCCGCTATTTTGTGCTGCATAGCAGTTCTTGTTATGACATCATGGAGATTTTAAAAAAATTGTTTGTCTTAAGCACAATCCTTTATGACACATCAAATCTATTTGGTTGAGAGGTTAGCCTCATTTGATCATGGATTTGGAGTTTCAAATAACGGACGGCGTGATCTTCAGTACAACGACTTTTTCGCCACCAAGCATAGCGAAAGCGACTGGTTTTGCCTTGTTTTTCCTGTAAGAAGGCATTCTTTCGTGATTCTTAGTATCTACAATGCCCGCTTTTAGTTGAAACAGATACAACCTTTGATAGAGAACATTTATATCCGATTCTCCTGTCCTTTTTGGGATTCATTTGGAAGTGTCCGATTTCCTATGCCATTCAATTACAACCACCGAAACAAGGGCTACCGAGAGGCTTTGGAGGCTCAGGAACAAGCATGCGATAAACTGCCCCCCCCCCCTCCCTCCTGCGAACGAAGCGAGCCGAAAAGCTTCGCCATCATGCTCTTTGGATTAGGTTAAATGGTCTTAAATGCATTTTAGAACATTTCCTGCATTCAAAATGCTAACAAGTCTTCAAGTACGAGGCCCCTTAGACCCTGAGACCCCGGGGGCAAATTGCACACTGCTCCCATCTCAGCCATTGCCAACACCCTAATACTAGACTGGAAACTCGTGGGTATTTGCAACAGCTTTCTACCTGTGGGCCAATTTTTTGGCAAAAATACCTTGGCTTTGTCTTAGAACTCTCACAATCCAATGAGTGCTGGGCCAAATGGTAGATCGGGCACTTCCACGATAGTATGTCTGGGAAGATTTTTAAAATGCCGTCCTCCTCTTTGGCAAAGAAAGAACGAATCTCTCGATCACTGCGTTGAGCATTTCCTGTAAAATTTCTAACTGCCTTCTAACTGACTGTTTCTAAATGTCACCATGGACCGACCTTTGTTCAAAACATTCAGAAGTCGGATCAACTTGGATTCAAAAAAAAAAAACGGAGCACACATTCGGATACAGCTAAAACAGAGCTTTTCAGCCATATACTTTTCAACCTCGTTGGCTTCGTGGGCCAAGAGTTGCCTTATTTGAGGATTGATTTCAACCCCCTTCTGTAAGTTGAAATTTCGAAAATGCTGCTTAAGGATATTACGCTTCTCTTCCTTTTTAAAAAGAGACCTTAACCCTAATCCTACCGGGCTTTTTTTGATCTAACATAGCCGGGGGGGGGGGTGTTTTCCACCCCCCTTGTTGAAAAGTGCCTTCCCGAACAGCTATCGCTGCAAGACTTGGCAGAGGCATTAAACAATGCTTTGTTAAAAATTATGGTGATTTGGGTGTTTCCAACGCCCATTGTGACGTCATAATGACGACATAACAAAGACACACTCGAGAAAAATTACACTCTTCTCATTTTTTTAGATAAAAATCCATCAGAAGCAAGCACAAAGCGTTGTTTTAATGCAAATGGTCTCAAAATACATTGAATATGATTCTCCATTAATTTCGATCACATAAACATACCAATAATTACAAACAGTATCAAAAAATGGTCAGAATTTTTCAAAAATCAAAACCAATGCTAACTTTTCGGCAAACCAAGAACTTCAGAAACGCAGAAAAGCATGTTTAAAGCTTGTTAAAGATACAAAAATATCAGAAAACGATCAAGTTTTGAATGGAGAATTCAAAAAAATATTTTCGAAAATTTCTGATGACATCATCAGTAATGACGTCATCAATGACGTCACACAAAAATAGAGGATACTGACGTCATCAAATTATAAAAATAACTGCAAATTTTGGATTTAATTAATAAATTCTATTAGCTCACAAAGAATTAACCCATTTTCGTTAGTTTTACTGAAAGAAATGACTAAGTAAACCTAACTTCCATCGACCACTCTCCAAATATGGTGTTGTCACGTGACACTTGGCTACCATTTTGAAACTTTTTTTCCAAAAATATGTGGCAAACATATAAAAACTAAGAATTAGTGAGTTTAGGGATAATTTTTCATAAAACAAAGAAATAGCGATTAAAAAACCATGAGGGGGGTGGAAAACACCCCCCCCCCGGTAGGACTAGGGTTAACTTTAACTATTAAGCAAATAGTGCCGAAATGGCATCGAAAAACGTTATAACTCTACATATTTTGTGGTCGTACTTTAGATAGAAAGCGAAATTTTAGTGCTTGTTTTTCAGTTGCATGTTTTGCTACATAAAGAATTTTCCTGTAAAATTTTGATATCCATGTACAGCTCAACTCTTCAGGATCGCATTAGACCCATCTCTTCGCTTAAAATGAATATTCACATAGCATGAGCATACATTAAGTGCATGCAGTCCGTCTGTCGGACGGATACTGTCGGATGGACAAAATTTTCCTATCCTTTTGGCAGCGCCTACTTCATGCTGGTGACTCATATTCCTACATAGCGCACTTCGAGTAAAATTCAGCATAATTCCATATTAGAATTTGTTCTTAGCTCCATACCAGCTGAAAATTTCGTTTCCATTTAGCCATATGAAAATAAGTTCAAAAATGGCATGTTTTTGATAAAACATGAGTTCTTACGCAGCAGAAATTGTACTTGACCATTTTCTGGTGAAAATAATGATAAAATGAGTCACTTTCTACCGCCTGCAAGCACTGAAAACAGTTAAATTACTTTGCTACTCACAGAAAATCTGTTTTCAGCAAAAGTAAGATTTTCTCTGAGTGTGACTAATTTCAAAATAGGACCCCAAGCTTTACCGTGGATGGACCGATTTTTCGTTTATGAGAAAAATTTTTGGACAGACCCTAAAAATATGGTGAGGGCAGGCGCGGATTTAGTGGGGGGCCGGGGGGCCATGGTCCCCCTCCAAACGGTAAGAGTTCTCGTAGAAATTGTTGCCGTTTATAGATAAACGGATAAGTTTCAGACCTTTATCTCCCAAAATAACCATGGCACAGCTGCACGATAACTCTGCTAACGACAAGACAGTCTAACAAACTCACGAAGTAACTTGCTATTGATCAAGAAGTATGAAAAAGGTATGAATTTGAATTTTAATAATGATGAACAAAATTTCATTGTGTGAGATAGAGATTAAAAACCTTTTGTTTCTTTCACTTTATCGAAGTATCAGAGTGATTCAGGACATTCCAGTGAACTAAGCTGTTGCAGTGAAGTTTTTTCATGATAAATTTTGCCTTGAAAATGGTGACAAAGACTCATTTGTTGTAATAGTTATGCTTTTAGAAAGTAGCTTATTAAACGATGAGAAGTTTGATAACTGGTGACTCGAATTTGGGAACTTAGGATTGGAAATTCCACAGGATTTTCTCGTAACTTTGAAATGCCATTGACTTGTGGATTTTTTTAGATATGCGTCATTTCTTATGGAAATTTTGCATTTCCACGGCTGTGGAGCTTATTTTTGTGCTAGGCACTCTCTAATTGGTGCTCATGATAAACATTTCATGGTCCCTTACTTTCCGAAATGACAGCTCGTTGCCTTTTGCACAAAAATGCCAGTGGTATTTCCGGAGGAATGAAGTATAAATGATCAGCTAAATGATCTATGATGAAGCAAAAAGGGCGTTTCCCACGTTTTCCGAGAGTCTGAAAGGCGTGGCCACGTAAAATTTTCTTGGGGGCTACGCCTCCAGACCCCCATGTTCCTTCTATGTGGCCCTCCCCAAACTCTAAGGCTGGATCCGCCCCTGGGCGAGGGTATCTCACCCCCCCCCCCCACATCCCACTAATGTGCATCCCTGAGAATTCATCTTTGTTACTATTAATCTGGCATCCGAAGGTTGTTTTAGGACACTAAGGAGCTATGCTTTTCAAAGCAGTGTCCTTGACCTTCCTCTTGAGGTGACGCACCTCGTGCCCTTAGCCTGGAACAAAGGAGAGTTGGTGACTTCCCTCCTCCTACGTGGTTGGTTTGATTATGAGAGCTCGAGCCGGCTGACAGGCTTGTCCTCGCTGAAGTTCCTCAAAGACCAGATTTAGATATGCAGACCATGTTTATGCACTACCAGTACAGTTTTGATCCGCTTCAAAGTTTTTACGGTTGAAAAGCGTTTACACTGCTCAAGAACAAGACCTTTGGATGGATGGAAGGAATAAAAATGTTACAGGTCAGCGGGCGCAGAATAAATAGGCAATTGGTTTTGCACTTCTGTTACGGATCTTGTTACATACCGTTGCTGAGCACTGAGTTTCTCTTTTCTTGGTTAACTATTTCAAGACTTTACAATCGCAGAAACATCGAAGAGTCTGAAAGCCCAGCTTCAAACAAATAACAAAACAAGAATAGTAAAGAACTCGTTTGCTGGCAAAACCAATGATTAAAGTAGGGCATCAGTTAGGGAAATATTTGCACGAACGTTTGTTTATTCTCTGTGCTCAAATACATGACAAGCTGAAGAATTTTTGGTTCGTCCATGTCAAAAGTAAACAATCCATGCTCGAGAACAGCATCGTATGATTGTGTTCTGACATGTATCTGCTCAAGATCGAAGCTGAAGAATGCCAAACTCTCTCACATTTTTTAGGTTCCAAGTTGCAGCTCAGCTCATTTTATGGACATGTTTTTTGAATGGCAAAGAACTACCGTTCTTAACCATTGAAACTAAGTTTGATATGTGAAATCTTACTTCCTCTTTCAAGTGTCAGTGGGGTTACCTGTCAAACGAGAAAACATTGAATTTCTAGGTTTTTTCTCCATGACTCTATGACGCTTTGCTCTTGAGCTATCAAAGGTTAAAGTTAAGAGTTACCTCTTCCTGTCTCGATCTGAAACTTCTCATTAACACAACAATAAATCATTGCTAGGGCCATCTTCATGTTAGGACCTCATCTGATAAGCGTAAGAACATTGCAAGAGCAAACAGTCTTTCTTCAAAATAAGGATTTTTTTCATGTGCATAAACAAAGAAGAAATACTTAAGTGACAGAATTGATTAATGATTCCATGAAGAGTGTTTTCCTATGATGGTTACGGTGGAGATGGATATAAAGAATGAATTATGAGAGTAGATATGAACAATGAGTAGTTCTAGAGCAAATGATCCTTATAAGCAAAGGGTAGTCCTACTTTGATCAAAATTCATGGAGTGCGCAATTCGCTGATTTTTCTAATCCAATTGATTTCTAAATTTCTTTTTACCTGACAGTTTCATCCCTTCTTTTAATTGTTCGAAACCTTTGGAGGACACCTTTGCAGGACATCTTCGAAGCTATCTAAAAGTTCTAAGCTACGAACTACTTGAAGAGATCGAAGACTTTTGAGCGCTTTAGTTATTCTTAATTTTGGTGTCTTCGTGGGGTTCCTAAATTCCTAAAAGGAGCACAATAATTTTTTGAAGCACATCCAACTGGCCTAAAAGATTTTGAAAGCATAGTAGGATTTTGTGCTTCAGGGACTATTTGCTCTCGAGCTACTCCCCTTTTGTCACATGAACAAATGAGAAACAGTTAGCAAAACTGCTGAGGGTACAGGAAAGCTGCAAGTTTGTTTTCAGTTGCGTTACTTTCAAAAATCATCTTAGACTCTTTCCTAGTCTTAGCAACTAAGGCGCTCCTACACTGCTCGTCCCAAACTAAAAAGTGCCCTTCGGGGCCTTCAGAGTTAATGAAGGTATCATGTTAAGTGTTGACTTAGGTTTTACTAATCCTTGCTCGAGAATGAGTAGTCTGTGAGGAAAATACTGAAAAGACTCATATCTCACAAAGTACTCTAAAATCAGATTTTCTACTCCTCTTAGCCAGTTAAATCTGTTAAAATAACTATTTGACCGAAGTCTCGTGCAATTTGCTACGTTTTGCTCCTCTTGTGCGTATTTTTGTGATCTCGTACTTTGAAAGTTTCAGATTTTCCAGTCAAAAATACATGGCCATATGAATATTTATAAGTAAATACGCCCTATCAAGGCACACAGCTGATTTGTTTGAAGTAGTAATCCAAAAATTATATGAACTTAATCTTATATAGGGTGTCTCAAAACTATTGTTCGACGTTTGATTAAAAATTAAAAATAACGATATGCTGGATGGACACTTGGTCAAGTGACCCTTTTTCTAAGATTTTGAATTAATTTTTGATACAAGAATCTTACAAATCTGCTAAAATTCATGGTGTTACAAGCCTTTGAAGTTTAAGTTTGTACGAAAACTGAAACCAGAGGCCTCTAAATGGCATTTTTAGTTAAAATCTCAGAGACCATCGTTTCTGGTATTTCTCAATTGTTTCAGGGTGAACCAAATGGGATTTGAACAGGCTTTCGATAACCTAACTTTTAAGCATATGGATGCTTTGAGGAAAGAGATTCAGTTTCTTGTTGATTATCTTTTGAACCACTGTTTTTGGGCATATGCAATGTTAAGCAAATCTTGACAATGATCACAAGGATAAAATTACTTTGGAAGTCCTATTTGGTTTGCTCTGATATCAATGAGAGGTACGACATAAGACCAGCTTCTGTCACCTTGGTCTTCGAGTTTTTTGCATTGCAAGTAATCTGGGGGTCTCTGGCTTCAGCTATCACATATATTTTATCTTTGAAAGCTCGTAACTCAGTGAATCTTCAACCGATTTGCAAGATTCTGGTCCCTAAAATTATTCCACTATCTTAGGGACATGGCTATCCTCCCATGAGTCTGTTCATGTTATCGTCATTTTTCAATATTTAATGAAACGTCGAACAATTTTTTTGAGACACCCTGTACATCTTTGAAGATTCTTTTCAAAAGAAACAGGCAAGATACAGTAGTACATACCATACATGACAGAGATGGTGAAATAGAAAAGGCAACACTGCAAGTATTTCAAGAGCACTTCCATCTATGTGTCTTGATAGTAAGATGCAATCTCTCGCTTTTCAGTACTTTTGAGGCTTCATGTTACCAACGACTTGGCATAGGTAGACTTTAAGCATACTAATATCTTCAACAATATTGCAGTCCGTAACAATGGTTCTGACTCGACGTGGAACGATGGATTGATATGTTGAAATCCAATCAAGGTTTTCCCAAAATGATTGCCTCCTTGCAAGAGTCAATACATTCCCATATATTTATATTGACTGATGACAGGCAAGGCATTATGAAGCATACATTTTCTGACGTCAAATGCGTCACGAATTATGACAAGAAGAACGCAAGGGATGAGAGGATTCCAGATTCATCTCTCATCTCAAAGAGGTTTTAACATTCCATCATTTGGAAGCTGAGTTGTCAACTGGCTGGAATTGTTGACTCGGACCAGATAGAAAGAAAGCACAAGGAAACAACAAACTGTCAATATTTTAGGCACAAGTCCTACCTTTCGCACTGCACTGGCGCAACTGTGTACTTGTCTCCTTGCTCTGCAGCTAGAGAAAGATGTCGCAGTTTCCTATACGAGAACTCATAAAAGAATAGGCATATGCACACCTCTCTCTGGCAAAACATTTCTAAAGAGATGCCTTTTACTTGCATCAAAGCTGTTAAGCTCCTCGGCATTTCTACGCCTCTTTTGCTATACATGATCAAGGTCCTATGAGCTAAAAAGTCGGATATCAAAATATTTTCGATGGAAAGTTACCAGCACTATCATGATAAGCGAAAAGGGCAGCCACCTTTCACCTAGTGACTGAACACTGAGCTGCAAGGAGCAGAATATTTTCAACGGATGCCGCAAGATATCAAGGCCCAGCAACACGCAAGAGAAATCCCAACGATGTTGTTGATAGAAGGTGGAACATCCTGCTTTACCTCATACTCACACACATACATATTGAAAACAAACTAACCTTTTTGGTTTGGCGTTTGGTTTGCAGCAGGTTGAGCTTGACTTGCAAGGCCTTCCATGCTGTTATCTGTGGCACTCGCTCATAGTGACCTTTAATAGCCTCTTAACCAATGAGGTGCCGTGATACATACCGGCAAATAAAAGATTTCTCTTTCTATTCATGTGTAGTTTTAACAGTGCTGTCAACAATGCCCGTTACAAAGCAGTTCTTCATACAATGCCCCTGTTTTGTTACCGGTATTCTGAAGTTGCGCAAATTGCAACGAACGTTGGGTAAAGATATGTTTCTTTAAACATTTAGGTAGGTAGATAGACAGATAGCCGGTTTACGGTACCATTCTTTTCTTGCAAAAGTTGCAAAGCAGTTTTCACATATTTTTCATTTCAAATGTGTACAATAAAAACCAGACCATGAGGCTTAAGAATCCAACACTCAAAAGTGGATCATGATGTAAGAAAATTTGCTTCAAGAAGTCACAACAACTATCTGAAACATCTTATGAAATTCTTTTGTATGTGAAATGATGCATTTCCTCACATTATAATACTGCAGAACTTTACAACACTCAAATGTACGTTAATGATATTTAGCGCAAAGACTGAAACGTAGGAAAAAGTCCTAAGATCGTCCTGAAAGGGAATTGACAAAGTTAAAGGCCAGCCCTGGCCAATAGACAAAATCGGCTAAGGTTTGTCTACACCCATCTCAAGTCATGTGATCAATCTCTCGATGAAACATCTTTGATTTTTCTAACGTATTTTGCGCCATGCAAAATTGTTCCATGAAGTTGAAAAGTAGAATAATGCTGAAACCTCCCAAGGGTATGATCACATGACTTGAAATGCGAAAAACAAACCTTAGCCGATTTAGGTCTATTCAAAAACATAGTCCCATTCAAAAACATAGGGGACCATTATGGAAATAAGGTCAACTCGACCTTTTAATGCAATCCCTGCCACAATAATTAGGGGCATTTTTAACTTCCATAAATCAAATTTGCTATTTGAAATGTATTGTAAATATCTGTTTTATCTTTTTTTATTTATTCTTACCTTTTTCTTTAACCATTGTAATTTTTAGCGGCAAATTTATACATATACATACATACATAGTCCATTGTAGATGATAACTTTGATACATCCTGTTCATAGTGAAGCCCCCAGGGGGGGGGGGGCGCACTCAACACATGCACATACGGGAGGTAAGTCCGACCGACTTTTGGGTTAGAATATTACCAAAAATGATATTTTTGAGTCAAAATAAAACTGAAATCATACTTATGCTATTTTTGACATCAAATATTGCCGAAGTGACATTTCTGGGTCCGCTGAAGGAAATCTTGACCTCTACTTGCATTTTTTCAGGATATTCTATGTTCATGTGCAGGTTTCTAAGTATGAAATGAGCTGATATTTTTGAGTTGCAATGAAGCTGAAGTGTTTTTTTTTGGGTTCCATGAAAATTACTTGGATTGAACCCCCCCCCCCCCAAGTATGCGTACGTGCTGAGCGTCCCCTATTGGCCAAGTTAATCTTGACATAATTTCATCTTGACTTGGGAATCATGAACTTCTATAGCTGCCAGAAAGCATTGATAAATTATCTCTCTTTTAAAGTTTGTGAATTTATGTTAGCAAGCTTTTAAAAAAAAGTTTAAAAACGATTTGTCAATCTGTGAATACGATGCAGGTATCTTCAAAGATAATCATCGTCACAAGACAGTCATCCGATAAGCAATCGGAATGTGATATCCGTCTTACAACTTTTGTTAGGCCTACGAAAAGGGCTGGTCTGGTTTTATCTGCAAAACTAATTCTTCAGACTTAAATGTCTTGAAGAATATAGTGCCATACAAAACAAACTAAACAATAGAGCCTTGAACAGAAAGTAAACCAGTACCTATTTATTTCCGATGAGACCAAAAGGTTCATAACTACGAGCTGGTAATATTGACAACCATTTGTTTTCTGCATGCCTAAAGAAACTGCTATTATCGAAAAAAGATTCCCTTAAATCTTCAAACCAAAGCTTAAACTCTTCATTTGAAATTGTTTTCTCAGAATCTACACTGTCGGCCAAAATATCACTGAGCTTCCCCAGCAAAACTCGTTACCAACAGTCCATTTGATGCGACCGCTTTACCAGTTATTCGTGCGCTTCAATGGCCCACTGTTAGGGAACTTATTGATTTTGAATCTCAGAAAATGGTTTTCAGATCCCTTAAAGGAGACGCGCCTTCCCACATGAAAGACATGTTCACGAGAGTCAACAATTCCACTGCTCGTTCTCTTAGGAATGCTGAAGTCGACCTCAGGTTGCCATTGTTAAAATCAGCAGGGGGGCAGAAATGCTTCTCGTACCGAGGCGCTAAGCTTTGGAACAGTCTTGGTACTGACGCTAAAAACTCTTCAACCCTGAGAGCCTTCAAGAAAGAGGTGGAAAAATGAACATTAAATCTTTTGGTTTTTTTTTTGTTGATTTTTGAACAATTGTAATTTTAATTTAGTTCGAAATACTGGTTTTTATTGTAAATGACTAATTGTTATAAGTTTTTAGCATGGCCCCCTGTATATCAGTTATTCTAACTGAGGGGCTACCATGGGTAAAAAATATAAAATCAAATCAAATCACACTTTTTGGACGCAGCACCATATTTTGACATTAGCGGCGTGCGCAACACTTGAAGAGTGAGGGTCTGGAGCGTCGTCCCAGGATGTCTTTAGCGACCACTAACTTCAGATGCTCGGAAAATGAGGAATATGCCCTTTTTAGTTATATTTGCATTGTAAATATGGCTGCAATTGACACAAAATAGGCAGGTCATATTTTTGAATTTGCAATGAGAATTTATGCCCATCACAGCAAGTTACACTAGTAAAGCGAAAGAAGAACAGACATTCAAAGACGTCCAGTCCATCCAGCATACCCGTGGTGGCACCAGGGGAGGGCTAGATGGGGAAACAGCCTCCCTGTCGGAAGCATCTAGTCTCCCTGTTGGAGAAATTTTTGGTTCCTGTCGGAGAAATTTGGCAAAATGATGTACAAAAATTGCATTTTTGGGCCATTTCAGCCCCCTTGTTGGAAGCTCCAGCCCCTCTGTCGGAAGATTTCTGGCGGCATCCCCGCAGCATTCCAAGTCAGAATTGCAATCGAATGTTTTTATTAGCTCTACTGCAAAATGATTTAGCGCTGGTTTTCGATCTTGATATTCGAGGAAATTTCTCCTTTCACTACTTTATAATGGTCTAGTCGGTCGATGACATCTCTTTTTGCAAGGAGTTTCGGCAAAAGCAATTGTCGTTGCAATGTGAGTTATTTCATGCAGGTTTAACAGGCTCTTCAAATAATTTTGATGAGATTTTGTTTCAAAAATAGTAGCAACGGGAATCCCTATTGCCAGTGGCATGTACAGGCTGACGTAACTGTGTATATTGAAATAAATGGTTCTGGGGGCACTGCCAGGGAAATTTTTGGAGGATATGCATTCTACTTTGGCTTAGAATCCCTCTCCGAGCAGCGTTTAATTTCTTAGAAGCCCAAACCTCGCTACCTTGAAAAAGACATTCTCTGCTTGCTATCCAAGAATCTCAAAGAACACAGCTTGACAGATCTGTCTGAATCCAGCCCCCCACCCCTTCTCACCAATTTTATCATGTTTTTGTGTGAATGTCATCGACCATCTTTTTGAAAAGTGAGGGATCGAGCCCCTCACCTCCCTCCCTTGGGTACGCCACTGTTTGACATGCAGTTTATTTCCAACTTTGAGGATAAACTCTCCTGTTTCTGTAAAGTAAACCTTTGACTAAGGTATTTTTGTTGTAGCCTCCATAAAATGAGTAAATGATGATGAGGATCCAGTGAAACAAAAGCAACTCCAGTTTCGATCTTCACTGGGTGTCCAAAAAAATTAATTAAATTTGAACATCTGCACAAAAGCAACAATTGTCTCGTCTCCAAGGAATGTACATCACAATAATTCGTATAAAGGCCATACCGAAACATTTTTTCAAGTTCATTTGTTGATTAAATAGTCTCCATGATATGGATGTTCCTTCAAAAGGAAACTCTCAAAAGGAGAAAGTCAAGCGATAAAGGATCTGCCATGGTCTTACATCGAAGATTGAGTGAAGAGCATACAAACGACTGAGAATTCCATGGACTGCTATTGAAACTTAGTAATGTGCACAGACGTAGGAATCGTGGACCCTGGGGGGACATAGCCCTCCCCAATAGTCTAAGAAACATATAAGTGTCCTTTTCATTCACAGGAGGAGTCCCTGTTGCTTAATGAAAAATTTCTCCCAGAATGGTTATGCCTCCTACCACCCTGGTGATGTGCATAGATGTAGACCACAGGTCTTTGAGGTAGGAAGCACACCTTTTTCTTCAGACACAAAGCAAAATCGTGTTTTTTTTACAGTCAAAACAGACAAATATGATTTCTTTTAGGTCAAGCTCCTTGCTATTGGAATTTGTTAACTATCTGAAATATTTTATGAACTTCTCTTGTCGTCATTAACTACGTGAATTGGTGAATTTCTTCACATTGAAATGTTTCAGACTTCAATAATGAATTGATCCCTGACTTACGTCATTGAATTTTTGCAAAAGACTGAAATGTCGAAGTACATTTCTTGCCCATACTGGCTATTCGAGACCTTAATTTTGGCATCCCCTTTATCTCAGTGAAGAGTTCTCGTGCCAGGAGCACAAATAAAGGGTGTGGGGAGTGGGACAATCCCGTATATTTCTTAGGTAAGTCAAGAATCTTTCTCATTAGGTAAAATTTGGTCAACGAAAAAGCTTGGAAAACTCGAATCCAACTTGGTCCGATTTTTAAATGTTTTGGGCAATGGTTGGTCCACGACTACAGATAGAATGCTTACAAGAAATGCTCGACAATGATCAGGAGTCTTTCCAAGCCAAAGTCGAGAATGGCATTTTAAAAAATTTTCCCATTACAGACTTACTATCATAGGAATGTCCAGGCTACCATTGTTTCGGGAAAGCAATCACTTAATTGTGACAAGACTTCCAAAAGAAAGCAAAGCTTGCGTTGCACAGAGATTTTCCCAAAGGCACACTAACTGTTACAAATACTAGATGTTTCCAATCTGGCACTGTGGATGTTGGTGGCCCGGGGGGGGGGGGGTACTATACATATTTTGGGTACGGGGACGTGCCATCGGGAAGGGTATCGATTTTCACGATTTTTGTATAAGGAACGGTATCGATATTCACGATTTTCGTATAAGAAACGGTATCGATTTTCGTAATTTTCGCAATTGGTATAGGGTCGGTATCCATTTTCGGAAAATTGGTACAGATTCGGGTATACATTTTTGAAAAATTGGTATAAAGTCGGGTATACATTTTGGTAAAATTGGTATAAGGAACGGGTATGTTTTTGAACCCTCGATGGCACGTCCCCGTCCAAAATCTGGTCAAGTACCCCCCCCCCCGGGGGTTGGTGGTTGTAACTGGGTAGCATTGGATATCGAATACCTCTGAATGAATCCCAAAAACAAGGAAAATTGCGCTAGAAATGACATCTATCAATGGTTATATATGTCTCTACTAAAATTTAACACTGTAGATACTAAACATCATGAAGGAAGCTATCTTAAAGAAAACATGCAACACCAGTCGATTCCCGTGCTTTGCAGTAAAGAATTTGTTGTAATGAATCACGCCTTTATTTGCAACTCCGTTGCCAACTGAGGCAAAACTGTTAACCAATCAAAGAAACTTGATGTGACATAGCTACCTAAACTTGTTTCCTGAATTTAAACTGTCGGCCAGAACCAATGACCCACCCTAAAAATGACATCTTTCCAATGCAATGCTGTATTACTGATATCCAGTTTTATTTCCAGCTTTGAATGTAGCTAATGGGATAAAAGCAACTTTACTTTCGACTTCTAAATACATTCTCCATTCTTACAGTTTGCTGTGCACTGTTCTGCAAGTGAATTCCTAGGCCTCAATAAGAAACTCAGAGAAATTTTAGCAATTTTAGAGATAAAGGAAAGCACTTTTAAGAAAAATGACATCTTTCCAATGCAATGCTGTGTTACTGATATCCAGTTTTATTTCCAGCTTTGAATGTAGCTAATGCAATAAAAGCAACTTCGCTGTTTTTAAGAAAAAAATTTTGTCAATAATCCGCCCCCCCCCCTGCAAAATCTGTTTATGGAATTCACAGCCCTAAAGGGCCGTCCCATCTTACTCAACTTAGAGTTGGTTTCAGCAAGTTGAATTTCCACAAATTCAAGCATAATTTTAGGGATACCATTAACCCAATGTGCCCAACAAGTGATGGCGTTGAGGACACGGAGCACTTTTTGTTGCTCTGCCCTTCTTTTGATGTTCAACGTCAAGATCTTCTCGCTGGAATTGTTGAATTATTACGACCGCTTTCACAAATCACCGATCTGTCAAATGATGTCTTGGTACAGCTTTTACTATATGGTGATCAAGACATTTCCTATGACTTAAACAGGAAAATACTCGAATTAACTTAACTTTACGCTATATCCATGAAACTGGTCGGCTTGATTAAAAGTTCTTTTTGTGACTTCAGTACTTAGCAACCACCAACATCCTTGTTAAGTTCTTTTCCCTTGTTGATTCTTTTGCACATCAGATGTCCAGCATTTTCAACATTTGATCTACTATCAACTAAAGAGTTTCGCCTGACGTTTGATGTGGAACAGACTCTACTGCAATTTTCCACCAGTTCTTAATCGTTTGTAGTGTATTTGTATGCTAGTTTAACGTTGCGCGTCTTTATTATTGGCCATGGGGTAGTCATTGTCTTTCGCTCCCCATGGTATCGTACCTGTAGTATTGCATAGTAATCAGAATAGGTATAGTTAAATGTATTGATATACAGGTACATGTACCCCAAAAACTAAGGTACCCCAAAAACCACAAGGTCAGTTGAAAGGCAATATCTATAGAAGATCAACATACAACATAAAACTCTTACTGATCAATGATGCTTAGGTAACTGGGCTACCTAAAAATGTAGGTTTGCCATGAATAAATTGGATTTAAAAAAAATTATAGGGTGTAAACGCAAAAATTTGAACTTGAAATTTTACAGATTATTTCTATGAACGAGTAGCAAGTCGCAAATTCTTACTATAAGTTTGCAAACCAGTGTTTTTCAGTATCTTTCATGTGTCCTCTTGCCAGAAAAGCACAATGGTTACCTTGCAATATAGTGAACCTATTGAATGGGCATCCTGACTTTGGTGATTTTTTGTGTGGTTTTGGGGTACATTTCACTGAAACATGGAAAACACAAGTACAGGGTGTGGTGTGCCACAGAGAAACCAAATGAAATTATGTATTTTCAGCAAAATCACATCTATATTTATATATTATTAACACTCTCTGAAAGCAATTAACATAAGGTATTTGTCCACATAACAAAATATCTTCTGAAAGTCAAGGTTAGAATGGTCAAGTTTTTAACAAAATTAACAAAATAACAAATATTTCCTGAAAGTCTGTAAACAAACAGCAAGTAAATTTTCCATTTTTCAGCAAAATAACGAACACATCTTCAAGACAATCAACATACAGTTGGTAAAATGGTATATGTCTCAACAAAATAATAAACATTTTATGCAATTCAATTGACAGACAGTTAATTAAAATTGCCCATATTTTAACACAGTAACAAAAATATCTTTCTAAAAGTCAATCAACATAGGTATTTGCTGTCCATATATTATTAACTAACCAATCACTTTAGAAGACTTCTGTTAATTTTGGATACCACTGGAAAGTTACTCTCATTTGAGGTTACTCTCATTTGAGGTTACTTTGAGGTTAAACCATTTGAGGTTGCTCTCAAACATTTTGGGGGTGATAAATGAAACCTCTGAGGTGGTTATAAGTCTGGTAGACTCTAAAATGAATGCAGTTGTGAAATTAAAAGCAAGGAAAATTTATCCATGGAATAGAAACATCAAAACTTTTCATTATTTATGAAAAAATTACCAGGAACATTGATATTCTCAAATATTTTGATACTTTATACTTGGAAAAAGCATGCACTTTGTAATTGCTGGTAAATGAATAACACAGTTCCTCTCTGTTAGGTCGGACTGTCAGCAGATTTCAAAATATATGCAGAATCAAGAAAAATAATGCTTTTGAAGATTGATATGCTGCAAACGGCTTGATAAGTGAAAAACTAATGTGGTTTTTGGGGTACACCCCATGCGGGTTTTGTGGCACATTAGATACTTCCACTGAAAATAAGTTTGCAGCTATACTTTCTATCCATTACTGATTTATAATGATGACTTTTTCCCAAATATCACAGTGATAGGTGCATCAGCTGTAATCTTTTCCGTGTTTTTGCTTTTGTGGTTTTTGGGGTACATATAGTGAAAAACAAGAAACTTTGTCACATCAGTACTCGGTCAATCTTAGGCAAAAAATAATAATACCCAACGGGAAGACCTCGTTTTCTGCAGCCCTTCATTGACACAAAACCATTTTTGAAATCAACTAGTAGGAAAAAAATTATAACCACACGCTTTTTTTGTGGCTTTTGGGGTACATGTACCTGTATTGTAAATATTTATAATTGAATAAAAAAAGGACAGCAAACGAACACTTAGAATTTGATGTGATCCACGAAGTGTATCTTGAATGACAAAGAAATGTCCTAAACATGAAATAAAACTTCAGCAGTCTGGAAAAAGAAGGCTACTGGAATGCATGAAGCACGGGGGGGGGGGTTCTCGGCTAAATTTCGGGCAGGGGTGTGCCGCCCACAATTTCAAAATGGCACCGTTGGCTAGACCAATTTTTCTGAAAATTATACCCTTGGCTAGACTAATTTTTACATCAAAAGTGCCTTGAGTTGGTATTTCCTAGGCAAAACTTGCCAAATTCTCGCATTCTAAGGACCAAAATTTGGAAAAAATTTGGGTTTCTTTACAGGAATTACCGAAGTTTGACATTTCTTTGACCAAAATTGCCAAAAATTATACCCTTACCCAGACTAAATGGGCGAAAATTGGCAAAAAGTATACCCTTGGCTAGACTAGAAGGTATGAAAAAGCATACCCTTGCGGGCGGCACATCCCCAGGTACCTTTACTATGGAAGAGCCACCCCCCCCCCCCGGCATGAAGGACCATTCTTGCTACGATAAAAAGGTTATGGCAAAAAGGAAAATAACATTTTAAAACACAGTTCATCCTTTCTGTTCTCGATGTATTTGCCTAAATGAATATCTAAATGCAATTTTTTAACTGTTCTGGATTCTACAAGACAATGAACTCAAATTTGCATGCTTGGAAAAACATATTTCTGGAGTAACTTGGCCATTAATGTATGTCTGCCCAAGCTGATCTGATCTCTGGCCATTTCCCATACATGTAAGCTCTTAAGTGTATTTAGCATGTCTCAGATAAATCTGGATTCTCTTTATGATTAGGTCCTGCGGAAATCGTCTCTTTTAATGAGTAAGTTGAGCAATTATATTCTGAATTTTTCGTTTTTGTACAACGAAAATCATCAAATTCAGATTATTCAGTATCAATTTTTCTTATTGAAAATGCCGAATGCTTGATCCTTGCTTGATCCTTGAACATAAAAAAACCGGTTTATCTGTTTCGTGTACGATAGCTAACATTTCCCAGTAAGTTACTTTGCGATGAAATGAAGTTTCTTGACATGGTTTTACTGATGAGTTCATTTTTGTAGGTAGTGTTTTGTAGGTAAGTTGAGCTTTCATCGATAGTGTAAACTGGGCTTCGAGATTAGACTTTTTCATCAGATACTAAATCAAGCAACTTTCATTTGACTCAAGTGGAGGACGCTTCAAAGGCTAAACCCATAAAGAAATGAAAAATGGCTAATCACAGTTGATCATAAATTGTGATCATCTCTCATGAACAATTTTCTGCATCATGGAAAGATAAGATGGCATAATGTAATAAAAGATCTGCTCATTTTGAAATATTCTCGCCTGCATGTTTCAAGGCTCAGTTTTAATTTATTTAGGTGAAGCTGGAATATATTATAGAGCTACGTTCTTTTGCTTTAAGATTCAAGCTCACAGTCTCGTAGTATGGAGCAAGTCATTACCACCCCCCCCCCCAAAAAAATCGGTCGGGGGCCGGAAGATATTTAGAGAGGCCACCAAAATTCAGGGGTTTATGGGGGGCCACTAGACTGCTACCAGAATAAATCTCCAAAAATAGTTGCCAAATCATGGGCAATCATGCACCGTGTTGTAGCTAAGAATTTAGAGTTTATTACCTCGATATTACTGTTCTACTGTGTTGCTTTCTCTTCGGCTGAAGCCTAACTCATGCTAGGAATCAAATTCAAATGGCTCCTGCGTGCCTGAATAATTAGTTCCTACACAGCGTCCATCTTCGTTTCAAACTTCCTCTTACAATTAGAGGTAGTTTGAAATGAGGACGAAAGTTTGTAGGAGCTAGCAGTTCAGACGTACAGGAGCCATTTGAATTTGATTTCTAGCACTGGTTAGGCCTAGGCTGGTTAGGCTTTAGAAAGCTATGGTAATATCGAGGTAACAACTTTAATTTTCAAGCTACAAACACAGTACATTATTGCCAATGGTCAACATAACAAAACACTATTCAACCAAATTGCCCTGTATGATTTCTGTAATAAGCTTCTATCTCAAGCTCATCACTTATCAACAACTTCATTTTTACTGCTATTGCTGTCCTCACTATCAGCACAGTCTTCATCAGCAAAGGCTGTGTTCACAACCGTATTTTGACATACATTAAGCGGGGGCCAAAACAAATCTTAGCTGTACAATGTGGTGCCATTAAAGTACTTTTTATATTCCATTGAAAATTTACAATACATGATTACCAATCGCTATACCTACCTCTAACGGCTACCCTACTACGACGATGCCCCAAGGAGCAAAATATTTTGTCTGCCCAGGGGTCATAACATTAAAAAGAAATGAATAAAATGACAAACAGAGCTAAGGGTTTAGGCATCTTGCAGTCAAATAATTGCGAATGAAGATTTGAAAAGTTTTGTAAAGATACTTAAGTCTCAGAGGAGAAATTGAGGAGCCATGAAACAACTTTGGTAGCAATGAAAATGCCTTCCGATTCCTCATTCTGCACTGACGACGAGTGGTCCAAGACTGGTTACCAAAAGAATGCATTTCTGTATAGAGAAATTTTTTTGGCCGCAAGTGCTCAGGTATCATCAGATCAGAGGTAATTTACAATGAGAGCCTTTGAGAAGCATTAACTCCATTTTGCGTCACGAAACTATTATAAGAGAAATTATGCATCTAAAGAACTTGTCCTGTCATAGTTGGCTGCAAGAAATTACGCATTGCTTCGTTGGCCACCACAAAGGGGGTGCGTCCAAAGTTCATATTATGGAGACTAAATTTGAAAATATACCAATGTAGTCCGGAGGGTGAAGGGGGAGCATTGTCACCCGAGCTGGGACTTTTGCAGACCAACTTTTCCTAGACCAACTTTTGATGTAGATTCCGAATTTCGACGTTGGTCGACTGAGTTGGGGGGCGTTTTCCAGATTTTTGGGGGTCAAGGGTATTTTTTATGGTTTTCAGGGCAAATCATGTTAAAACGGTTCTTGGTTGACCGGTAGCACTTTTTTGACGCGCCAGAAATATAGAAATGACTTTAGAAGTAATTCACAGAATACTTTTTCAAGGGGGGCCGTTACTTATTTGGGGGGGAGGTACTAGAGTAGCTAAAAACTCTTCTTAATCTCCAAGGACCGAGATACAGGGGGGTCCAGGGGGGCCATGGCCCCCTCAAAAATTTTCAATTGTTGCAGTAAATCTTTATTCATTTATTAGTATTTCAGAATATCAGATAAGTACTCCATTTTCTTATGTATATCTCGCTCAATTTCTATCTTTCATTAGTTTAGGAAGCCCTTTGGCGGTATTTACAAGGTATGAAACTTGTCCCACACCAGAGCTATACGTACATCCCAACATAGATTTACCTGTAAAGTCAATCTGTATTGAGGAACGAAAATTAGCGTTGTCTTAAGTCAATTTGAGAAGCCTGGTATCATATTTTTCCAGGGGAGTACCCCCAGACCTCCTTCTGCCTTTTAGGTTTTTGCTCACTTTCCCATGGCCCCCTCATGTAAAAAATCGTATCTCGGTCCTTGTTAATCTCCAGTTTCTGTATTTCATCTGATGAAAAATTGACAGAAGTCGTATTCAAAAATTTCAACGGTCCTTGTACCAACGTTGATGCATCACAATTACGACAGAGACCTTACCAAATGGCTTACAGAATTGGGTTCCAAAGGGGAAGGATTTATCAAGTTTTTGAGCGGAAGAGTGCCAATATCTAGAACATAGATTTTCAATTTATAAAAGACATTGTCAACTCACCGAAATCACTTGAAACAGTCGTTAATATTTACGGTATTTACACATCCTCATCTTCATCAGAGAAGTCCGTCTCTTCCCCAACATCAATGCCTCTTTCATCTAACTCATCATCATCGATATCAATCAGCAGCTCTAGTATGTCGTCGGGATATGGAACAGTCACCCACTCCTCAGACAAATCATCTTTCCAGCCATGCATCTCTGCAGTCTCTACATCCATTAGAGGAAGGGATGCTTGCCTCCAGATCCGGGCAACATAATTTGCACGGCTAATATGAAGCAGCAAGCTACTTTCACATGGGGGCAGCAGAGAGAGATCGGTTATTCTCTCATCTCTGGAGAAGTTTCTCCAAAATATCTTTCTGCGTGTGGTATTGATACAGGTAAGTCTCTTTTCGCCGTACAGTCTACATACAAACTTCTCCAGACTAGCAACGAGGTCTTCATTTATACGATTATCGACACCTAACTGACTGAATGTTGCCAAAAACTCTTGGCTTTCCTTTAGCAACTTCCAACAAGCTTTTTTACCTTTGCGAAAGAAACAGGACACGTGATCATTTCCGGTAAAAGCATGCATTCCAAGAAGGGCTTCTTTCTGATGTGAAGAGAGTTCACAAGAAGATAAGTCCAGCATTTTTCTTTGCTTTCCTGTCCCGTTATCAATGTAAATTTTTAAGTTTGGTGATTGGCTTGCTAAGAGAATTACAGGAATGTCAATGTCTCCTGATGGTGATCTGACGATGCAAGTGGTAACTCTACCATTGTTGTTCTCCAAAGCATGGTGGGCGAGGTACGAAATCTTTGTGTCAGCTTCTTCGTGATTGGTATAAAGCTCTGGGACCTCTGCTATCCCTTGTGCACTTATCTTTATGCATGTACTTTTTCTTGCAAAGTAAACAACACGATTTTCGAGATTTTCTTTTTTATCTTTCCATACATCTTCGATGAGCTCAAATAACCTTTCTTTATTATTTCCATTACTAAGAAATTGCTTAAAATCGGGTGGGATTCGGATATCTGGATTCCTGATTACAAATTCTTCGCCTTGACCTCTAAGCTTTCTTTCAGCACTTTTGATAGACCAAGCAGCGTAGGTATCACATGCGACATACACTATCTTGCAGTTGCGAGGGAGTTCTTGAAACAATTTCTCGGCAAGTGCTCTGAAGGTATCGGGAACTTTCACGACGCATCGAATAGCGGCAATAAGATCTAATATGTGGCAGGTTGGATTTTCAATGAACTCATCTTCGAAGATAGTGGAGCTAATTGCAGCATCAAACAATTTGCTTTTCTTGGTTATTCTCCTTAGACCATCACTTGTTGCGAGTGAAAGTGGTACAGGAGCAAGCGAATAGGACAATGCCTTGTCAATATCAATTGCAGCATTTTCTTTGCATGCCTTAGTCATTAGAAGGCCCAAAATGTCCCTTTGAACTGACACATCTCTTGTTTTTCCCTTTGCTTTGACCTTTGCCGTTTTCTTTGCATTATTAAATCCCTGCCATGGTGCCCTTTTTATTGGATCAAACAGCATGAGATCTTGACCTGAATTTTCTTTGAGTCTCTTTCCGAATTCTTGAAACATTTCTTGGCCTCTTCTTTCAACAGACAACAATTCTTCTGCTATTTCTTCCGAAAGAGGTCTCCCGGAGGCAAGGTTGTAAAGCCGATCTCGATCAATGTTATCAGCAAATGGATTTATGAAGTCTTCTTTCATGACGCTGACAATTTTGCCGACTTTCTCTTCCGACTTCTTGATCTCCCGTTCACGCAAGCATTTCCTCGGGTTAACAGTCATGTTCTCCAATTCCGCAAGTGATCGCAAATCATCAACCATCCTGGCTTGAAATGGCCGATTGAGTACCCATTTTTCATAGGTACTTTCTTGTTGAGCAAAGTTTTTCACACCACCTGAAATGAAAAAGATTGTAAGAACCAAAAGGCAACTCCTTTGATCACAAGAAGCACTGCGGAAGTAAAAACGGGCTTCTTATACTGTCAACAAGAAGCAAACTGTTATGTACTTTGCAGATCCCCCATTACCATTCCCATCTTCATAGTCTTGTACATTCTTGCACGACATTGACACTACCTAACTATGTGAAAAGTTCTTGTTAAATTTCTAAACGATAATTTTTCAAGTGGAAGAAGAACATCATATTCCAAACAATCAAATATCACAGAAACATACCTATCGTCTTAGAGCTGCGCATAAATGTCTGCTCTCCAGCACCATCAACTGATTGACCAATGTTTACAACGTTTCGGCAAACGGAAATTCCCTTTCCCTGCAACTCTTCTTTTGCACCTGGATGGGTTGTTTCAAGATTTTCAAGAGAGTTGCAGTAAAATGATCCATTTCGAGCATAATTTTGCTTGTTTAGGGAGAAGCACAACGGCATTGAATCTTTCCAGCACTGTAACCTCAGGTTCCAATCATTCGTGTTTATTGACAAATGGAGCAAGTGCTGTCTCACAACGGCTTGCTGGTACGCCATCCAGAACTGTGGTGTCTTACCAAAATCTCCATTGATGCAACGATCGCGTAGCTTGTTGTAGGTCTCCTCGTAAACTAAGAAGTTAGCTTCATTTAACGCTGAATTCAGGTCAAGCTCTGATGGATCTACTTGGGTGACATTGCGTAGCTCTGTCGAAACGTTTGTGACAAAAGCTTCACAAAAAAGCCTGTCAATTGCCTCTGCAAATAATTCATGAACAGCCCAGCACCTGTTATAATGTTTGCCAGATAGCACTCCCCTGATACCACCAGATGAGCATAAGCCACTTTGGTATACAACTTCTTCAAAGCCACTACCTTCGATCATCTTCCCAATCACAGCAAAAAATTCCATCATGGCATGGAAATCGCCAAGATGAATGATCACGTTCTTAAACTCCACTGGGTTATTCCACACAATATGATAAAATTTCATTGCTGCGCCAGCATCGACTGTGATGTGTGCGTATGTCAAATTCGAAGCCATTGCAAGTTCTTGAGATTGCTTGATGCATTCAAGAACGGTGCTGTACTCTGTTATTGGCTGTCTAATCGGAGGAAGAAACGTAATTACTGTTTTCTTGGAGTCTATCTTTCCGAGGGTTAGAATGACCCATCCAACAAAGCTTGAGATAGTTTGAGATGTTGCACTTGAAATTCGTCTCATCAGTTTCCAAAGCAGTAAGATCTTGTCTGCATAATCTGTGTTGAATTCCATGCTTTCTGGTTGTTCTGCAAACAAGCTTGGATTTTTGTGTGGAACAATTTTCCTCTTTTCTAGCTGCATTGGCTCTACTGCTACTGACCTTCGATTTGACCTTTCAACTTCAATTTCTGTACTTTGTCTGATGCAGTTCTCAGTTTCTTCTTGATAGGCGATACCATGCGTGGTATGTAGACTGCCTTCTGTACTTTCTTTTTTGCAGTCGAAGTTGTCCCACCAGAAAAATGTTGGAACTTTTGCTACTTCGTTTGCTGGAATGACAGGAAGTGGATACCGAAGAGATCTTAACTTCTGGATTGCCTCAGCTTGTGCAGTTTCCAGCAATCGAACTGTGTCGTATTTTATAGAATGGCCAAATTTTCCAAGAACCTTTATCAATGTCTTTTGGCCAGTCAAACTGTGCAGTCCAGCTCCCAAAACTACATGTTTCTGCGTAAGAAATTGTCCTTTGGACACTGCGTGGACTAGGTCACTTGAAAAAGAATCCACAAAGAGACGAACCTCATGCCCAGGAGCATGGTGAGTGGAATGGATGATATTTGTCAAAAATTCTTTTACCATCGCAGGAGGCTTCCTCTTATCATCGGCAAGTGCCTCTGGAGTTGGAGGCCATGGCAATTCGGGTGCATTCATTATCATTTCCATGATCTCAGCCCTGATGATCGATGCTGCCTCTTTCAAAATGAAATTGCTGCTCCCTCTTACAAAACTCGCAAGTGTTGTTTGAGAGAGAGCGTCTTTGCTAATTACAATTTGAGCTTCATGGTACGAGACACTGACAAATGCAATTCTTTCACCAAAGGTATTTAAGAGTCTCTGGTTTACCTTCCCGCGCAAGCGATTATCTTCCTTGTCGAAACCGTACATTTCAGTCAGTACCTTAAGCGACACTGACTGGTTGCCATTGATTATGTGCTCTTGGACAAAATTGGAAACCGACTCAAAATCAGTTTTTCCTTCAGAATCGTCCAAAGTGTCGTCGGCTACGTTCTTTGATGCAGTTGGTACAAGTCTGCTACAAACCCGTGTGTAATCTTTGTAGCAATTTGGATGCATCTTGAATTCCTTTGCAATAAGGTCATGTCATGCCCAGGAACTGCAAGGAGCATATCATCACCTTTGAGTATTTTTGCTGCACGCTTTACCATGCGACACGAAGAAAAAGTTTGCAGCACCCTTAGATCTTGCTTCTTCCCTTTAACCTTCAACGGCCGCGAAGACTTGCATTTCATGCACACATTTGGAAACAAGATGCTTGATTTTTCTTGTGATCTTCTCTTTCTTTTCAGTGGAGACAACTGGGTCCCTTTTTTCAATTTCAATGATGTAGATCTTTTCTGATAAACCGACATTGCTTTCGTAAAATTCTGATAGCATTGTCGGTGGACAAACTGCCCCCCTTCAACAAAACGACGTGGAATCGAATTGATCTGCTTCTCATGCACATTGCTTCCTCCCAATTTGATTCTTGCATCTTTGCTCTCCAGCAGCTTTGAATATGTATCATTCGTTAATTGGGTAAGGTTTCTATCTTCCGTTATCAGTTGTTCATAATGAACAACGCATTTCTTGCTGATTCTTTCTGCCATCGATTTTACCTTTACGATACCATAGTTACCACCTGTTTGTAGAAGAAATATGGTTAGATCAATCGATGAAATTTCACGTACTCTGAAATTACGACTTATTCAGAAGCTGAAGAATACGCGACAAATGAAAATAATTCATTTCATACCTTTTGTGAACCTTTTTCGACCATCTATGGGTAATTTGCAGCCAAATGACAAATCAGGCCAAGCGTTTCGAATATTTCCTGATACAGCAACGATTTCGTTGCCCTTCAGAAATTTATCACAAACCTGCGTTGCCATGAGACAAACCATAAAAATGTGAAAAGATTTCTCCAAGGAGGCATTTAGCGGATTAAGCATGGGCGAAATTAAATACTAATGTGTGAAAAGTTTCTCCATTGACACAGAGATTGTTGAATATGACTCATGTCATCTTTTCACCAGATAAAATACAATAACAGGAGATTAAGATCAGCTTTTAGCCATTCTTGTACCTCCCCCCAAATGAGTAAAGGCCCCCTTTTGGAGTTTTATTCCTTAAATAACTTTCTAGGGTCATTTCTATAGTTGCAATCGTTAAAAACCCTGCTGCCTGCCAACCAAGAATCGTTTTAACATGATTTACCCTGAGAGCCACAAAAATACCCTTGACCCCCAAAAATCTGGAAAATGCCCCCCAACCCGGTCGACCAACATCGAAATTCGGAATCTACATCAAAAGTTGGTATGGAAAAAGTTGGTCTGCAAAAGTCCCAGCTCGGGTGACAATGCTCCCCCTTCAACCTCCGGTCACGTGTACTTGATTTATTATCCGTATTTTTTAAGGCAAACACAGATTTGAGTCACAGACTACTACAATAGTGCACAACCATCAGAGAAATTTCCGTCTTCCATTTCATTAAAATGAATGTCGAGGGAAATCTCGTACGACCAAGCAAACTACTAGAGGGGGTATCGCCCTGGTTGAGGGTAAACGCGTTTTGACCGATTTTAACTCTCTTGCGTTTGTTGCTGAATAACAGGCGTTTGGGTCAAGTTAAAGCAAAAAACTGTGCAAAATTATTTTGGTGACTTCATTTGCTTAACATTTTCTTGTTTGTGTTTCTTAAAACTGCGTCCACAAACAGAGGGAGAAGTGCACAAAGAAGCTCACTTAAGATGTAACTGTAAGCATCCGCCATTTTTCCTTTCACGTTTTGTTGCACAATTTTCTTTTTGCTTGGTTTCTTGACGTTGTTAAAACTTTCACAGCAAACAAATGGCCTCTTGCCAAGCTCCGCTTGTCCAGAAAAAGTACTTCACGTAAATTCAGAGATATGGCAATCGCTTCCGCCACGACGGACTTCTTTTTGCACGCCGTCTGATTGGCCTAAAGTCGCCCTGGTTGAGGGTACTGTGGTATCTTCCAATTCTTGAACGGAATCCGCATTGTCAACGCATGACAGGCGACTACTATTTGCTGTAAAAGGACACATTACGGGGCAAAAACAGGTTTGTTCTATCAGTGGACTGTAAAACTATTTTTTTTAAATCATAAATTGATTTAAGCATCGTTCAGTTCACCGAAGGAGGAAAACTTGATGTCAGCTTGCTTGAAAAGTCTTTGAACGAAAGCGGCAAACAAAGGTCAGTGTTTAGGAAAACGCAACACAGCAAACACAATCAGAAAAAGTTTGATAACAACAAAAACTCTTTAATCGTTGATATGCTGCTAATTTTCGCATCGAGTTATCTTAAATTTACCTGAAACCATGTGAAAATTTGGATACCCTCAACCAGGGCGACGTTGGAAATTTAGGCCCTCTCAACCACTCTGTTCTCGAGCAGCTCGCTTTTGAAGACAGCATCACCAATGACAAATATACTCTATATCAACAACAGTGAAGAGTTTATGAAGGTGTTCATGGTAAGTTTCGTTCTGAAATTTTTTCCAATCAACAGGAATATTCTACCAACGTGAAATACCCTCAATCAGGGCGACACCCCTCTAGTCAGTTCAATAGATTCTGTTATGGTATGAACTTCACCAACTACAGGCATTAAGATTACTGTTAAGATTTAACAATGACCATTGACAATGATTTGTATTTTTATTTATTGGGAAAAACGTGTCTTTTTTAATCCTACGTCCTTTCACACAATTCTACTTTTTTTATGCAATATAAAAGGTTACAATGATTTCTACATCTAACTATACGTTCCTAATTACTATACAACACTACAGGTACGATACCATGGGGAGCGAAAGACAATGACTACCCCATGGCCAATATAAAAAGACATGCAGCGTTCAACTATCTACGACTACACTACAAACGATTGAAAACTAGATGGATAATTTAATAGATTCTGTTCCACACCAGACGTCAGGTCAAGGCTGCGATGACTGGAAATGATGTCGCAAGCACAGCTCATTTCGGCTCATTCGTTGCAGTAGATAAAGGGCCCGACGTCTGATGTGGAAAAGAATTTACAATTACAAATAACGTGTTATACGTTAAGGGACTTGGTGGTTGCATAGTTCTCAGGTTGCAAGAATCTCAATCAAACCGACCAGTTTCATGGATAAAACTTAAAGTTAATTCTGGTATGCTTCCATTCAAGTTATTAGAAAGGTCGTTATCGCCATATAACAAGAGCTGGGTCAAAGCATCATTTGAGAGATCGGCAATTTGTACGACTGGTCGTAATAATTCAGCAATTCCAGCGAGAAGATCTTGTCGTTGAACATCAAATGAAGGGCAGAGCAATAAAAAGTGCTCTGCATCCTCAATCCCATCGCTTGTTGGGCACATTGGGTTTACGGTATCCCTAAAATTATGCTTGAATTTGTGGAAATTCAATTTGCTGAGACCAACCCTGAGTTGAGTAAGATAGGATAATCCTTTTGGATCGTGAATTCCAAAGACAGATTTCGCAGGGGGGCGGATTATCGACAAAAGCTTTTCTTGAAAATAGCAACAGAAGGTGCATGTCTTAATTCAGGCTCAAGCTTATTCCATTCAGATAAACAGTTAGGATAAAAGCTAGACTTGAATTTTTCTGTCCTCGCCTTCAATCTCCCAATGACATCCTGGTTACGAAGACGGTACTGTGACTGGTGAAGAGGGGGAATTGGATCTACTGTATACTCAGGGCTAAGATTGTTTACAAACTTATAGAACAAAGTAAGGCGTCTACTCCATCTTCGGGAACTTAGTGACTCCCAATCAAGGTCTGTGTACAGCTTCTCTCGAGATGTTCCCCTCCATGTTCCTGTTACAGCCAAAGCAGCAGAATACTGAACAGACTCCAGCTTTTCCATTAAATTTGGTAAAACGAAATTTCCACTGAAGTCACATACTTTACCAGGAATATGATAAATAACATCGCCATAGTCCATTTGGGGTCGAACATAGAGCTTATATATTTCGTTTAGAGTATGCCTGGGCAGGTATTTGGAGAGATATTTCAGCAAACCAATACCCTTCCTTGTCTTAGAGACAGCTGACTTGATGTGTGCTGAGAAGGATAGTTTTGAGTCCAGGATAATTCCTAAATGTTTATGCTCATCTACTTTCTTCACAGGTATGTCATTAAAAAGGATCACAGGATGATCAATTTCAGATTTCTTCATTGAAAATTTTAATTCAACGGCTCGTTTCTGTGGATCAGGATTAAATGACATCCTCCAAGTGTAAGCCCACTGACTTATCAAGTCCAAGTCATGGTTCATATCACTGGCTGCTGTATTGGGGTCTTCTACCACTGTGAACAATGATGTATCATCAGCAAATAACTAAACATTGCACTTCAGGCCTACGGCTAGATCATTTATATAAACAAGGAAAATAATGGTCCCAGAATAGAGCCCTGAGGCACCCCTGCTGAAATATCTCCCCAAGTAGAACTCTGTCCATTCAGCACAGTCCTCTGCTTTCGATCCTTAAGAAAACTTTGGATTAGAAGAAGAAGTTGTCCCGCTACACCACATCGTTTTAATTTATAGATTAGACCATCGTGCCACACCCTATCAAACGCTTTAGAAATGTCAAGATACACAGAACGGACATCAAGGGGAGGATTACAGTCTAAAGCTTTAAATATGGTGTGTGTTATGGAGAGTAAATTCTACTTGTGTCAAGTAAATTATTACCAAACTGCTTTGGCAGGACTATCGAGAACGGGGTTAGCTAAGGTAGTTACCAGGGGATCTGGGCCCTTAGAGGCCCGGAAAGATCAAAAACACGCATTTTTTATTTGCCTTCAGTTTTCCTCGAGGAACATTTCTAGGTCCGCGGGCCCACTGCCATTCTAAACTTTGAGTTACACAGAACATAAAAAAAATTCAATCACAACTTCTGTTTTTAACAGTGCGAGCTTCTCTATCTAAAGCAGTGTTTTACCAGTACACCAATTTATTCCCTCTAATTCAAAACTGAAAAGCACTTGCTCACAGCATGATTACTATCAACTCTACCGAAAAATACCGGGTCAGCCAGAAAAAAGTTCCCACTTTTGAAAATTCATAACACCAAGACTACTTCACAGATTTAAATCATTCAAATTCTAGTTAAAAGTCGAAAGATCGAAGTATTTTTGTGACTCTTCTCGCTGTCCTACCAGCACTAGAAGTATTGGTAAATTCAACTTTATAAAATTTCATGGTTGCAAAATGACGGAAAAAGGGCCTAAAACATTGACCAAATCGTAAGGACTCTATTAAAGTCGAACATTGGCCATGGGCGTTTCACCTCCCTCAAGAGTTATCGGACATTGGTTTTCAAACAAATACGAAAGATTTTTAATCCCCACCCAGGCAATTGATGCCTAGAGGATATCTCTCGCCCATGAGAAGTTGCATTTCCTTCGTTATTACGAGAAGTCATTTATGCATTGATCGATATTTCAGGCCATTTTTCAGTCATTTTGCAATCATGAAATCGTTGCAAAGTTGAAATAACCTGTATTTGTAGTGCAGGTAGAACAGCGAGAAAAATCACAAAAATACTTAGATGTTTCGGCTTTTAACTAGAATTTGAATGATTCAAACCTGTGAATTAGTCTTGGTGTTATGAATTTTCAAAAGTGGGAACTTTTTTCTGGCTCACCCGGTACTTATCGAAATCTATCGAAAAAAGGAGCAGTGATGCACTGAACAATTGTGTGAGATCAATTAAACAACCAAAGAGAGAATTACAACAATGTTTCACAGCTCAATTTTCAAAACCATATCTCAGCTGGAAAAAACTTCTTTAAACAACTAAATAACGTAAATATTTGCACTTTTGATGTGAATTGAATTGTGCAACGTTTCGGGCATAGCCTGTTTTACGCTCCATGTCTAGAAACCTTCTCTCAAGAGAAAGTGTAGGGAGCATCATAGCTAATAAGAAATAAAGCTACAATGAAAACCCGCGTATAAGAACCTACAAGTTTGCAAGTCAGCCTGATTAGGTTCTTATGTATTGAATATTTAGTAGGAAATAAGGCTGTTGAGGTTCTTAAATTGGTTCTTATTTCATTCAGGGCTTCTAGGTATTTCTTTTGTTCAGATTGAAACTTCAGGCCTATTAATTACTGTCAGTTCAGAGTTCATGAGGCTTTATACAAAACATCAGTTCATGGAAGAATGAGAAATTTTATAGAATAAAATGAAAAGCTTTCGAAGCATCTTCAGGGCTCTTTGCAATTTGCACAATATGGCAGATTCAGTACGTATAGGCTCAATGACAAAGCAACTAGAGTTTTGATTCAGTTTGATGATCTCCACAAATGAGAACCTATTTCAAATTTCAGGCTCATTGGGTTCTTATATATTGGGGGTCTAAATTCAGAATTTTCAGCCTGTGGGTTCTTAATCACTAGGTTCTTATACGCGGGTTTTTACTGTATGCCATGTGAGTAAAAAATTACATTTCACTATTTCAAAACTGCTGCTGCAAAAAGAAGTTTTGGGCTTTGGAAAATTCTACATTCATCACCTTTCAGTTCAAGTTTTTTGCTTCTTCTGCTTCATTTTAGACTCGTTGTTTAATTCTAAATTAAAAGCATTTTACTGAAAATTTTCTCCCCAAAAACCTGAAAACGCACTTTCAATTTCCATGCATCCATGTTAACACATTTTCGTGCTTAGCAGCGCGTTCAGTCGGGATTTTCGCAGTTTTAGAGTTTCTTGTTAGAGCTTCCTGTTGATAAGACAGCATTATTTTAGGCCAAAACATATTGTTCTGCCATTTTAATTATCAATGGTTTGCAGCAAGTCTGCGCAAAGTTTGCATAAACTTTGTTGTGAGCATGCATCAGGATTAGGGGTTTGTAAATTGTTTGTAAAGAGTCTGAATTTTGCACTAGGGCAGTTTGCTACAAAAGTTTGCTTGAGGCTTTTGATAGACATGAAGATCTGGACAACTTCGTACAAACTTACAAATTCCAAAAGAGCCAAGGAGTGGAAATATAACTTTAATTGACTCCATGATAAACCGATCCTTTTCCTCAAATACTGAAATAATTTCAAATATCAGATTCTTGCAAATCTGCGGAAAATTCACTGTGCAATGAGCTTTTAAGGATGAATTTTGCACCAAAGCTAAAACCAGAGACCTCTAGATGAAATTTTTGCTAGGAACCTCCAAGATCGAAGCAAAACAATGCTATCCAATGTCATACCTATCGCAAATATCGAAGCACCAACTACGACTTTAGCCTGAGATCAGGCTCGCCACAAAAATATTGAAACTGCGGAGGAGAGGAGAAAGGGAAAAGGGAAAAGGTACCTTTTTCTTTTCCCTCCCATTTTATATTTTTATGGTGAGCCTGATCTCAGGCCAGTACGACTTCGAAACAGATTTGATTCTTATAAGCAATGTAAAATCTTACTCAAGAATGCGAGTATCCAAAAACATTGCATGAAAACTTAATCGAAGACAGACATTGCCATTTTCAAACTTTGCTCAGGTGAATACCTAAAGCATCCATGAGCTTGATCCAGTGTCAGAGAAAGGTCAAATTCCTTCCGAATTCTAATCGATTTGCTCTGACATGAATGAAAAAGAAGGCAAAAAACAGGCCCATGCAACTTTCGCTACAAATGCTACAGAGACACCTATATTTGCAGCTTTTGCACAAACTTCGGCTTCAAAAACGTTAATACTCCATGAATATCTAGCGGGTTTTAAGGTTCTAGAGTCTTTGTAGGAAACTCCGCTCTTAAATTGCTGAAAGATTAAGAAACTTCAGAAGGAGGGACTAAATCAATGGAGAAACGTTTTTCTTCAGCCAAGAAACTCCATGTCATATTTTCACTTATCACTAGCAGCTACTTGAGTTTAAACTTTGAAAATTCGAAGAAACTTCTTAGTAACATTCAAGAAACATCGAATACTCAAAGGTGAGAATTCTTTCAAGAAATGCTAAGTACACGGTGAATTTCTGAAAATAGACTTCACACTTGTTGCATAAGCAAACGGTTAACGTGCTCCATCATTCCAACTTTTTACAGTCTTTACAACAGTCCAAAAATTTAGCAATACTTAAAACACAACAATCTAACTTTGAAAAGAGTTTACATGTTTGCAAAAATTGTATGATTTGAGGGTGACTCAGACTATATAGTTCAGTAAACTACTTGCATAAAGACTTGCTTCCTACCTTAGGAAAAGAGACATGAAAATCTTTTCAGGCTCAACCATTTCTAACAACATTTATCAACAGCGTATCACAAGATTATTTTCTTTAGCTGTTACTTATCCCATTACATGAAAATGCTGAAAATATTACGGATATTTTGCAGGACCCGAACGTTGATGGTTGTGTGAAAGAAAACAGTTGAATTACAAGATGTTTAAAAGGTTGTAAAACTTTGATGCCTCGACTTTACAGGTATCCGAGGGAGCCTAAAGCAAACAGGCAGGATAATGCATACCGTACACAATGCGTGTGCTGCACAAGTCGAGGAAATATTGCATTTTAACAACATCTCCAACTTTGATGCATGGAAAGACAGTTATTAGGTGGTGGCCAAACTCCCATCACATTTCGATTCAGTAGAGGTCAAATCTCAAAATATTGCAATTCTTAGCTGTTTTAAACTCATAACCACAAAAGAGTAAGTTCAACATTTTTAAGGCTCCCTAACTGCCTAAGATCTGATAGCCTACCATCAAATGTCAATATGTTGGATTAATGACTGGCTTGTACGATTCCTAAAATTTCTCACCAATGTCAACATGTAATAACATAGCTTTTACGACTAGAATGCACATTCTTAGCGAGTAAATCGTTGTGTGCCTTACGCTTTTGCAAAGAAAACTTTTGCACATTTCAACGTAACTTGATGGCCTGACGTTTCCACATTCCTACATTAAAACAGGCTTGCATTTCAACATACTTAGATTAATAACTTGGGAAAAAAACCCTCGAAAACAGCAAAACCTCGCGATTTAGGAATATGTCACATTTTCATGGTGGTCGTAGCACCTGAATTTGTGCCCAGCAGTTTTACGAAGGTTCGGTGTTTTTCAATTCAGCTACCAACTGTGTGAACACAGAACAAGATAGGACTATGGTGCACGATCGTGATCCTTTTCTTGAAGAGCATTTAGATAGGAAGGTATGTTATTGGCACTAATGCATTTGCAGTTCGTAAATTTTTCTAAGCATCGTTTTCTCCATTTTTGAAGGACGGTATGGAAGTCAGTTTTGCAAATTACGTTAGATGAACGTGAAACTGAACAAAGATCGAGAAAGTGGACAGTCGCCTTTCTCGCAGTGGCTGCAAACAGGAAAGTTGCAAAGAGTCAAATACAGCCAACAGTGTACAGAAATGAACGCAATTTGCATCCATGAGCTACTCACAGGATGCTGTTTCCAGCACAAAACATACTGCATGAATCCAAAGAGAATGAAACAACTAACCTTTCAGTAAAATTTGCAGTAGCTTGAGCTTGACTTCTATGAAGATCTATGCTGCTTTGCAAGCCTCACGTATATATGTAATCTATTTGTAAGGCCTCTCGAACAATGAGAAACTGGCGTGATACATACCGGCGAATGACACTGCCTTTTGAAAGCTACAAGGAACAATACCCCGCACAGACCTGTCCTACATGCAATAACAAGTTGCGCAAACTGCAATGAAGGCTGGGCACTGATAACCTTTACTCAACCGCAACGACGAAAAATGATAACATCCGTATGGAATGGTACATTTTGAAGTGATACACTTTTAATTCGTCTTAGCATTTGGAGTCTTACGGCAACATTCCCTCTCTTTGAGGACTTGCGTATGTCAAGGCTATCTATTTTTCATTTTTATTGCGTTCAATAAAATCCAGACCACAAGGCCTAAGGATCCAATCAAGAATCGTTCCGCGGCATCAGCCCTTCTGCCTTGGAAGGAGGGGACTTGAACTGGTGAAATGACCACCACCCTCCTCTCCCTCCCCCCCCCCCCGACCACTGAGTTAGTGCAAGTTTCATTTCCATAGCCATCATACTTGCGAAGATAGTTAGGGGGGCCAAAACCGCCCCTGGATAGAAAATTAGACTTATGACGATGAGTCTCTTGTTTCCCTGTGCTCTTTGACTTGATGATGGCACTTCAGTCAGCAGAGACTCATATTATTACTCTGAAAAGCCTGGCCCTTTTAAGACCGAAACTTCGCGAATCCTACAGTGCCAATCAGATTGCGAGATTTGTGAATTAGAATATTGTTAAGTTGTAAATGTGACAGAATTTCCAATTCGATTGAAGAAGTGAAAATGCTCCCACGGGATTGAGATTCGAAGCCGTGATTCCATCATAATTCCATTGATGATTGAAGAAAATAGGGCCAAGTTTCTCACTGTTTCATTATGAAGGCAGGTTTCCACTTGTGCGAACTTGGTCGCACGATCGCGCGACCAGTTGTCTGGGTATGCGTAGTTGTTTTCACAAGAAGATTCCTCACTAATCCGCCATTGCGCAACTGATTTTGGAACTTGGATTGGCTTCAACAATAATTCTACAATAACTTTAATTCTACAATAATTACTTAACACGCATGCTCAGGCCATTGGTTGGGCAGCCGTGCAACTTGTTCGCGCGACTGCTTTCGATCGATCACACGGATCGCGCTACCACATTCGCACACTCGCGTATTGAGTGGAAACCCGCGTTTTGAGTCCCTCTTGAGCAAGGTTTACTGCAGGGATACAAGGGACTCATCGTCATAAGTGTAGTAGAAAATCACTTTTTCACACGCTCAAAATAGGGTTAACGCCCAGACGCTATGTCACAAACTCTTGTCCTGATGAAAGTCTCAGCTGAAGTCTAATGTCTGTCGACGGCTGTCGACTCTTTTGTTCCTAAGACGTCAGATCAAGAGGAAAGTGCAAGCTGGCTGTATGGAAAGTGTGCGAGGGATGTTTGCATAGATCTGATATCAGCATTTGTTTGAAGCGCAAACCATTCTTCATTGCCCATGCACGATAAGACAAGGTGAGAAGTTAGAGCTTCAACTCTGTGTTATGATAAAACAAATGAAGATCTAAAAATAGTTTCTGTTAATCTTTAATCACGTGATTGGTTGCTAGGCAACCATAGAAGTACAGATTTTAGCAAAATTTAGCTATTAAGAAAAAAGATAAAGTTCTGTTAAATGACTGGCTAAAATAGGCTAAAACTAATACTTATTTGATGGCATTAGTTTGAAATTTCACATAGTTTTATATGAATATTTGTAGTTCATGATTAATTAGCTAATGAAACAAGGACAATTCGATTAGATGCAAAGTTTTTGATCAATAATGATGACCAAACATCATCAAATCATCAATTTGTATAAATTAGGTGAAATCAAGTACTCTCATCAATATTTCAAATAATTGTATGATTTTTCATAAAAAAAATACTAATTCATTAGGAATACGATATCATAAAGGTTCACGACGTCATAGAGATTATAAACTGCTGACGTCAGCAAATATTGATAGATTATACATCAATTGAAGGACTCATCGAGAAAAATCGAATGGTATATGCATTGATGAGATTCAACACAAAATACAGAAATTAGAGCAATTTAAAGATTTTCTTTTATTTTAAGATTGCCAATCAAATGCTGATAAAATTCAGGAAGATTCACTGCTATTGCTATCATCGTTTTAGGAGCTATTAAAAAAGTCTGGGAGGGGGCAAAAACGCCTCCTTGGTTGAAATAGGGTTAACCATATTCTGCCCGGGCCGATTGGGTTATGCTACTTACTTGTGGAGATCGAGTCAAAGAATTTCCTCTAATTATCTCCAAAACCTTGCTTCACGTCACATGGTTCATACTTGCTGATGTGAGCAAACATAGACAAAAACTGCTTACCGAATGACAGTTTTTTTAAAAGGACTATCTTTTGGCAGCAGTCACGACATAATCACGGCTAAAGAAATTATCATTGCTTTTTGCAACTCTCATTTTGGCCAATCTCCGGGCATCTGCTGTTCACGTGACTCAAAGTATGGTATGACAATGAAAGCCTGTAACTTAATTGCCTGATATACAGTAGGAAAGTTCAACAGTGTTTCAGCTCTCTGTCGTCTTCACTAATGGCTCTACTGTCGAGAGTTTTGTTAGGATGGGGCATTCTCTCCTCACCGATAGGAATACGGTTAGCTAACAGGAAGACTGACAATGCCACCCTGGAGAAGACAAGAAAGCATGGAGCCGAAAAATTGTACGAATTTTCCTATTTCTTCCTTTCTAGCTCCTCCATGGCAGCGTATTCTTTCTGTATTTTCCTGGATTACAACAAACAAGTCAAAAGCTGTCACCTTGTCACTACTGTAGAGCATAGAGCTCAAATCTTTAAAAAGACGGGTGTAAAATTCTTCTTTATTTTTCTTTGAATCAAAGTGCTTGAAAGGAACTTTGAGCAATTTGCTGTAAATCTGCCGTGGCAATTTTTTGATATCATGGTTAGCTTTGAAATGGCGGCATTTATTGATTTCGAGGTTGTGACGTCATCAAATTTCTAAATCCCTAACCAGAAGAGCTAGAAATTTCTGCTTGCAATCATGTTGTAGACCTTCATAAACTATGGTTTTCTTGAAGATTGCGTCACTGTTCCTCAAGTAATTTAGGAGTTACGATGATTTTGATTTTCTCAAAATTTTTGATGGATTTTTACAAAAATAATCAAAATGCCGCCATTTTGAAAATAATTAAGATATTAAAGAATTGCCACGGCAGATTTACGGCAAATTACCTAAAGTTTCTTTGAAGTCATTCAATTCATGGAAAAATTTGATACAATTTCACACCCACCTTTTTTAAGATCTGAAAGATTTGAGCTCTATGCTCTACTGTAGTAAATAATAGCATACAATGGATCTTGCAGTCAGTTGACAGTATGTAGCATCATACAACCTCGGGGCTGCGCGGATGCTAAATTTATGAAGGTTCGTAGATAAATTCAGATAACTTCACAAAGCAAATATATCCAGATTGACTTAAAGAATGATTTATAGCAACCTTGAGAAAACAGATACACGTATTTTTTTGGTGAGAAACTAAGAATTCGGACCAGTACTCGCAGTTTCTTACGAGTTTCTTAAATGTTCCATCACAATCTTCATGCTTACTTCCTTTTCCCCATGAACATTTCGAAACAACGTTTCTTGAAGCTTTAACCAATGTTTAGGCGTTACTCATGTAAAACGAAAATATTTTAGATAAATGATTTAGGTACTAAATTCATATGTAGCTAGCTGAGATATATTTTTATACATATTTAATGAATTGCTCAAATACGTTCCAAGTACTATGATACAGAAACTAAGTGAAAACGCAGTAAAACTATGTTAGGTACATACATAGTTTCTTAAGTTAGAACTTCCCAGTACTGGAGTTTCTTAATTTTTGGCGATCTGAAAGTCGAGTTTCTTATGAGCAGTCTCTCATAAAGAAATCGCCTAAAACGGACATAGGCCTGTAGCCCGGGGGGGGGGGGGTTAACTACCATATATGAAGGTACGGGATGTGCCATTTTCTTGGGTGCTTTTTTCCAGCAGAAAATAAATTTTGGGGTATCATTTTTGGCAAAATCATAAGTAGTCATAAATTTTGGGGTGTCATTTTAGAAAATCAACTCTTTAGGGTATTGATTTTGATCAAATTTCACTTACTTGGCTACCAGTTTGGATGGCTGTCACAATTTTAGGGTATGCATTTTTAATGGCCTGTAAATTTTGGGGTATCATTTTCGCTAAAATTTATAAATTTTATGGTGCCTTTTCAGACGTCAAATGGCACACCCCCGTCACCCGCCTATTGAAGTTACCCCCCGGGGCCTGTAATTGCCCATGTCGTATCATTATTGACAATAGTGGTCACTCTTGCTATTTTCCATATGTCAGGAAAAATACTTATCGCAGATCAAGAGTTGAGTATAGCTTAGCTACTTGGCTAAATTCCTGCTGGATCTTTTACTAACTTTATATAGACACTTTATCATGCCAAATTCATGCAGATTTGGAGCATTTAAACTTTTCAATTTCTTTTTCAATAGTGTTATGATCAAATTTTGAATAACTTAAAATTTTCAAAATGTCAACACGCATTTTAAAGACGACTAGCACTTCAACGTCACCAGTTAACGTAGCAGATGCGCTTACAAACAAAAAACAACATCCAGCATCAGAAAACATATCGAAATTTCTGGCTGGCAGCAATGCTTACAGGTGTTTCGGGTCTCAGAGGTCGCTCTAGAGGTCTGCAGGATGGTTTATATGATATGTTGAGCTTATGCAAAAACATTTCGACGTATTCTTGAATTATTGTTTTATAATCCTATTGTTTCTCAAGGTATGGCACACAGCAGGTATCTTTAAGCAATTATGATACACAATCTTCTTCCAACAAGGTCTTGTTTACAAAGTGACGTGGCAATACATCGTCACAACAATATTGCCCCATTTGTGAGAATGGCCTTGATTTCATTCTTTGCGAGCTCTCAGCCACAGAAATAGTTCCTGGTGGCAGTCTGTAAACCACGGAATCACGAAATGACGGAGCGAAAAGACGAAACAACGGAGCGAAATGATGGAATCACATCTATGGTGTGCATTTTCCGCCAAAATTAGTGTTACAAATTTTGTCTTTGATATCCTGGTTTATGCCATCATCTAACAATTTCAGTCATATTTTTCGACAGTCCTCCATTCTCTGGACTGATTCTATTCCTCTTATGCCGCAAATCATCTTCAATCTACTTCGATTTTTCGTGTGCTTCGATTTTTCGTATGACTAAATTTTTTGATCGGTTAATTTCTATGTGCTTCGATTTTTCATGTGCTTCGATTTTTCGTATGCCTCGATTTTTCGTATGACTAAATTTTGATGGGTTTGTTTTTATGTGGTCCGATTTTTCATGTGCTTTGATTTTTCGTGTGCTTCGATTTTTCGGATTGATGCGCGTACGGGAAGATAAAGCTGCGCAGAATGTTTTGGCGCCAAAATGAAGAGGCTGGAACAATGATGTATGGGCTGGAAGCTGTCACGGTTAGGCCAGGACTACTTGTGATCAAAGTGCACGGGCCCAGTTGACACTACTCGCACTTCTATGGCGGCCAGACGCACAACAAGAGATGTAGAGCATTGGTATGGACTAAAAAATCTTCCAAAGCTTTGCCTTATGTGATGTCTAATTGCCTGTCGAGAACATTGACTTGGCGACTGTTCCTTGCACTTGCTTAAGACTGACTCATTTGTGGTCTAGGCGCATTTGATCCGGAAGAGCCAGACGGTCCAAGTACTGGTGGTGGCATCGGAGGTGACTGGGACGTACTTGTTGTTTCCTTTATTGCAGCTTCTTGACCTAAAATCTGCACAACCTATTGAAGTGCATCTCTGGCTTTTAAAATTGTTTCTGATCCTGCACCCTTCAAGTTTAAGTTAAAATTTGTCGCGTCCATCCCGTTTGATTGAATCTATCTTGGTGACTTTCCACCAACTCAACTCACATACATGCTACTGAGTTCACGTCACATGACTGCCTCTTCATTTTGGCGCCAAAACATTCTGCGCAGCTTTATCTTCCGGTACGCGCATCAATCCAAAAAATCGAAGCACACGAAAAATCGAAGCACATGAAAAATCGGACCACATAAAAACAAACCCATCAAAATTTAGTCATACGAAAAATCGAGGCATACGAAAAATCGAAGCACATGAAAAATCGGACCACATAAAAACAAACCCATCAAAATTTAGTCATACGAAAAATCGAGGCATACGAAAAATCGAAGCACATGAAAAATCGAAGCACATAGAAATTAACCGATCAAAAAATTTAGTCATACGAAAAATCGAAGCACACGAAAAATCGAAGCAGATTGAAGATGATTTGCGGCATAAGAGGAATAGAATCAGTCCAGAGAATGGAGGACAGTCGAAAATATGACTGAAATTGTTAGATGATAGCATAAACCAGGATATCAAAGACAAAATTGGTAACGCTAATTTTGGCGGAAAATGCACACCATACACATCAACGTATAATAGACCGGACGGTGGTTGAGGTAACTGCCACCTCAAGGCGGAGAAAGTCATGTCAACATTTTCAGGTGCCCACACACGTGAACATATGGAAAAGTGACGGTGAACGGGCATCTGCTGGGGTTCAGGGGGTAAAAATTGGGGTTCAAATAGTACCACTTTGACAAGCAGCCTCTGCGGAGGAGAAATAGAATTATCGGCCTTGCCTGGAAGAAAAATGCTTTCCTCCCTCAACTATGAATGAAATGGGACTGATAGCGAGTTGATAGTGTTGACTATTGATCCCAGTACCAAAATAACTATTGTCACGTGACCCAGAGTCACCCTTTTTACCATATATGGTAACGATCAACAAATTTGAAATTTCATGTTTTTTTGGTTGCAAACTCAACGCAAACAGCATTAAGTAGCTTTCTGCATAAAGGAATCTTATTGGAAACAACTGATGAGCGAAATATTTACCGATGGTACTAAACAAGAAACTTTGCACATGCAAAGGACTCTGAGAAAATGAATGACATCGAGCCGGATGTCGTATTTAATGCTGTTAGTCAGATTACAGTAAATTGGGGCAAAACAGTTCTTCGAAACAGCATAAGGAGTATTTTTCACTAACAAGAAGACTTTTCTTAGTAAAAAACACTGTTTGTTTAACTCACTTGCCCCCTCCGTTATTGAATTATCCAAAAATCATACCTATTCATCCACTTCATTATCCTCATCACTCTCTTCGTCATCGTCAAGAGCCAATTGGGTATCTGTTTGCACTAGAAAATCTTCGATTTCATCTGGGAATGCCTTTTCGATCCACTTTATCTCTAACATACCGGGTGAGCCAGAAAAAAGTTCCCACTTTTGAAAATTCATAACACCAAGACTAATTCATGGATTTGAATTATTCAGATTCTAGTTAAAAGCCGAAAGATCAAAGTATTTTTGTGACTTTTCTCGCTGTCCTACCAGCACTACAAATATAGGTTAATTCAACTTTACAAAACGTTCATGGTTGCAAAATGACTGAAAAATGGCCTAAAACATCGATCAATGCATAAATGACTTCTAGCAAAGTATAATGAAGGAAATGCAACTTTTCATGGGTGAGAGATATCCTCTAGGCATTAATTTCCTTGGGATTGAAAATCTTTCGTATTTGTTTGAAAATCAATGTTTAATAACTCTTGAGGGAAGTGAAACGCCAATGGCCTATTGTTCAATTTGAATAGAGTCCTTACGATTTGATCAATGTTTTAGGCCATTTTTCCTTCATTTTGCAACCATGAAATTTTTATAAAATTGATTTTACCAATACTTCTAGTGCTAGTAGGAAGGCAAGAAAAATCACAAAAATGCTTCGATCTTTCGACTTTTAACTAGAATTTGAATGATTCAAATCCGTGTAGTAGTCTTGGTGTTATGAATTTTCAAAAGTGGGAACTTTTTTCTGGCTCACCCGGTAGTGGCCCAGCCGTGTTGGGTAAAATCTGACAGTTCAATCAGTGGCTGGTTTGCTTAGATCGAAATCCTTGCAACGACATTAGCGCGCAAGATGTGTAGTCTCAGAGACGAGCGACACGGTGGCAGCAAAGATATGTCCATTTCTTTGTTTTGATTAAGATATTTATTGTCAAAGAGCTTCTTGCGAACTGCATTAACATTCCTCTGGTGATAGCCATACAACAGGCAAACGTATTCTTCAAGATCTTCCATGGTATTTTCCGCAATATCCTAAGTTGAACCAAGGGCGATAAAAGTATTTACGAATTTTTCATTTTTATCCACTACTTTCCAACACGTCTCTTTTCTTTTCCGAAAGAATGAAGATAAATAGTCATTTCCTATGAATGCATGAAAACCAATCAAGCATCTCTTCTTACGAGCGTCCATCTCGATGTCACTTAGGGTGAGTCCCTTTTTGTGCATCCCAGTGCCAAAATCGAGGAATATCTGACTGTGTCTCGTCATTGTGCAGAGAAGTACAACCAGGATGTCTATATCACCTGAAGATGACCTAACTATAATCTGCTTCGATGGGTGCCTTTCAAGTGCATGTTTACAGTGCAGAGCTACTTTAGCATCTGCCTGTTCTTGGTTACTCAACAACGAATCTTCGCTTTCAGAAGAAGACAACGTTAGCTTGGAGCAATGGTTCTCGGTTGAAAAATATAGTTCTGTGCAGCGGAGGACATTCAGTACTTTCAAGGGATTCTTTTCCACTGTTTCCAGCATTAATTCTATAAGCCGCCGCTTGTTTTCTCCGTTCATCAAGAAGTCGGTAAAGTTTCGAGGCACTTTAGATTGCGCTGATTTTACGATTATCGTATCAGAGTATCCCCTTTTGCTTCTTTCGCCTGATTTGATTGATGCATCCTGGTAAGTGTCTGCAACGATATCAACTCGAGCATACCCACTAGGTAAAGAATTTAAGAACTTCCATGTTACTTCCTCATATGTGTCGGGTATGACTGTCAGGGTGCGAATCGCTGCCATGAGGTCGATGATGAAAGTGGATACCTCGCTTTTGGAGGGCTGGCTTTCACTTGGATGTGTAAGTTCCCTGCTGCAATGCTTCAAGATGACGCTTTGAAGATTACTCTTCTTCGTTGTTCTTCTCGATCCATCAAAATTTGCCAGACTAAGTGGCATTGGACATAGAGGGTAACGAAGGGCTACGTCGCAGTCGACTACTCGCTCATTTTTCCCAGAGATTGCTAACAAAGTTCCAAGAATGTTTCTGTTTGCCTCAATGCATTTAGCTTGTGTGCTCGACTTTGCCGTGACTCTCCGGCTTGTACTTTTGAACAGCTTCAAATTCATTCTTTTGATCGGGCTGTGGAAGTCCACTTCACCTTTTTTGATGCGGTACATTCTGCCACTGGAAAAGGAGCTGGAATCCCGGAACTTAGATTCCAAAGCCGATTTTTGTCAAGGCTTGCATCAAATGGATTTATATACTCTTCTTTTGAGACCTTTACGATGTTGTTTACAAATTTTTCCGATTTAAGAATCTGTGATGGCCTCAGTGGTTTGTACATGATTGATGTT
This sequence comes from Aurelia sp. 3 sensu Dawson et al. (2005), assembly GCA_964020215.1. Taxonomy (NCBI): domain Eukaryota; kingdom Metazoa; phylum Cnidaria; class Scyphozoa; order Semaeostomeae; family Ulmaridae; genus Aurelia; species Aurelia sp. 3 sensu Dawson et al. (2005). The sequence goes on along the minus strand of OZ026580.1, from coordinate 12,283,090 downwards.
GAATGTAAATCTGCTAGGGCTAGCAAAGCATTTGCGTTCTTTGCCTGTTCTGCTCTGTTCAGTGTCCATTTTAAGATTCCTGAACTATCTGATGCAAAGTTTTTTGATTCCACCTGTCGTTTTAGCCTCTCTGTTCAGTGTCTGTTCACCACGTTGATCGATAGCTACTCTGTGAGGGTACTTTCTTTGGGCCTGCTCAGAGATTCCTAATGTAATTCGTAACTTAATGTAATTCTGTTCATAAACTTCGGAAGTAGATCAATGCGTATTATTGTTATGCTGGTAATAAAACTGTTGACTTCATAAATTGACAGAACGATCTTTTCAGCCATAAAAACCATATAAATGCTGTCTTCCTTCAGTTCACAACCGAAAAAGCATGAAATTTCAAGCTTATTGATCGTTACCATATGTGGTAAAAAGGGTGACTTTGGGTCACGTGACAATGGTTATTTTGGTACTGGGATCAATAGTAAACATTATCAACCCACTATCAGTCCCATTTCATTCAAAGTTGAGGGAGGAAAGCATTTCTCTTCCAGGCAAGGCCGATAATTCTATTTCACCTCCACAGAGGCTTCTTGTCGAAGTAGTACTATTTGAACCCCCGTTTTTACCCCCTAAACCCCAGCAGATGCCCGTTCACCGTCACTTTTCCATATGTTCACGTGTGTGTGTGGGCACCTGAAAATGTTCATGTGAATTTCTCCGCCTTAAGGTGGCACCTACCTCAACCACCGTCTGGTCTATAATCCGTATAATATATCTACCTGGATTGCCCCTATTGAATGTAGTCTACGAACTAATGCCCAGGCCTCCTTTTTATGTGCGAATAATGAGCACATTACGTGTTGGGGTAGATTTTGTATAGGAAGAAAGGAAGGAAGAGAACGAGGTAAGTAGGTAGGTTTTTGCGGACGCTTTTCGTGCCAAAAGTGTAACGATAGGTAGGCATACTCTTTGAAAATGATTATCAAAATTGATCTTACTTGGTACAAGAAAGGTCACAATCGGCCCCAGTCATATAATCTCCTCGCAAGTCATCAAGTTTATGTGAAATACTAATTAAAAAACACGGGTGCTCTCTCCTCGATTAGTCTGACTGCTGAGAGAGCTCCTCCTTTAGTAATTCCCTCCATACAATTTATCTTTTCTCTTTGTTTTGTTCGATGTATATGTATTATTATCATTATTACTTTACTGATGTATCATTTCGCTGTATCTTATATTTGTGTAGTTTACTTATTTGTCTGTTTAGTTAGTTCATAAATTGTATGTATGGAATTTAAAATATATGAAACTGTAACTGAGACTGAAACCTGAATAGTTTGACCACTGAAGTTGTCATTAGAGCCTCAATTAGGCTGGATAATTTCGAAATCTAATCAGACAACTTGACAGCGACATTTATGATGAGAGTAAGCTTATTAGAAAAGTTAAGTGAATGCAGCTCAGAACATAGTAAGATGGAATAGACAATCGTCTGCCCACCTACACTCACTACCATTCATCAGATATTTGAATGATTCTTATCGTATGAAATAATAGGCAACAAGTGCAATTGTTTCCCCTCCGGATTCGTGAAGCATTTTACAAAGCAAGCATTTGAAAATTCGACCCCTTCTCCCAGCCTCATGATTATAGTTTGCATGTGACTAAGTTTGCATGTGACTTGCATATTTACCTTCTGATAGTGAACATGATCCTTGGAAGCAGCGAGTTCACTTTATGTCGAAGAATTCCATCCGTATGCTCCAATAGACCCACTTCCAGTTCTTAGATTCATAGCTTTCAAGTTCCATACTTCTCCCTCTTCATTATCGATTATCAAAGAATGCAACATACAACAACAACAAACAAACAGTGTCCTCTTTGACAATACAACTCTTCGGACAACACAGAAATTCATTCTCGTCCCAATATTTTACATGCACCGGAATTCTTCGCACATCCCCATAGGGTCCCCTATTTTTTCTCAATGGAAAACTACAACATCGCCAACATTGCTATGCAATAGGAAGACGTGAAATCATTATTGTTAATATTACTATTATTACTGTTATCATAATCATTATCATCATCATTATTGTCAAAATTGTTTCTGTTGCTTTTTCTTGAGTCCACTATACTGCTGGCTAATGCCTAGGCAGACTATTTTTGTTCTTATTTTTTGTTGTTTAAGGCGTTCAGGTGCTACCAACATATTGTATACCACAAACAGTACATTCTAACAAATACACAACATTGGACGAGTCACAATTAAATGAACACTTTATCCTATACTCCCGGCTATCTACATTTGAATAAAAATGCTCACCATTGCTCATGGCATTACAGACTTAACAACGAGATTTACCACAACGAGAGCACCCCTTCTTATCAGTCCCCCCATTTCCTTCACTACTCAGCCTATCCAGTATATCTTTAAGGTACTTACATCTCCTAAATACTATTAAAGGTGGCTCAGGAAGCTTCATATGCTCCTCCGAATTCGTGCGCATAGGATGGAGTCTCCTGGAAGCCCTCCCCAAACTATTGAGCGCTGGATGACATGTGGCAACAAGTGGAACCCTTTGGTCATTGGTCCTATTTCCCGAATTTGACATTGGAGTTGCCCTATCCAACCTACGTACCCTATCTATCTATTCATTAACTAAAGACTTTTCGTAGCAAATAGATAGGGTACGTAGGTTGGATAGGGCAACTTTGACAAATTATTGTAACTAAATGATTATGGCTAAAAGACAATTATTGCAAACTTACAAACATTCATTGAAACTCAAAGCCGGTGAGAATACATCTTGAATCAACAATTCTTCAAATCTGCAACAGAACACAATAATTTTATATCCAATGGATGAACGTACCGGGTGAGTCAATAAAAGTGCCTTTAATGTCAAAGTAAGCACGATTTGTTTTTGGAGGAAATGGGACTGAACTGCAAGTTCGTTCACCACAGCTTCGAAGGTTAAGTGGCTCGTTGTTCTCCTTTAAGATAAGCAGCAAATTATAGTTGAAATGGATAAAGAATGTGGTTTTCGGTCAAATTTTGACATGCCATGCGCGTTTACCACACGCAAAGCGGAGTTACCGTGCAAAATGCTGAACAGCCAATCAGATTGCCAAACGGCCTCTTGTATCCCAGAGTAGAGGTAGATCACGTTGGGAACGAGATTGGTTCTGATGCAGACAGAAAACTGCCTAAAAGCAAACGTTTACCTGAAAATACACAGTTCAATATCTTGGAAAGTGAATACAGCCAGATGGATGATATTCAACATAGTGGCCGCATTTGAGGGAAGATTTCATCTTAGCTAGCAATATCAATAACATTGTTTTGTTTACGAGGAAAAAGCATATGAAAAAGGGCCCCATTTTGACTTAGCCCACTGGGGCAAAAATTCCTAATTTTTCTTCACTACTAGGACAAGCAAGTGGGCCCACTTGGGCAGAGGTCCCACCAGTCAGTAAGTTAAAAAATACCCTGGCATTGGAAGCCTTTTCTGATACCAAACACGGCAAAAATTTCAGAACAGAAACTTCGATTTGATGGGGTTTAGGATGCTCGGAATGGGCTTCGTGCGCCAAAAACATTGTTTACCTATTGCTTGTGAAAAGAGTTGTGACACGCTGATGAAGGGAAACTGCGCATTCTCTGTAATAGCAACTGACATCTTACGTGGAATAGACCAAAGCCGTGGCGTCGTGGCCCGGGAGGCCAGGGGGCCATGGCCTCCTACGAAAATTCTGTCAGAAATTTCGGCAATTTGCCACTCTTGTCGGAAAACTTGAAGTATGATTAATCGATTCTTACATTTTATGTGGCTCATCTATAGCAAGTGAAATACAACTGAAAGCCCCACTTTTCGTTCAAGAACCAAAGCTTTTTACCGATAAAGTAGGCTAGGTCGGTCGTTCCAAACAGCACTGATTTTTCTTCGAAAATTATTTTTCCCACAAAGAAGTGGCTTCCTGGCAAAAGGTGCAACTTCTCTTTGAACAAGGAGGTGCAATGTGCAAAAAACCCGAAGGAATGGATTTCGGACCAAATATTTTTGGTCAGCAACTCTTGGAACATTTTTGCAAACTTTCAGAGGTTTTTACACAAATTTTGTTGACTAAAAGATGATGCATTTACAGTTTGATATACTTGCTTAGACTTAGATGTTTTTTATTTATGGGTCGGGCTTCATTTTAGATGGGTGACCAGAAATTTCTAGAAATGGTTATTATCCTTGAGACTTGAGGATGATACGAATGATCGCTAAGATAGAGTTGGTTTTAATTTTGGTGAAAGCATGCTTATGAAAACGCAGATTTAAACTTATGTATGCTGAAGGAAATTACAAGTGCATTTTTTAAAACGAAACTTTAACAATGATCTGATTCTAAGTAATTTTGAAGCATACCATTTTCCAATTTCCCAGGAATACCTAGTTGCAATTATTGACTAAAATGGCGTTTTCCAACAATCTAGAGGTATAGTCGTGAATCTCAGCTAATCTCAGAACCCACTCATTTAATAGGTGATTCCAAATCTTGCATTGATTTAAGCTTCACTGATCAGCCCAACCTCGTTATCGATACTGGAGTTCATCCACCACTACATGAACAATGCCATCACCAAATTGTTTATGGGAAACTTTCTGTTTCAAAAATAGGGCCTTCTTCGTACACCCGCAGGATATGGTATTATAACAAGGCAGATTTTCTCAAAAAAATCCGATAATACCACCCCTTCTGGATAATGGGTTATTAATAACAGATTTACTGAGAAAGCATCCACCATACCATACATCAACAAAAATATTCTCAAACCTAAATTTCATTCACAAAACTAGTCGAATATTCAGTGCGCTGATTTCGTGTTCAGATGTTTGAACAAAACTGCTCCTGATGTATTTCATGACCATTTTGAGAAGGTTGACCACCAAAAAGCTACAAGAGTCAATGGACGAAACTTAAAAATCCCAAAAGTAAAAACTGAGAGCGCGAAAAGAGGATTTTATTACAGTGGTGCAAGGATTTATAATGCATTACCAACGCATTTAAAGACTGAAAGATTTTACCTTCCTTTCAAGCAAGGACTCAAAGAACATTTTATGAATTGATTAACTTTTTAAGTAATATTTGTAATATATTTTTATCACATAATGTCATTGCAACTATTCAATTGTAAACGTTAAGATCTGACATTTTTTATCTGCTCTTAAAACAGGCCTTCTATTGATAGCAGCTAAGATATTGTAGCTGATTGAATAACCCTGTATAAAGAATGTATTATTATTATTATTATTATTATTATTATTGACTGATTTTTAAGGTAGGTCACTGGTCGAAAATCTCAAGAATTTCTTCAAAAAATCTTAGAACTTCCACCAGTGACCTGCCTTACGCTATTTTCAGAAATTTTCCTGCGATAAAGTCACAAAGTCCTTTTTGGCGAACGTACAATGTACGGTGAGTCTTTGCTGTCGTTTCGATTTCCGCTTTCGACCACAATGCAATGCGTCTTTGGTCTGGCTTTCAACCACAATGCAATGCGTCTTTGTTACTGCTTTGTTATCGTCTAATTGCTTGAGATCGACCACAATGCAATGTGTACTTTGACATCAAGATCAGGGATGAGCAGGGGTATTTCCTTTGTGAAATTTGGCAAGTTCAGCAAAACTTCCTGTAGGTGTGGGCGTAGTGTCAGTCGCACAATACAGTGTACTTTTGTTCATATTCAATTAGAAAAGAATGCTTAGGTATTCAATGCTTCCGAGAGGGAGTAATCCAGTTGTCAAGGGTTTCCGTAGTTCAGTTGTCAACAAACGGACCAACAACAACACGAACTCCTTTGTTCATATCCGACCAAAAAGAATGCCTGCTTCTCGTTGCATGACTGCCACACTGAGGACCAGGGATCTCTACACAGGAAGAATCAGGAGAAGCTTTTGGAATTTATGAGAAGCGTTTACGATTCAAAGCAAGAGAAGTGAGAAGACCAACTTATGGGATTTTTAGGCCTACAAACGGCATCATGAGCCTAGATGAGCCCTTGTCTGTTTCCACGTTTGTTTTGGAAAAGGAACAAATACAACTAAACTTCCTCTGAATCCTGCTTTTTTCCAGACTGGGTCGAAGGTCAGTTACGCTGGCAGCGTGCAACCATAAAACATTGATGCAGATCCTTGGAGCTGATTGATTGATTGATATTTCACAAAAGCAGGGGAATTTCTTTCAACAACCTTTTTAACAGGTCCATGGGAGCAAGAACATAGCCTCCTTGATACTTATCCTCAAAACAATACTAATATTGTTTCGAGAGAGGGAAACAATACAAAGTAAATTTTTCTTTGGATGAATGAAAGGCATTTTTAGAGGACACAAATTGTGACACAAATTGTGATCTTGCCAAAAAGTTAACTGATCAGACATTGGATAACAACGCAAAGCACATTTCAAGTTTGTATGAGCTTTTCAGCTTCAAACAGCTTATTGAGGAGCCAACAAGAGTCACTCTTGACACGGCAACAGTCATTGATCATGTTGCTACAACATGTCCCAGAAACATATTGAAATCAGGAGTGCATGAGGTTTCCCTGAGTGATCACTATATGGTTTACTGCATTCGGAAGTTTAATGGTGCAGTAGAAAAAGGTCACAAAACTATTAAGACTCGCAAAATGAAAAATTTCAATGAGGAAGCATTCCTTGCTGATGTTTCTGGGGTATGTTGGGAGCAAATGCTTACTGAAACTGATGATATCAACTTGCTTGTCAACTATTGGTCTGAAATGTTTTCTTTGATCATTGAAAAACATGCCCCTTTGAGTGAAATGCGGGTCTCTGAAAAGTATTGCCCATGGATCAGTAAAGATCTTAGGGATTTGATGCGTACAAGAGACAAACTTAAAAAGTCAGCAGTCAAAGGTAAATCCCCAATCCTTATGGACTCTTATAGACAGATCCGTAATAAGGTCAATGCCCTTAATGTTCAGCTGAAGAAGCAGCATTATACCAATAGGATCGCTGCATGTAAAGGTAATATGAAAGAGTCTTGGAAAACAATTAATGAACTTCTCAACAAGAGATCAAAGTCAAGTAGCATTGATTGTCTCAAAGAATCTGGCACTGAAACTCGGAATAAAAAGGACGTTTCTAATGCAATGAACAATTTCTTTTGCACTATAGGTAGGGAACTAGCAGATAAAATACAACCTGTCATTAATCCCCTTCTATCAGGTGAATATGAGATTAATAATGATAAGGCCAAGTTTCACTTTGAGGCAGTTGAGCTAAAAGATATCAGGGATGCATTTGCCAAGGTTAAAACAGCAAAGAGCTTTGGAATTGACGGTATTTCTAGCTACTTTATGAAGCTTGCTTTGCCATATATTGAAAACTCTCTGGCTTTCTTGTTTAACACATCCATTGAAACTAGCCAGTTCCCAGATTCATGGAAAGTAGCTAGAATTACCCCGATTTTCAAAGATGGAGATAAGACTGAAAAATCTAATTATCGCCCCATATCAGTCTTGCCTGTCATCTCAAAGCTCTTTGAAAAACTTGTTTTCAACCAGCTGTACCAGCATATGAAAGATAATGGTCTCTTTACATCTGATCAATCAGGTTTTCTGCGCCTACATTCTACACTAACTTGTTTGCTTAAAATGAGCGATGACTGGTACAACGGGCTTGATCTCGGTAAGCTCGTTGGATTAGTATTTATTGACCTGAAAAAGGCATTTGATACGGTCGACCACGATATTCTCTGTAAAAAGCTCGAACTTTATGGCGTCCAGCAGCGAGAGCTGTCTTGGTTTAAGTCTTACTTATCTAACCGCAAACAATTCTGTAGGGTTAACGGTGTTGATTCAGATATCGGTGAAATAGAAGTAGGAGTACCACAGGGTTCATGCCTTGGCCCTCTTCTCTTTCTCATCTATATCAATGATCTTCCTGAGGCTGTCCAAGGTTCCTCTGTGACTATGTACGCTGATGATACCAGTCTTTGTCATCAGTCTCGCGATTTGACTCAGCTTAATGAGGCTATAAATAGCGATCTCAGTAAATTGGAGACTTGGCTTCAAGGAAATAAGCTTTCGTTGAATGTGGCAAAAACTCATTCAATGCTCATGTCCACCAAGCAGAGACACAACTCTCTCAAAAGTCGAAATGAAGCCTTGGTACTGAAGATACGCGACAATGAACTCAAAGTTGTTCAAAAGACAAAATACCTTGGAGTGCAAATCGATTGCTCTTTAGATTGGAAAGAGCAAATTAAGGCAGTTTCTACAAAGGTCTCCAGGGCGATCGGCTTTTTAAAACATGCTAAATCTTTTCTGCCTCTGGCAAGTTTGAAAACTCTTTACACAGGTATTGTTGAGCCCCACTTTCGATACTGTTGTTCTGTATGGGGTTGTGCTGGATCTACATACATCGACCAGCTGCAAAAGTTACAAAATCGTGCTGCTAGAATCATTACAAATAGCAGCTTTGATGCCTCAAGCAGACCACTTATTGCAAAGTTGGGCTGGCAGACCATTGAAGAGCTCATTAGCAATGAGTCTAAAACAATGGTCTTCAAGTCGCTCAATGACTTGGCTCCACAATACCTGTGTAACCTCTTCACAAAAAACTCAGCATGCTCCTCCCGCAACCTCCGGAACACTGAGACTGATTTGAGATTGCCAAAGAAAAGGTCTGCTAATGGGCAAAAATGCTTTTCTTTCCGAGGTGCTAAAATATGGAATAGCCTTCCTGCTGAGTCAAAGACAGCATCCTCCCTGAATAGTTTTAAGAAACTGATAAAGGGTTGATTTTTCATTTCTATTGTATATATTGTATAATTGTAAATAGGCTTTTAGGTTATGGTTTTTTTTTATTCTAGTCATATTTAAGTTTAACTGTATGCTGTAATTAAGTTTTTACCGGAGGGCCCCTTGAAAAACGGCTTCTGCCGAAGGGCTACCCTCCTTAAAAAATTCAAATATGAATATGAAATATAAATATAAATAGGATGCCATGCAGCATCCTTCCAGGTCTTCTTTACGGGCCGAGGGGTAGTTACCCCGGGGTCCAGCAATTTTAGGAGCCCTGAAAAATATACATTATAACTTTTTTCCTTGCTTTTATTTTCTCGACGTGGGTTCATTTCTTGCATTCTCAACTTTGCCTTCACTCGAGATATAAAGCATTTTCTATCCAAAACTTATGTTTGTGACCGTGTATGGGAGGATGTTTCCACATATAAGCAGCATTTTACCAGTGCATAGGTTGGTGCTATCCAAGAGAAAAAAGGGGTGGTCCTAAAAAATATCCCGGCACCCTAGGGCCCATTCAAGGCCTTTACTCCTGTGGGCCCGGTTCGCCTCTCAACGGCCCTGTTTACAGGGAGGATGCTTTCGAAATTATTATGTACTTTCAAACAGTTCAGCTTCGAGTGTGACTTTGGGAGTGTGATGTCGCACTACGTCACTACGTCATACGCACCACGCACCCAGGGGAATCCACTTCACAATCCTACTCCCAGCTTTTGCGTCGCAACGAGGTTTCTTTGCTACTACTTTTATGAGAGTGCTTTCGTACGTGAGTCAACCGTAGGCTCACCTTTGATTTTCTTTCTTAGGATGTTTTACATCTGCTTCGCAGTTGATGCCAGGCGTCACAGCTGACCTCCAATATTCAAACCCCACTCGCACTGGCTCAGTGCCTTGGTTTTCTAAATTTCTTTTTTTTTGGATTTGTCAAACTCGACATCCACTGCGAATCAGGTTTCCTTCTTTCTATACCAGTAGTTATCGGTTAATTGGTTGGTTGTATGTAGCTTTTTGTAATCGTATATTTGATTTAGTTGCAGCGTTAGCTGCATTATATATCAAAACAATTAGCAAGATGCGATATCTCTGTCTCTTTCTTTCTGTCGATTTGTGGTCAAATCAATTCAGTGCCAGTCTCGTCTCCAGAGTAAGTTCGTTGCTCTGCCTCTACTCTGGGATCTGCGCGGAAATTCCGCGCGGAGTCAACCCCGCACGGTTTTGCGCGTAGTAAATGGCTTCGGGGTGTCAAAATTCGATGTAAAACCACATACTTTACCTATTTTGATCATCATTTGCAATTTATTTCCAACATTCGAAGAATAACGAGCCATTTCATGTTGGAAGCTGCGATGAGAAAGCTCCTCTGTTTGCAACTTAGGCCCCTTTTCGCCCCAAACAAACCGTGCTTTTTTCACATTACCACTCTTGCTAACCCCAGATTATTGTTTAGATACCTTCAAAAAAGCTTAAATAAGGTCCTTAAAGTGTTTGTTTTGAGCTTCTCGATTTATCCACAGCAGAATTATTTCTAGAGCAACGGCCGTCCCATCGATTCGATACTAGCCGGTAAATACAGCAAAGATTCGATTATAGCAAACCGTGTTCGGCATCTTGATCAGAGCATGACGTAAGAACACATAATATTTCAAAAGAATCAGCAAGCTGTGAAGTTTCTCTTTGTGTCGGTTTGTGAAAACATCACAATCCTGCTATTTGATTTGCTCCAAATGACCTATTTTTATCACAAAATAACAAAAACATCAGAGGCGCTGTTATCAAGAATGAATGTGGACTTGCCCAAGTCGTCCTTTGTTGGGGATACGAATCATCAATGTTCCAAGCAACGGTTATCCCCCGAAAAGGAAACCTGTGATTATGCGCAGAAAGCATGTTTGGTCTGTGGAAAGAATGCGGGCGGAGAATCCAACCACAATCCAAACAATGATTAGCAGGGAAACAAAGAGATTCTCGCGCATGGTAATATGTTCCTCGGCTGTTGATCTGCTTTGAACATTACCAGCAAAACAAAGGCCTCAGACAAAAGGGGCAGTCCTCGGTATCCTCAACAATCCTGGAAGAAAGGAATTGACGACTTGTCGCGAGCAGTTCACAGCTGGATAACACAGCTGGATGGCCGGACGGTTTTTGGTACGACAGACGGCACCTTTAATCATAATGCTTGACCAATGGCAGACAAAATTCTACTTTGCCCTGAAGGAATCTGACGGGGGCAAACCAACTTTGAAACACAAATGGCTGTATGTCAAAACGAACATATTGGCGCCACCATTTCCAAAACAGCGCACCTGTGTAGACAGATACAACTAACCCCCTTGTTTTCAAGTTCCTTGCGGTTAGATTCTATTACAAACATCGGGCAAAGTCAGATCACGTAGATCTTATGAATAATTAATGAGGAACTGTTCGCGACAAGTCGTCACTTTCGTTTCTTATATGACGACTTGGGCAAGTCCAGAATGAATGAATCATGATCTAGAATGAATGCGTCTTTGTGTGACTTCGTCATGGTCTTCAGACAGTGGGCAGGGAGAGTGGCAAAAACAGACTGAACTGGTTGCGTACACAGGGGAGGGGGGCAAAGGCATCTCGTAATATCAGCAGAATGAGAAAGGCTATTTCTGTTATTCCATTTCATATGATGGTGCAGTTTGTTCGCATTTCCCAAAACGCTGCACTCACTAACTAACGTTATTGCTAGTTTACTTCTACGTTTTTATGGAATGGCGTCGGGGTAGTCAGGACATTATGCTCCCAGGGGTATCGTCTTTGTAGGGTAGTAAAGTGTGTTGTAAGTACCGTCTTAGGCAATTCGTCTTTGTAAAATTTTTTTAATTGAGTACAAAAAAATTTATCATCCTAAAATGAAGAAAGCTAAGACAGTTGATTGTAGCAGTTTTGGTTTCTATTAGATTTTGGCATTTTGTGTTATCTGAATCTTGTTCTGAATGTCAATGTGGCTGTTGTCCTGGGGAAGCTGAAGTAAGCTGCATGGTCTTGCTGATAGATCATGTGTGGGTCTTTTTGGGTCTTCCTTCCTTTCAAATGTGGAAATCTGTCTGTCAATTCGATGATCAAAGTCGCTGATCGTGCATTCTTGTAGTTAATGTGGTATCCAGAGTTTAGTTGTTTCTTTTCAGTGATGATTGTATTTGTCTTGTCTTCATATGGAATGACTACACAAGATACCCCATTCCACAATTACCACAAGCAATGTACTCTTTTCGTAATGCAGATGTAATTGGGCAGATAAGGGCAAGAACGACAAGATCAAAGACAACCTTTTATCCTGACTGTCTCTCTGAATGGAACAAACTTGACCCAGAAATTAGGTTATCACACTCACTGAGTATTTTTAAAACAAAATTATCGAAACTTATCCGACCCACTCCTAAACTAGTATATGGTATTCATGATCCAAAAGGTCTAGCTATTCTCACTCAGTTACGGGTAGGATTGAGCAAACTGAATTTTCATAAATTTAGGCTTAACTTTAGAGATACAGTCAACCCTTTGTGTTCTGCAATTGATGGTGTAGAGGACACGGAACATTTCCTGCTGCTTTGTCATTCGTATAACGGACCAAGATCTGATCTTCTCAACAGTGTGAATGCAATATTGCTCCCTCATGGCTTTTCGTCTCTTTCAAATGAAGTCTTGCTCAAATTCATTTTGTGTAGTGACGAGCGGCTAACCATTGACACCATTAAGAAGTTACTTCAGGCAACCCTCAAGTTCATTCATGCTTCAAAACGCTTTTAAATGTTCCATTGCTGCAAAGTCCCATTCATTAGCACCTACTTTTTGTCGGTCAACTTTGTATTCGTAATTAGTAGTTATATTTCTTTCTATCTTTACTTTATATTGTGCGTTTTTATGTATTGGCCATGGGGTAGTCATTGTCTTTCGCTCCTCATGGTGTCGTCCCAGTAGTGTAGTAAAGTAATTAGGAGTAGTATAGTAGAATGTAAAATTTGTATTGTAATTATTTTATATGAATAAAAAAATATGGAACGAAAGGTCTGCAGCGCCATCACGAACTCACGACAGAAAGGAATAGGCATTCTTACTTCTTAGGGGTCCGGTCCGTTAGGGTCCACTCCTATTGGTCCTCGGTCTGGCTATTCCGTTATGCCCTTACAAGTGATGCTGCTCAGGAAACGAGGCGGCTGGCCAGCCCGTTTGCCAAAACAAGCCCAGCTGAGATCATCAGGCCGCTAGTGAACAACAACAAAGAGATCACAAAAGGGCGTTTGTTCACAAAGGAGTCAAGGATGGCGGGTTGCAAAAGGCACCGCACCCTCGTTAAGTAAGCCAAGCAGCCAGCAAGCCAACGTCAACCATGACGAAAACGCACGTCCTCTCTTTCTTTTCGCTATGAATGAACTGACCTTCCAGAAAATGTAACTGACCTTTTTTATTGTCCTCTTTGTCTTGCTTCCTGCAATGCAAAAAGAAAACTTACTGAATGGGAATTTCTTGGAAATTAGCCACATATGATTACCTGCGACGCACGCGATTGGGGTTTTCAGTAAGGAAAAGTCGCAAAGCACCTAACTGAGGAAGCAGTCTTGCATGGAGGTGTTTTGTGCAAAGATTCGTATTTTTTACTGGAGGAGGACATATCAAAATGGATCCTCAGGGGATCTTATTTCATTTTGTTACCTTGTTCGGTCAAATGGTAGAAGGCTGCAAGGCCAAAAATTGGAAATTTCCTTAAAGCACAACCGGCAAGCATAATTTATTAAAAAAAATTTGCGTAATTGATATCCCGTAAAAAATACTTCTTAATTAGAGCAAGTTCCTCATTGCTGAAATATTTTATGGTTGCGTTAAAAACCACAACAAAACCGATTAGCTCGCATGTAAACAACTATTGTTACTTTACGAGTGATAAAATTAGCATTGTAACTATGATGAATTCATGTCAATGAATTTTCTTCAGTGCTCTCTCTTTGGCAGACAATAGATCAGCTTGGCACAGCATTTTCTTAATTTGAAAGTATGGGTTCTTCCACTTTCAAAAACAGAAAGCAATGCAAAGGATTCTGAAAATTTTAAATGATAAACTCTTTCCAGATTTCCCAATCTGGAATGCATTATGATAAGAACTGTGAACTGCTCCACTCCACCTAGATACCATTGTTCCTTCATATTTGGCTGTATTCGCAGGATTTATCCATCTAAGAACAAATATTGTGATTACACGATCACTAACAGTGGGGAAGTTTTCTGTGAGCAAAGAAACAGATTGTGCTTTGCAATTTACCGGATTGCTATGGGAGCCACGTGACTTTCACTCCATAAACCCCCATGCGATGTGAAAGTCGCTCCTCTCGAAATCCGATTTTATGAGGCCTTATTCATTCACTCTTGACAAAATCTTCTCTGAAGGAAATTTGAGTTATGTTATCTTCATAATGCAAGGAATCTTTTCACTATCTTTCACTTCCAAATTTCTAACAATAGCTTTGCAAAGAAATGCACAAAAAAGAACTCACCAATGAGATGCTCAGAATTTTTAAGCTTGGAGCTGATTGATACTTCTGATATTGTTTTGGTACAGCGGATAAATTTTTGAAAAATCATATTCCTAAGAGCAAATTGATAAATCTTCATTTCATCCATTCATTTCATTTTCATTTCACTTAAAGTTATTTATCCACGGTTACCCCGTCAATCTAAGAAGACTGCTAAGAAGACTTCCATTGTTTCTTGCATGGAATTAGGAAGCAAGCCTAATTGTAACTGGGAATAAGGGAACCATGGCCCTCCTAGAAATAATGCATTTCAGTGGTGGCGCCAGCTCTAAAAGATCCGAAAGAAATGGGGGGGGGATTTTGAGATTTTGACATAATTTTTCATTCTAAAGGTATACCCAACTAATCTTACGACATTTTTCTTTGAAAATTTTTAGCGACTTTTGGGATTTGGGGGGACAGGTCCCCGAGTCCCCCCCACCCCCCACCCCGTGGCCCCATCATTGATGCATTTCCCAGCATGGGGAAAGCATAATAATTTCTACAATTTCAATTCCAAGACTTGCGATATAACTCCTTTTGAGAATAGGATTAGCATCGTTCTTTTGGTGTACACGTCGAGATTATCAGGTATGAAAGACTATTTATAGACCTATGAGATCTCATCTTGATCACTAACTTTTATTTCATTCAAAACGAAAGGCTTCAGTCATAAACTAAGGGCCATGCCTTCCCAATCATCATCATCATCATCATCACCACCACCACCACCATCATCATCATCATAATCATCATCATCATTGTTGTCATTGTCATCATCACCATCATTTAATTCATTTCATAGAAGCTACCATGATAGAAAGATAGCTAAATTACAGCCAACCGAGGTCAGTTTTACAAAATTTACAATTTCTTGACCCTATTTTAACCGGGTGAAAAAAAGTGATTATCTACCGGGGGCGTTTTTCGCCCCCCTAATTATCTTCGGAACTATAATAGCTATGACAATGAAACTTGCACTGTGTTATGATTAAACAAAGGAGAATAAAAATAGCATCAATTAACTTTTAATCACGTGATTGGTTGCTAGGTAACCAAAAATAGGGCAAATTTTTACGAAATTGAGCTATCAGGAAAAAACAATAGATTTACATTAAATAACTGGCTAAAATCGGCTAAAAACTATCCAAATACTTACTTGATAGCCTTAGTTTGAAATTACACTTAGTTTTGGATGAATATTTGTGGTTCCTAATTAATTAACTAAATAAATAATGGTAATTTGATTCAATGCAAAATTGTTTCCTCAATAATAATGCTTAAACATCATCAATTTCACATAATTTGGGTGGAATCAAACATTTTTATCAATATTTCATGTCATTACATGATTTTTCATATGAAAATTGCTAATTCATTAGAAATATGACGGCATAAAGATGTATGACGTCAAAGAAATTATAAATTGCTGACGTCAGCAAATGTAGATAAATTACATATCAAATAAAAGCACTCATCGAGACAAATTGAATGGTATATAAATTGACGAGATTCGGCACAAAATGAAGAAACTAGAGCAGTTCTCAAGGTTTTCTTTGTGACCACTCTCCAAATACGGGCACCTGGTGGTCACGTGGTCTAACAATAGACATTGAAATTTTTATTTTCTGATAACCAGTTAAATGTTAGGAAAATTCAGTGAGTTTCAGTGCCATAGCTGTTATAGGGTTAAGCTACTCAAACAGCTTTCCTGAATGCTCGCGGCCTGGAAGAACTTTGATCAACCAAGCTGCTCTGCCGGTGTGGGTGCAATGTAAATGGTGGCTTGACACCAAGCCCATCCTTGATTTCGCTGAGAAAGGGGTATATTTTTGGGCAAAACCTAATACCTACAATCTCAAAATAAGGGGCATTTTTCTTCAGAAAATATGCCACAAGAATCACTTAAATTCAGATGAACACGAGATCCTAGCATAAGGTAGTGAATTTCACCTTACTTGGAAACCATTTGATTGCTTGCGTTTTATGGAGTTCTACTGTTTTCCAATGAAAAGATATCAGTAAACTGAGAAGCAATTAAGTAGAAAAGTCCCAAATCTTTCTCTTAGAACCAGTATCTGTACTGTACAAATCTCTTCAGGGTTCAGTAATCCCCATTTAGAATGGGGCTAGCTTCAAACATTTTCCGTGATAAGGGTTATTTTCGCCAACTAGAAAGTCAGAGAAAAGGGTATTCGATGAAATGGTATGGACGAGCCTGGTGTACCAATTGCTATAGATTTGCGCCCACCGAGGCTGCTCTCTTTTGAAGCTTCAAGAGCGAGGATATCTTTGCAGAAGACCCGCAAACAACACTGCAGTAATCAAATCAAATCGAATTCCATTTCAAGAAAAGTTCAATAATGCTTGTTTCATTGTTAAAGAAATGGTTCAAAAGTTCAAAAATTATGACTGAAAAGGTATCTGTTTTTGTGGGACCAAAGATAATGGAATAGAGACTCTATATTCCATTATCTTTGGTGGGACTTAACTGTTTTTGGAGAATTTTCTTATTTCTATTTCAAGAGAATTATCTACCGTTTTGTCACTCTTAAACAGTGCGCCTTGACCATATTTCAAACGGGTGAAAAAAGTGATTTTCTACTGGGGGGCGTTTTTCGACCCCCCTTCCAATTATCTTCGCAACTAACAATTATCTTCATAACTATGACAATGAAACTTGCACTGTATCTGTATCATAATCTAGCAAAGGAGAATCCAAAAATAGCACCAGATAGATTCTAGTCACATGATTGGTTGCTTGGCGACCAAGAACAGTGTGAATTTTGAGGAAATTGAGCTATTATCAAAAAAGGTAGATATCTATCAAATAATTGGCTGAAATGGGCTAAAAATTATCCAAACACTTACTTGATCGCCTTAGTTTGAGATTGTGTGCATTATCATATGAATATTTATGGTTTCTAATTATCTAGCTTATGAAATAAAAACAATTCGATTCAATGGAGAGCTACTTGCTCGCTAAAAATGATCAAAAATAATCAATTTCACATCCATTGAGTGAAATAGAGTATCTTCATAAAAATTTCAAATCTTTACATGACTTTCCATGCGAAAGTTACTAATTCATTAGAAATATGACGTCATAAAGATTTATTACGTCATAGAAATTATAAATTGCAGACATCAGCAAACATTAAATTATACCTAATGAAAGTACTCATGGAGACAAATCGAAGGCTGAATATGAAAATAGGCAGATTCAAAACAAAACAAAGAAATTACAACCATTCTAAGATTTCCATTGTGACCACTCTCCAAATATGGGCATCTGGTGGTCACGTGAATTAGCAACAGACATTGAAATTTCTATTTTCCGATTGCCAATTAAATTTTGATACAAGTCAGCAAGTTTCATCGCTATAGCTATCATCGTTTAGGAGTTATTGAAGAAAGTTCGGGAGGGAGCGATAACCCCTCTCCCCGGTTAAATAGGGTTAACGAAGGTTAGGTCTTTGATTTCAAGAAGAACTGCTCCTGGAAATGATAAAGAAGGTTTGTGATGCTAATGAATGGCATTGGATGACGCTCTCTGAAGTAAACAAAGAAAAAAAATCGATGTGAATGCTTTCGATTGACAAGCAGCACCGCTGATTGACAACATGCATCACACGCACATTCGGGGGTATATTCCGCCAAACTAGCATACGCTTCGATCTTTCAACCTTTGAAGTATTTTGTCTAATTTTTTTAAATATGAACGAAAAATGCTGCCACTTTGGAGATATCAATGATATAATGAACGCTGGCAGAAGGGTTCTTCGCATGGTCTGGTTGGTGGGCCCATCTGGGGGGCAGGCGGCCTTCAGCACGAATTTTTTTCTTCATGCTATGGGCCGTTCTCGTTGGTGCGGGGTGCTGTATTTTGTTTGCATTTTCTCCTGCTGCAGCTGCGGTTTGATGCATGATATTTTTTTTTGGGAAGGGGGGGGGGGGGGGGGCTCCATCGTGCAGTGTATCTGCCGTCTATCTTGGGGATACACGTCGCTCCGGACCTCTATGGGAGGATTAGCGCTTTATTTTGTTAATGTACGTAGATTGCACTTTTTCATTGATTTATTCTAGAAAATTGCAAATTTTATAAATTGCAAGTAGGATTAAATTTGCTGCAACTTTGCTACTCTTGTTATACACCGCTGACGTAAAATAAAGTAACGATGATGATGATGATGATGATGATGATGATGATGATGATGATGATGATGATGATGATGATGATGATGATGATGATGATGATGATGATGATGATGATGATGATGATGATGATGATGATGATGATGATGATGATGATGATGATGATGATGCTGATGATGATGCTGATGATGATGATGATGATGATGATGATGATGATGATGATGATGATGATGATGATGATGATGATGATGATGATGATGATGATGATGATGATGATGATGATGATGATGATGATGATGATGATGATGATGATAATGATGATGATGAAGATGATGACGATGACGATGACGATGATGTTGATGATGATGATGATTATGATGATGATGATGATGATGATGATAGAACTGCATGAAATTTAGCTAACACTGAAGCAATCTTTGGTGTACCAAGACTATTTGGCAACAGAGTGCCTCATTCTAAAAGTCAACAGTTTGACCTTCTACAAATATTTCCGAATGAGGTTTCTTGACAGAAGTTGTTATAGGTTTTATAGGTTTTATACCAGCTGCTCCCGAATAAACTACCAACTGTTGACAATCCATGAGAAATCGTACACTGGACTGAATTTTAAATATATGACTTAATATTTAGCAAAACAAGTGTGAATTAGATTCTGTGATTTATGGCATTTTTCGTTTTCGGCGATTAGAGCTATAAACAAGTTTCTTAGAATTTTCGTTTTCAAAACCACTTAGAACTATGAAACAATTTCATTTCATTTCATTTCATTTCATTAAATCTTAGATATTTTATACACGGTGGCCGCATCAGTCTTCAGGGGACCAATCCTGTAAAGCAGATCAAAATAACTCAAGCAAATAACTCCGTCAATCAAAATAACTTCAGAGCAAAACCTAAAATAACCTAATGCAAGTAATAATATCTAAAAAGTCAAACTAAAGTATATATGATAAAAAATAAAAGGAGTAAAATCAAAACTGATGAATGAAACGAATTATCACATTCACACAGTAGGCTGCAAGTGGGCACGCCTACGCCTATGCTATTGGTTGCGTCTACGCTTTGTACACATGTTCCATTTGTTATAACTTTTGCGCATGCTCCACATGATGGCTACGAGCTGGAGCCGTTCCCGTGTAAACGGGAACATTTTCTGATACGTTGCCAAGCAAACGTGACAATGACAGTACCCAAACTGTACGGACCCATGTGGATCTGCAGCCTTTTCTCTCGCGTAAATGGGGTATATGTCATCTGGACTTGTCAAACAACGTGGAATGTCAATAGAATTAATGTGAAAATTTATTCAACGATTGTCGTTGCTTTCCTCATCATCCTCCGTTTTCTAAAGAATTGGCATGAATCGACAAAGAGAAAACCATTTCGGTGTGATCTAGGAATTTAGAATTGGTCGGTAGCCGCCAAGAGTGGATAGTTCATTGTGCCGCACCCGGTACTCTTTTGACACACAGTATATTTCCCTTTGGACCTGAGAGATCAAGGATCGATGAGTTAGCCGCTGGTTGGCAAGTTACAATTCAATGCTTTTATACCTACTGGGTGAGACGTAAAAAAAGTTCTAACATTTGAAAGATCATCAAAACTTCAATGCATAATGATTTTGAAGTTTCCTTCTGGTAAACATTGGTTTGGGGAACACGCACTTAAATCATTTCTTGGTCTTGAAACGGCTTTGAATTGGTGGAATTCTGATCTTAGAAGCTCTCTATTTTTAGATATGTAACAGAAGTAAATAAATAACTATGATAATAATGATAATAATAATAATAACTTTTTTTAAGGTTGGCGTGGTAAATAGCACTAGGCTAATTAATCCCAACCATATGAATACAAACATTATAGATAATCAGTAAACCTAAATGTAACCTAAATTTACAATTCCTTCCAAAATCTACAGTTGCATGAAAAATTCCAAAACTTAATTTCCTTTTTAAATACTGTACAGATTGGGACTCTTATATACAATGGTTAATCTCGCCAGAGATTTTGCCCCAGGAAACTCACAGTTTCTAACCCGTATGCTGTGGTCCCAGGTCTTCATGCATAGACGTTTCTCGTTACTTTTAAGTTGTCATGTATTTTTCTCTCCACAAAAATTTCTCTCGTAAAGCAAGGATTCAAATTCATCCTTGTTCGGTAAATTTCAGTGACAAGCAACTGCAGATTTCGTTGATGAACAGAGACTGAACTATCTGTGATTAACAGTTCTTCAAAACTTGAGGTCCGATCATCGTACGCTAGTTGTAATGCTCTTTCGTGAATGTGGTTAAATTTTGCGTTAACGCGTCTGTCATGAAACTTCCATATCGATGGACAGTAACTAAACTGTAACATTACAAAAGCCCTCATGACTGTCCTAGTTTTTTCCTTTGGCATATACGTCGAGGCTCTAGCAAGAGCATGTAGCTTCTGGCTTGCCTTCGTACACACCATGTTCACGTGTTGTTTAAAATTTAGCTTTTGGTCAATAACAACGCCCAACAATTTTTCTTCTTTACTCTCTTCAATGACAGAGGAACCAACTTTTATAGAGATTACCGTTTCTTTCTCGCCAAACATTAGGAGATGGCATTTCTCTTCGTTTAATTTCATACCGTTTTGTGCGAACCAGTTGCTTAGTTAAACAGTATCATTTTCTAGCTTTAAAATAACTTCCTGTAACTCTTTAAGAGAACAATGAATTGTCGTATCGTCTGCATAATTACAGATTTCCATCTCATTCAATAAAAGGAAAATGTCACTAATGAATATATCGAAAAGCAGAGGCCCTAGGACTGATCCTTGTGGGACACCTAATTCTTTTTCGCTCCGAGAGCTGAAAGAGCCATTTATTTTCACTCGTTGCCTCCTACCTGCTAGATAACTGTGAACAATCTTTATGGCGTTTTTACTAAAGCCATATGGGTTCAATTTAGCAAGCAAGAGTTCATGGTTGAGACGATCAAAAGCCTCAGATAAGTCCACAAGGACTGCTCCGACAAAACCTTTATTGTCTAAGGTTTTCTTACAAGTCTCCACCAATTTCAGCAAGGCATGCTGGGTATTGTAACCCTGTCGATAGGCACAAAGGTTAGGCGAGAGAAATTTGTTGACAATAAGTAGCATTTGATTTACCAAAAGTCTCTCGAAAACTTTGGACACTGACAGTAATACTGTTATAGGTCTATGGGTCTATATACTCTGAAATCTTAACGAATATTATCGCATTGCATGCCATGCCACCACCTACATTGATTTATTATGTCCTAAAGCTGCTATTTCGTGGAAACTTATTTTTATGATATGAAATCACCAACTATAAACTTTTAGCTAAGATACGTTTATGTAAAATACAATAGTTGTAGACGTGGTTTCCAAGCCGTAATTTCATTCTCTCCCACTCCCGCTGCCGGGGAACCTGAAGTCTTGAAACTGAAATACGAGATAATGAGCTCGAAGTAGTCGAAAAACAAACTCACATTCTCTTTATTCTACGTAAGACTCATTTGTTATAAAGGTTGTTTCATGCGATATCGTTTTGTTGATATACGTACCATAGATCATGAAAGTCACTTTGAAATTGTCTTTTTCGTGACAGTAATTATGGAATTTTTGTTGTGTGCAAAACATCAAGGACATATTTCATTGTAACATATTTGACTGAGAATTATCGATATTCCTTACTATTCTATGAAAGAAAATGCGAGGTTCGGTGCCAAGGCATGAAATAACGTTGGAGGTTCAAAATGTCACGAAAGATAATATGAACCTGCTATTCTGAGGAGAGTACAGAGTAAGGAATGAAGATGTTCTACTATCAATGCTGCTGATTTCTCAACCAAAAATTGTGAGTATGAATTTATGTGAAAGTAGCTGTTGACTTCATACTGAGGAATACCTTAAATCGCACAAAGAATACAAATGATGGCAAGTAGCACTTGTGTGATCCGAACTGCTTAATGAAACATCACAAAAGGAAACTCTTTCTTCGAGAATGGAAGAATTTGTTTCAACGCATTCCATAAGTGAAAGATTGTAAGAAGATTTGCACAGCCATTCGAAAATCATGATTGGCAAAAAGAAAGGAGGTTTTGCCCTGCCAAAGAATGAGTTTCTCTACCAAGGCTAAGATTGAATCTAATTCACACAAGTATGAGTTAATACGCCCTCCAGATTTGCTGAAAATACATTCCTAGCATCTGCTCAATAAAAAAGTTGGTCGAAAGCACTTGTCACGCAGAGGTTCATATTTCCCGCTAGCAGACAGGTTTGAATGGTTGGGGATTGAGCCAGCCCCTTCTTGCATCACAAATTATGGCGTTGTTTTTGAAATATCATAAGCCGTTGAGTAAGTTTTTCTCCCAATCTATCGTAAGCTTGACAAGGTGTCAGTGCAAAATCGATCGAAAACCGCCAGCACCGGTGATTTTTGGTGATTTTTATGGGATTCTCCTTAAAAGCCAATGAATTGTTCCAAAGCAAAAACCAGACTTTCATGGAGTTTTATCATACCTGTGGTCCATGCGATACTAAGCGCAAGACTAAGCGACAATATTTGTAGAGAAGTATTATAAATAACTTACTGATTGAGAAGCTCATTAATTTCCTCACCTCTGCATCTTTCTTGAAATTAAAATTCGAATATTTTGAGACCGAGACGTTAATAATGGCAGACAACACAATAGAATATGGAAAGGCAGAACGCAGCGCCCTTTCCTGTGCTCACAAAGATACTGAAATGTCTCTTGAAAGTCAGAACATTTTAAAACGAATGCGTACTTAAAAGGAGCCAATAGGTAGTCAAAAGGAACCTAAAATGAAAAGTTAGGCAAAACTTCATTTCCAGCTTGGTCCTTCAGTTGCATCGTCGTCATGACGGTAGTTATTTCCGCGCTCAACACCTAAATGCATGTACGATGAAAGATGTTGAATTAAACAGCTGAGCTCTTCATCAAACATAAAAGTAAAACCAAACACAGAAATGTTTTTGTTGAACGGAAATGTCAAAGTGAACCAATCAGTGGATAACTTGCTATTCTTAAAAATATAGCGTAGAATTTAGTAGCAAGTCGCTAAAATGAGTATTTTATACTTGATGGAATTGAATGTTATCTAACTCCTAAGACTTGTATTGCGGTGCGCAAGTGTTAAATCAAAATCGTACATTTCAAAGCTTTTATTCTTCGAAAATTATCACACACCATGTCTATATAACATTCACTATGTCCTGACTGAAAACAGAAAGAGCTCAAGTTAGATAAGAGGCCTATATTCCTTGTGTTGCACGGCAAAGAAGAGAGTCTTTGCACCAAAACCTGTAGTAGCAATAGAGCTGATAGATAAATAACATCCACAGCAAGCTGAAGCTTTCTATTCTGGTGAGAATAAAAAAATGTTGAGCAACGGGAGCAACGAAAAAGGTTTTCAGCTGTTATTCTCAACAACGAAAAATTGCGATTGAAGAGATTTGTATACCTTATAGCGGGAAAGATAGTATGCATCCCTGAAGGAGATATGAACAAGCTCACTGGCATCATCAAGGCATTGGGGTAGGAGAGACTTGATCTGACCCATTTTTAACAGGGGCAAATCATAACATAAGACATTTACTTTGATGACCTTCAATCTGAGCACTAGCCCTTCCTGCTGCTAGCTATAATTTTTTGAGCACTCTGATCTTAATAGTTAGCTTCAAAAGTTAACATTCCGAGTTTCCTATACATTCCCAAATTGAGATTTGCAATGCCCGATATGTGCTGTTCTCCCAGATCAGCTTTGGGAGCAAAATACAAAATGAATAATTTCTTGCTGTCACCCTAGGGCAAATATGAAGAGTGAAAAAATTTGCCAAGGAAAACGAACAACTTTTGCCAAAAACTGATCATTTCAATCTGTTTACTACTTTTCTTGCAAAAGATTGATAAACAAAACATTGCATTTTGGAATATATTTTCATTTACTATACCTAATGGTGCAGGAAAACTTCGGAATTTGTTTCAACGACTCCTTTGTACGCCTTTGTGATTAATCTTTAAATTTCACGAAGTCAATTTTTCAGTTTTGCTTGATATTGTTTGTGTTATGACTTGCCCGACTTCAAAATTAGAATTTATGAAAGCAGAATAAAATTTATCAACACCATGGCCTCACAATGAAAGAAAACGTATGTTACGCAGCTAGTGGCTCTACGCAGCCAATAGCATTATGACAAAAAATCTTTGGATCACTTGGTAGCATCCAGAAATGAGAAAAAGTTTTGCAAAGTATGATGATGTCTAACGCAAAATCTTCTGAAACAGGGCAAGAAAACTTCAGACCAGGGCCACCGAACTTTTGGAGACCCGGGGACAAAACGGTGAAATGAGGTCCGCTGCAGGAGAAGCGCGCAGAAAGTATTTTCGATCACGCCCTAAATTGGCTTAAAATGCGTTTCAGAGCATGTCACGCGGTTAAGATGTTAAAAATCTCCACTTATGAGAAACTTTAGACCCTGAGGCCCTTGGCCAAATTGCCCTTCCTGCCTTCCTCTCGGTGGCTCTGCCTCAGGCCTCACTGGTGAAAGTTGCACTATTTGTCTGCGTCGAGACTCAACAAAATAGCTTTACAGAGAACTGTACTGAGTTTAGATCTTATTATATGCAAATAATCTTAAGGGTAGGGCGGGGTAAAGTGAACAATGGGGTAAAGTGAAAAACTCTGGATATTCACGCTTTGGTCCGGAACCAGAAACATAATGATAAAATTTATGACTAATGCTTGATTATTTTGTTGACAGAAAATCAAATAATTTTTGCTAGAGGATTATTTCTGTTGTTGCAAAAAACCCCTAATCTGAGGTAGTCAAAACAACTTCGGAAAACTCCAGTTTTAGGTTTGGCCCCACGTTTTTGGTCTTGATCTTTGACTCCAAGTTCAAATTAATTTCAGAAATTTTTATATCGATTAAAAGCACACACCATATGCTTCCTCTTTCCAGAAAAAGATTACCTGCAATTCTAGTCCACTAGGATGGCATTTTGAAAGGCTTACCGTGCAGTCGATATTTTGCCTTGACGGGAGTAAAATGAGCAAGCTGCATTGAATTCATGAAAATACCGTTTTTATGCATTTTAAGCTTCCTGCATGGGAGAAAGTGTAGCCTTTACCAGATTTTCTCAACTTACATCAATTTCTGCGTAATGCAAAGTAATATTGGTGCATAAAGCTCATTGTCTTTGTCAGGCTTACAGAGAATTTCATCTCTGGCGCCACCTCTGCAGAGAAATATGATAAAGGAAACTGGTGAAATAAAGTAAAATATTAAGTACTTCTTTTCTAAAAATAGATAGTTTCTTTTGTTACATTTTCCCAGTACTGGAGCTTCTTAACTTTTTGGCGATCTGAGAACTGAGTTTCTTACAAATAAAAAAACATGTAGTTCTGTGCTAGGTTTTTGCCTGGTTGATCATTCCTTTTGAACATTATGGGTCAAAAATATGAGAAAAAGCACGACTCAAGAAAAAATGTCACAGTCAAGAAATGCCATAGGTTAGAATCTTGGTTAGAGCACATGACAAATCATCAACTAGGATCGAAATATTTTTTCAGTTTTCCTCGACAGTATGAATATTTCGACTGTCCAATTCTAAAGTTTCTCCTGGGGCGTCAAAAAGGTTTGCTCGGCCCTGTCTGAACTATTTTTCACATAAAAAGTACCTAGATTTGTCACGAAAGCAATTCAAAATCGACACAACGACAGAGTTTTGACCATCATTTAACTAGTTCACTATACCCCAATCACTAAGAATTACAAACATGCATCAAAATTTCAGCAAAGGCCACAATGTCACTTTGATTGTAATACAAAGTCTATCGTGATACAAATGTTGCTCCACGAGAACCTACGAAATAGTTAACTTTACCCCAACCCCCCCCCCTCCAGACAATAATATTTTGCAACTTCTTCTATCTGGAAATAAAAATTTGCCCTTGGAAGCCAACAGATTAATATTGAACGCAACAATGAACTATATCTTCAACACAGAACGCTTTGATTCAAGATTGCGCATATCCCTACGTTGAACACCCAAACCCTTTCTGTATTTGTTTGTTTTGGTAGTTTGTTTTGTAATAATCGAATTTGCAAATTACCCTGTTTGGCTCCAAATCGACTAAACCACTCATGCAATTACTTTATTTGGTTGCAGGCTACCTTCGCTTGCATCTTCATTTTCAGTTTGTATTTTATAACTCCTTTTTCTGTAATAGCTATACATAGTTTTATGTAGCTTTTAATTACCTTTCGAATGGCTGCAGGGTAGACATTGTATTTCGCTCCCTGTGGCATCGTCTTTGTAGTATTGTAACGTGTTTTGAGTAATATGTCTGTAAAATTTTTGATTGAATATAAAAAAAATTTATCTACGAGATATGATAATTCGCGAGTTGCGAGTTGCGAGTTGTCAGTCGCGAGATGGTTTTTAATTGTGTCTTGCGAGTTGCGAGTTGTGAATTGCAAGTTGCGAGTTGATTTGTAATAATATCAGTTCATTCTATTCTTTTGTTCCAATTTTAGATTCCAGCCAAAGATTCTTATGAGTTTCTTAAATTAATTTCTACCTCTCTTGAAGGAATGGGCTGCATTTTGGGTCTAAGATTTTTACTGATTTTGTCTTCTGCAATGCTGCCCGTTGCTAAAGTAATTTCAAAGTTTGCGTTGACCGATTTCCCTTTCAAGGGAACTGCAAGGGAACACTGAGATCTGGGATTTTCTAAAGTCTCACTCGAGGAATGAGGTTTTGGTGTTGTGCTATGACTTGATCACCGAATATTTTTACAACGAGAATAGATAAGATTTCATGCAAAATATGACTGAGAGCAGAATGAGACTGAGGGGTATCCTAAAAGGGACCTTTTCTTTGATATGTCACCCAAAAAATTGTGCCCGGTTTGAGTGGCTGCTGTGGGGAATCCATAGCTTCAATTATCTCGGTTTCACACAGGTGCATTGGGTCAGGCTGCAACTTAGAGTTTGAGGACTTGTATTAGTCAATCTGACCAGTGTGGTTGCTGGTTTATGGTCGAGAAAAGGCAAAATAAATGATTGCTTCGAAAACAGCACTTCTATTGCTCTCCAGCAATGTCAAAATACAGTAAGTTTCCAAAGAAATGTTTCTGGCCTCGTATTAGAATTTCTACAAATTCTTTTTAAGGGTTAGCAGTCTTTTCTATTCATGAGAGATCTTTCTACCTTTCAAAAAATATGGTGAAGATTTAAGTACGATGCCAAAGTCCTTTCTTTGAAAACTTAGTTCACATTTTGACATTACTGGAGAACAATAGAAGTGCTGTTTTTGATACAACCACAAATGTTGCCTTTTCTCTGCCATAAATCAGCAACCACGTGTCAGATTGATTCAAACAAGATCTCAAACTCTAAGTTGAAGCCTGACCTATCCAACTGTGTAAAAGCCAAGATGATTTAATATAGAGCTCCTCCACAGTAGCCAAACAAACGGGGCACAATTATTTTGGGACACCCTGTACTAATGTAAATTTTGAGAGAATTCGAGATGTCGGATCAGAATAGGGGTTTCTCCACCTGTGTGGGGTGTGCTCAAGGCTTAGAAAGGGGGCTTAGTATAAATCTTGCCCGAACAGGAACTGCCCAAAGTGAAATGCGATGAAGTTCGCCATATTAGGCATGATGCAGCCCTCCGAGACCCCATGCCTCCAATGCCTATGGTTTTCTCTGATGTTGAAAATTGCTTTGATACAGTTTGAGAGAAATTCTGTTAGAAATCTTACTGAGTACCTTGAAGGCCCCTTGAACATACAAAGGATAATATGGGCATCTCTTCATTTAGAGAAGTTTAAATTCATGTAAGAGACTCACCAGAAACCATGGTTAGTATCTAAAATTAGAACGAAAGAATAGAATGAATTGATATGATGGAAAACCAACTTGCAACTCGCAACTCGCAAATATAAGTAAAACCAACTCGAAACATGCAACTCGCCACTCGCAAAACATGAGTAAAAACCAACTCGCCATTGACAACTCGCGACTGACAACTTGCAACTCGCAGAATTTAATCCTACCCATATTTCTTCCAAACAAAACCATTTTTTGCCATTTTTGGTAAGACCCTCGAATCGATTGAAGCCCCGTATTAGGCAAGAATGGGAATACTCCTTGATGGTTTCGGTCTCCCCAACATTTCCAGTGCTTCAGGAAAGGCAAATCTTTTATGCAAGGGACTAGCTATTTTACTGTTTTCCTATGCAGAAAGGTCTACAACGTTTCCACCACCTGTCCACTTTCACAGCTCATTCGTCAAACTTTGTACAGGAGTAGTTCTTGTGCTGGTCCTTGATTTGACAAGATCGAATGGCCTTTGATTCAAGACTTCCATCAAAGACCCAACATATGAAAGATTTGAGGATGATTTTAGATGAACAAGGTAAAAGTGAATGAAAAGTGAACCTTTATCAATTGCTTCGTTGTCATATTCTGCACAAGCCAGTAATAGAATTTCAGTCTTAATGTGGATAGAGAGAAGTCGAGAAACTGAGAAGACGTTGTGTTGAGTCTTAAAATTTGTGGAATATCCATTGATTTTTTTTCAATTTTGCCAACGCTTTGTCAAGACTTTGGGGGGAGGGCTGTTGCATAATTGCGACTTCTGCAAATAAATGAAAGGGCGCAGCCTCAAAGACTCAGCTTGCTAGCCAATGTTGTCATAAAAATACTCTGGGCCGTTGCAAGGAGCTACTGATTGGGGGGCTTTTGGTCTTAAAACAATATAGAACAACACATCTAATTAATGCCTGTAGCCTAGCACAATTGTTTTCAAAATCAAGGCTTGACTCCCCTGGTCCGTCTTCTTCTTCAAGGGGCCGTGGAGAGGTTTCATGGGCCCCCTGGCACTGCGAGTTGTGAAAGGTTCGCTGAAGGTGTACCCACGTAAGGGGGTCAGGGGGCATGTTCTCCCGGGAAAAAGTTTCAAAATCAAGATTTTTAGGATCACTCTGATAGCTATTAGCGCCTCTGAATGCACGTATCATGTGATCAAACTAGTCAGTCATTATGCACGAGAATCACGATGTACTATCAGTCGCCTCTTCTTGACTTTTTATACTTAATAGCAATTCGAGAAATTTTTGGGGCCCTATTTGATCATGAACCTGGCAGAGACCCGAATTTGAGCCATATTTGAAAAACGGAGTTATTATTCATGGGCCCCTATGGCGATGGGCCAAAGGTCTTTGACCCCCTGACCCTCTCTCTTTACCCCTACCTCTCCCTACGAGCCTGAAGATACTGCCAGTTGCAAATGATACAAGATACAAAAGAGAACCAATGCGAGACATTGGACAGCACTTCTTTGCCAGCTGAGCTTCAACTTTGTCGAGGTAGCAAATTATCGGGGAGGATTTTCGGAGTTTTCCAAAGCGTGCAATAATGGATTGTGCCTTTCCTTCAATTATTAACCCATCATTGTGCAGCGAAAGGGCTAACAAAGATGTTGAAATTTCATCATTAAAATCATCCATCCAACATAGCATTGTGAGAGAACTAATATCGACAGTAGATTTTGAGAATGCTTCGACGAGGACGAGAAATGTCCCATAAATCCATAATATTGGATGAGTTGAAAAAGAAACAGTCCCTGTTTGGAAGGCTATTGCTCCAAGGATACCACGAAAACTACACTGGCAAACAGATCATTTAACTTTGGAAATGTCTAAATTTATTACACAATTTACCTGACTGAAATTGGCCGCTTGCACTCTGAAATAATGTAGGATTTTCTCAAGAGGGTTCAATCCAGAAAACTTCGAGGCAGGTCACAGGTCATGACCAAATTTTCCAAAATTTCCTGATATTTTTGCTTTACAGCAGTGAGTTCAACTCGTTTCATAATCTGTTGTCCTCTTTCATAAACAGAGGATGAAGCTTCCCGGAATAACATTGCTTTGCTCCTCGGCATTACACTATCTTCCCTCCAAAGCAATAACACGTGCTAAAACATGCAAGAGTCATTGCCGTTAAATTTACGCAACCTCTTGAAGCAGTCGTGATCTTCAAAGTTACTGCTTCAAGGGGTTGCGTAAATGTTTGGATTTGTCACCAGGAAGGAGAGAAAAAGACATTCAGCCTCTCTTATGCTTATTCGAAAGTGAGTGGCATACACATTTCTCAGATGGTCAGTTGTGTGTTTGTTGTAATACGAAAGCAAAGTTCTGGAGGAAGATCTCCCGTAATTTGTAGTTCTTTTCAAGAATTTTCAAACTGAGACCAGATAAAATTGTATTTCACTCTAGAATGGAATGACTTTTTTTAGAGTAAAATTCCTGCAGTTAAGTCAAACCGTTCATCCAATCATGTGTTATAAAATCCCTCTAATCCTCCAGTGGTTGGGCCATCTGACATGTTCTGCTTTGGTCAGGGAGAGGCAAAGAAGCCCTCCCCCCTACCTAACTCTTGACTGGTAACAAGTAGAGCAACAAAATTTGGTATCCTAATAGCTCCAGGCTTGTACTTGTAAAATGTATTGCTGCAAAACGTCGCTCGCCACCTCATTGTCGAAATGTTTCAATGAAACTTTACTAACAGTAGCGCAACGGGTAGCTGCAAAAAGTCAAAGTTCCTTGCCACAGAGTTCCTCATTGAAGAGCTTCAAGAAAATCTCCTCAGCCAAAACAGGGTTAACAGGGGTCATGCTGCGGCCTTCATTTACCAAGATGATGCAGTTTTTGCTCAAATATGGGGGGGGGGGGGTTCAATGAAAAAATGGAAAATTTAACAATTTCAGCTTTAGGATATTGTAACTGAAAGTCTTCTGGCCTCAGAAAATTTCTGAAGAGAATACGCATAAATCATTTGGAAACAAACCTGGTATCCCTGCAGAATTCTGCAATGCCTGTTTCAACATTGCGCACAATGAGAAAATTCAGACAGTACAAAGCCAATTCGAGAGTGATGGGCAAAGAGCCTTCCTTCTTAGATCATCGAAGATAGTTCTTTGTATGCTACAGTATCAATCGAGAAATTAGCAGCAAGACAATTAGCATTCAATAATTTCATCTTAACCCATATTAAGCTGATCTGAATAACAGGAATAAAAAGCATTTAGCTTTGCTAGCATGTCCATAAAGCTTTCGGTTCAATGTCCAGTAAGCTTCAACTAGCTATATTGGATTTTTTGTGTGAAAGATGCTTAGGGGGAAACCTTGGAAAAAGATCTGTTGATTTAATGAAAAATGGGCAGTTCCAAACTTTCCGCAGAATCAACCCCGTCTTTTAACTAACACAGAAAACGGCAAAGAACTGAACGATTTCTTTTTTAAATAAATATGTATATTCCATCTAAGAATTTACATAACAGATTAGTAAATACACTATTTAGGCTACTCTACAGTACTACGACGACGATACCAAGAGAAGCAAAATGCTATGACAACCCTGAAGCCTTAAAAGAAGAGAACTGAAAAGAGAAATATTCAAACGAATCAGACAACTATTATGAAAAGATATAAGACACAAGAATAAAGCAAAGAATAAAAGAAAAACAAACAAAGCAAACAAGAGATAGACAAAAAAGATGTTCCCTAAGAAAGGATAGTTGGTTGTTGCCTGGTTTGTAACAGAGTTCAGTTTCCTGAGCCCCCCCCCATATTTGTACGTGAAGCGTTATTTGGCTAATTTAGGCGCGTGATTTCGTGATTTTGATATTTTCAACTCGTGAATTCGTGATCGAAGACTCTGTCGTGCAACGTGATTTGCCAAAAATTTGGTCATTATTTCGTGAAATAGACTTTTAAAGCACGTGATTGCGCCTTGAAATTTCACAAAGAAATGCTGTTTTCCGTCATTCTGAAGGGTGTAGTCTCAAAAACCCCCGGACCCCCACTTTTATTCCATTCGCTCGCGATCTACCTCATATAAAGATATTTGTCTCATAGAAAGTCTTAGATAAAAGAGCATTGATCTTACATGAAGAATTTCTGAGTTACCTAAAAATAATACATGTTACTACTCAAATTGCCACCGGCAAGGTAAAAGATGCAGTCTATTTGAACGAAAATCGACTTTTTCTGAAAAGCAGATGATAGGTTACCAGGCTTTAATTTCCACAATACGGCGTTTTTCGATGTTCTAGAAGGCGAATACTCAAATGATTTCCGGGGCAAGCCCCTGGAACCCTAGTTATCTCATTTCACTCACAGTTTTGGCTCCGAAACTTTAAAATTCATGTTAAATTACCATGCTTTCCCTCGTGTGTCTTCGCCAGCTATATATTTACATAGAAATATCTTTCTGGAGCATTCTTAAAATTTCTGCAGCGTGAACGTGAAAATGCTGTTTTATAGTCCGTGATGGCGTGAAACACGAAAAATCAACAAGTGAATCCGTTATCCAGGGGTACTATGGGGGGGGCCTCTTTCCTGGATTAAATGTAATTTTAGCTCCAGCATATTCCTGTTAACATCATTAGAGTAGAATCTCATTCAAAAGATTAGCATATTCAAGTGGTCGTATAGGGAAAAAATTCCGACGAGAAGGTTTGTCGCTGAACGCAAAAAAAAGGCAAAGCAACAAAAAGTGCTTCGTATCCTCGACACAATCATTCGTATGGCACATTGGATTTACAGTATCCTTAAAATCATGCCTGAATTTGTAAAATTCAATTGGCTGAGACCCACTATAAGCTGAGTAAGGTGTGATAAACCCATTGGGTCATGAATCCCGTAGACAGATTTTGCAGGGGGGGGGGGGGGCGGATAACTGACAAAATTTTTTCCTTAAAACAGTGAAAAATGGTGCAAGTCTAATATCAGGACCAAGTTCGTTCCATTCAGTCAGGCAATTGGGATTGAAAGTAGACTTGAATTTTTCTGTTCTTGCAGTGACATTTGCGCTGTGACATGCTGATAGCGAAGCGAGTAATGCAAACGATATTTAAAGAGCACACTCAAACTGCGTGCTCCATTGACACTCCAGTGAACCGAACCCACGTATTTTCTTTACGTCATACTAGGAGGGGGACTTTGCAAGCACGGAGCAAAATTTTCAAAAGCCCAAAAACTCTGAAGCAAAACAAAAAAACCTCGAATGTGTCCTTCTGAACACATACCTTCAATTGAAGTCAGATTTTTTTCGTCAATTTATGAACATTTCCAGCATTTTCGCGTGCACTGACTCTCTGTGCATCGTTTTAAGTATTCGAAAGCTGGTTTTTCGATTGTATGATTTCGAAAACCCGACAAATAGGATCTTTTGAATGAAATACTCGAGATCCGATCACAAACGTTGGCCAAACCCTTAACCGGTGAAACCCCAAAGCCCCCTCTACTAGCTTCAGGAAAACAGACTTGGTACAGTTCTATGTTTTTCATTGCCCATCACTATTCAGTTTAAAAATGAAAATGATTCAAATCGCTAGATTTGATAGCCGAAAAGCCTAACGCCGCATAACGTCTAAGACAATCAGGGAGCAGTTGTGTTGCTGCCACCAGAAAGTCACATCCTTCAGTTTGTCATTTCCTCTGTATGTCTGAATAATGAAGGTGAAGGTGAAGGTGAAGTTGCGTTTTTCAGCGCCAAGCGCTGGGATTGCAGAAATAGAGCAGGCCTAATCGAGTCCGCGACCCCTTGTCATGACGCTCAAGTGGTGGGGCTCTACCGGGACTCGAACCCACTCGGCCTGACTGTTCTGGCTGCAATGTCAGAGGATTACACCATGGCGCCACAACACCTTCGTTTCTTAATGAAAGTTTCTTAGAAGCGTCTTTTTGATAGGGTTGCTTGTAGCTGGCTTATACGGTATAATAAACACTAACCCCTTCAGTATGGTAGTAAAACTTTAACCAAATCAAACACAGTATGCACGCAGAAATCATCGAAAATTGGAGAAACTCTTCCAAAAGGATTTTTTCCCAGTTCGGCGGCTAGTGAAGACGTCTAAACCTAGGACTACTTAGGAACTTCAATTAGGTAATTCTAAACTCAGAACTACTTAGACTACTAAAAAGCAACATAAACTATTAAAAATCTATGTTAAAATCCATTCTGGTTGCATCTCAGGTAATGTTTATGCCGAAGTCGCATCACTCGGGTACCAAGGTAACACGAATACCTGCTAATATGTATAACTTTAGTCACGCGTAATAGATCCTTGGTTTTTTATATAGGCTAGTTGCCTTTCGCCATCCAATTACATTATAATCATCGAGCTGAGGGACTTAATTACAGAAGTATCAACGAAAAACGAACAATTATTCGCTTTGTATTTCGAAAAAAATTGGAGAAATTCTCAAAAGAGAATTTTTGCCAGTTCAGTGGCTAGTGAAGACTTCCAGACCCAGGGCTACTCAAACTATCAAAAATCTATGTTTAAGTCCATTCTGGTTGCATCTCAGGTAATGTTGATACCGAAATCGCATCACTCGGGTACCAAAGTACGATTAAGCTAAGGGATCTACTGGGAGAACTTACAAAGTAAAGAAAAAGGCATAATTAAAGGGAAATAGAAAAATGAAATAGCAAAATCTAATGAAATAGCAAGCACTGCAAGTTTTACTACCGATAAACACTTACAACTCATTTGTGGCCATATTTTCATTTCAAACTATGGAGTCTATGTCATTAACTTTGGCCTACTCCTTCTTGGGGGATTAAACAAATTAAGCAATTTGCCAGCCTTTATGGTGACTATGACAATTTTTCTCATGAAATAAATCTAACTTCAAAATGCTAAATTCTATGTTCAAGGCTCTACTCTGCTCACAAGACATTTCGAACATAACATTGTTTATACAAGCTAACTGTTTCCTCTCAAAATTGCATGAAGCGAGGAATACATTCGAACGCACAGAAATTCAAGAACCCCTCAAGAACTCCAACCTGGACTATTGTCACGCCTTTGGTCTCGAATTGGAAGCCTCAAAATAAGTTCTAAACGTTTGTTCTCAAATCGGCATTTCATACAGTGAATTTCTATACCAAGAGAAAATACATTGTCATTCACCTCCGGACAGTTGGCAGTGAGCAAATCTCATTCAAGTAATTCAAGTCATTACCTTCAAAGAAACGATGCCCGTTTGGCACTTTCATACAAAAGCATTGAAGGATTGAATGCAACTGTTCGTATGTGTTAGTTTCAAGTTTTCTGCGTAAACATCACACGCACCTTCCAAAATCCTGTTGTGGCCCGCCGTCAACATTTTACTGCTGACACCAGCAACTCCATGATATCTATGCGTCCTATCCTAACTAAATTTATCCCAGGAAGAGGAACTCAAAATTCTAGGCCTACTTGCTCCATTACCCAAATCCTATCATATAAAATCGTCTGCAGAATTGTGGCGAGATGACAGGAATTATTATACACTAAAACTGAACTCTACCTTGCCTTTATGAACATGGCTTGAAGAACATACAAACACTGTGCCACGTTTGTTATAATGCATATTCTTGAACTATGATCTATAAACGGGTGAACGAGGACAAGCGGGCTCGCTGTGTCAATCAAGCATTCTTTTGGCACTATCGTTCACAGGCTGAAGGTCATAACGACTTGTTACAAATTTGTATCGCCGTTAAAAAACTTTGCCTTGTCTCACAATCGCAATGAGTTTTAAACCTTGCTTCATTTGCGTACGAACTATTCTAATGGTGATAATCAAAATACCACGGATAAATATCGACAACAACTTACTTTTCCACTTTCAGTTCAGTTGAAATAATATCATCTCTCTTTCCCTTCTTTCTTCTGTTGCCAAAACATCTTCTGGCAAAATGCTGCTGTTGGCCGTTGGGCCGTTTATTGCGAAAATGACCTGCGTCCCGCATGCCAAATGAAATCGCAAAATATTTTGATCGTTGCTCTTTGTTAGACACATGATGGCGGATAGGAGCCTGGGCTCTAACATCATTACACAGACCAGCTCAGTCCAAGCAGCTGTCAGATTATAAGTCATGGAATGTTTTCCAAATTATTGCAAATTCACGAGGCTCCCCATAAACTTAGAGTCAATG
This sequence comes from Aurelia sp. 3 sensu Dawson et al. (2005), assembly GCA_964020215.1. Taxonomy (NCBI): domain Eukaryota; kingdom Metazoa; phylum Cnidaria; class Scyphozoa; order Semaeostomeae; family Ulmaridae; genus Aurelia; species Aurelia sp. 3 sensu Dawson et al. (2005). The sequence goes on along the minus strand of OZ026580.1, from coordinate 12,246,548 downwards.
ATCATGAAATATTTGCAGACAAAATGAATAGCTAATACCGGGAAAGTCTTTCTGCCTTGTAGCTGGAGAAAATTTTTCTGTACTGTTGAAAAGGTGCCAATAATATTGTTGACCTCAAAAGAGAAATTTTATATATTGGAAAAGAAAATGATGCAAGAATCAATTTTTTCATATTATCCACGCTCGCCAAGGGAGTACAATAAGAAACAAAATAGAAGACATACAATTCTGATAAGGATGGAATAGTAAAATGAAGAAGTCTGGATTTGCTGGACTGCCCACAAAGAAGTTTTTTAGTTTTCCTGCAGAGAAAATTAGGAATCCTTAATTTGTTTTATTGGCATTTGTTATTTCTTTTGATATTAGATTGACTTTGCCCCAAGGTATAACTGAAGTAAAAAGAAAAGGCCAATTGTTAAGCATCTAATTTTGTAAGGATTGCGCCACAAATTGAATTTTTGGCAGGAACGATACCAGTAACGATTGCATAGGGGGCGAAGAACCAAAATTTGCAGACTATAAAACCATCAAAAACAACAGCAACGACAAACAGTTGTCGAAGCACACATTACACGTTGATGCAGATCTATTTATGATATCGACCTTGCATTATATGACCAAGCTAACTCCTCAGTAACTAAAGTGAAGCCATGTTTCGCAATCTAGCCTTGAAATCAACAAAATCAGTGAATGTCAATAAAAGATATACCGTACATACAATACACCCCCAGTAATGACTCTGCTGAAACACTGCCCCGCCAAGGTAGAAGGAAGACCCGCCAAGGAAGCTTGTTTCCCCGCTAAGTTTGAGATTAAAAGCTTTCCAAACCATGTTTCTGTTGTTTCCCCGTTGAAATTTTCGCCTCCCCATAAAAAATTATACAAGTTCCATCATGGCTATATTTGAAAATTTCCTTCCCCCATTAATATTTTGTTAATCCCCGCTGAAATTATATGAATTCATAATTTTCCCGCTGTCTTTTTAATGTTAGGCGGGGTCGTTACTGGGAAGGGGGGCTGTTACAATAATTCCTGCTGGAATCTAATTTTCAATGCCAATAAATTTACGTGTTGATGCATTATTCCTCCTCAAGATCATCCAAAGGTAGACATTCAAATCACAAGAAAGTCCGACTAGAGAGCAAAATTTCCGACAAATAGTCTCCTGGGGGGCCCTCCACTCCAGCCCCCCCCCCCCAGTTGGCTTCGGCTCTGGTTTAGAGTATGCTTCCTCGACATGTCAATGATCCATCGCCACAACTCATTGTTCCTGTAGCTAGACAAAATCCTAAGTGCTATCAAGGGCGCCGGAGGCACGGGGGCAGCGGGGGCAGCTGCCCCCGTTGCCCTGGTGGTCCGGGGGCAGCACGGGGGCGGCTAGTGCCCTTTTCAAAAAATCTTTTTTCGTACGTCCCCTACATCTGAAACTTTTGACATCTAGCTTCTCAAAATGCCCTCAACTTCTGCCAAAAGATGGTTTTCGAGATTCTTTCAAAGACAAATAGAGGGTAGTTGAGTATAGGTATCGTAGGATAAGAATTTTCCGAGAACCGCTAGAAAATGACTTCGTGTCTCAAAAAAGATTGTTTGATGTTTGATTAGATATTGAAAAATAACGATAACATGAACAGACTCATGGGAAGGTAACCCTGTTCCTAAAATTATGAAACAATTTTAGAGACCAGAATCTTACAAATAGGTTGAAAATTAACTGAGTTGCGAGCTTTCATAGATCAGTTATATGCGATTGCTGAAACCAGAGACCTCCAGATTACTTGCAATGCAAAAAACCTCGAAGAGTGGGGTAAAAGAAGCTTTGTCTAATGTTATACCTCTCGTTGATATTAGAGCAAACCAATTACGAAATCAAAAGTAATTTAATCCTTGTAATCATTGTCAAAATTTTCTTAGCATTGCATATGTCCAAAAACAGTGGTTCAAAACATAATCAACGAGAGATTGAGTCTGTTGCCTCAAAGCATCCATATGCTTGAAAGTTAGGTTATCGAAAACCAGTTCAAATCCCATTTGCTTCGCCTTGAAACAATTGAGAAATAGCAGAAACGATGGTCTACGAGATTTCTGCCAAAAATGCCATTTCGAGGTTTCTGGTTTCAGTTTTCGCACAAACGTGAACTTCAGAGGCTTGTAACTCCATGAACTTTTAGCGGATTTGTAAGACTCTTGTGTCGAAAATTAATTCAAAATCTCAGGAAAAGGGTCACTTGACCAAGTGTCCATTCAGCGTATCGTTATTTTTTAGTAGTTAATCAAACGTCGAATAATTTTTTTGAGACAACCTGTAGAGAGTCGTCTTGAGCCAAAGTAGAGGCTGCCGTTTTCAAATTAGATTTTTCGTGAACATTTCGAGGTCAAGGCAAACAGTGGACTGTGAGAAGCAGTCTAAAAGACAGCGAAAAAGGTGTTTGCACAAATATAAAGCTATGATTGATTGAGAACTATTACACAGAAGCATCAAAGTATCAAATTTTTGTTTCATTGAAAAAGGGATGAAGATAGGCCTTCTAAGCCTAAGAAAGCGATGTTCACGCGGAAATTTTCCCAGTACGCTAATTTATAAAGACAGTGTTATCAATAGTCAAAATTTTTATTTTGGCACAGGTAAGCATTGGATTGGGAGCAGTTTTCCAAGACAAAGTAGAGGGTTGTCCTTAACAATTTTCCTGGGGGTTCACCCCCAGACCCCGTCCATTTTCAACTCCAGCAGTCCTTTGCCATGGCCACGTCACTGCTTTCCTTCTCAATTTATATTCTTGTACACCAAAATCCTACGTTCACCGAGGTACTCGCTAATCTCCACTCTTTCACTGCGACTCGTAGCCTTTGACAAGTAACATTTCTACGAAGAGCATGTTATTTGTCAGTCCCGGCTTGTCAGTTCCTATTTTGCAGTGCTCTTTTCCATGGACTGCCCCCGCCCCTCCGACTTCCCTCCGGCGCCTCTGAGTGGGATTCATGGGCTTAGATTTGAAGGCACTAGCTGCTATAGAATGAGAATTTGGCAGACCTGGAGCAATACTTTTGGAAATTTCTGAGATGTATGCAGTGTACTCTCTTTTCTTTCTTTTGAAGGAGCTTTCAACATGGACTAACAGTCATTGACAAAACATACAGATCAGTGGACAATGATTAGATTCGGACAGTATAAAGGAACTGCATATCAAGGTGCTTTGAGTTAAGTTCTGAGCAATCCTTGCAAAGGCGCTAATTTTTGTTTGACGTTGTTTTGCAAATTGACTTTGCTAACCTAATAGCTTTAAGTAGTAGAAATTATTCAGGATTTGCAATCAACTCTCTCGCTGTCTTTTTTGCAATTTTTCAACTATGTTTGAAAAGACGGAATTTAGTTTTTTGAGCAGTGCTTGAAAGGCCTGTAAAAATGCTGTGAGGCAGTGGTGTAATCTTCTTAATTTGTCAGCTAGAATAGTCTGGCGGACAAGGCTCAATACCCGGTAGAATCCCACCACTTGAGTGTCAAGATATGGAGTCGAGGAATCGATTAGCTCTTCTTTATTTATGCAATCCCAGCGCTTAGCAGTAAAAACCACAGCTTTGCTTTCACATTGCGTGACCATTCGCAAACTTTCAAATCTTAAAAGTGCTAGGTAGGGGAATGAATGATCAAGAAATGAATTAGATAGGGAAGGTCTCAGAAATGACTTATGTCGAACGTCTGATGTGATTTCCTGCTAACTCGTAGAATTAGTATATAAAGGTTGTCTCAAAAAATCGTTCGAAGTTTGATTAAAAGCTAAAAAATAACGATACGCTGAATGGACACTAAGTCAACTCACCCTTTTCCTGAGATTTTAAATTAATTTTTGACACAAGAATCTTGCAAACCCGCTAAAAATTCATGGGGTTACAAGCCTTTGAAGTTCAAGTTTGTGCCAAAGCTGAAACCTTAGGCCTCGAAATGGCATTTTTGGTACAAAATACCGTAAGCCATCGTTTCTGTTATTTCTAAATTGTTTCAGGGCGGCAAACGGGATTTGAACAGGTTTTGGATAACCTAACTTTTAAGCATATGGATATTTTGAGGAAAAATATTCAGGCTCTCGTCGATTATGTTTTGAACCACTGTTGCCATGATCGCAAGGACTGAATTACCTTAGAAGTCCTATTTGGTTTGCTCTGATGTCAACGATAGGTATGATATTGGATAAGCATCTCTCACCTCGCTCTTCGCGCTTCTTGCATCACAAGTAATCTGGGGGGTCTCTACTTTCAACTATCGCATATTTTTTATCTTTGAAAGCTCGCAACTTAGTGAATTTTCAACCGATTTGCAAGATCCTAGTCTCTAAAATTATTGGATAATCTTAGGAACAGGGTTATCTTCCTATTAGCCTGCTCTTGTTGTCGTTATTTCTCAATATATAATCAAACATTGAACAATTTTTGAGACACTCTGTATCTTCACCCAACAAGGCAGCTGTGCATGAGATTTAAACTTTCTGTAATGAACCCTTGAGCCTCCATCATAACAAGAAGGTGGTCATCGGACAGACCTTCACATGCCCTCGATAGGTAGATTGGCACAACTCCACATGAGTCTGATTGATCGGTACACCTACAAATTGTTTGATGACCGTTAGAGAGCATGTGGGATGCTGTACCTTCTCTAAATCCACAAAGAGTATTGGAGAGTTTTTCAACTCCATAAATAGCGCAAAAACACTTTATAGTTCATAGCTCCCTAAATCCTTTGGAAGTCGATCCTTTACTTTGTTACTCTTTTTAAGAACCACATTTCCCAGTGAGTGCAATGTTAATGAAAATATGACACCGCACTCATCCATTATCTCGCTGAAAAAAGGATATATTTGAAGCAAAATCTTAGCACCTAGGATCTCAAAATAGGGGACATTTTGCTTCAGAAGGTGTTCCCAAAAATGCTTAAATACCGATGAACTCGACATCTTAGAACATGATGAATCTTGTCTGGTCTTGAAACTATTTGATGCCCTGAGGTTTATGGGAATTATTCTGTTTTCCAATAAAGAGATATCAGTGAGATGAATTCATTTCATTTCATTTTCCATTTTTAAATATTTATACAGGTTTACAGATTTCAGTGGAAAGTAACTGTTTTACAAATCGATATGTGCAAAAACAGAAAAGCCTATCTTAAAAAAATTATAATGTACAGTGAGGTAAATGTGAAATTAAAATCTTTCTCTCATGTGAATTCTTAAAGGTAGCCAGGCACGGTGCCAATTTAGTTTCCTTAGTCAACTCATTCCATAATTTTGCTCCACGATAAGAAAATGCTTTTTGGCCTGTGCATGTTCTTAACAGGGGTATCTGCAAGTTTGTTTCGGTACAGCGAAGATTGTAATCACTGCCCTCTGAGCATATACTGCAAAGTTCCCCTAAATGTTGACGAGCAAACAGCGTTGCTGTTTCTTTTTTTGATAAGATCTTTGAAGGACAGCCAAGATTTTGTAGCAGAGGGACAGCAGAAGCATCGAAAGGACTATTTTCAGTTATTCTTGCAATAATCATGATAATAATAAAATGCACTTATAGAGCGCTAAAATCTATAGACATATTCTAAAGCGCTGAACAATTTTGTGTTAAAAAACCATTAGATTACAGCAAGAAAAGTTAAAAATGAAAATTTCTTTCATATGTTAAAGTAATTATCAAATAAGGGCGTTTTTAGTCTTGTTTTAAAAGCATGGACGTTCAGAGATCTTCTAATTTCTACAGGCAGTTTGTTCCAGAGTTTAGAGGCTGCAGTACAGAATGCTCTGTCCCCATGAGATGTACATTTTGTCCTTGGAACCATTAAGGTCACAGATTTTTCTGACATCAATTCGTATCTATCACTGGTTTGAAACCTCGAAATATCTTTCAGGTAGGCTGGAGCCATGTTGTTAAGTGCCTTGAACGTCAATAATAAAATCTTGAAGTCAATCCTTTCTATAACCGGCAGCCAGCTTGCAGCTCTATTCTGGATGTTCTGGGGAGAATTAAGTTTGATTTCATTACAACAACCCCAAACCGAGCAGCAATAACTGAAATGTGGCGCAACAATGCCTCTATACATTTTCTGCAGATCACCTGATGGAGGAAATTTTTTGGCATGCTAAATAAGACCGAGAGCTCGTAGTGCCTTAAGTCCCTTAGCCTTAACTTGTTCAATGAGGCAATCACGTTGGAGTTTGTCATCAATTTGAACTCTCAGATATACCTAGTATCGGTTATATCTGTTGATGAACTATTTCGAAACTAGGCTTAGCTTCAGTCTGCTTTTCGATCTTTTGAATATTTGGCCTGGATCCAATAATCAAAGAATGGCAATAAGGAGCAACAATCCAAAACCTGTCTCTCAGAACCAATATTTTCACTGTGCAAATCCCTTCATAGTTCAGTGATACTCCTTAAAGCGGGGATTCTTTCAAAGTCTTCGTTGATAAGGGGTCATTTCGCCACCTAGAAAGTCAGAGAAAAGGGTACCCTACGAGTTGATATGGACGAGCGTGGTGTACCTTCTACTTTACGAGGTGGGTGGCCGAGTGGCTTATACAGTCTTCGTCAGGTGGCTACAGTTAAGCTTGGTCGAGTAACGTCAAACTCTGGATGACCTTGTCGTGTCGTCCTTCGGAAGGGACGTTAAACTAGGAGTCCCATGCCTGGATGATGCGGCATGCACAGTGGGCCTAAATTAGCTTTCAGTTGCTAGAAATCCTGACTAGCCCATTCAAAACAAATTGAAAACAAACTAAATTGCACCCACCGGGCCAAATTCTTACCTCCTTATATTTCCCAACATACAATCATTAGTGTGAGTTGTATTAGCACTCCCTCTTCGCCTGGTTCGCTTCCTCGCGCCTTTTCTCAGTCCTTTAGTCCGAATTGCACTGAAGAACTGGGACTAACAATCAAAATTGGTACAATTGGGTACTTTAACATACTGAGGACGATCCCCCGAACGGACACAAGCCGAAAAAATTGCACTCAAGTGTCTTTTGTCTTGACTTATACTTTATGTCTTCAAATTTATCACGCCGCGTGATAACTTTCTGAAAGTTTTCGACCACGTTTGCCCCAAATTTTTCTTCTGAAGAGCTACGATAACTCCATAATCCGACAACAGAAATTTTTGTACACCCAATGATGAAAATAAATGAAGCTTAGAGTTGAGGCAAGTTGAGATTGGAATGCGACAAAAAGAATTGTGATCATTCATTACCGAGCTCGTAGCGGGGTTTTTTCCGAACTTTACTTCAGCAAAAATAGGTACCGCAAAAGCCTTATCAAGGAGGCATGTTATGGTTTTGAGCTCACTTCTTTGTATGTTTTTTTTATATTCATACAAAATGTTGCAAATGTATGCTCATCTCTGAGATTGCTTGATAAATCTTTCAAGTATCTGAAGAAACTGCATGACTATTACAATAACCATCACCATTAGATTGAATGACTTGAAAAAATCTCTAGACACTTTCCTGTAGTTCTGCCTTTGCAGCTTTCTGATACCTAGAATACTTTCAAATTACACTGGCTTCTTATGAATTGTAACTTGTTTGGGATTTGGGGTGCTCAGATCCATAAATCGTGGAAAAGGAAGGTGGCATACATATTCGTACCAGGATTTCATAAGCCTTCCTAAATTTTTTTCCTGAATACACTTTTCCCTCATCAATTTTGATTTGAGAATGCCTTTAAATTTTTTCGAAGTTTTGCTTCAATTGCCTTCATAAAAAAAACGCTGTAATATTGAAAATCAACATATCAAAAATACTACGATAGAATCACAGAGCTCTACCTCAGTGTCCGCACAGGAAATTCAATCCAAAGAAGAAGAAATGGCAATTACATTTCTAAAAGGTGTAAAGCGGAGGTAAGATAGTAGTGAAATTAAAGCGTGAGCCTTGCAAGAGGAAAATATCAGTCAATTTGGTGTTCTTCTTAGAGGATGACCATGCTTTCTGGCCCTTGCTTGCGAGCCGGGACTTGAATCTCGTTTCTAATTTTCTTTGTTGACGAATTTTTCACATTAGCTTCAAAATAAAATTGCTATTTACTCTGGTATTGTATCGGGTGTTCCAAAATAAATTATGCACCGTTTACAGGCCACGATAAATCTTATACTGGGCCGATTTTGAAAATTTATGAGTTGATCTTTCGGTGAGATCCTCTATTAGATACAAACATTTTTTGTACATTTTTTAGTCTTACACTTGTTTAAAAGACAAACAGCCACTGTGATCCAGAGCATCGAATTTAACCAAAATTTGAAGTTTTGGATTCCTGCTTGATGTTGGGCTTGAGACATGCATCATAACCAAGGGGTTCATGTGCTGCAAAAATGTTCAAGATCAGTCAACCGAAAGCGAAGATATTGATTTTTAAAGTTGGGCCTAAATCAGATCTTTGTTTACATGACCGGAAGAGGCATGGCACTGTTTTGACAACAAATTACAATTCCTTGTATCTACGCTCAGACTTCACGGATCTTTTTCATATTAGTCGCATTCTGACCCTCTGAATGTGTGCTTTAAAGCAATGTTAAGCATGCTCAAATATTTTGCCTTTTTATGACCATTTTTAGAACATTCCACAAGGGTACTGTTCAAAAAAATTTTTGTCTTCAAAAATCAATTCTAAAATTAAAAGCTGAAGACAAAAAACAATATAATGACTAACATTTGACACACTTTGGAAGGCTTTATTCGTTAAAATTCTTGCAAAAGTTAAAAATTGTGTATACTTTTAGGGACAAATGGCTGCAAAATACCATTTTGGCCTTTAAAATGTTTGACTCGAGGCTTTAGCGGGCTTAGAAGACAAATAAATGGCATACCTGTGACTCTGCATCGATTTCAAGCAATTGGACAGCTTTCCATTTGATTTTATCTATCTAATTTTTCATCACGAAATGTGCAAAAATGTTAAAATCATGTGCAAAACTTGTAAAATTAAGATTATTGCTAAAAATTTTTGGAGGCAAATTTACACCAGCCCTTTGGTAGAAACTTGTTAGAAAGGTGTATTTAATTGTTGAAATTATTTTGAAGAGCATAGCGAAACATACTTTTTTGTCTTCAGCTTTTAATTTTAGAATCGATTTTTGAAGACAAAAAATTTTTTGAACAGTACCCTTGTGAAATGTTCTAAAAATGGTCATAAAAAAACAAAGTATTTGAGCATGCTTAACATTGCCTTAAAACACACATTCAGAGGGTCAGAATGAGACTAATATGAAAGAGATCGGTGAAGTCTGAGCGTAGATACAAGGCATTGTAATTTGCTGTCAAAAACAGTGCCATGCCTCTTTCGGTCATGTAAACAAAGATCTGATTTAGGCCCAACTTTAAAAATCAATATCTTCGCTTTCGGTTGATTGATCTCGAAAATTTTTGCAGCGCATGAACCCCTAGGTTATGGTTCATGTCACAACTGTAAAATTTTATTCGGATTAGGAACTTTCTTTTTTGGCCTTAATTTGATAAAAAGGGCCTAATGGATCAAGCTTTTATCAATTTCTAAATTCAAAAGTCATCACGAAAATTTTCTCTCTCTTACATTCATGTTGAGTGTTAGGAAAATTTGATTAACGTTTTTTGGCCGTTCTTAGTGTTTTCGAGATGAAAATCTTTAAGAAACTCGCTTATAGCTCCATACATGTAAGACTTTAAACATATTTTTGAAAACGCATCTTTTGTTATCCGTTTTCGGTTAGCGTCCACACGGAGACGGCGTTCTCGGTCACCAAAAACGAAGCTTTTCGAAAACGCTCTCCAGAGTGGATCTTTTTGAAAACGCCGTTTTCCTGTTGTCGTGTGGACTGGTGAAAACGGAGCTTTTCGAAAACGCTGACATCAGAGCATCGATTTACGACGTATCAGAGCATGCGCACGGATCTTTAGGGATGACGCAAGGGCATTTTGATTGTTTGTTTTCTTTTGTCAAAGTTCGAACAGAGGAGTTTGCATGTAGCAGCGTCTTCGTGTGGACGGGAATATTTTCGAAAACGCTCCTCGTGTGGATGCAGATATTTTTGTATACGGATAAGAAAAGATGCGTTTTCAAAAACATCCGGATACGTGTGGACGAGGCCTTAATTTCAATAGTAGATTTTTGACTTGCAAAATGAAAACCCAAAGATGTACCAAAAATAAAAGCCTCTAGCTATTCCGCTAAAGAGCCTGGATCGAGCGTTATTTCTATACATTTTTATACGTGTGGGGTTCGATCGAGTGTCGTTAGAGCTTCTATCACTATTTTGCACATTCGAAAATTCTACAAAAAAGTAGCAAAATATCGTTCGATTGAAATTCTTTTCAGAATAGCTAAAAGGTCTATTGAGGATCTTAGCTAAAGATTAACTCATAAATCTTGAAAGTCGTTTCAGTATACGATTTATCGTTGCCTGTCAAAAGTGCATTGTTTACTTTGGCGCACCTGGTAGTATCAATTCAATATGAATTTCAGCATCTAAGCAAGCATCTATATCTACGAAATAATTTATTGTGCATAGACGTAGGAACCGGGGGGCACTGGGGGCACGTGCCCCCAAGATTTTGCAATAAACAAATAAGTGCTCTTTTTATTTAGAATATGTCCCTTTTTTCTTAAGGAAAAAGTGCCCTCGTTAGCGTCGTCCCTGCTATTGTGTTTTGCAAACAGGTTGATTATCAATGGTTATACAGTTTCTTGAACAACGATACCTCCTTTGCGTCCTGTTTTTGCAACATAATGCATGGAAAAATGTTAAAATAGAGATTTAACACTGACTTACTGCTAAGTATTTTCTGGCTCATCTAGCGTCAGAAATCAGAGCAGGGAGGCAAAACTGACTGAGTAATTTCTATCCAGAACTTGTGCTGAAACAATTTATTTATGAAACCTTTTAAGATTTCTCTTGGAATTTTGTTCAAGAAGTACTAACATGCTAGGTCCCTGAGTCTCTTTGAAGGCATGCTTGACCTGCATGTGGTTTGAGTTACTGCGCAGTTGTACCTGTGACAGCGTCTTGACATTAATACCGTTGCGCTCAGCATAATACCCCCTGGTGGAACGTTCTTCACAATACTAACCTTGACGTTAAGTTAACAAGTGAAAAATTCTTTATTTGAAAGAAATAAAGATTGTTCTTCCTTCCATAACTATATCGATATTAATACCGGTGATTCATTTAAAATTCTAACAATTCCAACGATTACACAAATCTGACCTTTTCAAAGAGGTCTGGGACGGCGCGCTACTTTTCTGGAAGATGGCGGATACACGGGAATCTTCTCCGCGATGCTCAACTGGAGTTGCAGTGGGAAAAGTTGTGAACAAAATATGGAATTTAACTCTAGTTATATGGTGCATGAAAGACCAGAGGGGCTTCAGCATGAAAACAAATACTTGCTTATCACATGAACGCAATGTTTAGCACATTTTACGAGGAGGAGACGTTTACACCTTTGAGTTGTTTCAGTTGTTTGGACTTCGTGATGACCTCAGACGGCATACCGGAAAAAGAGGAAACAGGACCCTCACCAGGACCAGGGCCAGGACCCGGAAGAGGACCCGGAAGAGGACCCGGAAGAGGACCCGGAAGAGGACCCGGAAGAGGACTCTAAGGAGGACCCGGAAGAGGACCCGGAAGAGGACCCGGAGGAGGACTCTAAGGAGGACCCGGAAGAGGACCCTAGGGAGGACCCAGAAGAGGACTCAAGGGAAGACTCCAAGGAGGACCTTTACCAGGACCCTTTGGAGGACTGTTGCGATTAAAATGTTTCTTCTTTTGTAACTTCCAAAAATAGAGTTTTGGCAATGGACCTCACATTAACCATTGATTATATATTGTTTTGGGTGCGAACTCCTGTCATACACTCTTGATCCTAATAAATACTTTAAAAGCATTTGAAATAACAATGAGAGCATAAGAAATCGAACTTGTAAGAAACCTCGGCTGCCAAAAAAGGACCTAAATTACGGAAACTCATATTTGAGTTTCTTGCGTGATATAAGGGGTGGGACAAAAAGAATGCGACAACACGTTCAAATGCACGTATTTTTGATAAGAAACTAAGGTCCGAGGCTGGTAAGCAGTTTCCCAGATGTGGGGGCCTTTTGTGTTACCAAAAGTTTCTTACGTATTTTTTATATCTTTAATGACGGAAGTGCAGAGATCTTTCAGTTTTGTTAAAAGTTCTCCCAAATTAAGATTCAAAACAATTAAAGAACATAATTTGCACTCAGAATGATGTCCAAACAGTTGCTATTTCTGCTCAGTCTCCAAACACTTTTGGGTAACCTGGGAAAATTAACACTCCTACTGGCAAAGATTTTGTAGCTTTTAATTTCAGGTAGGTTTGCTCCTTTATTTGCAAAAAACTGAGTTTTCCGTTTCTTCTAAGCTGTTTCTTATAAAAGATATGTGTATTATTCTTCTACAATTCTAAACAAAAGATCGATAGATTTGTGAAGTGCAGAAGCAACCTTCCCGCGGAGGAACACATACCGGGCTAAATGTATTCACAGGGACACTATGAGGGACGCAACGACTATTTCTTTCTATTTTATCTTTTTTTATCCATGGTAGCCCCTCAGTCGAGGACTGATTTACGGGGGCCATGCTAAAATATACAAAAAAAATATTCAATCAAATTAACGTAACAAAATAAAACTCGATAACAGAATTACAATCGTTAAAGGAAATTTCAAAAAGATATACGTTTTAAAAAAAGGGAGGTTTCGTTGATTCTTCGAGAACAGATGATCATTTTATGGCTTTCACAAAATCTTTTAAAGTTGACGTATTTTTTGTCATTTTAGAAAAGCCATTCCAAAGTTTTGCACCCTGGTAAGAGAAGCATCTCTACCGAGAAGCATCAGACTACTGCACTGGGATTAAATTCTGCATTTTGAGTCAGGGGAGTATAAGTTCCTTTCAAAGGATTCAAATATCTAGGAGAAAACAAAGAAATTTCTAGACGATGCCGAGGATTTCTTGAGAAACCAACAGGATTTCTGTCATCATTTTACAAGATTTCCATGAAGACATCTGATTGCAAAATTCAGTTCTGGACGTTGTTTGTGTCCAGAATCTTTTGCAGTCACATTGTTGATTATGTGTGATATAGTATTTTAATCTTTTGTCAAACATGGTGTTTTTTTACTTAAGATTTAATTGACAGTTATATCAACAAAATATCCTCACGAAAACACTGCGAACCTCCTCAAGTTCACGCAAACCTTCGATCACAGGAGAAACAAGGCAGCCGATAAACATGCTTTGTGCGCCAAGGTTCCCGACTACTGAAGCTTTGGAAGTGGATGCTTTTTCTCCTTCGATTTCTACATTCAATTACCATGCAGTCACTGCCCCAGATATTATCGGGATCAGGAACGTAGGTACCCTGGGTACCAGACCCTCAAAGAAAAACTAAAGAAGAAAGAAAAACATTTTTCAAAATGTGTGACTCATTTTTCTTTCTTATTTTATTTTCTTTTGAGGCTCTGGTACCCAGGGTAGAACGTAGGAAGCATCTCAAACTTGGGGGGCACGACGCTTCGAGGGCACTGTTTCCTTAAGAAAAAAAGGGGCATTTTCTAAAATAAAGGCATTTTCTAAAATAGAAAGGGCACTTTGCTGTTTATTGCAAAATCTTGGGGGCACGTGCCCCCAGTGCCCCCGGTCAAACGTCTATGATTGCGAAGTTTTATTTTTCGGGCAAAGCTGAAGCATGGTATCTACAAACCATGCGTAGGCTAATTACATGGAAGCGCGAATTGAAATAGAAACCTAGCAAGGAATTTGAGGCTGTATTCTTCTGTGCAACTCCTTGCATTACGCAAGGAACTCAGATATCAGTTTCTACAATCTGGGTCATTTTTACAGCCAAAGGTTTCTTAGAAGTTTCTTAAATTTTTTATGCTCTAACTGCTATTTCAAACGCTTTCAAAGTATCTATTCAGATCAAGAATATATGACAGGAATTCGCACCCAAAACAATATATAATCAATGGTAAATGTGAGGTGCAATGCCAAAACTCTACTTTTGAACGTTACAAAACAAGAAACATTTTAATCGCAACAGTCCTCCCTAGGGTCCTGGTAAAGGTCCTCCTTAGAGTCCTCCCTTGAGTCCTCTTCCGGGTCCTTCCTAGGGTCCTCTTCTGGGTCCTCCCTAGGGTCCTCTTCCGGGTCCTCCTTAGAGTCCTCTTCCGGGTCCTCCCCAGGGTCCTCTTCCGGGTCCTCCTTAGAGTCCTCTTCCGGGTCCTCTTCCGGGTCCTGGTCCTGGTCCTGGTCCTGTTGAGGGTCCTGGGTCCTCTTTTTCCAGTATGCCACCTGTCAGACTCGGTCAGATAAATTATTTTAAGAGCCGGGTGTAAAGTTCTATGTCTATTTCTTTGAACTGAACGGCTTCAAAGAAACTTGAACTATTTCAAAGTAAATCTGCGGTTGGAATTTTCTGGAATCTTCAATATTTTCAGAATTACAGTGTTTTCCTCTTTTTAAGAATTAAAGAAAATTTTCGAATAAAACTTATAACCATTATAATTCTAATCCTGTTGACAAAAGATCAAGTGATTTTCAAGGAAACCATAGTTTATGCATGTCTACAATGTGGTATCAAGAAAAACTCTTTCGCTCTTCTATTCTGGTCTGTGATTTAGAAATCTGATGACGGCACATCATAAAATGGGCTGAAATTTTCGACAAATGTTCAAGACTTCTGAAAAGCCCAACGGTAGATTCATGGAAAAGTGGCATAGGTTTCCCTCAAGTCATTCAGTTAAAGAAATAGGTGACTGAATTTCACATCCGCCTTTTTACACCGATTTAAAGATTTCAAACCTGTGCGTAGTAGAACTGTTTGATACCGAACCAACGACTGCAACGATATAATGAACATACATGCCATTTTCGAGTGCAAAACTATCGGTCAAAATAAAATGTATCTTCAAAATTTTCGTCTCGAGGAGATTTTCGAGTGCTTAAAGCTCTTGATAAAGTAGAAACTGTTTTAGACTTCCGTCACATGAGAAGACTCAGACCGATCTGAGTTTCAGATCAGCTTGAATTTTGGCTGTCTGCTCAGGGCCTGTTCATATGGAGGCGAGCCAGCCCGCTTACCGGGCTGGAGCACTTTGCCGAGATCTCACCTCATCCCTAGTTCCAATACAAATATGATTTATGTTCATATGAGTAGGCGGCCTGGCCCGCTTAGCGAGATCTCACTGGCGTAGGGGCAAGATCTCGGTAGGCGGGATGAAAATTTTCCCATATGAACGCTCCATCCCGGCTACCGAGACGAAAATGTCGCTATTGCTCATGCGCTGCTTCTTTAAACAATGGGCACGTGTCTCATCTTTGACACGTGTCAAATTTCTGTCTCGGAAAGCGGGCTGGAATTTCTCCATATGAACACGAAATGAAAACTGTCTCGCCTACCTGGCCAGCCCGGTAAGCGGGCTGGCTCGCCTCCATATGAACATTGCAGTAACGCGATATCGGATTATAACATGCCCCTCGGAAACCTCCACATGCCAACAGAATCCTGTCCATCAGTACCAGCATTATCTACGCAAAAATTACATCCTTTCCAGCTTATCCTGCTTTCCCACTGCTGGCATGGCCTATAGGTGGTAGGTATTACTCCCTCTTTATTTAGTTACTTTAGTTATCAGTTGCTTTAGTATCGTATTTTAGTTCCATCTTTACATTTGCTTTCACTCTATGCTATCCAAAAATGGTTTAGATAAAGCCGGTTGAGCTGTGGCAGTGTGAGTAGGGTATAAGACACGCTATCTGATTTATTGTCGCTGAAAAAACCGGAATATCCTATTTGACCAATCCAGAATAATTGGGACAATAAGAGAAATTTGGGACAGAAAAAATTGACACGATGTTCTTTCTGTTATGTAAGCAGCCAAGAACATCGTGTTATCTACGATATACACAGTGCAGTATGATCCCGCAAACAAGAACAACATACTTTTTCACAAAGCGGACTATATTCTTATGACCTTGGTGCTCCTACTGCATGTAGGATTAGATTCTTACTCAAGGATCCTTATTACTGCAATCAGCATAAAGATATACTTAGGGAAGATATGATTGGAATCTAAATATTGGAAGAACTAATGACCTGTTTTTATAAAATAATATAATCTTCCAACGTACCTATTTTTCAGGCAATGAATTTCATGCTTTCTTGTTATTTTTCCTTTGCCTTGTCACCATGATGGAAAGCTATGATTACTGTGTTAAGCATTTTAAGTTTCCGTTCTTCGTAACTGTTTTTGAATCGATCTTCTTTTGGTTCTTATCTTTGCATTTCTGTTTCTTTCAAAATCAGTCCGTAGGTTTTTACTTTACTATGTTTTTGTTTGCGGTATCTTACTGTAGTGCTGACATAAGCTTGAGCTGTTTAGCTGATTCATGACTAAATATAATTTGCATCTGAAATCAGCTGCTTTATCATATATGTCACATTGATGTGAACAGCCACGCGGTAAATTTGCTCCTTTCAAGAACCCAGCTTTTGACACTGGAATGACGTTTCACGCACTGTTATCAGTTCGACTGTTAATCGTTGACTAATAATAGCTTGCTCTGTGCTACTGGGATTCACCTCGACTAGTGATAAACATAGCACCAACTAAAACTATACCTTTTCAATATCCAAAAGGTAACAATAACGAAATTTCGCTGTCCTGTTTCCAAATTGTGTTTCTTGGATATTCCTAAGATGCAAAAATCACCATTCACCTGTCCTTGTTACTGATTGGAAATTTAAGCAAAGTTTTAAGAAGCATGTAGAAAGCAAGACATTCTCTTGTAAATGGTGGAATTTTTCAGCAAAGGGAAGACGACCGAGGAATTCATTTGGACCTTCTAAATTTTAGTCAGCTTACTTAAACTAAAAGAAATACATTCAAGGAAATCACAGCTGAATTCTTTATTGGCAGTATCGTCTCTAAAGCATGCAACAAAAGTTGCAAAAGAGCTGTTTTTGTGACTGTTCTCGACGTTAGTGGTCTGGGTACCAGAGATTAAAATTAGAGCAAAAATAAGGCAATTTTTCTTGAAATTTTGCATAAGCTCTGGTGCACTCAATAGTTTCTGCAAAAGTTTAAGTCAGGATCTGCAAAATAAACTGACGACTAACAGTCGGGATAGCCAGCATTCAGCTAACCTGTGAGAAGCCTCACCATCGAGGCTGTACGCAGGTTACATTCAACCTGCCAGTATCTTCAGCTGTAAAGCACGCAGGTTTTTGGAAACCCTTTAGAGGGGAGGAATAAAATGTACCTCACTTTTGGATGAGTTGAAGGAAAGTTAATCAATTTCAAGTAGTTGGTCCTACTTGACAAATTATCCGACCATAAATTTTAAAAATCGGCTGTAGGCTCACTGACAGTGGTACGTATGATTTCTCAAATAGAAGATAAATCATAAGTGACTCACCCATCACGAAATGCTTCTTACGAAATGCTTGTATCTTGCAACACTACGTACTGTTTTCTATTATGTTACCTGATTTACTCAGAAAGCCAAAGCGAGACGAAACCTTCTTCGTCAGTTACAGCAAAGGCCCGCAAACAAGAACATGATTTTCTAAGAAACACATTGAACTTAATAATGGTACTGAATTATGGTACTGAAATGTGGTACTGCTCCTTTTTTCAGAATGCTATTCTCATTCTGAGGGGCACTCATGACTATGATGAATATAAAGCTATACAGTGTGTATTTGAAATGATTAGGGGGTGAGATCTTAAAGGTTGGAGGATGTGTCATTTGTTATTGACGAGGCAATTGTTATTATACAACTTGATGAAACAATTAGCTTATTCTTGAAACTTGTTTGGTGTTCACTTATCAAAAGTTGGAAGTTTGTATACACTGACATGATAAAATTTCCTTTATTAGATGTACCAACTCATATGAACATTAAAATAAATCAGTCTGTTTTCCGTTTTGACCTATGGCTGTTTTTTCACAAAGGCAGTCCGCATGTTCTCATTTTGCTATGGTCTTGTTTGCGGAGATCTACTGTAATAGATGACTGCGCTAAAGATAGAGGGAAGGAATTTTTCACGAAGATGCATTGCGCTCCTTAATGGAATTTCTACAAAATCACTAAGGGTTCGTAATTAGAACCCAATGCATCTTGGTAAAAAATTCCTTGGCGTCATCTTTAGCACTATCGTCTATTGCCTGGGAGCCACGTTCTTTTAAAAACAAAAAATTGAAAGAATTAACTTTTGCCTTGGAGGTCTAAATCAGAAGTATAGAACAACATCAACGAGACACCCAAGTTGCTAGAAGAACGCAGTAACTATTTTCTCGAGTGAAGCAAATTTGCACAGAACGTGGAGAAGCTATCGAAGCCACTAATATGAGACCGAACCAACATAGCGTTTGAAGTTGCCGCAACCTTTCTCGTAAAATCATTATCATCAGGCGAAAGCAGGGCGGACACCCTTTAAAAATGAATTTGGTCTCAATGAGTTTTAAAATGCAATTCAGAGAGAGAGAGTCACACCAACCTTTGATGTAACCTAGAATAGCGATAGACGGTAAGATACATTTTGAATCTTCTTAGCTAAGAGAAGACAGCCTCAAAACTCTAATGCAGTCAAAAAGAGCTTAAAAATGCATAAAATGTCCAATTTCAAATACTTAAAAAATTAAATCATTGAATACTGATCATAATCCTCGTAAAAGACAGTCACGTACGGCAGGATGGGTGCTGGGAACCATTTTAGAATAGCAAAATTTTCCAAAGGTCGCCGGTATACCGGGTGAGTCAATAAAAACGTCCGGCGTTTGAAAAAATCCTGATCCCTGAATATCAAAGCAATGATCTTAAAAACTGTCTTGTTTTATTCCCGATATGTCAAATTAGGTTCAGAAATTTCCCGGCTTTAATTGGTCATTTTTTCACGTCGACATAGGAGATTTACTGCAGAAAACCCCTTTCGAAAACCTACAAAAACGAGAGAAAACAGCAAACTTTCCCTTTTTTCTCCTTCCTAGCAATAATGACTCTTGGATGTGCTCAGGTATTTTGTCCTCATGGGAGAATGGAGTCCCCCTGAATACGTTATTCACACTAGGGGGAAGACTTTTCAACCGGCCAAAACGAAAGCACGTGCTGCAGCGTGCTAAAAGTCATCACTGTGAGGTAAACACATTAGACACTTTTGCTTGTAATTTTAGCACGTTTTTTAAGGTTTCTCAAAGGGACTCATTTTGGTAAATTGCTCACAGAATCTGAACAGAGTGACCGATCTTAGCCAAGAAAATTTTTAAAAATGATTGAACATGTTAGCTATGTAATCAAATATTGCAAAATATCATTGCTTAAATATCATTGCTTATATATTCACGGAGCAGTAGCCTTTCAAACGCCGGGCGTTTTTTTGACTCATCCGGTAGTTTGGCGTTTCTAGCTTCCACTATCATCTTTTAGCACTTTCCATCCACCCATCGTTTAACTAAATGATGTGCCAATGCATGTTTGCCAGGGGCAATCCTCACTTTTTTGCCTGCCATGAATTCTTTGTACGTTTCTTTTGATATCAGTTGAGCAGCTTCTTCCTTGGTAAACCAACAAACCTAGAAATGAGACAAAAGAACAGCATCTAAAAGAAATGTTATGCAGGGCACGTTGGAGCAAAACGAGCCAGAGTGAGGCAGATACCTGGCTAAGTAGTCACAAAATGTATCAATTTTTGAAAAACGTGCAGCAAAGCCTATTTCATTCTGGCATTAGGACTTGGTCAAAATTTCTATTTATTGATGTGCCCCAAATAGCTAAAAATGATCTGTGGACGATTTTGTAGATTTCGGCTTTTTGATGCCAAGATTGACGAGTAGCAAAATTACATTTCAACAGCTTCCTATCATCGGAAATTAATGTTTGCGCTACGAAAACATCATTTTACCATATCAATCACTCAATTACCATATTAGCCATTTACATATATTTTCAGGCTAGATTGACAGAAGCTTCTTGTTAAGAAATACTTATTTGACATTAAGGTAATGCATTATAAATTATGGATAAGTTCGCAAAATTAAGTTAAACCGTCAGTGACCAAGGAGTTTTCATTTTGCAAATCGGTGTTACATTTCCTGCAGTGGAGTTTTCAAATAGTGGATATATTTTGCTTACTTAATGAATATGCCAATGAGAATTCCTTGGATTTCACCATTATTGTACCTTAGTTCATGAAAATCGGTTTCTAATATGGACAAGGACACTGCTATTCACTGAAAAAGTTGCAGGTTTCAACCACGGAAAGTTTATCCCAAGTTTAGAAAGGAATGTTGGTATGCCTCAATTCCAAGTAGCTCCTAAATCTTCAAACTTTCGCCAGTTTCAAAGGTGTGGCGAGGATACTCAAAATGGAAAATACTATTTGATGCTTAAAATAAGACTTTGACAGAAATGTTAGCTTTGGAAGAATTTACGTTTACAGGGTTGTGTGAAAAATCCGGAGTTTGTAGAATTAATGTCAGAAAACACACTTACCAAGTACCAACTACCTAAGTAAAATTCTTATTATCTTTTACAAAGTTTTACCCTCGTGATAACTGTCATTTTGTCAACATTTTTGTTTCTTCCAGTATTACTTATCTCTGTGTTACAGTGGGTTAAACTGTGCTGAAATTTCTTTACTTTTACTTCTGTCACTCGTGACTTCTTTGAGTCTACGTCCATGTCTTTCTTTATGAACTCGTATAATACTTGACTGCGCCGGGTTTCTATGGGTGGCTTTTTCTTCTTACCACTGGTACTGTGAATATATTCATTGACTGTCTACATGGTGTACTTTCAGAGAAGCCTAGTGCCTGTCCAAACGAGGGAGATCGTCTAAGCCACGTAATTCGATGTTTTCGTATGATCATCGATAGGGCCCCCCAATTAGCCGTTTCTATCAAGCCATTATTTGGTATTTTGGTAGGCCATTTTACGTCGAATGCTTTTGTCGGCAACTTTCTTTTGGTAACGTCAATACAGCACTTCCGCAGTCATCTCCATAACGAGCTTCAACTTTCATATTTTGGCGGCTTTGCACCGGGGAGGGGGGCGGGCGGGCGGGCTATATTTGGTTGCAGATACCATGGTTAGTTAGATGGAAATTATATTCAAGTTTTTTCGGACGCTGGAGGGTGAAAAAGATTGCATCGAGTCTCCTTTTGTTGAGAAAAATTGGTGGCTGAAACTATTTCCATATTCCATACTTGATTGAATCCCTTAAAGCACTATTATCAGTGCGTCCAGCTCATCTCCATTCACAATTTACTTTCGATCTTCTCTGTGAAAAATTTTTTCAGTGAATCGTATCAAAGGCTTTTGATAGATCTATCAATGGGATAGGAGTGCGTAATCGATGGTGATACTGTCTTCTCGGCCAGTCTCTTATAGGTAAACATGTTCTGTGCTTGATTAGACTTGCTCCAAGTCTATTCCGTGGCATATCAGCACTAAAGAAAATAATTACCTCTGCGGGGGCGTAAACTACGACGAGGACGCTGCGAAGGAAAAACGAAGGAGAAGGAAACGAAGTCTAGTGCTTGATTGATATATTTATCATGTTGTTTGCTTGTGAATGTGGAATGTACTATATTCTATGTTTGCTGGTTCAATTCAAAATTATCTCAGCCCGGAGCTCTCTGACAGGAGCATTGTTGGTATCGGTGCATGATTCAGCTGTTTGGTAGGTTTCTTACCAGGTAGTAATGCGGTTTCCTTCAAAATTTTAGCAATGCAATTGTACACATCAAATGGTACATCATGCAGATATTCTGCTCTTATGTCATCAATGCCAGCACTAACCATATGTGTTAGTTTTATATACTGAGTCTTTAACTTCCTCTAATAGACCATTTCGACAATTAAAAAGGAGACTGGGGAGAGCGGTTTGTTCTGGTAAATGGCTGCCACGGAGCTTCGATAAATGATAGATATCCGTCCACGAAAACTTTTGGTTTTAAATTCACGGTTGAAATTACAGATCTTTGAGAAAGAAGTCCCTAAAAAGTAGCCGCAAGAATGCCCCATGACTCATGCCTCGCAACGAAGAGGAGACCTCGCATCAAAAAGCTTTGGCGGGAAAGCGGGAAGGTATTCGTCATCTTCCTTCGAAGTTGCTCGAGCAGATTAGAAACGAAGCAAGAAACAGGAAAAACATTGTTGTTATGAATATGGAGAAGAACTCGGCAGTTGTTTTATCTTTTAATTGTGCAAAGAGGACGACATAAAATTTGATGTAATATTATTTAGGCTTGAAGATAGCAGCTTAAAGAAGTCATTTTTACAACGTTTTTCTTGCTGAGAAGTTGCTTAATGATATCAATTTAAATTGAAAGTCAACAGACGAGGTCGAGGAGCATCTGCAGAGAATTTCTTGATCCTTATATTGAGGTAAGCTGCATCCTTATTTGTAGAAAGCGTTTTATATTGCAACTAGTTGATAAAACCGAAGGTTTGTTTTGGTTAAGCTCGACCGTTTTTTAGACTTCTTTGGTAGAAATCAGTTGCTTTGCTGATGGCCATACCTTTTTTGTTTCTGCAAGGAAAATATGGGCAGCAATGTTCCTCGCAAACATACTACAATCAATATTTTAACTTACCTCTACCAACGAATCTTGGCTTGGAATTTGTTAGATTTTTCAAAATCTCTCTGACTTTCTTTCAAGGACAAATTTTTCTCAACAAAATAAAACAAATGCGTAAAGTGACTTTATCTCATTCTCTTCCTTTCTCCAGCACAAGGATATTTCTAAATTTGAATTCCTATCTCATCAAGTCTGCAGTACTCAGAGAGGCACAGCTTTGTCATCAGGAACCTTCTCGATATTGCCAGGAACCATATCGAAACGTTTATTTGTCTTGCTTTGACATTCTGATCTGATTGCACAGCTTCGAAGGAAAATGACGAATACCTTTCCGCCTTCCCGCCAAAGCTTTTTGATGCGAGGTCTCCTCTTCGTTGCGAGGCATACGAGTCATGGGGCGTCCTTGCGGCTACTTTTTAGGGACTTCTTTCTCAAAGATCTGTAATTTCAACCGTGAATTTAAAGCCAAAAGTTTTCGTGGACGGATATCTATCATTTATCGAAGCTCCGTGGCAGCCATTTACCAGAACAAACCGCTCTCCCCAGTCTCCTTTTTTAATTGTCGAAATGGTCTATTGGGTAGGTACGCTCATTTTGAGAGGTTCTACGAGGTGAGTAAGAAAGAAAATTTCCCGGTTGAAAGGCAGCCATTGCTGCTTCAATATCTAGACAATGAGATTGGTAAATGGACATGAACAACAATTCAAAACAGTGTAACCACTTCCGACAACCCCAACTAACGTATGACGTCCGTTGAAACCTCGAAGCTGTGAAGGCAGGTTGAGGTCATGAGATTTTTGCGCGCCCTTTTCCTGATTCATCACGCGTGCACGCCAAAAAAGTTCATTTCTGCAAGATTTTATATTGAGCTGATTTTTTATTGCGATTGGAAGAATAGGCTTCACAAATTATATTCTTTTGTTTGGAATATTTTGAAATGAAATTACCCATTTTCCGCAGCGCTTAATTCGATGACTCTTGAGATTCTCCTTTGGCTTGAAACGATGACAATTTATACTTGTTATTCAGGGGTGTCTTATCGAGAAGTGACGAGTTTATTTGGGAAGCAAACTATCTTATGCCATGAAAACCTACAGTAAAAACCCGCGTATAAGAACCTACAATTTTGCAAGTCAGCCTGATTAGGTTCTTATGCATTGAGTATTTAATAGGAAATAAGGCTGTTCATGTTCTTAAATTGGTTCTTATTTCATTCATGGCTTCCAGGTATTTCTTTTGTTCAGATTGAAACTTCAAGCCCATTATTTACTGTCAGTTGCGAGACACCTGAGTTCACGAAGCCTTATTCAAAACATCAGTTCATGGAGGAACCAGAAATATTACAGAATACAATGAAAAGCTTTCAAAGCATCTTTAGAGCTCTTTGCAACTTGCACATGTGGCAGAATCAGTACGTATAGGCTCAATGACAAAGCAACTAGAGTTTGATTTAGTTTGATGATCTCCACAAATAAGAACCTATTTCAAATTTCAGGCTGAATGGGTTCTTATACATTGGGGGTCTAATTTCAGAATTTTCAGCCTGTAGGTTCTTAATCACTGGGTTCTTATACGCGGGTTTTTACTGTATTTTAATTTCTGTTGACATGACACCTTGTGTGTTTTTGGCTTCCGTCTCAAATCCTTTGAACAAGGCACGGATCAACTACGCTTTTGCAAAGGCCGGTTTACACGATCATATTTACGTAAAATTTGTTTCACATTTTTTATGTGATCACAGAATATTATCGTGTAAATGGGCTTCACAAGTTGCTTGAAGTTATGTGAAGCAATTATAATTAATCCCCTTTAATTTGCCATCACAGATTTTCAATTTGACCAGCCTTCAAATGAAAATCTGTGATGGCAAATTAAAAAGGATTAATTATAATTGCTTCACATAACTTCAAGCAACTTGTGAAGCCCGTTTACACGATCACATTCTGTGATCACATAAAAAATGTGAAGCAAATTTTACGTAAATATGATCGTGTAAACCGGTCTTAAGGCCAACAAGTTTCCACTTGGACTTTTGTCTCTTTTTCAGTTAAAAGTTCTCTATTTGATCGATAAGTTAGAATTTTCTGAAACGATATTCATACTTTCTTCCACAAACCAATTATATTGTCATCCCATAACTTTTCCTGAACTTAGAGTTGCATTCAACCTGCATGTTGAATTACGGCAAATCCGTTTGAAGAAGTTCACCAAAATTTCAATCGTTCATTCAGGGTCAATTTTCTTCCAAATGCTACGTCCTATGAAAAATAAAATCCTCCAATGCCACGCAAAATATAATTCTCTTTCTTTTCAGCTAAATTTTGGCATATTTTTTGTTTATGAAACCTATGCAAACGGTGTAGGGTAACTATGAATTATGCACCTATCATTTTCGTTAAGCCAGTCGTTGCTTCACTTCCATTTTCCAACGTTTTTGCAGCTCTCTACTGCCTTCTCATCCAATAGTTTCCAATTTTTCTTACTATGTTCATATTTTCATGCGAAAATCACTACTCTCATGAAATCTTAGCCTTGTCTTCTTTTCTAGGGTTTCATTCAACTTACACGCAATTCATTCACTTATCGCTTCGTCAAATTTTACGAAAGTTGTTCTGATTCACTAGGCGCGTACTTTTCTTGCTGAAATGATAGGTCAACAAGAAACCCTCTTAGCCACGTAAACATTATCTGCCTTTCTTTTGAAGCAGAATTTGACATGCTTGTAATTGGAGTTTGTAAGCCTACTAACAATTCGCTGGCCAGGCTCATCTCTCGTTCCCTTCATTTTGCCTGGGCCATTCAGTCTCCGCTTCAACCTTTAAAGACAAATGACGGAGATATAAGGCGACTTAAATCAGGGGCCTGGGCAATCTAAAAATAGCCTTTTGTATTCCTATATATTCTATGATCTCAAAAGATTGTCAAAACAATGGGACAAATGATGACAGGCGGCCATCTTTTGCTCTTGTTGTAAACTAGGCGTTATAAGACATAATCTAAGACAACTTAAATCAGGACCCTGGGAAATCTAGATAAAGTCTATTGTATTCCATTATTGAATTCGATGATCTCCAGAGATTATATCAAAACAATTGGACAAATGATGGCAGGCACCCAAGTTTTGTTCTATTTTTAAACTTGCCGCTATATATCCGTCATTTGTCTTTAATGATCTCTCGCGGCTCAGAGGTGTTCTCTTAGCTAGTCATTCATGTCTATCAATCCTTCACCGTAGAGCTGAATATAAATATGAAAATCCTTAATTGTTTAAGTCATAGTATCATATTTCTTGAAATTCAGTCCTGTGACAAGATATTTCACTTCCCGAAGAATCTTTTCGACCTGTCTGATGTTGGAAAAGTTGTACTAAATAAGGGTGATCCAATAAGGATTCACGAGGATCCAACGAGGGAGAATTGGGCGAGATAACCCTCCATTTTATCGCCAATCATCGGGTGAGTCAAAAAAGGTTAACATTTTTGGCAGGCTGTGGAATAAAAAATTAGTGGCTTGTGTTCAAAATTAAGAGATCGATTTAGCATTCAAGGGCTATCTCAGATGTAAATATTTTGCTTGGCAAAAGCAGTGATCTATTAGATCCAGAAATTAGCAAGGGGTTTGCATAGGAACGCCATTTTCATGTTCCATTCTGGTCGACAACTTATTTGCCATTTACATTGTTTAACCAATCTGAAACAGAGGATTTTATTGAATTTATATTTCAATGGCTGGCAAGTAAATTACGGACTAGAATTGAATGTGGAATAAAATTTGCACATCTAATTTAGCCTTTGACTGACATACTAACAACCTAGCTTTGAAAATCGACCACGTATTTTTTAATCCATAGCCCACCAAAACTGTTACTTTGTTTAGACTCACCTAGCATACAAGCTCCGGATTTGTTTTAACAAATGCAACAAACTGCAATTGTATGAAATTGAAATAATGAGCAATCAACATTACCTCTTCCAGTTCCTCCTGGTCTACCTTCAAATTTGTATCTTCCGCAGTAGCAGAGCATCCAAACATGACAGACGACGGAAAAGGCCAGCATTGTGATAATTGGTACCGAATATTGCCAACTTTCAGGCCACTTTCTTCGTAGATCTCCCTCCTAACAGTCGTCTCAAATGATTCACCAGGCTCCATAAACCCGGCAAGGCAAGTAAAAAATCGCGGTGGAAACACGGCTTTTCTTCCCAACAGAATACTCTTTTCATCGGGTGACACCACAAGGACCATTGTTACCGGATCGACTCGCGGGTAGCAAGCATGGTGAGATTCAACTGAAAAAAGGGCAAAACTAATGTCGGAGAGCCTGTAAATTTTGATTCTTAGCCAGCTGCTGGTTTTATTTATACGATTTTGAAAACAGGGCACCTGATGGTCTTGTCACGAAACGACAACAAATTGATCAGCAAAGCAGCAAAGAAAAGAAATCTTTAATTCAACAAAATTTGAGTTTTCTCACTAGGTCTTTGCAGAATGAAATCGTCCCCCCCCCCATCCCATTCAAAAATAGGGAAAATTCGCAGAGGTAACAGGAAGAAATAGTCCGGATCATAACAGCTCCAAGGATGGTCCGCACTTTATACACCTTCAGGGCCTCCAGGGCATCCCGAGTTTTATGTCATCGCAAAACATTGTATTGTTCAATGTAACTCGCCTGAGACATCGAGGAAATCTTTGAGCAGAATTTATCAAGTGAAATGCAAGAAGTGAGAGCTTGCTTCAAGGAGAGAAGGCATGTAGAAACAATATTCTATTTCATATTTTACAGATAGACATATTCCAAATTAGAACTTTAAAATTGACATAGCGAAGGGGCTTTTAAAGAATGCTTTGAAAGATGGTTACCATGACAACGGGACATTTTTGAAGTTGCTTCTATATCAAAATTTGATCAGTAGACAAAGTTCTATGACTGTGCCAAGTCTCATGCTGGTATCCAAAAGTGCACGATTTTTTCACTTATTTCCTGGACTAACAGAACGATGTGAAAGAAAACATCTCTGTTACGTCTTTTGACGATGATTAATCAACTCGGTGAACTGTTTGCTTGGACAAGGAGTGCGTTTTGCTCGAATCTTATCATTTTCAGAACGAAAGCTCTTTTGTATTCTTACTCTATTATTGCCAAATCTTCTTTTTCAGGATTTAAACTCCGCTGGATTTCTTCCATTCCGAAATTCCATTCATATTTCAATTTGCAGGATTTCACGTTCTTAGCTGCCTTAAAGCAACTAATTGAAATGAGCTTGGCTTGAAACAGGAAGATAAAACAACCGTCGATATTTTCGTACTTGATAGTGGATGTGTCTTGTTGTTCACTGTTTGATAAATGATGGAGCGATAAGGGTTCATAGAAAATGGAAAAGGGCTAAAAATGATAATGAAAAAGAGATCTTATGATCATGCAGTCAAGGTGTGATCCTATAAATAGAAAATAGATGAAACAACCATTGGTACGTGAAAGGGTATTGATCTCTCTTTGTATTGACTGGCCTATACCATGCTGGACGTACTTTATTACAATCATGTTCATGTAATTACTGATATCTTGATTATCGTGATTCAGGAAGACAAAATTGTTAAGTTTCACATTTTTTTGAGATTGTGGCGTCAAAAATGGTCAAAACGTAAACCAGACAAGCGACATTTTGTTGGCTATCACCATAGTGCAGAAATCATAAACAAAATGGTTTTCCTGAAAATTTACCATTCTTTCTTAGGCTACGTTCACACTGCTCCGTTTTTGTTTCTATCCGTTTTGATGATAAAAAGGCTGCCCGTTCACATTGCTCCACTTTCGAATGACTGCGCTAGGGATACCATAGGCGTTAACACTGTTCCAGCAAACGGTGTTGTTGATCCCTTTTCAAAACAAAGCCTTCGTTAGTAGCTGCCATAAAGGAGTCAATTTCGACTTTGAACGCCATTGTAATCAACTGCCTATTAACAAATGAATGTGAAGCGTTTCCAAATGTCTGCGTTTTCGGCGCCCAAACAGAGACCGGATCGTTTTCAAAACGAATTGTTTTCAAGGTTGTGCGTTTTCGTTGGCGTTGTTGGAGGGTTTCGTTTTCACAGCGGAGCAATGTGAACGCAAGAGCTTTGCTCCGTTTTAATAAGAAAACGGAGCAATATGAACGGACCCTCAATTAGTTCTAAATTTACAAGGAATTTGAATTGCTTTAAAACTTTTGAAACATTTTACATCTTTCCGTAAAAAGAAACGCGCCATGATTCTAAAATTAATCAGGATATCAGAAATTGCCACGGTAGAATAAAGGAAAGCACTTGAAATTTCTTAGAAGCCATAACAATTATCCAGGGAAAGTGCATCAATCATGTATGCTACCGTTTTAAAAATTTGATACCTACAGGGTGTCTCAAAAAATTGTTCGACGTTTGATTAAATACTAAAAAATGACGATACGCTGAATGGACCTTTGGTCAAGTCACCCTTGTCTTGAGATTCTAAATCAATTTTTGACGCAAGAATCTTGCAAATCCGATAAAAATTCATGGGGTTGTAAGTTTTTGAAGTTCAAGTTTGTGCGAAAGCTGAAACCAGAGGCCTCGAAATGGAATTTTTGGTAAAAGTCCCATAGGCCGTCGTTTCTGTTATTTCTCAATTGTTTCAGGGCGAACCAAGTGAGATTCAAACAGGTATTCGATAACCTAACTGTCAAGCATATGGATGCTTTGAGGAAACAGATTCAGTCTCTCGCCGATTTTGTTTTGAACCACTGTTTTTGGACCTATGCGATGTTAAGGAATTCTGAGAATGATCGCAAGAAATAATTTACTTTAGAAGTCGTATTTGGTTTGCTCTGATATCAACGAGAGGTATGACATTGGATAAGCTTCTCTTACCTCCGTCCTCGAGCTTTTTGCAATACAAGTAATCTGGGGGGGGGTCTCTGGTTTCAGCTATCGCATATTTTTGATCTTAGAGAGCTCGTAACTCAGTGAATTTTCAACAGATTTGCACGATTTTGGTCTCTAAATTATTTCATAATCTTAGGAACAGGGTTATCTTTCCATGAGCCTGTTCATGTTGTCCTTATTTTCCAATATTTAATCAAACGTCGAACAATTTTTTTGAGACACCCTGTATGCTGAAAAGATAAGTTGGGAACTCTGTTCCTCATATCATTGCTATTTTATATTTAAGTGTCTTACCTAAATGCTTGCTTCGAATTGAAGTCAACCAGGCATATAATATTCATAGAAATGGCAAGATTAGGGAAAATCTTGCAGCTCAATGTTCAGTGTCTTGACGTTTTAGTCACTGCTCAACGGTTTCAAGTTCGGTAATGGCGCTAGTAGCTAACATTGATTTTGATCTACTCATTCATGAAAATTTATCAATTTTGCGCGATCGTTCCTGACTTAACTCTCAGCAATCTTCTGTTCCCTTAGCTCTGTTTCAGGTATTGTCCTATGGGCTTTCCTAATTATTTCAAGTCACGTAGGATTTGTAAAAACGCATTTTTGGTAGTTTATTGCCTTTATGGATACAACTTCAGACTTGCGCTTTTGGAAACTTGATATTCTGATGATGAAGCACAGAATTGCTTCTAAACGTCAATAATCACATAATGTGGTCAAGTCTTTTAATGATTAATTTCTCGGATCTGTCACAATGGATTTGTCTTGGAATAAATCGGAATGAAATACTAATAATGAACATGATTATCGTCGTAATTTTTGCTCTTCGTTTCCTCCCAGTAGCTCTAAGACATCACGAAAACTTAAATCTGCAGTCAAGTTCTCTTCCCACTTTCAAAGGTTTCATCCCTGTAAAACTGTGTTTAATATTCGAACATTCACGAACGCACCTTAAATTGTTGCAAAAAGGGCTTCCAAGGTGAAACAAATAAAAAGCTCTTACCTTTCCTGGTATTGCAGTTTTCATTCCTACACCGCCTCCGATAGCCACCTTCGGCCATATCACTTTTTGTTCCACATTCAGGACAAAACTGGTGGCTGCCATGCCATGCTAGAATACCTCGAGCTTGTGCAGCAATAGAAGACTGCATTTCATTTAGTTTCATCATTCCTAGAAAAGCATTCCTAAACTCTGAATCTTCCTCTTTAACAAAGTTCAGGACGGCTGCTGCTTCAGAATCCTCCGTTAAATTGACAGCAAACCAGTTACTGCCATTATTGAGTTCAGTTCCTAAAAACACAATGTCACGTAGCTTTTCACTTGAACGTATTGTTTTCACATATTCTTCGTGCGATAATGTTCTTAACATATGTCCACGTCTATCTTTGCATCTTTGAAGCAATGGCTGTAACGATTTGAAAACAACTAATTTGCTGGTATCTTCCTTAAGTTTTTCTTCAAGAAGTTCTGAGTTCTTTCGAATTTCTGCACATCGATTGATATAATGGCCACTATAAAAGTTCAGAACTTCGCTTGAGTACTGCGTTTTGTCACCATAATTCTTTGACTGTTGAAATTCAGTGTTTGGTGAGTGGCTAGTTGCACTAAGTATGAGAAAAAAACATAGCAAATGTTATTGGTTGTAACTGTAATCATATAGTAAATCAGAGCAGCTCAGAAGAATCCATTTTTGAAAATGCAAAGCATGAAGAGAACTTGACGGATTTGAATAATTCATATTCTAGTTGAGAGCTTTAACACTGACGTATTTTTTGTGATTTCTCTCGCGCTTTTTGGGCATTGGAACCGGATATGGATTCGACTTTCCGGATTATTCTTGGCTTCGAAATGCCTGAAAAGGGCCTAAACACTGGATAAAGAGGTAAGGAGCCTCCTTACACATACACAACAATGCACAAGGACATTTCCCTTCTCTCGAGATAAGAAATAGAATTTCAGAAGTATTTTCAACCCCATGGCAATAAATGTGCACAATCTCCACTTGTAAAAAATGTTATTTTATTCCTTCGCCCTTTGCTGTAACATTTATGCTCCTTTCATACCTCTCCGATAATTTCGAAATCATAAAATTTCATAAAGTCGACTTCACTCCAGCTCTGTGTTGTCATCTTATCTTAAATCAATCTTTTTAATCTAGCTTACTATATGCGAATATAACTATGCTAATCTAAATCGAATATAAGTATCCGAATTTAAGTAAACGAATTTAAGTATGCTAATCTAATCTAAATCTAAGCCTATTTCCAGTGCTATACGAGAAGAATTACAAAAATATTTAAATATCTCGGCTTTCAAAAACAGATTTCGATGCGTTCCAACTATTTTTTTTTTATATATCCATATAAAAAGTTACACTACATGTTACATCTACGTTCTACTATACTTTCTAATTACTCTGCAACAATACCACACTACAGGGACGGGACCACAAGGAGCAAGAGACGATGACTACCCTGTGGCCATTAACATAAAGACATATAGATAAAATTTAGTAAATTAAGACTAGATACTGATACTAACACATACTTGAGTCTGTTCCAAATTGGATGTCAGGCCAGCATAGGCGCGTGATGGCAAACGTATGCTGTCAGGTCAGGGTTATGTTAACGATATCATTGGTCGTGGACCCTTTATGTGCTTAACATCAAATGTGAAACAGACTTACAAAAGAAATAGGGAAAAACGTACTGTAAATAGTGGCTGAGGGGCGTGAAACGAAAGTTTAAATTTATCCAAGACGACCCGTTTTATGAATGAAGTTTAGAGTAAGTTTGAGCAAATTTTTATTTACGTCATCGGGAAGTTCTTTATTACCATACAATAGGTATTGTACTAGAACGTTGTTTGGAAGGGTATTGATTTGGACAAATGGTCGTAACAATTCCGAAACTCCAGCGAGAAGATCTCGTCGTTGAATGTCAAATGAAGGGCAAAGCAACAAGAAGTGCTCCGTATCCTCAATGCCATCATTCGTTGGGCACATTGGGTTCACCGTATCCCTAAAACTGTGATTGAATTTGTGAAAATTTAGTTTACTGAGACCGACCCTTAATTGAAAAAGATAACCTAAGCCTATTGGGTCATGAATGCAGAAGATAGACTTTGCAGGGGGGCGAATTTTTGACAAAAGCTTTGCTTTAAAAGCAGCAACAGAAGGTGCAAGCCTGATTTCTGGGTCAAGTTTATTCCATTCACAAATGCAATTAGGATAGAAGCTTGATAGAAATTTCTCTGTCCTTGCCCTTATTTGCCCAATAACATCCTGATTACGAAGTGAGTAATTTGACTGTCGAAGTGGTGGGATTGGTTCTTTCGTGTACAATGGGGTGAGGTTATTTATGATCTTATAGAATAGGGTAAGGCGTCTACTCCACGTTCTAGAACTTAATGACTCCCAGCCAAGCTCTGCGTACAGTTTTTCCCGTGATGTTCCCCTCCATGTTCCTGATACAGCAAGAGCAGCCGAATGTTGAACAGATTCTACTTTTTCCATTAAATTTGATAAGGCAATGTTTTGACTGAATTCACATACTTTAGGTGGAATATGATAGATTACATCGCCGTAATCCAAATGAGGTCGCACATAGAGTTTATATAATTTATTTAGGGTATGCCTCGGTAAATATTTGGAGAGATACTTTAGCAAACCAATGCCCTTTCTCGTTTTAGAGATAGCAGCTTTAACATGAGCTGAGAAAGAAAGTTTTGAGTCCAAGATAATACCTAGATGTTTATGCTCATTCACTTTTTTTACGGGTATGTTGTTAAAGAGGATCACTGGATGATCTATTTCATTTCTTTTCTTTGAAAATAGTAGTTCAACTGCTTGCTTTTGTGGATCGGGATTGAAAGACATCCTCCAATCATTGGCCCACTGGGCTATCAGTTGTAGGTCATGGTTCATGTGGTCCACAGCTTCGTTAGCTTCTTGGGCAATCGTAAACAAGGATGTATTATCAGCAAAAAGTTTAACATTACATTTCAAATCTGCAGTGAGATCATTTATATATACAAGAAAGAATAATGGTCCTAAAATAGAACCCTGGGGCACTCCTGCTAAAATATCTCCCCAATTAGAACATTGTCCGTTCAAAACAGTTCGCTGTTTTCGATCCCTTAGAAAGCTTTTAATCGGAGAAAGAAGTTGTCCCGAGACACCACATCGTTTCAGTTTATAAATGAGACCATCGTGCCAGACTCTATCAAAAGCTTTAGAAATATCTAGATACACGGAACGAACATCAAGAGCAGGATTACAGTCAAATGCCTCAAAAATGTTATGCGTTATGGAAATTAATTGGTTGACTGTTGAATCACCTGGACGAAAACCTGACTGATTGGGGTTGAGTAATTCACATGAAACAAGATGTGAGTATAAGGAGTCGTAAACAAGTTTTTCAAGCATCTTCCCAAAAATTGGTAAGAGAGAGATAGGACGGTAGTTACTCTTTAAATTCTTTTCATTTTTCTTATGGATCGGAACTACATTTGCACGCTTCCATATTTCAGGAAATACACCGTATCGCAAACAGTTCGTGAATATTATCTTAAGAGGAGTAACTAATGAAGCATCGCTTAGTTTTATCATTCTTGTAGAAATACCGTCCCAGCCATGTGCTTTTTGTTAGGATTAAGTGATCTTATGATCTTCAGTATCTTTTCCTCTGAGATGACAAATTCCCCAATCAGGGTAGAAGTTCCTGGGGTATCTTGTGGAATCTCACTACCAGTGTCGATGGTCGTGCATTGGAGTATGAACTAATCATTGAATAACTGTGCCTTTTCAGTAAAATCCGTTATGAATAGCCCATTCTCTAAGAGGGGTCGTATGATAGGAATCTTCGCCTTATTCAGAACAGTATTCATTAAAGTCCAATAGGTTTTATTAGATGTCCCTTGGTTTGCTAGAGTTTGCCCAGTCTTGCGAAGGTAATTTTGTTTTGCATCTTCGATCATTTTTGCACCTTCAGATACCATGTTTTGCATTTCTTCGAGCTTGTCATCTGGCCGACCATTTTTCACAAAAGTTTTGTAAGCATGATTCTTTTTCCTCAAGAATTTTTTGACAGCTTGCGTTATCCAGGGCAATTGGTGAGGCCGAATAGTTTTAGTTTGGTTGGGAATGAAGTTCGAGTATATGTTCAACAGCACTTCGTTGAGCAATTTGACCTGCTCATTGGGGCATCTAATTTTGTCGAGGTGCTCATGCCATTTAAACATTTCAATGCTTTTTATAACTGCAACAAAATCAGCCTTATCATAATACCAAATTTTGCGGGTATAGGATGGCAGTGATATATTTGAGACAGATAGTTTTCCATGAACAATTTGATGGTGACAATGCTCGTGTAGAGATTGATGGACACCTGACTCTATAATGAGATTTGGCTGATCAGTTAGAATTAGATCAATGCAAGATTTAGAATCTCCCATTAAGTGCGTTGGTTCTGATATCATCTGATGAAGACCAAGGTCGGACGTCACTGGCTCGAATAACTTCCCCTCATTATTTTCAATATCATTTTCCCACCATTGAGTCGAGCGGCAGTTAAAGTCACCCGTGATTATTATACCAAAAGGATTTTCTGCATGCAATTTCGACACCAGAATTTCAAAATTTATTATGAAATTATCAAATTCACTCTGAATTTGGCTTGGACTTCTGTAAATTACAACAAAAAAATACTTTTTCTTGTTTAACTGGATCTCACATACAACACATTCTGGGAGAGTAACCAAGTCAGGACGGTTTTTTGAAGGGAGAGAATCTTTTACATAGAGTCCAACACCTCCCCTTTTAACATCTTGCGGATGATTTTCTTTATGAAATGTATAGCCGTCAAGTGCTAGCCTATCTTCATCAACGGTGCTGTCAAGGTGAGTTTCTACAATACCGATTAAATCATAGTTACACACCGAGTTGTATGCCTCAATATGGGAAATTCTTAAGAAGTCATGTGCAGCAATACTATTCAAATTCCAACAGCAAAAGTCAAGTGTTTCAGGACCAGGATTAGTTTCAACATCACCGCAGAGCAAGATGGTCGCGAAAACCAACCATTGTGTATCAAGTGTGTAGCATGTCATACACGCAATGTAAAAGTGGGCATACTGGAAAAGACATTGCTTGATAGCAGCACGCTTGTATCGAATGAGACCAATGACACCGAGTGGGATTCGTTTGAAAAGTTCAACAGTCGTGTAAATCAACCTCTTCGCAAGGTGATGCGTGCGGGCAAACAAAGGCAGGAAACAGGACTGTGTTTCCACTGAGTGCACTGCAAGAAACTGTGTTATTAGTACAAAGGGTAAAACAAGGATGGAAATTGCAATAAAACAATAACAAAACCAGTAGAGTTCCAACTATTCACGTACTATTGGTCCTATGAGCCTTTCACATTGGCAACAATTTCTGGCTCACCCTCGGTGGTTATCGAAGGTCGGCTATAACTGCACTGTAGGCTAAAAAGATTGCTATGAATTATCTCAGACAATTTCGCCAAGCTTCTAGTTCAAGTTCAAGTTCAAGTTTTCTTTTTAGAATTCCAATACAAGAAAAATTCTGTTTAACAACGTAACAACTACAAACAAAATTAAAAACTGTATGTAGAAATGTTCAGAGAACTTGGTACTTTGTAGAGAATATATGAAAGTTAAGTTTACGACAAAAATTGAAAACTGAATGATTGATGACATCAGGAATACTGTTCCAGGATTTGGTGCCTGGGTATCTAACAGATCTTAAACTTCTATCAGATTTGAAGGTGTCCACTTTGACTTCATTCATCATTTTGCCACTTTCCTTCAAAATCAAAGTTTCTTTGTAGACAGTACTTCTCTCTCAGATGAATGAAGTCGAAATGAGATTTGTAAAGCAAATATTTGGGGCCCTGACATCTCACAGCAATGTTTCGATTCAAAACACCGATTTCACACCTTCGCACATCCATCTACAATGTCCTGTATTCTTCTATAATTGACAAAGGAGGACACGTGGAATAAGTCCCTCTCAAAAAAATCGATTTGTCCTCTCGGAGACACCTTATGTCTATTGCATGCCTACGTTGATGTTCATGCTTAGGACACAAACACTTGCCCGGAGATTTTAGCAAATTCTATTCTTCTGTCAGACCGATGCTTCGTCGATAGATGTTTACAGTTGAACAATGTATAAGATAGGGAAGGGACACTTCCTGATATTAGCTAATTTGGCGGACCATTTCCTGAATCCAATATCTGCCTTCTCCTGCTAAAATGGAGATGTAAACAATTTCGTATCCTGATTCTTCTATGAACCAGGATCTATAGGAAAATATCTAGGGAACACTCTTTAAAGTTTGACTTAGAATGCCTCTTTTGATCCAGTAGATGGGGGTCTGGAAGCCCTTTTCTCATCTAGGGAAACTTAAATTCAGCAAAAGTCTTACCACACCAAGTCTATATTCAATCCCTGATTCATGGTCCTCATTTCTGAGGAATCTCAAAAAAGAACGGGGGGGGGGGTGGGGCAAAAAGCCAGCTACAGCTAAACCAGACCAGAACAGACCAGACCAGACCAGGCTAAGAGAAAAATATTTTCAAATGGTAAATATATACTTTTTGTACTTTACAGGACAATACAGTGGCTACGTCTTGGTACTTTTACAGTTGCTGCCGTTGTTGCTTCTGATAAAGCTGTTTTATATAAAAGGGCATGACCTTCAAAACTCCATCTCTGTTTGAAGCTACTGGCATAGTTCATCCAGTTATTTTTGGTCAACATAATGAAAGAGGCAGCTGTCAGGAATCATTTGAGAGCCTGGGCCCAACCGGCTCCAATAGTTGCTATTGACCTGACATGTTTTTGAATGCTTACAACGAGAAGTCATCCACAAACTAACTCATAACTTTTCAGTGCTGAGGCCATGCAGATGGTGTGGTCCCAACCATCAATTTTTCCAAAGATGGCTTCTGAGGTTAACATAAATAGGGAATTAAGTTAGTTTCTGAGGTGAGGTACATCAGATCATACATTTTGTCATGTAAGTGAACGATCTAATGAATGTTCTTAGCAAATACTGTAGGTAGGGGGAGTTGTCAACAACTTAAACTGATAAACTACAGGACATGCCGCAATTTCTTTCGTTGGGAGACAACTAACAAAGTTTCAACCTTCAAAATAATATGTCTCTTCTGAACAAGACCTGATATGTACTTAGACAATAAATTGCAACATACTGCGGTCAGATGAACGTACTACCTTGGTTTAGCTGATCTCATCTCTGCATTTTTCAGGGCGTCTTCAAAGGCACCAACAAAGACTTTGTGTTTCATCAGAAATTTTCCATTAAGATGAATAACTGGAATGTCATATTGATATCTCTTAAACCACTCCATATTCGAGTCATCATCAATGTCAATGATTTCAATTTCAAACTGGAAAATATAAAATTACATCATCAAGTGAGAAAAATGATCTGAAGCAGTAATGTGATTTTGAAAATCAAACCACAAACATAAACCCTCTCTTTTCGCACTGGAAGTGTTTGCATGCACAGTGAACTTCTGTTGAAGGTTCCTGTTCCTAAAGCGAACAGGAACCTTGTGGACATATGAGGATGAGTCCCTTGTATCTGTGCAGTAAACCGAGCACAACGGGGAATCATAATGAAAAAGTGCAAAAGCTGACCCTACTTCCTGCAATCATCATGAATGGAATTATGATGGAATCATGGCTCCCAATCTTGAATCCAATGGGAAATTCATCAGTTGCTTAATTGAATCGAGAATTCTATCATATTTGCCACATTTACAATAATAATTCACAAATCTAGCAATCTGATGGGTACTCTAGGAATCTCAGAGTTTGGGCCTAAGTAGGGTCAGGTGATGTTATGAGTCTCTGTTGATCGAAGCACAATCATCAAGTCAAATGAGTCAAATGGAAGCAAGATATTCCAGGTCATAAGTCTAGCTCATTGTGGCCATCAGCTATCCCACAATGCACTTTCAGGGACCCTAAAAATCCCAATGATCTTTGTGAAACTTCTTAGTCCCCCAAAGCAGAAAAGAAAGTCTTATCACCTTGCGAGCTAATCAAAATCTAAAACTAGGGACCCTAGGGGGATGTGCAAAGAATTCCGGTCCATGTACAATATTGGGGCAAGAATGAATCTCTGAGCTGTCAATCTCATGGATTGATTGGTGTTGTCAAAGGAGATACTGCTTTCTCGTTGTTGTTCTATTTTGTATTTTTTTGATAACTGATAACGAGGAAAAAGAAGTCTGAAACTTGAAAGCTATGAATCTGAGCACTGGAAGTGGGTCTATATTCCAATGATCATGTTAACCATTAGGGTCATTAGGATGTGAGACAATCAGCTGTTAAATATTTTTCTATCGCAGCTAGTCATTCATCGTTGTACATTACATTAAACTTCTACCCAAAAAAAACTGTTTCAGTAAACATACAACTTCCAGAGAATTCTTTACCCTAACATGCTTCAAAAAGTGGCCTAACCCCTCTCGATCAACTTACAAACTATCTCCTCCCGCAGATACATTTCCTCTCTCTTCAAGAGTAAAGGATGTGACAGGGGGGGGGGTCGAATTTTTCTAAAAGCACTTTTTGTAAAAACACTACCTAACTCTTCTAAGCTGCTGAATTTCTTTTTATTTGCTGATGAGACCAATACTTATTTTGAATCTGATGATCCCACAAGACTCTACAAAACAGTTAACAAAGAACTCAAAAAAGTCAAATCCTGGTTGGACTGTAACAAACTTGCATTAAATATTGAGAAAACTAATTTGTACTCTTTCATTCACCCAGGAAGAATCTCAAGTTTGGCAAAAGTAGTATAAAAAACTAAGTATGTAAAATTCTTAGGTGCTCTTGTTGATGAGCATCTTTCTTGGAAATACCAGATCAATGAACTCTATAAAAAGTTATCTAGAACAACTGGGATCTTTTTCAAAATCAGACACTACATTCCCATTGCAACTCTCATCTGTCTCTACAATTCACTCTTCTCTTCGTTTCTCAGCTATGGTATTATTGTCTGGGACTTACCTATATCTCATACTTAAACCCATTATTCCTATTACAGAAGAAAATCCTCAGATCTATAAAATTCCAGCCATCTACTGCTCCGTCTACTCCTTTATTTCATTCATTAAAGATTATGAAACTTGACGACATCTTTCACCTGAATATCTTAACATTTGTCGTTAAAGCCATTAATAAACTTTCTCCTATCTACTTTCATAACTATTTTACTCCTAGCTCTTCGGTTCATAGGTTTGAAACTCGTCAAGCAACTAGAGGTGATCTATTCAATACCTTGAAAAACACCATTCTCTATGGACACAAAACAGTCCAATACTTTGGCTCAAAATTGTGGAATACTCTTCCAATTTTTATCCGTGTTACAGTCACTGCTGCACTTTTTCGGTCTAAATTGAAAGCTTATTTCATTGATTCCTATGTTTAATCTGTTACATTCACCTTACATTCCCTAAAATTGTCATTCTGAGGTTCGTCTGGTTTATGTTTTTTATCTAATATTTTTTAGTTTATTTGTTTTTATGGGGGGGGGCTTTCCCTCGATTAGTTAACCTATTTGGAGACCTCCTCCTGAGTTAATCTATCCGAAATACAATCATGTAATGTGCTCTTTTCTTTTTAGTTTTAGTTTGTAGTACTGTAGTTTTTCTTTTAGTTAATTTATGGTATTGTAATGTATTTAATTGTATCGTTATTTGTCTAGAATCGTACTTAGGATGGATTAATGATTCAATGAAGACTGAAAACTGACAACTAAAGACGTGTGATGAATCCGGAGGGAAAACAATTGCACTTGCATATTAATTCAAGTGAGTAGAATGATTCAAATTCCTGGTGGATGGTGTGAGTACAGGCTGGAAGATGATTGGCTCTTCCATCCTACTCTTCTGAGTAGCACTCACTTAACTTTGTTAACAGCTAAGTTTCATCATAAGTGTCCGTGTCAAGTTGCCAGGTAAAAGTTCGAAATATTCTACCCTAACTGCGGATCTAATGACAACTTCAATGGTCAAACTATTTCAGGTATGCCTAACCTTTTGTTACACATTTGGCACAAAAAATGTCCGTTGATACCTTCCTTCCTTCCTTCCTTCCTTCCTTCCTTCCTTCCTTCCTTCCTTCCTTCCTTCCTTCCTTCCTTCCTTCCTTCCTTCCTTCCTTCCTTCCTTCCTTCCTTCTTTCCTTCCTTCCTTCCTTCCTTCCTAATAATGATGATGATAATAATAATAATAATAATAATAATAATAATAATAATAATAATAATAATAATAATAATAATAATAATAATAATAATAATAATAATAATAATAATAATAATAATAATAATAATAATAATAATAATAATAATAATAATAATACTAATAATAATGATAATAATAATAAAAAGAAACATAACTGCTAAAACTCTGTACGTTTCGATTAAAAATTTTCGTCAGCAATACTTTTCTAATTGGACAACCGAGGATTTATACTCCGTGGTAAACAACTTCAATATAGTTAAAAATAAACTAAAATTACATTTCATTACAAAGAACCCTATTCTTAGTAAACATGACTGACCCCAAATTCAAGACCCAGTGGGAATTAAAATCACGTTTTAAATTCAAACTTTCTTCAGCGTAAACAAGAAATGAAGTAACTGGCACATCAGCAAATTCCCTCCCATATGACCCTCCCGTATGTCCTTGTACCCCGTGGGATCAAATAGATCACAGAGCAAACCTCCAAGGGATTCAGCCGGCAACCCCACGGCCCTCCCACTTGACCTTTAATAATAATAATAATAATAATAATAATAATAATAATAATAATAATAATAATAATAATAATAATAATAATAATAATAATAATAATAATAATAATAATAATAATAATAATAATAATAATAATAATAATAATAATAATGATAATAATAATAATAATAATAATAATAATAATGATAATAATAATAATAATAATAATAATAATAATAATAATAATAATAATAATAATAATAATAATAATAATAATAATAATAATAATCAATTTATTTTAAGTTGGTTACAATTCTAGTTCTACATTAATCTAATGTGAACTAATTTACACCAACTATTTACAATTTTACACAAAAAGAAACCTATAATACAATACAATAAAATGTCTGTAATCATTATCTACAAATTTTGCACTTGCATTTGTCTCCACTCCAATTTTTTATGTTTCTTTTGAATATAGCAGCTGATGAAGCGCTCTTTATTAAATCAGGCATGCTGTTCCACAAGAGGCTGCCTCGAAACGTTATAGAATCAGTGCCAAACATAATGCTTTTCGCTGCAAGAATTTGCAATAAATCTTTCGTCCTGAGGTCATATTTGGTGTCCTTTCTGACAAAACACTCCTGCAAAAATGACGGATTAGTACAATTGAGTGTTTTGTATATCTCAATCATAAGTACACGAAGGTTTTGGATGTGGATATTTGTTTCATTGTTCTTTGCAAGTAAAACTTCAAATGTGGATTCATGATCGTCAAGTAGGACCCTGAGAGCTTTTTTGTGTACTCTATCTATGTTTTCACTCGCTGCTTTTCCGCAGACAAGCCATATCAAGGGGCAGTACTTGAACGTTGATGCAACGAATGATTGGTACAATAATTTTTCTTTCTGGAGATCTAGATATCTAGCAACCCTAGCAAATGCACTCACTTTTCGATTAGTTTTCACACATAGAGCTTTGACGTGGCTTTTAAAGTTCAATTTTGAGTCAATTGTGACACCAAGTAGTTTTACCTCTTTGGAGGTGGTTATCGCTTCTCCATTAATTTCCAAAACCAAATTTTGGTTCTTTTTAAGACCTAGAAACATTACCTGAAATTTTGTTGGATTTGCCACCATAAAATTTGAATCAAACCATTTTAGTATATTATAAAGATCAATTTCTAATTTGGCAATCATTGATTCAACATCATGAGATAACGCATAAATTGTATTGTCATCAGCAAAGTTACAGATCTCAGAAGCCTCTATTGCATAGAAAATGTCATTGATGAAAACATTAAAAAGCAAAGGGCCTAATACAGATCCTTGCGGGACACCTGACTTAACATCGAGCCAGCTGCTGTATGTTGATTTTATCTTTACACGCTGTTTTCTTGATGTTAAGTAACTATATATCATTTGGAGGCTAGATAGGCCAAAGCCATAGGCATGAAGTTTTGCCACGAGGAAATCATAAGGGAGACACCATTCCTATAACGCCTTTGTCGTCTAGGCATTTTTTGCATCTTTCCACCAGCCTTAAGAGGGCATGTTGTGTACTGTAACCTTCCCTAAAGCCACACAATAGGTTTGACAACTTTGGCTTGATGGAAGGTAGCATTTGGGAATACATTAACCTTTCATATATTTTTGATAGGGTGGACAGGACGCTTATTGGTCGAAAATTTTTCTTGCAAGTCGAATCATCTGCTTTGAATGATGGTGTCACATCAGACTTTTTTAGGTTACTGGGAAAGGTATTAAGTTCAAATGATTTATTCACATGTCGCGCAATCTCCTCGTAGCAAACTCCTGATGCACATTTAAGCATGCTCGCCGGTACTGGTCCACTGCTCTTTTTCCCAGTATTCAGCGCATCAATTTCATTTAATACAGCTAATGAATCTACAGGGGAAAAAAAAGGCATCGCGAGAGGCAACGTGCTCTCTCATAAGTAGAATACTGGGATGTTGAGTGTATTTGCTAATGGCTTTTAATAAAGGATCTTCAGATGTATTAACGTCTATTACAATATCATGTGCTACGATGTTGAGAGTGTCTGTTATATTTATGAAGTATTCATTGAAGCACTCACTCATTTGTTTGTCGTCCGACAGTATTTCTCCATTCTCTACCAGTATGATCTTTCTATTGCCTTCCTTATCTGAAAACAATGGCTTGAAGGTTTTCCAGAACGTATCCCCCTTTCCAACCCTTAACGGGTCCAAGTTATTGTAATAGGCACGTTTTGCCCTTTTATTTAACTTGACGACCAGATTTCTTTGCTTTCGATATTTTTGTAGATCTTCTTCAGTTTTTGTTCTATTAGCTTTATTCTTAAGTCGAGTTCGTTTCATAATTTCCTTTCGCAGTGGTTTCGTTGTATGCGGTTTGTTGTTTCCCCTAACAAGAACTGATTTATATGGAGCATGCTTAGATAAGGTGGCATCAAAGATATTCTCAAATTGTTCTAGGTCACATGTTCGGTTTGCGCTCAGTTTCTGTACTAAGCATGATCGGAAGCACTCTTCATTGAAGTTTCGATAATCTCTATAGTTAACCTTCTGCGGGGGTAATTCAACATACTGTGTCTTAAGGATGGTATATATCATGTGATGAAAGTCCTTCCTTCCTTCCTTCCTTCCTTCCTTCCTTCCTTCCTTCCTTCCTTCCTTCCTTCCTTCCTTCCTTCCTTCCTTCCTTCCTTCCTTCCTTCCTTCCTTCCTTCCTTCCTTCCTTCCTTCCTTCCTTCCTTCCTTCCTTCCTTCCTTCCTTCCTTCCTTCCTTCCTTCCTTCCTTCCTTCCTTCCTTCCTTCCTTCCTTCCTTCCTTCCTTCCTTCCTTCCTTCCTTCCTTCCTTCCTTCCTTCCTTCCTTCCTTCCTTCCTTCCTTCCTTCCTTCCTTCCTTCCTTCCTTCCTTCCTTCCTTCCTTCCTTCCTTAAGGCCTTCTGTTCACGAGACAAATATGAGATAGAGTTAATTTTCTAATTGTTTGTTAGGAACAATACTTGTTTTTCTCGAAAGTTGTTTATGCATTTCGAAAATCTACGCAACATAGGTCAAAAAGCATTTTTCTCATACTAGTTCTTTTGCATTAAGTTGAACAATTAGAAAGTTTTAAAGATTCCTTCGAGGACATTACTGATTAATCCCTTACTTAATGGACAATAAAGTGAGTGACAACATTTCGTAGTTGTTAACGTATAAATAGGGTTCGTATTCATAGTTTAATAGTTGGTTTTTAGTCTTCGGGCGAATAGAGTCGAAGGCAGACAGGCTAACTGATGAGAAGTATGAATTCAAACACGGGTGAAGAAATAAGGACAGAAGATAGAATCGGGAGAGGGGAAGAAGTGGAAGATTTGGAAGAAACTTTGAAAAGCTTGAAGCAAGAAAAGGCAAAGCAAAAATCGGCGTTCACACGAGCAAGAAAGCAATTGTTGGATCTGGTTAACGAAATGGATTTACCA
This sequence comes from Aurelia sp. 3 sensu Dawson et al. (2005), assembly GCA_964020215.1. Lineage (NCBI taxonomy): Eukaryota > Metazoa > Cnidaria > Scyphozoa > Semaeostomeae > Ulmaridae > Aurelia > Aurelia sp. 3 sensu Dawson et al. (2005). The sequence goes on along the minus strand of OZ026580.1, from coordinate 12,201,765 downwards.
AGCAGAAGTCAGGTTCGAGATGGGCGAGCGAAATTGGACAACGCAAAAAGAAAGGGCACTGAATATCACGATAGTACTGTCAGAGCACTACCAATGGCAACAGAATGGAACAGCAAGACAGAAAGTCACTTAGAAAATGGAACAACTGGTGAAGGAATTCGAAAAGGCACATAACAGAGCATAGGAGCATCTGGATGAACAAACAGAAGAAGAATCGAGTAAGACAGCGGGATCTTACAACCCAGGAGAGTATCGAATGGTGAGCCTTGGAGCACCGAGATTTAATCAAGAGACTTATTTGCCACTCCAGGAAGCGAGATATGATTCTTCTTAATTTCACAACAATGCTGAGCGACAAAAAGGGCTACAGCACAAGTCCGTCGATACAGGTGGTGGCGCGAGAAAAAGTCAGCTTCCAATGACCCAAGAGGAACTTTCACAGGAACTGCAAGGGTCAGGCTTACCTTGATCACAGACGATCTGAGCGATATTCATACGAATAGTTGCTTGATCAAGACAAGAGGTGAGTGGCCCAGTGGTTTATACAGTCTTCGTCAGGTGACTGAAGTTAAGCTTGGCCGAGTGAGGTCAGATTTCGGATGGGTGACCTCTGAGGACTGACCTCGCAACTCACCTCGTCGTCCTTCGGAAGGGACGTTAAACTGGGGGTCCCATGCCTGGATGCGGCATGCGCACAGTGGGCCTAAATTAGCTTTCAGTAGCTAGAAATCCTGACAAGCTCACTCAAAACAAATTGAAAACAAACAAACAAGGGGAGACAACTGCAGGGTGTTGCAATCCCCGTTTTCTCTGTTGATAAGCGGAAGTATGAAAGCTGGAAAGCTGCATTTCTAGCCAGCATTGACAGAGGTCCAATGACTCCTGACTACAAGCTGCTGAAGTTGAGGCAATAACTATCTGGCGTCGACCTGTAAGCGATTGAGGATCTTGGCTTTTCTGGAGCTGCATATGAAGCTGTAAAGGACATGTTGGAGCGAAAAAATTGTGGCAAGAGGAGCGAGATCGCAATTCACTTGGATGACTTGGATAATTTCAAACCAATGAGAGGAGGATGTTCAACAGACATAGATAAGCTTGCAGATCTACTTGATGTCTTCTTGGTGAATCTACTAGAGAGTGGACATCATTGACGAATCGGGAAGTGGAACTATCTACATCAAGCTACTGTATTTGTTTGTTTGTTTGTCATCTTATTTTACTTCGAATTTTTATCTAGCTATACATATATACATACAAATATACCGGGTGAGCCAGAAAAAAGTTCCCACTTTTGAAAATTCATAACACCAAGACTACTACACGGATTTGAATCATACAAATTGTAGTTAAAAGTCGAAAGATCAAAGTATTTTTGTGATTTTTTTCGCTGTCCTACCAGCACTACAAATATTGGTAAATTCAACTTTATAAAAATTTCATGGTTGCAAAATCACGGAAAAGGGGCCTAAAACATTGATCAAATCTTAAGGATTCTATTCAAATCGAACAATAGGCAATGGGCGTTTTACCTCCCTCAAGAGTTATAGGACATCAATTTTCAAACAAATACGAAAGATTTTCAATGCCAAGGAAATTAACGCCTAGAGGATATCTCTCACCCATGAGAAGTTGCATTTCCTTCATTATTCTGTGAGGGAGGTCATTTATGAATTGATCGATGTTTTTGGCCATTTTTCAGTAATCAATCAACCATGAAATGTTTGTAAAGTTGAATTTACCTATATTTGTAGTGCTGGTAGGACAGCGAGAAAAATCACAAAAATACTTTGATCTTTCGGCTTCTAACTAGAATTTGAATGATTAAAATCTGTGAAGTAGCGTTGGTGTTATGAATTTTCAAAAGTGGGAACTTTTTTCTGGCTCACCCAGTATACATATATAACTAATCTAAATCGAAACTAATCTACTATATTACAAATGAAAGGAAATAACTAAGGACAATAAATACTTACAGTGATATATACTAAAAACAGTTTGGATGTGAATGGACAGAATTTATAGGGTATGATTATATTTACAAGCGGTGCATTTACAAGAAGGACCATCCCATTGTTTTATCATACGTTTGAAGCTGTTGAGATTGTCAGCTGATTTTATTTCATTTGGCAAACAGTTCCAGATCTGAGGTCCAATGGCTTTAAGACTCTTGGAACCGAAAGTCACTTGATTTGGTCGAAAATGATTTAAATTGTTCGGATTCCGTGAAGGATGCTTTGAAGTTCTTCAGATAAAAATACTTTGCATAAAAGATGGATTTAAATTTTTGATTGTGTTGAATATTTCGATGCAGAGGGTTCTCTGGCGAGCAACTTGCATTGTGCACTTCTTTGACCTAATAAGAAGATCATTATAGGAACTTTTAAAATCATTGTACAAAAATCTTAGTGCGCGTTCCTGTATCCTTTCAATTTTCTGAAGCGATTTTGAAGACGAAAAGTACCAAACTAAAGGACAATAGTTGAAATTCGAATACACAAAACTTTGAACCAAAACTTCTTTTTCAGCAAAACCAATAAATGACTTAAGTCGTTTAAGAACGTTCAGTTGTGCTGCAGCTTTTTTACAAAGGTTTGATATATGTGGGTCAAAGTTCAATTTGTAATCTAGTGTAACGCCTAGGAGCTTAACAGTCTCTTCAGATTTGATAGAATGTCCTTGAAAGTCAAGATTTATGCCACAAGTATTTGTCTGGTCTTTTTTAACAAAAAGTGCATGGAATTTGTTCGGGTTCGCAATCATTTCATTTTGTTCCAGCCATGGCAAAGCGCTGTCTGCTTCATTTTCCAAAACCTTGACAAGATCTGGCAAGGACTTGGAAAAGAAAGCTAGCGTGTTGTCATCAGCATAATTATACATGGTTGCTTGTTTTATAAAAGAGAAAAGATCATTTATGTAGAAATTGAAAAGTATAGGACCCAAAACTGATCCCTGTGGTACTCCTGATACAATTTCTTGAAAAGAACTGTAGACGTTATTTATTCGGACACTCTGCTTTCGTTGTATTTGATAGGAATAGACAAGAACCAGGGCATTTTCATCAAAGCCATATGCATGAAGTTTAGCTATAATCAAATCATGCGGGATGCAATCAAAAGCTTTTGACAGATCCATCAGAACGGACCCAACACTAAAGTTGTTGTCAAGCTTAGATTTCCACTCTTCTACAAGTTTAATCAACACATGCTGTGTACTGTAAGCTGTTCTATAAGCTGCAATAAAAATTGAAAGAGTCTTATCAAGGAAGGGGCTGAGCTGTTCCTTTAGAATTTTTTCAAAATTTTGGAAAAAGTGTTAAGTATACTGACTGGACGATAATTTCTCTCCACAGTACGAATGGGTTCACCTTTGTCTAAAGGGCAAACTGCAGCAGTTTTTGCGTTCTAAGAAAATATGAAATTTCGAATGCTGCAATTGATGGCGTTAGTAAGAGGCACAGCCAAATCATCGCTAGCCAAAGAAACAAGCTTCGGTGGAATTTGATCAACACCTGTTGATTTACTGCCGTCGAGCATTTTCAGTTGGAGCCATACATCTCTAGCAGTAACCTCATTGAAAGAAAAGGATTGAAAAGTATGCTCAGGGTCTTGAACTATAGCTAGAATACTTGGATGATCCTTGTATTTATCAAGAATTAGCCTGACAATTTCTCGATCATCATCAACTGAATTCGCATTGGCAATGCTGGAAGGCTTCTTACCGGAAGTATTTTCGACAATATTTATGTAGTAATCATTAAAAATCTCACATAAATCATGATCATCAGTGACTATTTTGTCATCTTTTACCAGGGAAATATCGGTGCCAGCTAGAACACCCTTATTTGAGAGAAAAGGTTTTACCAGATCCCAGAAAGCTTTATTGGACATGAGACCATTGCTTGTAACTCTCTTGAAGTGATTCTTTATGGCTTTTTTACGGAGACTAACACAGCGATTTCGTTGCTTCTTGAATGCTATTTCATTTTGCTTTGAATGGTGTTTATTTAATATGCGTTTAAGCCGAGCACGAGTGTACATAGCTTTTCTCAGCTCTGGGTTCATGAAGGGTGCATCGTTTCCCCTTAGAAACTTAGTTTTAATAGGAGCATGCTTGTCCACTATGTTACGGAAAGTATTGGTTAGGTGGTCGTAGGATTTATCCGGGTTAGCCCCGTCGCTTTCAAATTGGGCATGCTTTACATCGCTCAAAAAATTCTCTGGAACAAACTTTTTGTAGCTGCGATATTTTATTTGCTTCGGTTTTAGTCTAGGAACAGTTGATTTCATAGTGGTAGCTACAAGACCATGATAGTCACTTATACCTATTTCGAAGACAGAGGTTTTCTGGAAGGACCTTGGTCGATTCGTTAAAATAACATCAATTGATGAGCTATGATTCTTAGTGAAACAAGTTTTCGACGTCACTAGATTGGATAGTCCGAACACATCACAGAAAGAAGCTAGTTTGTCAAAACCGGGATCTGTTTTATTTTGAGTATCAATATTGATATCACCCATTACAATGACGTTATCGTACCGATCCAGTGCACGATTTAAAGACGTGGACAGATCTGAGAAAATGTTTCTATGCTAGCATTTAGGGGACGGTAAATACTATAAATGATCCATTTCTTTTTCGCGACTACGAGTTCAGAACACAATAGCTCAAGAGACGGGACTTCAAAATTGGGCAACCTATTACAAATAATGCCACTCCTCGAGTATTGCATGAGACCTCCTCCAAATTTAGACCTATCCAAACGAATTGGACTTTTGTAGTTATTAACAAGAAACGATTCAGTTTTAAAATCAGAGTTTAATTTCGTTTCTTCTATGAGTAATATATCAGGCAAACATCTTTCAGCAATCATTCTGAGATCAGTGATTTTATTCGTAAGACTGTTTATGTTTAAAAAACTTATGAGCAAGTTACCGGCACATTCAGCCCTAAGACTAAAACATTCATCGATATCATTTCTGTCAGACTCTCTACTCAAACCTGATGTATTGTTTACTGAAGACAAAGAGCTAACAGATAGCAAGTTAGTGCTAGAGAACGACTCTAATGATATATTGTGGTCCAGCCCTGACTGTACGTTGATATCCATCGGGGGTTCGTTATTTGATAATAGATTTGGAGCCACCGAATTTCCCAATGAACCAGTGATCTCATTTAGTGATGATATGTCAATCCCCCCGCTACTTGAAATGCTTGATAACTGTCATTCATAATTTAAGTAAGACAGAAAATTTTCTGCCATAATGTTTGTCCCTTGAAAATTCAAATGAAGGCCCCAATTATCTAAATGTTTACTAAGAATATTTTCATGCATAATATAATCTACTGGCAGCCTTTCCAAATACCTTTCAAGTAACGTGTTTACCTTTGCTCTTTTTGCATCGAGTTCTTTTGAATCCGTTCTCAAGACTAAACCGGATACGGCCACGTGCTGCGTGCGTTTCTTTGTCTCCATTGCCAAATCTACGATCTTGTTTGCAACGCTTTCAGGGCTTTCGTTTCGCAAATTATTCGTTCCGCAATGTATAATGACTCCCTCGGAGTGGGACATGATTTCTGGCTCCAAATAAAATTTCATCTTTTCAACTGTTGCCCCTGGGAATGATTTCACAAGTACATGATAATTTCTGGCCTCGTCATTGATTTCCTTCCTCCTGATCTTTTTGGTCATCGAGTCTCCTACAATAATGAATTTGGGCTTTTGTCCTCTGGCAGGATAATCTTCCCTTTGATAGTGTTGAGACTGTCTGTTACGACCAAAACGATTGCTAATTTCGGTTTCCCTTTGTTTCCTATATTGAGTTGTTTCTCCTCCTCCATGCATTGCAGACCTTGCTGCTGCTGATTGCCCCCTTGGGGAACTTTTCTGTAAGACGGTTGAATAGGAGATTTCTGTAGAGGCGATATTCCCAGGAGGAAATTGTGCGTTCTCTCTGACAGCCGCTGTTTTATTTACAGTGGGAGGTATAACTTCTCCGTGACTATCAGAACTTATTGTTATTTTATGACTCTCTTGTTGTGCGTTTCCACTGTTTCGCATTTGTTCATGGTCTCTTGTTAATACTGAATCTTTTTCAGAGCGTGGTCTTGCTCCTCTGTATTTTCCTGAAGTTATTTCCATTGGCTGAATATTTTGTTGCGTTTTTTCGCCATATTGTGGAACATGAATTTGGTTTCTTGGATTCATACCATTTTCTGATATACAATCTAACGGAGAAAAGCGATTTCTTGAAACAAAGGATACAGCAGTATGATTTTTGGGTCTTGCTATGGTGTTTGGAAATTTCCATGGGTCTTCTTTTGCAGGTACGTTTTCATATTTTGCTGTTTGTTGCAAATTCGGCTTTTCAGAGAGCTCATTTCTCAAATCATAATTTTCCAATGTTAGTGCTATGTTTTCATCTTTTAAAATTCTATTCTCTCCTTCTAACTTTCCTAATCTGATGAGCATTTCCTCGAACCTTTTCCTCTCGTCATCTCTCCTTTTGTCCTGATCAGCATCATTTATTCTGCTCACAATTTCGTTTACTTTTCTTTCAATCTCATCCAGTCGTCGACTTGTAGTTTCATTTACTACATCACATCGTGTTGCACCACCCCGTATGGCATCTGTATACTCCAACACATCATCGCAAGAAACATCAGACGAGATTGAAAGATCATCTTCCCTTCCAGAGCCTCTATGTTCCTTGGTGTTCTCACTATGCTCAGGCTTTTCCTCCTCTTGTACTAGGCTTTCCCTGCATTCCGAAAAACTGTCTTCTTCATTTGTGTTTGAGACTCCGCCTGATTTTTCCACCTTTTGCTGTTGTTTGATTTGAGTGTACTCATCCGTCGCGAACGTGGCTGCCTCTTTGATAAGGCCTTCTCTACATTCCGAAATGTTTTCTTCGTCGTTTGAGACTTATCTTTTTGGATTTTCATCATTTTTATTTTCGATACTTTGTTCTTTTTCTACAAACCTAATAGATTCTGCACCACCTCTCATAACTACCTTTATTATATTTTTTGTTATCATTCTTTTCATGTGCGAGATCGACACGCTCTTTGCTAGGCCATGTTTGCTCTCAGCGGCGTGGGAGACCGAGCTAAAATCTGCTCGTTTGTTCGTCGCTTGCAGCCTTCTTATCTCTGAAACAATTATATCCTCAATCTCTGCCGCATCAAATGAAGAAACACTGTCACTTTCCATGTTAAAACCTCTTTAATGGCTCAGATTAACAGTGCTTTGAGAGACCACACTGAACACGTCACGATGTTATTTGTCAGAGGCACCTATGTCACCTGACATCCATGTAAAAACTTCCAGAAACATTGCTGACCCAATACAATCGATTGATCTTCGGGAATCGAAGAAGAGAATGCGTTGAAACACTGGAGATATGGGTGATTCAAGACGCTGAATTCCACACAGTTGCAAGAGAGACAGCGCATAGTGAATCCAGTGATAGAAGAAGTAGTGGATCAAGAGGCTTTGCGGGAGAGAAGAAAACCACATTCTTTGGTGCTACTGAAGGCAGACAACAAGTGAATTACTTTCAACTGGATAAATCAGGCGTCACTAATGGGAAGCATGGTAACCAGCGGCTGTGCAATGTGTGCAATGGTAGACATGTCATCAAAACAATTCAAACTGTGTTTTCCTTACCTTGGTTACGACCACAGTGGTAGTTGGTGTACTCGAAGTAGAGTGTGTGATATTCATGGATGTCATGAAACACACAGCAAGTTGCTACATAGCATGGGTGACAGGAACACCGGAAAGCAAGCCAAAAATGAAACAAAGAAACCAAAAGCTTCCACTCGACAAGCAGTCAACGGTAGCAGTAAGCAACAGCTGTCATCATCAGCCAAGGGAGGGAAGCATTTACTGAGGAATTTCGCAACACAAACAAAAGAGGTGTGTTCAAAATCAGATGTAAAAGGAGCAGCAGCATTGAGAACAATTCCAGCAATTTTGAAGAATGGCTGTCAAACAATGAAAGTGAACGCACTTCTTGATGATGCAAGCACTCAAGCATATGTGAATGAAGATGTTGCAGCAGAACTTCGTCTCAAAAGTACCTTTGAAACAATAAAGGTTAATGAATTGTGACTGCAAGTCTTTTCAAACCATGCCTGTTGAGTTAAAACTAGAAAGTGTAAATGACGATGTTGATATCAGAGTGAAAGCACGTACAGTACTGCGCAGATGGTACCTTGCAACATGAAGGTCATCTAATGGTCACAGCATGCAGACAGATGGCCTCATTTGAAGCACATCGATTTTCCAAACACAGACTTGAGACCTATCGTGGATTTGCGGATTCGTATTGACTACCTTGATCTGCACTGTTCTTACAAAGATGGCAGACGACAAGAAGGAGAGCCCAATGCAAGAAGAACACCAATGGGATGGACATGCGTAGGATGTCCAGAAAGCAAGAACATTTCTGGAGCCCATACCAACTTCAGCACGACGACTCTGTTCACAACAAGCAGATGTGATGTCGATGAAATCAACTCAACGATGAAGAAGTTTTGGGATATTGATTCATAGGAATGTTCACAACGACAACGGTGGTTAATACAGATGAGCAAGCTGCACTGCAGAAGGCTGAGAATTTTCTCAGATTCTAGATGGTCGATATGAAGTTGGAGTGACATGGAAAGAAGGCAATCATGGAATGGTGAATAATCACACAATGGCGATGAAAAGACTTCAGAACACAGAAAAACAGTTGCTTAAGAACCCAGATGTGATGAAGGCAAATGATTAAGTCATTGATCAATATTTGGACAAAGAATACATACGAAAAGTTCCAGCCTCTGAGAAGCAACATAGTAGCAAGTGGCATTGTCTCTTCTGCCATTTTGACTCCCGAGAAAGCAACCACAAACATCAGAAATTTTCTTCCATGCGTCAGCCCCGAGGGGGGGGGGGGGGGTTGAGGGTAACTTCAATAGGCGGGCAAATTTATAACTTTAAGTGAAAACGATACCCCAAAATTTCTAGGCCACTGAAAATTTATACTCAAAACTGTGACAATTATCCCAAATTTTAACCAAGTCAGTGAAATTTGATCAACATTAATACCCTAAAGAGTTATTTTCCCACACTGACATTCCAAAATTTACGACTACTTGTGATTTTATCAACAGTGATACCCAAAAATTTATTTTCTGCTCGAAAAAAGGCACCCTAAAAATGGCACATCCCGTACCAGCAGATATGGTAGTTACCCCCTCCCAGGGGCGTTTGCAAAATATGAACGAACATCCTTAAATGATATGAAATATTCAGGCGCAAAGCTGCAACGTGAACTGTTTGATGTTTCGAGGCTTCAGATGTCATCATCGTTGTATTCTATGACATTGCTGAGATGTATTTAAGACGTCAGATTCCGGAGGCTGGCCATACGTATCATCGAAGAGCAGTGGCAGGACTTCGATTGGTGGTATCAAAAGCGAATTCATTGCAAATGTCACAATGAAGCAAGTCAAATTCTAGTGCAAAAACATGAACAAACTTTGGTGGATCAGAGGACATAGCAGAAGTTTTAAGCTACTCGTTGCAAATCGTATTGGTTAGATTCAAAACATCACAAGCCCTGAACAATGGAGATATGTTTCCACAAAAGATAATCTTGCAGATCACTTGACAAGAGGGATGGCAGCATCTGCATTGGCCTGCAATGAGCAACAGTGGAAGGACCAGAATTCTCGCAAATGGATGTAGAAGAATGGCCTCAGAATCTATTTGAGATGTCAAAAGATGCAGTAACAACACAGAAGAAGTCTGCTTGCTCAAAAGTGAAGTCTGCAGCAGAAAATCACGAAGAGAATCAATCATCGTTTCCTGATACTGTAGGCGCAAACGAATCTGCAATTGGTGTGCCAGTGGAGAATAAATTGATGAAAGCAGGTAAAGAGCATTCTTTGTATTTGGATCCTTCTCATTGTTGATGCTGGCTTCGACTTACAAGATTCGTAGCATGGGTTTGCCGATTCTTGTACAACTGTCAAACATTGAAAGAAGAAAGAATTCAAGGAAAATTGACACATAAAGAAATCAGAGACGCAGAAATTCAAAGCGTCAAAGAAATGCAGCAAGATGAATTTGCAATTGAATGCCAGCAACTACAGTAAAGTCCCGCCTTTAAGAAACTCGTTTCACGAAAACAGCCTAATTGGTTTCTTATGTAAAGATATACTTCCTCAAAACAGGGTGTGTATACCATGATATAAGGGACTAGTCATTATTAATGGTGGGGGGTGGGGCGGAAGATATTTTTGGAACAGTGTGATTTTTTTCTTGACCCCCCCCTTGCTTTCATGCAACTAAAATGTGGCCCCCCCTAAATCTAAGTATAAGTTTTTGTAGCCCCCCCCCTAAAAAGTAGAAAGATGTTATATGAGTTCGTATGACCTGAAGAACCACGATGCTACTGTTATATCACAGAGAGTTGAGATGGAGATTACATAAGCGTACGGGAAGGAAAAATCTAGGGGGAGCTGCGCGACACAAAGCTAATCGTTTGCCAACATTTTTGCGCGACTAAGGACAAAAGTTTGCCCAAATGGGGCTGATTTCTGGAAATTTTTCGCCTCGTACGCTTATGGGAGATTAGGACAGAAAACTGTTCAGATATATGAAGCCTAGTTTCCGTCAGTTTTCGTACCCAAAAGATGGGAATTGGTAAAATCTTGAGAAGGGGATCCACCACTTGCGCAATTCAGCTTTTGAGTGGAGGGACAAGCGCATCAATTTGCCGATTCGGACGATAACGCTCTCATTTTGAGGTGTATTGCTGAAAGACCTGACATAATTAGGGCCCTTAAAATGTGCACGATATCAGATTTTAAAACTATTCATACTCACCAGTTGATAGAAACAGGCAAGAACATATTGCAAAAAAACAGATCCAAGCACTACAGAGTCTGGGGGACAGGCTCCCAGAAATTTTCTGACGACACGCTTTCTACTTTTGCTTAGATTGCCTCTCGCAGCCCCATGAATTGCTATTGTGGAAAATTTTGTCACAATCTTTATAAACTAGCATCCCAAGGAAGGTTTAGAACAGATTCTCTGTTTAGAGTAAACATAATTACATTGGCTTGGAAGACCTCTTTCAACTTGTTTGCCAGAACAAACGCCGAAAATTTGATAAGCATGAGTAACAAAAATGGGGAGTAGCATGTACTGTAATGAGTAACATGTTTAAAAACTTTTGCATGAAGGACTGCTGCTTTGTCTTGGGATGCTTATCACAATTCTATTTCTGCCTGCTCCTCACATGGAAACTTTGAAAATTCCGTGGTACTTTGTCTTCATTATTAAGCGTCCTAACGAAATTTTTTAAGGACTTCCTTTACATTGGCTTAGAGCGCCTGTCTCAGTCACATTCCAATATCTCTGAGAAATACTGCTAACCCTTTCCTATGTCCAACTACATGCTTTTCAAGATAGAAACTTTCCCTATTCTCGATGGTGACTTGTTTCTTACCACCTTCTTCTCGTTCAGTGCACTTTCAGTCCCACCCAACAAATTTCTTACCGTTCAAAGAAAATGTCCAAGTATTCCTGAATTGTGAGAGGGAGGGCAGTCACCTCTCCAACTCCCCATAGTTTCCACTTCGGTGCAGAAAGCAATTGCAAAGAGGACAGATGTTGCAGAGGCTAGAAAGCAAAGTTCAGCAAAACAAACAGAGTTGAAAGCAGCGGACAATCCAGGTTGTTTTTTGGCAAGATCAGCCATCAGATTTAAGAGAATACAAGTAAAAGCTGTACTTGTATAATAATAATGTGAACTGTCATTTATTTCTGAATAAGATACTTGTCAATTTTAACTGATTATTTTTCATGGCCCCCCCTCTCGCTGTCTGATTTTTGATCTGGCCCCCCCATCTAGGCAGAAAAATTATTGGTGACCCCCCCTTAATATCTTCCGCCCCACCCCCCACCATTAATAATGACTGGTCCCTAAGAAACGTTTTTATACAGCAAACGGTTGACAAGATTGTTAAGAAAAGATGTTTGAAATATGACAGTTGTACAAAAAACTGATAGTTTGGGCCTGTACTGAAAGTTTCTTGACATTATAACAATTTAGGCTTAAAACTTTCATTCTTCTTTCTAGAGAACTGAGACCTATTGGAGACATATTCGAATATATGCCCGGAAATATTACCAAGTACTCATTGTAAAAGAAACTGAACATGAATCATCCTGGATAGTTTCTTGTAGAGAGGTATTTTATTTGGCAAAATCAGGCCTGAGTTTCTTGTAATGCAGTTTCTTAAAGGTGGGGCTTTACTGTATTGAAAGGAAAGCAAATGAAGAGGGACAGTAAATTGGTTACTCTACAGCCACGTATCGATGTAGATGGACTTCTACGGTGTAATGGAAGATGGAGGTATGCTGAAATCCTGCCAAACGATGCAAGACATCCCACTATTCTACGTGAAAACTGGGCTAAGGCTGATCATAAAATTCTATCATGAAGAAGATCATCATGCAGGTGGAAAAAATCAGACACTGGCAACTATCTCAAGTCGTTTTCGGATAATTACAGCAAGAGAAGATTAGGAAATGGGAGAACGAATGCAACGGGTGTAAAAGACAAAAAGCGAGAGCATGCAGTCAGATCATGGTACCCCTACCAAGCATTAGATTGGCAATGTCACTACGAGCCTTTGAAAGAGTCCAGTAGTTGTAATTTCTAATTTTTTGTTAGGAACAATACTTTTTTTCACAAAACGTGTTTATGCATCTCAAAAACAATAGTTGTTTATGCAAAGCTAATTTCAGCATAGTTGTTTATGCATCTCAAAGATAATAGTTTTTTATGCAAAGCTGTTTTTCAGCATAGTTGTTCATGCAAAATCGGACAAAAGGTGTTTTTGCCATGCTAATGTTTTGAGTTGAGGTGGAAAATTATAAAGTGTTAATGATTGCTTTGAGGAAATTACTGATTAATCCCTTGCTTAATGGATGATAAAGTGAGTGACAATATTTCGTAGTTGTTTACGTTATTAGAAAAGAGTTCGTATTCATTGTTTGATAGTTGGTTTTTAGCCTTCAGGGGCTAATAGGGTTGAGACTCCTGGACAGTCTTCTAAACACTTTCTGGTTGGTTTCATCACTTCAAACTTACATACACCATGGAACTATTCATGTGTTGCTCAGGTCCAAAGTTTACCGGTCTAAGACTCGATAACAAATACAGTACCTACCCTATCTCTATATTTGTTCAAAGTTTCCATAGCTACATCACATAGGGTGCATCCATCCTGCATGTAAAAAATGTAGTCAGTAGGTTTCAAGTGGCTTACATAATAAGATTTTAACACGTGGACCAAATTAATTTGTTGATGATATGACCAAACATGGCACACAAATACAACCGTATTGAATCATCTGTCAAATTGTCAAAAAATGTCAACAAAACTATATCAATCTAGGTGTTAACACATTAATGCATTGTATAATTACCAAATGATTCCTATAATTTCTTTCTCAAATAAAATACTGTAGAAATATGAGGAAATCTTTCCCTTTGTCTTGATGTTGGCTGTGGTCACACCAGCAAATCTAATTCCTTATAACCTGATAAGTTCTACTCCCTTAAAAATTATCTTTGACCACAATATAACAATAAAACACCCCATCATACAGTACCCTTCAGATCTTTGCAAAGCCTTTGAACTATTCATCATTTACGGTTGTTGTGTCTTCCCTTCTTTCCTTTATATTTGGAATATTAAAAAAAGTGATATTCATGTCATCATGTGATATTCACATGATATGGCAATTCATGATTGGTTCATTTTTGCATCAATAAAGCTTTAATGTAGGTTGCATCCCATTGCTTTGGATTACAGTCTTGCCCAATAAAAGGAACAAACCATCGTAACAGTGTTGTATGTATGTGAACGGGAAGAGTGGTCACATACAGCAGCATTGCAAGCCCATTGCTTTGAAAGGAAACATGGGGATAAAGTACCTAGTACATATTGTGACCGCTGCCATTGATGTGGTATCTTTGCCATAAGAAATATAGAGTACTATCACCCTGGTTGGACCATTTGTTAAGAACTCGGACAGGACAAAGAAGTTAGGAAGGAAACTCAACTTGAATAGGCTTCTAGCTCTTGCTGCAAACCTCAAGGTGAGATCTATATGGCCTGCTTCCTCTGATCATGTTGGAATCATGCAAATAAAGTCAGGTCTGAAACACCTAAATAGGGCAGGCCTTTTCGTGAGAAATATGGTACGCGTGCGGAATTTTGCACTCGTAGATCATTTCGCGCGTGCGATCGCACACGGTGGAAAAGTGTGAAAATTGTCACGGATGTTTCATTTCAACTATGTTTCAACGTATACATAGAATCATAATTTAGGCCGTCTTAACCATGAATTGAACACGTACGTCATTTTTTAATTCTGCATAAGTATGAATTCCATGAAACCCAATGGGTAAGTAAAGTCACCTTTCGCCCTTATATCATTCGATTTCAATTGGGCTATCTTGTAACCAGCTCCATCTTTCAAGGAGAATGAAATTTCCCGGTCATACGGCGCAGTATTTTCCGAAAAGTTCCGTGATTTCAAATATAATCTGACTTGGTTTCTGAGACTTTCTTTGCTCCTCGAAGATGCTTTGTTGTTTTCCAAGAATTTTTCGATGAGACTGTTTTGCTTTAATTTCTGGAAAGGTCAAGAAATTAGGTCACCTACATTTCCGACATCTAGTTCGATTACGTGCTAAGATCAATTGGGAGTTAAGTATTACATCATCAGGGTCATTACTGGATTAAAGGGGCGTTCTTGAGATAGCCTCCATCCTTGACGTTGACTCTGTCGAAGAGAGTTTTCGATGAAGTAAATTTAGGCACCTTTGTCTGAAATGAAACAGATTGGTTTCCCTGTCATAAAATCTTGGTATAATCAGTCCCAGCTTGCTATCCTGCTATAAGCATATGAATGAAAATTTATGCTTTCTACGGTAACAACGAAAATTTGAGACGAAGAGTTTCCATCTGACAGTAGCGAAACCTCCAAAAATTACTTTGCTAATCAATTTGTAGCTTGGCCCTTACTTTCTTGCCTCTTCACCCAAATCTAGTTTTTTACGATAGACCTTTTACATCAAATTCTCACTATAATCTTTGCTTCTAACCGCGTTAGAAACCTGCAGAGGCAATCATTGCTAAAGAACACGTAGTCTTGATAAAGCTGCCACATACTAGTTGCACTTCGTTTCTCATATTTTCTCGATTGATGTCTAGAAAAGGCATGGTTTCGTACAACTGGCAATGAAGTATATGTAGAAGCTCAAGAGATTTCAATGATAAGAGAAATGAGAATTCGAAACTTCCGTACTTAAAACTTTAAGAAACTTTCCGCCCTAGACATGGACAAACTTATTAGTTTGCGATAAAACGCGGACATTTGTTGTCACAATTCCACATGCAATTAATAGCGTTGTAGCAGTCTTTGCTTATTGAAGTGGTCTGGTTTTTTCTCATTCATTAGTAACCACGGCTTATGATGATTTCAAGTGGTGACTTAACGGCAAGGTCATTACATGGTCACGGCTGCGAAAATCAGCTATCATCTGGATTGTTCCTTGGAACGTCGTCCTCTCATGACTTAGCTTTGTTGAAACAAAATTCATGTTGATCTCCACATCAACGACAATACCGAAATGGCCAGCTCATGTTCTATTCTTGCCTGATCACCGCACTAAAAGATCGTTTTGCGCGTGCGACAAAACGCACTCGTACATGAATCTGCGCGTGTGCCAGCGTGTGCGAGTGCGATCGCACGCGTCAAACGAAAAGGCCTGATAGGGCTGCATTAACCTGGTCAGACCACCGCAAAAGAACGATGAATGTAACACATTAAAAACCCATCAAGGCTCTCGTCAGTTGACCAAAGTATTCTCTTCACTTTCCCAGAAAGCCAGAAAGTTTCATGACAAAATCTAATTTGATTGACAAATGATTTCAAAATATTGTCAATTTCACTCCTACTTTGAACTCTCTTATCATTTACCTCAATCAACTCTAACCACACAACGCTTAAATAGTCTCCACATACCTGGGGACATAATGTCAGTTGCAGTGCTTTTCCAAATGAGCCGCAGGTCATTGAGGGAAATGTGAATAGCACTTACATCTTGTATTTGAGATTCATAAACAGTCTGTTAGCAGTATTTTTAGGTGTAGTTCTTCCGATATTTTTGGACATACTTTTTTTTAGCTCATACTCTTTCTGTGATGAATTTTTTTTGTTATCATTATTGTAGTTTGTTATTTGTGAATGAAATGAAACATTAAAAAAAAAACTAACTTATACCTTCATTGCAAGAAGGAAAACTTGAAAGCTTTACTGTAATTCTTCTATGCATCACAAAACTGGGAAAGTGAAGAAATATAAAAGAGATGACATCAGCAAAAAACTTTTGTGCACTTTTGGAAAAAATAGGCTCAATCTCTTTAATTTCAACGCTTTATTCAAGGCCTCTGTACAAATGCGGAATCGATAGTGGTCTTACCAGGGCGATGGTACTCCAACGATACATGGGCGGACAATAACCACCACACAACTGACAGCCCCCAACAGCCCAGGCTGGAAAACTTGCATTCACTCGCAACTAGGAAATTCTGTCAAACTTGCTACTTGCTTGCAGCTAAAATAAAGGTTGTCACATGAGATAACAAAAGATCTGTCATTAATATGCATTTCTTGCAGCTTTTTAAAGTTTACTTCCAGCTCGTACCTTCAAATTTTGTTCACTTGCTATTCACAAGGCGTACGTAGGTCAATCACGCATGTTTTCCAACCCGGCCAACAACAGCAACAGGCAGTAAGGGGCCATCAACTTTCGCATTTTTTAACATGATTTGGCCATTAAGATCAGAACCCCCTCCTTGTTAACAGCCTTCTACTAGATGGGCCTGCTCCAATCGGCCTAAAATCTTTGGCCTAAGTTAAGACTTGGAGAGTAGCAAACAGATGTCTTGTGGAACACGCTGGACTTCAACCGAAGATAAGCCACATCGGGAGGCATAGTAAAACTGTTCCATTCTACACTCTATGTGTTATTTGTAAAGATTTTATCTACGCTTTTCAAAAAATTCCCGTACGGAGATTTCCGTACGATTTTTTATTTTCTTAACGGCCTAAGGGCCCCCCATAACGGCCAATTTCCGTTAAAAAATACGAAAATCAAAAGTCGATGGCCCCAAAAAGAGTTTAACTAAAAAGTTTAGCATTTCTGTGTATATGACCTTCGTAAAAAAGGTGATCAGTGGTTTCTTAAAATCTTGATTTTGGAAGGATGATGTCGTCGAATAACAGTGATTCATTGGAGTTCTTCTGCTGTTAATTAAAGCAGCCGGCAAAGTCAAACTCAAAGATGATAATTTCTGCCAGGTGAGCGGCGGCCGAAAAAATTGTCTCTGTCGTCGTTTCAATGTTTGCTCTTCCTCGGCGGTGAAAGACGTTGATGGCCAAATAGTAGACAGTCCCTTCAATTTTGCTTGGATCTTGATAGCTTTCGATTTCAGACAATAACGAGCTCCATTTGTCAAGCAAGTCTGTTCCAATTTTGGAAAGCTTGTTGCGAATATTTTCCCTACCATCTTTCAAACTTAGGCCACTCGATCGAAAAACAAGTGGCCTCGTTTGTATTTGATATATTGTTTCCGGAGCCTCGGAGCCCCCCAGCGCAGTAGCGCAGCCAAGCCATCCGCCATTTCCCTTGAGCCGCCAACAGCAGCTGACTGAGAGGCGATCAAGTGATGACTGCTGCATAAAGATCGATGCCAGAGAAAAAAACACTCGAGAAGCGACGTTGTCCTCTTTCAAATCGAATCTGAAGTACAACTTTGAAAATTGCGGAGAAATGGCCTTCAATATGGTGGAGGAACTCAGTCCAAGTTGCAGCGAAGACGAGGATGACGATGAGTCACCGCATGAGCTGGAAAAACGCCCAGAAATAAATGTTGAAGGAACTTTGTCAAAATGGACAAATTATTTGCATGGTTGGCAAGATCGATACTTTATTCTAAGGAATGGCAATCTGTCTTATTATAAATCAGAGTTTGACACTGCTTTTGGTTGTCGGGGATCAGTGAGTGTTGGCAGAGCAAAAATCGAGGTATAATTTGGTCTACCTACAAGTCAATTTAGGGGCCATTGACTTTCGATTTTCGTATTTTTTAACGGCAATTGGCCGTTATGGGGGGAGGGGGTCTTACCCTTAGGCCGTTAAGAAAATAAAAAATCGTACGGAAATCTCCGTAAGAGAATTTTTTTAAAAGCGTAGATAAAATCTTTACAAATAACATATAGAGTGTAGAATAGAACAGTTTTACTATGCCTCCCGATATGGCGTATTTTCGGTTGAAGTCCAGCATGTTCCACAAGACATTTGTTTGCTGCTCCCCAAGTCTTACTTAGGCCAAAGATTTTAGGCCGATCGGAGGCCCGTTTGGTAGAAGGCCGTTAACGGGGAGGGGGGAGGGGGTTCCGATCTTAACGGCCAAGTGCCGTTAAAAAATATGAAAATCGAAAGTCGATGGCCCCTTAAGGACCCATGCCATTTACGAAGTACGCTGTTACATGACTGTCAAATCTTAAAACAACTGAGGGAAGTAGCTTCCCAGTTTCCATTGCAAACAGGAAAGGGCATGCTGACCTTACGTATGGCTCGAGGGGCCCCAGGTGGGGGGGCAGGGTAGTTTCACTATTTGGGGTAAGACACAGACCAGGTTGGAAAGTTCGTCAACGGCGCACCGAATGTCAAGAGACTGATAAAATTTTGCGCACCAAGACTGAAATCAATGTGCACACCAAAATTGCACTTGAAGGGTAGTTTATACAATTTTTTGATAATGTTATTAAAATCCCTGTATTTCATGCACACTGCGCACCAATTTTTTTACGTTTGCGCACCAAAGTTTTGAAGTGCGCCCGAAGATCTCCAGCGCGCAGTACGAACTTTCCAACCTGGGACACAGACAGGGATGTATACCTTTGGGTAGTTTTTGGCCTTAAAATTCTGAGATTGGGATCTATTGGGATATACTTTTACTGAAAATTTTCTGTGATTGGGGTATATACTTTGACTTGAAATGCTCTGGGATGGGGGTTTACTGTTATCAAAATAAAATAAGAGAACTATTTATCTTGCTGTTATACTCAAAATTCTGGTGATAAATGGGCGTTGAATGAAAGTGACACTGGATAAGTTTTTAAGCCACACATTCTCAGTCTTTTCAAGTTTTCTTGTGTGTTGAAAAAAATGTGCTCAGATCAGAGCCTCAGTCCAATGGCCACATGGGGACCAAAATTCTCCTTCCCAGCCCTCAAAAATTCAAACTTTGGAGGCAAACAAAGGTTGAATTCTTGGATTGGGTATCAATATCTGACATGTTCTTGGATTGGGTATCAATATCGAGCCAAATTTCTGGGATTGGGTCGTAAAACAAATCCTTGTTGGGCACACTCCCGTATGAATTCATAGTGAAGTGAGGGGCATTTTACCCAATGAGAATGTTGCAGAGCAAAAGGATATTTACGGATTTGATGATTTTCTTTTAAAAACTAGAGGATATTTACCAAAACTACGAGATTTTTTGAGAGTGATGTGCCCCTCTTATGGCTGGCGGATCCAGCCCAAAGTTGAAGGAAGACAATTTAAAAGTGGGGCCAAAAAGGTGGAACACAGTAAGCATGCCAAAGGTGTGCACAAATTTTTGGGGCTTTATGCAAGGAAAATTCTCTGGATTTTCTACTGAATAACACATTTAGTTTATATGTTTCCCCACGTTCAAAATGAAACTAGGAAAAAAGAGTACATTTAGGTCAGGATAATGGACACATTTCTTGCCAAAAAGGGGGCCCCAGGCTGAGTTTTCATCATGAAGGGATGAAGTTGACCCCATTTGCCCTCCCCCTCAATCCGACATGGCTGCATGCAATTCATTCTAGTTGACAGCAAATAGCTTCTTCGCAGCTGCGCCAATACCAATAATTTTCATTGAAAAAGTACTGGCCTTCAAAGTGCCTTTCATCAAACCTAATGATACTTTTGAAGCTCTCAAATGGTATGCTTTCAAACTGTTGAGTAGCCTTGTTCATTTCTCATTAATCCCTATGTTTACCTTGCCTGGGTTGTCATCATTTTTGCAGTGGGTGTGGCAAGGAAACTACGTATCCTTTATTGCATTTTTAAGCACGGTTCCAGCCAGACTGGAAAGTCTGTATCTTTATGGGCAAGCGGAGATGGCCTAAGATTCCATATCAGAAAACATGCATGATTTGACCTGTGCATAGTAGTACATGCAGTAGATTTGAAGGTGCAAGCCGTGTGAAGACTTTAAAAAGCTGCAAGAGTTGCAAAGTCAACAATAGATGTTTGATCTCGCATGCAAGAGCCTTTTACAGTTTTGTAGCTGCTAGCAGCGAGTTTGACAGAGTTTCATCGTTGCAAGTGAATGCAAGTTTTTCAACCTGGGTAAGATTGTGCTGAAAAGCTTCAGTTGAGAACAATACATTCAAACAATAGATCCTTTGTTTATTGCCAACTGTGCCGCTCAGGTTGAAGACTGCATCACGTTCATACACATGCAAGATATTGCTCTGCAATGCAAACTCTCCAGTCTGGGGGTCCAGTGTTAGAATTTGCACTTTAACACACTTCCACCCCCTCTGCACTAGCTATGACATTTGCTGCGAGACATATCCCTGCCAAAGTGGACAAAAGTCAAACAATACCATATTGTATATTAGCATTGTATATATATATTATGGTACAAGAAGATTATCTGTTATTTTTTCTTCATATGTACATTCAAGCTGCTTTATATATTGTGGAACTCAAAATATTTATATATATATAATGTTGAATAATTTTTAAAAATATATATTAAGGTTATATTTAAGGGTGTACTGGATCAGGATTTTCAGAATCCAGCCAAAACCGGATTTACCAGACTTTTTCATGAAATCCGGCCGGATTATCCGGTCTCCCCGGCCGGAACCGGATTTTCTATATTAAATTTTTTTACTATTCATCCAAGATTATGAGGAGTGACAAAAATAAAAGATAGTAAGTTTAGATAGACACCTGACAGTCTTATGTGCTCCTGCTTCTAGCAAGTAACGTTTCGAAGCAGAACAAAATGGACATATTTTCTTCTTCATAAAAGCGACAGGATTCATCGTTGATGATGCAGGATCATTTGAATGGATGTTTATGTGAGAGGTTTCTTTAAATGCGAAGGAATCCCTAAATATAAAGTAGTTTTTTTTTGAGAGTTATATGAATAAACCTTTCTTTACAAACTAGTTCTATGATGGCTGAAAACTTAAAAATTCTGGTGTTATATTGTGCTATATTTTACAGGCACTGAATAAATATTAGGAAATGAAAGTCAGGTTGCCATAGCAAGATGCCACTGCCTTCCTAAACTATAGCTTGGGATGATTGTAATTTTATAAATAGATCATGAATTGACATTTTTTGTACAGTTTTCGTATTTTTAACAGAAATTACCTACTTTTAAATTTTTGCTAGAGTACTGATCATGATTTTCTCTTCTGTATGTTTCATTCATATTCATAGTGCTGGTTTTGCCATCCGCTGCAAATTTTGCATTCAAAATTTAGTTCTCGAAAATCCGGTAGCTGACCGGATTTCAATCGGGCATCCGGCTGGATCCGGATTTTTGCAACATTGGCGATCCGGCGCAGGATTATCCAGCCTACCGGATATCCGGTGCATCCCTAGTTATATTAAGCCCTGGTCAAACGCATCCAACATTTCATCCAACCTGCTAAAAACCTATGTTGGATGAAATGTTGGATGCGTTTGACCACCCATGTTGGATCATCCAACATTTGCAAATTGATGTTGGATGAAGTTTGATCGAGATCAAAAACAAATTTTGTTTTCGAATGTTGGATGGAATGTTGGATGCGTTTGACTGCTTGATCCAACATTTCGTCCAACATTTCATTTCTGGGCATGCGCACTACACTCTAAAAAGCTGATATTTTGTCATTAGAGTGCTATTTTCGACTTATTTCAGCAGTTTGCATTCTAAATCAGCAATTGGTATTTTTAGTTTGTTTTACCAGTATTTTTAATCAATTTCAACACGTCGCTGCGCTGGCGAACGACGATTGTGAATTTCGCTAGCAATGTTGGATGAAATGTTGGATGCGTTTGACCGCCCCCTCATCAGCATAAACAAATTTCACAAACTTTTTTGAAGTAAATGCTGGATGAAATGTTGGATGCGTTTGACCAAGGCTTTATATAGATTGTGTTTAAAGTATAAATCAAGTTTACATAAATATTTTTTTTATATATCCATATAAAAAGTTACACTACATGTTACATTTACGTTCTACTATACTTTCTAATTACTCTGCAACAATACCACACTACAGGGACGGGACCACAAGGAGCAAGAGACGATGACTACCCTGTGGCCATTAACATAAAGACATATAGATAAAATTTAGTAAATTAAGACTAGATACTGATACTAACACATACTTGAGTCTGTTCCAAATTGGATGTCAGGCCAGCATAGGCGCGTGATGGCAAACGTATGCTGTCAGGTCAGGGTTATGTTAACGATATCATTGGTCGTGGACCCTTTATGTGCTTAACATCAAATGTGAAACAGACTTACAAAAGAAATAGGGAAAAACGTACTGTAAATAGTGGCTGAGGGGCGTGAAACGAAAGTTTAAATTTATCCAAGACGACCCGTTTTATGAATGAAGTTTAGAGTAAGTTTGAGCAAATTTTTATTTACGTCATCGGGAAGTTCTTTATTACCATACAATAGGTATTGTACTAGAACGTTGTTTGGAAGGGTATTGATTTGGACAAATGGTCGTAACAATTCCGAAACTCCAGCGAGAAGATCTCGTCGTTGAATGTCAAATGAAGGGCAAAGCAACAAGAAGTGCTCCGTATCCTCAATGCCATCATTCGTTGGGCACATTGGGTTCACCGTATCCCTAAAACTGTGATTGAATTTGTGAAAATTTAGTTTACTGAGACCGACCCTTAATTGAAAAAGATAACCTAAGCCTATTGGGTCATGAATGCAGAAGATAGACTTTGCAGGGGGGCGAATTTTTGACAAAAGCTTTGCTTTAAAAGCAGCAACAGAAGGTGCAAGCCTGATTTCTGGGTCAAGTTTATTCCATTCACAAATGCAATTAGGATAGAAGCTTGATAGAAATTTCTCTGTCCTTGCCCTTATTTGCCCAATAACATCCTGATTACGAAGTGAGTAATTTGACTGTCGAAGTGGTGGGATTGGTTCTTTCGTGTACAATGGGGTGAGGTTATTTATGATCTTATAGAATAGGGTAAGGCGTCTACTCCACGTTCTAGAACTTAATGACTCCCAGCCAAGCTCTGCGTACAGTTTTTCCCGTGATGTTCCCCTCCATGTTCCTGATACAGCAAGAGCAGCCGAATGTTGAACAGATTCTACTTTTTCCATTAAATTTGATAAGGCAATGTTTTGACTGAATTCACATACTTTAGGTGGAATATGATAGATTACATCGCCGTAATCCAAATGAGGTCGCACATAGAGTTTATATAATTCATTTAGGGTATGCCTCGGTAAATATTTGGAGAGATACTTTAGCAAACCAATGCCCTTTCTCGTTTTAGAGATAGCAGCTTTAACATGAGCTGAGAAAGAAAGTTTTGAGTCCAAGATAATACCTAAATGTTTATGTTCATTCACTTTTTTTACGGGTATGTTGTTAAAGAGGATCACTGGATGATCTATTTCATTTCTTTTCTTTGAAAATAGTAGTTCAACTGCTTGCTTTTGTGGATCGGGATTGAAAGACATCCTCCAATCATTGGCCCACTGGGCTATCAGTTGTAGGTCATGGTTCATGTGGTCCGCAGCTTCGTTAGCTTCTTGGGCAATCGTAAACAAGGATGTATCATCAGCAAAAAGTTTAACATTACATTTCAAATCTGCAGTGAGATCATTTATATATACAAGAAAGAATAATGGTCCTAAAATAGAACCCTGGGGCACTCCTGCTAAAATATCTCCCCAATTAGAACATTGTCCGTTCAAAACAGTTCGCTGTTTTCGATCCCTTAGAAAGCTTTTAATCAGAGAAAGAAGTTGTCCCGAGACACCACATCGTTTCAGTTTATAAATGAGACCATCGTGCCAGACTCTATCAAAAGCTTTAGAAATATCTAGATACACGGAACGAACATCAAGAGCAGGATTACAGTCAAATGCCTCAAAAATGTTATGCGTTATGGAAATTAATTGGTTGACTGTTGAATCACCTGGACGAAAACCTGACTTATTGGGGTTGAGTAATTCACATGAAACAAGATGTGAGTATAAGGAGTCGTAAACAAGTTTTTCAAGCATCTTCCCAAAAATTGGTAAGAGAGAGATAGGACGGTAGTTACTCTTTAAATTCTTTTCGTTTTTCTTATGGATCGGAACTACATTTGCACGCTTCCACATTTCAGGAAATACACCGTATCGCAAACAGTTCGTGAATATTATCTTAAGAGGAGTAACTAATGAAGCATCGCTTAGTTTTATCATTCTTGTAGAAATACCGTCCCAGCCATGTGCTTTGTTAGGATTAAGTGATCTTATGATCTTCAGTATCTTTTCCTCTGAGATGACAAATTCCCCAATCAGGGTAGAAGTTCCTGGGGTATCTTGTGGAATCTCACTACCAGTGTCGATGGTTTACATATATATACTGTGGTTTGTATATATTGAGATTAAATATCATATAAACTTATCCTACTTATTGTGAATATCGTACTTATCGTGAATATTGTACTTATCGTGAATATCATACTCATATCGTGAACATCGTACCAATATCGTGAATATCGTACTTGTTGTGAATCTCGTACTTGTGGTGAATATCGTACATGCCATGATTATTGTAATTATCGTTCATACCTTATTGGCCGTTTTTATGCCGACCATGGAAAATGCCGACGTTAAAAGGGCCAAAAAATTTAGAACTTTTCCCAAAGTGGTGTTAATTCCCTAAGAGACTTATTTTTGCTAGAGAACACACATTTTTGCTAGAGCACTCCATATTTTTAGGCATTTTTCCTAAAGGGCAGGTAAGTCTAGAGAACTAATGCAGAATACTGAATTTTGAGCTAGGCCGCATACAAGAAATATGATCATTACTGGGCAGCATCCTGCCTTTAAAGTGAATGTCTTCAAGAGACAATTGCAACAGACGAGGATTATGTCATGAACTTCAATGTGCAAGTTGCTGGGGAACTTTGGACAACAGCAATCAAACTTTAAGGGGAAGTCCCTTCTATTAAAAACGTTAAGAACGAAAAAAATTGGATTTATGGCTGCTCCGCAGCAGCCACTCAAGTGTTGCATATGTTTTTGAACACCTTGTAAATAAACAATGTACAGTAGTTGAGCAATTTGTCACCTAATTGGGATCTGAATTCGGATACATTTCTCAGTTCAAAAAACAAAATTTATAACTGGATCAGCACAAAAAACCGTATGGTAGGTGCAATTTTTTAAAACTTAGATGCGGCATTTTGTTTTGTTTTTTGTTTTTCAATTTGTTTTAAGTGGGCTTTTCAGGATTTCTAGCTACTGAAAGCTAATTTAGGCCCACTGTGCATGCCGCATCCAGGCATGGGACCCCTAGTTTAACGTCCCTTCCGAAGGACGACGAGGTGAGTTGTCAGGCCACCTGACGGCGACTGAATAAGCCACTCAACCACTCACCCGGCAAATGAAATCACGTAAGCTTTGTAGGAAATTGTTTTCTATTTTGTCTTCCAGACTGGACAAAGTGCTTTGCAAGTGCGATTACTTGCACAAGCAAAAGCATTGCATTTGTTGAATTTTAGCTGCGTGTTGACTCAAAGAAAAAGAATTATGTGATTTGTCTATGGTTTTTAACTCGTAATTTCAAGTCAGGTATTTTATATGCCTGTGCTATTTAGACCAGAGAAAAATTGGGCTTCAATTGACAGGAAGGTAAGGAGATCAATCACCAAGAATTCATTACCCAATAAGTTGCTCCCAAGCAAACCTCCGACTGTGTTTATTGGCTGTCAACTGCACTCCGCTGCTCTGTGTTCCATGAACAATATAAACCTTTTGCAGCTTGTAGCTATAAGAAAGGAAAATTCAAATGAACTCTCTATTAAATTTCAGTTGCATGAGTATGATGACTGCAGATTTGATGTTCATGTCAATGACAACATTTATTACCTGAGATCAAAGGATGTTGATGAAAAGAACAAATGGACTACAACAATTGAAGCTGCCAAAGTAAGTTAATTTGCATCTGTCTTAGAAATGAAATATACTGAGGGTCAGAGCAAAACCTCACACAGCTCGGAGACCTCGCAAATTTTGGAAATTTTTTCCAATTCTTACTTGTCCAACCTTTCGTATTTCTATCATGTCAAATTCGAGAGCACGGATACAACTTTCAGATTTTTCGAAGCCACGTACAAAAACATTCCGATAATTCCATAAACATGTCTGTTGCGTGTGGTACTGTAGTAACTCAATGATAATGTGGCAATTATTGATTTTAATACCAACCATAGAGTAGATCTTAAAAACACGAAGTTTCGAGCGTATACCTGTTAAAAGTTTCGGACGTATCGAAAACTCGAAAGATTTTTGCCAAGGTTTCGAAAACATGGGAAATATTTCCGAATACTCGAGAATACGGAAAAAAATTGTCCAAAGCTTCGAAGACACAGAAAATATTTCTGAAAAATGTTCTGAAAGGCACATTGAATCGAAAATCCTTGAATATCGTTTTCTTTTAAAAACATCGTACACCTTTCGAATGAATGAAATGCCAATTGGTATGTTAAGATGTGAATGTTTGCAACCTTTGAAGAAACCTTTCTCTGCTCAAAGTCTGATAAATTTATAGAGTTTAAAAGTTCACCTAATTAGGGACCCCTGACAGCTAATTTTCTGTTAAAAAATTGATACCCTGGTCCACCAATGTGATAACTGTAAGAAACTTTCATCAGTGGCCCAAAGTCTTAGTTTTTTATTGAGAAATATATGTGTATTTCTGGCCAAATCAACAGGCCCTTCTGGTTTGTTTCATCTTTGGACGATGACGTGTTGAGAGCAATGAATCAACATTGATAGATAGACATTACTTTACTCATACCCCCAGTTGGGATATGATATATGTGAATATGTAAAAATATGTAAATCAAGAGTCACTCTTACATCAAATGGATACTAATTGAGCGATTCTTTTAAAAAGCAACGAAAAAATGTTAATCATAAATGCAACAGCTTTTTTTTTATCCATGTAAAATTCTTACAATGCATGTTTACCTACTCTAAATATTAATACTATACAACTGCACAACACTACAGGGACAATAGCGTGAGGAGCAAAATGGCATGGCTACCCCATGTTCTTACATAAAACAAAAAACAGCGAAAACTACTAGGACAATGCACAAAAAGAAAACAAAGAATACTTGTAAACTAATCACCATACGCTAACTACAACCTAAATCAATCACAATGAACGTTTGCGGCATAAAGACTGTGGGAAGGGAGTTACAGAACAATTTCCCTGCTTCCTAGCGAATTATGTCAATTTGATCGATGGATTAAATGCAGAAAGACAGGGTTTTGTTGGAATATTATACCACTGTCTTATCCGCAATCGTTCATTTCCATTAGATAAAATAATGCAACGTAGCTACTCTAAATGAAAGAACAAACAGAAGACGAAAAAAAGGTAAAGGGACTTAATGGTTACTTGGCGTATAACAAAGATGAAAATGACCTCAATCAAGCCGACCGGTGTTGTGGATGAAAGCTAAAGTCAACTCGAGAATCTTCCTGTTAAGATCAATCGATAGGTCTTTATTGCCATACAATAAATATTGTGTCAGGACCTTATTTGAAAGGTTGTTGTGTCCGAATGGTCGTAATATTGCCGAAACTCCAGCGAGAAGATCTCTTCGTTGCAAATCAAACGAGGGGCAGAGCAACAAGAAGTGTTCAGTATCCTCAATGCCATCATTCGAAGGGCACATTGGATCTAAGGTATCCCTGAAATTGTGTTGGAATTTATGCAAGTTCAGCCTACTGAGACCAACCCTAAGTTGAGTAAGATGGGATAGGCCGATTGGGTCGTGAATACCAAAAACGGGTTTTTGCAGGGGGCGGATTATCGCGAGTAGCTTTTTCTTAAAAACAGCAACTGAGGGTGCAAGTCTAATCTCGGGATCCAGATTGTTCCATTCAGTTAAGCAATTTGGATAAATACTAGATTGAAATTTTTCTGTCCTTGTCACTATTCGTCCGACCACATCCTGGTTGCGAAGAGAATATTGCGACTGCCGAAGTGGTGGGATTGGATCCTTAGCATACCCAGGAGTCAGATTATTTATGAATTTGTAAAACAGAGTAAGTCGTCTACTCCACCTTCGTAGACTTAGCGATTCCCAACCAAGCTCAGCGCATACCTTTTCTCGTGATGTCCCCCTCCATGCGCCGGATACTGCTAGAGCAGCAGAATATTGAACGGATTCTAACTTTTCCATTGTGTTGACCGACAGTTAAAATCACCAGTGACAACAACGCAGAAAGGATTTTCTGCGTGGATTTTGGATAACAACAGCTCAAAGTTGAGTGAAAAATTATCAAACTCACCCTGGTTCTGACTGGGACTCCTATAAACTACCACAAAAAAGTATTTTTTCCCTTTTAATTGGATCTTGCATACAACGCACTCAGGGAGAGTCACCAAACCTGGACGATTTTTGGAAGGAAGGGAATCCTTAACGTATAGACCAACACCACCTCTTTTGACATTTTGGGGATGGTGTTCTTTATGGAACGAGTGTGTGTGTGTAATTTTATTTCAATTCGATTATTTACAGTAGCTAACAATATATACACTTAGGATATAAATATATGCAAGTCAACTAATCCAAATCGAATTTACTAAAACAAAAGCTATAAACAAAATAAATAAATTTGCAAATATACACAACTAATTGAAACTGATTTGGTAGTCATTTGCAGGCACTACATTTGCAATTGGGACCATTCCATTGTTTTATCAAATCCTTAAAACTTTTCAAATTTTCTGCTGACTTTATTCTGTCTGGTAATCCGTTCCAAATCTGCGCGCAATAGATGTCAGGCTATTGGACCCAAATGTTGTTTGGTTTGGCCTAACATGAGCTAAGTTATTGGGATTTCTTAATGAATAATTTGAAGACCGTAATTTAAAAATGTTCTGCATAAAAGGTGGGTTTAAATGTTTCACTGTTTTGAATATCTCTATGCAAAGAGTTTTTTGGCGAGCAACAAGCATCGTGCCTTTATCTGACTTCAAGAGCAAGTCATTATACGAACTGGTATGATCATTGTAGAGAAATCGTAGTGCACGTTCTTGTAACTGTTCAATTTTCTGCAATGATTTTGCAGATGAAAAATACCAGACAAGGGGACAGTAGTTAAAATTAGAGTATACAAAGCTCTGAACGAGAATCTCTTTCTCCTTGAAGCCAATGAAATTTTTTAATCTTTTAAGAACATTCAATTGTGTTACAGCTTTTTTGCAAAGAATTGAAATATGCGGGTCGAAATCAAGTCTATAATCTAACGTAACGCCTAAAAGTTTAACGGTCTCCTCAGATTTGATCATCTTGCCATTAATGTTAATTGGCTCCCCACTAGTATTCGTTTGATTTTTCCTGAGCAATATAGCATGGAATTTTTCAGGGTTTGCAATCATTTCATTGTTTTCTAACCATGATAAAGCCACTTCTGTTTCTTTTTCCAAAGTTTTTACAAGATCCGGCATGCTTTCAGAAAAATAAGCAAGTGTATTGTCATCAGCATAATTATGGAGCGTTGCCTGCTTCATGAAAAGAAATAGGTCATTTATGTAAAAATTGAAAAGGATGGGTCCCAACACAGAGCCCTGGGGTACACCAGATATAACCTCTTGAAAAGAACTATACTTATTATTTATCCGGACACATTGTTTTCGTCTTTTAAGATAAGAATAGATAAGGACTAGTGCATCTTCATCAAATCCATATGCATGTAATTTGGCAATAAGCAAGTCATGTGGGATACAGTCGAAAGCTTTAGAAAGATCCATAAGGATCGCACCTACGAGATAGTCGTTATCTAGTTTAGATCTCCAATCTTCTATTAAACGTATCAGAACGTGTTGGGTTCCATATTTTTGTCTGTAGGCCGCAATAAAAACAGAAAGCGTTTTGTCTAAATGTTGAGTGAGTTGCTGCTTTAAGACTTTTTCGTATATCTTCGAAGAGATATTAAGAACACTAACTGGGCGAAAGTTCCTTTCTACTGTACGATCTGGCTCCCCCTTATCCAAAGGGCAAACTGCCGCTTTTTTTGCATCGTTTGGAAAGCGAGAATTACAAATGCTACAGTTTATTGCCATGGTTAGAGTATTTGTAAGTTCATTTGCTGCTAGAGAGACAAGCTTTGGGGGTATTTTATCTTCACCAATAGATTTCTTACCGTCCAAGGATTTTAATAGTTTTGCAACTTCTTGATTGCCTACCTCCTGAAAAGTGAAGGTATTCAGTAATTGCTCTGGGTTTTGAATGATAGCGAGCACACTAGAGTGGTTTTTATACTTATCTAGAATCAATCGAGTGCCAGTCTTTCTTCGTCAATGGTGCTGTCGAGGTGAGTTTCTACAATCCCAATTAAGTCATAATAATGCATGATGCATAATGCATAATGCAACATCTCACAGCCAACAGCCAAGCAAAGCACTTAAATCGCAAAATTAAGGATTTACAGGAGGTTATTTTTAATTACAATTTTGCGAAATGAGGATAACTTGGAGATAAATTTAGAAACTTTTATATGTAGAGATGGGTTCCTTCCATTCAATAATGATTGAAATTTGTAATAGGAGGGGATTTTTGTAAAATAATTTGGGGTGCATGTTTCTCGCAAGTCTTTCAATGCAGGGCATTTTAACTGTACATGAAATTCGTCACCAACTTCAGCATTACCGCACGTGCCACTATTTGTAGATAATTATTCTCTGTTTGATTTCTTTTTTTACAAATTTTGCTTTTTTAGATAGTAGGCCTGAGTTAGCTCTTGTTTTATAACTAGTTTTGTATATTGCCTACTTTAAATAAATCAATAATAATACAGCCTTTGAGAATTTTAGGCAAGTTTCAAAATAATTAAGGTACAATATGAAGAGCAATGGGCCTAGACAAGAACCCTGTGGTATTCCACATGTAACTGGCCGGGAGCTCGATTTGTTACCGTTTAAAGAGCAATATTATTGACGGTTTTTGAGGTGTGATCTAAACCATTCTACCGCAGTATCCTTTATTCCATATACTTACTTCTTTCTGACAAGTATTTCGTGGTCTACTGTGTCGAACGCTTTCTTTAAATCGAGGAATAGCGCAAAGTTGACATTCTTTTTGTCGATATTTTCATACCAGTAGTCGAACACAGTTTGCGATATTCAAATTGGCTCACAGTCAATTTTCTGGTGGGGAGGAGAAAGTCCGATAATTGATCGTGCATAACTTGTTCAAATAATTTTGAAAAAACCGAGAGGGCTGAAATGGGTCCATAATTATTTTCCTTATTTCGAGCACCGGATTTGTAAATTGGTATGATTTTTGCGAGTTTCCAGATGTTTGGAAAGATTCCTAGTTTCAAAGATGCATTGGATATCATCATCAATGGTTTAGCAATAAAATTTGCTGCATCTTTTACCAGATTTGTTGGAACTCCATCTGGACTTTCCATTTTTCAGCATATTCAGAGAAGTAAGCATTGCTTCTTCGCTCATCATTTTACATGAAAATTTCTGATCGGCATTAATAGTGTGCAAGTATTTTATCGGATCATCGCCTAGCTTAATCTTTAGTTTACTGGCAAGTTTTGGGTCCACACTGACAAAGTGTTCGTTAAGATTTTCTAGAATCTGATTTTGGCTCTTAACGATCGTGTCACCATCTTTTATTTCAGAGATCGTTCTGGTCCCCGAAGTTCTGTGTAACATTTTATCGATAGTTTTCCACATTCTTTTGGGGAACATCAACATCAACATCAACATCAACATCTAGTATAGATTGAAATACTTTTTACACTGGTTATGAGATATTTCGGACTTTTGTTTCATTTTAAGAGGCCAGGCCTGCCAAATCTAGCTGCCCTCAGCTTAGTCAACTCTGTACTCTTTAGAAGCTCTTAGCGTCGTGCTCATGCGTCATTGCATCTTTCCTGAAGGCTTTGTTTCTGTTCACAAGAGCACTTAGAGTCATTGGGAAACACTCTGCTGGTTCACTTCATACCTGAGAAATAGGGAACAATTTTGCCATGCTGTTGGACAAAATTCATCCACAAAAACCGTAGACTGTGGCATTCCTCAGTGATCGTGCTTTGGGCCTATGCTATTTATCATATACGTTAACGACTTCGAACGCTGTTTACAAGGGGTGACTCCCAACATGTACGCTGACGCTACAAGCATTACTTGTTCTTCTACTGACTGCGATTCTCTGCTGAGGAATATAAACAATTAGATGGCTCTATATCGCAGAATGGATGCAGCTAAATAAACTAAGTTTAAACGCAGAGAAAAACGAATTTATGGTGATAGGCCATTCAAGACAGCAAAATTAATAGGGTTACCGAAGCAAGGTATCTTGGTCTCAATATAGACTAGAGTCTGAGCTGGAAAGATCAATATAAACAGCTAAAACTAAGGTAAAAAGTGGTCTTTCTGCAATTCGGAAGCTGAAAGATATTGTCTCTCAATCAAAGTTAGCTGCAGTTTATTGAGCATTGATCGAGAGCCACCTAAGATGTGGAAACATATAATGGGGATGTATTTCTGATACTAAGCTCGACGCTCTCCAGAGACTAACAGTCAAGAGCAAAGTTTCTGTTTGAAAATGCAAAATGCAAGGATGGATGGGTCTATTCCAAGATATCTACAAGTCTTTGTATCAGTAATTTGTGCTCACTGCTGAGCCTCACTTCATAAGAACCCCAAACTCTCGGTGATATCGTGAGTGATTGTTGTTGTTGTTGTTGCTCTACTGAGGGCCTTACTTCCTTGTAGCTGTAAACACTGCGAAAAATGTCAGTCGGCGGCGAGTTTCTTCTGCTAGCCAGACAGTGGTGTAGATTAAGGTGGTTTTTGCGATTATGTCAAGAACGATCCTTTGCCGAAGTACTAATACCTAGTATAATGGTACAGCTGTTGTAAAATTCATCCACTGTATTGTTTAGAAATCAGTTCATTTTCTGTGGTTGTTACATAGTAATTAGCTTTCGGCAAGGAATGTCATTGTGAATACCACTTTAACGGAATTCCATATTCATCAACAAAACCCACTACATTCGTTTTGATTATTGAGAAATTTCTAATCAAAATACGTTTGCTCTTGGCAACGAGAGGGATTTTAACTTGATAATTGTGATGGTGACAGAACTGGATAAATTTTTTATCAGGATGAAATAACATGTTCCGTAAGTAACAGAGCATTTTGCTTAAAAATGGAGCATTCCAGATTTTGACATGTTCCATTCCTATTTTCAGTGCCTTTCAATCTTTGTAGAGGTATCTTTTAATATCTTTTTTTTTAAAAAAAGATGCGAATAGATATAGAGAAAGATGTAGCGACAAGGAAATGTATTCCATTGGACACTTAATAAGGTAACATTGTGCTTTTGGTTATAGGTGATGTCATTGCGGTGGTTTTCTTGACCATTCAGTTCACGTTCATTCTCTGTAAATGCCGCCGATAAAGAACTATTTTCAATCAGCAGTCGCGTATTATGTTTTGCGTAGTGCTATACGAATCTTTCGTTCAAACATTTTCAGAAATTTTTTATGTTGCGATTACTTCCATTGCGCTCACCCGTTATATTGATACCCTGTTATGTTATGCAGAATCGAAAAAACTACTGAAACCATACATAAAATACCGGGTGAATAACAACAGCTGTGTAATAAAGTGACTTAGATTTGAAGCTTCAGCTTCTTTTAAAGGGCAACCTTCTTTAATGTAATCAAGCATGAAGTTTGTAAATATATGCCTGATATTCAAAGGTAAGATGCTAATTGATCAGGCAATGCTACGTTTGCTGTGAAAATTCTGCTTCGTAATACCGGGTGTCTCAAAAAAGTACCCTCCTCTGACTGGAAATAGGAACGAAATGATAAGATATCATTACTCTCCGAGTGGTTAGGTAGATTTATCAATCTGCAACTTAGATTCACATACCTTGCATTTAAAATCGTCCAGCAAACACCGGAGATATGACCTTGCAAAGTCAAAATTTAAAGGGCACCCGAAACCACAGGTTTTGTTAAAGGGCCTGGCCATGATTTGACGTCACATGCATATTGCAAAGGAATTTCGACTTTGACCTTTACCTTTTTCTTTTGAAAAGAATTATACCTTGAAATGCTTCAATTGTTCTCAAATAATTATTCCTTGGAGGAATCAATCCGTGCATTGCATTCCATCCCAAGTGTTAAGGAAGAAGAAAAGGAACACTTGCACGCTCATTTGGGAGATGTTGTACAACTACATCATTCTTACCACAATTTTATTATATTTGTTTAATGATGGCGATGTCCACGAGTCTTCTATTCTTTTCAAAAGCAAAAAACTGAAAGTTAAAGTTTACCGGGCGCTTTGGAAAAGATCCTTGATATGATACAAATCATGGCTAGGCCCTTTTTCAAAACATCTGGTTTCGGGTGCGCTGTAAATTTTGTCTTTGTAAGGTTGTATCCCCGCTGTTTGGTGGACGATTTTTAAATGCAAGGTGTGTGAATCTAAACTGAAGATGATAAATTTAGCTAACCATTCGGAGAGTAATGATATCTTATTGCTTCGTTCCTATTTCCAGTCAAAGGGGGTACTTTTTTGAGACACCTGGTACAACTCATTGACCAATGCTGGTAAAGTTTTTCTATGGAGGCGGAAATTCCTCCATTGTGCTTATGATTAAGCTGCCCTTGCAATTGACATCTAAAATAGACAATGTCATTGAGACCCTGTTTACACGATGCCGGTGGAATTTGAAAACGGCATTAAAAATGCCGTTTTGGCCTCCTGTTCACACGATGCCGGCTCTGCCGGCAGAATTTTGTTTCGGTTAGCAAAACGGCAAAGTTTGTAACTCTCCCGTTTTCAAGTTCTGCTGGCATCATGTAAACGCACTTTGCCGGCAGAATTTTATGCCACTTTCCTCACAAGGCTAATATTTTCAATTCTCCTATTATCCTTATTGTCGTAGTTGTTTTATTTATCTTGATTGATTATTGAAGTAAGTTGTTATTGTCTATGGAATTAGCTTAAAATTCTACCGGCATCGTGCAAACGAGAGCTCATTCTCCGAGGCAGCATAAAGTTCTGCCGTTTTCAAATTCTACCGGCATCGTGTAAACAGGGTCTGAGTTTATTGCTCAATGGCTAGCAAATCATGGACGAGGATCGATCTTTAAGTGCTTGATTCGATTTACCAAATTTACCTAACATAACAATTACAGGATACCAGCAGACATTGAAATGTTATAAGATTGTTTTGGATAGATTTCCTCTTACACGATACAAAACTCTTCCAGGCACAGTTGGAAAACTGCATTTTTTTAACATTCAAAAGCGATATAAACGAAATCTTCGTTAAGTTTACAACGAGGGGCTGATTGATTCTTTAGGCCTCGGTAAATTTCGTTGCCATCAAACTTCGTAGCTATACAGAATCTCAAATAGAGGCAAAAAATCTTGACACTTTTGTAATGCATTGTTAACAGGATTTTTCTCCAGTGTGAACGTAGCTTTATAGTATAGCAGAGTCATGTAGCCCTAACAATCAATCACGTTAACTTGACTCTCTTCATATTGCTTTACGATTGTTTTCCTGAATTTTCCTTTGGTTTTCGCTTTACAGAACAGAAACATCGCTGTTTGTTGAAGATCTAAAATTGAGGATTGATTGAATTCGAAATAGCATGTGCTGTTTTTTTCTTCATTTGTTTTTTATGAAGTAAGGCTCCTGGTAATTAACGTCTTGCTGATGAATTCAGAGTGCGCGCTCGATTCTAATCAAGATATTGAAAGTCCGTCGTTCATTCCCAATCACCTAAATAGATATCGGCTTTAACATCAAAGCAAGAGGAACCTTTTGAGAGTTAATGTGCAGCTGTTTCCCATTGGAAGCGTATGGTCAGCATACGGGTAATGAGTTTTAAATCACATTATGTCAAACTTTATTTTGTTCTTCGTTATTACAATTCATAATTTAGGATTTTATAAACGTTGAGAAGATTGGTTTTCACGTTGTACTGTTAGAAGTCTAATCTTACTTCAGTTAAAACAGAATTTTGTGAAACTGAACTCATAAGAAATTACATATCTAATTACATATCTAGTCACTGACTGCGGCTGCGTTCATAGAATACTACTGTCAAAACTCGGTGGCTTCACGATGCAAAGCTTTGAAATTGATAAACAAAAAGAGCAAAGCACCCAGACGGAATGCTCGACTTCCATAAAAGATTCAAGACTTGGCGAGTTTTTGAATTCATCGACAGTCCATGGTCTCAGTAAAATCGGTGGCACGAAGAATCCAATCCACAAAGTCATCTGGAGTCTGGTTTTCCTCGCTTTATTTTGTGGATGTCTTCATCAGAGCATACTACTTTTGATTAATTTTTTCGACTTTAAAACTTATCTGGTAATAAAAGAAATACAAGTGCCAAAAATCAATTTTCCCAGCGTAACGCTTTGCAATCTAAATAATTATCAATCAAGCAAAATAAACCGTCTTTTTCCAGCAGAGGATGTTCTCCAGAGAGCGATAAATGACAGTGTTCACGGGAAGAAATCCATTTCCGAAGTCACGAAATTGATGCAAGTTTTTTGGTCAGGTCTCCAAACTACCAACGTTACGAAAATGAAAGAAACGCGATCAGGCTCTGACAGTCTGCTGTTAAAGCCAATTCAAGACTGGTGCACTTGGGCAATTGTAAATGGTTGCAGTCCGAATGATTTCATCGACTTCATCTTCCACTCAACTGTTGGATTCTGCAAGACGTTCAATGTTGGAGGAAATTACACACAAAAGCTTCCAGGAAGTTTGTCAGGTTTCCGTGCGACGTTGTATTTGAATCAAACGGACTATGCTAATTTGCTCCCACTAGATAAAGGCGCAGGCGTGCAAGTCTTAGTCCATTCACAAGATGTCTATCCAAGTCCAATATTGGATGGAATATTAGTACCACCAGGACACCTTGCTGATATTTCAATAGAACGAACTGAGCTTCATAGACGTGCTGCACCGTATCTATCCAACTGCTCCAAGGAAGTCACGAATGAGAATTTCCCAGGTCGCTATACTGTTGCTTCGTGTAGGGAAACATGCTTTCAACAAAATTATTACAAGTTATGCGGAATGATGGACGCAGGATTTTTGTATCATCAGAAAGACAAAAGCAATGTCAACTTAAGTTCACATCCTGGTGCTGGAGACTACATTTTCAAATTCTTCACCTTTGTTTTAGATGGAAAACTTCATTGCGACTGCCCTTTACCATGCTACGAAGAACAGTTTACAACTTCGACATCCTACTCAAGTTGGCCAAGTCTAGCTGATCTGCGTTTTTATAAACCAATCTTTGCTAAAGCGCTTGAGAAACAGGAAATATCCAATGAATTTATCTATGCAAACTTTTTAGCGATAAATGTGTTTTTCAAAGACCTAAAATACAGAAAAATAGAGGAGACCCCGGCTGTAAGCAATTCTGAGCTTTTAGGCAGCATCGGCGGAGCATTAGGGTTGTTTATTGGTGCCTCTTGTTTTTCTGCCATTGAATTCGCAATCTTCCTTTTACGATTCGTATTTTCTCGCAACAACAACTCTGTCCATGGCAGTAATTTTTCGTGAAATTGACTTCAATACTTCGTTGTCTGAATCGAATGCCATGGAAAGTTAAAGACCCATTGCTAACCATGATTCTTCGTGGCACCAAACTCGACTTTCGTATTATCTGAAAGTCCTTTTTGGCCTAAATTCCCTTTGACTTGCTTTTCATTCGGAGCACAAAGGGTCATGGTTAGCAATGGCTCTTTAAAGGTGCTCGCATTCACCTCTCACGTACTGGGCCCATCAAGAAAAGTAAAAGTGATTTAAAAAGAATTCAAACAAGAGTCTATTATATCTTAGTACCAGGTAAGTCAGAAAAACTCGGTTTGTTTGGCGGACTTTAACGGCGCTTGTAACTACCCGATCTTTGTTAAATAAATTTTCCTTGCCGCCAAAAGCCAAACTTAGATATGAAGTTTTCCCAGTTGAAATCGGTCACTTGATGTATCAGTTAAACAAATTTGTCGCCTTAAAACCTTGTATGGGAGTCTTACAAACTGATGATGTCTTTAACCGAGTCCCTTCGTGCTTTTTAGTCTTGCCAAAGTTACAGGTACATGTGCTATTACCATTGGAGAATGGAATGTATGGAAGATAGTGCTGTCAGCGAATAGGGAGTCCCACTTTGATCTTTTCAGACGTCACAGAAGCTTGTAGCTTAATATCTTTCAAACATATGCTCTGGGCGCAAGGAGCAAGTTGTGACAAGGCATTCCAGGGAGGTAAACACTCTTCCTTAATTATTTCATTCACTCCTGATAATAGCACGCATACCTGTAGCTTTGGCAAAGCTAAGATGCGTAAGGGGCTTGGCTAAAAATTTCATCAGCCCCCATACAACGGTTTTAATTCGAAAATGTTTTTTAATCAATGCATCAAGT
This sequence comes from Aurelia sp. 3 sensu Dawson et al. (2005), assembly GCA_964020215.1. Lineage (NCBI taxonomy): Eukaryota > Metazoa > Cnidaria > Scyphozoa > Semaeostomeae > Ulmaridae > Aurelia > Aurelia sp. 3 sensu Dawson et al. (2005). The sequence continues at coordinate 12,162,865 of OZ026580.1, read as the reverse complement.
GACCTATTTCTATGGGAAAAGTTTACGATCTAAGTTAGACATTTGGCTGCACGGAAAAATGTATTTCACGAAGGTCGGTTAGCTTCAAGTGATATTACAGTCCACCAAAACCCTACTTTTTTCTGATTCACCTGGTATTTCGTTCACTCCCCGATTTTCTAACAATATTCTTCTAAATAACAAAATAGCTGCAAAGCTGACAGAAGAGGTAAATTTTTATCAACAGTTTTTCAATAAGATCGTTTAACCTGCAGCTCAAAATACTCTGAAATCAAGCTTGTTTAACCGTCTCAAACCAATTGCCTGCATTGGGTGTAGCAGCTTTGATCGAAATCTTAGTAACAATTGGATTGTAACGATATAAATCACGTCATACGCAGTTGTACGAAGCTGACTTCATGCATTAATAGTGAAGGTGAAAGAGTGAAAGACAGTAAAGTAATTAAATCCTGGTATGTTAAAGTGTATCATTCAGAACATTGATTTGTTGATGGGGAGTTTTTCAAATTTAGTGCGTTTCTTAATTTGTTCAATAGCCCGCGTGCAGATTTTACTATTGTGGAGGAGTATTCCTTCCACAATATCAAAGTCTGCACGTAGGCTATTGGTACAATGCCAAGAGTTACAGCCAGAGTGGTCCAAGTCATTCAAGTTGTCGTTTCATGACTAGGCAGTGCTAATGTAGATCTGACAAAGATTTCAAATTTTGAATTAGTATTGATTGCACAGTGGTTTGACGCGAATTGTAACATTTTAGATATAATTAAAGCGACGTTGAAAGATGAATCAAGCATATGATAGAATGCCTTACGTCTTTTATTCGGTATGATATTCTATCTATCACTCATGATATATCACCCTGAAAAACTTGTGTTCTTATCGTCCCTTGTATTCCTCTCTGACCAGTTTTGTTCAAATGACTTGGGCCTACTTTCAAAGACCGATGATCATCCTGGTGCTAAGTAGATTTTCGTGGCGGGATCATTCCAGGAAGATTATTAACTTTTATTTTTATGAGGTTATCGAAGATCAATACATTTAAACAGCAATAGCAACTCGGCGATGTTACATCAATATAAGGTCACTTGAAGAATGGTATAGATTTATAGGGCGGCACCCGAGTGGTCCTAGTCAGTCTGTTTACGTGACAACGTTTATTGCTTGCACGAGAACGATACTAAAATAAAGACAGGATAATTGACATTTCGAGGTTTCTTGTAAACTAAACTTATGATAGCGGTAGAGCTGGATCGTCCTTGTTATCCTTGTTATATGATGATCCTAGCCATAGCCTGTAGACCATGAGCAGTTCGGACTCAATTGTTGTGCTGTCTGAACTAACCACAACCATGAAACAATAATGATTCACTACTGTTCAAACCAAGCAATGTTTGTATTCCGATACAACATCGTGGTTTGATTAGGCCCGAGCTTCAAATTCTGATATTCTGAATCCAAACTGAACTGCAACAATATTCCGCCCCCCCCTAAACTTACCCTAACGAAATGCCCACGCAGCGACGAACCCTTCAGAGAAATTTTTTGAGGGAAATCGTAAAAGTGGTATCTGACGAAGCCATTCGTGTTATATTCCTTAGTCATGATAGCCCTGTCACTCAACAAGGCTGTTTTCTAACCCTATATTATCCCTATGATGTTTTTTTCGAACTTGGAAGAAATTGTGCATGTGTGATATCTGTGTTAATGTGTGCCTGGCACTACGAACAAACATCGAATTCTTCTCATTTTTTCTATTCGCCTAATTCTTTTAAGATGCTAATTTGTCTATTTCAGGTTAATTGCCATGTTCAACACATGATTTTTTCTTGGTTTTGAGCCATCGTTTTATTCCTTGAGATGCATTTAAAAATAACTCCTGCGCACGAATCTTCCCTGTGATAAAACTTACACCATCTGTTGCTGTATTCAAGAAAAAGCTGTTGTCAGTCATCCAACCCCCTGGAAAACCTTTTATGGGATCCATGACCCAAAAGGCCTATCCTTTTTAACTGAAGTCGGTCTCGGCAAGCTAAATTATCACAAATTTAAACACAATTTTAGAGATACCACAAACCCAATGTGTCCAACGCATGATGACATTGAAGATACGGGACACTTCTTGTTTTTCTGCCCTTGCTTTGATATACAAAGACGGGACCTCATCGCTGGAATCTATGCATTATTACAACCACATGGATATGTAGATCTTGCAAATGAATTTTTGTTACGACTGTTATTGTCTGGAGATAAAGATTTTTCTGACTCAGTGAATAGGCATATCCTTAAACGTACATTAAATGTTATCCATAAAACTGGTCGATTCGATTGTACCCCACCCTTCCATAATAAGCCACCCAATCGTAGCGCTGTTTTTGTAACCATTGTTTTCAACTTTAATTTTTTTCTTTGTGTTAGATATTGTAGTAGTACCGGAAAGTAATTTGTAAGTAGCATAATTAGCAAACTGTATGATAGCTGTTAGTCTATTTCCATGTCATTATGTTATGGCCGTGGTGCTGTCATTCATTTTTGCTCCCATGACATGTTGCATAGTTATCTAAAGTAGTAGAATGTAGCCTATATAGTAACAATTTATATTGATATATAAAGAATCTTAATGTAAAATGGTGAATAACCGGAAACATTGTTAAGTGGAACTGACACAGATCGGTCTTATGCCAAATCTATTTTTATCCGTCCAATGAGATGGCGTTTTGAAAGCGAGATCCATTCTATTCTCAACCCTTGTGACTTTGCGGGCCTCGACACAGGAGGCCCAATCGCGTATTGTAGGGCCTAGGTAGCTTTACTGAAGCACTTTATGTTGCTGCTGCTGTTTCTAACCGCAACATAAAGACAGCAGTACTTTTTCTTTGAACTGAAGAAAATTGAACTTCATATTATTGAATGGTTGATTGTTTATCTCTGTGGCTTTCCTCGCGCCCCAAGATCATTGCAGGAGCCTGCCGCTACAGTTACTAATCATTACAGTTACTTAATGATGTTGACTTTACAATACACAGACAGCCAATAATTTTGCGTCATTGCAGTTCAGCGACAGAATATCTGATCTCGTTATAGCGACAGGATGCTGTAGCTAATGATTATGGAGCATAAGGAAAAACACAGCGATAATCAGTTAAGAGCAGCTGCAGAAATTGCTTCAGAAAAGCTGCCTAGGCCCCATAATACCTGACTGGGCCTCCTATTGTCTCGAATCCCTTCAATGCGTTCCTTTTCGAAAGCTTCAGTTTTAAGTGTCTGTTTACTTTCATACAGCAAGCGGAATCTGGATATGGATCAGAAACCCACCTGCCAAAAGTTGGTTCTGTTCTTTCACTGACTTCACTACCCAGTCTACAATCGTCGTCATCTTTCAAGGTAAGATTTCTTAACATTTCTCTTTTGCAACTAACGGCTTAATTCGAAAGTGACTCATTTTTTTCACAGCCGCCGTTTAACAATTTTTTAAGGTAATAGTTGAGAGGTAGTGCGGACCAAATTAAAAGCACAATATATTGTATTTGGCAATTTGACAAATGCCTTTTCATTGTGTGGAGAAAAATACTATAGATGTTTTAACTTAAAACCTTCCTCTTTCAAAACCACTACAAAAGTTGATTGTAGAATTATTGAGATAGAAAGTCACCATCTGCCCATAGTTTATCTTTTACTTGAAGAAATCAAATTAATGAGAAATTTTGAATAAGGGGGTGCCGTCTCCTCGATTAGCTTAAGTGCTGAGAGAGCTCCTCCTTTAAGTAATTCCTTCCTTGCAATTTATCCAGTTCCTTGTTTTGTATTTATTTGTTGTAATAACTGTAGATTTTGATGTATTAATTTTCTGTAATATTGTGTAGTATGTATTAGTTACTTGTTTTTATAGTTAATCAGAATAAATTATATGTAGAGAATTTAACACATATGAAACTGAACTGAACTGTTTTGGCGATTCCTTAGCCCTCTTAGCGACTACTCAATATCATTATATCAATTCACTTTAACGTCAAAGTCGTTGTTGTTGCGTAGTTATTATGCCAAGTTGAGTTTGCAAATATAAGTTTTCGCAGCCGTCGTTTGTTTTCATGCTTTAAGCAACTTATGAAATATTTAACATCAAAATGCTTCAGTAGCTGACCTAGCTGATTTCTACCGTATCAATTGCAGTTAAAAGTATCGTTTAGGAACAAACCAGAACAAATTTTACACTGGACCACTCGAGAAATATTTTTACCTGGAAGTGCACAATTCGTTTTCAAAGAAACGGAACGAACGAATTGTTTCATACTTTTGACAGCTTGATGGTCGATTGTCCGTAGTGGGATGGGGCATTTTTATTTCGCTTTTTCACAAACCGTAATGAAAATTGCCCTGCATCCGGTCAAGTGAAGTCACACAGGTTACATAAATAATTAACGAGGAGCTGTGTCTCACCTTGCTTTCCTTTCTTTTCTTTCAAGACTACTTGTTTGAGATGAGATTTGCGAGAGCAATTAAGATATCTGTTGAAGCCCTATTGCTGTAACCACCTTTATAACTAACTTTTTATGACTACCAATCGTTATTGCAGCGAGGTGATGGATTGAGAGAGAAGTTACTTGAAATGGAAACATTCCGTGATATACTTTGTCGACAAACAGATACCTTGCAGACGTATTTTGATGCCTGTGCCAATAGGGATTCGAAGACGGATCATTCAGGCTTGGATTTAAATGATGATGATTTTGATGCAGGTATGTTTGATTTTCTATCCTTGTCGTTCTTAGCCTATGGGTGTTTTGGAATAGCTATGTACACGCTAGGTTTTAACTGAGTTTCAGTAGTAGATGCCTGTGATTCATTCGCTTTGGTTACGTGAATCTATATCCTCATTCGTGTTGCACAATTTCTTTTGATTGCTGGCAAAGTATGTATATACCAGGTGAGTCAAAAAAAGGTTTAACTGTTTGGCGGACTATGGAGTAAAAAGTATGTGACCAACATTTAAAACTAAGATGTTAATCTATCAGTCAAAGGCTAACTTAGATGAGAAAATTTTGTTCGGTAAAGTCATTCATCATTTAGACCCCAAAATTAGGAAATTGCTTGTATGGGGCATGTTTGGGAACCAGGATTCCTCATTCCATTCTGGTCTATTATTTACTTTTTATTGAATTAAAATTCTGTTTCTGAAACTTGCAATATGAACTTCAATGCCACATAAATCGTGGACCAGAATGGAACGTGGAATATTCGATTCCCATACAAACCCCTTACAGGCATTTTTCTAATTTCTAGGTGTAAATGATGAGTGATTTTATCAAAAAAACTTTTCTCATCTAAGTTAGCCTTTGACTGATAGATTCACAATTCAGTTTTGAATAGCGGCCTCATACTTTTTATGTAACAGCCCACCAAACGCTTAATCTTTTGTTTTGACTCACCCGGTATACTGGGTGGGTAGGAAGTAGTTGATACGCTTGGCAATCTGTAGAATAAAATTTACATGGGTGATAATTTGGAATGAAATGTTAATCTATCAATCAAAGACTAACTTTGAGATGTGAAGATTCGTTTGACACTTCATTCATCGTTTAGATCCAGCATTCAGCAAATGCTGGAAGACAGAGCAGAAACTGCGTAAGATGACATCATCAAGCAATCTGTTATAAGGAAGTGTTTGGATACAGAAACTTGTTGAAATGATAAAACATGAGTTAAACTCCCAAGGAATAAATATCAAGCGTTGCCTAATTTCGGGATCTGTTGCAGTTAGCCAGGGGGGACTGAAAGCTTCGAGTTTTCACGCATGTGTGGGGAATTTCTGCTCTGTCATGCTGGAAGCATTGAAACATGAATGGGTTTTTCTGAAAGTGACGGTTGTTCTGAGCTCAAATTTTATGGCAAGTAAATCACTGACCAGAATGAAATGTGGAATTTTCTTTCTCATCGAGACCCCTGACCAGCAGTTTCCTCACTTCTGCATCTAAAAGATGAGGGAAAATTCTTCATTCTATATTAGTCTTTGGCTGCTAGATGAACAAATTACTTTTGAATATGGCCACGTACTTCGTACTTCACAGCCCGCCAAAGATATTAATTTTTTTAAGTGCCCATGTACATACATGCATCGTTATACCTACAGTATATTATTTCATGTATTTACATTATGATTTCATTACATTCTTCATCATTATTGTATGTATGCACATTATGACAGCAACTTTTGGTCTCGCCATCAGATGACTTATCGGCAACACCAACTCCTCACGACGGAAACGACTTCCTGCAATCACATCACCTAAGCTCAAGAACCCATGCAGTTGACTTTCGTGGTGAAGCTATAACATTCAAAGCAACCACTGATGGCGTTTTGCAAGTGCTGTCTCACTGTATTGATCTTATGTCTAAGAGAGAAGACTCATGGAAGCGAAAACTCGAAAAGGTAATCAAATGATTCTTTCAACAGCATTGCTTTTGCTATAAACTGGCAATTGTATATCAGAGTGAGAGGAGAATGATTGTGTAAGGATCTCCTCTGTATCATGCACAAAAATTTCCTCATTCAAAAATTCGCAACTTGGATTTGAATTCATCAAATCATCGTTAAAAGCCAAGGGCAAGGGTTTTCTAGTGAATTTTCTCTGCCTTTGTGAGCTGTGAAAATATACATTCAGTTAAGGTAATGAAAATTCATTGGTTAAGAAATGCCTGAAAAACACTTTATCAAATCGACAGGAATCTCCTCGCACTGAACGCTACGTATGTGCATTTCACCTATCCTGTCAGACTGGTCGTGTGTGTCATAAAAACACCCGACATTTGAACAAGTGCTGAATTGATATCAAAACAACAAGTTTTAGAAATGTCTTGTTTTATTGTTGATATATTTAGTTAGATTCAGATATTTATTTGGCTCTGATTGGCCATTCTTCCCCTGGACATGGTATATTTCCTGCGGAAAGCCCCTTCGAAAACCTGCAAAGATGAGTGAAAAATACGTGCAAAGTTCCTTGGTTTTCCTTCCGAACAATAATGACACATGCATGTATTAATGCATTTGCCCTCTTGGCAGAATGGAATCCCCCTAAAAGAATCCTTCATACGAAAGGGAAGTGGGCAGACTTGTTCATCCATCCGAGAGGATAGCGCATGCTAAATCATGCTCATGCTATTGCTGTAAGGTAGAAATATTCGGGAAATTTGCTCGTGATTTTAGCAGGTTTTTCTTAGATTTATTAAAGAGACTTTGCCGAGAAAGTCCTTGCAAAATCTGAACAGAGTGACCAATTTCAGCAGGAAAAATTCTAAGAATAAGTGAGCATGATAGCTATTTAATCATTTGTTGCAAAAAGTCAATCGTTATATATCCAGGGATGAATAGCCTTTCAACAACAGATTTTCCAATCAACACTAAAGTTGTTCACTCCCATGGCAATAAATATGCAATTGGTAGCTCTTACCCGTGACAAATTCTACTTACTTTGTCATTCTTTTCGAGAAGTTTGTTCATAATTTGAGCATGTTTTCAGGCTTTTTCAGGCATTTTGTAACCATGAAAGCTTGGCAGCTGGAAAATGTTTCGAAATCGAATTTATCTGCGGGTGTCCCAAAGATGTTTTGGCCATTTGCGTGGCTGCTGTGGAGAAGCTGTTCACTGTGTTATTCCATTCCCTATATAGTTTGATAAGAAAACCTTGATGTTAATGTCCTTTTTTACCGATCAGAAAGTGACTTTTTTCCATAATAGCACTTTATTTGCTCTTTCATAATTACGAAGTCATGTGAACTGCAAAAGAAAGGGTACTAGTGATATATTGGTACTTTTTCTACACTTGAAAATGGCTCGATTTTATGTGGTGCCATCAGTAAACAATTCAATGAAGCAAAAATGCCAACACAGCAGCACGACCCTTTCTTCAAGTATTTACTTGATTTCTGGCATTTTTGGAGAACAAAGAACGGGTTGTCTTAGCAGCAATAGCTGTTTCAACTTTTGCATTGCATTATCAACAACCACTTGTCAGACTTAGCTATGCCTCAATCTTCAAGTTGCAGCCTGTCCTATGCAACTGTATAAATGAATGAACAACGGGATGATGTGATGTAGAGCTCCTCAATAACAGCAACACGAATGGGGTACGAATTTTGGGGCATCATGTATATTTATGTTCGATTTTTCTCTGGCATATTATTTCTCTATTGTTGAACGCTGTTTTTTGTAAATTATGCGAAATATTTCCCGAATATCGAAATTTCGTTTCTTTTTTATTTTGGTCGCATCTTATTTCTAGACTTTTGGACTTTTTTTAAGCTTATTATTATTATTATATCTGATTAAAGTGCATAACTATGATACAATATTCTATACACTTTACAATTTAAAACCTATTACATAATATCATAAGCTATTTTAAATAAATGAGTCTTTAAAGACGATTTAAACTGTCAATATTGTAAATAGCACGAATTTCCAACGGAAGACTTATGCGATATATTTCCCAAATCTCGAAACATCTAACCTAATAGCCCTTCCGTAGTGCGGGTTTCATTTCTTTTTCGTCATGGTCGCATATTATTTCTCAATTTTTGTACTTTAAAAAAAAGATTATGTGACATCTTTACCAATTCTCGAAATATCTAACCTAACAACCCTTCCATATTATGGGTTTAGTTTCTTTTCACTTTGGTCTCATATCATTTTTGAACTTTTTGCAAAATTATGCCCCATCTTTCCCAAATTTCGAAATATCCGAAAATGTCTAACCTAGTAACCCACTCCTTAGCACGGGTTTTTAGTTACTTGTTCACTTTGGTTGCATGTTATTTCTCTCTCTTCCTACACTTTCTAGCTGCTCTTCAACGTCTTCAATCCCGAGCATGGTCAATAATAGAGAATGCAAAACTTAAAGATCTTTGGTCTAGTTCCTGGCTAAATGTAGAAAATATTATCCGTTATGACAGGAACGTGATGACCTACAAGATCATAAACAGATTATGTTCTGAAAACCTGTTTGATAAATTCTTGCTTAGATCATGTTTTTCTTCGTACAATACGAGAAATTCCAAAGATCTTCAAATCCCCAGATGCAAGACAGAGTTTTTCAAAAAGAGTTTTCACTATACATCTCTGAAAGTCTGGAATGATACACCTTCGACGATTCGTGAGCTACGGACTTTAAATCGTTTTAAACAACGACTAAAAACGCATTTAAAGGGCTAGACTCATTTTAAAACACGACTCCCTGGAACAACAGCAGATTAGGAATTTAGGATTTTAGGCTTTTTAGGAATTTCAAATTTTTTAGATTTAAGATTGTTAGTAAGTTTTCTCCTTATATTAATTGCTGAAGGGTTTTTTTCGTGTATAAATAATGTTAAATGAAAATGAAATGAAAATGAAAATGAAACTTTCAAAATCATGCGACATCGTTCTCAAATCTCGAAATATTTAACAGTAGTTTGGGTTTAGTTCCTTTTCCGCTTTGGTCATGGTCACATATCATTTTTCGGTTTTTCAACTTTTCAAAATTGTGTGACGCATTTCGAAAAACTCGAAAAATCTAGCATACCAGCTCGGAACCCATGCACGCGAACCGAGCGGCGTTTCACTCATCCAAGAAAGCGTGCGAGTTATTTTCAAGACAGAAGAATATGGAAATATCGTATTACAGCTGTGACCAGCATAGCAGACGAAGCTTTTCTTTTGTCCAAACATCCCGTGGGGTTGTCAGTCACGCTCTGATCAGATCACATCTGGCAGTGGATTGCAGTAGAGATGTGGATATTTGTCTTCAGAACAGTTTAGGTAGGTTTATAGATTTCAAATTATCAGTTTGTGCTCGCCTTTTGCTAAATTTTGCTGGATTTGTTACGCAAAAATGGCTGCGATGAATTCAAAATGCCAAAAATCGGCTAATTTTAGCGATCGCATAGCGATGCCGAAAACACTTATGGTCCGAGGTATGGAGAATCTTCTCCCGTTGAAATTTTGATGAAAATCGACATAGTCGAGCATGCAATGTTTTTTTCGGGATGGTGGTCAAAACGGTCAAAATGGCCTAAGCTTCGCCGCAAAACGCGGAAGTAAACACAACGACGGCACCTGATTGGTCAATATGAGGAGAAACTGTGATCTGATCAGAGCGTGACTGAGAACCCTACGGGATGTTTGGACAAAAGACAAGATTTGTCCGCTATGCTGCTGTGACCATCGAGGCGTAACATATCCTGTACCATGTGTGGTCTCTTTACAGCACTTTTTATTTGAAAAGCTTTTAAAACAATAACGAAAGGCGTTTGAGTGCTCCCACGACACCTCATATTTACAGGCAGACCTCAAACATACTGGCGCCTCAGAGTTTCAGGCTCGCGCTACATTGATATACCGCTTGTCCCAGAGAAAGTTTCCTGATTTGAGCAGTAATGTTTGTAAAAGTGCGTGTTATTTGATAAAAATGATGAATGAAATCTATTACACAATGCTAAACTTAGATCTCAGTATGTGTTTCATTTCTCAATCTGCAGGCATTGATCTGCTGTAATTTTTTTCGTGAAGAATAAACAGAATACCTGCAGTGTTTGAGAAAGAGCTAAAAACTTTTGATCAATAAAATCGTTAAAACTGCACCTTAAAGTCCACGTAAATCCTTTTTCTTAACTGAATTTCGAACAGTAGAGAGCTTGAACTCCATCAAGGAAGTCAAGAGACATCATATTTGTCTGTTTTGACGGAAAAAGCACGATTTTGCTCGATGTTTCAAGAAAAAGTATATTACGCAAGACAAGGTCCTGTGGTCCTTGGTCCTTTAGCGCATTGCTGAGTCTGAATAGCAATTCATGAAATTGACATGCAGTTGTATGCCTTAACGCATGTGATTTAAAACATGGAAGGAATGGAACACATTTTCATCTTAAGGCTTTTCACCTTTTCAAGGGTTTCTCAAGCATACGGTTTTCTGAAAATTCATATTTTAGAGGTCTTCTGACGAGAAAAAAGTCAGGAAAACTTATATGGATCCAAGTTAGCCTTTAAGCAAGAGATTGCCCTTTACATCGTTCAAAACGAGGCAATTGTTTATTTTTCTGGAACTGTTCAAACGGGGAAACTTTTTTTTGGGACGCCCGTTATGTAAAAATGCTACACATGCTCCAAGTCCCACTCGTCACACCGAGTAGTGAGCAAAGTGAGCTGGAAGCCTAAAGAGTGCAAGAATACTAAAAAAAAGCAATTCAATTCCTCGTCTATCAACCAAAGTTTGATCTGTTGTTATCCATCAAGTACTACTGATGATGCTATGAATTTTCAAAAGTGAGAAGTTTTTCCGGCTCATCCGGTAGCTCCACAGAATGTTTGTAGGTATGAGACTTGTATCCCGGAAAGCCTGTACTTCCCTGTAAGTTGAAGGTACTGACTTTGCTGTTATGCGGAGTGGAACCAAAACCTCGCAGGGCCCCACCATTTGAGCGTCATGACAAAGAGGCCTTGAATCGATTAGCGCTTCGCTACTTCTTCGATCCCAGCGCTTGGTGCTAAGAACCGCAACTTCATCTTTACCGTCACCTTGAGCCAAGATGACGGTAAAGATGGTAAAGAATGGGACGCATTGGTGTGTCAAAATGAGCAAAGTCCCAATCCTAGTACGATATTTTGCTACTTATGGACTATGTTATGGTATTCTGCTAAAAACTATACTTATTTTTTTAACATTACACAGTACAATTTGAGATTACCTCTCTTGCTCATTACCAGATAAACCAGAACAAAAAGTTCCCACCTTCGAAATTTCATAGCTCCATGAGCACTGACTGATTCAAATTCTAGTTAGAAGCTGAAATATTCATTTGTCTTGTGATTTGCTCGTCTTCTTACAAGTACCAGAAATTTAGGTAACTTGCAACCTCGTTCCCAGGGTGTTCTTACGTCATACACTCATCACGAAGCCGAATGAACACCCTGGTATACTTCGATCAAATGCGCTCAGAATCTGGGTGCAGTTAGCAGCCATTATGGATTTCACGGTTGGCTAGGCAACACGAATTGACGGGAAATGGCCGTTGCTCTAGAGGTAATTCTGCAGTAGATAAATCGAGAAACCAAAAGCAAACACTTTGAGGACCTTATTTCAACCTTTTTGAAGGTATTTGAACAATAATCTGGGGTTAGCAAGTGTGTTTAATGTGAAAATAAGCACCGTTTGTTTGGGGCAAAAATGGGCCCAAGTTGATAATTAGAGAAACTTTCACCACAGCTTCCAAAATGAAATGGCTCGTTATTCTTCGAATTTCCGAAATAAATTGCAAGTGATGGTCGGAATAGGTAAAGAATATGGTTTTACGTCGAATTGTGACATGTCGCAGCCGTTTATCCCACGCAAAACGGAGTTGCCACTCAAAATGGCGAACAGCCAATCAGATTGCCGAACGGCCTCTTGTATCCCAGAGTAGAGGCAGAGCAAAGAACTCACTCTTGGGACGAGATTGGGTAACTTGACTTTATACAAATTCAAAATGTCAAGGTTGCAAAATGACGAAAGATGGGCCTAAAACACTTGATCAAATCATTAGACCTCTCTTGCACAGAACAATATGCTCGTCCCTTCATCCCTCTCTGATTGTTTTCAACGAGGATAACTTTTTGATTTGTTCAAGTGTTTGGCCCCTTTTTCAGTCATTTTGTATCAATGAAACTTTTTGTAAACTTGAATTTACCTACCTGGTGTCTCAAAAGGTGACCCAACACAATCTGTCATAGAAAATAAGTATGTGACCGACTAAAAATGCTTTACACCTTGTTCTGTCGTTAAAAGACTAACCAGCGTTATGAATATTTTTGCATTGCTTTTTCGGCAAGTTAAATTTCCAGGGTACTTCTGAACTCCTCCAAAAGTAATCAAAAACAAGTGATCGATTGACAGCGATTTCAGATTTTAAAACGCTGAGGGGCGTTATTTTAAACCGGCAATAGGCAACTCAGTTGAAAATGTTTAGAGCAAGTTCAGAACAAGTGTGAGAGACAAAGATACTCCTCGTTTCCCATGAGTGTACAAAGAAATTTATTTTCAGCTCCAAAAGCTGAACTGAATAACTGACGGTGATTATTGAAAATAATGCGAGGTTAAATTTCTCCTCAATGATGGTTACTGCAGCAGGTACTATTCCTATTCCATGAAAAACCAGTGTCAAGCGTCCAAGCCACTTGTCTCGCCTGCCATTTTCAAAGGAATTCAACTTTCCATGCAATTCGAAATCTTCAAGAATTGCTTATAGAAGAGCAGTCCTTGTCCCTTGAGACAATGACTATTTTTTGGTACAAAGGGACTTGCTTTCGAAACTTTTGACTGAGTTGCCTATTTTCAGGTTGAAATGAAACATGCTTCTCATTCTTTTGAAGGTCTAATATAGCTGTAAATCGATCCCCTGTTATTGACGACCTTTTTGAGGATTTCTGCCATGCCCTTTTCTTCACAATCTTTGATTCAGGAAATTTGCAGGAAATCAGAAAATCGCGAAAGCTACTTGTAACGTACTTATTCTTCTTAGCAACAGAACAACGTTTGTAGCATTTCAATCATGCCTACTTAAGTTTCTAGAATGAGTTGTGTTTGGCCACTTTTTGGGTAACTGGTCTATTTCCAGTGCTCGCAAGAAGGCGAGACAAAAATTGCGAACAGTACTTCGATCTCTTGGCTTTCAAGCTAATAGATTTTCATACATTTTTCTATCAAGGGGATTGACTGTTTGTCCCACCCGTTATTTGAAATTGAAACATTTCTCCATTAGTCTTTGTTTGAAAGTTTAGTCGTTGGTCATTTATTGATCTATTTATAGTCGTTTATGTCAAGAGTTATTAGTCTTATCATTTTCTCCTTTAATTTGACAGGAGCGAGAAAAGCGACGGAAACTCCATGAGCAATACAAAGATACATTGGAAGGCATGAAGTTGTCCTCGTTTGTCGGAGGACCAGATTACGAGGTAAAGTATTGCCATTCGCATCTTTTTCCACGTTCAGTTCCCATTTTATTTGACTACGTACATGGACAGACTACAGCTGAATTAAATATTGTTTACTCAACTCATCAACAAAACTGGAGAATTTTGCATTGACCATAGCGTCAATCGTTTCAGCATGCTGCTTTTGTGGGACCTTTTTTACAGTTTTCAGATTACAAAGAAAGGAATTTCTCTTTTTTATATTTGATTAAGAAAAGAAAAAGAACAATTCATAGGGAGGAGCTTTTGACTTATTCATTAAGAAAGAGCAGGCAGCAGCAATTTTTCGCACTCATTTTATTGGTTAAGTAAACCATAATCAGCAATCAGCATAGTCAAGGCAAGCATCCTCTCTATATAGCTTTAAGAAAACTATTTGGAACAGACGTGATTCACCTCTCTTTTAATCTTAGAGTTTGTAATTATTGTACATAAGGTTTAGACGTTGTAAATTGGGTTTTATAGTTAGATTTGATTAACGACTTCTATAATTTTGATTAATATTCATGATTGATATTCATTATAATTTTTATATAGATTGTAATTGATTTTATATAGGAGGCCCCTTGAAGACCAGCTTATGCTGAAGGACAACCCTACTTAAAAGAATTGAATGTGAAATATTATATACCGGGTGTCTCAAAAAAGTACCCCCTTTTGACTGGAAATAGGAACGAAACGATAAGATAGCAGTACTCTCCGAGTGGACAGCTAAATTTATCAATCTTCAACTTAGATCCACACACCTTGCATTTAAAAATTGGCCACCAAACACTGGAGATACAAGCTTGCAAAGTCAAAATTTACAATGAACCCGAAACCAGAGGTTTTGTAAAAGGGCCTAGAGTAGTTTCGGGTACGTAAATCGTCACCTCAATTCAAGACAAATTTGGCCACACTTGGTATTAGCAATTAGGCCTAAGCATGCTCCAACGTTTCATCAATACATTCTATTTCTCAAACGTTTGTTGTCGATAAGCGAGCCAAAAAATTGAGCCCCGATCGAGTCGGGCATTGTGGAACACTGTCGGGTATTATGGAACAAGGTTTTTCTTTTGTTTGTATACAGGCCTCGATTTGAAACCTCGCAAGAAAATGGCGACCAGAAATCACGTTCGTCGGATGTCCTTCGTTAACAGCGATACAGACAGTACACCAAAAAGTAGAGCAGCCTAACTTTAACAAAAATACGGTGACGGATGTTTGAAGAGTTGCAGCTTGTGCAATTTGTGAGCTTTTATCTCACTTCTAGGCCGCTAGGCTTCACTTTCTGAAAAATTTTCCACAACACCCGATGTCTCATAATACCCGAAACCACTCTTGCCCTGATTTGGCATCACAGGCATATTGCAAAAAAATTCGAACTTTGACCCTTAGCTTTTCCTTTTGAAAAGAATTATACCTTGAAATGCTTCAATTGTTCTACAAATAGTTATTCCTTTGAGGAATCAATCCGTGCATTTGCATTCCACTCCAAGTGTGAAAGAAGAAGAAAAGGAACACATGCATGCTCATTTGGGAGATGTTGCACGACTTCATCATTCTTACCACATTTTTGTTACATTTGTTTAATCAGGGCGATTTCCACGAGTCTTTTTTATTCTTTTCAAAAGCGAAAAACTGAAAGTTAAAGTTTACAGGTGCTTTGGAAAAGATCCATAATACAAATCATGGATAGGCCCTTTTGCAAAACCTCTGGTTTTTAGTGCACTGTAAATTTTGTCTTTGCAAGCTTGTTTCTCTGGTGTTTGGTGGACGATTCTTAAATGCAAGGTATGTGAATCTAAGTTGAAGATTGATGAATTTAGCCAACTACTCGGAGAGTAATGATATCTTATCGCTTCGTTCCTATTTCCAGTCAAAAGGGGGTACTTTTTTTTTGAGAAACCCGGTATATGAAATATGCTACCATGATTTCGGATGAATGAAAGAGGTTTATCTGAGTTCATGCTTCTCACTAGGCTGGTAGACAGCCAACAAGAATTTGAAAGTAATTTGATATGCACACTATATCCAGTGTTAAATTCTTATAAAAGTCCATAGATCCAAGAACAACATAAAGTCAACATGATTCAGCCATGTCAACACTCTGCTTAGCACAGTTTCCTAAATCTCTTGATAATGAATGATCGATCTACGAGGAAAGATCATTTCATTTTTCTGCAATTCTGTATTTTGCTATAACACTTAATAGGTCTCTTGAAACTTTTCTACACATGACGTTATTGCGGGTATTTTCATTTAAAGATCCTTTACTAACCAGTGTCCTCTGCGTCTTTCATTTGCTGTTCCCCGCAGCTTCGACTCGTTCGTGATAATTTATCTTGCTCGCGCAAGACTGACTTTTCAATTCTTATAACTCGATGAGTTTAATTCAATTGAATATATAAGAAAGGATTGAATTTTTTTTCATTTTGGCAACCGTTTTTGGGGAACTCCATGTATTTTAATTGTTGTTTGAAATCAAGCTGGACATACCATGGATTTTACTTCTCTCTTCATGTTTTACTCTGTTAAATGATAAGTTTTTTGATGCAAAAATTCATTTTTATTCCCTCTCTGAAACATTGATTTAGGAAGGACCCTACAGTAAATTGAACGAAGAAGAGTTCTATGATGCTGTTGAGACTGCTCTTGATCGTGAAGACGAAGAATCTGAATTGGTATGCAATACATTATTTCACCTTCCCAAATTTGAGGCATGGAACGCGAGGCTCATTATGATGGATCTTATTGTTGCAAAGTCGGAATAGTTGATATCGAATCGGTTTTCCATCATTTGCCAAACAGAATCGATCATTTGAATTTCGTTTCCACTTAGTAATAAGGTTTGTTGCAGCTCTATCTTTAAGCAAGTGTCTACCATATCTCTTTCATGATCATTATTTATTCATATTTTTTGGGGATCTCATCCACTCATCGGCCGTTCGTAGGAGCCAGATCCGAATATTTTCATTAGTTACGGGGAACTCTACTTTCGGGCCTAGTTCACACACAAAGCGTATTTTCTTGGCGAATGTTGCAAATACATTTCCATGTTATCCCCCCTGAGATTAGCTGTCTTTCAAACCGTATAAGCAAGCACCTTCTCTAAAGCAGTGGACCATTTACTAGGACAGTGACAATAGTTGACAACACCATTTGACCAAGTTTCACTTTAGTTCAGTGAGATCTTATTCATGAAGAATAGATTCTAAAGAAGATCGGATATTTGTTCACATTGTATCATTTAATTCTTTATTTCAGTATCATTTAATGTTGATACATATTATTCAATACATTTACTTTGCATCCGTAAAGTTCAATATTCTATGCAATGTGAAAAACCTATAATTTCATCTTCAAACTGCTTCTTTAGAAGAGGGACAATATTCTCATCTATTTATCCTGTCAGACGGTTCTATTGCATTTTTGCTTTACAGACTCAGTCTACAAAAGAAAGAATTCCGCCACCTCCAGATGATGTTGTTTTCGAAGAAACAGTCAAGCATCGACTTTCAGAGGAGGTAAGTTACTCTGTTCACAAGTGACACAGTGAGTGTCTTTCTCCAACTTTTTATTTTGGTTACATCAAGGTACTACATTTACCTACCGGGTGCGCCATAAAGAACTTCAGGCGTTGAAAAATCGTAGTACGTATAGCACTGGATGGATTAGAATGAATCAACATTTGCTTGGCGATGGGAAGAATCAAATTGGATTTGCAAGCAATCTAAGTCAATTCCAAATAAGCGATTCGTTGATATCAAGAAGAGTCTCTGACCTTTTTCAACTTCTAATTTGAACAATTAATTGGACTCTTTGGTAGAATCATCCAAGTAATGACATGATTTATCTTCTTATCTCCACTCTTTGGATCTCACAATTATTTTACCACATTTTGCTTCAATACCCACTTTTCAATTTTGTTGTTTCTCCTCAAGTAACGTGAAACTGCAGATGATATTGATAGATGACGTAATGGTATGGAAGATGTATCAATTATTATAAAAGCTTCATTTTGATCATCTCAAGGTACTTCTAAAAGTGAAAGAGAGTCTTGTTCTGGTTAAGGAGAAAGTAGATCACGAAAACAGTGGCTGGGATATGGTTCACGAAGATGGTGAAATGAGGGTATATCTTTACAATTGTGTATTCACTTGGGTTGATATTGTTCCGCAATACGAAAGTGTCCCCCCACCTTATGTTTTAGAAGTTCGATATCTTCACTTGGGTTGATATTGTTCCGCAATACGAAAATGTTCCCTCACTGTATGTTTAAGTTCGATGTCTTTCCTCTTTCATTCAAGCATTTTCAAGTCAGTTTACTTATGCGATTTGCCCTTAACTTTGTTAAAGGGTTAAGGATGTATGTTATTTTTTGGCTTGTATGTAGGAGTTCTGTTACTTTTATATTGCTGCTTTTTATGGTGATTTGATGTGTTTGCCAACAGCTACTGAATAAAAGACTTGTTTTTCCAATATTTGATCATGTCCCAAATAGTAGTAAGAGGACCGATGTTGATGAATTTACGATTCAAATTGGTCATGAATATTTAAGGTGCTCTGCTTGGAGTTCTTCAGCATACATGTTTTCAGTTTTCAAAGCTGTATCATTGAGATCTGACAGTGACCTTTGGAAATTTCCAGTATGGAAGGCAGAAATAAAGTCGTATTTCATTAAGAAATTACTAGCTTATCGTTATTCTTTGTTATACCCACGGGGGGATTCGGCTAAATTTCTGGTAGGGGGTGCCGCCCACAGTTTCAAAGTGTAACCATTGGCTAGACCAATTTTTGTGAAAATGATACCCTTGGCTAGACTAATTTTTCCTTCAGAAGTGTTCTGATTTAGCATTTTCTAGGCAAAACTTGCCAAATTTTCGCATTTTCTGGACCAAAATTTTTAAGAAGTTGGGTTTTTTACAAAAATTACCGAATTTTGACATCTCTTTGACCAAAATTCCCAAAAATCATACCCTTGCCTAGACTTAACTCGACTAAAATTGCCAAAAAGTACACCCTTGGCTAGACTAGAAGTCCGAAAAAGTGTACCCTCGCGGGCGGCACATCCCCAGGTACCTTTGCAATGGAAGAACCTCCCCCACCCGTGGTTATACCCCACCTTTGATTACTGGATGCGAGATTAAGACAAGTGCAGTTCACACAATTATGAACTGTGTCTTCCCAGATTTCATCCAGAGACTGTCTACTTTTTCGGCATTTCTGCCAGACGTTTCTGGATCTCATTCATTGACAGCATCATTCATTCTGATTATGCTGAAAGCAGTGTGATTATTCGTGACTGTTTGTTTATAGGTCTATAGAAAGGAATTTGAAGAAGATGGAGTAGTATGTGATCCTTTAAAAGCATCACATATCGTAGAGGTGATTATTTACATTTATTTTGTTATTCTCTTGAATTGAAACCTGTTTTGGAAGAATGTAGTGCCGGATGTATCAACGAAGTATTGGTGTCTGCCAGTCCATCGTTGCTCCTTACCAGTTGGAATTTTGACATGATATTTTCTATGTTCATGGATGTAAATACTTGCATCAATTTTTCAATTACACCATTGCCATTGATAATAATCATGCCTTTGAAAAAGCTACAAAGGCACGTTACCTGTCGCCATTGTTTGCATTTCTATCCGTTCCTGAAATATCAGTAGTAAGATTAGTCCAGTCATGTTGGCATCATCTTTACATCTGTCATGAAAAGTTTTTCCAAATTTTGCATTTGTGTTTGATATGGTTGGTTTTATCAGTTGCACATAATATTCTAAAGAAGCAATGTTAGCAAATGTTTTTGCAGCTCCTCTGGCATGTGCTATCTTTATCATATGGCTGTAAATCCAACTTCGTGAAAATCTAACTTTTGCAAGTCATCGAACTTCATTTTGCAGTGAAATTTTGTAAAATTATGCTCATGCTGAAGGTTGAGATTGCTCGTTTTGCGTGAATAGAGGCGCTCAGTGGAAATCAGAAATCCCAACAACCAATATAATACCATTAGCGTATGTACTCGTTGGCCAGTGGTAGCTGAATATTATACAGAAAGAAAGAAACTTTCGCAGTTAGAAACTTCATCGTTTTGAGTGAAATTCGCGAAAGTTCATTCCGCAAAATACCCTAAAACGTGAAATTCGTGAAATTTCATAAAATATAGAATCAGATATAAACTTGTTCGTTTGTTTGTTTGTCGTCTAATTTAATATCAATCATTTACATCAAGCTTTCTATATACAATAATGTATGTACATGGTAAACTAATCTAAATCGATAAATTTATAGATAAATAGATAATATTTATATACATTTGTTTACAAGATCTAAAGAAAGATTAAGTTTCTGCCACATGCTGAGAAGCATTCCATTTGCAGTTTGGCTCTTCCCACTTTTGGATCATGTGTTTAAAACTATTCAAATGTTCGGCAGATTTTGTTTCATTCGGCAGTCCATTCCATATTTGAGGTCCTAATGATCGAAGGCTATTCGATCCAAAGGTGACTTGATTTGGTATGTAATGCTGTAACTCATTTGGGTCTCGTGATGAGTTAATAGAAGATTTTATTTTGAAAATGTCATGCATGAAAGATGGGTATATATTTTTCAATGTCTTAAAACCGCTATAGAAAGAACCCTCAGACGAGAGACATGCATAATGCACCTTTCTGACTTCAAAAGTAAGTCGCTATAAGAGGTACGGTGGTCTCTGTATAAAAATCTAAGAACATGTTCTTGAATCTTTTCAATTTTTTGTAAAGCCTTAGCTGATGAGAAGTGAAGTACCACACAAGGGAGCAATACTCAAAATTCGAATATACAAAACTTCGGACAAGGATTTTCCTTTCGTTAAAACCAATAATTTTTTTGAGTCTTTTCAAGACACTAAGTTGTGATGGAGCTTTTCTGCAAAGTTCAGAGATTAAGTGTTCAAATTTAGCTTGTAATCTTGCTGAATACCTATCAATGTGACTGTTTCTTATAATTAGATAATTTTGCCTGCGATGTTAAAATTCTCTCCACTAGTATTTGTTTGATCCTTTCTGAGGAAGAATTAATGGAATTTTTCTGGATTGGCTATCATTTAAATTGTTTTATCCAAGTCAAAGCAACTTCAGCATCCTCTTCCTGTACCTCGATCGAATTTGATACAGTCTTAGAAAAAAAACTAGAGTTTTAACATCAGCATAATCATATAATGTTGCTCGGTTGATGAACAAAAACAGATCGTTTATGTAAATATGGAAAAGAATAGGACCCAAAACAGAGCCTTGAGTTACCCCTGTTAAAATAGTCTGGAAAGAGCTGTACGTATTATTGATTCGAACAGACTGTTCCACCGTTTCAGGTAAGAGTAGATAAGGACCAGAGTATTTTCATCTAAACCATAGGCATGTAATTTGGCAATAAGTAAATCGTGTGGAATACAATCGAAGGCTTTCGATTAATCCTTAAGGATAGCCCCAACAAAATTATCATTATCGAGTTTAACCCTCCATTCTTCTATCATTCTTATCAAGACATGTTGTGTGCCATACGTTGTTCTATATACAGCGATGAAAAGTGATAGGGTTTCATCTATGCATGAGATAAGTTGGTTTTTCAAAATCTTTTCATAGACCATTTTATCTGCTATTTTTATATCAAACCATTTTGTCACACTTTTTTGTAAATTGTATATTTTTAAGTAGTTGGCCTTAATTAGCAATTTTAGTGTTTTTACTATACTTAGCTATGTACTAGCCAACTTTAAAGAAATTGATTATATAGATTTTGGAGAATATATTTAGAGTAATGACTGGATGAAGGTTTCGTTCCACTGTATGATTAGCCTCTCCTTTATCTAAGCGACATGCCGCAGCTTGTTTTCCATTATTTAGGAACCTATTGCTGCGTATCCTGCAGTTGTAAGCTCGTCTGCAACCAACAGCACAAGTTTTGGTGGTATCTGATCTTCACCCACTGATTTCCTACCGTCTAAAACCCTTAGCTGTTCCAAAATTTGACAAACTCCTACCTCATGAAAGGAACATGAATTGAAATTGTTTTCAGGATTTTGAATGATGACTAAAGTACTTGGATGGTTTTTGTATTTTGAAGAATTAGCCTAATGATTTGCCGATCATCACCGGTTGCAACTGTATCTGCAATGTTGCAAGGTTTTACACCGCTAGACTTTTCTACAATGTTAATGTAATGATCGTTAAATATTTCGGTTAGTTTTTGGTCGTCAGTTACAATTTCATTATTTTCAACTACGGGAATATCACTACCAGCTAAGCCTCCTTTGTTGGAGAGAAAAGGTTTGACAAGGTTCCAGAAAGCTCGATTCGCAACAAGTCCATTTGCTGTTGCTTGTTTGAAATGCTGTTTAATTGTCTTTTGTCAAGGAACCACGTTTACTTCTTTGTCGTTTAAACTTTAGTTCATTTTCTTTCATAGGAGCAAAAAATTGGTATCGCTGTAGTTATTTTGTTGTATTTTCAATAGAATGGAAGGAAATTTGATATCATCAGTATCTAACTATGTTACCAGCAAGTACAGGTCTTGAAAATCAGAAAGAGTCATTGAAGAGTCGAGGAACCTTATTTGTGAAAGTTTGTTGGAACGAAGATACCCAGTTTAGGGAAATTCACGAAAGTTAATTCCGACCATTTTGCGTTTTTCCAGCTCGCAACAGTTTCTTTTCGCGAAAGTCTCTTCACTTCAAATATCATAACTCGTTTAATATTTCAGCAAGTTACTGGCAGAGAAATGTGTCACTACTTCTTCGATAAAGACGTTCGAATGGACTGGGATAGTAAGTTTCATTAAATAATTGCTGTGTAGGTCCAAAATTTTCAATTTTGTAGAAGCAGAAAAGCGTTGATCCTTAGAAACGTTTTGTACAATAGCTAAAGGTCTTTGTGACTTTCGAGCTTTTTGTTACATGTGCAATAGCAACAAGGCGTTAAGACTATATCACTTTTCGAAAGGCACTATCAGGTCCGCCAAAATAGACTATGCACTTTTGACAAGCCACGATGAGTCATATACTGGACCGATTTTGAAGATTGATGAGTTAGACTTTAGCTAAGATTCTCCATTAGATGCTAGTATCATTGACATTTTCCTTAGCGTTCTATTTACGGAGCTATAAGCGAGTTGCCTTAAAGTTTTCGATTTTGAAAACATTGAAATCGGGCTAAAAACGTTGATCAAATTTTCTTAATACTCAACATGAATTGTTGAGTTTCTGAATACTCAACATTGCCGACACTTCACATACTCTAAGTGTGTGCACAAGCAAGCAACCTTATTTTCGCTGACCATTGAGTATGATAGCATAGGGTTTTAGGTTGTTTGAACTCGTACCATACTGAGCATGGTATACTCTATTAAGTACAGAGTGTAGGTAAACTATATTAAGTATAGAGTAGGCTTCTTATCTTAGTACCATTGAGTACGGCAAACTCTATTGAGTATAGAGTTGGGGCGTAGCTAGGTAGGTTGTGTTCCCTTCCTAGTCGTTTTACTGTATATACTGTATATACAGGACTTTCACACATGCCACTGTCGCATTTCCCAAACCCCATTTACACCAGTATCGTATCTCATTTAGCACGTCAGTTAATAACACGATCCTTCCTTGATGAATTATTGGTTTTGCTCGAAAACAGACTTCCTTTTTCCACAATTCTTTAGAGGGCAATGATGAAGGAGAAATAGAAATCAAAGGACAAAGAAAGAACGTTTTCATTGTGATTTAGGGATTTAGAAGATGATCAGTTATAATCCAATGCATGCGTATTGCTTCTATGTTGAAAAGAATGTAGGAAAACACTTTCTATGTTACAAATAAATGTATTTCCTTTCTAAATTTCATTGAATTCATACCTTTATGCAGGAAGTGCGTTCCTCTGTCAAGGGGGTTAAAGACAAATAGTAATGAAGCAACATGACGAGGTCAAACAATCAAGCTCTTTAGAAATCATGGAATTAATACCAAAAGACGAGAATTCGAGAATAAGCTATTTGATTATTTCATCATATGGAAGAAACACGATACCATTGAACAAAACAAACATTTTCAAATCGGAGTTGTGAGTCAAGAATTATGATTTTTTAAAGTTGGCCTATGATGCTAAGTTTTGTTTACATTACCATTTCCGGCCTAATGTTTGTGGCATGGATCGAAAGATAGAGATTAAAATTACTATATATTCTATGAGAAGGGCGATTTTCAAAAACTTTTTTTAGTTTACAGATACATATCCACCGGGTTAGTCGGGAAAAAAACGCCCGGCGTTTGAAAGGCTACTGCTCCCTCAGTATTTACGCAATGATATCCTGCAATATCAGATTGAATAGCTAACATGTTCAATTATTTTTAGAATTTTACCTGGGTAAAATCGGTCACTCCGTTCAGATTCTGTAAGCGATTTTCTAAAAAAATTCTTTATGAGAAGCCTTAAAAAACGTGCTGAGGTTACAAGCAAATTTCCCTAATATGTTCACCGCACAGCGATGAGTTTTAGCACGCTTTGGCACGTGCTTTCCTCTTGCTGGTAGAAAAGTCTTTTCCCCCTAGGGTAAATAACTTATTCAGGGAGATTCCATTCTCCCAAGATGACGAAAAACATGAACACGTCCTAGAGTCATTATTGTTAAGAAGGTCGAACAAAGGGAAATTTTGCTCGGTGTTTTCACTCGTTTTTGCAGGTTCTCGAAAAGGGTGTTCTGCATGAAATCTCCTATTTCGACGAGAAGGAATGACCTATTAAAGCTCTGTAAATTATTGAACTTAATTTGACATATTTGGAATAAAACAAGACAGTTTTCAATATCATTGCTTTGATATTCAGGGAGCAGGATTTTTTCAAATTCCGGGCGTTTTTATTGACTCACCCGGTACTATTTTCGAAAATTCAAGTTAAATCTTTGATATCTCAAGCTGAAATATACTTGGATTATGGCATTTTCAAGCACAAGAACAAAGGAAACATCAGAATTTCCTCTTTATAGTGAAAACATAACAACCTAATTGAATCTAACTTTAAGCAGAAAATACTGCAATTAAATTTGATGTGTTGGGAGCATCTTTTCCAAAGGATCGAACTGAGAATCTTAACTAAAAATTAACTCGTAAATTGTAACGGTCTAGTATACGATTCATTGTGGCTTGTCAAAAGTGCATAAATTATCTTGGCGCACCCAGTATTCAGTTAAACGATTGCACCAAACGCAGCCTACAAAATACAAATACTGACTTAAGGCTGCCTTTGAAAAGTTTTGCTAACAGACAGAATGTTTCTCGTTCAGGAGTGCAAAAAGCTCAAGTAGCCTTTCAACTGATGTTAAAAAGGCATCTTTGGTCAATGCATTCACGAGCCATATTTAGCGTAGACCAATATGTAGATGATATATTTTAGATCATTGTATCCATACCTTGTAAAATGATTTTAACACTGTATATTCCAATAGATAAGTTCCACTTTCCACGTATTGTACTTAAGCATTTTTCTTTTCTTTGTATTACCTTACTGTTATTTTATTGTATCGGATCGCAGATTGGGGCGGCCCCTTGAAAATTAGCATTTGCTGAAGGGTTACCCTCCCTAAACATAGGACATCAATTGAAATCAAATTGTGTCAAAGTATTCAGAAAGTTTTGTTTTCACATTTTTAATTGTAACATCAATGTCAATTTTGTTGAAAAGAATTATCCTTTTCTTTCTATAGCTACTGTGGAGAAGTGTCGAATTTTAGAAAAGCTTTCAGAAAATACGTTGGTTTTTCATCAAGTACATAAGCGGATCTGGCCATCGTCACAAAGAGACACAGTATTTGTATCGCATATAAGAAAATTAAGTAAAAAAGAAGAAGGAGAGAGATTAAAAAATGAAATCGAAAATGCCTGGATGGTGACCAACTGGGCATCAGAACATCAAGATGCACCGGTATGTTTTTATATGCGTCATCTACAGGAGGCAAAGTTTTACGAAAGCAGAGAATCCCTTGTATGAAAAGTTTTGCAATGGCACATTATGCATTGTCTAGATAAGGGAACACGAACTAAAGGCCATCAAAAATATCAAAAACAGTTCCAACCCCCTCTTCAGTTGATCATTCGATTACTATAGAGTGGTGCAATTCAGGACATAAACTTGCTGCCAATATGTAAAATTCGTTCACAACTTTGCGAAAAAGAGGCTTGATCTTGGTGGGACGAGAATTTATGCAAGAGTTCTGACAAGATTTTTATTTTTGTTTTCCAATTGTGCCGTTTCTGTTTGAATTGGAGACCTATCCATTGCGATGTTGCTCCTTTCTTATAATTTTCCTTGCATTGTATGCATGTAGTCTAAACTCTAACCTTTCTGCTTTTTAAGAACAACAAGTATGTCCGAGCAATGGCAAAAGTGACCATGTTTTGTCAAACTTTCATCGAACCTGGAAGTGATGTAAAGAATCTAACAAGGGACAAAATTTACTGCAAGTTAACGTACACGGCACAAGGTAAGATTTTCCGTCGTTTACTAACAAAGCTATTAAGCTGTCCGCAATACAGAGTTGATTTCGGATGCTTTTTATGAACTGATTTTGGGCCATTGGTAAGGAGTGCGTGATGACCGAATTTCATATGTTTGCTCATTTGAGGTATTTCATTTTTCATTACAAAACGGTCGTACCATTTGATCTAGCTTCAGTAAATTCGAAACTTTGTTTTGTTTAGTTCAAAAGTCTTGATGCTTTTATCAAGAAAAATTATAGACCTATAACGGTTTTATCGTCTGTGTCCAAAATTTACGAGAGAGTCTTGGAGAGTCAAATAAAATCTCATGCCCTTAGCTTCCTCTCTCCTCTTCTGTGTGGATTTCGAGAGGGCTATGGAACCCAACATGCACTTTTACGACTCATAGAAACCTGCAAAAAGACCTTAGACAAAGGGGGTGTTGCTGGAGCACTGCTCATGGATCTCTCAAAGGCTTTTGATTGCTTAAATCATGAGCTTTTGATTGCAAAATTAAGTGCTTACGGTTTCAGTACGAGTGCATTGCGGTTGATCCATAGCTATCTCAATGAGAGGAAGCAGCGGGTGAAGATGAATGGATCCTTCAGCACATGGAGAGAAACAACGATAGGTGTGCCACAGGGTTCGGTCTTGGGACCTCTTCTGTTTAACATATACCTCAATGATCTCTTCATGTTTGTGAATGATGCTGAAATATGTAACTATGCAGATGATACGACTATCTATGCTTGTGACAACAATGTTGAAAGTATCATTGAAACATTAGAGAGTGATGCCCTTAAAATTGCAGAATGGTTTCCGAACAACTGTATGAAGTTGAACGGGGACAAATGCCATCTGATGATCTTTGGAGATAAAAGTAATAATATTTCTTTAAATATCGGAAGTGTGAGGATAAAAGAGAGCAACGAAGCAAAGTTGCTTGGAGTGATTCTAGACAAAAAGTTATGCCTTAAACAGCAAGTAAGCTCCATTTGCAAGAAGGCTGGGCAAAAGCTACATGCTCTCTCGAGAATCTCTCACTTTCTTGACACTGAACAACTAAAGAGAATAATGAGGGCATTCATCTTGTCCCAGTTCAACTACTGTCCTCTTGTTTGGATGTTCTGCAATAGAACACTTGATAACAAAGTCAATCGTATTCACGAACGGGCATTGCGGATAACTTACAAAGATATGAGATCAGATTTTGACACAATGTTACTCAGAGACAATGCGGTCACAATCCACATAAGAAATTTGCAGTTGCTGATGACAGAAATTTATAAAACAAAATGGGAACTCAATCCTACTTTCATGAAGGAGATCTTTGTTGAAAAGCACAGTACGTACGGGTTAAGAAGCTGCCATAATCTGCTGCTGCCACAAGCGTGCACTACGTGCTATGGCCTAGAGACGGTCTCGTTTCTAGGGAGTAGATTATGGCAGGCACTTCCCAATGACATGAAACAATCAGATTCCCTCTCCACCTTTAAAAGGAGAATAAAAACCTGGAAAGGAGAGGGATGCAACTGTAGACTGTGTAGACCTTTCGTGGCTCAGGTTGGGTTCTTAAAAGGATAAATGCGTTGCATTGTAAATACTAAAAAATTTCTGTAAAAACATTGTAAAAATCTGTATATATGTATTATACCGGATTATTCTTTATGTTAGATATATATGTAGCTATTTTTTTTTCTTTCTTTTATTTTGAATCAATTTTACTTTGTAGTAGGCTTGAATTAGCTTTTATTTTATGCTATCAATTATACGCCTACTTTAAATAAATCAAATAAAAAAAAAAAAGTGTAAAGGAGGGCCAAACATGATCTAAAATGTTCTATACCGTTGCATTCTGTCTCGCTACTCCATGGTTTTGATTGATTTGAATTAACAGTTGTGTGCCAGCTATAGCTGCCATGTACTCGATGTCACCCAGTCAATAAAGTAGATCTCTCGCAGATAAAAGAACTCGATTTCTGATGGGAAATGTGCACCTTTTGTAGGTATTGAAATCACACCTCGTGAATTGTTTAAGATACAGTCTCATAACTATTATCTTGAACTCAGTTCTAGCCAATTGTTGGCACCTTGTGAATCTTTCACTGCAGTGACGTGATCATATTTATGGACACATGAAGCAAGCGTCATTGGGAATAAATCTACCCACAGGGCATACAGTTTACTTTTTACTGTCATCTTGCAGAGGCTTGGCTAATTGTCGTTTTGCTATCAAAGATTTCACCAAATTACCAGCATTTTTAACAAATCATTTAGTGAAAATTTGCCAATAGTGATGTAATGTCAAATTTCATCACAAGCAACATTTTGATTATTTTGGTCCTCCTGTCCATGATAAATCCTTACCAAGAATTGAAGAATGCATTTAAAGTGGTGTCATGCAATTTTTACCGTGATCCTTTTCGGGCAATGAGAAATCAAATTAGTTGAAATTCATTCGGACTCACAGGATCATTACAGAAGTTCCCTCTTACCATTTTTCATACTATCATCTATTGTTAGGAATTATGCAGAAAGATATTTTTCGACCTGATAGATAAACCGACCAGGAAAAGCAGACTAACTTTTTTTAACAGTTTGTTATGGTCATGACTTGACTTCATCATTTATTCATGTTGGATTTAGAATGTTTAAAGAAGCTGTGATGGAAATGCACAACAAAATGCTTTGCGGCAGAATTCTATACTAAGCAGGTGCGTAGTATATAGCGGGTGATGTTATTAGGTGGAAGGAAATCGAAAAAGTTCAAAAGCATTCAAAGAAGTAAACCGAACCCGACTGTTAGTCCGCAATTTATGTATCATCTGTGCGAAGATCGTACTGTAAAAGCCAGTTAACCAATTCGCAAAACTTTAGAACTTTAGTCTTGATGACGCTTCAGCTTAATTTTCGGCCTTGCTGTTGTTATTTTGGATTTGTTATTTCTCGTAGACATCACAAATTTGCCATGTTCCATTTTCCAAAAACAGTCAAAAAATTGTGCTGTTCAATCAGATTCAGGTTTTGATACACAACATTCTTCTTAGGTCTACCATTGCAGCAAGCAGTGCAGCAAGTACATTACTAACAAAATAACACCCTGAGCTAACAAGAAGGTCGACTAAGAATAGGAAATAGAATTAATTTAACTCCTTATATTTTGAGCCAAAGATAGTACAAATGACTTGTATGCTTCATTTAAAATTATCAATGATGTAATAACAATTTAAAGTTTCCAAATTTAAATCAAACCTTCAGTCAGTATGTATGTATGTATGTATGTATCATTTGCCACATAAAATATATATACAAGCTACTATAATAAATATAAGAAATAGATACAATACAATACTTTAGGTTAAAAACGTAAAAAGGAAAACACCCCTAATTTACAGTGGCAGGGATAGCATTAGAGGGTCAAGCTGACCTTATTTCCATAATGGTCCCCTTAGAGGTGCTGGTATAACAGAGAAAAGATAAAAAATAATAACATTGATAAATAAATAAATAAATAAATAAATAACGAAAACAGGAATGTACTGTAGTTGTTATCAGCATATAACACGGTTTCTGCGACAGAAACATGGTTGGGAGAGACGAGGAAGGGTCTTAGTAGAAGACGTATATGTCATCTTCCTCTTTTTGTATTGTTTGGAAAAAATTTTCTTTGTCGAATTGGTTGAACGCTTTTAAGTCTTTTTGTCAAAGAGGGAATAAGTTTTTGACTTAATTGCTGTCAGAGCGAGCAGGCATAGGACATCATTAACCTATACATTTCATCAAATCTCTTCTGCCACTTGCCCCTCATTAGGATTCGAATGCAGAAATATTACGAGTGAACTTTTGATTGAAGCCCAGCCTATTTTTAATGAAACTGTATAGTTCTCGTTATCACTTACCGCTCCACTTGTTTTCAACAAGATCCACTGGTACTTTGTCGGCATATTCTACGAGGCATTCAAGTGTTTCTTGGAACTCTTGTGTCCAAGAAGAGTCCCGGCGTGTGGTTCGCTCTTGGGAAACCGGGGTAAATTTTGTAACAATAGAACTTTCGGTTTGTTTACATTTTAGACTATAGCCAATCAACAAGCTCCATTTTAATCACGTGATCAACAACTTTGCGCATGGAGAGTTGTAGCTGTGTAGAAAACCATACGAGAACTATCCTCTCAACTTTTGGTCGCCGCGATAATTTACTTCTCAAGAACCTTTAGAAATGTTAAATCTGCGTTGTCAGGTAAGTTTCCTAACCAGGGTTGCTTGCCCACTTGTTTGCTACACCTGGTTTTTTGCGCAATAATTTCTTGAAACTTCGTCATTTCACGCACCTCTCGCTTCCTTTGAGGGAGCTTAGTCCCGGCGCAATAAAGTTCATCTTTGCTTTTCGGAACGGTAAAGTGGCACTCTTAACGGCTAAAATCAATTCCAGACTGGAAATTAAGGTTTCAATGCGTTTGATTTTGATTTACCCAAATGAAGTGCTGTAGCAACTTACCTTAAATAGTCGTCAATTGGCCCTGTCGACAAAAGCCACAGAAGAACAAAAATCGGCATGTAAGGATTTCTCTTGTGAGTGTTTTGGCGGGTGTTTTTGTCAATTTGCCCATTGATCGGATAGAAAAATGAAGAATAATTGGCTGGTTTCTTCGAAAAAGAAAAACACCAGGACAACACTAACCAAGTCTTTGGCCGGTGAACTGAATGAGTAGACTATGAAATAGTTACACCAACAGAGTTGGACATCAAAACGTTGTGTTACTCGGATTATCGAAATTTAATGGATACGATAAACTTTCCTTCAATGAATGTTGGAAGAATGCACATATGTTTGTAGGAGACTAATGATTTAGCCCATTACTGTAAGTTTATCAAGAATCAAGCTTCTTACTAGTTCCATGAAAATCACTTGTACCCTCGTGAACATTTCAAATCATCACTTTTGAAGCCCTTTCAATGTTTAGACAGCGTTCAGACACAACATTCTATCTCTCTCTGCTCATAAATTGCGCCAAGTCTTCATGTCTTATTTTCTACTTCTCCAGTTACGCTGGCAAACGGTGCCAAATTCTTATTCAGCCTTGTCCTAAAGTTGTCGTCATTCATCGAAGCAGCCAGATAATGTTTCAGTCCAGTCTTGACTAATGAGAAGACGAATTGACAACATTCCTGCTAAAACACTCACAAGAGATTCCCTTACATCCTGTTTTTTCTTGTTATGCAAATTTTGTTGACATGACCAATCGACGGTCATTTAGGATAAGTTGCCGGAAGTCTTCTGTTGGGTAAATTGAAATCAAATGCATTGGAACCTAAATCTCCAGTATGGAACTGATTTTAGCTATTAGGAATGTCATTTTGTCATTCCAAAAGCTAAAGATTAACTTTATTGCGCTGGAACTAAGCTCCCTCAAAGGAAGCGAGAGGTCCGGGAAATGACGAAGTTTCGAGAAATTATTGCGCAAAACCAGGTGTTACAACAAGTGGGCAGACAACCCTGGTTAGGAAACCTACCCGACAACACAGATTTGAAATTTCTAAAAATTCTATTTTCGCGACGACCAAACATCGAGAGGGTAGCTTTCGTATGGTTTTCCTCACTGCTACAACTCTCGACGCGCGAAGTTGTTGATCACGTGATTAAACTGGAGCTTGTTGATTGGCTATAGTGCAAATTGTAAACAAACCAAAAGTTCTATCGTTACAAAATTTACCCCTTCTCCCTTAGGATATCTTAAAACAGATATACCTTTAAGAAGGAAAAGAATGACGAGAAGCTTCATTTTTCAATATCAATTGATAAAAATTCGCAATATTTTGCTGTAAATCCATTCGGCATCCTCATGTGAATGAATAAAGAAAGCGTAAGCATCTGAAATCCATATCAAAAACAACTGAAATTATTACTCCATGAAGATTTACCTTAGAAATTTCTATTTTCATTCTCTTAGGATCTTAACCCAGGTAGCAATGTATTGACATTAGAATTATCTTTTGCGAACTCTTTGAGTTTTGACCTCAGAACATGAACAAGCATTAATCAAATCTACGAAACATTGCCCATTCCTTTCAAGGTTAACATGAAAAATTAGAAGAACGGGAAAACTGCCAGGAGAGTGTTCTGCGTTTTGCCGGCCCTTTTAAACAAGAAAGGAACTTATGCTAGTTGAAAGCATTGAATGTTTTGAATAACCTACCTGCTGAGTCAAGGCAATTGCGGCGTGTGAACAATCAAGTAAAACGAAAATTCAGTTAATGTTCAATTTTCCTTTTTGAGGTTTCCATTGAATTTCAAATTAGTTTTAGGGATATTGATTATCCTATCAACGGCTATCAATTTTACCGGGTGTCCCAAAAAGTTCCGGCGTTTGATTGAGCGCAGAGAAAAACTTTGGAATCTGGCGATTTGTAATTATTCTAGTGACATGCTAGACAAGTCAACTTACAATTTGACATATCGTATGAAGAAGTTATTAATCTGAAAATGGAGTTATGAGCTCTTACGTTTCATGTTCATGTTCAAGGCAAAGCCATAGTGATCAGAAATCAGAACAAGTTCCACTATCACCCTATTCAAAAGGAAACTGAAGGAATTCCTACAAAATTAGCATCCTTCCCGAAGCACGATCCCTAGGAAGACCAGCAAAGTTGTAAGATTTTATATATATGTAAATAGACATTTGTCTAGTTTCTCTTTTCTTTTTTTAGCTGATAGGGTTTTGTGTTTAAATATGATAAAATGAAATGAAATAGTGATTGTGCGCGTTATCCTTCATCATCGCAGTGAAGGGGTTTCTCCTGATGAGCATCCTACAAAACTGGGCGGGCACTTTCGTTCATTACCTTGACGACGGGCAAGAGTGCTGCTCATTGAGCATAGTCAAAGCAAGATCTGAAAAATTGAATCCAATGGGTCTCGGGGGAATATACAGAGTTTGTACTTTTTACCACTCAATTCGAACTGCACAAATGCGGAAAATGCACTGTTGCATGATATAGCACGTCGAACAAAAAAGAACTGAAACCTATTTTTAGTTGTAGAAAAGAGACCGTGAAAGTCTGTGAAAGCGTGGAGCATTAAAATGAACCCCCATTTGAAATTCCCAGTTGCCATAATGCAACAATAACAGCAACAAATTGTCTGTCCCGAGACAATGCACGAAATTTTATCGAGCACGCGGAATTTCACACTGTAAAAATCATGCAAACCGAAATTCTATTCAGTGACAAAGCAACGTTTTCTGTTGTAAACAAAAACATTTCTACCCCTTCGAAAAATTCCACTGACTGGAAAATGGCCTTTAAGGCCGAGATACACGGTCAGATATTCCCTTAGATATTCAGTTAGATTTTCATTTTCAGGTTATCTAAGCGAATATCTAATCGTGTAGCAAGCGAAAGATAATGCTTTAGATATTCAAAAATGGTCAAGGAATATCTAAAAGTATGTCGATTAAAATCAATTTGATTTGATTTTATTCCAAATATCTAAAGCAACTTCAAAAGATGCCGACGAGCCCTTTACACGAAGTAAAAGATTACCAAAATGGCGGCTGCTGGGAATAATGACCAAGGAAACATGCTACAGAGGTAGGTTGAGTCAGTGAGTGTACTACGTATCATTTCATCAAAATTCGCTTTTATCGTGAGGAGGCTT
The DNA here is from genome assembly GCA_964020215.1 of Aurelia sp. 3 sensu Dawson et al. (2005). Taxonomy (NCBI): domain Eukaryota; kingdom Metazoa; phylum Cnidaria; class Scyphozoa; order Semaeostomeae; family Ulmaridae; genus Aurelia; species Aurelia sp. 3 sensu Dawson et al. (2005). The sequence goes on along the minus strand of OZ026580.1, from coordinate 12,128,761 downwards.
TTTTTTTTGTTTTGCAATCTAGATGTCGGTCATTTTTTCTAGAGTTTATGCCGATCAAATAGGCCAAGGCCAAGCAAACCAAACTCAAGCAAACCCCGAAGAGCTCACAGAAACCCCAAAAGGAAAGCCAGTTGCCAAGAAGCGAGGAAGACCGGGAAGGAAGGACAATAAAGAATGGCAAGATGAAGAAATATTTATGTTGATTAATATCTGGTCAACGAAGGAAGACCTCTTCAACTGTCGCGATGACAAATATCAAAATAGGGATAACCGAACCAAGGCGATTGATTCAATCAAGAATACTTTGGTCACAGAGGGTATTGAAGTTGACAGCAAGCAGATCCAAGACAAGATGACAAATCTTAGAAATTATTTTGCAGCAGAACTAAGAAAGATTGAGGCATCAAAGAAAAGTGGAGCTGGAACTGGCTCTGTCTACAAGTCAACCTGGAAATTCTTCCCGCATCTTGAATTCCTACGGGATAACTTCACTCCACGACCAACAAGCAGCAATTTGCCTACGCCTTCAGATCAAGAAATACGAAACACGCCATATTCTGTGAGCAATGCACCCTCAGCAAAAGCTGCAAAGAAGATGAAAGAATTGCAAGCGAGCAATGCAGAAAAAGTGATGGAAAGCGCAGCAAGAGCTCTTGAAAAAATCAGTGAGCGCAAAGAGAAAATGCAAGAAAGGGAAAAGAGAGAAGATAGATGCTTTGTGGAGTTATTATATCAAATGCTGATTGAAATTCCAGATTGTGAAGAGAAGGCTATGGCTATGCTTCAAATACAGCAGATGGTAGTCCGTTTACGTTATAAAAGTCGACAGTCGGGAGCAACTGCAGCTGCACCTGTGCCTGTCGCATTTGGGCAGACATATCCTCCCTTTATGAATAACAGGAACCAAACTCCAAGCCCAGTATCTGTGACATCTTTATGCTCTGAACCTCCCATAAACGGTGGTATGTACCAACGAATGGTTAATGAAGAACAATGGTGAATGAACACTTATAAATCAAGGATATCAATACCATTAAATTGAAATGCAGTTATCAAAGCAAAGTAAAATATTAAACAAACAATCATTCTCGTAAAATGTTTGTTTCTTTAGAAGTTCATTTCCTCAAAACAGTATCTTCCATTGCCATGGTATTTGACCTGGACCATAAAAGTGATCTGCTAATGTCTCACGAATTTTTTCTGCAGAATTGCTTGCACGGTTGCTTTTCGTCTTTGGGAGTGAGGTTGCAAAACTAGTGCCTTCATCCCTCCAGTCGCCAAGTTGTATAACTCCGGTAGCAGTTTCTTGATCAAGTGATCCTTCTGGCGTGTACGAGTCCTTAGACTTGCTTCGCAGCATATTATGGAGCACTATCGTTGCCATTGTAATATCCTTTGCTTTGTCTGGTGCCAGGGCCACAGATGTTGTAAAAACCCGAAATCGATTGGACCATATTCCAAAAACATTTTCGCTTATGCGACGCATGCGTGATAATCGGTAATTGAATATTCTCTTTCGATCAGTCAGATTGCTTTGCGGATATGGCTTCATACAGTTCTCGCTTAATGGAAATGCATCGTCTGCCACAAATAAATATGGCACTGGCTCATCAGACTGATCGAACTCCCATGCTGGATCATCAGATTTTGGTAGTGGCTCTGGTTCAGGAAAGTTTAGACTCCCAGATACAAGAGCACTGTAAAAAGATGAGTGTCTGTAGACACCACCATCACTTATGCGCCCCTGGCACCCAACATCAACATAAAGAAATTGATAATCATGGTCTACCAGGGCCAACAAAACAATACTGTAAAACCCTTTGTAGTTATAAAATTCTGATCCACTACTGGTTGGATGAAGAATACTGACATGTTTTCCATCTGCAGCACCTATGCAATTCGGAAATTGCCATCTTTCTTGCGTAGAGGATGCTATCTTTTTCCACTGCTCCTCTGTATCTGGTAGCTTAAGATAGTGATCCTTCAAGCACTCATAAATTTGTCTGCAAACAACAGGGACAAACAGTGCTATAGTGGTGCGATGAATTCGAAATTGATACTGTAAACTCTCATAAGATTCACCAGTTGCAAGGAAACGTAGTGTGACAGCCAACTTCTCCTCGACAGGCAACGCTTTCCTCATGACCGTTGACATCTTCTTGACATGTGGTCCAACCATGTTTATAAGTTCCTAGAAAGAAAATATTATTCGATTGAGTGACAAGCAGTTTAACTTGTTTGTTTATCTTCTACACAAAGTTTGTAAGAATGGAGCACAGGACGTACCACTCGTTTATCCCCTTACTGTCCAAAAACTATGAGCCTCTCCATAGCTTTCCTTCGCTTTCCGTTCCATAGCTTTCCTTTCCTTACCTTTCCTTCCATAGCTTTCCGTTTTGATATATTGTTCTCTTCTTGCATCAAGTTATTTTTTTTCAAATCAAATGCACTACCTATTATAAGGTATGGCAATACTGGCAATACTAAAGATCCACATAAACTAAATAAAGAAGAAAAACAAACAAACAAAAGTAATACAGTTATAAAGTTATAAGTTATAACCATATGCAGAATTATCAAGAAACATACCTCATATACAGTGGTATTCATTCTAAGATATTTGCGAAAGGATTCAGCATCTTGAAGTCTGAGTTCTTGCATGATCATATTGTAGGCACCTCTTTCCTCTCTTCGCAGAAACCACTCCTTAACCCAGACTTTTCTCTGTCGTCTTTTCACACCTCGATTTTGATCCAGATGCATCATACCTGCACTAACGGCCACTGTACATAAAAGTATTTCCTCGACCTCGTCGTCAGTATCCTCCATCTTCGTTTGCACTTTTTTCGTGCAATCATGTAGGCCCATGTAGTACTTTGTGTAAAGGGCTCGTCGGCATCTTTTGAAGTTGCTTTAGATATTTGGAATAAAATCAAATCAAATTGATTTTAATCGACATACTTTTAGATATTCCTTGACCATTTTTGAATATCTACAGCATTATCTTTCGCTTGCTACACGATTAGATATTCGCTTAGATAACCTGAAAATGAAAATCTAACTGAATATCTAAGGGAATATCTGACCGTGTATCTCGGCCTTTAAGGCTGCTCTCCATATCCAGCGTTTTGAGCGCGCGGGCGCGTCGACCAAGATTGATTCCTTCGGTAGCGATCGTAAGCGCCCGCTATGGGAGTTGAACTTGTTTCTACTCCCAAAGCGCCCAAAAAGCGGTCGCTTGCGATCAGATTGACTGCTAAAGTTTATCATCTGCACATGCTTCTATTTGGTCGCAGCGCCTGCGCGCTCAAAACGCTAGATATGGAGAGCAGCCTTTACTTTGAACAAGCTCAGTGGGTAGAACCTAGACTGATTACATGTCGTAGTTTCGCTCCTTGATAAACTAATAATCGCTACAACTACGACTCATGATCAAGCTATTCGAAAAATCGAAAATCGGCCAGTTGAGGCTAGATGAGGCCAGCCTGATTTTGATTTGATTTTATAATATTTATACAGGGTAAAACATTCAGTTACACTGTTTTACAATGTACCCTGTTAAAATAACTTACAAAAGAAAATATATAATTTTACACGTAAATCGAAAAAGAAATAAGATCTATACAGCTATTAACAAAGTGTATAAAAATTTAGGTATGATCATGCATCTAGTAGATATGATGTAAGAGAGAATTAGTTAAATGCATGGTTTGCTATGCTTTTTTGAAAGTTTTCAATGTCGGGGACAATTTTGATTCTTGGCTTAGCCTATTCCACATTGTCGCACCTTTATATGAGAAGCATTTTTGGCCATTTGCAGATTTTCGCATGGGAATTTCTAAATCAGATCTAGTATTGCGTAATTCTCTCTTACTTGAATCCGAGAGTCTTGAGAACATTTCTGTAAGGTAAGTGGGAGCCAGATCATTGATAGATTTGTATACCATACTCAAAGTCTCCATTTGAATCATTTCACTAACAGTGTGCCATCCAAGTTTCTTGATGATAGGCTTTGCAGAAGCATCATATCTACTATTAGTAACTATTCTTGCAGCCCGATTTTGAAGTTTTTGTAGTTCGTTTATTGATGTGGAGCGACAGCTTCCCCATACAGGGCAGCAATATCTAAGATATGGTTCCACAAGACTTCTATACATGCTTTGTATTGTGAGAAGAGGGAGAAACTTTTTGGAGTATTTCAACATCCCTATTCCTCTAGAAACTTTTTTCTTGATGGTAGTAATTTGATCTTTCCAGTTCAAGTGTTGATCGACCATAACTCCCAGATATTTTGCCTCCCTTATGATAGAAACTGTTTCTTCCCCTACATTAAATTGAGGCTTTACACCCCCTACCTTTTCTAAGTCGTTCAAACGCTTGCTACCACCTAGCATGAGACTTTGTGTCTTGGTCACATTGAGGGACAATTTGTTTGCATTAAGCCAAGATTTAAGGTATCCAAGATCCTCATTGACGCATTCATTTATCAATTGAATGGACTTTGAAGAGAAAGAAAGTCTTGTATCATCCGCGTACATGTTAACATCTGAGTGTCTCAGAGAGAAATGAAGATCATTTACGTATATTATGAAAAGTAGAGGTCCTAGGCAAGAGCCCTGAGGAACTCCTGTCGTTATTGATGCAAGATCTGAAACTTGCCCATTTACCTTACAGCACTGCTTTCTATTAGTTAGATACGAGCGGAACCAGCGTATCTCTTTGTTTTGAACCCCATAATGCTCCAGTTTCTGTATAAGGATGTCATGATTCACAGTATCAAAAGCCTTCTTTAAATCAATAAAGGTGACGGCTGTATATTCACTGTTCTCTAAATTGAGATACCAGTCATTGGTACATTTTAAGAGACAGGTCAGTACGGAATGTAGTAACCTGAAACTAGATTGTTGTGAGAATAGAAGTTTATTCACACTTAGAAAGCCGTAAAATTGATCATAAACCAGTTTTTCAAAAAGGCGAGAGATGACCGGTAAAACAGATATCGGGCGATAGTTTGAATTTTCATCTTCTGAGCCATCCTTGTAGATAGGTGCAACCCTAGCTATCTTCCAATTGTCTGGAAAAATGGTGAGAGACATAGACATGTTAAAGAGCCGACTCAGAGACCCGGCCAAAACAGGCATCCCGACCTTAAGAAAAAAGCTTGAGATACAGTCAAGGCCGGACCCCTGAGAGGTCTTGAACTTTCCCATGGTCTCAATTAGCTGCTTAGGTGTAACAGGTGCAAAGCTAAATGTAGCATTTTGAGGATTTACAATATATTCATCATTCAAAAGGGGATTTCCAGTCTCAGGTATATCATTGCTCAGTTTTTCTCCAACAGTGCAGAAGAACTGATTCATTGAGTTAGCAATTTCCTTTGAATCGAAAATAGTAATACCATCGACCCTTAAAGACTGGATTGTCGTCGTTTTCGATCGTTTATTAATGAGTTTGTTAATAGTAGACCATGTTTCCTTCACATTGCCTTCCGCTTCATGAATTTTGTTTGTGAAATACGTCTTTTTAAGATCGGCATTCATCCTATTTGCTTTATTTCTTACTTGCCTATATGCAGCCTCGCAATGATAATTCCGGTTCCGCGGCATACACATAGAGCGGGTGTTCATGGTCGGTGAATTATTAAGCACGTCTTTTCATTGTCAAATAACTCCCAAGTACTCCCGTCTCTTCATGGCATTCTTTCATGCAATCATTATGGGCTCGGAAAACAGAATCATTTTGTGGAAACGACTTTTCATATAGCATAGGTCCCAACGCTGATCCTCTCTCGACGAATCAGATCACAAGTAGAAGGTCCTGCGATCTGATTGGTCGCGCCATTTTTGCGGCGATTTTGGCTGGATTTTCAGTTAGTTTGATTATCAGGCCCAGATGAAGCGCAGTGGCGGCATCCAATTCAATGAACGAAGCGGAAGCTGGGACTGAGGTAGTTATTCTAGGTAGAACCTGCCCGTTGTCAAGGTAATGAACGCATCGGCATTTTTCCAGACGATTGGAGATAGCTAGGGTTGCACCTATCTACAAGGATGGCTCAGAAGATGAAAATTCAAACTATCGCCCGATATCTGTTTTACCGGTCATCTCTCGCCTTTTTGAAAAACTGGTTTATGATCAATTTTACGGCTTTCTAAATGTGAATGAACTTCTATTCTCACAACAATCTAGTTTCAGGTTACTACATTCCGTACTGACCTGTCTGTTAAAATGTACCAATGACTGGTATCTCAATTTAGAGAACAGTGAATATACAGCCGTCACCTTTATTGATTTAAAAAAGGCTTTTGATACTGTGAATCATGACATCCTTATACAGAAACTGGAGCATTATGGGGTTCAAAACAAAGAGATACGCTGGTTCCGCTCGTATCTAACTAATAGAAAGCAGTGCTGTAAGGAAAACAATTTGTTCATGGGATGCAGAAAGCACAGTGATTGACTGAAAGGACTGTCAGATGTAAAATCTAACTTAGATTATGATAACAGGTCTTCCTTCCAAGTAAATGGTACTCCTCACCCTAATGTACCCGGTAACAGGCGCCCTCCACCTGGCGTGAAATTAGGGTTTCGTAAAGGAATGGTCATTGCATCACTTAATGTTAACAGCCTTCCTGCTCATAAGGATGAAGTGGAAATCCTTTTGAAGGATCAGGGTATTCATATCTTAGCCCTTAACGAAACTAAGATAGATGATAACTATGCTAGTGACCTCCTTCAAATTGACGGCTACAGATTTGTCCGGCATGATCGTAATCGAGATGGCGGCAGAGTAGGCTTCTACATTAGCAATACTATTGTTTCTGATGTGCGTGATGATCTCCCTTCTTTCTCCCTAGAAGTTCCATGCATTGAGGTTAAGCCTGTTAAAGCCAAATCTTTTTTCGTTGTCACGTGGTACAGACCTCCATCTGATCATGTTGATACTTTCGATCGTTTGGACCAGTTCTTTAGAGTCTTGGATGCAGAGGATAAAGAAATCATCATGTTGGGGGACACTAACTGCAATGTTGGGGCTTCCCAAGATGACCATGATATTCCACCTTGCACAAAACGTATCATGGAATTTTATGATACTTTCGGTCTTCAACAACTTATTTCTGAGCCCACACGTGAGACTGCTAGTTTGTCTACGGTTATAGACCACATTGCGACGAATGATCCTCGCAATGTTGTCGAATCGGGTGTACTACAGACTTGCATTAGTGACCACTACGTGGTATACGTAGTTCGTAAATATTTTGGTTCGCTAAAACCTCAGCATAAAATGATAACAACACGACAGATGAAAAAAAATTTTGATGAAGAGCTTTTCCTCGATGACCTTGCCTCGGTAGACTGGCAGGCTATTGTGAGTGACTCAGGGAGTTTGGACGCTGCTGTTGGTCGATGGTCTGATACGCTGTCTCAGATCATCGACAAACACGCACCCCTCCGAGAAAAGCGAGTCTCTGAACGGTTCTGTCCCTGGATAACACCCGAGCTAAAAAAGATCTGCAGGACTAGAGACAAACTGAAGATCGCTGCAGTGAAATCTAACTCCGAGCTTTTAATGAGTGCTTACAAGCATATGAGATGCAAAGCAAATAATTTAAACCAATCGTTGAAAACGCAATATTTCACAAATAAGCTTCGTTCGTGTGAAGGCAACATCAAAGAAACCTGGAAAAATATGAACCAAGTAATTAATAAGAGATCAAAAACCACGAACATTAAGGCTCTCAGAGAATTTGATGAAACCATCACTGATGATAAATCCATTGCCAATACCATGAACAGTTTCTTTTGCAACGTAGGGAAAAGCTTAGCTGAAGAGATCGCTCCCAAACCAAATCCCCTTCTTAATGGTGAGTTTGGAGATCCACCCAGCTGCGAGCCTTTCATGTTTTCCCCTATAAACGAGGAGACCTTTATTAATGCTTGTGGCGGTATTAAAACTTCCAATGGGTCGGGTGTTGACTGTATATCTAGTTTTTTCTTAAAAATTGGCATTTCAGTATTGGCACCTTCTCTCGTGCAGCTGTTCAACTTATCTCTTTCTCTTGGGCGATTCCCGGACAGTTGGAAAATGGCGAGGGTAGCACCTATCTTTAAAGATGGAGCCACCGATGATAAATCAAACTATAGGCCTATCTCGGTGCTCCCCGTCATTTCTCGACTTTTCGAGAAGTTAATCTTCGATCAGTTTTACGACTATCTTGACCGGAATCAGCTCATCTTTCTCCTACAGTCAGCGTTCAGGAAACTACATTCTGTCCTAACGTGTCTACTTAAAAGCACTAATGACTGGTATTTAAACATTGACAAGGGGAGGTATACTGCAACAGTCTTTATCGATCTCAAAAAAGCTTTCGATACTGTGGATCATGAAATCCTTTTGAACAAACTGAACTACTATGGCGTTAGGGGTAAAGAACTGAGCTGGTTTCGGTCGTATCTTTTCAATAGGAAGCAGTTTTGTAGAGTGAATGGTCATACATCTGCAACTGAAGGGGTAGGTTGTGGAGTTCCCCAGGGCTCCTGCCTAGGACCCCTACTATTCCTAGTTTACGTAAATGACCTCCCCTACTGTTTAAAGACTTCTGATGTGGCAATGTATGCTGACGACACCACTATCTATTACTCCTCTCCTTCTGTGAACGATATTAATACTGCAATAAATGCTGACCTTGAAGCCCTTCGAGGTTGGCTTGAGGGCAACAAGTTATCGCTTAATGTCGTAAAGACTCAGGGGATGATAATAGGTAGCAGGTGCAAGCTTCATAGTATAGACTTACCTAGTTCTTCCAAACCTGACCTTAACATCGATGGCGAGGAGATTACTATGGTTAACAACACCAAGTATCTAGGTCTGCAGGTTGACGATCAACTGAAATGGTCTACCCATTTGTCCTCTACAATCAAGAAAGTCTCTAGAGGTATCGGTATGCTGAAATATTCCAAAAGATACCTACCTAAGGAAAGCCTCATTATGTTGTATAGGAGTCTCGTTGAGCCCTACTTTAGGTATTGCTGCCCTGTTTGGGGCTCTTGCGGTGCGGTAGCCCTCGATAAGTTGCAAAAACTTCAAAATCGAGCTGCCAGGATTGTCACAAACAGCCCCTATGACGCCTCAGCTCTGCCTTTGATAGGGAGTCTTGGCTGGCTGACCATTAGAGAATTGATCGACTTTGAGACGAGCAAGATGGTTTATAAATCTCTGAACGCCTTCGCCCCTGATTACTTGCGAAACATATTTCAAAAGGTATCTGAAGCTACAAACCGTCAGCTGAGAAACTCTAAAACTGACCTTAGATTACCACTATTGAGAACATCAACTGGTCAGAAATCATTTGCTTACAGAGGGGCTAGGGTCTGGAGTGATCTAGATAGTGTTGTCAAAGCGTCCGCATCATTCAGCTCCTTTCGAAGAAATTATAAAACCAAACTATGACTCATCTCGTTTTCCTTTCCTTTTTTTTGACTGAGATTATTGTAAATAGGGTTGTATATTTTAATCATTATTAGATTTTGTTTTTGCATGGCTCCCTGTAAAACAGTGTGTTAACTGAGTGGATTACCATGGATAAAAAAGTTAAAATGAAATGAAATGAAATGAAATGGGCAACTTTCAGATCTTGAATCAGTAACGACAGGAGTTCCTCAGGGCTCTTGCCTAGGACCTCTACTTTTCATAATGTACGTAAATGATCTTCATTTCTCTCTGAGACACTCAGATGTTAACATGTACGCGGATGATACAAGCCTTTCTTTCTCTTCAAAGTCTATTCATTTGATAAATGAATGCGTCAATGAGGATCTTGGATACCTTAAATCTTGGCTTAATGCAAACAAATTGTCCCTCAATGTGACCAAGACACAAAGTCTCGTGATAGGTGGTAGCAAGCGTTTGAACGACTTAGAAAAGGTAGGGGGTGTAAAGCCTCAATTTAATGTAGGGGAAGAAACAGTTTCTATCATAAGGGAGGCAAAATATCTTGGAGTAATAGTCGATCAACACTTGAACTGGAAAGAACAAATTACTACCATCAAGAAAAAAGTTTCTAGAGGAATAGGGATGTTGAAATACTCCAAAAAGTTTCTCCCTCTTCTCACAATACAAAGCATGTATAAAAGTCTTGTGGAACCATATCTTAGATATTGCTGCCCTGTATGGGGAAGCTGTGGCTCCACAGCAATAAACGAACTACAAAAACTTCAAAATCGGGCTGCAAGAATAGTTACTAATAGTAGATATGATGCTTCTGCAAAGCCTATCATCAAGAAACTTGGATGGCACACTGTTAGTGAAATGATTCAAATGGAGACTTTGAGTATGGTATACAAATCTATCAATGATCTGGCTCCCACTTACCTTACAGAAATGTTCTCAAGACTCTCGGATTCATTCAAGTAAGAGAGAATTACGCAATACTAGATCTGATTTAGAAATTCCCATGCGAAAATCTGCAAATGGCCAAAAATGCTTCTCATATAAAGGTGCGACAATGTGGAATAGGCTAAGCCAAGAATTAAAATTGTCCCCGACATTGAAAACTTTTAAAAAAAGCATAGCAAACCATGCATTTAACTAATTCTCTCTTCCATCATATCTACTAGATGCATGATCATACCTAAATTTTTATACACTTTGTTAATAGCTGTATAGATCTTATTTCTTTTTCGATTTACGTGTAAAATTATATATTTTCTTTTGTAAGTTATTTTAACAGGGTACATTGTAAAACAGTGTAACTGAATGTTTTACCCTGTATAAATATTATAAAATCAAATCAAAATCAAAATCAAATCAATCAGCTCAGTATGTTCACCACCATGAAGCAGGACGCCGTGCAAATCTCTCTGGTTCTGTCTTGAGCATGAACATGAAATGTTAGAGCTCATGATTCCATTTTCAGACTACCAATTTTTACTTACGATGGCCAAACTGCAAGTTGAAATTCCTAACGTGTAGCTAGAGTGAATAGAAACTTTGCGGTGGAAAAAAAGCTTTTTCTCTTTGCTCCATCAAACGTTGGAACTTTTCTTTGGGACACCCGGTAGAAATCAGAAATTCTTTTACCTACCTGGTTTTGCAGCATATTACGTTATCTCGTGGAAATGTAGCAGATCTTTCTTGTGATGAGTCGAGATTCTCTGAATCCGCTTATGATTTCAGAAACCAAATTTGTGATTGTGTACCCATTGAGAATTACAGTGAAGTCGTATAATTGAAAATCATGAGCAACATCTACTATGCCTTTTGAAACATATGACTCAAAAAACGGGCCATCGAAGTAACATTCCAAAGTCTTTTAGACCGTTTATCATCATCGCTGATATTGCTATAAATAGTTTCTCTTTTGATATTTCTGAACAAGAAGTTTGAGAAGTTAGTAGTGAAACAGATTCTTTTTGGTTGCAAGCAAAACCCTTGTCCACTTCATAACTTTGACACTCCACAATAAAAAGCAAGTTGTCAGGATCCAAATGTGACTTTTAGCATTAAATGTGAATTTTTTTTCAAATTCGTCTTACTTTCATTGCGCCATGAGATTTTGATGAAATGCCGGGACGTTTGTTGGGACAAGATTTGCATTTCAGTTGTAGGAAAGCTTGCTAATATGACAATAAAATAACCCATAAGATTTTGAAGAAAGCTACCAGCATGTTTTCAAAATCTATTTTCAAAATCTGGATGCAAAGGATATGCCGTTTTCGTGTGAACTGGTGGCCTATCCGTTGCATCGTCCACCGTTTTCAAAGTATGCAGTCTTTATCTGCAATTCATGTAATCAGATATTGTGATTTTGAAAGTCAGTTACTCAGTTATTATCGCCCAACAAATTCTATTTTTCTGGATATTTAATCAAAATACTTGGCACTGCATGATTTCGGCATAAAATCCACCAAATATTTTTGAATCCATGTGCCAGTATTTGAATGATTTTATCGGCTGTTTCCCACAACTTGTGGCTGTTTAAGAGATATCACTGTACCGACAGTAAACTGATCAATTCGGACCGTCCCTTACGCGCTATAGGATTTTACCGTCCTTCTCCCTTGTCAAAAGTTTTATGTCAGCAGCATCTTTCATGTATCACTTGTTTCCTTTATTTCAGTGAATCCTGGAGGATGGGCACCCCCATCAGTTGTCCGCTCAGTTTCCAAGCGAGAATACCCAAAATTCTTGAGAAAATTCAGTGGATTCGTACAAGACGTGACTCGTGACAAGGCGATAATGCTGTGAACTCACTGGTCAAAGTAACATACTTCTAATGGTATCATTACGCCTCGTATTTGGCAGTGCATCAGATTTACAATGCATGTGTAGATGAATGATACAAGGACTGCGTTTGTCGACAGATGGCTCGCAAAATGGATCTCAGATTACGTTCAGTCTAGCCATGGTCGGTCTAGCCATGGTTTAGCCAATAGTTTACTGTATATGCTGTGATTGTGTTAAAAATCTCCCTTCAGGTATTTATACCGGGCCTCTCAAAAAAGTACCCCTTTTGACTCGAAATAGGAGCGAAATGATGAGATATTATTACTCTCCAAGTGGACAGCTAAATTGTTCAATCTTCAAATTAGATTCACATACCTTGCATTTAAAAATCGCCTACCAAACATTGGAGATAAAAGCTCGCAACGTCAAAATTTACAGTGCATCCGAAACCAGAGCACGGTGATCGAGACCATCGAATTTAACCAAAATTTGGAGCTTTAGATTCCTGCTTGATTTTGCGCTTGATATATGCATCATAACCGAGGGTTTCATGCGATGCAAAAATTTTCAAGATTAGTCAACCGAAAGCGATGATATTGATTTTTGAAGTTGGGCCTAAATCAAATCATTCTTTACATGCCCGGCAGAGGCATGGCGCTGTTCTGACAGCAAATTGCAATTCCTTGCATCTAGGCTCAGACTTCACCGATCTTTTTCATTTTAGTCTCATTCTGATCCTCTAACTGTGTGCTTTGAAGCAATAAGCATAGCATACTAAAATACCTTGCCTTTTTAGGAGCGTTTTAGACCATTTCACAGTGGCACCTTTCTAAAAAATTCTTGTCTTCAAAAATCAATTGTAAAATTAAAAACTAAGGACAATAAAAGTATGTTTCACCATGCTCTTCAAAATAATGTCAACAAGTAGAAGCGCCTTTCTAGCAAGTTTCTACCAAAGGGCTGGTGCCAATTCGAACCCAAAAATCTTTTATGACTATTTTCATTTCACAACTCTTGAATTTGATTTCTAAGATTTTTGCATATAATAACCACTAAACTTTAACAGACATCCAGTGAAAGGACCAAATGTGACCAGGCCTTACCTAAATGTTAAAACAATATCGTGACTAACATTTGACACACTTTGCAAGGCTTTATTTGTTAAAATTCTTGCAATATTTGAAAATTGTGAATTCTTTTAGAGACAAAAGGCTGCAAAATACCATTTTTGCCTTAAAAACGTTTCACTCGAGGCTTTAGCAGGCTTAAAGGACAAATAAATGGCATACCTTTGACTCTGCATCGGCTTCAAGTAACTGGGATAGCTTTCCGTTTGACTTACCTAATTTTTTATCACGAAATGTACAAAAATATTAAAATCATGTACAAAAACTTGTAAAATTAAGATTAATGTTAAAATTTTTTTGAGGCGAATTGGCACCAGCCCTTTGGTAGAAACTTGTCAGAAAGGTGTTTCTAATTTTTGAAGTTATTTTAAACAGCATAGCAAAGCATACTTTTTTGCCTTTAGCTTTTAATTTTGCAATGGATTTTTGAAGACAATAATTTTATTGAAAAGTACCATTGTGAAATTGTCTAAAAATGACCATAAAAAGGCAAAATATTCTAGCATGCTTTACATCGCCTCAAAGCACACATTTAGAGGATCAGAATGAGACTAAAATGAAAGAGATCTGTGAAGTCTGAGCCTAGATACAAGGAAAAATTGTAATTTGCTATCAAAACAGTGCCATGCCTCTTCCGGTCATGCGAAAAAAGATCTGATTAAGGCCCAACTTCAAAAATCAATATCTTCGCCTTTGGTTGATTGATCTCGAAAATTTTTGCAACGCATGAACCCCTAGGTTATGGTTCATGTCATAAGTCTATAATTTCATTAGAATTAGGAACTTTATTTTTTTATATTTATTTGATACAAAGGGCCTAATGGATCATAGTGCAGAGGTTTTGAAAAAGGGGCCTAGCCATATTTTGTATCATGAATATTTTCCAAAGCGCCTGTAAACTTTAACTCTCAGTTTTTCGCTTTTGAAAAGAATTAAAGACTCGTGGACATCATGGCCCTGATTGAAGGGAATAGACACAGCTATATCTCCTACCTGCTATAAATAGGCCAGAGAAACGCCCACAATCCATTGTTTCTTTAGCCGCACAATGAAACCGGATGCAACTAAGTTGCTGAGTACAATAGATTATATTTTTGACCTGACCCGGGCCAGCTTTTAACTATGTCGATTCCCTTTAAACAAATATAACAAAGATGTGGTAAGAGTGATAAAGTCGTGCCACATCTCTAAAGTGAGCGTGCATGTGCCCCTTTTCTTCTTTTTTGACACTTGGGATGGAATGCAATGCCCGGAATGATTCCTCAAAGGAATAATTATCTGTACAACGCTTGAAGCATTTCAAGGTATAATTCTTTTCAAAAGAAAAAGCTAAAGGTCAAAGCTGAATTTCTTTTGCAATGTGCCTGTGATATCAAATCATGGCTAGGCCCTTTTACAAATCCTCTGGTTTCAAGTGCACACCAAAATTCGACTTTGAGAACTCGCATCTCTGGTGTGCGGAGGACGATTTAAGAATGCAAGGTATGTGCATCTAAGTTGAAGATCAACATATGTGCCTATGAACTCAAAAAGTCCCGATATTTTATCGTTTGTTTTGTTCCTTTGTTTGGTCAAAAGGGGTACTGCTTTAAGATACCTAGTACATATTGGCCAAGGTGGCGCAGAAGGTACTTCATTCTTACAGAAATTAAATTTATTTTCGTAAGCCTAGAGGATACCGCGAGCATCCAAAAATGCGAATCTAACTGGTAAAAAAGTTTGGGCTGCTTTGGAGCTGAGTATCAAAATATGCTTGATGCTCAGTTTCTTGATATTGTGGAAAAGTCATTTGAGGAATAGCTTAAATGAGGAAGATTTTGAATCAAAGAAGGATGCAATGAAAAACAACGTATCTAATCACTCATCATTTAGTAATTTATGACGATTTTTCGACTGAGCGAAAGCTGCAGTGTCTGAAAGGTCTCAATTGAAGTTGCGATACTTTATAAGATACCACTACAGCTGCACTTTCCAAGCATTGTTTTTCGTAAAGGGTAACCAAACAAAGCACGTTGATTTTCACTGGAATCATTTGAATTTGTAAATAATTCGTAAATGATTTTTCTCAGCCCTTGGTAATGCCTGTGAGTTTTCTGAACTGAGTGAATCATAAAATTTAACACCTTAGGCGGCTGTGAAAAAATATGCAGCCGATATTTGAGGCTGACATGTTAATGAATCATTCAAATGCTAACTTTACATTTGAAAATTTTGTTTCGTAAAATTACTCATCATTTAGACCCAAAAAGTAAGCAAATGTGGAAAACGGCTTGTTTGGGAACGGGAATCTGATGTTCCGTTCTGATCCATGATTTACTTGTTATTGAAATTTGAATTCAATATAATTGAAATGTCAAAATAGAATTTGAATTTCAATGGCAATTGACCAAAATCGACTGTGGAATTCTCGTTGCCGCACAAATCGCTTACCAGCATTTTGTTCATTTCCGATTCAAAATGATGAGTGAAGTTGCAAAAAAAATTGTCACATTTAAATTAGCATTTGACTGAACGATTAACATTTCATTTTGGAATATCGGCCGCGTACCTTTATTTAACAGTCCGCCAAATGTGTTAACTTTTTCCTGACCCATTTCAGTTTATAATGTGATAGTTGCCCTTTCTGTGGCGATCACTCCGTTAATTTATCTTTGCTCTATTGACACTCACTGATTTCCATATCCAAATGGACTAGTGTTCTTCGATATTGTACTTATTGTATTTAATGAATACTCGTAAGACATCAATAATTCGTTATAATTTTGTATCTTTGTAAATTTCATGGTAGCAGTATCCCTTCTTCAAGGAGGTATGTTTGTGACGGTTGTGAGAGTGAAAGTATTATTGTTTTGATAAAGAATTTCCTTAAAGAAATTTCATATCCTCGTGCTTTCCTGTAGCTGGTCGTTAGTATTCAAGATGCGGGTCCAAAAAGGAACGTACGCGCTGAATCTTAGATATTACAGCAATTCCTGGCTGATGTAACAATAACAACAACAATAGAAAACGCAGATTTTGATTATTCTTACCTAGTTTTGACACTTTCTGCAAAAAGAGGCTATTATGGAAGGAAAGTGAAGATCTGACAATCGCAGACAAAAACTCTTAAAAATTTTGCCTTTTGGACGAAATTTCAAGTTGAGATATTTTGATTTCGTGTCATCAACACGAAGACTCAAGTTCAATTTAATATCCGCATCCACATAGAGGAGTCATGGGCGAACGTCTTGAGGCTAAGCGTGAAATGAGTACTAGCCGATGGACTGCATAGCAATGAAGCTGTGATTTCCTACAGATACCTGCGAACTTTGAAATTTTATATCTTTTTTGAGTGGAAAGCGGGACTATTTGCATCGCAAATATCTTCGTGGTTGGCCAAATCTAGACCAAGTCGGCGAATTTGCCAAACACTGAAGTAAAAAGAGTAGGACTCATTGTTTTTACTAATTTTTCCCTATTATCTGTTTCTTTCACTTCGAATTTAGGCTTGATTGCTTTCAGTTCGACCTAAAGCTCCTTTGTACTGGGTGAGTCAATAAAAACGCCTTGCGTTTGAAAAAATCCTGCTCCCTAAATATCAAAGCAATGATTTTGATACGTGTCTTCTTTTATCCCCGATATGTCAAATAAGGTTCAGTAATTTACCAGGCTTTAATTGGACTTACCTTCCCAATGAAATAGGAGATTTTCTGCAGAAAGCCCCTTCCGCAAACCTGCAAAAATGAATGAAAACACCAAGCAAAATTTCCCTTTGTTCTCCTTCCAAGCAATAATGACTCCAGGATGTGTTCATGTTTTCGTCCACTTGGGAGAATGGAATCCCCCTGAATAAGTTATTCACACAAGGAGGGAGACTATTCAGCCCACCAATAGGAAAGCACGTGCTAAAGCGTGCTGAAAGTCATCGCTGTGCGGTAAACACATTGGGGAAACTTGCGTGTAACTTTAGCACGTTTTTTAATGTTTCTCGCAGGGAATCTTCTTATAATATCGCTTACAGAATCTGAACGGAGTGACTGATTTTAGACAGGAAAAATTCTAAAAATAATTTAACATGTTAGCTATTCAATCAGATAATGCAAAATATCATTGCTTACATACTGAGGGAGCGGTAGCCTTTCAAACGTCGGACGTTTTTTTTTTCGACTCACACGGTAGGAAACGGGACACGAAACCACTTGTTTGTTTTTTGAGGTAGTCTATTATGCCCCATTCACACTACAAGTTAAAACAGCTTAAGCTAAGCCGGATTACCGAATGGGGTCTTCTGATAAATCAATCCAGTAGCCTGCGTCCAGTGCGAAGGAGAGCTAGTGGGGATCTCATGAAGTCTGCAAATTGGCTTATTGTCGTGTTCTGAATGGACTGTTTCTCCTACAAAGAGGATCTACTCTCTTGCATAGTAGATTTACTCCGCAAACTGGAAGAAATAATCCCGTCATGTGAAAAGATCCCACCTGCACAATTCAGCGCCTACAATTTACAAACTCCTGTAAGCCAAAAACACACACCAGTAATTTCAAAAACCCCGCTTGGTGACAAATTAGGGTACTACCAACACATCATTCCATATCTGATAATCACAAGCCTAAGCCTGAAGTAAACGAGCGAACGTTCTTGTCGTCAGAGAAACTATCGAAGATTCCCTGCACTGTGAGGATATGCTTGACTGTTAATAACTCCTTTCAAAATGTAGTTTCATCCTAAGTTATCAAGTCCCAAAGACAGGCAAACTGGGTAAACTTTATCAGCAAAGTTGTTCATCACTGCACGTTCCGCCATCTTCCCGCGTTACGATGACAATTTGTTGTTGTCTCGAAAACAATGATCGAGGTAGGTAGGCAGGTCAAAATTTACCACTAAATGAATAAAAAGATGTCTACAATGGTAAAAAAGAAGAATAAATAGATAAATGGAATATTTACAATTTTCATTGCAAATTTGTTAAGTACAAGTCTAAAACATCCCTAATTAAAGTGGCAGGGATACCAGTAAAAGATCGAGTCGACCTTATTTCCATAATGGTCCCCTTAGAGGCGGTTGCAAAAATAATAAACATTATGATTTATGTGCTTTTGGATAAGGCCAAATCATGAATTTGAGAGAGGATGTGCAGTTTTAGCGGAACACGTTGTCTTTTTCGTGTCTTTGTATATTTTGGAAAAAATCGCCCTTGGTCTTGTGCTTAAACGAGTTGATACTATTGGAAAAGAATGTTGGGAAAGAATACTCAACCCCTGGTATTTTGTCATGTGGGGTCTCTCAGGCATCAATTCTTGGTCCACTCATTTTTCTCATGTACGTGAATGATATCGCAGGGGCAGTTGACTGTGACCAGCTTCTGTACGCAGATGATTGCTGGGAAAGAATTTTTTTCGGCTACAATATTAAAGCAGAAGATTGGCTATTCCATATTTTTTGTCCCAAGTAGGACAGGCATTTTTGGCCAGCGTTACTTTTGCAAAAAGGAAGGGTTAATTTGAACTTAGACCTTCGTGTCACTCGGCTTTGATCGATTGGTTGGAAAACTTCATCAGCATGAGCTGGAGCCGTTCCTTTGAAATATTTCATTATGTTTACACATGTTTGCTGATCAACTCTGTTCTTTGTGGGAAGCCAATTTATAGCTTTGAATTCTGTAGCCCCAGCATGTGCTGTGTTTTTTAGATTCAGATAGAAGCGAATGCATATGTTTTTTGCTCATTGGATCTTTTTGTACAGCCTCTTATTTAACATCGGAAACCACAGGTGCACGCGTAATCAAAGTGAGGTTGGATAGGGGCATTTAATAGAAACCTACGAAGGGAGTTATCCAGGAAACGTTGTTTGCTATACAGAAATTTTAGCTTGCCATGTTAAGCCTTTTTAGGTTTTTGCATTTTTTTTTCGGCTAAAAAGAGTGGATTTGGTTTTGTCTTGGAGTTGAAGTTTCTATGCAAGGTGGTATTTATTTTCTCAATGCTCTTGTCTCTAAAGATTAAGCAGGAATCATGTGCGTACAGAAACAGGTCACAGTCAACTGCCCGTGCGATGTCATTCACGTACATGAGGAAAATGAATGGACCAAGAATTGATCCCTGAGGGACCCCAAATGACAAAATACCAGGGGTTGAGTATTCTTTCCCAATATTGACAGAAGATGACCGGTCCTGAAGGTGAGATTTAAACCATGAACTGGTAGAGTCTAAAGCCTAAACATACCATTTTATCTAGGCAAATATCATAGTCAATTGTGTCGAATGCTTTTTGCAGGTCAATCAAAATCATACCCGTAAACATACCATTTTCAAATCCTATCACTCAAGTAGGATAGGCAAGTATCTGTCAAGTAAGGTATCTGTAAAGTATCTGTCAAGTAGGCAAGTACCCATCAAGTAGGATAGGCAAGCCAGCAAAGGGATGCGAAACACATGACGATTTTGTCTGTTTTTGATTGGTTCCTTAGAATCTCAAACCAGATGCTGAATGGCTAACAGACAATACATTGACAAAAGGCGAGAGTTATTGCGCAAGGTATCAGAACACAAAAATAGACGATAATATGGACAATAATTAGATTCAAGGGCTTTAGTATTAATCGAACTCTCTGTCAAATCAAAATGCTATCAAACTTTCAGGGAAATAATGCGAAACAATAGGGACACATTTAGCAAGTCTGCTAAGAACATCTTCTCGTAATATTTCTCCATTTTGAGTAAGTGACTGTAATCTGCAGGCTGAGAATCCCATAAATGGCATTGTTTCAGCGTTCCATATCATTGAAGGCAGAAGTCAACTTTGAGGAACCATGAGGAATCACTACAAAGAAACCGACGCCCACTGCTATTTTGATTACAACTCTTCACATCCACATAAATGCAAAGATTCCATCCCATGCTCACAATTCCGCCGTTTACGCCGCCTTTGTTCCGCAGATCAAGACTTCCAAGCTAGAACAGAAGAAATGTCTACATTTTTCCACAACAGCAACTATCCACCAAACATCACCACATCTGCCATGGCCAAAGTATCCAATCTAACACAAGAAGCCCCCTTAGTCCCAGTCAACAACCAAACCACTCAAGAACGAAGTCCTCTTACCCTTACATTTCACCCTCTCAGCAAACAAGTTAAAAACATCATTTACAACAACTTCTACTTACTCACCGATGACAACGAAACCTCTGAAATATTTCAAACTCCTCCCCTTATGGCATACAGACGTGACAAAAATATGAAAGTCCTCCTCGTACGCACAAAATTACCTTCAACAACCGAACTTTCGGGAACTATACCTTGCAATAATCACAAATGCCGCACTTGCACCCACATCGATCCATCAACAACCGTTACCAACAACAACGAGGTTTTCCATATTAACGCACATTTCCCCTGCTCATCTGCCTGCCTAATCTACTGCATTAGCTGTAATGCATGATGCATGTTATACATTGGTGAAACTTCAAGGCAACTCAATGCACGTTTTGGTGAACATCTCCGCAACGTGGAAAAGAAAGTACACCTTCAAGATGCTCACAAGGACGACCCCAACTCAACTGTTTCTCAACACTTCAATTCTACAGGCCACACCATCAATGATATGAACATTACTGGACTTTCCTTTGCATCCTCGGATTCTATCAAGCGAAGAACTCTAGAAAAACGCATTATATTTAAGCTCGGAACACTTGTCCCCGCAGGACTTAACAAGCAATTTTCGTACCTTTCATAAACATGTAACTAGGTCTTCCTCCTCTATTATTTTATTCATCTATCTATCTATTTATTCATCTATTTCTTCATTTATTCACGTATTATTTGCTTTTTCATTTTATTTGCTTTATTTGATCCTTTAATTACATATCTACTTCTCCTATGCGTATCACGGCACATTCCATTTCTCACTTGACGCCAGATTCTGTTAGTGTTCTCTTAAACCTTCTTATATCATTCGAATTTGCTACTCTAATCTATCGTTCTACGATTGCTCCTCTACTTACTTTCACACCTGATGAAGAGTAATGCTCGAAACGTTGTAGAATATTACTTCATAACCCTAATCCGCATGGGGGGGGTGATCTGTAACGGTGCCAAGTTGTATTGAATTCTGAGGAGTCTACGGCAGTTTTCAGAGGGGGGAAAGGACCCCCCCATAAATGGTTGCTCCAAAAAAGCCCATATGGATTAGGGTTAAGTACAAAGTCGTATATCTTTTTAAAAGAATAAAATGTTTGAGGAACCATGTTTCGATAAAACTTCTAATATTGTCTAGTTTGTCGTTGCTTCGTTGTTCGCGATACCCCCTGAATGACGATTTTCTCATTTCATCAACCTTCCGACTCAGTTTTTATTATAGTTATTTATTTGAAGCTGGTGTAAGCGGATATCACTGATAGGATTAATAATTTTTCACTATGACAAAGCATTTTATGTTGCCGACTTGATTTTATAAGAAATAGTTAAGCAAGTTATACTTTAGGTCAATTTGGCTGCGATTGGCCGCATTATGGATAAGTTATGAGACTGGCGGGATAGGCATATTGATCTATAAATAACGAAATGTTTAGCTGTGTTTGATACAAAGTCCAGGTCAACTTCTGTGAATAAGCAAGACACCATACAGCTGTGTGGGAAGATTTTCCTCTCGTTTTCTCTACAGTGAATGTCAGGAATCCCATCATTCTTTAGCCCTTAGCCACACAGTAATTCTTCGTGCCAAGCTTCATCAAACAACATTTTCATCTGCCAGGGGGGGGGGGCTGAAATCTCATCCATAAAGCACAGAGATAACGATACTGAGTAGCAAAGAAAAGAACATTTATCTTCTCTAACTCAAAGGAATTGCGTCGGTCATGTTTATGGTGGGTATGTTTGTGTGGTCTAAACTGGAAAATGACGTAGTAACACATTATTGCTGCAGATTGAAAAGGCAGCAATGTTTCCTGTCTTATCAAGTTGGAACAAAAAGGTGAATTTGTGGTTGTGATTAATGAAACTTCATAGTGCCAAGCGGATTAGAAATAACTACTTTCAAAATCGCAACCAAAGTTACATCAGATGAAAGTTCATATGTCGCACTTAGAGTACTTTTTTGTGTGCAAGTCATCATCACATGTATTTGAAGCGAAGTTTGGACTTGATTGAAATTTAGTTGAGGAATTGATTCGTTGCTGCCTGACTTAATTTGAATTCAATTTGAGATTTACTTTTTGAATCATTTTTTTCTTTGGACTGACTGATTAGCTGAATGGTTGATTGATTTATCAATCACTGATTTGTTTGATTTAGAGACATGTATTTGTTTGAGTTGCAGAAAGCTGCCATTCTTAACTGTGGATTGGTAAAGTGCGAGTTGCGAGTTACGAGTTACGAGTTGCGAGTTACGAGTTGCGAGTTGCTCCTGTTTTGCGAGTTGCGAGTTGCGAGTTAGTAGTGAAAAGTGCGAGTTAGTTGGTACGTTTAAAACGCGAGTTGCGAGTTCCTCAAAAAAACTTCAAATTTTCATCTTTTGCAGCTAAAAAAATGCGATTTTTTGGACAGCCTTTATAAAATCAGGGATTTACAGAAAACTTTCTTGATGTTCATCATATCGAATTTCAGAATTTAGCATAATTCCCAAAGGGATGAAATCATATAAGCAAATTATTTTCTTTGATATTATATGAGCTAGTTACATGCTTTATGTTAAAAACAATCTGCAACACATGGCCAAGGCCAGAGCGCAATTCCTTGACTGTAGTAAATGCAACAAGTCAGGCTGAAACTACTTCGGACAGGATGGCAACAATACCTCAAAATTTGGGAAGCGAAAGGGTCATACATAATTCACTGCAAGTTTTGAGCTCAACAATTAACATGGACTTGCTAAGTCGTCTTGAACGATAACGAATTCCCCTTTGATTTTCATTCAAGACACCTTTTAAGCAAGTTCCCAGTTTACAGTATTACAGTAATGTCTTTGAACGACAGGCGGAGTAAAGGCAACAAATTGTAGAAGTTTCTTAACATTTGAAGAATAGGACTTAGTATTTTATAAATGGCTTCTGATAAAGAAAGTTACGATGGCATAAAAATGCTTTTCATTGACGAAAACCCCAAAAAAAGTTGCAAATTGAAATTTGACTTTAGAATACTTTTTTTATTTGGCGAAAAAGGCCTTTCTACAAAAGAAAACAGGCAACTCGCACTTTTGGGTTCAACTTGCACTTTTGAGTTTCCAACTCGCACCTTTCGTTCAACTCGCAACTCGCAACTCGCATAATAAGTGCAACTCGCACAATAAGTGCAACTCGTAACTCGTAACTCGCACAATAAGTGCAACTCGTAACTCGTAACTCGCACAATAAGTGCAACTCGTAGCTCGCAAAATATATGCAACTCGCAACTCGCATTTGCAACTCGCAACTCGCACTTTACCATATCACTCTTGACTACCTAACTAAATTTGATGTGTGAAATCGTAATTCCTTAATCAAGTGTCAATAAGGTTACCGTTCAGACGAGAAAATATTGAATTTCTAGGTCCTTTTTCCTCCACGATTCTTTGACACTTTGGTCTTGAGCTATCAACGGTGAAAGTTAGGAGTAGTTGTCGAGCCATTGAATCCTTGGTTCGAATGAGGTAAAAAGTCTTTGAGCCACAAATGGATCTTTACTTAGTATGTTATCTGCGAAACAATGCAGATTGACTGAAGACTGTATCGTCAGTGCCTTTGCTGTGTGAGATGTTGAAAAAAGAGCACTAAGTGAGCACAACAGTCCTTGAATTGACAAATCATTACACCTGTTCTTGGTTTGATCTCAAACAGTCCTTTGATATTATCAACAATGATTCAGTGCTAGGACTATCTTCGAACTTCATGGAATGTTTGGGACCTCCTTTCATCAACGTAACAGTATTGCAGGGGGGTCCTTCTATAAAAACAAAGATTTTCATCTACATAAAACTTAGAAGAAATTCTTATGTGATAAGATTTATTAATGTTTATATGAAAAAAATGTTTTACTGAATCTAAAGAATGGACTTTAAGAATAGGTTTAAAAAATGAGCAGTTCTAAGGCAAGGGATCCTTACGGCCGAAGGGATATTCCCACGTGCTGAAAGCAAAGGGAGTGCGTGATAGCTGCTCGCTCACCTTCTAACCTTATTGAAATTGAAGTCTCTTTTTACCTGATAGTTTCACATCTACTCGACAGTGCTAGAAATCTTTGCATCACACCTTTGAAAAGACACTATTTAAGGACTTTGCAGGACACCTTTGATGCTCTCTACAAATTTAGAGCTACGAGCTACTTGAAATATTTGAAGACTCTTAACTTCTTTCAAGCTCTTTAGTTATTATAAATTTTGGTATGTTAGTGGGCTGCCTGATCTCTGAAAAGGGCAAAAGCGTTTCTGTAGCACTTTTAACTGGTGTTAAAGATTTTTGGGGACGGTGGTGTTTTTGGGACTATTTACGTTTGAGCTACTCACCTTTTGTCGCTTGGACGAATGAGAAACAATTAAAAAACTGTTGTTGGGACAGAAAAGCAGCAAATGTACTGTCCAATTTGCAGTACTTTCGAAAATTATCCTAGAGGTTTCTTTTCTAGTCACGGCAACTCAGATGTTCGTAGACTTCTCAAGAATTGCTCTTCTGGGCCTTAAGAGTTAACGAAGGTATAATATGAAGTATTGAATTCAGTTTTACAAATCCTTGGTTGAGAAAGAAAACCTTGTGAGCGAAATCCTAAAATAACATATACCTCACAAAGTACTCTAAAATCACATTCTTGCCTACTTTTATCAGGTTGAATTTATTGAAATACATATTTAACCAAAGTCTCATGCAAGGTCATTACGTTTTGCGCCTCTACTGCTCATCTTTGTAATTTTTCAACTTTCAAAATGGCGGACTTTCTGCCAGTCAATAAAAAACATGTCCTTGGATGCATTTGATTACTTGATTGGTTGATCGAGCAGTTGATTGATCAACCCAATCTGGACAGGGAATGCGTTCTGCCCCATCAAACATTCTCAGATATCTTTACCTCTAGTACTGGTATGATGCTACAGAGTATTGAATTTTACAAAAGTTAGATTGGCTACAACTTTTTGAGAATTTCTTAGGGGCCAAAAACGTATCGATGCTTTCCCCAACAACGTCGTTTGGACGTCTTTGGGGGAAGGGTTTTGCTCAAGACATTTTCAAACTGAGATTTTAGATCAAAAGAGGGCATATGAAAATGAATTACAACCTGTCAAATCTGAGCGTTGTCTTTGTTGACTGTCTCTCATTGTAAATATGAACTTTCAAAATAAACTCGGATCTATTTGTTTGACTGCACAATACCGTACAATTGAAAGTCAAGTTGCCCCCAGGCTTCGACACGGTTGATCATGAAATCCAACTGAAAAAAAAACTGAAAAGATTACTTAAAGATTACTTGAGAAAATTATTCACGAAATGTTTGGATGATTGAGATCGGCTTCTGCACTTATCAAAAACTGATCTTAACATACCGCTCCTAAAAACAATCAATGGCCAAAAGGCGCTTTCTTATCATGGTACAAACTGTCGAACAGTTTACAAAGAGCGACAAAATTGGTACCCTCTCTGAAAACCTTCAAAGAACAGCTACAGACGGGGCAACTTTTATTTCATCTTTGCGTTCCCTTTTTATAGCCTAAGTCTTGAATAATATTGTAAATTAGACATGTAAATTTCTTTGTTCTTCAACAGAAAATTAGTTGTTGGAAATGTGCTTGGTACCACCCTCACACCAACCAGTACCCGGTACCAAAGGCCCCAGTACCAGGTACCATGAGGACCAGTACCCAGTACCAGCATACCCCCCTGTCACCATCCTCTTAAAAGGTTGGCCTATAAAATGGAGATACTCAAACTACCGGGTGAGCCAGGAAAAAGTTCCCACTTATGAAAATTCATAGCATCAAGAGTACGTCATAGATCTGAATGATTCAAATTCTAGTTAAAAGCCAAAAGATCGAAGTATTTTTGTGATTTTTCTGGCTTTCTTACGAGCACTAGAAATATAGGTAAATTTAACTTTTGAAAAATTTCATGGTTGCTAGATGACTGAAAAATGGCCTAAAATATTGATCAAAGGATTCCTCTCACAGAACAATAAAGAAATGCAATTTCTCAAAGTTGAGAGCTTGAAACCTACGTCTTGTAATTCTTAAGAGTGGTGAAAGGCCCATTGCCTATTGTTCTGTGTGAATAGAGTCCTTACGATTTGATCGATGCTTTAGGCCCTCTTTCAGTCATTTTGCAACCATGAAATTTTAATAAAGTTGAATTTACCTGTACCTCTAGCGCTGCGCTGGTAAGACAGCGAGAAAAATCACAAAAATACTTCGATATCGCGGCTTTTGACTGAAATTTAAATCATTCAAATCTGTGATGTACCCTTGGTGCTACAAATTTGTAAAAGTGGGAACTTTTTTCTGGCTCACCCGGTACAACATAAAGATTTATTTCATTTCAACTCAACAATGATGTGAAATCAACTTTTATTAGACAGAGTTTCCATGATACCAGCAAAATTTGAAAATGATGAAAAATGGGATGGTGGCAAAACTTAACTGATGTTCCCGTCATACCTGCACGATTTGAAAGAGGTATGAAATTTCTTAAAGACTTGTTGCAATCTCCCCAAGAATCTTATGTTAAAGAGATGCACCTGCACCTTAAGAATCGATCAGCCACGGTTTGAAAGCGTCGAAAGAAAATGTTCTGTTTTCATCATTTTCGAGTGATCGCAGACGCGACGCCATTTTGAAAATGTTCTGGTTAGCGTTTCGTTTTTACAAATATATCGTTTTCAAAATCTCCGGGCAGAAAAATTCCTTTTCTATGTGAACGAAAGGCCTATTCGTCACTTTTTTCTTCGTTTTCAAAATGTGCCTGCATCGTGTGAATGCAGTCTTAATTCAACTCAGCAATAGCACGATATGCAATGAATCATTATGCTTGTGGCGAAGGTACGGCAACGTTCAACAATTTAGACCTTTGCAATCATGTAAATTCTTCAACCTCAACATCTCCATCTTCAACATCTTCAACATTTCATTCATCAACATCTCTTCATCTTCACTTCAACAATATGCCGTCCCTTTGATAGTTTGTCTTATCCAAAGAAAACAAGGTCATTCGCACTAAATTTGTGGAACCTTCAATATTGACATTTCTATTTATCAAGGGGACAACGCCTATAACCAAACAAGAAGCGTATGCAAAAATTTCGCATATATCTGAATTGAGTTCCTGGACGTTTTGTAGGGGTGTAGGAAGGTCTAAATGAAAGAGTCCAACTGACGTTGTTGGGGAAAAATTCATACCTGGTGAGCCAGAAAAAAGTTCCCATTTTTCAAAATTCATAGCACCAACAGTACTTCACAGATTTGAATCACTCAAATTTCAGTTAAAAGAAGAAAGATTGAAGTATTTTTGTGATTTTTCTCACTGTCTTGCTAGCACTAGAAATATAGGTAAATTCGACTTTACAAAAATTTCTTGGCTGCAAAATGACTGAAAAATGGCCTAAAACATTGATCAAATCACAAACGAATCCCCACACAGATCAATAAAGAAAATGCAATTTTTCACGGGTGAGAGGTATCCACTGCTCATGTATTGCTCTGGAACTGAAAATCTATAGTATTTGTTTGAAAATAATGTCTTACAGCTCTTGAGAGAGTTGAAATGCCCATTGCGTATTGTTCTGTGTAGCGAGCATCCATACAATTTGATCAATGTTTTAATCCTTTTTTCAGTCATTTTGCAACCATGAAACTTCCATAATGTTAGATTTACCGATACTTCTAGTACTGGTAAGACAACGAACAAAGTCACTAAAATACTTCAATCTTTCGGCTTTTAACTGGAATTTTAATCATTTAATTCTGTGACGTACTTTCGGTGCTATGAATTTTTTAACGCGGGAACTTTTTTCTGGCCCAATCGATATGTTTCTGGCCTCTTAGTCTATTGTCACACCATGTGAACATCAGACGACCTTAACTGGAGGCAAGATACAAAGAAAATCGCTAGAAATTTGCTAATTTCACACAACTAACTCAAATCGAAAAGTTAACTACACCATTTGATTCATCTTAAAGAGTAATTTCACGTGATGCATAGCTTGTTTATATTTGCTGATACAAGCACATTTTAATTTTCATGACGTCACATTCCTTATTACATCATAGATTGAAGAAACTAGTGTGATATATCTCAAAATCGTAAGAATACGGTGTCAGATAACTTTTCAATATCTATTTTCATTATCTGGAAGCCAAGAAGTTTGTTGTCGCCATTTTTCTTGGCCCATGAAAATGGCGACAAACAAAGGCCAACCAAGAGACGACACGTGCAAGGAATGCTGGATGAACCAGATCCTTTAAACCAATGGCTCAAATTTTTTCATCGTTTTGTATTGTTTCTAGTTACCCAGCAACGAACCACGTGACTCAGTAAGCTCGATTACTACAGTTGTAGAGCATCAATGTAGTTTCGGAAAATTGGAGTGAAAGCCCCTGTAGGTCAAAATGCTAAAATTTCTACCTGGTTAATTGTTGTTAATAGGTTTCATAGTTGGAATCATCGGCATAAATTGATTGGTGGTAGCATGGGCGACTGATTAGTTGATTGACTGACTGGCAGATCATTTGCGGATTCATTGACTGGCTGATTGGCTATTTATTTTGTTGATTACCTAAATGACTGATTCACAGGCTAAACATTCAGTCTACGACGGTGAGTCTCCTGTTTCCCTTTGCTCTTTGATTGGATGATGACACTTCGGTCAACGGAGACTCACAATATTGCTCTCAAAACATCTCTGCGATTCCTTTAGTACCAATCACATTGCCAGATTTGGCTGAGAATAATGCTGTTGAATTTTCAATTCGAGTGATGCAGTTGAGTGGATTTTTAACGAAGTTGCGGCGGCAGGTAGTTGAAGATTTCTCTGGTTTGTTTTGGTCTTAAAAACATGGAAAATGCAGCTTTGAAAGACTTATTTTGCATTCACCAGGTAAAGTTTGATTTCTGCAAAAAGCAAGCGTGATTTGACGAATTGCTGCAACTATCAGCATATATCGAAACTCAATCATAGTGTCATACGGATGAGTGTATTCCATTGAAATCTTATACTGGTGAGGAATCTTATAATACTTGCACTTGCTTGTTTTTAATAATAGAACTATTTGGTAAGACCCTACTACCTACCAGACCCCCTGTTACGTTGCGATTAGAGATCTCGTCCCCAGAGTGAATTCGTTGCTCTATCTCTACTCTAGGATACAAGCCGTTCGGCAATTTGATTGGCTATTCGAAAACAATATCAGAATCAAAATGTCATAAGCTGCCTGTATGCCCATAAGGAATGAAATTTGTAAGATCGGTCAAACTTTGCTGTATTGAATTGCTAATTTCACAAAACAGATAGCTTTTTGGGGCAATTCAAGGGTCAAAAGGGGAAGTGGACCAGGTTCATCTGATTTTTTGGGGCTTCCAAGAGTCTCAGGGATCCTTATGACGTGTTAAAGGGAGTTGAAAAAGAAATGTTTCGATTTTCCACATGAAGTTGCTTTGGGAGTCGATGCTCGATGGTTATTCCATTGATTTAAAAACGACTAGAGACAACTCACTTGCAAGTTTTCCAACGCAATTTGGGGCTCGATACCGCTCTCAGGGGCTCCTCGCGGGCGCCTTGAAAATGGGGTAAAGTTTTGGCATGCGATTCTTTGCTCGGTAATTCCGTTTTGCGTAGGTTAAGTGGCTTCGGGATGTCAAAATTCGGCATAAAATCACATTCTTTACCCATTTCGACAATCATTTCCAATTTATTTCAGAAATTTGTAGAATACCGAGCCATTTTATTCTGGAAGCTGTGGTGAAAGTTTCTTTAATTTTTAACTTAAGCCCATTTTGGCCCGCAACAAAACTGCTTATTTTCACATTAAACACACTTGCTGACCTAAGATTATTATACAAATACTTCAAAAAAGGTTGAAGCAAGGTCCTCAAAGTGTTTGTTTTCAGAAAGGCTTTCAAGGCAAGCAGTCATTCTCAAGCTTTGGAACAGCTCGACCAGTTTTGGTGGGACATAATTTCTCTCTAAGCTAGTTTTAGCCATGAGTCAAAATCAGTTCCATTCATCAGGGTGATGTGATTTGAACAGACTTTTTATTATGACATGTTGATCCTCGGAAATCACGTGACCGAGGTGCATTGAAATCAATGACTATGGTTTAGTTGGAGTGGAATCACTTGGTCTGGAAGTTTTGAATTCTGAATCGGTGGAAAGAGAGTTGAACGAGAGTCGAATACTCGCATCAGGACAGATGTGAGAGGAATTGGACTCATATGATTTTTGAACGACGTGTAATACGAATTTGTGTGTAAGAATTGATTTTTATACATTTTTATGCGACTTACATAATTTCATGCGTGTAATTCGTGGATGGAAGCTTGTGGGTAGGAAGCGCGTGTGTTCGTACTGTAAATTATGGAATTTCTTGGCGAGACTTACTCGCAGTACGGTTTACTTCAAGTTTTCCTGAATTTATTCATCACAGGGCAAGTCTACTCAGTCTGAGAAATATTTAACCCTATTTTGGTTGGGGGGGCAAAGTTGCCCCCCTAGTAGATTTTTTTATTAACTCTGTCAGGAAATGTTTTATAGCTATGAAACTTCTTGATTTTTTGCAACGACCTATTATGCAACTTCTCAGGAAGCTTCATTGAAATATTTGATAAAAATGAAGAGGCGGGAGACAATTTTCTGGGACTGACCCTGGAAAAATCGCTTATTCTCAAATCTCAATTATCGTGAAGAAAGGAGCAGAATTTGAATATTTAGCAAATTTCTTTCGTAAGGTAGTGTTATTTGATGTATTCTACCATAAATATCATGTTTTGGTGGAAATTGTGCTCCAAAAGTAATTTTATCGCGATTTTCCTGATTTTGGCCAATTTTGCCGCTTTTCTTAACCACGCAAAGGAAAATGCTGACGTGAGCAAAAATGATTGTTAATTTTTGGTTAGGTTTTACATTTTCAGAAAGTACATGCCTGACCAAATTAACCCAAAAAGAGCACCAAATTTGGTAGCTCTATCTATTACCAGTGAAGAGTTAGGTAGGGGGGCTTTTTTGCCCCGCAACCAAAATAGGACGTATCAGATAGCCCAAACACTATAGGGTTAAAAGAAAACTGAGAGCATCAACAAATCAGAAGTGTCGAATATTCTCTGATTCTATTCTTTGTAAGTAACTCTTAGGTTATTTTTATACTGGAAGCGCCCATCAGAGGTCAATTGTCGAAGCCGAAGGAGGCCACCAATGCTGGCATCTCATTGTAAAGTACTTAGTATGTGTTAGTGGAGGGAAACGAACGGAGCTATTCAGGGTCAGTAGTGGTATTTCCCCGCGCAGTCATGGTGGTACTGCCCCAATAAATCAAAAACTCAGCCTGCTACACAGCAGGAAGTTTCGCTGGTCCAAGAAGTTTTAGGAGTCCAAATGTGTCAAAGTTAAGGTAGACGAACCAGCTTACACCTTATATTTACTTTCTCAAAGAGTTCCACATTTTTACTTTTTTTACTAAAAATGAGAATAGATGGACTATGATTCTAAGTTTTTAAATTAGGAGAGATCATTTAGCAATTTCGATTGGTCCTTTCGCTTACTTAACGTGGTCAATGAACATTTTAGATAAGCCCGGAGAGTGACAGAATGGTGATATGAATATCTGATATAAACAAATGCACGATTCTACATCTTTATTGTGAGTAGATAGCTCTAAGAAACAATGAAATATTTTACAACACTGCTTTGTAAGTGTTGTAACACATCAAAATTACTCTCACCGCAATAATCATAAGAGAAGGACACCTGTTTTGTGTTCTTATTCCTGTGACAAGTCTAAAAGTATCAAAAGAATATTTCCAGTTGTTGAATACTGAACGGGTGCAATAGGTAAATTTGAAACTATTCATCCATATGTACAATATTGATTACATTGAAAATAAAGCTTAGCCTATACAAAGTACAATTTATTCATCAGTGACGACAATTTCGATGCTAGCTCGCCGAAAAAAGGGTTTTGTATACGATACTGTGTTCTAAAAACTAGAAATCTTAAACGCATCTTTGTGATTCACTTTGTGACCAAGAGGGCATAAGTTTATTGTGCCAAGGCAACTCTCATGTCGACCCTCATTCCCCAAATACACCCTGCACTAACGTTGCAAAATAGAATGAGGAGGCAGGCGACCACGGCCAAGAGATGCGTTTTCTGGCACCAGAATAGCAAGGCAAAAGA
This sequence comes from Aurelia sp. 3 sensu Dawson et al. (2005), assembly GCA_964020215.1. Lineage (NCBI taxonomy): Eukaryota > Metazoa > Cnidaria > Scyphozoa > Semaeostomeae > Ulmaridae > Aurelia > Aurelia sp. 3 sensu Dawson et al. (2005). Next base: position 12,096,099 of record OZ026580.1, on the reverse strand, counting down.
TTCTTTGAAGTCTTCGAATCTTCTAGAATCCAGGAAAAAATCACAGCTTACGGCTGTGAGCCGGAGGGTGGTTTTGCTTGTCAATATCATCAATGGGAAGGATTCGATACTTTTACAAGCAATCTTAGAAAATCTTTCATGAATCTTGCAAAGGGTGCAAATTTCAAATCACATTATAGTCCTTATCAATATAACAAGGATTATGTAGGCCTAATCTAGTTGTTTTTCAGTAGATCAGATTCAGGAAATGGATCTTTTTAGCTATTCTGAAAAGAATCAGAATGGAACAATAGTTTGCTACAATTTTGTACTATCTTCAAATGTGCACAAGAGTGAGAGAAGCTCAAACACCACTCGATTGAACCTCGAGTATAAGAGTGTATAAATACACAACGCTCGATCCATGCTCTTTTCTAGAGTTTAAAGGTCTATTGTTGCTTAAATTGTAATTTCAACACAGTGAATAACAATCTTTACGAAAGGTATTACTTATTCTGGCCTCATCGACAGAAATTCTGACTGCACTACAGAGCATACAAGATTGTACGCCTTCTTCATTCTCCTAAAGTCTCAAGACAACCCCAAAACATACAATTAAGTCATCTGGACTTCTGAATCTCGCTCCTCTCTTGAAAATTTTTTATATCAAATTTTGACACTTTAGTTTCAATGTTGCTTTTTCCATTACCTTCCCACTCCTTTTTATGATTTATGAGGAGATTTCTTCAGAGGTCTCTTCATTTTGGATTGCCTCAAACAGCCTCAGATTGAGAGGAGCCCTGGCAAGTGCTTTTGAAGTTGATAAAAAGAGCTTTCTTGGACAAGAAATTCTTTAAGCATTATACTTAAAACCTAATTTACAGATCAAACATGATACAGAACAGAATACAGGGATGCTTAATGAAGATACAAATGCCGTGGAAATTCATGTTACCATATTTGAGTAACAATTCAATTCAAAAATGCCATCCAACCGTAATCAAAGAAAAGATGCAAATTTTTAAGGACATGCTTTTTTTGAGTGATGGAAGACTGCCATTTTTTACTATTTAAACTAAATTTGATAGGAGAAATCGTCGCTCCTTTTTCAATTGTCTTCGAGATTGCCGTCCTGAGGAGAAAACATTGAATTTCTAGGTCCTTTTTTCTCCATGATTCTATGACTCTTTGTTCTCGAGCTATTAACGGTCAAAGTTAGGAGTAGTTGGTGAGCCAATGAATCCTTGGATCGAGTGAGCTAGAAAGTTTTTAAGCAATGAATGGATCCTAACTTGATATGTTGTCTGCAAGACAATGCAGGTTAATTGAAGACACTATTGTTGGTGCTATGCCATTTGAGATGTTAAAGAAGAGCACTAAGTGAGCACAACAATCCTTGAAATTTGAAATCATCAGACATCTTGCTGGCTCGATCTTTATGCTCATTTATGTTATCAACAGTAAATCAGTGTTAGGACTATCTTTGGACTTCATAGAATCGTAAGAGCTCATTTTCTAAGCGTAAGAGGATTTTTCATTTATATAAAACTTAGAACTTAAGTAACAGAATTAATAAAACTTTCCATGAAGAAGCTCTTACTTAGGTATTTAGGATGGATCTAAGGAATGGATTTTGAGACTAGATCTAAACAATGAGCAGATCCATCCTTATGACCGAAGGAATTTTCCAATTTTGCTCAAAGCACACGGAGTGCCAAATAACTGTTCGCTCATTTTCTAACATAATTCATTTTAAAGTTTCATTTTTATCTGACAGTTTTATGTCTACTTGTAACTACCAGAAACCTTTGAATGACAGCTTGCTAAGCCACTTTTAAGTTCTCTACCAATTTTGAGCTACGAGCTACTTAAGATTCTAAAGACCTTCAGCTCTTTGCTTACTTTTAATTTTGGTATGTTAGTAGGTTTCATAATTTGTAAAGGAGCACAAACAATTTTTGTAACACATCAAATAGGTCTTCAAGAATTTTGCAGACATTGATAGTTCCTTGATTCTTAGGGACTATTTGCAGCTTTTCCCCTTTTTGTCACTTGGACAAATGAGAAAGAACTGACAGAATTGTTGTTGGTACAGGAATGCTGGTTAAATGAGCGGGAAAGTTGCGTTACTTTCAAAAACTATCCTAGAACCTTCATGGCAACTAAGATGCTCATAGAATGCTAATTTCTAACTAAAAACTGCCACGTCGGGGTCTTCGCAGTAAATGGAGGTAACATGTTTCAAGTATTGATTTAGGTTTTACTTATCCTTCTTCGAGAAGGAATACCTTGTGAGCGAAATTCTAAAATGACTCAGATCTCACAAACTACTCTAAAATCGCCTTTTCGTCTACTTTATTCTGGTTGAATCTATCAAAATACATACTTGACCAAGGTTTCATGTAATCTCGTGACGTTTTGCTCCTTTAGTGCTCATTTCTGTGATATTTTGTCTTTCAAAATGGCGGATTTTCTGCCAGTCAAAGAACATGTCCTTAAAGAACATAAACATGACTTTCATTTAGCATCTCATCTGATTATAAAATGAAAGAACTGAAGCAGAGTGATGTACGACCGATTTAAGGATATATCCTCATAACTGGGCTTTCAATTAGGCAATCTTTTCCTTCAGGATTTTGAACCAGTAGGTAATGTTTTCTTCACCATAGCTGGACTAACTCAAGCACAATATTGACCATTTCAGCTATTTAGGAAAGAAAACTTAATTCAATCAAAAAGATTCCAAGGATGAATACTCTCTTTTCATCACAGTTATTCGCATTTGAAAATCAACGGACGGCAAAGTATGGCTCCTTAGCAAGTATGTCTTTACCAAATAGCTAAACAATTTCATTTTCCTGAGGGAAAACTTTTGCCATAAAATTTGTACTTTATTGCCGCAAAGACATGCATTCCTGTACCAATGTAAACCAGCATTCCTGTACCAATGTGATGCATTTCTTAGCTTTCTTAAATTCTTCTCAAGAGGATAGCAATGAAGTTGCAGAGTCAATCTAGTTTGGCAATTAAAATGGAAAGCATAGTAATATTCACCTTATTTGAAGAATACAAAAAGCGAATAATACAGTAAATTTAGGTCCACAGAATTACTGAGCGTTGACGGTTGATTCTTTAGACTATTTCGATATACGGTTGTCACTTGGTTTTCCTTTTACTGAATTCTTTGCAGTGCCCTATTTCATTGATGATTCAGCAGTATCAGACTGGATAATTTTCAATATTGGATCATGCTCAATTATCTGCCAGAGAAAAGCAATTACCAATTATCTGTTGAAGTATTCTCTGCATTTTCTTTTATCACAAACCATTGCAATCATTCTTGCATTGCTGCTTCCAAGAACATTTGAATGAAGTTTTGCATTTCAATACTTCCGGGAAAAGCTAAAATTTCTGCTCAAGTTGTCTCTGAAGTTCTGCTTATCGAAATACATTTCTATTCATGTACTGCTGCTTCCCAAGAAATTTGGAATGCCTCGTTTTCGAAGCAAGATCCTCTTTATTGCCTTTCGAAAGTCGCGAGACATATATGTATAGATAATCGGGTTGATGATGCTGTTTACATACGTCACAGTTCCAAGCATCTTAACTGTGAAAACTGAGACGTTAGAGTTCTCTGAGATTGTATCAACATAAGCTACTACGAGGTATGGCACCCAACATAGGACCAAAGCACCTAAAACGATACCGAGTGTCTTTGCAGCTTTGAGATTCCTCTCTCTTCTCACTGCTGGCCTTTTAGGTTGATCTGGGCCTGGTTGGTCCCCAACACTATTTTCTACTTCATGCTTGACGCTCTCGATTTGGCTAGCGTGGCGTTTCGCAACACTCAGTAGTTTAGCATACAAAATGATGTTCATGACAATAGTGAGGGATATCCCTGTAAACACGATGATTAGATATTCCAAGCGAAAAACTTTGGTGTAGATACAATAAGCAGCAAGATTAGCAGCATTTGATTTCTCTAGATTGGGCGATTTCCATCCAATGAAAGAAGGCAGAGAAAATATCAACACAATGAGCCAAATACCTCCTAATATTTTGTAGGTTGTAGCTTGTGACATTACGATGTGATGCCGAAACGGATTTGTGACAGCGGCGTAGCGATCGTAGCTGATTACACCAAGTGTATACACTGATAATACCGAAGAGAACACGGTTAATCCGAATGTTATTTGACAATGCATCATTCCTCCATTTGCCAAAATAAGTGTCACTAGCCATAGTGGAACCCCAACAACACAAACAATTATATCAGCTACTGCTAGACTCGTTACGAAAATGTTCGCTGGAACGCGTCGTAGACTTCGATAGTAAAAAACGCTGAGTATAACAATGAAGTTGGTTATGAATCCTACAATTGATGTGATAGGAAGCAGAACATTGAATGTCATTAGCTCTGCAGATGATAATGGAGGAGGGGTAGTGTTGTTTGACATCTTTGAAGATAGAGTTACGTTAGACATCGACTTGCTTCCACTTTTTGACCTACAACGGAATGATTGAAAGGATTAGTCTTCTGATTGTCTCTAAGCAAGGTCTTAAATGAAGCTTTCCTGATAACAAAAACAACCCTGAATACACTTTAATTTACGGCCTACCTCGACTTATAATTGAGGGTCTCAAATTTCTTGTTCAAAATACTTCAGAAGGTCTTTTAGTTGTTCTACAAAAGTATCTGAATCGAGCAATACTTTGATACATTTAGAAGAATTTCCGAACGCGTAGATGAAGCTCTAGAGTAAGAAGAACTTCTGTCAGCAATGGCAGCTCTGACGCCACTTGCTCTATCCAGACTACTCTTTTGTAGAATTACCTATAATTCTCTATTTTCGTTATTCACAGACACTTTCTCTGGACATCTTTTGAGACAGACTTTAGTTTATTGCATCCAGATTGATTGTCAAAATAGATTTTAACTAGCTAGTCATTTTCAGTTGCAGAGTTCCTTTAAAACATACGAAGACCTTCTCTACACCCTATTCCCATTGTTTGAGGCTGGCATTCAGTAGGCATGGTAACCCGTCAAAAGGAACTCAGTTGTTATGATTTACTCATTCTTGAGAATGGTTTAGTCTTCAGGTACAGCTGTACGAACTAATTCACCTGGCATAATACCTTCTTTGATGTCCAATGACCCAAAAATTCAAAGATTTCTTCGGGATGCACTCATTCTTAGAGACACGATTTAAAATTCCACAACTCAAGTCTTCAGTTACTAAGTGAGATCTTTCTTGCACTAAAAGATTAGAATTGCGTGACTACTCTTAAAAGATACTTCTTTATACAAAGCCAGGGTATTGTTTTGGCATCATAAGTTTTGATGCGCTTAAAACGCTCTATTGAGAACCTTCCGCTTCTTTGTTTTGGCTGTATCATTTCGCAGAGCAATTTGATTGAAAATCAAAGTGCGGTGAGACATGATTTCAAACGAACGCAAGATAAACAAGCTCATATCAAAATATGCTCTCAGCTTTCTGTTTGAGGCAGCAGAAATTCATTCCACAGTAAATGCAGAGCTGTTACCGCAAGACACAGAGGGTTGCTTGCATCAACTGTCTCAGAGTTATAATTTATTTGATAAATTCAAGAGCAAATTCCTATCATAAGGGAACGGTCATTTAAAATGCTGGGTACAGGGGTGGAAGGAATTTTTATACAAATAGAAAAAATTTTCTTGCCCCATTCGCGAAGTTGAATGAAATTTGACACCCCATTTCAACACAGCAGAGAATATTATACCCCACTATTGAGTTACTAAGCTTGGATAGATTACAAAGACTTACACACCTAGAAACACAATCTAGACATAAAATGAATCAAACTTGAACAATGGTAAGAATCATCGAAACATGGAATCATCATCACTATTCCAAATAACTTCTTTCTTGCCTAATGAACATAGCAGAAACAGATGAAACTTTTGTTGTGAATGAATACATAATTCTTACTTCAGTTTGAAGTATATTCCAAAAATTTGACATCCCATCAGATATTTTACAATTTTTTCCAGAAACATTTGACACCCCAATAAAACGAGGCCAAAAAAATTGGTGCCACTCCAAAAATTCTTCCACCCCTGTACCCAGCTTTAAAAATGACAGCTCCCTAAGACTATGAAATAAAGATTTTCCTGAATAAATCTGAAAGATTCGCAAACCTTTCAACAGTTAGTTGTTGCAATCATTGATATACTTAGCTTGCATCTCTTCTCACATGTAGACACTTAATATTGATCTTTGCTAAATTCTCTGGACCTTTACACAAAATCGCAACAACCTATTGAAATGCTGACCTGCCGGTTTCACCTCGCTTTGGAGTTAAAGTAAAGTAAAGTAAAGTTATTGCTTTTATATAGTGCCTTTACTATAATTCAATGTTCAAAAGCGCTTTAAAATTCCATTACCCCCTCAGCTCAGGCATTTTTTTCTCCCTTTGAGTTACCCAACGGCGTACGTCTCTAACGGCAACCCATGCAATTTGTTAACAATGTTTACATTTGGGAACAAAATGCCTTGTTTGCAGCAAGGAAATTTACTTCCTTTCGGGAATGCAGGGTTCACCTCGATTGGAACTTTATTTTGTGTAAAGGTCTATTTCGACACAAACTGCAGTTAACGTTCATTTAGTGCATCACTGTCTTACCAACGAACAATCATAATTTCTTTTCAAGACATGATTGGCAGTTATCATTTATTCTGAATCCATACCTATGTTACGATAGTTGAAAATTTTGTCTTTGGAAGCTTAGAGAAATATTTGAAGAATTTTACCTTAAGCTTCCTTTGCATGTAAAATTGAGTCACTTCTATGAAAGGTGGTTAAAGTCTAATTCAAAATGAATCACAACTGAGATATCCAATAAAGAGGCATTTTAGGTGCCAAGCCCTTGCACTTGATTCGTTTATTTGGGTACTTGGGATGTATCTGGACTATGTGCTTTAGGACTATTTACTGTTATATGATTCACAAATCAGAAGACCTTTCTCCTAAATCATGTCACTAATATTGAAGTGCAACGTTTGTCTCAATGTATTAAAAGTAGCTAAACCCAAAACGCTGTCAAGCAAGACGTGAAACAGTTTTGTACACACATATGCTTCCAAGCTAGCACAGTGTGGATTTCTCGCTGTGTTAGCATTTGCAAACTTCGCCACAAGTTTGAAATAGCTTTTAAGAAGGTTTATTGAAGTGGAAATGCCATCAGGCAAATGTATTTCTTGTCATTGTTCACACTAACGATAATAGAGCTGAGTGCTAGCTGAAGGTGCTACTGGCAATTTGATGATTAGTCGAGCGCTCCCATGCAGTGTGAACTGATTAAGCATTGCAAAAGACTCCTAACGACAAACAATAGAGCCTTTTACGGAATTGCAAAGACCTCCTGGGTATATTTACTTATATAAAGGGGTGCTACATAAGAATAATGCCTTTACATTACTTTACTAACTGTTGGTGGGCTGTGCTTACTCAAACAAGTTTGTGATGAAATGAAACAAAAGTGCCATTTGTATTATCGGAAAACTTTATGGAGTAAAAATTTGCATCTTTTTGTGAGATTGTAGAAGTTAGTCTGTTGTACCGATCTCAAGTGCTGTCACATTTCCCGATTGTTGAAAGTGTGATTTGATAGTTTGGATATGCAAGCAAACATTCATGTGTTTCAAAACCAATCGGTTTTCGAAAAGATTCATTAAACCGATAAAAGAGCTGCAACTAGTAGTTTCTTGATTTCATTTGCAACTATTCTCTGTCACAATTTCAGTATTTCAAGGTTGTATGCCTATGATATAAGAGTAAATCTATTCGATGTACTCATCTATGAACTTGAAAGTCATTCGAATCTAAAACATAACCAACCAGCATAGATTTACCAATGAATTCTCATGTGCTGTTTTTAAACAAGAGAGTTGAACTGCGAAGTTGTCAATGATCGGTGTATACCTTTATGTCTTAATTATGTATGTAATATCGTTAGCAAGAGTCTTAGGTATGAATTGGCGGCCATTTTTAAGTTTCTTTCAGGCTATTTTTACTGCCAAGAGGCACATGCTTTGAGCTTCAATAAGTTTCTGATATGATATCTAAGCAGAATCAATTCCTTTTGTGAAAGGGGCGTCAAATCAAAACGTCAAAGCAAGTAGTGGAAGAAATGACACAAAAAACAACTTCAAAGCCTTCGTCAAACAAAGAATCTGTACAGTGTCTAAAATTTTAGAGCAACCCGGCAAAAATGAAGCTGCATCCTACGAATTTTGATTAGATTTTTAATCCAGGTAGCATGGTTTCTTAACTTTTCTAAGATTGAGCATAATGTTTCCACAATCTATTTCACGTGCACAGCAAGAAATATCTAAATTTCCAAATAGCATTTGCATGGAAATTTAGGGGAAAAGAAAAATTTTCTCTTGGAAATTGAAGGGAAACGGAAATTTCCTTTTCCCCCTTAGGAAACTATTAGGAAAGTGCTCGTTTCCTCAAAATTTCCAACACCAAGAACATGGGGAAATTTCATCATTTTTTGCAGTGTAAAGAAGAACACATTCCTTACATAATTTTTACGTGTTTTAAATAGAATCTTATTTTTGTGTTCTGTTGATGGATTGTATTTGGTACTTTCAGATGAATGTATTTAACAATTTCTTCCAATTCAAACAGGCTGCCCAGTGTGATATGGGTCTTTTGCATGAAAGGCATACTGATGGAATCGATGTAGCACGACTTCAGAATAGTGTATACTTTCGAGACGTTTTGTCTGTGCTCTAAATCTACCTCTGTGATGGAATTCACTTTGTTTGGGTTATGTTGCTTCTGCTGTTGTTACTAGTGTGATTCTTTGGGCACTGTCTTTGTTTTATCTTTTAGTCTCAATTGCACTTCATGTTGACGTTAATCTTAAATTGTTCAATGAATAGGCATTTCAGTATTGCAAGATAATCTTGTAACATAACTTTCCATTCATCTCCGTCTTTCGCTTGCAATTGCAGTAATAATTCGCACATATGAACTTTCCTCGAAAAGTTCCTACAGCCCGAAACCTTGAATATTCACAACATTATCTTAAGAACCATCTCTCCCTGGTTTTTCAAGAGCAAATACATTGATCTAGTTTACAGCTAAGACAAGCCAAACCATTAATTTGATTATTGTGTAAAGTGTAATAAAAATTCTCGTTCAGCCTGGTTAATAGACATAAGCAAGTGTGATTCCACGAAATTGCTGCTGTACCATCCCTTGTCACAGTGTTTTGAGTTGACAAAGAAAGAAGGCAAGGAGATGTCATTGAACAAATTCTTGATAAGGTTCAGTAATCTAATTTTAAGAACATACAGTCTGATTCCATGAGGATTGCATAAGTTGCATAGCTGTATGAAAAAGTTTCTTTATCTGTCATTGGCCTCAAATGAGACAAGCAGGAATCAAACTGAGATTCATGCAGGAATCAAGCAGAAACAACAGTATTGCTAATAAGGAGGTTTTAAATATGATTTTTCAATGAATTGCAGGCTCTGTGTCACCTTGTGTGATTTCAACTCAAGGGTAGTGTATGTTATCGTAGTTTTTCTTGCTAGAGTATTATCATTAAAAATTAGGGACCATGCTCGAAGCCAAAGGCCGAAGATATACAATTTTGTGGCTTGTCCCAAGTATTGTAAGCAAGATTGTAGGTCCCTCAGCTTCAATGGAAATGGGGATCCTAATCTTTTTGTATGATGATAGGGCTATTTTTTAGATTGTTCCAGATCCTCAAAAAGAACATTCGATTTGTTTGTGTCACTTTTATTGCAATTCTGTATGAGTCTTTATTGAAATTTGTTGGAAAAACTTGGCAATTCGACCCCCCCCCCTTTATTCATCCGCAACTACATCAACCTCAACACAAAGTCATGCTATCAAAGAAAGGAGCGATTCTGGTGCCTTGCAATACAATTATGTCCTAAAGTTTAAAGTCATGGCTAAACGCAAATCTTTCTTTATGAAATATGAGATTATCTTGCTTAACAAGCAACGTCTTCTAGTTTTGTCATATCGAAAAAAATTTCTCGACACACAGAACAATATCAACTGTCTATAAATTCTATCTCCAAAACATACAAAAACAACTACAGGTGAGTGTGAGAGTGCTGTGTGTGCTTAATCCTGAACACTGCTCTACAAAATAATCATTGAACATACCAACTTTATTCTCCACGTCTGTAACAATTGCTCCATTTTCTAACAAAGGGTGAATATTCAACTCTTTTTCTTGTTAATCAGTCTATTAAGGCCACACAAATATGATTTTATTCCTTGTTTTGCACCTTAAACTAGTATAACACTCATCCATTCATTTCTAGAGAATCATACTTTAGCTTTATTGAGGGATCTCCAAACCATTCCCCCCAGTCTTGTATTTAGTTTTAGGCAATGGGAAGCTCAAACCATTCCATTATCAAGACCATACAAATGTATACATAAGCCAAATGTAACTTAATTTCATTGCCCTCAGCAATTTGAACCTAACGACTCGCTTCCAGTGCTCTGGCTATGTTTGAGCATTGAGGTCGCTGATCCCGTGAACCTCAGTAGTCCTATTAACCGTATCTTCATAACACATCTTGACTAGAAAGATATCGAGATAGGTGCAAACCGCAACATTCAGAAGAAAGAAAAGACCAGCGAGCTTAGACTTTACTCAGATTGTATCGAAATGTACAACGTAAACGATAACAAACAAAGACCCTTTGACAAGATTATAAACTTTTTGAAGATTTAGCAAAGCAAGGTGATTCCTTTGACCCATCTAAAATTACTCTCACAATTGCTGTGAATAAAGCCAAGCCACCAACGCGCATCTACGTCTTAACATGCCTGTTCTGTTGTTATCTCAAGGAACCGATCAAGGGAAAAGATTGTTTCTCAAAAGAGGGTGGGTGCATAAAAGTCTAAAAATAGTCTAGGAAACACTTAGTATGCTTCAAACTGAGGCAAAAATGAAACGAACTCGCTATTGAGTTCCTGACCATCTCGACTAAGTTACAAAGAAAATGGAACTCTATATTGATTCTCACAATGGACTTTTCAGCTATTCTACAAAAGAGCCTGGATCGAGTACAATTCTTAACCCTATTTCACATGGGGTATTTTTTCGATATTTTGGCATGGGGGGGGCGTTTTTCGGCCCCCTTCTTTTTCTCTCAAACTACAAAAGATATAACAATGAAACTTTCCTCCATTGTTCTTTGGGCAATAAGCTTTCCAAATATAGCAATGGTAATTAATTAATCACGTGATTTGTTGCTAGGCAACCAAAAAACAAAGGAAAACTGGCCAATTTATAGCTGCTTCGCAAGAAAAATTCTATTTAATTGAATACTCAACCGATCTTAATGAAAATTGTCTTAAATGATAGGAAATACATTTTAAAATTACAATATGTACTTTGAAGCAATCTGTAGTACCTATTTATAGACCAATTAGCGCTTAATTAGCTCTATATTCCTTTCTACTTATTGTCACTGCAGTTTTCCGTAGTTTTCTTGCTACTTCTGAAATAGATCGACTTAATATGCATGAAACAAACGAGATTAAGCTAAATTGCAACAAAAATCTTAATTAACACATTAATTCATTCGAAAAATGACGTCATAAACATAAATGACGTCATAGATATTAAATTTTGCTGATGTCAGCAAATTAGCAAAAATTACATATCAATTGAAAGCTCTCATCAAGAGCAATCGAATGATACATGTTTCAAGTATTTCGGACGAGAAACAAAGAAGTTATGGATGTTCAAAACTGTTTTTGTCAACTACTCTCCAAATATGGTGCTATTGTGGTCACGTGATCAAATCTAGAACAATGAGGCATTTAAATTTTGATTGCCAATAGACGATTACGCTAAATATGGCGGCAAGGAACTTTTTACCAAGATGCACTGCGTTCTTTAATCGAATTCCTATAGAATCGTTAAGGATTCGTAATTAGAACGCAGTGCATCTTGGTAAAAAGTTCCTCGCCGCCATCTTTAGCGTAATTGTCTATTGAATTTGAGTAAAAGTCACAAAGGTTTGGTCATCACATCTTGTGTCGTTTCGGTGCAGTGTAGAAAAGTTTGGTTGGGGGAGGGGGGCGAAAAACGCCCCCCCCCCCCATCCCATGTGAAATAGTGTTAAGCAATTTTATACGCGAGGTTCGTTCGAGTGGCGTTAGAGGTTCTATCACCATTATGCACATTCAAAAAATCTTCAAATTGCATTATAACATCGTTCGATGTAGATTCTCTATTTTGGTTTATTTTCGCTGGCACGTTGGCAAATGGATTGAAAAATATGGCTCGATCATAACATGTTCACAGGATTTTTAAGTAGTCGTTTTTTCTATATCAGATAAAACTGAAAATACAATAAACAAAAGAACTCAATTCTATCTACTGTGGAGATGAAGGAGAAAAACATACCGGGTGAGCTAGAAAAAAGTTCCCACTTTTAAAAATTGGTAGCAACAAGGGTACATACATCACGGATTTGAATGATTCAAATTTCAGTTAAAAACCAAGATATCGAAGTATGTTTGCGATTTTTCTAGCTGTCTTACCAGCATTAGAGGTATAGGTAAATTCAACTTTATTAAAATTTCATGGTTGCAAAATGACTTAAAAAGGCCTAAAACATCGATCAAATCGTAAGGACTCTATTCACAAAGAACAATAGGCAACGGCCCTTTCACCACCCTCAAGAGGTACAAGACATAAGTTTTCAAATAAATACTATGGATTTTCAATCCCATGGCAATAAATGTACCGCGGATAGCTCTCAACCATGAGAAATTGCAATTTCTTCATTGTTCCGTGCGATGAGTCCTTTATGATTCGATCAATAAGATTCGATCAGGCCCTTTTCTCTTTATGATTCGATCAGGCCCTTTTTCAGTCATTTTGAATCACGAAATTTCTTAAAAGTTAAATTTACCTATACTTCTAGTGCTGGTAGGTATGAATTTGCATAAGCGGGAACTTTTTTCTGGCTCACCCGGTATTGTTATCAAGTCGCCTCTAAGCTCAAAAGATCAATCAAATCAACAACGAATTAACAAGAAAGAATGATAAATTACACTACTTAATCAACAAGACTTAAAAGAAAGAATAGACATCCAAGAGAATGATTGTATATAATCATTTCAATCCAAGACGTTAGGTTTGGGGCTACTCCACTTTCCATCCTAACAAGGGCAGAAAATCGGCCGCCAACCCTACCCCCGATCCCCCAAGCTACTATCAACCACCCGTGAGCCCATCGATTTCCCGAAACCCAGGAACGAACGCTCCACAGAATCCAGAAAGTCCGACAGGCCCCAGCTTACCCTGGGTACCAGAGCCTCAAAAAAATAAATAAATAAAAGAAGAAAGAAAAATGATTTTTCTCATTTTTCTTTCTCCTTTTATTTATTTTTTTTTTGAGGCTCTGGTACCCAGGGTAGGTAGATTACTGAACCTAATTTGACATATCGAGGATAAAACAGGACAGGTTTCAACAGCATTGCTTTGATATTCAGGGAGCAGGATCTTTTCAAACGCCGTGCGTTTTTATTGACTCACCAGGTAGTTTTAGCACAAGTAGCTTTTAATTAGCTTTTTGTTCCATGTACAGATTTTCTTTGCACTTACTTCTAAGTTTTGTCCTTTTATCAAAACAATAAGTTGAAGTAAAAAAAGACAAAAATTTTTCATATTTACATTCATTTATTAGAGCAATGACGTCATAAATGTCAATGACGTCATTTACATTAAATTTTGTTGATGTCAGCAAATACAAAATATGTACATATCAAATTAATCGAATGGTGCATGTTTGAGATGAATCGGCCAAACAAAACAAAATCTATGGAGGTTTTAATAATTTTTTGTTGACCACTCTCCAAATATGGTATTGCTTAGGTCACGTGATCAGATTTAGAACAATAAAATGTTAAACATTAAATTGTCAATTGAATTTGACTAAAAGTCACAAAGTTTGGTGGTTGAATCACATGCCGTTTTAGTGCAATGTAGAAAAGTGCGGTAGGGGGACGAAAAACGCCCCCCCCCATGTACGAATAGGGTTAAGATATGTTCTAATAAATTAGTAAGTCTATGACGTTGTGAAGACAAATAGCATCATGAGTATCAAAATTTGCTGATGCCAGCAAACATTAACAACCTACGACTTGACAACATTGGGATACCTAAAAGCCACCTAACAATCAAGAACGACAAAGCCCTCATTCACATAGCTATTGAAGAGTCAAAGGCTTTCTTTGTATGTGTTTTAAAATTACTACCGGGTGAGTCAAAAAAACCTCCGGTGTTTGAAAGGCTTCTGCTCCCTGACTATATAAGCAATGATATTTTGCAATACCTGATTGAATGGCTAACATGTTCAATTATTTTTATAAATTTTTCTGGCTAAAATCAGTCATTCCGTTCAGACTCTGTAAGCGATTTTCTAAAATGAGTCCATTTGAGAAACCTTAAAACTTGCTCAAATTTCAAGCGAGAATCCCCAAAGTGTTTACCTCACAGAGATGAGTTTCAGCACGCTGTAGCACATGCTTTCCTTTTGGCGGGTTAAAAAGTCTTCCCCTAGTGTGAATAACTTATTCAGGGGATTCCATTTTCCCATGAGGACAAAATACATGAACACATCAAACAGTCGTTGTTGCTAGGAAGGAGAACAAAGGGAAATCTTGCTAGATGTTTTCACCCGTTTTTGCAGGTTTTCGAATGGGGCTTTCTACATGAAATCTCCTATTTCCAAAGGAAGGAATGGTCGATTAATGCCAGATGAATGACTGAACCTGACTTGACATATCAGGTATAAAACAAGACAGTTTTCGATATCATTCACAGCAAAAAAACATCAAAATTTCATGATAAATTCTCCGTGGAAACTTTGAGGAGGAGTGGTACCATTTCCCATGATTTCTGATGTAAGAAACGGAAACATCCCTTTCCTTTTAATTTCTTTAGAGATAGTTTCTAGTCTCTGCTAAGTTTCTTCTTCCAACACCATCGGAAATCTACAGATATTTTGCAGTGATTGCTATTATATTCAGGGAACAGGACTTTTTCAAATGCCAGCCGTTTCTATTAACTCACCCTGTATACTTTGCAATCAAGCAAGTGAAACCCTTACATACAGCGGGTGTATCGAATCAATTTATATTTGTTTGAGCAGATTATGGAAGCCTAGAAGATTATAAAGACCTTTCGATACTGGAAAGTACTGTCATTGTCTCTCTTGTCCTCACAACGAGTTATCAGAGCTCTCTAATTTTCACTTCTCACAATTGTCTTTCTATGTAATCAAACTTTGCCTTAAGAATAATTCCCTATGGCATGCAGATAGGAATAAAATATATTGACTTTAAAAACTGAAAACGAGGGCTTGAATGGGGCTTTCTTTCAGGATTTTTTCCTTTTCTGCTTTAATTCCTTCATCTGAAAATCTAGTTGCCTAAAGATTCACTAAGAAATGTTTTACCTAACATACAGGCAGATTAATCTGGCAAATTTTACGAGATGTGTGTCTCAGCTAGGCAGTGTTTTACTTCATTTGACCCAGGCTAATAGAAAGCTTCAGGGCCCGGGGGGATTTGTTCTTAATTTGAAAGGAGGTGGACCACCATAAACATGTTCCTTGGATCCAGAATTCATTAGCAGTCTCACTCTCTAACTAAACATCTCATTTGTTTTGAAAACAAGCTCTTAAAACTGCCGTCTTTTGATACCTAGCAATAGAAAAAGGAGGTGAAAACGATCCCCTGAACATCGCACATCCCCTTACGAAAATATCCTTAGTACCCATTCCACGGTGGATGGGACCGGTGCTCAGGTCAACTTTGCGGCCTCACCCTGTTTTCAACATGGAGAAATTCCTATTTGTTGTTGTCAAACTAAAGTGTAGGCGACATCACTCAATGTTTTTGTTGTTACCTTCGCATCTTCAATAACAAATCGCTAAAGCTTCCAAAAACCTAGATTAAACCCACAAGCAAGCCTTTCTGAATGGGCCTAACTTATGACCCAGCAAATCGAGAGCTGGACAGTTGACGCTCGCACAATCAAAATATGTTCTTAGACGGAATAAAGCTGCTTTATGGTTGTTTCGAGGTTCTTGTTTTATCAGGGAGTTAATCAAGTAAAGCATTCTTTGAATAAATGACACACTAACTGTGAGGTCTATACTTGGCTGTTTTATGAATTGTGGCTTTCCCTTTGTTTCCCCTCAAAACCTCAAATAAGTTAACCAAATTCTATGATATGGTGCACAACAGGAGGAGAGAGCTTTTAAACCGCTTCTTCATTTAGCCAAGTCGTATTTGACATTCTGGTAAAAGGTGAAACTGATAGCGAGGCTGTTCCAAAATTGCAATGTTTAAGCAATGAATATCTTGTAAACCTTGCTATTCAGCTAGTCAGGGACTCGATATGTAAAAAACTGCCGCAGAGTATTCAATCCTATTCAATGAATATGTAAACCATTTATGATGCACTCTACCGTTGTACTGCTTCAAGCAGAAGCCTCAAAACAAATAGTAACAAACTTCCCAATCCTAACAAAATGCAGCCAAACACCAAAGCAAATTGTCCTTAGCAATAAAACTGCCATTAAGTTTTGTTGGGTGGGGGACTTGATTTCTAAGACATTTATGAAATTTTGTTGATCTTAGGGGGCTTCATTCCTTGGAAATTATTGGAAATTTTTTTCTATTATTATTGCAAAGCAAAACCAGTATCATATTCATAAGAAAATGTAATGAAATGTCTTCTGAAGCAAACCAGTGAAAGAGTGGTTTTTTCCGAAAGTGTGAGCTCCGAAATAAACCCCGGTCACGGTTATTTCTATCAGATTCTCTGAAGAAAGCACACAGCTATTCTCAGTGCAGTCTGTGGAAACCTGCGGCGAAATTAGTCCTTCATTGCAAAATCTACCTTGCTGAAGTGTGACCTTTATTATAAAGGCTTGTATGAGGCTAATATGCAATACCTGTGCTAATGTGTTTATCAGATTCTTGATGCCGAAAACTGTGGCATTTTTTGGAAACTCTGCTGTCACAAACGTTACCAATTTCATTTGCATATATCATGTGTAAAGAAGATTAAAAGAATAATTATGGTAAGAACTGAAGTGTCTTTGCCTCGGGTATCGCAGCCCTAGCCCCAGTCATTTGATCACGTTTGCTTTGTTTATGCCAAAGTTTATGCCAGATACTTCTACTTAATCAATACTTCATTTCCAATGTTCCATCAAAGATGTTAGAATTGTGCCAAAAGATTCCTATTGAAATGTTTCGATTATCCTTAATTCTGTTCTCGGTAGTCAGTTCTCAGCTATTTTCAACATCGTCAGAAATTTCATTTTTACAGCTTCCAGCATTTAGTCACGGCTGTAGTTAATTAATGGTTACATGCCAATACATCAGTATAACGTTATAACTGCGCCTTCCTTGCACGGGTAGTGCAATGGTAGGATCGTCGCGGATCCATCTTCGAACATTTTCATTTTCAATTTTACAATTTTTTCATTTTACTTTCAATGTTTTAAACACGGAAGCCCCATCAGTTGATCAGCAGCTGCTTTTAAAGGGGCCGTGGCAAAAATCTAAAGATTAAATCAAAGAGATGAATAATATTGATAAGAAGAAGGAAAAGAACAGGTGAATTAAGCTTTTAATCTCGTTTGAAGGTGGCAAGGGAGGGTGCTTGTTTAAGATCAACTTCGAGTGGATTCCAAAGCTTAGGTACACGAAAGGATATTGCGTTTTGCCCATTTTTAGTTTTCCTCCGGGGTAGCGAAGGATCAGTTTCAGTATTTCTCAGTTCTCTGACATTTCGAGTTGAATTTTTGACAAAAAAGTTGGAGAGGTTCCCAGCCCGAGGGGGGGGGGGTAACATAATATGTTGAGGGTACGGGTATGTGCCGCGCACATGGGTGGGATTTTGGGTCCAAAGTTCTCTAAACAAGGGTCCCTTTCTCGGCAAATTTTCCATAAACATGAGTGGGTTTTCCAGAAATTGGTATAAACTTGTCCAAAATGGGTAGTTTTCCGGCAAAATTCATTATAAAGGTAGGTATGACAACAACTGTCGGTAATTAGAAGAGGGTAGCTTTCTGAAAACTGGGCGGCAGACTCCCGTCCATCCGCAAAGCATGTACCCCCCCCCCCTACCGGGTACTCAGCTACGAGGCCATTTAGAGACTTGTACATATGGTAGTAGCAGTTTTACTTCTGACAATATCACTTATAGTTGGCCAATTCAAATTGTGTATTTGTTCCATAGCAGGCGTATCAAATTTACTTTTGGTTACAATTCTTGCTGCTCGATTTTGCAACTATTGTGGGGTTTGCAGTTTGTTCTCCCAACAGCATCCCCACACCGAACAATAGCACCGAAAATGGGGCTCCACTATACCCCGATATATTTTACTTAATGTGTTTTGAGGTAAAAATTTTCTGACATATTTCAAACACCCAATTGCTCGAGAAACTACATTTACACGGTCTACATTTTCAACTTGAGAGTCACCAATAAAGAACTGCGGATGATCAACAGTTTTATTAACAATTCTCTTAATTTTGGGCTGGGAACCCACAACCAGAACTTGAGTTTTTAGGATGTTCAAGGAAAGTTTATTACCTAGCAACCATTGCTTCAGATGGCTTAGTTCACTGTTTAGAGTTTGATTTACATCATCTAAACTCAATGAAGAGTGAGAAATACTTGTATCATCGGCATACATCGTCACTTTGACTTTCTTCAGAGAAAACGGAAAATCACTGATATAGATTAGAAATAAGAAAGGACCAAGGCAGGAACCTTGAGGCACACCACAGCGGATGTCTTTGGTATCGGAGCAGACACCATTTTTTTGCAGAATAGTTGGAACAGCTTGTTCATAATGATTGCACGAAAAGTATTGCATGTAGGTTATCCTTCCCAAAGGTGGGCAACTTCATCCCAGTCCTAAAGAGGAGGCAAAAATGCTCCCGCCTAAACTTTTGATTATGAACTGAAAGCAAAAAGGACAAGCTGAAGCATCAATGAACTTCCCTAGCTTTTAATATGCAATTAAATCTTAAGCTTTTCATTGTCATAATCTAAGTCACGTGATCAGCAGATGCCCATATTTGGAGAGCGGTCACAAAAATTACAAAAACAACAATAACTTCTTTATTTTAACCTTGACTAAATTGTGCTTGGTAACAAATTTTTTTTCCTGCAAAAGAAATTTTTTGATCTAATAAGCTACATTTGCTGAATTGATGACATCATAAATCGAAAAAAAAGAAATAAAAAGTTCAAAATGTTGAAGTAAAACAATGGAAAATTATATTTTCTCTACTTTTAAGAGATTTTCGAGGTTTCAATCCTTATATTATAAAATGATTGGAATTCGTTGTCTTTCAGTAGTGAAACTCATAGTGACGTGCTCCTAGCAACAACCAACCTGATTCATTGGCACCAAATTCTACAATTTGATTCCTAATGGTAATTACTATTTTAGGAAATTACATCGGTATACTAATTGTGGTTTTGGATATAATATTGGAGGTATTTTTGTCCCCACGGGCAGGGGTCGGATCCAAGGGGGCCACGTGGAATGGGTTAAAGGGCCGATTATTAGACTTTCCAGCCTTGCGATTTCATAAGAAAGTTTCAGCCCAGGCTGGAATTTCAGACCTCCTTGATTTAGGCGGACTAAGATTTCAGGCTGGGTAAACTAGCTGATATTTCTCATATAATCGCAATTTTTCCAGCCAGCGCTGAAAATTAACTCTACGCAAGCGCAGCCTGAATCCAGTTTCCCCAAGTTTCGCGTTAAGGCAGGGCCACTTGAAGCTTCTAAAAGATGGGGCGGGAGAAGAAAGCAAGGAACGTTTTTCAGCGGAAGATGGATGATTTTAAAGCCATTTTGAAGTTTGCAACCTTAAAAATCTTTGCGCAATCTTGGCAGAGGCGGACTGGGGCAGTAATTTCTTACCGGAGAAATTGCTGTTAAAGGCTAATTTGATTCGGCTTTCAATTCAAATTGTAAATTAACATGTTTGAAAACGTACTTTGTAGAGTTTCCAACAGTGTAGCCAGATTTCCACCTACGTAAGGGAGCAATCAGTGGTGAGCAAATGAGTCAAACGAATGCCTCTTTGACGTGGCCAGGGCGAATTTTTATTGGCAGGCTATCGACTTAAGGGAGTCTAAGAGCAAGGCTTCCAGGAAGAATTTTTGATGAAACGCCTTCTACTTTAACTTCGAAAACTTCTACCATCCAATATTAGCCAATGCTGAAACAAAAGTTTGATCATTTCATAACAGTTGCTTCTTTTATGAATTAGCTTCCCTGAAAGAATTTTAGAGTAAGGATCATTTTCAATGGCTTGCATAATGCTTGCCTTCATCCCATTTTATCAATGCCAAACTGAAAAATTTCACAGCTCTCTATGGATCATTACTTTTGGGAACCTCTCTACTTAGTCATCTTTTACATTGCCTAAGAGAGGGTTCTTCATAACCCAACTTGCCCCCAAAACCTTGCAATTTCAACGATAGCTTGTCTTGAAAATTATTTCCAAACGCCAGCGTCGACTATGGCTTAGAAAAGGCTCTTCCGATCATTTTGCAGCATTTTTTGTAAAACTCCTTGCCCTACTATACTTATACCCAGCCCAAGTACTTTCTCCTCGTTTTTGAAAGAATCTCGAGCACCACCTTTTCTCAGAAGTGGAAGGGGTAAATACCCTTTATTCCCACCCATGGTCATGTGACTGCTTTGGGTTGGTTCCAGAAAATTACGACGCTAGTCACTCTCATGTTTGAAACATCCATCCCTGATAAGGGGTGGAGTGAAGCCTCCTATTCAATGGATGTACTTTCAGCTTCAGGCAAGTGGATACCAACTTTTCAAGCTGTCAAACGAAATGAGATGTTTCGAAAAAGTGAATTCATGAGCCGGGGGCACTTTCTGAGAGCTTCGTAGCAGCTTAGAAACGATGGTGCTTGTTTTCTTCAAATTATCGTCTTTTTGAATGAGAAAAAAGCAAACGTAATTAGCTGAACATTTGAAGTACAATTTTGTTCAACTACTTTTGTTGCAATAAAAATGCTTACGTGTGGAGGTTATGGGTGACTAAGTATGGCATGAGTTCAAAATTTGCACAAGGTGGCACGTTGACAATAGCAAGGAAGACATACCTAAGCGCGAGCGGAGCGAGCCGAAAATTATTGCTCATTCTACTTAGATTAACTTAAGATTATTATCGTATATCATTGCAGAATTATCTGGTTATGGGAGCCATCAAGCATTTTTTCCAAAGGACCTATAAAGTGGAAAGTAACTATTGTCTTGACAAAGGCGCTCTTGGTGGGCCAGTCCGCTACTGAATTTTAGTAGCTACATATTTTCATCCCGGGCTGTCAGCTGTCATATAATCGCATCGCAGCTTATTTTACCTCGGCTACCACGGCTTGCATAGGTCTCAAATCTTGAAAATGGTGCTTATAAAATTCTATGACCTATTTCTTTGAACTGAATGGCTTTTAAAAAACTTTAGATATTTTGATGTAAATCTGACTTCATGGAATCATCAATATTTTCAGAATTACAGTGTTTTTTCTTCTTTTTTAAGAAATCAAGAAAATCTTCGAAAAAAACTATCATAATTTCTAAACTTCGTGAAGATAGATTTGTTGCCGAGGCAAGAAAAGAGCTTGTGTAATGCATACTAATAAAATATATAAAATATTTCATGCTCTTTCGACACACTTAAAGTCACCTAAACTAAAACTAAACACTAAACAGTTTAGTTTTAGTTTAGGTGACTTTAAGTGTGTCGAAAGAGCATGAAATATTTTATATATTTTATTATTATGAATTTCTAAACTCATTGACGAAAGATCAAATAATTTTCAAGAAAACCATATTTCATGGATGGATGTCTACGATATGGTAACAAGCAAAACTCTTTCACTCCTCTGGTTTATGATTTAGAAATTTCATGACGTCACATCCTAAAATGAGTTGAAATATTAAATAGGCTGTAATTTTGACAAATATTCAAGATTCCTGAAAAAAAGTCAAGCTGTAGAATTATTGAAAGGTAGCTAAAGTTTCTGTCAAGTCATTCAATCAAATGAAAAAGATGATGGAATGTTACACCCGCCTTCGATTTAAAGATTTTGAACCTATGCTACCAGGGCTGAAATTCCTGCCAGGCCAGAAAACTCTCACACGATCGGTCTTAAGCCTTAAGACTTAAGCCTTGTGCTACCAATGCTTGCTTGGCTCTTAGCTAAATTCTGCTAAGAACAGTTGGATCATCAAAGAATGACGAGACGAGATGACAATATTTTGAACAGACCATAAAATCGGACAGACCATAAAAATGGTTAAGGCTAGCTGCAGCTCACTTTCTTAATGATCATCGGCAAATGGGTATGTGTTGTATTGGATAAATTATAACTTTGCGATAAAGAAGCTTTTAGATTTAATATCAACGTTTTCATTGCCTTTTAGGGATCTGAAAATAAGTTTCTGCTCACATTTTTATAACTTTGATATTGTAACAACAATAGTGCAGTGCATAATTCATCAGATGAATATATTCCTCCAACCTTTTTTTTACAAACCATAGTTCCTAGCTGTGTTTGGAAAAGTATTAATTGCTTCACATGCTTCATCCTTCAATTTTTACCATTTTTTAAAGAGTCATTGTCGTAAACGACTGTCGACAAATTTCATACAGCATAGGCAATAGCGTGAGGGTACGCATGTAAAACTACTTTGTGTATATAAACCTAGTTTATGTGCCAAAAAACTAAGTTTATGCACATAAACTAGGTTTACGTACATATTTATGAATTAGGTTTATGTAACATAAACCTAGTTTATGCCATTTTTCTGCAAGCAGTTTTCCATACACAGAATACGTTCACGGCGAAACATTGCTTTCGATAAAATTTGAAGTGTATTTTTGGCCAACTTATGACGCAATTTCACGAATTGTCATCCCTTTCTAATGCTTATCTTGCTTGATACCCAAATGTTCATCATTTATTTCATTTCGATCTTGCACAATTATGCGGAGATGGGAATAGACCGTGAGGTCATGTGACAATACTGGATGACATAGAACTTGGCTGATCGCACAAATCACCTTGAACGAAATTCAAGCTTACCGTGAATTTGAAATTCGGTGCAGCAACTTCGAATACAATGGTCCTTGGATGATTCACACTTCGACCTGCAATTACAAGCAAGCACTGAGTCATCATGCTGAGGAGAAGCAACAACAAGAAGAAATTTGATTAAATATCGCAGGATTCTTGACGCCGGTCGCTCGAGATTCTCCACAGTGAATAACAAAATGAATGACAACTTGAAACTCGTCAAATTTCTTTCAACAGCGAGCACTACACGAATGACATTATTACCTGAATCTCTAAAAGAAATTTCATCAATAATCAAACTTCCATATTCAATTCCATCGCTTCGATCTAATTGCATTACAAACGAAAAAGGTTTAAGGACTTGAAGCGAAGAGCCGTTGAAAGTAGTTTCATCGCATATCCGTCCTTGTCGCTTGAATGCATCACTGGTTAACAAAGTATAACTGAATCAATTCGGATGGAATAGGAAGAATGCCGTCTTACTGTTCTAAATGTTAAACCAGGGGGTTAGTCATTGTGGAATAATGAAATTCTGAAATCAATCAGTGTAACATCATACAATTCAAACCCGTTTTACAGGGGGGCTATTACACACATTTAACGATACAAAGTTGTACAAACCTACGTTGACGCAGCCTGTTGCTATTAGTACAGTATGTCCACTCATTTAGATGACTGAAGCATGTGAGCAGTGAAAGGAAATGCTTCAAGCAAGAATGCAAGCTGTAAAGAATCTGCACACAGGCTAGGAGATTTGTTGCCACAAAATGTCTTTTTAACTATTTGAAACATGGTATTTTGGCTGCCATCTCTTTTAGGCCCAAGGCTTGCAAAAGAGAATTATCACCAAGACTACTTTTTGCTATCCAAAATTTGCTGCAAGTTCTTTCACTAATCATCAAGCTGGAAAATCTATTGCCAAATTAATTCCTTCCTGGTGCCAAGTCAAGGCATGCACAATGAATTATCAATAAACACTCTTCTTATCTAAATGTGTTCATAGCGTAAGTTTTCCTCTGTTCTTATCTCTTTTGAATCTAAATATCCTACCAATCCCTTACAACGCCAAAATTCATTTTCAATCAATTTCTGCTTTTTCTCATTAAGAACTCAAACTGGTGGAGCCTATAGCAATCTCAAAAATAACTTTGCTTCGGTTTCTGCGAACCATTTGATGATATTGCTACACGTAGTCTTGTTTTTCGCATTGTTTTATCTTTGGCTGCTGCAGCTAACAAAGCTAAACAAACATGAAACTGCCAGATAAGTAGGTTCCCCTTTCCAGCAGATGCTTTTGCAATTTCCTAGTAGGCCAGATTCCTGGTGCTCACTTATACAACAATTATGTCATTGCTTAGTCAGTTTGCCAAGCAAAAAAGCAACAAAAATAGCACAAATACCACAGGTACACATCAGCTGCAAGCTGCCAGTATCCTATACCTGCTTATCAATAAAATCATGTATGTTATGTACGTATATGGCGCATGCAAGTACATAACCGGAAATGAACTAAGGCAGCAAGCCATACATTTGGTTTGTTATCTTTCTTATTTTGACAATAGCAAACAGAGGCGTAGCTAGGATTTTTGGTTGGGGGGGGGAGCCAAGTAATGACCGCAGAGGTGAGCATAATAAGTTGGGGGTCTACCCCCAGAAAAATTCATCCAGGTGATACTCTTCATACGGTCACATTGACTCTGATTTTGTCTTTCCAGTTGATTGAAAGTTGCCTGTGTATCGCATAAGCAGGCACCGTAGCTAATAATCAATGGACTCATTGTCATAAACATACAAATGCAACGCTAGAGACTCGCATAACATGGCATGTGGAAAGAAAACTGTTAACGTCTCTAAAGAGCACCAAATAAGCTAACCCACGAAAAGGATAGTTAAATCCTAAATGAGAAACAAAGAAATTTACCCGTAATGGTGAATGGAGAGAACATTCATTGGTTGCTGCAAAAAAATTGCGACAACCAGTTTCCCGAAAACGTCTATCAATCAGTTTAAAGTCCTAAGTCACGTATTTCTTATTTTCCTCCAAACGAAGTAAACTGATGATTGTGCGACGTGCTTTGGAAGCCGTTTATTGCTATCTTTGAAGTTGCTAATTTATATTCTGTCCATTCTCATTTACAGTTTGATTTGCTTGTTTGCCCTGCAGGATTTAACAGTCTTTTCTAAGGTTAAGTTAAACGTTTCATTTACAAGCATGAACGTTTTCTGTCTACAGGTCATTTGTGCGCCAAGTGTCTATTGTTGCGTCAACTGTAATTTATTACGATAGAAGTTCTATATCACAAATTATTTGTCTCAATGCTCTGCAGCAAAAGAGAGGAAGCATATCCTTTCTCTTCAAGATGTATCGGTCCTTTGTTCAAGGAATATGAAAATCTTACAAATTTTTCTTGAATTTTGCTGTAGAGAAGCTTGAGAAGGCTCAAATCATTGTGTTTGGTTTGTTGGGGATACGTGCGAGCTCAAGTTGACGTCGTAGCGAGCTCAAGTTGACGTCGACGAGTCAGTGGACATCACCTGGAGAACTATGAACGCATGCGTAGTGTGTAAAATTTTGTCGATTTAATTACGTAATGTTACTATTTTCATCACGAATTTTTGGCCATTTCAAAAGCAACTAGTAGTAAGACGCTAGCAGGAAACCACATCCGCCACTGAACAATCAATTTTCGATGGGGGAACAATAATAACAGTTTTCAAAACCCCTCACGATATCGTTTCATGAAAGCTTGGCAAAGAAATGAATTTATCTGATAAATAAATGGTATAGTCCTGCCCAGCTTAGTTTGAGTTTTTGTGTCCAATCGCATTGGTCCGTGAAATTTTGTCAATACAGCAAATCCAGATAAGATAACTGGGCTTTCGACAGCAATACTCAAAGCACTGATGTTTTGCTTACGCCAACTTAGCCACGCGAGATCAACCATTAGACATTTACTTCTGTACCAAGCTTCCAGAATGATCGGTCATGAAATCTTGCAGGCACACAAACACAACTGCAGTCAAGAATTGATAAAACATAAGCAAAGTTTCTCGTAAATCGAGCTGCGAATCTTCTCTTACTGCTCACTGTCACTGCAACGATCTTCGAAATGGCTCCAGATACTTCAATGATCATCTTGTATCTACAGCGCATGCGTTCATAGTCCCCGCGCTGATTGGCTGTCAAGTTGACCCTAAGACAAACCGAGGAAACAATAGGGCGAGTACCATGTATCCCCAACAATGGTTGGGTACTGCATTATGCTAGCAGCTCTTCAGATATGCTCAACAGAGCAATTTCAAAATGAAAACTTTTGTTGCATCACAAATCTTCCAGTAGTTCTCCGAGAGCTGTTTCCAAGCAATGCAAATTTCCGAAAAAGTTTCTGACAAGGATCTTTTAAGTCTTCTTAAGCAAACGCGTTTACTTGATTTTGTGCGTCTTACTTGAGGCGAAGTATCCTTAGTTGTAAACTTGCATCCTTCTTAAACAGATAAACTGATAAACGTTTGTTTTTGACCATCACATTTAAGTTTCATTCAACTAAAGTGCATTTAGCCTACCATACTCTACTTATTGCATCACTTGAAAGTACGAATGGTCTTAAAAAAGGACTGACTGTTAATGGCGTGGTGGTATTTTCTCACCTCTGAATCGATTAAAGCCTACTTCTTCGGTACGTCTTCGGAAAACATTAAATTTCAAATTCATCAAGTGCTCTAAAATCAGAATACACTGCAGTTCTCTTATAACAACGTCCACTACTCAACAGAAGGCAGGTTATCAGTTATTCTTTTAACGTCCATCACGTAGTTGGTTACCCACCGTAACGACCACATAAAGTATGAACCTCAAGAACGTTGATATACCTGAGAAAACAACCCTACTAGTCAAGAGAGGCCTAAATTACTTCTCGATTCTATGTGTTTCAGTCAGAATGATGTCCTTTTGATAGATCAGTAAGGAACTTCAGATTTTTGCGTTGAAGCCACGGCAATAAACAGTAGATGGAAGCTACACCTTTAGAATTATTTTTAGAGCTGTCATTACCGCTGATCATTTGTTTTTTTACATGGACTGCATTTCTCCAAGCCCAATAACTGTAATGATGCTAAATGCAGCCTTGTGTTTGTTTCGCCTGATCTTGTTAGTTAAAGGAAGATTAATCAGACAAAATGAAATATATCTGAAGCGCAGCTACTAAGCCTTAACTTTAGGCCTATTTGAGTGGGCGCAGATTTGACACTTTAATCGAGATGAAATTCTGGTGTATGCTTGCATCACAAGGGCAAGAAGGCTGAACAGAGGTTGCAATGTCTTCTTCAAAATAATGAGATTAAACATTTTCAAATCGAGAGCTATAGTAAATCCCCGCATATGCGAGCCTACTTTTTTGAGAGCCAGACTGAAATAGGTTCTCCCTTCAAAGGTAATAAGACTAATTTCGAGCTATAGAGGTCTCATTTGAGGGATGCCTTGCGTAGGGCCTTTCCAAGGCATTTGAAGGAAGATAGAGCGGCGGGGGTAGCCCATCAAGAAACGGCACTGAAAAGAAACTGAAAATTATACGGTCTTGTTAGAAATGTTACTCGCTGCACGCTACAAGTAGCAGTGAAAAAGTGGAGAATACGGAGTACTTTCGAGTACGTTGGTGAACTTAGGGTTTTGGTGTAAAAGAATATAGATTGACAAGGAAAGCAGTGGGTTGACAGTGGCAATGGACTGTTAGAGTATTAAAAGGACAGGATCTGGGGGCGAACTCTCAGGAAAATTTTTGAAGATACACGCTCTACTTTGTCTTCGAACACTGCTCCCACTCCAATGCTTACCTGCGCCAACATAGAATTTTTGACCACCTAATATCATCTTTATGATATAGTGTACAATGAAAATTTCCTCGTGAACATCGTTTTCATTGGCTTAGAATGCTTATCTCTATCCCAGTTTCTCCGAAACCAAAGTTACATACTTTGATAGGTATTTAGTCGTTAACTATCAATCGTAGCTTTCCGTTTATGCAAACACATTTTACACTGTCTGTTGGACTGCTTCTCACAGTCCAGTGTTGCTTGCTTCCAATTAGACTGGTTCCACAATCTATGTATGCTCATTAGAGCTGATTTGTCGCCAATACAGAGACTTTTTGCCAAACAGTATCTGAAATCGGATTGATTTGATAGCCTCGTTCCATAATCGTTGCATGCTTAAATACACCACTTTGATTAAGCAGCCTCGTTTTGGAAATTTGTCAAAATCTCTTCCTATTGTTAATATGAAAATTTCGAGCGCAGATTCGGATTTAACACCCAAACTTTAGTCTGGTTACGTATTTTTAAACTGATAACTATTGTGATGTTGGTTTTATGACAAAGTAAAGTTCAAAGATTTATAAGGGATTTGACCGCGAAAATCGTTTGGGATGAAACTTTACACCCCAAGTCATTTTCACGGTCAAATCCCCTATAGATTTTCAAACTTTATATCGCCAGAAAATTAACACTACAACCAATAGCAGCATGGAAACTTGTGGTTAGACTAAAGTTTGGGTGCTAAATCCGAATTTGGCGTCTAAAATTTCATGTGAAAGAATTTTGAATGAAATCCAAATCGAGGCTGTTCGTCAAAGTGGTGTATTAAAGCTTTTATGTCGCTATATAAGAATAATGGCAGACATTTAATCAGTTCTGTGATTTCTGTGTAGAGGACGGTCATGAAGATTAGCGCGGTTTCCCTTTGAAGTCATTGAGGTGTAATTTCGCACAGTAAGGGAAACAAAGGGATTTGATGACCGTTTTTCATGGCGTTGAAGGACAACTGATAAGCGAGGCTAGGATTTGTATTTATAGCGACATAAAACCTTTAACATTCGGTGTGCACGAAATCCCACCGGTCAGGATCATGTAGCTGCGAGGCTCCCTCGCATGATACATGGATTCATTGCGGTCAATACGTTGCAATGGCGGATGGCCTAGGCTGAAGCTGCGACGGTTGTTCCACAACAAACTGTACAGATTTGACTTTAATGACTTTATATTAATGGTTGGTCCTAAATTTTCACGAAAGTAAATCGTTTTCTCTGTGTTTCATATGATGTTTTCTCTTTTCGAAATATAGCTGAATTCACCCTTGCAAACTTCATAGCAAGCCAACTGCTTGGGAATTTGCATGTTCTTTCATTTCTGCAAAGCGGAAATGATTTGGGTCCTCATCTCCTCGAGAAAGGTTGACAAACTGCAGAATATTTGTAATTGCCGACTTGATTATTTATGTGCACACAGGTATGACTTTAAATAGGACGCATAATTGACACAAGCTTTGGAGAAATAAAACATTCATTTTGAAGACGTTGTTTTGGTTTATATTCATCCACTTTGAGACAACAATATGAATATGTTTTTGTCCACTTTGACTCCGACTTCGTTGAGCTTTGAGCTGAGGAAGAATAAAGATCCATCAACAATCCACAAAAATTCATTTGTTCTGAAAAATGTTTTACGCTTTTTCGAATGAGTGAAATATCCCAAGAGTCCACGAGATCGCAAGGTGATGACACGACTTAGTTCTGTTTAAACGTATTTTTTTATAAAAGACTGCTCATAAGAAACTCAACTCTCAGATCGCCAAAAAAATTAAGAAACTTCAGTACTGGGAGGGCAATAGCGAATGCTTAAGGCAGGCATGCGCAAAATCAAAAACTTGGTTCTTTGTAAACTTTTGGACTTGGCTTTTCATAAGCTTCTTTCAGCAAAGCCGAGATGCGAAATTTGACTGATTACTTTGCGAAATCTAGAAGAATTTGAGCAGACAGGGCTCAGGTCTCATCTCGCATCACAGCTTTGCTGAAAAAAGTTTATAAAAAGCCAAGTCCAAAAGCTTACAAAGAACCAACTTTTTGATTCTGCGCATGCCTGCCTTAGGCATTCGCTATTGCCCTCCTAGTACTGAAGTTTCTTAATTTTTTTGGCGATCTGAGAATTGAGTTTCTTATGAGCAGTCTTTTATAAAAAATACGTTTAAACAGAACTAAGTCGTGTCATCACCTTGCGATCTCGTGGACTCTTGGGATATTTCACTCATTCGAAAAAGCGTAAAACATTTTTCAGAACAAATGAATTTTTGTGGATTGTTGATGGATCTTTATTCTTCCTCAGCTCAAAGCTCAACGAAGTCGGAGTCAAAGTGGACAAAAACATATTCATATTGTTGTCTCAAAGTGGATGAATATAAACCAAAACAACGTCTTCAAAATGAATGTTTTATTTCTCCAAAGCTTGTGTCAATTATGCGTCCTATTTAAAGTCATACCTGTGTGCACATAAATAATCAAGTCGGCAATTACAAATATTCTGAAGTTTGTCAACCTTTCTCGAGGAGATGAGGACCCAAATCATTTCCGCTTTGCAGAAATGAAAGAACATGCAAACTCCCAAGCAGTTGGCTTGCTATGAAGTTTGCAAGGGTGAATTCAGCTATATTTCGAAAAGAGAAAACATCATATGAAACACAGAGAAAACGATTCACTTTCGTAAAATTTAGGATCAACTATAGATATAAATAAGTCATTAAAGTCAAATATGCGCAATTTGTTGTTGAACAACCGTTGCAGCTTCAGCCTAGGCCATCCGCCAATGCAACGTATTGGTTAGACCGCAAGGAATTCATGTATCATGCGAGGGAGCCTCGCAGCTACATGATCCTGACCGGTGGGATTTCGTGCAAACCCATTCGGGACCACTGAATTAATGTTTTTGCGGTCGTTGTTGCTGTGATCAGCAATCATCAACAAGAGTATTCTTGGAAACTGTTGCAAACAGTTTTTGACTCTGACAAAATTGGAGCATGTATATTGAAGACAAAATTGAAATTTCAGAGAAGTTCAGAGTGACCAAAGATCAAGGAACAAAAGATTCAACAAGATTAGAAATAATATTAACATTATACATTGTCATTATTAGCAATCAGTTAAGTAACATCTGAAAAACAAGGAATTTTCAAGGGAAATGTTCTTTATATTTTGTTACAATGCTTTGTTTCATCAGAAAGAGAATCTCTCCCCAAGATGAGTGGCATCTAAAAAATGCATACTGACATGAGTTCTGATAATAGTGAAGCAGCTACCTTGCTTTAGAAAAATTCCTGTGGATTAAAAACGCTGACATCAATGAAAAGTAAAGGGTACTATTAAAGTCACAAGCAAAAATTTAATCACCATTTGTTTTTTTTTGTGTAACCCAACACCAGACAAAACATAACTTTGCACACCGAGGCAATAATTGGAAATGAAATGTTGGATTCAGTCACTTATTAATGTGGACCATTCTTGGTTATGTCCACAAAATACAATAAAACAAATTTTTATGCAAATCCTATTTCAAGACTGCCAAAATTTTACTTGGGCAAATCCATTCATTAACTCAATACCAAAACCACTGAATTAAAGAGTAAACAACTGTAAACAGAGCCCAACAGAAAGGCAAGAAACTCATTATCCACATGCCAAGTAACCTGCTTGCAGTCTAATTGCTGTTATGAATTCAAATACATGAGCCAAATTTAAACGAAAAGTCACTAACCTGGACTGAATATAAAATGATGGACTGATACAGTAGCAACCGCCACCAGCAGAGAGTTGAATATGCTCTTGAAACTGCCTCTGAAATACTGCAAAAGCATCACACTTTGCCATGTCCTGTTACAGCACGAAACATTCCGTCCAATTGCTCACTTTGCGAAAAACGGCTGGCTAAATTCTCTCAACTTCTCTCTCGATCGAGCTGCGAGCTACGACAAGGAGACCCGACGCCATTGCTTTTTCTTGAAAACCTCAGACCGTGCATTAGCCTCAGTTTGAAAAGGAGGCTTTCGAGGAATAAAAAGTAAAGAGAGCAAAAATCGATTGGCTACAAAGGAATTAGCTATTGTGTTTGCTAAAAAGCTCCAATCAGGTTCGGAGCAGATGTTTCCGCTCCAAAATTCCGATTTGAGATACTCTTTGGCAACCGGTCCCTCACTGAGCTGGCCATCAGCAACAACAACAACAGCGAAATTGAGGGGCCAGTGGAGCTAGTTTAGCTTCCAATATGGAATGCCTTGACAACTAATATTCACGACAATTTTTGAAAATGACAGCCTCTACTTTGTCTCAAATGACTCTCTCAGTCACAATCTTGCATTTCTCTGAAAATATTCTTATCCTACCATACCTTTAATGAACTACTTCCTATTTGTGTTTTGAAAGATCCCGAAAACCATCATTTGACAAAAATCGAGGGCATTTGGAGAAGCAATGATTCAAAAGCTACAGATGTAGAGGAAATACGAGAAAAGTCTTTTTGAAAAGGGCACTAGCTGCCCCGTGCTTCCATCGTACCACCAGGGCAATGGAGGTAGCTGCCACCGCTGCCTCATGCCTCTGGTGATCTCGGCCCTTTATTCACCCCTATCACTTGCTTGGAAAGGTTCCCATGGACCAAATAACTAATTTGGGAGGAGAATCAAGCTTTAACAGCCGAATGTGGCCCTAATGAACTGAGTACAACAATAAAAAATCAACTTTGCTACCCGTGCAAAAGAACCAATGTTTCATCAAACTGATAAAGGTTCTTAATTACAAGGTGCTGGATTAAGGAAAAATAGCTTCCAGATACTTATTTTGGTAGGTTCATATATGCCAGGAGTTACTGTATGGTATCATGATTATATTGTCCCGCGCTTTTTCATGTCCATGCTAAGGATTCTTACATCCAGAATTCGACAGAAAATTTCACGGTGATAGATGGCTGATTGCAAAGAACGATCGGCACGTAATATGTGGTGCTATATTATCAAACAAAACGTTATGACTTGTTGAACATTTGCAAATTCATTGATGTTAATTCCAGCAACGGCTCGCGATTTCACACATTTACAGCAATTCTATTCATGGTATGCAAGCTAAACCAGTATTTATGTGTTAGTCTTGCAACTGGAATTTCTTTTTCCATCTACCCTAGTTTTGAAAAATACCTTGGCAGATACCTTGGCTTTTTTCCGGCATTCTGCCTTCATTAGATAAAAATTCAACAAATATCAATCATTCTATGCAAGTAGATGCTCCCTCTCCTTTTCCCATATCTAGAAATTTACATCCTATCCAAACAAGATTATCTACCATACCATGATGTCTAAATGCCCTCGCATTGTTTGTTACAGAGTGTTCTGCAGGAATTTGCGTTCATGTTGCAAGAAATTGGAAATAGCTTTAGAAAAAATTTGAAGCCTATCTTCACATTACGAGCTACAAAACATCTCTTATGGGATCTTGGCTTTTTTAAAATATGCTATTGTATCTCAAAAATCGATTGATGCACTTTTCGACAATTTCATTTGGAAATTTGTATCGTTTCTGCTACCTCACTCACCTATCATCCTTTGCACGCTTGTTTGTCATTATTGGGCGAACATCCATCAACACCAGTTCTGTAGTTTCTTTTCTTTTGTTCATAGTGCAGCTTAGCATGTGGGGAACAATCTTAACGAATCACAGTTTCAAATCATTGGATTCTGAGAATGGAAAGAGCTGTGCGTCTTTGTTACAGAGCAAGCGAGCTGATCAGACTAAGAGATGCTAAAGGACAAATCTATGGATTGTCAAGTCAATATGAGTGAACTGGGTGGTCCTGAAGGTTTTTGTCAATATTGTACTGCGATCAGATCAAAATAAAAACTTCTTTAGAACTCTCTTTTTCATATTGATGTGAGCAATTCGAAAACATCGTTTTGTCACTAAAATCGCCACTTTGATAATTTTTAAGGGTTATAAAAGAGAAGAAACTGTCAAGTACCGTTCAAATTAGAGCAAATCGCAGTGTTTAGTGAAGTTCTAATTACCTGGTGCCTTAGTTGCCCAGGGCAATGATATCAGGAGGCAGACCAAGAAGAGAAAAGAACAATAATTGTTCTCACAAACCTTATGTTGGCTTGGTTCATCTTGAAAATGCATTTCAGTGCCTCAGTATATTGTTTACCCAAACAACCTGATAAATGTTATACATTATGCACCAAAACGAAAAGCCACACATTTGATAATAGTTGAGAAAACTTCAATTTTCTAGCTTTCTGCATATATGATAGTCTTGCTTTAATTTGAAATTTAGCTACGTTGTTGCTTCTGTAAGTTTCAATAAGTTTCGAAAGGTGCTCACTTCCTTAGATTCATGACATTGAAGTTTCTGATATAGCAGACGCAGCCTATGTACAACAATTCCAAGAATTTGCAACGGTTTTTCTTTGAAGAATTTTTTTGCAGTATTCTAATGGAAAATGCTTCTCATTAGAGGTAACAAAACTCACCGTCATGATTTTTTTTGAGAGCATTTTATTACTCAATACCTTAGCGTAAAAGAGGACTCACAATGACATTGGATTTGTCTGATTGCTTGGATTCGGAATCTGTGTAAAATTTGTCAAGCAACGTTTTTGGCTTTAAAGCAACATGTCCTTGACGAGTGTGCCAAACTACCTCGCTACAAATTTTCCCGTGAAAAGTCGTATTTGGAAGTTATGAATTTAAAGGCAAATGGAGAAGACCCCGTGGGGGGGGGGGGTACTTCCATTATGGCCTAACAGGGGTGTCCAGTCGGTTTGAGGGTATACCAAATGGCTACCAAATGGCCCTTTTTGCCAACCACATTCTACCAGTTGGGGTCATTCTAAGATTCCTGGCCATTTATAAGGTCTCAACCCGGTACGCTCCTCTGCATGCCAATTTAGTCATTACAGCAATAATTGTAAATGAATTTTGAAGTTATCTTACTTTGTTCCAACAGTTTTGCAATAAAAATCATGAAAAACCGTAGAAAATTTTCAATACTAAATACTACCAAATGACCAAGTTTTTAGGTTCATGAACCACCATTTGAGGGTTTTTGTAAAAAGATACTACCATTTGAGGGTAATTTTCAAAATTTTTGCTTTGGGCCTTTTTAACCCTGACTGGATCCCCTGTCAGGCCACAATTGGAGTTCCCCCTCCCCGGGGAGAAGACGTACGCCTGTTCTATGTAGCACTCTCTCTCTCCCTCTCCCTCCCAAGGTTAAAACGTCATCAAGATCTATCAGTGTATCGGAGTCCCTTTGGACTTTGAGGAAAACAGCATGTATTTCTTCTCCGATATGAGGCAAAAATTTCATTTGGTTTTGAAAAGTTATCAAAAATCTCATAAGTTGAGTATTCAATGCTTTTTGAGGCTTCCTCCAAGTACCATCGTTGAAATTTCTGAAAAAAACGTGTGTAAACTCACGCCACTGTGCAGACATTACTCAAGTACCTTCAAAGTCTTGGTTGTTTTCTTAAGACCTGGCCAAACGACTGAACCCTTCACTCAACATTTCACTGAACAATATCGAGTCATGTTCAGTGTTGTTCAGCGTTGTTTAGTAGGGAATGGCCAAACGACTGAACTTCTTACTGGACATTTGACTCAACATATCGAGGTGCGAATGGAGTTGGAGCTTGGAACCAGGCTGGGGGGCTGGAACTCCGTTTTCAAATAAAAGTAAAAGTCTGCCACCTTGTGTCTGGCAATAAGGCAAGTGTATTTATAGCATACCATGTGCAAAAAGAATCAAGGAATTTGCTCTCACGAACAGTGTGTTTTGTGTAGTGTGCTGTTTTGACTGCCTTCTTAACTGACTGCACACGGTACTCTGGAGAGGATAGTTTTGGCATGGGGGAACAAAGGAGAAATTACTCGCTCTCCTTCACTTTCCCTTGTGCAAGATTACATGTCTGCCCGTGCCCGATCTGAACTTTGTTCAGTGCCTGGCCAAACGACTGAACATCGCTCAACAACAGCTAAGAACGATAGAAATTTAATCCTGTTCACTCAACATTTTTAACCAAGATCAAACTTCAACGCTGGACAACGTGGCCTAACGAATAAACTTTTCACTCAAAATTTTACTAAACTTTGTTCACTGAACTTTGTTGTGTCGTTTGGCCGGGCCTTTACTCTAGCAGTCTATGTGGTCTTGTTTTAAAACTGTTAGGTATTGTAAACAATGATTTCTTTTTTCACACAGAGTAAATGATTAGTTTTGTGAAACGCTTTGCTTTTCTTATTAGGATGATTACAATACACAGCATGGCAAATTTCTTTGATTTTCCTATTTTGTAAAAGAATCAGTACCTAGCTAACTGTAACTCTGTTTCCTACTTGTTAAAACCATGGAACTAGGAGGCTTAGCAACTGTAAAAAGATACTAACAAGATTAAATTTTCAAATATGACAATCAGCTTCATTTATAATTTGTCTAAAACAAAACGAAGCTCTATGAAGTGTTTTTACAACGCTGTTGAGTAACAGCAGTTAGCTACATTGTGCTCGTGCCAAAATTCTCCGAGGGGAATCTATTTTGGAACAATGATCTTTAACTACATAAAATATTTCCTGACCGACACCGAAAGTGAATTCTAGTACAATGTGAAACGAGGAAAATCAAATATGGAAATCAACAATTTATTCAGATTAAATGAATTTGAAAGAGTTGACGATTCACCTAAATGTACACCTCTGTTGGGGAGCTATTTGTCTTCTTTCGTTGGTGGAAGTACTGAATTTCATCTACTCAGGGACCAGGTACAGGGAGGACTAAGGGGGTCATACCCACCTCAAAGATTTCAGTAGTTGCAGTATATCTTTATTCTTTCATTTTTTTATTATTTCAGAATATCAGATAGGTACTCCATGTTCTTATTTTGCGCCTCATTCAACTTCTACCTGCCTTTGGTCTCGGAAGCCCTTAAAGGTATCTGCATGCAAGAACAAATGCTGCAGCCTCAATATCCTTTGGGCAAATTATGCTTTTCTGCTTTTTTGGAAATGTTTACAATTCCCATCTCAACGTAGAGTCGCCTGTAAAGGTAATCCCTATTGAGAAACAAAATTAGCATCGTAGTGCGGTCATTAAATTTTCCGTAGGGTATCCCCGATTTCTCCATGGAACGTCAAGCAAGACTTTGTATCTTGGTTCTTGTATCTCCTGAAAGGATTTTGGACTCTTGAGGCATTTTTGTGGATTTTTCATTGAAAAGGCTAGAAAATGATATATTTGAAATTCTGTTTCATTTCAATTCAATTTCATCTCAATTATAGATTTCAAGAAAATAAGAGCCGCAATAGGCTAGCCCTTCTAAGACGGACTGTGGGTCCCAAAAAATAAACAGATTTGAAAGGGCGTCGCTATGATAAGTTAGCTTTTATGAATGGCTAATCACTTTGAGGATGTCCTTGGACAGTTAACTTGACCATAGGTACATCGTCTCTTGGTGTTTTCAGTGTTGAAATATTCATTTGAAGGTTCAAATTTCTTGTCACTTTAAAGCAGGAGCTTCAGTCTTTTGGCCTAGGCAAATTTTTTAAAGTGAAGCACGTACATCAGTATCCTTGATCGAATTTGGACAGAAATTGGATCATGTTGTATAATGTTCGCTAAAATTCATCTGTTCTTCAACTATTTGATCTTTCCTTTGAAGTGCTTCAATAATTTACTTTCCCCAGAACGCCTTAAGTCCGGTTTGGGTATAGAGCTAAATTTGAGCTTTTAAGGCTTACAACCAACTCCATAAGCACAAATATCAACGAAGAACTTACCTATGTTCCAAGTAACTACTGAGGAATATTTTACAAATAGTTAGCCATTGGTTAAAGCTAAAGTTTGATTGCTAGACAGCCCCAAAATCTGCATACTTTATTGGAACCTTTCTACAAGTTTTCTCATATTCCACTATTGTACAATATACATTACAGATTACTCTACTTACGAACTACTTAACAATGCTACAGGAACTATTTTATGAAGAACAAACGGCTATGGCTACCCCCATGGCACTTTTTAAAAACAGTTAGGCTACATCTAGTTTTACAACAATCCCATACTCACCAAAAGGAAATTCGAAATACTGTACTAGAAGAGTCTGTCTAACATTAGATGTCAGGTTGGGGCTGTAATGACTCAGCAAATGTCACGAGCAAAACTCGTTGTTTCTAGAGTTTAGGGAACAACAAAAACTTATTATGTAACCTTCCAATGAGGTAGCATTCATGACAATTGTCAAAAGCAAGGAATTCATTCATAAAAACCATGCTTTGAGGACCATATTGACGAATTTTGAACTCGTCTTTTGCGAAGCAAGTCCGGAAAAACTTATAACTGAAAACAGGGGGAACTTGATGGGAGCAAGAAACATTAGATTATTCGGAATCATAAAGGTACAGTATTTGCTAAATAGAAACAAATTTGTTTACGACCAACGCAAAGTTTTTTTTGTGACAATTGCCAGCATCTGTAAAGTGTTGAGCGTGTTGGTTTTTGATTTAAGCCTCTTATGATTCTTATCTTGCTGCGCAAAGCCTTTCTCGACCATGACCCAGACTTGAAATTGAAGAGATCTGATATTGCTTTTGAAGTGATCTGATCTTGCTTTTGAAGTCTTCTTTGTTTGTTCACCGTTTGATTGGTCCCTGAATACTGAAAGTGAGGCTTCAAAGGTTTACAGCCATGGGCCTCGAGCAAAGATCGGCTAAAGCATTTGATTCCTATCGTCTGTAGAGTAGTGTCTTCTAGTCAGGATCTTTCTCACAAAGATCTCGCTAGAGTTGTGACTGTACAGTCATATTGGGCTTTGAATTATTGAACTGTAATTTTCATTTTTATAGTTTAACAAACTTCCAAAAACAACGTATGGCTGTGCTACCTCATAATGGTTTGTTTTAAGCTGCCTCAGACATTACTTTCTGAAGACAACTCGATTTTGACATGCGAGATTGTAAGATCTATGTTCCAAAATCAATCTTTCGGGTTCATGACTTGTATCTTACACAACTTAAGGTTGGCCATAGCAAACTGAACTTTCACAAATTCAAGCACAATTTTAGGGAGATCTTTAGCCCAATGTGCCTCTCAAACGACGGTATCGAGGAAATGGAACGTTTTTGCTGCTTTGTCCATCTTTTGACATTCAACGACGAGATCTTCTCGCTGGAGTTCTTGCATTTGAACTCAGTAACGAGGTTTTAACGCAATTGTTAATGCATGGTAATGAGGACTTCCCTGATGACATCAATAGAAATATCCTTGAGGTAACTCTGCATTTTTTCCATGAAACTAGTCGATTTGATTGAATAAATTGAAATTTTTGCCATCCGTCGAGCAGGCACCAAGTCCTCCCCAAGTCCCCTTTTAAGCGAGTTTTCTTTTTGTGTACAGCTTCATGTAGTTTACTTTTGTTCCTCTTGGTATTGTATATGTAGTATCGTAGAGTAATTTGTATGTAGTGTAATAAGTATCGTGTATTGTAAATTTTAAATTGTTGATATAAAAAACGATGTAAGTTGAGACCTTATTGAAAACAAAAAGTTTTGAATCCAAGGTTCCTTCGCAGGCACTGGCCAAACGCTCGTACTTTTTTGGAACACCCGGTGTCTTAATTCGGAATGATCTAAATATCAGCAAAATGACAATCCGTTGAGGTTAGGCTATGCTGTATTGTTTGGTATCAAGAGAGGAAGTTTGCTTGCATCTCTCATTCATGTCCACGCTCTTTTCATGTCCAAGCTCTTTTCTTTCCACGTTCTTGCTTCGCTCTCATTCTCTCTTTTCTCATTCATGTCCACAATCTGATCATAAGATCGATATGACAACCTAACAAAAACAAACAAATCAACCTGGTAGCTATGAAATCTCATTTACTAACTATAGCAAACAGTATGATTAATCAGCTAACTAAAATTGACTAGGTAACGTATGACTAAGTATATTACCAATTAGCTAACGAGGCAGCTATTCTAAAAAACCCCGAACGAAAGTCAAGTTAGACCTTGGAAAGCCCATACCCAACTCCTTCCTAGCATCCATTATTTTAAGTGCACGTGCAAGTTTCATATTTTGCATTTGACCGCATTCTCCAAAGCCATCATTAGTATGCCGTTGTAATTTTGTACAATGGTAATAACATCTAATTGAAGTCTAAATAAAGAATCTGGTGCTAATTGGCCAGGCAACCGAACAATAGGACCATGTCGCTGTAAGCTTCTGTACTGAAGAAGCAACGAGTGCCAACTATTTCAGGGAATAAGGTTTGTAATCTGAATAAACTACTTAAAAGTGAAATAAACATCACTGCCAATCGATCTATATCAAAACTGAGAGATTTAATCCTTCTTTATAAGAAATACGACGTCATCAATTCAAATTACGTCATAGAACTTATAATTTGCTGATGTCAGCAAATATAGATAATGTATATGTCAAATGAAAGTACTTTTCAAGAACAATTGTTTGTACCAAACACATCTAAATGAAAGTTAAAACAAATAAGTTGTGACTGTTTTTGTGATTTCTTTTGGTGACCACTATCCAGATATGGCTATCTGCTGGTCACGTGACTTAAATTATAACAATGAAAAACCTAAAATTTATTTCCAGTCAAAGATAGGAAAAGTCAAGGATGTTTCAGCTGTCTTTCTTTTTTACTCTCTGTTTTATAATCAAAAGTTTGTCTGGGGGCATTGTTTGCCCCCCCCCCCCTTGGTACACTAGTTAATTCATGTGATGTGATTTGTGTTTACTTGAAACATCGAGAATCAGTCTTGCAACAAGATCGTTGATGTAAACTTTTGATTTCAGATTGATTCCTGTCAAAATGCAACATTTTTGTCTCCAGCCGCTTTCTTGTGGCAAATTATGTGATTAATAGTATGAATGTATGAATGACAACCGTGTTTATTGATTACCATGAATGAGCAAAGGGTGATAGAGTTTATTCATAATCATTCTGATCAGCACCAAAACAAGGCTGTGTTATCACTGGACCAGGGCCTTATCTCTTTCTTCTCTCTTTCCTCCTCCCAAATTTCCTTTCATTTAAACATGAAGCTCTGGTGCCCAGGATACTCTTGAATCATCTTTCCCTACTTCGGCCGTTTAGATCGCTGGCGACAATCGATGGTGATAGGAAACTAAATACTGCCTCATGTTAATTAACATAGATATGGGTGTTTTACATGGCCAATGTTACCCATGCAAAGGAAAGTTGTCGGAAGGTTTCCTAAAACGTGGGATTGCTTGGCTGGAATCAGAAAAACATAGTTACAAATGAACGTACCGGAAAAAGAGGACCCAGGACTTTAAGGACCCATGAATTTAAGAGCAAAAGTTACGGGAGTGAGTGGCCGAGTGGCTTAAACAGTTTTCATCGGGTAATTGAAGTTAAGCTCGGTCAAGTGAGGTCAAACTCTGGATGGGTGACCTCGGAGGCCTTACCTCACAACGCACCTCGTCGTCATTCGGAAGGGACGTTAAACGTTAAATTAGGGGTCCCATGCCTGGCTGCGGCATGCACAGTGGGTCTAAATTAGCTTTCAGTAACTAGAAATCCTGACAAACCCACTCAAAACAAATTGAAAAACAAAAAAATCAAGCAAACAAAGGAAAGAAACCAGGACCAGGACCATGACCTGGAAACTCTAGGGAGACGTTTGACATTGCACCTCGTATTACCATTGATTGCATATTGCTTTGCCGGGCTACTAAAATTCACTATAACCCTTGATCACATGAAAAACATGCTTCGCTGGTTAACATGTTTCGTGTGCCAAGGCTCCCGGGCGCTGAAGCTTGGAAGGAGGATGCTTTTTCTAGTTTCATTCCAACACTCAATTAAGATCCAGTCACTGAGCTGAAAATTATCGACAAGTTTTATGTTTAGGTCAAAGCTGAGGCATAGCATTTAGAATCTAAGTGTACGCTAATTACACGGAAGCGTGAATTGAAAAGAAATTGAGCAAGGAGCCTAAATAACTAAGTTTGTATGCTCTTTGTGCCACTCCTTGAATTACGCAAGAAAATAAGATGCCAGTTTCTATAATCTAGGCATTTTTACAGCCTAAAGTTTCTTGCAAGTCTCTTATATTCCTCGTGCTCTGATTTTCATTTTAAATGCCTTCAAGGTACATATTATGATCCCAAATACAGACAGTATGGCAAGAATCTGCACCCAAGACAATATACGGTATAATCCTTGTGAGGTGAGATGCAGTTTCAAAACCCTCTTTGCGAAAGTTATAAAATCACAAAATTCTAGTCGTAAGTGTCCTCCCAAGAGTCCTGGTAAAGGTTCTCTTTAGATTCCTTTCTTGAGTCCTCTTCAGGGTCCTCTTCAAGGACTTCTTCCGGGTCCTCCTCAGAGTCCTGTTCCGGTCCTACTCGGGATCCTCTTTCGAATTCTGGTCCTGGTCCTGGCTTCTCTTCTTCCGGTATGCCTTAGTAAGATGCATCTTTCGTTAAGAAATGACCCTCAAATGCTAATTTGGTAATTCGAAATGGGTAGCTTTCTAAAAACCGGGCCGCAGATTCAGTCCATCCGTAAGTCGTGTGCCCCCTCCTCAGCAGAATCAGCAAATATCAAGAAATACTTTTACTTGCCACATAACTTGAGGTGGACATGATGATAGCTCAAATGCAAGTTTATTTTTCCTAAGAAGAGCTCCTACGAGGATGAAGTTCACCTTTTCTTACTTGTTGCAGCATAAAATATGAACCAAAAAGAAAGCCTGTTGCTGAATGGATCAAATGCAGCACATGGAGCATACTTCTCTTGACCATCACCAACAAAGTTAGATTTCTTGAGGTCTCGTGTTGTGTGTTAGCTCTGTATGTACAAGACTTAGGTATTAAATTAATTCTATTTTTAGCTTTTGTGAAAGACCATGTAGAGGGAGGAAGTAGAATACCTGTCCCGCTCGTTCGCATGAGTTTAGATTCTGATTAATAGCTGGAATAACTCATCGCTTCATTCTACCTGCAACGCTGAATTTGCTAATAAGATTTGCGCAGATAAGTACAAATCTCTATGACATTGAATGTGTCTTTTGACGATTAGCTTTTAACGTTTATAGTGCATGACAGCTGCAAATCAATGTTTCCAACTGGTAAATAAAATCATAAATGGTAATTGAAAGAACAGATTCCTCACACAATAGCTGAGTTATGGTAACAAAGTAACACGGTAACACGTTGGCTTCTAGACACGTTGGCGTAGAAGTCATCATTGTCGGAAAAAGCATTTGCAAAATTCATGCGATCACTGTGGAGGACTGAAATACTAGTTTTTTCGTTGTTTATCTACGGGGTGTCTCAAAAAAAGTACCCCCTTTTGACTGGAAATAGGAACGAAACGATAAAATATCATTACTTTCCGAGTGGACAGCTAAATTTATCAATCTTCAACTTAGATCCACATACCTTGCATTTAAAAATTGGCCTCCAAACACTGGAGATACAAGCTTGCAAAGTCAAAATTTACAGTGCACCCGAAGCCAGAGGCTTTGTAAAAGGGCCTAGCCATGATTTGCTATCACAGGCATGTTGCACAGGAACTTCGACTTTGATCTTTAGCTTTCTCCATTGAAAAGAATTATACCTTGAAATGCTTCAATTGTTCTACAAATAGTTATTTCTTTGAGGAATCAATCCGTGCATTGCATTCCACTCCATGTGTCAAAGAAGAAGAAAAGGAACCCATGCATGCTCATTTGGGAGATGTTGCACGACTTCATCATTCTTACCACATTTTTGTTATACTTATTTAATCAGGGCGATTTCCAAGAGTCTTTTTTATTCTTTTTAAACGCGAAAAACTGAAAGTTAACGTTTACAGGTGCTTTGGAAAAGATCCATAATACAAATCATGGCTAGGCCCTTTTACAAAACCTCTGGTTTTGGGTGCACTGTAAATTTTGTCTTTGCAAGCTTGTATCTCTGGTGTTTGTTGGACAATTCTTAAATGCAAGGTATGTGAACCTAAGTTGAAAATTGATGAATTTAGCTAACTACTCGGAGAGTAATGATATCTTATCGCTGCGTTCCTATTTCCAGTCAAAAGGGGATACTTTTTTTGAGACACCCGGTATATAATATGAAAGAGCTTCAAATTATTTCAGTTCATGCTTTGAGTAAATGAGACTATTAGC
Organism: Aurelia sp. 3 sensu Dawson et al. (2005); assembly: GCA_964020215.1. Taxonomy (NCBI): domain Eukaryota; kingdom Metazoa; phylum Cnidaria; class Scyphozoa; order Semaeostomeae; family Ulmaridae; genus Aurelia; species Aurelia sp. 3 sensu Dawson et al. (2005). The sequence continues at coordinate 12,051,903 of OZ026580.1, read as the reverse complement.
TGCATTTTTATGATACATGACGATTTCGAACTCGTGTGTTACTTCAAAAGCAGAGGCCTCTCAGTTCTGCTCACCTTCTTAGCAATGAGAGTTTCAGAAAGATGTCGATTTCCATCTTTACAGTGCAGCAACAAAGGTCTAACGGGTGGCCACTACGGTTGTCTGTGATAGCTTTACCAAGAAGCTTGCGAAGAAAGAACTTTGAAAAACCGACAGTTTTCTGACAAGATTTACTCGACTCGATTGACACACATGTCACTGCCTGTAGCCTTTATTTTGGGCATTTTATTTTTGGAAACACAAGATCTGTTATATCATTTCTTCTGCTAAACTTTTTGAAACTGTATTGAGCTTTTAGGGCTCATAAAATGAAATGAAGAAATGAAAAACCACGCTAACAAATCCTTAACATATCCTAATAATGTTTTACGATATTACTTCATTCTAAAACAGACATTTTTCCTGGAGCCTCTTGTTGGCAGTAGCCCTGAGCTTTGCAGTGGCCACTTATTTGTTCCTTTAACTCAAACCAGCTATTAAGCTCTAAGTTGATACTCTGCCTGCAGAACAGTTTAAAACACTAGGCCCCTGAGATCGCAACTCCTCCCCTGCAGCCATTCAAACCTGGTACACGCTTGTTGGGCAAAGCATGTAGTTTTGATCATAGACAACCAAAAACAAATTTTCTAAAGATTAAAGAGGCAGTTTTCATCCATCTAACACACCTAAAACAAACAAATTTCTAAGATAAAAGTTAAGATGCAACTAACAACACATCTCAACTCTATCTACCACTGAGACTGAGGCAAAGAACGTAAGGTTATCAAGTCATCTCCAAGCATCAAATTTACCATCACCTCGCAAGAAAGTGATAAAATCACACTACTTAAAAGGACGATGTATAAACGAATAGATCTTATGCAAACAAGGTAACGATACTGCTTGCATCATCGTAGTCGCATGCATTCATTGTGGGCTACTCTTCACACCGCCCAAGGAGCGATAAAAGCCAGCCCAATCCCTCCCCAAACAACCATTGAACGCTCGGGAACCAATCCACTTGTGCAAACCTCAGGGAATAATGCTAAAAAACGACGAGCATGCACTTTGGTTGATCAATTTCACATATCGAAGTAAATTTCTTTTCATTTTAAAGGAGAGAAAATTTTAAAGATGCAAGTCATTCTTGCTCAGCAGTCTTTTTCAATAATAAAGCATGCAATTATTTGAAATTTTCTGAAAAACACTGAGCTTGTTTCACCTGACATAATGTTTAGCTGTGGCGGTATGATTTCGTAAGAGAGCCTTGATTTGTTCGCTGTCTAAAGGCATCCACTGTGCTTATTTTCAAACACTTCAAACTGAAAACTTGAGAAGGAAACTGTTCATTTTACAAAAAGATCTTCATGCTGCAGCGAATCAATACTATCTGACCAAATTACGAAAATGGCAAAAACTCACAACATCTGTTTTGCAGTGGGTTTCATTGAAAAAGTTCGCTTGTTTATACTGTATTTGAACTAAGGAGCAGAACAGAGTAAAATGATATAAGAAATCGAAACTGTGCAACTTACATAAACCTACGAAGAATTTTCTTACTGTTCCCATAGACAATTGTTAGGATAGCTTAATCTTTGATTGGTTGTTGCACAGAAACTATACATACTTCGTCTTATTCTTGTTTTTTTGTGTTTCCCTAGACAGTTCTTCAAGCTGAAAGCGCGCAATCTTCTTAAAGTCATTACCACTTGATTTTCTTCGATTCTTCGTTGTTTGAGAGGAGGGGCTAAAAAGACTCAGGGCCCATAATTGCTCACACAATGAAACTTGACTCAAAAGTAAAGTAATTCAATAGAATATCCAAACATAATTTCTAGCTATATATATAAGGGCTACGCCCGATACGTTTCGTGCATTTAAATCCTGTCGTTTTAGTTCAACTGAAACGTAAAGTTATACTTATTTGCTGAAACTATTGCCGTAAGTCATTCTCAACATTTTAAAATACTTTCTAGCTGTTTTCGAAAACTGCATATGATGTCATGATGACGCTATAGCGGCCAAAGTTGCTTTTTTAATTGCAGTTAGGCAATTTTGGCTATTCTCCTTCAATTGATGACTTCAAAGTTACGCTAATGCATAGCTTCAAACATTCAATGTTGCAAGATGTGGGCAGTGCTGAAAACACGTAGTCAATGTACAAAACATTCCGCTGTTTTCTATTGGTAGTTGGCAAAGACAGCAAATGGTTATATAGAATTGTTCATGCACTCTTTCAGCACGAGTAAAAGGAAAAATGAATGGTATTAATAGTTAGTTAGACGTAAGTTAAATTTTATGCATTTTGTTGCTCTGACTGTGAACATGTGATTTCAAACACGCACTATTCGATAGCTTTTGAGTATGTGAGCTTTTATGTTCGAGCGCTTTCATTTGCTATGCACATACTAGGCCTGCTCCCACAGTGATGCAGAACAAGAAAGAATTAGGAAAAAAGGGAGTTTTGAATATAAAATTATTTTTGCACCATCTTCATTGAGCACTACCTGGGGGTCAATGTAAAAAAAGATATTTTAAATCTGTCAACATATTGATTTTGAACTAATTTGTTTGTTTACATTACCGTTTCCGGAATAGTGCCGTTTTGAGGGCAGTTTTAAAGCCTCGTTTCTCCGTCTAGAAAAGTCCAAATTCTTCATTTTTGTCTCACTTGAAACTAATGTTCAAGTACTAAAAGTGATTTCAAGGCATGTTTCAATTTGTTCATTTTTGATAATTTTGAAAGCAATTTCATAATGGCTGGTTTTCGAGCAGTCGATGGGCTTTATAAGTTAATTGTAAATTTTTTTCAATATTCCAATAAAAAGTTACAATATATGTTGCAAGCTACACTACACTACTTACAGAATAACACTACAATATGAGCTACATTACACTACTTACAGAAATGACTCTGCAATGCTATTACAATGATGGCCCGAGGAGCAAAAGACAATGAGTACCCCGAGGCCATAAAACACATACCGGGTGAGTCAATAAAAATGCCTGGCGTTTGAAAAAGTCCTGATCCCTGAATATTAAAGCAATGATGATGCAAATTGTCCAGTTTTATCACCGATATGTCAAATTAGGTTCAGTAATTTACCTGGCTTGAATCGGTCATTCCTTTCCCTCGAAATAGGAGATTTTCTGCAGAAAGCCCCTTTCGAAAACCTGCAAAAACGAACGAAAACAACAAGCAAAATTTCCCGTTGCTCTCCTTCCTAGCAATAATGACTCTTGGATGTGCTCATGTATTTTGTCCTCATGGGAGAATGGAATCCCCCTGAATAAGTTATTCACACCAGGAGGAACTCTTTTCAACACACCAAAACAAAAGCACGTACCAAAGCGTGCTGAAAGTCATCGCTGTGAAGTAAACACATGGGGGAGTTTTGCTTGTAATTTTAACATGTTTTTAAGGTTTCTCAAAGGGATTTATTTTAGAAAATTGCCTACAGAGTCTGAACGGAGTGACCGATTTTAGTCAGAAAAATTTCCAAAAATAATTTAACATGTTAGCTATTTAAACAGATATTGCAAAATATCATTGCTTATATATTCAGGGAGCAGCAGCGTTTCAAACACCGGGCGTTTTTGACTCACCCGGTAGATATACCGGGTGAGCCAGAAAAAAGTTCCCACTTTTGACAGGTCAGGATAAATCACACACAAGACCAATTTCAAATATTTTTGGTTTAATCTCTTTCAATATCCTAAATTATTCTTGGCTATTTTTGGTCGATTTTTCGGAAGCCTATATATTTATCCATTAACAATTTCTTGAAATTTTCTCGAGGGCATACAGCCCAAAAATATTAAAAAACATTAATCAAAATTTTCTAAACTTTCCAGAACAAAGGGAGTGCTCTTCAAAGTGACTAGGGAATTTGGAAATGGATTAATTGTAATCTGTCGCACACGCAGTCGTTCAAGGATTGCACAAGTTTAGTATTTTTAAAGACTCTTAAATTTTTTATCATTTCTTTAAAATTTTATTTTATAGCTACTGCACTCTATGCATTTTGGGATTTGAAAGTATATCAAACAAGTGTGTAGATATATGACTTTTAATTTTGATGCGAAGACCTATTTTCCGCGCGTCATCGTAACTATTCCTGAAGCACGCAAGCCTTTTATTCAAGGCGTCTAGTGAGAGCAGTACATTCATGAAGCATTTCAAGAATGTTTTGCCTTGTTTGCTCTCATTTGAAATCGAGTTCATTTAGTGTTTGATATTCTCGTTGGCCTAAGAGCTGTTCAAATGTTGTCAATAAATGTTGAAAAGATTCCACAACATGTCGCATGATCTGATTTGAAATCAAACACAGTTCGTACTTCGACCTTCCAAACCTTGGTATCATGTCACTAAGACGGCACGGATAGGAAAATCGTTTCAAAAACATGCAGAGGCCCTCCATTTGGCCTGCAATCGTCCCATTTTCACAAACAATTTTTTCTGGTATTTTCAGAACCTGTGCGATTCGCGGAAGATCCGGCTTTTCAAAACGGAAATCTGATATGCACTCATCCTCACAGGAAAGCTGCTGCATAGAAGAGCTCCTTGGACGCCATTTTGTTTATTTTTGTGGAATCGTCCTCATTCCATAATCTAAACAGTAGAAAAGTGGAATTTTCTGGCGACGAGGACCTGTAGATCCCAGACCCCCTTTTGCGATCGAACTTCGTGCTCGTTCTCGTTCTCGTCTTCAATCTAAACCTCTCTAATTATCAAGTAGACAGAACAAAGGCCAGTATCAACAGTTGAAGACGGCGCTCTCCCAAAAAATTGTGCAGCAAGAAATGGAAAAGAGCGGAGGGCAACAGTGGAGGAGCGCAACTGATTTTACTGTGACTATGATCCTAGCCTGTCGAAAGTGGGAACGTTTTTCTGGCTCACTCTTTATATATATATACGTTTAACGAATGTGTTTTTTCTGAGTACATATTTCTATTTTAATACATATTGTGAATGAGCTTATGAGAGTATATATATATATATACCGGGTGACCCAAAAAAAACTTCACGAGCTAGATCATAACTAGCTCCCTGAAATCAAAAGCTATTGCCAAATGCTTTCTATCACAGTTTAGTTGAAAGGCGTAGCTATCTTTTGAGATGCTACATGGTCATTTTGAGCAATGATTACCATCCGAAAAACCAGATTTAATGAAAATTTTGAATCCAGGATTCCTCATTTTGAGTGAAATAATCGACATCATATTCCAGTCAACATTTTGTGAAAACTCGACATAGCGATTGATTAGAAGTTGTCTTGGGAAATTTTTTGTTTGCGAAACGATTGACCTCTCTTCCTCTTTCAAATTTCATGCTCCAAAGAAAAATTTAGAATTAGGCTTTTTTCACACTTTCCAAAAAATGGACTGGAAAGCGAGAGAGTGGTCCGAGAAATCAACGAATTTCCGCATTTTTGAAACCGTTTCTTTGGACAGTACGCATATCTTAAACTGACCAAGCAACGTCTCAAAAGATAGCGGAGCCTTTCAGCTATATACTGATACTTTGTTTGCCTTCATAACATTTCCTTTCAAGGAAATATTTGCGATCTAGCTCGTGAAGATTTTTTTGGGTCACCCGGTATATATACAAAGGATTAAAATAAAAGACAAGAGAATTACGTGAAGAAAAAGAACAATTAGAGTTACATATAATCTACTAATAAATTTCTAATACCAGGGGAAAGGTGGTGGCATGTGACGAGGTTTGTAATTATCTCAATCAAATCGATCAGTTAATAGACCTTTTAGCAATTCTAGAAAGAATCAGAATCGAACGGTAGTTTGCTACATTTTGTCGAATTTTCGAATCTACACAATACTGATAGAAGCTCTAACGTCAATCGATCGAACGTCGTGCATAAAAATGTATAAAAATAACGCTCGATCCAGTCTCTTTTGCAGAAAAGCTAAAAAGTTTATTGTGAAATTCAAGGCTGAATACAAAAAAAATGGTACCAAATTGCATGAACCAAATAAATTCTCTGATTTAGAACCACTCCAACTGCATCCTTGTGCCAAAGCGCTTGCGCAAATTTGTGACCATAAAAATTTCTGACCTTTCAAAATTTTTTGATGGCCATTTTTGTGTTCTTTATTTTATCGCACATTTTGAGAAAATCTTAGCACATAGGCTAACTAAATGAATTCACAAGGACCAAACAAGAAAATCAACATTGATATCAGCTTACAAAGTGCAACGTTGCATAAAAGTGATGATTCACAAGTTTTTCCTTTTTTATTGTGATGAGGAATGAGCAAGAACTGTCATTTTCGCAACAAAATTACCTAAATGGGCGCAATTAAGCTACAAGCAAAGAGATTAATTGAGCTGTACTGTAAAAATCGCATTCTAGCAAGGAAAGGCATTAGAACTTAGAACTGAAAAATTTTTCCGTCAAAAATCCTTCAAAAATGCATAAAAATGTGGTCTTCTTCTCCTTCTTCTTCTTCTTCTTCTTCTTCTTCTTCTTCTTCTTCTTCTTCTTCTTCTTCTTCTTCTTCTCTCAGCCTGTCCCGCCACCGCTGTCGGATAGCCTCCACATATACTTCCACTTTAGACGATTTTGTGCCACTTGCATCAATTTGCTTCCCGCCTTTTGCTCGATGTCATCTCTCCATTTGCACTTTGGTCTTCCTCTCGTTCTTCTTCTGTCCCTCGGCGTCCATTCTGTTGTTTCCTGGCCTATTTGTTGATGTCCATTCGGGCTACATGCCCTGCCCACTGGCCTTTAGCTTTTTCCGCTTTCCAGACAACATCTTCCACCTTTGTCCTTGCTCTTAGATTTTAATGTCTGATCCTATCTTTTATTGTGATTTCAAGCATTGCTATTTTCATTGCTCCACAGCCATTTCATTCTTTAGATGTTTCGTTTCTGACCAAGCCTCTGCTCCATAGTCATCGATTTTAATATAACTGTATCCATGATCTTCTTTTCCAAACACATAGGTATCTTCTGATCTTTTAAGAATGAGCTGTACTGACCAAAACGTTTCCAGCCTGCTGTTATTCTTTCGTCGATTTCTCTAGCCATCTCATTTCCTTGTGTTAGCAATCTTCCCAAGTATTTGTATTCCTCAACCTCTTCGAGCTGTTCACCATCTATAGATATTCCATTCCTTCTCTTTCTTCTCGCAACTTCATTGCACATGATCTTTGTCTTTCTTTTATTCATATTCATACCATCTTTCTTTCCCTCTTTATTCAAGTCATTTAGCAGCCTTCCTAGTTGTTCTTCAGATTCCATAAACAAGATGATATCATCTGCAAATCTCAAATTGTTAAGACAGTCTCCATTGCTGTTGATGCCAGTCTCATATTCTTTCCTCCTGAATATTTCTTCTGATGCCGGTGTGAACATCACTGTGATGCAGGTACAAAAATGAAGGTACAAAAATGTAGGTACCGCCTGAAAATCTGAATGGCTGTAGATTTTTATGGCCTCGAATTTGCACAAGCCATTGGGCAAAAAGATGCAGGAGATTTGTCTTTAAATCATAGAATCTATTTGGTTCATGCAATTTGATAATTTTTTTGTATTCAGCGTTGAATCTCACAATCAACTTATTAAGCCCATCGATTTCTCGAAAACCCACCATTATGAACTTTCTTCCAAAGTATCAAAGTGAAGAAAAACACATGTTTTGAAATTACTTCGAAGTATATGAACAGTGGTTTCAGTGAGAAAAAAATGAAGAATTTCGGACTTTCCTAGAAGGAGAAATGAGGACTTAAAAACTTCCCTCAAAGCAGCACTATTCCGAAAACGGCAATTTAAGGAAACAAACAAATTAGGCCAAAGTTCAAAAATAAATATCTTAACGATCCCTTGACCGATTTGAAATATCTATTTTTTACATTGACCCCCCAGGGTGTGCTCAATAACGATAGTGTAAAAAGAATTTGATATTTAAAATTTCCTTTCATTTAAATTTTGAGGCTCTGGTACCCAGGGTAGCGGGCGGCACATCTCCCGCTACCTTTGCCATGGAAGAACCCCAATCCCGCGGGTGCAGAGTGTGAAAATCGCAACAAAGCAACCATTTTCAGCTTCAAATGAAAGTTTTGACGAGTTATCATGAAATTTACAGTGGTAACCCGCATATAAGAAACTTTTTTGATCAGGCTGTACAATCTTTTACAAAATTATTGAATTTATAAAAGGTTGAAGAGCTTCTGATAAAAGATTCTGATCAGAATAGCAGAACCAACCCAGAAGTATAAAAATCTTCATGTGATGACAAATGCTGCAGTAGACCATCGTATTATTTTTTACCGAAGACGCCGCACCATACGTTTCATAAACAATGCACTCCAAAGTCTATGAAACGGTACACTGGCAGTACTTTTGATCAGTACTGAAGGGTACTGAAAAGTGTGTTTCTGGAAAATTGCTTCCTACATTGATTTTTTTTCTAAAGTTTTTGTTCCAAAATAAGAACTTCTGAGTTTCATCACATTGCTCAGACCACGGATCTGCTCTTTAATGTGCCTCCGCTGAAAATATGTAAACAAATGATCTGTGTTAGAAATTTTAAAATAGCCTTGAATAGCGGGACATACAGCATATGGCTCAAATCTTTGCAAAGCTTTAAAATTAAATGTGCAAAATGTTATTACTTTATTCTTTCAACTAAATAGATTGGAGGGAACTTGGGGGCGGTTGCCATGATTCCAGAAAGAGCATTTTAGATAGTATCATTAATTTCAGAGTTACAGCATTTTTAACATTTCTGTTGGTTTTGAAGTTGTGACGTCATCAAAATGCTAAATCGTAATCCATAAAAGCTACAGACTTTTGCTTGCTACCATCTTGTTGATCGTCGAAAACTGAGTATTTCTTTCATTGCTCATTTTGACTTTCCTCGATCAGTTTACAATTTGTGGTGTTTTAACCCTAATCCATATGGGCTTTTTTCGAGCTACCATTTAAAAAACTACCTTAGACTCCTCAGAATCCAATAAAACTTGGTTCAATTACAGATCAAGTCATTTTTAGCTTGTAGCGCAATTTGGGTGTGGCTGCCACACCTTATGACGTCACAGTGACGTCATGAAGTTGAAAATCAGTGAAAATCAGGCTTCCAAGTTAAATTTGAATTTAAAGAAGGTTTGGCAGGAACATCTTGCAGTTTTTGGTTCACTTTAGCCACAAATTTAATGTTAAAGTATAATTTCATAGAAATTAATGATTTTAGAGTGATATTTTGGCAGAAATTGGCCAATTTGTATGACGTCATTTGTGCAATTAATTTGTTCTCTGTAAAAATAGACAAAAAAAGCTGCAAAGTGGTTATACCTCATTACAAACGTATCATTGCAGTCTTGTCAATTGAAAAATTTCGAAAAAATTAAAAAAGTTTGCTAATTAGCCCAAAATGGCGGCTATTATGACGTCATCATCAAAAAATGCTGACGTCATCAAATTCCAGAAATTCCGGTATCAAATTAAAGCTCTTTGTTTACTGATTCATTTGGTGTATAATACTTCATAATATGATCAAACCTTTCCATTGAAATCATCAAAAACAATGATTTGTTTGCTACCTGCTTCCAAATATGGGCATGTCACATGACCTGTGAGCTCTATCGTTTGAAAATTTTTTCATCAAAATGTGGCAAATAGATAATTAGTAAAAGTCAGGTAGGTTTGGGGGACATAGTTGATGTCTTTGAAAAACACGGCAAGAAAAACTTTGAGGGGGGGGGGGGTGGAAAACACAAATTGGCTAATTTCTGCCAAAATATCACTCTAAAATCATTAATTTCTATGAAATCATACTTTAACATTAAATTTGTGGCTAAAGTGAACCAAAAACTGCAAGATGTTCCCCATGTGGATTAGGGTTAATCATTTTCAATGCTTCTGATACCTCCTCTCGTACATCCTTTCATAAATCTTAAAATGCTGCGATTCCAAGAATAATGATGATATCACAAATGCTCTATCTGGAATTATGTCAAACGACCTGAAGTATCATTCGATCTATTCAGTTGAAAGAATTAGGCAACAACATTTTATACACACAAGTTTCAAATTTTGCAAAGATTCGAGCCCTATGTTGGGACATACAATAAACTTGTAGTTAAAATAGCCTTAAATAGCATGGACATACAATAAAGTTGTAACTTGTTAGGAAACGCTATTAACTCCTGTAAAAGAACAATAATCAAAATACAAGATAAACCTATAACTGGAGGGAAAAATGTTGAACCTGCAAGAAAATCAAGTTCTCACCTACCAACAATGTTATTTTACCACATACTAAATGGTAAATCGCTAGCCATAAAAGCTACTACAGACATTTGCTTGATACCATCTTGTAGATCTCCAAAACCTGAGTATTGCTTGTTTTGGCGCTTTTTGATTGGATGGTCTTTGTTTGGAGATAAGCCAGTCAGAGGCTCAGGTGTGGTGTTCACGTGATACTCAAATGTCTGCTGTTGTGTTCGGTATATAACAGCCCGGTAGTGTCATTTATCTATTCTTCACATGAAGCAAACTGAGGAGTGTACGACGAAACGCGTATTTGGTGAGATGATTTGGCATAACAACGTTGTTGCCAAGTGGTTGCTAGATTTTCTGCAGGTTTGACAGTTTTCTCTCCAGTTACAGGTTTATCTTATATTTTGATTATTGTTCTTTTACGGGACTTAATAGAGTTTCCCTGCAGGTTACAAGTTCATTTCACGTCAATGGGTCTACAACGATGAGTCCACTATTTAACGCTATTTCAAAATTTTGTACCACAAATCATTTGTTTACATATTTTCAGTTGAGGTACCGTCAAGAGCAGATTCGTGATCTGAACAATGTGATCAAACTCAGAGGCAAACTTAGAACTGTCGTTTGTCGATAGGTTTTCTTCAGAAATGAGAACTTATAAGGCTCATCAGTTTTTTACATTTTGTCACATGCATGTAAGAAAAGTTGGCCTGCAGTTTCGTATAAGTGAGTTTCTTATATGCGGGATTTTATTGTATTTGACGTAGATACATCCATTTGACGTTTGATGCTCTATTATTAAAGTCTTCCTGGAAAGCCTGTCGTCAATCCTAATATTCAACTCTAACAATTGGCACATTTTCCGCGAGAGAGTTGTTTTCGAACGAGCTACAGAAGGGGCAAGACATGACCTTGATAATTCTTCTTCGAGGGCAAGCTCCCCGAGCCCCCATTGTTACTTATCTCAGTCACGTTGATTTTCAGCTGTCCAATTTAGTCTCTTTCGATGAGTTCGAGTTGTACCATTATCAATTTTTGATTTGGAATGAGGATGGATGACGTCATAAAGCTACCATAGCAGAACTTGATTGAAGATTTTGGACAATGATTTATTTGTTTTCAGACAAAAGCAGAAAAAGATTTTGAATTTAAGGTATCGAAACAAAAGATACGCTGTCTCATGATGCATTGGCCGATATACGCAGGAAGTGTTTCATCGCTTAATGTGCAAAGATATAAAAATATATTCATAGTTTACTTTAGCATATAATTTAGCAAAATTTAGCATCCAGGACATCATTCAAATTTATGACGTCATTGTTCAAATAAAAATTGCGAAATATAGAAAATTTGTCCACTTTGCTTCATCCTGTCAGTTTTTATTCATTTCTGAGTCCACACTTGCTAGAAAAAAGGACAAAGTGGCAAAAGAAAACTGCCAAAAAAATTTGGCACAAGAAACACATAGCTAATTCAATGCTAAAGGTGCTAGAAATGGAAACTAAAAATGTCTTATGCAGCATATTTTCAATTTATGAAAGGTTTTCAACTGTTTAAAAAATGTGGAGAAAATTGGTTGGGTGGCTAGTCAAATATTGAAAAGAATCAAAGATTGAAAACTCTCTCGTCTAAATGCCCCAGTGAGAGATCCAATGTTCGCCGGGGCTCTGGCTGTCGAAAAAGTTTCCCAACACTCACCAGAAAGAGCAATCTCGAACCGGAGGATAACATAATTTTTGGGTTGAAACTATATCAGTGTAGGTATAATTTGCACAATTAAAAGCCAGGCATCATTTGTGATGCGGTTTGTAGATTTAGGCCATTCATAAGATTCATATCTTATCCTGAGACAGGTTTTTCTTTGTTTTTTTCACTGAGAAGATAGTCGGAATAGTACGTGCTCTGGGGTAACCAGAGTAGTAAGGGGCTTGAAGCTAAAGTGATTCTTTTCGTTCTCAGTTAACATTTGTTCCATGTCAGGAGTAAAAGTGAAAGAATGCCAGTGAGCTTGGCTAAGGCGCATTTTAATTATCCATTACATCCATGACGTCACTATGAGGTCGCCATTGAGGAACATGGTAGTGTTTGCTTAGTATTGGCAACAAGTATGGTTACATTTGGTGATTATGTATAACATGTCACAAAGCATGAAAAAAAGTTGATCGACAAAATGTGATTGGTGTCTACCATTATGAAGAAGCTTTCAATTTTCAATCAGCCCATTAAAGCTTAGAAAAATTTGCATGCTTTCAACTCTTCATCGTTCAAACTGAGGATGCCACTCCAAGTCAATTTGCACTCCTGATAGAAATAGGGTTGACCCTATCGAGATTGAGGGGTTGCTGATTCAGCCAACTTGTCAGTTCTGAGTTCTTCCAGGTAATTTCGTCTTCTGGATCTTGAGCCTTTATTTGTTTCCTTATTTCTTAAGCATGCTTTCAGTATCTTTTCGCCAAATTGTGTCAACATACGGTATCATATTACTCACAAGAGAAGGTGAAATATGATGATTTGTTGTACTGTGTTACGGTATAACATCGCTGATGATGTCATTGTCATAATGAACTTAGGTGATAGTCATAATTCGTAGAATGTATGATTTAGGCAAAACTTTTGATGCCAATTTGCCTCCCTCTTCGCAAATTGAAGCAAAAATGAGTGCATCACGTCTTTTGAAGGGACTTTAGAAACAAATAGACTCAAATATTATTTTTAACTATATTTTTGCCTGAAAACAAAGGGAGCCAGTTAGACTAAGTTACACATTCGATTTATCCATCAGGTAGCCCATTTCTACAAGTTTATATTTTCTATTTAACAACTAATTTGAATATGCATTAGCCCCTCACAATGTTGAAAATCACTTCATCTAAACAGGGTCAAGTAAGTATCAGGAATGAATGCTTGACTATCAGAGCAGTTTGAATGTACCCAAAATGCTAATGGAAATGAGTGCTGCAACCTTGCAGCTCTTTTGTGAAAATAAGACGATGCGTCACTCAAGATAAAGATGCTTTCTTCATGAAACAAAGTATTGTATTCTCAACTAACGTGTGTCCCAAATAGCACTCACAAGATGTCATAGATATAACAAAAATCTAATCATCGAGCAATGATAGACTTTCTTTCTGATTTCCTTGTAAAAAGATTCAATGATAACTAAAATGGGCAAAGTTGTGCTTATTTTTGATACTTGAAGGCAAAATACCGTTACTTATTGAAGTATCTAATTTTGAGCGAAGCTTGTTGAGAAAAAGTAGTCAGTCCTATGTATAAAACTCTTCAGATCTCATGTCATCAAAGAATCTTACCATATCCAAAAATGCAAAATACCTGGTCTGTCTGATTCTAATTTTACAAGATTTGTTATTTTAAGGGAGAAATAGCATCATACATGGAACCGAGACAGTTCACTCAGAGCAAAGAGGAAGCGTGACCTTTCTGAGCTTAAACATCAGAGATCGTATCCTATCAATAAGCGTATTCAGTTAAATTCAATTCATACCACACAATGAAATCTCCCAAAATCACGAGAATTCATGAGCAGTTCTGCCACAGCTTCCTTAACAACAACAAGCTTAAAAACAGAGGGCAAAGAAAACTGACCGCTGAAATCCTATTTTCCATCTCCATTTTTCTCGCTTATAAAGAACAAAGGTGCTGGGCTGATATTCATACATGCAGAGAAAGGGACTTAAAAGATATTAGTCTTACAATCCTCCCAAAAATTTCTAACAGCTTACTGTAGCAGAAGACTTAAAAACATAGAGCCAAAAACATGAGCCAAAAGGTGAAGCTAAGTGACTCAAAAGAAAGCGCTGCTTCTTGCTTGTTGATCGCCGGTCTTTCTGCAAATGGCAGACTTTGTTGGGTCAAGCACGGATAAAAACAGAAAGGAATTGAGGTGATAATGCTCGTACAAAGCGATCCAGGAAAACTATAAAAAACATAAGCACAACAGCAATGATATTTGAAATAAGGAGGAGACATTTTGACTCGTCTTCAGCATTAGAACCGGGTGTAATGCCTTGTGGTCTACAACTAAGCATAAAGAAGAGATAGGCGTGGAATTCCACTGGTTTTATGATCAATACAGTCAGATTTTACATATTAACAAGAAGCTCTCTTTGACCCACTATCGAAGGAAATCGTTTGACAGTCGATGAATGCAAGAAATAGAAACCTCAAATAGCGTACCTTATACAATGTATTCTGCACTTGATAAATAAAACTTGAACAGCACTTCCTAGCATCTGGACGACGATTGCTGGAAAATTATAAACACAATCTCGATCATGAAGTCTGTGTTGTAATTCACGGCCGATCCTCATCGCTGATTGTTCTTTTGAAATGAGTAACCATAAGAATGTCATTTTTGAGACTGATGGACAGAGCATGCGCAATCCATCTTATATTTATAGCAACAAAAGCAACGTCGGCCACAGCAACCAAACTTGTGGAAAAGCAAATCAAATTAGTAAAATTAAGTTAATTTCTTGGATAAAGTATCTTTCTTTTAGGATATTCAATTATATTTCAGCACAAGGACTTCAGGGGAAACTGAATGAATCATGTATCACTTGAAAGCGTTCTACTTGTTTATAGGCTAGAATTTACACCCTAGTGCATATCAATTGAATCAAGAGCACACTTCAGTTGGGACACTTAAATTTCAATCTATCACTACTCCTCGATAACATGACCTAATAGGATCAGCAAGCAATTTTTCGCAGCCTGCTCATGAAGATCCCTTCCGTCATTGTGTCAGATGCCATCAATGATACTTCCAAATTGTGCTTTTCACAATTCCAAATAAGTGTAAAGAGTATGGTTTATGAAGCCTCTCCTAAAGATTTCTCTCCAACGTTTCTAAAAACATTTCTACAAATTTCTCAACTTCATGCCAATTATCCGTGCCAATCCGTTGTCGACTGGACGACGACCATTATTCCCAAGGACTCCTGTGTAATCTAACATCCCGTCACGACGAAAAGGAAGCACAGCATTTCAAAAATCATGTCGATCATTGAAATGTCCAGTTTCACCTCTGCTTCAGTTTCATTTCATTATCAATCTATCCTGCATACAACTCTATACCTTTACAATACAATTAGATACAAATACAATACTAGAATGAACTACATCAAAGGGCTAAAGAACTACAAAACTAAAACAAAGGGAATGACGTTAGGGAGCGGTCATAAAGTCTCTGCTATATGGGGGTGGACGATTTTGCAAAAATCTAGCAAAAAAATTAATGGTCCGTCCTAGATTCCTATTCATCTATTTCTGGCCCCATAGCAAGAACTAGGATATTTTTCATGGCCCCATGAAATGATTTATTTTTTAGAATGTAGGCTTGATGATTTTGCCCGGTACTGTAATTTCAGAAATACTATAACTTAATGATAAACCACTGGTTAGCCACTGAACTAAACAAGAGAAGGAGAAGAAAAGAGATGAGCAGAAAAACAAGTGTCAAGTTGGAAAAAGTAACAGAAAACAATTTTTGCAGCATTTGCCGCCGTTGCCAAGTTTTATGATAAAACTTTTATGGCCCTATAAAATGCATCTGATTCTTTTTCATAGCCCCAAAAGTCATGGCAGAATTTTTCATGCCCATCCAAGTATCATTCACCCCCATATAGCAGATACTTTGTGACTGCTTTCTTACGTGATTGCATATAGGATAGATTGATTAAGGAGGAGCTCTGTAAATGGGTAAACTGTTACTGTTACCTGTTACTGTTCGGATTGGATATGCTGATATTGTAAATAGCTCTGAAGAGAAGCTACTTGGAGTTCAAATTGATAGCAGACTTTCCTTCGATAATCATGTCTCCAAACTGTGCCAAAAGGCGAGCAATAAACTGTATGCACTCGCTCGCACATCCCCATAGTGACCATTATGGAAACAAAGTCTCATCTACCTTTTTAATGCTATCCCTGCCATTTTTAACCTGGGGTGTTTTTAAACTTCATTTTTAGCTCTTTGCCTGTAAGTATCATATTCCTGTAATTAGATCACTTTCCTTTTATTAATTTATATTGTAATTTTAATTTTATGGCAAAATCATACATACATACATACATACATACACACATACATATTAACATGAGGCACATTGTGGGGACCATAGGTGTACATCAACGTTGTGGGAACCAAGCCTTTTCCTCAATATCTTGTTGACAGCTGAATGTATGAAACATTTAAGGACCCACAAATGCTGATATTGACTGAACACAGCTGCCCACCACTATACACACCTGATTAAAATTTGTCGAATTGATTTGTGGGGACACTGTAAATATCAACAACGTTGTGGGAACTAACAAAGGAATTTTCTTAATAGTGTTTACAGTTGAGTGTATCAAACATTTGATTAACCAGAAATGATAACATTGAATGAATACAACTGCCACAGATTTATTTAATTGATTTGAAAAGGCTGGATTGATTTGTGGGGACATTGTACTTTTTGCTAACGTTGTGGGAACCAACAAGAGAACCCAGATACACATGAATTTCACCAAGGTTGTGGGAACCATCGGTAGAACTCACTTTTGATAAATTTTGACAAACATGACACTGTGTCCTGTTCGTAAAGTTTTGAGCCCCACTCTAGCTCCACCCGACTGAAAATGAAATTGTTTTATGTTTTATCTGTAGATAAGGTTTGGAAAGACAAGTGGCTTTTTTTTCTCCGATATGTTCATAGTTTATTTGGTACATAACTATCTCTGGAATGAGGAAATGAATGAATGCATAAATGAATAAATCAACGAATCATTCAGTAAATCAATAACTCGTTAAACGAATAACACCTGATGCAAGTGCCATGTAGCAGTTTGGGTGCAGTGCGGTCAGAGTTAATGCCTTGTGCATTAGTGCGTGCGTCTTTGCTTTTTATTCAGCTCCAGCCTCGTTTTGCAAGTTTTTGAAACTGAGGTTTCCCGCGTTTAACGTCATGTGACCTTCCTACAATGCTGGCCTACTGATTCATGGAGTTTGGCGCCGTTTCACTCAAGCATTGGATGGAGAGAGTTGGAAGATCTGGCAGAACAGACTGGGCAGAGTTGGCAAGATGTTCAGACAAAGAATGGTAATTCTATTCTAATTACATACTGTGAACCTCTTTCACCCAGGATCTAAAAGTGGTCTGCCTATCGAAGACTGCAAAATAGAGACTTAAGCTGGCTTAGGCCACTACGTCTTGTATGCTCGAAAAGTTGTATCCGTCTTGTGGTCTTCTCTGCTAGCACAGCATAATTTGAGAGAAGCAAAAAGCGATCAAAAGGATAATGCTGCAGAGTAGAAGTGCTAAAGTTTTGAAACTTCACCTACGTTTCTGTTTGTCTTTTGAATGTGTGAAGGGATCTTAAAATGTCTCGCATGAGCAAACTCAAACCAGTCTGAGTTTCAGATCTGTTTGAAACTCATTACGGTCTACGATCAAAGCCCTTGGAGCGCTCACATGATGCATGATGGCAAGTTGAAACTCAGGTTGACCTGAAACTCATTTCACTTTCTCGGGTCGGTCTGAGTTTTCAGGTAGACCTGAAGTTTTCATGTGAGCAGAAAAATTTTCATTTGGGGGCGAAATGACTTTTCAAAACATGTGTGATTAACATTCCAGGTGTTCCGTTGGCAATCAAGACAATGAAGATTTCATTCAAAGTCAGCCAGCAGCTGGATCTAAATATTATGAAACAATGCCAATATCTTCCACAAAACAATCACAATTGTTCTAATAGCCGAAGGAACGCACGCATTGTTTAATACTCTCAAACCGGTCTGAAAATGTTCATGTGAGGGGGAGGCAAATAAGCAGACATAGCCAAATTTCAAGCTGATGAGACTCAGATCGGTCTTAGTTTTCTCATGTGACGGTAGTCTAACAACATCTCCCCGCTGTCAGACAAATTCGTGCCTTACCAGTATTAAGTCCAAATGTACTTCCTTCCATAATTCTTAATATTTGATTTAATACTTAAAATTTGAAAATTCCCTGGGCAAAACACTTCTCCAAAACATCAAATTTATGTTGATGCAAGAAGGATAAAATGTCTTAGCCAATTTTTGCTTGTGGCCGATGGATGACAGACTGGAAAGTTTGTATATTGCGTGGGCAAGTTGAGATGGCCTAAGTTAGACTGTGCGGAAGATTTGCGGTTGAAAACAATAGATCCTTTGTGTATTGTATAAATCACGGCTGCGGTTGAAACCACATACATTCCTGCACATGCAATATCTTTGCACACGCGCAGTAAAAAGTTGCCAGTCTGGCATGGATGGCAACAATCCTCCAAAGCAAGGGAGGTTCAAAGTCCACGGAAATGTTCATTTCTTTTCAGTGGATGTCCGTGTACTTTTCCATGGCAAATTGTATTCAGAAAAAGATCCACCGAAAACCAATCCACGGACATGCTGGCTGTTTCCAATCTATGACTTATGATGCAAGTCATAGATTGGGGTTATTGACCATGGAATTTGCATCTTATTCACTGGATGTGTATGTTGCTTATGATATTTGTTTTGCAAGGTTTTCGCTTCTCATTTGCACATTTCCACAGAAAATTGCCAATTTCCCATCGGCCTTTGATGAAGATTTCCAAAAGAGTGGGCTTTGCATGACTTTCGTTGACTTGCTTGTCAAAATGGCTTGTGATCTTGAAGTTTTAAATAGTTTATGGACTTATTCCAAAGTTAAAGCTTCCTTTCAAATTTCTGTTCACAACAATATGTAAGATGATACAATCACTCAAATGGCAACAGCTTCTCCAAATGTTTTCTACTCATAAATCTGTGAAAAATGATAACGCAGCCCGTTGTTGCCTAATAGATGTGCCATGGGTACAAAGTAGGTTGCCTTGTTCTCCATTACAAGAGTTTGCATTTTGAATGTTGGCCAAAATTAGCTTGAAAGATCTACTGTATATGACATGGAGTATAGCAATGTTGAGAGAGGAACTGAGTGACTGACAGTATTTACTGCCAATTAGTTGCAATATGTGTTGGTAGGTACGGAAGTTGCAAATATACTGTCACTTTCAATAGAATTCTGTGCTCAATATGGCAAAGAACATTTTGTCCATGGAAATAGGGTACTAAATTTCAGCACGGACCATGTCTATGGCTAGAAATTGTCTGTGACCAAATTTAATTCAAAATTTCCACAAACAGTCACAGACCTGTCCACAAGCAAAGCACAGACATTTCCGTGGACTCAGGACCCACCCTTTTTATCTTCATAGACCAATCAGACGGCGAATAAGAAAAGAAGACATAAGAAATCTGTGAAGATTTTGTCAGGCTTCATAAAATGCAACCAGGGCAAAATTAACCTTGCACGTTTTTGGCAAGCTTCAGGTCATCTATCCATTTAGAATGAAGTTGATCATTAGAAACTAAAATGTTTGTTTAATTCATTTTTCCACAGGGTTAACTTTCTCACATTTCTTTAAACAGAGGTTTCCAGAGAATGCCAAAGAGACTGGTTTTGAGTCCATATTCATAGATGATGAACTAGGTATGTTTTAACCAACAAGCTATTAAGTGCCTTATACTCAGACTCAAAAATACATCTTCATACAAACTTTTAATAGCATCTCCATCAGTAATCATTTGCTGATGAAGATGCTAGTCAAAACATTTACACATTATTATCAATTTGAGTATTGTGTCAAAATAAAAACTATGACATTGGTTCAGAGGGTCAAAAATTAATTTTGAATTGACTGCTCAGCAAAATGTCTTTCAGTCACAACTTTTGAAACAGTTTAGCTCCGAAGAAGCCTCGTATGCGAGGTGAAATATCAGCTCACATATATATAATCAACGTTTAACCAAAGACATAGTCTTCTTTCTTTTGTGTCGTTTTGCAGTGTTCCTGTCTTCACATTTTGAAACACTACCTCCATGACTATAAAACGAGCATTGCTGAGCTGGTCTTGAATAGGGCTTTCGTTTCCTATACTGTATGTGTCAGTGATTTTTAATGATATCAATGATAATTTGTGTTGCGCATGTGTATATGAGCAGCACTATAAGATGCAGCAGGCCTTTTTATTTGCATGTAGCAATTTTTGGCTATGAAACAAACAATTTGTAATGGATTTTAGGCAAAAGTTGTCTTTTTCTTGGACAACATGAATGAATGCTGACATCAGCAAAATATTAGTAGTGCAAAAAAAATATTCAAATAAGAATATTATATCCAGATATAATCTTTGTATGCTTAAGATTTCATGGTCGTGTCAGTTTAGAGATAGAACATGACAAAGACTGTGTGATTTTACACTTAATAGAAATATTTGCTGATGTCAGTGCTCAACCGTGTAGCATCAACAAAAGCAAATGATATCATCCTGTTTGTTTTATTGTGTTTCTTACTCAATTCATAATTAAGTCACAAACTACAAATTAAACTGCTGATCCATGAACTAGAATATTTTAGTCCCAGATATGACTAAAATACCTTTATGACCAATTAATGTTGCTAAGTTACACATTGATCACCGAATTGAGTATTCTTGGAGATCTGGAGATGAGTAAGGCAATGAAACCCTAAGTGATACTATTAGAAGTCAAGGGAAATAGATGTATTCACTAGTGTGATAATGAACTCTGATGCATGTTATTATTCAAATATATATTAAAGGATTTCCTACTAAATGAATTCTTTTCAGCAAGGCTGTATATCAAGTAACCAGGAAAAGGGGCAATGAGAAAGCATTCCACAAATATAGAGTGATGAACAGGAATCAGTGATCCTAGACTGTTTGGTAGCTACATAGCTTGGCTACTTGCCTATGTACTATTTTGTAAAATTTTTGTAGGGAAGGAAAAATTGGTGGAAGTAAAGATGTAATGCCAGTCTTAAAACTGCCATTGAAATTCATTCAGATCTTGGGATCGATTTTGGGATCAAATTTCAGAAAAAAAAGATAAAAAAAATTCTAATACCACGTAGCACAAGGGGATTGCTTGGATGCATTCAATTTGAGTTGCATTTTCCCTGAATGATGCGTTCTTTTTGTTGCAGCACTGCAGCCCTTCAAATTCAATGCTGCTTTTCCAGAGATTTGAGAGGCTTAGAACTGGCTTCTTTTACTTTTTTATTGCAGATGAACCAGATTAAGATATGAACCAGATCAGAAAAGGATACCAACAGTGAGACTGAGCATGATGATGAAAAGCTACGTAAGAATACAAACAAATGTGGAGTACAGAAGGAAAGAGGTGGCAGTCACACGTCAAAACCAGGTACTATAATCAATTTCATCAGTAAGACATAATTCACATTAATTTCAATAATTAATAGGGCACACTGCTGTATTTTTCAAAGTCATCAAGACTCCTCCATTGCCTGCACCACAAATCATTAAAAAAGATTAATGCTAATATGATTAGTCCACTCTTCACTTTTGCAAATCTATCAGTTGCTATCTGTTTGTATGTACTGTATATGTTCTAGGCATCTTCTTTTATTTTAAATCAATTGTTGTGGGGAAATTACCTACAGTAAATAGGAATACTTATTGCTTTCATTTGGGAAATGGTTATATGCTATGGAAAACTATGTTACCTTGACGTTATTTATTTTTTATAAAGAAAAGTAAATAATTCATTAATATGTTAAATTTTTGATGAATATATGTTTACTGCTTAGCACAATAAAAATTTAGTAACCGGATAACATTGTTACAAAATAAACTATTTTTATCAAACGTTGTGGGGACATTATCTAAATAGTAATGCTTACTACTTTCGCTTCATATGCAGTTTAATGACTGGGACAGTAATGTTACCTTGACGCTATTTATCTTTGTTTTAAAGCAAATAATTGATTAATTTCTTAAAATCTTAATGAATATATGTTTACTACTTGACACAATTAAAATTTAGTACCCTGATGACAGTGTTACAAACTAAACTGTTTTTATCAAATGTTGTGGGGACATTATCTAAATAGGAATGCTTACTACTTTCGTTTCATATGCAGTTAAATGACTTGGACAGTAATGTTACCTTAACGCTATTTATTTTTGTTTTAAAGCAAATAATTCATTAATTTGTTAATTTCCTAATGAATATATGTTTACTGCTTGACACAATTAAAATTTAGTACCCTGATAACAGTGTTACAACAGGAACTGTTTTTATCAAATGTTGTGGGGACATCATCTAAATAGGAATGCTTATTGCTTTCGTTTCATATGCAGTTAAATGACTTGGACAGTAATGTTACCTTGACGCTATTTATTTTTGTTTTAAAGCAAATAATTCATTAATTTGTTAAATTCTTAATGAATATATGTTTACTGCTTGACACAATAAAAAATTAGTAACCTGATGACAGTGTTACAAACTGAACTGTTTTTTATCAAATGTTGTGGGGACATGATTTAAATAGGAATGCTTAATACTTTCGTTTGATATGCAGTTAAATAATGTTACCTTGATGCTATTCATTTCTTATAAAGCAAATAATTGATAAATTTGTTGAATTCTTAATAAATATATGTTTACTGCTTGACACAATTAAAATTTAGTAACCTGATACCAGTGTTACAAACTGAACTGTTTTTATCAAATGTTGTGGGGACATAATCTAAATAGGAATGCTTACTACTTTCGTTTGATATGCAGTTGAATGACTTGGACAGTAATGTTACCTTGACTTTATTTATTTTTTTTAAAGCAAATAATTCATTAATTTGTTAAATTCTTGATGAATATATGTTTACTGCTTGACACAATTTACCCTGTTGAAAGTGTTACAAACTAAACTGTTTTTTATCAAATGTTGTGGAGACATTATCTAAATAGGAATGCTTACTACTTTCGTTTCATATGCAGTTAAATGACTTGGACAGTAATGTTACCTTGACGCTATTTATTTTTGTTTTAAAGCAAATAATTCAATAATGTGTTAAATTCTTAATGAATATATGTTTACTGCTTGACACAATAAAAAATTAGTAACCTGATGACAGTGTTACAAACTGAACTGTTTTTTATCAAATGTTGTGGGGACATGATTTAAATAAGAATGCTTAATATTTTCGTTTGATATGCAGTTAAATAATGTTACCTTGACGCTATTTATCTTTGTTTTAAAGCAAATAATTGATTAATTTCTTAAATTCTTAATGAATATATGTTTACTACTTGACACAATTAAAATTTAGTACCCTGATGACAGTGTTACAAACTAAACTGTTTTTATCAAATGTTGTGGGGACATTATCTAAATAGGAATGCTTACTACTTTCATTTCATATGCAGTTAAATGACTTGGACAGTAATGTTACCATGACGCTATTTATTTTTTTTAAAGCAAATAATTCATTAACTTGTTAAATTTTTGATGAATATATGTTTACTGCTTTGCACAATAAAGATTTAGTAACCGGATAACAGTGTTACAAACTAAACTGTTTTTATCAAATGTTGTGGAGACATTATCTAAATAGGAATGCTTACTACTTTCGTTTCATATGCAGTTAAATGACTTGGACAGTAATGTTTCCTTGACGCTATTTATTTTTTTTAAAGCAAATAATTCATTAATTTGTTAAATTTTTGATGAATATATGTTTACTGCTTGGCACAATAAAAATTTAGTAACCGGATAACAGTGTTACAAACTAAACTGTTTTTATCAAATGTTGTGGAAACATTATCTAAATAGGAATGCTTACTACTTTCGTTTCATATGCAGTTAAATGACTTGGACAGCAATGTTACCTCAACGCTATGTATTTGTTTTAAAGCAAATAATTCATTAATTTGTTAAATTTTTGATGAATATATGTTTACTGCTTGGCACAATAAATACTTAGTAACCGGATAACAGTGTTACAAACTAAACTGTTTTTATCAAACGTTGTGGGGACATTCTCTAAATAGTAATGCTTACTACTTTCGCTTCATATGCAGTTTAATGACTGGGACAGTAATGTTACCTTGACGCTATTTATCTTTGTTTTAAAGCAAATAATTGATTAATTTCTTAAATTCTTAATGAATATATGTTTACTACTTGACACAATTAAAATTTAGTACCCTGATGACAGTGTTACAAACTAAACTGTTTTTATCAAATGTTGTGGGGACATTATCTAAATAGGAATGCTTACTACTTTCGTTTCATATGCAGTTAAATGACTTGGACAGTAATGTTACCTTAACGCTATTTATTTTTGTTTTAAAGCAAATAATTCATTAATTTGTTAAATTCCTAATGAATATATGTTTACTGCTTGACACAATAAAATTTAGTACCCTGATGACAGTGTTACAACATGAACTGTTTTTATCGAATGTTGTGGGGACATTATCGAAATATAAATTCTTATTGCTTTCGTTTCATATGCAGTTAAATGACTTGGACAGTAATGTTACCTTAACGCTATTTATTTTGTTTTAAAGCAAATAATTCATTAATTTGTTAAATTCCTAATGAATATATGTTTACTGCTTGACACAATTAAAATTTAGTACCCTGATGACAGTGTTACAACATGAACTGTTTTTATCAAATGTTGTGGGGACATTATCTAAATAGGAATGCTTATTGCTTTCGTTTCATATGCAGTTAAATGACTTGGACAGTAATGTTACCTTGACGCTATTTATTTTTGTTTTAAAGCAAATAATTCATTAATTTGTTAAATTCTTAATGAATATATGTTTACTGCTTGACACAATAAAAAATTAGTAACCTGATGACAGTATTACAAACTGAACTGTTTTTTATCAAATGTTGTGGGGACATGATTTAAATAGGAATGCTTAATACTTTCGTTTGATATGCAGTTAAATAATGTTACCTTGATGCTATTCATTTCTTATAAAGCAAATAATTGATAAATTTGTTGAATTCTTAATAAATATATGTTTACTGCTTGACACAATTAAAATACTGCTTGATACCTGTGTTACAAACTGAACTGTTTTTATCAAATGTTGTGGGGACATAATCTAAATAGGAATGCTTACTACTTTCGTTTGATATGCAGTTGAATGACTTGGACAGTAATGTTACCTTGACTTTATTTATTTTTTTTTAAAGCAAATAATTCATTAATTTGTTAAATTCTTGATGAATATATGTTTACTGCTTGACACAATTTACCCTGTTGAAAGTGTTACAAACTAAACTGTTTTTTATCAAATGTTGTGGAGACATTATCTAAATAGGAATGCTTACTACTTTCGTTTCATATGCAGTTAAATGACTTGGACAGTAATGTTACCTTGACGCTATTTATTTTTGTTTTAAAGCAAATAATTCAATAATGTGTTAAATTCTTAATGAATATATGTTTGCTGCTTGACACAATAAAAAATTAGTAACCTGATGACAGTGTTACAAACTGAACTGTTTTTTATCAAATGTTGTGGGGACATGATTTAAATAAGAATGCTTAATATTTTCGTTTGATATGCAGTTAAATAATGTTACCTTGACGCTATTTATCTTTGTTTTAAAGCAAATAATTGATTAATTTCTTAAATTCTTAATGAATATATGTTTACTACTTGACACAATTAAAATTTAGTACCCTGATGACAGTGTTACAAACTAAACTGTTTTTATCAAATGTTGTGGGGACATTATCTAAATAGGAATGCTTACTACTTTCATTTCATATGCAGTTAAATGACTTGGACAGTAATGTTACCATGACGCTATTTATTTTTTTTAAAGCAAATAATTCATTAACTTGTTAAATTTTTGATGAATATATGTTTACTGCTTGACACAATTAAAATCTAGTAACCTGATACCAGTGCTACAAACTTAACTGTTTTTATCAAATGTTGTGGGGACATAATCTAAATAGGAATGCTTACTACTTTCGTTTGATATGCAGTTGAATGACTTGGACAGTAATGTTACCTTGACTTTATTTATTTTTTTTAAAGCAAATAATTCATTAATTTGTTAAATTCTTGATGAATATATGTTTACTGCTTGACACAATTTACCCTGTTGAAAGTGTTACAAACTAAACTGTTTTTTATCAAATGTTGTGGAGACATTATCTAAATAGGAATGCTTACTACTTTCGTTTCATATGCAGTTAAATGACTTGGACAGTAATGTTACCTTGACGCTATTTATTTTTGTTTTAAAGCAAATAATTCAATAATTTGTTAAATTCTTAATGAATATATGTTTACTGCTTGACACAATAAAAAATTAGTAACCTGATGACAGTGTTACAAACTGAACTGTTTTTTATCAAATGTTGTGGGGACATGATTTAAATAAGAATGCTTAATATTTTCGTTTGATATGCAGTTAAATAATGTTACCTTGACGCTATTTATCTTTGTTTTAAAGCAAATAATTGATTAATTTCTTAAATTCTTACTGAATATATGTTTACTACTTGACACAATTAAAATTTAGTACCCTGATGACAGTGTTACAAACTAAACTGTTTTTATCAAATGTTGTGGGGACATTATCTAAATAGGAATGCTTACTACTTTCATTTCATATGCAGTTAAATGACTTGGACAGTAATGTTACCATGACGCTATTTATTTTTTTTAAAGCAAATAATTCATTAACTTGTTAAATTTTTGATGAATATATGTTTACTGCTTTGCACAATAAAGATTTAGTAACCGGATAACAGTGTTACAAACTAAACTGTTTTTATCAAATGTTGTGGAGACATTATCTAAATAGGAATGCTTACTACTTTCGTTTCATATGCAGTTAAATGACTTGGACAGCAATGTTACCTCAACGCTATATATTTGTTTCAAAGTAAATAATTCATTAATTTGTTAAATTTTTGATGAATATATGTTTACTGCTTGGCACAATAAAAATTTAGTAACAGGATAACATTGTTACAAACTAAACTGTTTTTATCAAACGTTGTGGGGACATTATCTAAATAGTAATGCTTACTACTTTCGCTTCATATGCAGTTTAATGACTGGGACAGTAATGTTACCTTGACGCTATTTATCTTTGTTTTAAAGCAAATAATTGATTAATTTCTTAAATTCTTAATGAATATATGTTTACTACTTGACACAATTAAAATTTAGTACCCTGATGACAGTGTTACAAACTAAACTGTTTTTATCAAATGTTGTGGGGACATTATCTAAATAGGAATGCTTACTACTTTCGTTTCATATGCAGTTAAATGACTTGGACAGTAATGTTACCTTAACGCTATTTATTTTTGTTTTAAAGCAAATAATTCATTAATTTGTTAAATTCCTAATGAATATATGTTTACTGCTTGACACAATAAAATTTAGTACCCTGATGACAGTGTTACAACATGAACTGTTTTTATCGAATGTTGTGGGGACATTATCGAAATATAAATTCTTATTGCTTTCGTTTGATATGCAGTTAAATAATGTTACCTTGATGCTATTCATTTCTTATAAAGCAAATAATTGATAAATTTGTTGAATTCTTAATAAATATATGTTTACTGCTTGACACAATTAAAATACTGCTTGATACCTGTGTTACAAACTGAACTGTTTTTATCAAATGTTGTGGGGACATAATCTAAATACGAATGCTTACTACTTTCGTTTGTTATGCAGTTGAATGACTTGGACAGTAATGTTACCTTGACTTTATTTATTTTTTTTTAAAGCAAATAATTCATTAATTTGTTAAATTCTTGATGAATATATGTTTACTGCTTGGCACAATAAAAATTTAGTAACCGGATAACAGTGTTACAAACTAAACTGTTTTTATCAAATGTTGTGGAAACATTATCTAAATAGGAATGCTTACTACTTTCGTTTCATATGCAGTTAAATGACTTGGACAGCAATGTTACCTCAACGCTATATATTTGCTTTAAAGCAAATAATTCATTAATTTGTTAAATTTTTGATGAATATATGTTTAGTGCTTGGCACAATAAAATTTAGTAACCGGATAACAGTGTTACAAACTAAACTGTTTTTATCAAATGTTGTGGAAACATTATCTAAATAGGAATGCTTACTAATTTCGTTTCATATGCAGTTAAATGACTTGGACAGTAATGTTACCTTGACTTTATTTATTTTTTTTTAAAGCAAATAATTCATTAATTTGTTAAATTCTTGATGAATATATGTTTACTGCTTGGCACAATAAAAATTTAGTAACCGGATAACAGTGTTACAAACTAAACTGTTTTTATCAAATGTTGTGGAAACATTATCTAAATAGGAATGCTTACTACTTTCGTTTCATATGCAGTTAAATGACTTGGACAGCAATGTTACCTCAACGCTATATATTTGCTTTAAAGCAAATAATTCATTAATTTGTTAAATTTTTGATGAATATATGTTTAGTGCTTGGCACAATAAAAATTTAGTAACCGGATAACAGTGTTACAAACTAAACTGTTTTTATCAAACGTTGTGGGGACATTCTCTAAATAGTAATGCTTACTACTTTCGCTTCATATGCAGTTTAATGACTGGGACAGTAATGTTACCTTGACGCTATTTATCTTTGTTTTAAAGCAAATAATTGATTAATTTCTTAAATTCTTAATGAATATATGTTTACTACTTGACACAATTAAAATTTAGTACCCTGATGACAGTGTTACAAACTAAACTGTTTTTATCAAACGTTGTGGGGACATTCTCTAAATAGTAATGCTTACTACTTTCGCTTCATATGCAGTTTAATGACTGGGACAGTAATGTTACCTTGACGCTATTTATCTTTGTTTTAAAGCAAATAATTGATTAATTTCTTAAATTCTTAATGAATATATGTTTACTACTTGACACAATTAAAATTTAGTACCCTGATGACAGTGTTACAAACTAAACTGTTTTTATCAAACGTTGTGGGGACATTCTCTAAATAGTAATGCTTACTACTTTCGCTTCATATGCAGTTTAATGACTGGGACAGTAATGTTACCTTGACGCTATTTATCTTTGTTTTAAAGCAAATAATTGATTAATTTCTTAAATTCTTAATGAATATATGTTTAGTGCTTGGCACAATAAAAATTTAGTAACCGGATAACAGTGTTACAAACTAAACTGTTTTTATCAAATGTTGTGGGGACATTATCTAAATAGGAATGCTTACTACTTTCGTTTCATATGCAGTTAAATGACTTGGACAGTAATGTTACCATGACGCTATTTATTTTTTTTAAAGCAAATAATTCATTAATTTGTTAAATTTTCGATGAATATATGTTTACTGCTTTGCACAATAAAGATTTAGTAACCGGATAACAGTGTTACAAACTAAACTGTTTTTATCAAATGTTGTGGAGACATTATCTAAATAGGAATGCTTACTACTTTCGTTTCATATGCAGTTAAATGACTTCGACAGCAATGTTACCTCAACGCTATATATTTGTTTCAAAGCAAATAATTCATTAATTTGTTAAATTTTTGATGAATATATGTTTACTGCTTGGCACAATAAAAATTTAGTAACCGGATAACAGTGTTACAAACTAAACTGTTTTTATCAAACGTTGTGGGGACATTATCTAAATAGTAATGCTTACTACTTTCGCTTCATATGCAGTTTAATGACTGGGACAGTAATGTTACCTTGACGCTATTGATCTTTGTTTTAAAGCAAATAATTGATTAATTTCTTAAATTCTTAATGAATATATGTTTACTACTTGACACAATTAAAATTTAGTACCCTGATGACAGTGTTACAAACTAAACTGTTTTTATCAAATGTTGTGGGGACATTATCTAAATAGGAATGCTTACTACTTTCGTTTCATATGCAGTTAAATGACTTGGACAGTAATGTTACCTTAACGCTATTTATTTTGTTTTAAAGCAAATAATTCATTAATTTGTTAAATTCCTAATGAATATATGTTTACTGCTTGACACAATTAAAATTTAGTACCCTGATGACAGTGTTACAACATGAACTGTTTTTATCAAATGTTGTGGGGACATTATCTAAATAGGAATGCTTATTGCTTTCGTTTCATATGCAGTTAAATGACTTGGACAGTAATGTTACCTTGACGCTATTTATTTTTGTTTTAAAGCAAATAATTCATTAATTTGTTAAATTCTTAATGAATGTATGTTTACTGCTTGACACAATAAAAAATTAGTAACCTGATGACAGTATTACAAACTGAACTGTTTTTAATAAATGTTGTGGGGACATTACTTAAATGGGAATGCTGATTGCTTTCATTTGATATACAGTTATATCATGTGAGCAATTATATTACCTTAACGCTATTTATTTGTGATAAAGCAAATAATTAAGCAATTTATTAAATTCGTAATGAATATATGTTTACTGCTTGACACAATAAAAATTTAGTACCCTGAAGACAGTGTTACAAACTGAACTATTTTTATCAAATGTTTTGGGGATATGATTTAAATAGGAATGCTTAATACTTTCGTTTGATATGCAGTTAAATAATGTTACCTTGATGCTATTCATTTCTTATAAAGCAAATAATTGATCAATTTGTTGAATTCTTAATAAATATATGTTTACTGCTTGACACAATTAAAATTTAGTAACCTGATACCAGTGTTACAAACTTAACTGTTTTTATCAAATGTTGTGGGGACATAATCTAAATAGGAATGCTTACTACTTTCGTTTGATATGCAGTTGAATGACTTGGACAGTAATGTTACCTTGACTTTATTTATTTTTTTTAAAGCAAATAATTCATTAATTTGTTAAATTCTTGATGAATATATGTTTACTGCTTGACACAATTTACCCTGATGAAAGTGTTACAAACTAAACTGTTTTTATCAAATGTTGTGGAGACATTATCTAAATAGGAATGCTTACTACTTTCGTTTCATATGCAGTTAAATGACTTGGACAGCAATGTTACCTCAACGCTATATATTTGTTTTAAAGCAAATAATTCATTAATTTGTTAAATTTTTGATGAATATATGTTTACTGCTTGGTACAATAAAAATTTAGTAACCGGATAACAGTGTTACAAACTAAACTGTTTTTATCAAACGTTGTGGGGACATTATCTAAATAGTAATGCTTACTACTTTCGCTTCATATGCAGTTTAATGACTGGGACAGTAATGTTACCTTGACGCTATTTATTTCTTTTAAGCAAATGATTCATTAATTTGTTAAATTCTTAATGAATATATGTTTACTGCTTGACACAATTAAAACTTAGTACCCTGATGACAGGGTTACAAACTGAACTGTTTTTAATAAATGTTGTGGGGACATTACTTAAATGGGAATGCTGATTGCTTTCATTTGATATGCAGTTATATCATGTGAGCAATTATATTACCTTAACGCTATTTATTTGTGATAAAGCAAATAATTAAGCAATTTATTAAATTCGTAATGAATATATGTTTACTGCTTGACACAATAAAAATTTAGTACCCTGAAGACAGTGTTACAAACTGAACTATTTTTATCAAATGTTTTGGGAACATGATCTAAATTGGAATGCTTACTACTTTCATTTGATATGCAGTTAAATAACTTGGACAGTAATGATACCTTGACGCTATTTATTTTTGTTTTAAAGCAAATAATTCATTAATTTGTTAAATTCCTAATGAATATATCATCTCTTGATGACACTTAAAAAAATTTTAGGAACCTGATAACATTCTTACATACTGAACTGTTTTTATCAAATTTATGTGGGGACATTGCTTAAATGGGAATGCGGATTGCCTTCATTTGATACATTGGTATGTGATATGGACAGTTCTGTTAACCTGACTTTATTTATTTGATCAAAGGTAAATAATCCATCAATTTGGTAAATTCTTAATAAATATGAGAATCTTACATTCTGAATCCTCTTTATTCTGAATTTAAACGTTGCAAGGACATTACTTAACTTAGAACGCTGATTGCTTTTATTTGACAGATCTTTATATCATCTGGCCAGTTATGTTACCATGACATTATTTATTTCATCAAAACTAACTAATTCATCAGTTTGTTAAATTCTTAATAAATACGTTTTTAACTGCGTGACACTAGAAACTTTTAGTAACTTGATGACAGTCTTACATGCTGAACTCTTTTTATCAAATGTTGTGGGGACATTTCTTAAATGGGAATACTGGTTGCTTTCATTTGATAGATTGTTATGTGATATGAACAGTTATGTTAACCTGACTTTATCTATATGAGCAATAGTAAATAATCCATTTATTTGTTAAATTCTTAATAAATATATCATCATTGCATGGAACTATAAACATTTATTGACCTGATGAGAGTCTTACATACTGAACTCTTTTTATCTAATGTTCTAGGGACATTACTCGAATGGTTATGCTGATTTCTTTCATTTGACAGATTTTTATATGATTTCGACAGTTATGTTAATGTGACATTATTTATCTGATCTAAGGTAAATAATTGACTATATTGTTAAATTTTTAACGAATATATCGGTATTAGATAACACCATCAACATTTACAAACTTGATAAGAGTCTTAGATACTGAACTGTTTTTATAAACAGTTGTGGGGACATTAGCTAAATAAAGATTCTCACTACTTTCATTTGATATGCATTTAAATGGCTTGGACAGTAATGTTACCTTGACGCTATTTATTTGTTATAAAGCAAACAATTCATTAATTTGTTAAATTCTTAATGCATATATGTTTACTGCTTGACACAATAAAAACTTAGTAACCTGATGGCAGTGTTTCATACTGAACTGTTTTACCAAATGTTGTGGGGACATTACTTAAATGGGAATGCTGATTGCCTTCTTTTGATAGATTGTTATGTGATATGGACAGTTATGTTAACCTGACTTTATTTATATGATCAAAAGTAAATAGTCCATTTATTTGTTAAATTCTTAATAAATATATTGTTATTGCATGATGCTATCAACATTTATTAACTCGATGAGAGTCTTACATACTGAACTCTTTTTATCTAATGTTCTAGGGACATTATCTAAATTGGAATGCTTATTACTTTCATTTGATTCGTCGTTATATGATGGGAATAATTATGTTGCCTTAACGCCATTTTTTTTTATAAACCAAATAATTCATTAATTTGTTAAATTCTTAATGAATATATCGTTACTGCATTACACTTTAAACATTTGATAACCTGATGACAGTCTTACATACGGAACTGTTTTTATCAAATGTTGTGGGGGCATATCTAAATAGGAATGCTTATTATTTTCCTTTGATTTGTCGTTATATGATGTGAACAATTATGCTGCCTTGACTCTTTTAATTTGTCTTTTAATTTTAGAAAGCTCATGACAGTCTGATATACTGAACCATTTTTTCAAATGTTGTTTGGAACATTATCTAAATTGGAATGCTTCTTACTTTCATTTGATATTTGGTTATATGATGTGAACAATTATGTTGCCTTAACGCCATTTTTTTTTATAAAGAAAATAATTCATTAATTTGTCAAATTCTTACTGAATATATCACTACTGCATGACATTTTAAGCATTTAGAAAGCTCATGACACTCTTACATAATGAACTGTTTTTATCAATGTTGTGGGGATATTATCTAAATAGGAATCCTTACTACTTTCATCTGATATGTAGTTATATGACTTAGACAATAATGTTACCTTAACGCTAGTTATTTGTTATATAGCAAGTAATTCATTACTTTGTTAAATTCTTAATGAATATATCATTACTGCTTGACACTATAAACATTTAATAACCTGACGACAGTCTTACATACTAAACTGTTTTTATCAAATGTTGTGGGGACATTTTCTAAATAGGATTGCTTGTTGCTTTGTTTTATATTTACTTACATGATTTGGACAGTTATGTTAACTTCACGTTATTGATTTTATGAATGGCAAATATTTCATTAATTTGCTAAATTCTTATTAAAGATGTCGTTATTGGATGACTCTATTAACATTTTGCAACTTTATCATTGTTTTACATACTGAACTGTGTCGATCAAATGTTCTGGGGACATTATCTAAGAAGGAAGCTTATTGCTTTCTTTTGATATATGGTTATATTATGTGGATAGTTGTGTTATCTTGTCGTTATTTATTTGTCATGTATAATAATAAACACATCTGAACTTTGTTTGGAAACGAGGGCTTAGTGTACTGCAAGCAAATTAACTTCAGTTTGGAAATTTTGGTTTCCTCTTTAAACTGAAAATTACTTTGTGTAATGGTCAAAAACATGGCCAGCCAAATAGAGAATTAGTGGCTTTCAATTGATACTTAAAGTTGTCTGTTGCTCTGTAGTAAAATACTCCATGTGAGCCATTACATTTGTCAAGGAAGTTTTTAGTGTCTTGAATGCCTTCTTTTCCTACACTTTTGTAAGCATAACAACATTGTGCAACCTTAATTAAAGTCAGAGGCTGCTTTCTACCGAGGCAACCAAATTTGCTTGGCAAAGGATTACTCTATCATATTAGTGTTATTTGACATTCACAGTTGATGCAATTTGATTGAAGCGAGTGCAGATGTGAAAAGTGTAACATTTGAATTTTTTAGCAATGTCAAACTTCACTTAGAGGCCATTTTGGGGAATTTAATTGTATATTATTAAATTGAAAAATATTGTTTCATCCAGTAAATGAAGATGTGGAAAGGTTTCTTTAGATAATCTTTTTTGGCAATACCTTTTCTGAATTTTGCTGCACCGCAGCTCTTTTTTATAAACAGCAAATTTGTTCAACGGTGTATTTCGTTTGCAGCAAGTCATTGGATTTTATAGGTCGATGGAAAATTATTATTCTCTCCTGTACTTAAGGGGCTTCAATGTTATGCTTCGGATGAATCTCGTAAGGAGTTTCATCGCTCTTTGTAAAAATTTTCATTTTTCTTTGAGTTTTTAATCAGTTTATGAGACTATTTGCAGACTGACAGTTAAAGAAAATTCCCTCCTGAATGGACTCTTTTCTATTGCCAGATTTTTGTTAAAACCATATTCCCTTAGATTCTTTGAAATGCATCGTTGTACATTTGTTGTCTGATCATCAATTTTATGTTTCAGCTGAAAAAGCAAATGCGGGCATTGAAGCAGCAAAGTTAAAGACGAAATTCTCGTTGCAAAAGACTAAAGTGTCAAAAACTCCTTGGTCAGCAGGAGAATCATTTGCAGTGCTACATTTTTTCTCCACACTTATTAAGAAAGACAAGGTTCCTGGCAAAAATGATGCAGAGGCTTGCACCAAGGTCCATCCAGTCCTAAAGAATAAGACCTGGAGAGTGGTGGAAGACTTTGTGCGAAATCATATGGTCAAGCTAGCAAAAATGCAGAAATAGACTTCAGCTTTCCGGATCTTCAAATACGAAGAGAAGTATTGATTACATTATACTTGACTGGTTTGGAAACATAAAGAAAAAACATTCTTGTTTATTAGCTGCTTGTAGCCAAATTTTTTAGCCATATATACTGCATATATAATGAACCTTCAAGCTATTCTTCAAAGAGTCTGGATCCAGCAATATTTATATATTTTGTTAGAAAATCTTGATTGAATAGCACGGGGGCTTTTGTTGCTGTTGTGTATGTTCAAAAGTTTATCAAAATATCTAAATATTGTTCAGTGCAAACGCCTTTTGCAGATTAGCTTAAGGGTCTATTCAATATTGAGTTATTTAAAAATCTGAAGATCATTTAAGCCTTATTTCCACACAGCGGCGTTTTGTGAGCAAGCGCCATTTGACACAATAAAGGGTCAATCAGCCGTAACTTTCTTTTCAATTTAAAGAAGGCGTTGTGCAATGCTATTCGGCTGTTAATGATAGGATAGCTGTACGTAGGTTTTCTTGCAAGATTTGGATTGATTTCCTCGAAGAAACCAGCATACTAAAGCATCTACAAGTCGTTGTTGTAAGGCATAAGTGTTATTGTTATTTGTTCCACTTTAAAAGAGCTTTTGCAGAAATCTCCACTTAAGCGAATCCCTTGTCATTCTAGAGAACAGAGTGGTCAGAATCAGTTTTAAAATCTTACATTTTCTTGCACATATCATCGACCAGACAGTCTATCTAAAATGTTGTAGTCTTGATGTCCAATGAGCTATAACTGTTCCAACGAAAAATTTCACTTTCCTGGTAGCAACTCCTTCCATCTTTCAACATTTCAACATTCTTAGTTACTGAATCTCTCACTGACCTCAAAGTGATTAAGTTTATGTGTACATCTTCATTTAGACTTGTTTGTGATATTTTGTGTCACAAGAACAATGTGACTGGTTGATGGTAGAAGGACAATTCTTCAAGCAGATTTGATTGGTTCTGCTTCCATCAATCCTCAATGTTATTGCCTTCACTTTGTTGATTTTAGCCTATCCATTATACTGTTTTCCTATGGCTGTCATCATTATATTAACTTTTCTATGGTTTATTTAGCTACTTTAGTATAAGTTTTACTTCTTCCGTTCTCTTCTTTTTGTGCGTCCTTATTACCTCCTACGTCTGCTAATCAAGTCTTGATGTAATATCATGTTGTTGGCTTTCGTTGTGGCTTTCTCATTTTGACTGTCCATAACTTGATTTTCTCATTTACCCATTCCCCCCGATCCAACG
Organism: Aurelia sp. 3 sensu Dawson et al. (2005); assembly: GCA_964020215.1. Classification (NCBI taxonomy): domain Eukaryota; kingdom Metazoa; phylum Cnidaria; class Scyphozoa; order Semaeostomeae; family Ulmaridae; genus Aurelia; species Aurelia sp. 3 sensu Dawson et al. (2005). The sequence goes on along the minus strand of OZ026580.1, from coordinate 12,015,043 downwards.
TATCATGCTCCCTCTTTTTAAGTTTGTATTGTCTTTGTGCTCCTATTTGTCTGCATTGACGCTTTCACTGACCCACGTTTTTTTCCGCTTACTTTTTTCTTGCTATTATGGACTGATATCCTGTTTTTGTCCTCTTTTTCAAAGTTGCCTGTGTTTTTGTTCTATTCTGCTGTCTGCTCTTCTGTAGTCGCTACCCCTCACTTACCCTTTTGTCTTTTGTTTACTGGATATGTGTACTGACTTATTAATCTGTAGTGTTACGATTTTTACTTTTCACATCTTGCCTCTACTGCAACTCTGAACTTGTTGTTTTCCGTCATGCACTCGCTGACGCTTCTGTTAAACTTACGAAATGTGGACTTGCATAGGTGGAAAATTCACCCACAATTGAGTACGTGTATATTGGATAGTTTTCTTGGTCCAAATTGGTTAGACTTAACACGAACTGCCTGTCTTTGGTTCCTTTTTTCAATTTTATGTTTTATTTTTCGATGGATCAACAATCACAGTCCTTTATGAAATAATCAGAAAAGAGCAAAATCAATATGGTAAGCAGATGGCAATGAAAGCGATGAAAGTTACAGATGAACGAATAAAAGTGTCTGTAGACAACATTTTATCCTGGGGAAATTATCAGTTGCTATTTTTGTGTCTGTTATCTCAGTTTCCATTTACACTTTCGCCAAAGTGACAAGGCTCTATTTGCCTTCTGTATTGGTAGCCTCTCAAAACTTTTGCCCATTGCTTCATTTGCTATTCCTTGGTTTCCTTCTGTGCCATTCATATGGTCCCTCTCCCCTCCATCCTCCTTGAAACTCAACACTCCCTTTGCCCTTACTTCTTGCTTTGTTGGTTCCCTCCAGTTGGTAAACTTCATTGACCTTTCTGGCCTTAACGCGATAAGTACACCACCCTTTTCATCTTCACTATCCGTGATCTGCTTTTGTATCATGCCTGCCAAGAATCCGTTCTTCGTTGTCTGTGCTTGATTTCTCGTCGTTTTGTTGCGGCTTCATTTTGTTTTTGCTTTTCATAGTTGCTTTGATGTCTCCTACTATAGTAGGAACCCGGTAAAAAGAAACCAGTGTCTTCAAAACAGCCTGTATAGTTTTCCATGAAAACTAATAGAAGTTTCATACAGTATTGGCCAAGAGTTTAAGACCACATTTTTGTCAAAGACTTGTCTTGGGGTAAGAAAATAGAATCCTGGCGCTCTGCCTGATTTACTCGCATGAGTTAGTTTAGGTCATCTTTCCACGTAGATTCTGAATGTTGATGTTTTTTTAATTTCTGGGCCATTTCGCCATGATGTCACAATGAAGTCTATAGAAGTTCTAGGGAATTATACCGGGTGTCTCATAAAAAAGCACCCCCTTTTGACAAAACAAAGAGCCAAAAATATATATTATGGCGACTTTTTGAGTTCATACCTCCATTTGTTGATCTTCAACTTAAATACACATACCTTGCATTTTGAAATCGTCCCTCAAACACGGGAGATACGAGTTAACAAAGTCAAAATTGTGAGTGCACTTGAAACCAGAGATTTGCAAAAGGGCCTAGCCATGATATGATATCATAGGCACAATGCAAAGAATTTTCAACTTTGACCCTTAGATTTACTTTTTAAAAGAATGATGCCTTGAAATGTTTCAGTTGTTCTTGAAATGACTTGTCTCTTGAGGAATGAGCACTTGCATTGTATTCCAACCGAAAATGTTTTTTTGTTTTGTATCAAAGAATAGGAAAAAGGGCACATGCACGCTTATTTATGAGATGTGGCATGATTTTATCATTCTTACCGCACTTTTTTAAAATTCCCTTAATCATCGCGATGTTCTTGAATCTTTATTCTTTTCAAAAGCAAAAAAATTGAAATTAAAGTCTGCAGCAGGTACTTTGGAAAATGTCCATGACTCAATGATGGCTAGGCCATTTTTCAAAACCTCTGGTTTAGAGTGCATTGTAAATGTTGACGTGGCGAGCTTGTATCTCCGTTGTTTGGTGGACGATTTTTAAATGCAAGGTATGTGCATCTAAGTTGAAGATTGATACATTTAGCTGAACAATCGGAGAGGAATGATATCTTATCGTTTTGTTACTATTTCTTGTCAAAAGGGGGTACTTTTTATTGAGACACCCGGTAGTGGTTCTGTCGACAAGGGGTGTGACACAAAAATTGTGTTACTAAGCTGAATTTTACATCAATTTATGCACAGTTCATTTCTATGATTTGTTTGCAAAATATCGAAACCTTACAAAAGAATGTTGCTTTAGCGAGAATGGTAGTAGAGAGCCTTCAGCCCAAAGCTTTGGCCAAAAGTTTAGGACCAGCACTTTATTTTTGGTTTGAAGCAACAAATTTCATAGTTATTCGAACTAATTTTCAATAATTCCTTTATTATTTGAAATTGTCGAATGTCAAAGGCATCATAATCACAGAATTTTTCACGCATTTTCAAGGGTGGTCTTAAACTTTTTACCAAAGCTTTGAACTGAAGGCGCTCCACTACCATTTTCTCTCAAGCAATATCTTTCGTAAGGTTTCGACATTTTACAAGGAAATCATAGAAATGAGTTGTGCATAGATTAATGTAAAACCCAGCTGAGTAACAACATTTTTGGGTCACAACCCTTGTCGGCAGAACCACTATAATTTCCGAGAATTTCTATAGATTTCTTTGTGACGTCATAACAAAATGGTGCAGAAATTCAAAAACAACATCGATAGTCGGAACCTACATGGAAAGTTGATGTGAACCAACTATAAGTGAGTAAATCAGACAGATCGCTAGGATTCCATTTTTACCCCAAGAAAAGTTGTTGACAAAAATGTGGTCTTAAACTTTTGATCACGACTGTATCTGAGAGTACTGTATCTGAGAGTTTAATTTCTCAACAAATTCCGTCTTCTGTTTATTTAAAAAGTTGTTTCTTTTCAGCGGATTCTCGTTGCTTGCGCTCAATTTCACTCACTTTGTTAGCAACAAGCTACCCAAATGTCCTGACTTCTTGTCGTCCTGTTATGAAGATTCTTGCTAGTTGCAACCTTTTGGGGCTTCTCTTTGCTATTGCCTTGCTTCTATTTGTGCCATGATGCCGTCATAGATTCATTCCGTGTCTAATTCATGTCCTCGCCAGCCTTTTAATCCTCTACCGTCCTTACTATTCTTTCATTCTCTTGTGTCTTCTTTCTTGTATCTTAGCTTTCTATGACGTTCTTGCTTTCTTTTCCTGGCATCATGTATCATTTATCTTTATGATTAAATACGCTGTATCTTTGTGCAGGAACCCGTAACTGTATTCTGTATCATCATGCCTTCAGCAAACTTTGATAGCTCCTCTTTCGTATACTTACTTGGTATCCATTTTCACTGCTTTCACATTTTGATTAGTACTAATCTCCGCCCTTATTCTCGTCTCTGTTCCTTCATATACGTTGTGCCTTTCCTGTCCAGTTGTGATCTACTATGACGGCAATCTAGTGTATGTCCCTTTGACTGTCCTTCTTATTCTTTCACTGTACCACTGGCAGCGTAAACCTTTTTGTACTTGTCTGTTTTTCCAAACATGCCACTGTGGCTGCTTTTTCTTTTTTCTGCTTTCTTGAACTCCTTCTTTGATGACCCACTTTTTCCTTAGCTACCTAGTTCGCTATCCAACCTTTCTATCCAAACATTCGTTAATTCACTTTGAGAAATATCTATCGTGCCCAAGGCTGAGCTTCATTTCTTTTGTATTTACAGAATTCTCTCTAAACTTTCCATCCGTAATTCTCTTCACTGTACTCATGAGTAATTTTCCAAATTTTCTCATGGTGCTGTCTGATATCATGTCTATTTTCCTGTTCTGTCTTTCCACGACCATTTTGTGTAAATCTTTGTGTTTCCTGTTTGTTTCCCTCTCCTTCCTCCTTGCTTTTGTCATCATATGTACTGTTTTCCAGTTTGAACCTTTGATTCTTTCTTTTCTTTGCATTATGTCACTCCTATTCTTTCTGTGTTCACTATCAATCCTTGCCTTCTATCTGCTATCATGCACTCCCATCACTTTGTCAGTTGCAGTAGCTGCTCTTAAGCCATTACTTGTCGTGCTATATATTTGCGGCTGTTATAATTGCTTGTCTTGCACTCAACTTTTCCTTATCTTCTCATGTCTTCACTGAGTCCTGAGGGCTCAGTTTTTCTCTCTGCTCTCGGAATCCTCACTAACATTTCAATTCTTACTGTGTTTGATGTCCAGCGGTGTAATTTCATATCCCCAGGGTCTTCCTGTTTTTATTGAAACCCAATCTCTTTATTTTCTATAAATGCCGCACTAAGTCCTTTCTTGTAGTTACTGCTTCACTCCTTTTTTATCTTTTAAAATTTGCCAAATTCATTGCTCTTGCTTTTCTTTCTGCTTTTGCTGATTTGTGGGACATAAATCATGTCAACCATGTCAAATTCGATATACCTAAGTCTAGACATAAGATGGTAATATAAATCTTACTTCAATTAACCTAAACACGAAAAATCTTACAGTTAACCTTAATACATTTGATTTAGATGCTGCATGTATCTAACCTGAGTTTATTTAACCTACAGTAAATACACCTAGCCTACATACATCTAGCCTTAAACGATCTAAATTCTAAGTATATTGCCTAAGCACACCCTCTTAGAAACAAAAACATCTAAACTAAATACAGCCAGCCTAAATACATCTAAACTAACTCTCGCTGACCTACGTATACCTAACTTCAATACATCTTGCTTCAGTACATCTAACTTGAATGCATCTAGTCAAAATACGTTTAACCTAAATACCGGGTGACCCAGAAAAGATAACCCAAGAAAATCTGTTATAGAAAGAAAAGTAAGCGGCCGATTGAAATGCTTCAAACGTTATTCTGTCCCTAAAAGACTAGTCTACGTTATGATTACTTTTCGCAATTTTTTTCTGGATGGTAAATTTCTCAAAGTAACAGGTTTGTGGAAAAGGGCTTGCTTGATTTTCTCAGAAAGTTGTCAAAACAGGGGATCGATTTATAGCCATTTCAGATCTTCAAAACAACGAGGAGCGTGTTTCATTTCACCCTGGAAATAGAAAAATCATTTGAAAGTGCCCAAAAGAAAGATTGTAGTCGCTAGGTGCCTAAGATATTCCCACAATGAAGGCACACTCCTCGTTTGTTTGCAGATCTGAGATAGCTTTAAATCATAGTCACATTATGTTTAAATCAATCCCTGTTTTTGATGACTTTCTGGAAAAATCAAGCAATCCTTTTCCACAAACTCCTTAATTTGGGATATTTACTGTGCCAAAAAATTTGCGCAAAAATAATTGTAACGCATGCTAGTCTTTTAGGTACAGAACAAGGTTTGAAGCATTTCAATCGGCCACTTCCTGTTCGTTCTGTGATAGATTTCTTTGGGTTACTTTTCTCTGGGTCATCCGGTACACTAAACCTACATACACTTCACCTGAATATGTCTAACCTAAATGCATCTAACCTAAATACATCTAACTACAAGAAGTCTAACCAAAATGTGTTTAACTTGACATAATCAATGGAAATCACTTACTTAACGTTCTTCTGAGGACTAATTGACTTAGTTTCAGTTGAATTAAGGTTGTAGCGATTACTAGCAACAGTCGAATGAATGCAATCAATTTAGCTCCTCCAACTCAGCCAGGACAATTGCTTTCCGCAACAAATGACACATGAGAAAAACTTTAAGATCCTGTTGTTTGCAGTTAAATTCAAGTAGCGGTTTTTGCATGCTTCCTTATATGTTTATATCATTTTTGCATATCACTTTTACCTTATGGGAATTAGAATCTCTGCTGTGTAATTGTCTTTGCACCTTACGGTCCCTTATCTTCAGTACCCGAGATGCCCTAAGGTACCGAGTGAATAAAAGACATAGTGGTAGAAATCTTCAACTTGATTTTAGTAACTTTTACTTCGATGAGATCGGCCACTTTGTTCTAAAATCATTAGGAGTTTAGTCTCGTAGCCCCCCCCCCCCCGAGAAACCTTCAATGACTTGAATGTGCTTAGCACGTGTTATCTCTCAGGAAGGATGATAATGCCACCTCTAGGACCAAAACTCAACAATATTTCGAGCCAATCTTCCCGGGAGGTAAGACGGGTTAAAACTTCATCCTTGTAAGGCAGAAAGAAATTTGACGAACATTTTTTATCATGATCCTTTAGTTGCCAATATTGTCGTCTTGGTATTTAGAGAGCAGTGCCCTTGCAAACGATGATTTTTCGTCACCTGGTGTTGAATCTTTCTTGCCTTTTTAATGCTAGAAGTAATGTTGTTCTTTAAAGTTGCAGGATTTGCTTTGAAGTATATACGTAGGAAGATTGATTTTGTTGTGTTTGGTGAATATTTAGGTTTATTAAATAAAGAATTGGATCAAAAATCTTGTTTCTGTGGTATCTGTCTCATTAGCATTAGTTTTCCTGCATGCAGTAAATGGCAGTTGCACCTGTTAGCCTCGTTTTCCATCAAGAAGGGGCACATCTCTAGTAATAATTCAATTACATTCATAAGAATGACCTGTTATAGTGCCACAAGAGTAGAGAACACTCGCCAAAGTTTGATCACATCATTATCATGAGAGAGAAGCACTCTGGTAATTTGAGTGACTGTCCTCTTAGGGCCATTTCAAAGGTTTGTTGAAAAGGCTTTTCACAAAATGTGGCGAAATGAAAAAAGAAACTGACTCGCATAGTAGAATCTAATTATGTCTTGATGGTGACAATGTGCTTTCTGACCTATTTAGTCATTTGTTATGATGAAATTAAAATGTGTGTATCAAAGGTCCCCACAGATACTTTGTTGACATTTCAACATGGATATACACAGGTCCCCACAAAATACACTCGACATGGATACATCTGAGTTGTGGGGACATCATGAAATTCGGTCCTTATGAAGGATAACCTCATTTTCTTTGAAAAATAGAGAAAATCGTTGTGGGGACCGAATGTGTGTCCCCACAAAGTTAACAGTCCCCACAGTGCTGGTTTGTATTAGTAGAAATGTCCCCACAAGTATGGTCATGTAAAAACATACATACATACATACATACATACATACATACATACATACATACATACATACATACATACATATATGGATCAGAGCAAACTAAGAAACCTCATGAGGGCATTCATTACCAGTCAGTTTCAATACTGTCCTTTAATTTGGATGTTTCACAGCAGACAGGTCAACCAAAAAATCAACGAAATACAGGAAAGAGCATTAAGAATTAGCTACAAGGATACTGAATCTACTTTTAGTGAGCTATTACAGAAGGACAGTGCAGTTACTATTCATACAAAGAACCTGCAAATACTGATGACTGAGATGTACAAAACTAGAAATGGTCTGAACCCTTCATTTATGCAGGAAATTTTCTGTGATAATACAACTTACTACAGTTTGCGTAACGGTAACGAGTTTTTTCAACCAAGAGTGAGATCTGTCAATAACGGGACAGAAAGCGTCCGATTCAAAGGTCCACAGCTATGGCAAATGTTACCACCAACAATACGAAATTCACAGTCCCTTTGCCAGTTTCAAACAAAGATAAAAAGACGGAACGCAGAAAATTGTCCATGCAAGTTATGCCGTGTCTTTATTCCGAACTTGGGCTTTTTATGATACATATTTTTAGACATTGATTTTATGCTGTATAAATTTTGATGACTTGTAAATATTTTATCCACTATTTTTCGCATGTAATATTTGTATTTTGTATTTTTAACGTTGGAATTAATTAGCTTATTACTTTTAGCTATATTTTTAATGTAATCCAACGATAAAGAAATTGATAACGGGCACCTATTTCGCCATATGATGCTACCACAAATCATGTTTGATACACAGCACCACTTCATTGTCTCTTTTCCCTCTTCCCCTGACAGTCCTAGCCTTTTCAAGTTTCCTCTCACATTCTTATGTACGGTCCCAAGTGATCCAAAGCACATAACACTGATACTTGTTGCAATTCCATGTCGATTTAGTAAATTTATCACTGGTTGATACTTATTTCTTTTCTCTTGATAAGATGTATCCATATACAAATCAAAGCAGACAGTGACTTCAACAATTTCACATTCTCTCCCGTTCATTTTTATCTCTAGTATATCAGGCTTCCTTTGGTTTAGCTGTTGCAATGCGTTTTTGATATGTGGGAAAGCTGTTTCTACCATTTTGTTGACAAATAACGTTAATGTTTAATTCTTTTTTTCGATTTTTTGACCAAGGAATTCTACGACCCGATCGTGCCTTCGCGAATATAAATCTTTGTAGTTTCTGCAGGAATTCATTAAGTGTGCCATTGATTCAGTCCTTTCATTGCACATTGAGCATCTTTTATCGTGATCCTTATTCCACATATGAATTAGCTGGTTACAAGGGATTTGATTCATACGTGCACGTAGAATAAACTTGACTAAGCTGTCAGACAGCTTCCATCCGTAATAAACTTGATGCGAAATCTTTTTGTCTATATTCTCCATTCCTATAAAGTTTCCCTGCATTTGGAGCTCACAGCTCTTAATGATATCCTGTTGCTCTAATTCTCCCTCGATTTCTCTTTTTAAATCTTTCCTATTCAGCTCCTTGCCATTAACAACAACCACAGCAAAACCATCCTTGTAGATAATTGATCCATTAAACTTATTAGCATGAAAAGGTAGATCCGGCCAATCAGAGTTGCCTCCATATGTTTTTGTCTTGGTTAGTCTCCGGTTAGCATATAATGCAGAACCTAGAAAATTGATTTCGCTATCTGTCTGTCTAACCCCTCGCGATTTCATGTCCAATTCCAAAGATTCTCTTGCCAGATACCGTATGCTCTCCTCATCGTGATTCAGCATTTTTATCAAATTAGATAAACGTGTTGCCCTATATACATTTGATGGTCTTTTTATCCCAAGCCCCCTAAGTAGTCTGTTGACGAAAAATATCTTGTCACTGCTCTTGGGATATAAATCAAACATTTCTTTAACAGTTTTCGTAATCTTTGTATCCAGTTCCTCAAGCTGTTTTTCTTCTATCTTTGTGTTTTCAAAGTGGTGTGAAATCTTTGCTAAAGCCATGTTATTGAAAGCACTGAGTTTTAAAGGAATAGGGAGCGTACATTCCTTGATTTTATCAATTATACCTTTGAATTCTTCAATAAAGTCCTTGACTTGTTTTTCGCCTTCCCCTGCTATGGTAAACGATTTGCCTAGATATTTATACGATTTGGATCTCTTGTACGTTTCTATTGATTCTCCTTGAACTTTAATGGCTGGCTTTTTGTCACCTTTTCCCTTATACCAATTGTTACCAGACCTTCGTTCATAAAATAACGCACACTTAGATGCCTTTACTTTCAAACCAGCTTGATCAAAGAGTGGCTCACATTTCATTATCATCTCTTTAAGCAGTTTTAAGTCATATGTTACCATTACGATGTCGTCTGCATATGCTTGAATTGGAATTGGCCTTATTTTCCTTGGAATTGGAATTGGCTTAATTTGAATTGGAATTGGCCTAATAATAATGATAATAATAATAACAATAATAATAATAATAATAATAATAATAATAATAATAATAATGGAAACTTTTCATGATAAAATCCAACTAATTACATACAGCTTAAAAACAGTAACAGAATCAGACTACTCACTACGGTGTAGGCATAGTCTGCCTGCATTCGCATAGGTGCTTCAAAATAGTTAACAAAAGTAAGGTAAGGTTCAACTTAGAAGTTCATTAGATCCACTTCCGTCCACTCTTTCGTTCTCATACAAAAGATATAATAAGACGAACGTATACAAATTTCTGTTAGCTTTGTAGAAATGTACGTTGCTGCTGTGTTGTCAATGTTTAAATCTTTCAGCAATTTGAAGAAATCCTCTGAATGTTTTGAATAGATGCCGATAGTAGTCATCACGAGATTCACAAAACAGATTTTCGATACGAACGTTTTAGGTCACCATCATTTAAGAGATGTTCGTATTTCTTTGCCTTTCTTGTAGCATTCGCCGCCGTGTTATATTCGTGGCCTACTGTTAGCTCAATTATAAACAGAGTGTTCATCCTGTCCACAACGAGTAGATTCGGTCGTGCAGCAGTACCAGTCACAATTTCGGGTGATAAAAACGATGGAATGTCACAGTAAAGCGTCTTGACCATTGGTTGCAAAAATTTAGCTAAATTTAACAGCACCGAGTTATGTCGCCATGTGTAGCGATTTAAACATGATGCACAGCCAGCTAAAATATGCTTTGTGGTCTGAACCTCCCTACAGAATGAACAGCTTGCACTGACGTTTATGCCCCATCTTGCTAAACTAGAAAAACAAGCAAGAGAGTTGTTCATGTATCTTATGGTAAAATTAAAGGTGTTTCTAGGAAGACGATGTTGCACTTTAAACCAAAAATATTTTGCTTTCGGGAGTGCTGTTTTCCATAACTCTGTAATTACTGTACTCTGAACCTGCAATGACTCTACCTTCGATTTTTTGTCTTCCCGGATCTTTTTTAGCGCAAGTTTCGTTGTATGGAACGAGTCATATTGGATGTTAGTCTTTTCTGATGTTGTATTATGCAGATATCGAATGTCATCATTTATGGAGTTTTTCAGACATTTACGGAAAGTCACTTGACAAAGAGTATGTTTTGTACTTGTATCAATGACTTCCTGTCCAAACTGTGCCTTAGATAATTGCAATATTTCAACTGTTCCACTTACAGGTATATCTGACCATTTTCTGAAATATCCGTGGCAAATCATGTCTAGGTTTTGCTTTATCCACGTTGCATCTATGTCTGCTATCGTGAGATCCCAACTGGTTTTACTGAGAAAGTACCGATTGTATATTTGAAGCTTATTTTTTGGATGTAACGGTAATTGATGAATCAAGCTGAGGATTCGATTTGTAGTGTCAAGAAGCTGCCTTTTGTGCTCACTATTGTCCATTTCAAAGTTAAACCAACGCCCGAGGTATCGAAAGCTTTCCTTTTCTTCGATGCTTTTAATCAATATATTGTCTACGTAAATTTTTGGCTTAAACTGTTTGGATTGTGTTAGAACCTTTTTCATAGCAAATGTTTGGCACTTGTCAGGTCTGATTTTCATCTTAGCCCAATTACACCAGCTTGAAAAAGCATTAACGAGAGTTTGATTTTCATACTCTGTTGCTGAGATTGCAATTGCATCATCTGCGAATTGGAACCAGTTTCTCGGAGTCAACAGCTTATTTGACCTGTAGCTTAGTTGCTCGAATTCCTTTGTTTGCAGGGTACGGATGAAAGAGTTAATGCAAAGGTTAAAGAGGAAAGGGCTGAGACAGTCTCCTTGCAGTACTCCCTTTTCAATTTTAAGAAATGGTGTGGCATTGCTTCTGGCAGTGATCGTTGTTTTGAAATCTGCATACAGTGCATCTACTAGTTCAATGACATGGTCAGGGATGTGATGATATTTCAACACGGTATCAATTAGTCCATGTTGTACTTCTCCAAATGCGTTTTGTAGGTCTAGCAAAGTTATTACTAAGGATCTTTGTTTACGTTTGGAATCTCTAATAATATGTGAAAGTAGTGCTGTATGTTCGAGGGTACCAGAAATCTTGGGAACAAAGCCTTTTTGGATATGATTCTCGATTAAATTGTTTGATGTTAAAAATTTGAACATGCGATTGCGAATTATGGATGTGAATATTTTTAGGCATATTGGTTGCAAAGTTATAGGGCGGAAGTTTGATGGCTCGTTTGAAGCACCTTTCTTGTGAATCAGTATTGTTGTTGCGGAGCACCAAACAGCTGGGATGTTTTTGCTATTCCAGACCTGCTTTATTATTTGCGATAAATAGGTTCGCAAGAATGGACATCTTTTCAACATAATCACAGAAATTTGGTCAAGCGGACATGGAGATTTGCTTGATTTCATTCGCCAAATAATTTTTGAAATTTCTTGGTATGACGGTGCCTCTAATAATAATAATAATAATAATAATAATAATAATAATAATGATAATGATGATAATAATAATAATAATAATAATAATAATAATAATAATAATAATAATAATGATAATAATAATAATGATAATAATAATAATAATAATAATAATAATATCTAAACTAAACCATCCTCAAAAATTAACAGAAAAGTAAAAATAAAAAACACAACTGTTAAAAACCAGACGTTTCGATTATCAAATCTTCATCAGTGCTTTACAATAAAAACAGCCAAGTATTTATAGGAAACAATGTTTACATGCAATTGTTTTTCATCTAGCTTAAGTGGTTCTAAAATCGACAAGGGACTAGAATCCATGCTGTCAGAAACTAGGACACTGGAATCTACGGGGACTCCTAACAATATACACCCTCCAAGGACCTGCTTTTTGTAAAATTTCTAAATCCCTGATGGCGAGATGGAGACTCCAAAATACCATTAAAGGATCTGCTTTTCGTAAATTGCTAAATCCCTAATGTCTAGATAAAGACTCGAAAATACCCCCCCCCCCCCCAAAGAACCTGCTTTTCGTAAAATTGCTAAATTCCTGATGGCCAGACGGAGAATCCAAAATACCCTCCAAGGATCTGCTTTTCATAAATTGCTAAATCCCGGGCGGCCATATAGAGACTCCAAAATACCCTCCAGGATCTGTTTTTCGTAAATTGCTAAATCCCGGATGGCTTGACCGGGGGTTCCATCCCGCCACCGCATGTATACCACCTATCTGATGTCCCAGATCAAAAAATCTCTCCGATAAATCGATAAAAGTTAAGCATTACCGCAAGCAAACATATCCAGCTCAACATCTGCTGCCCTTTCATTTAAACCATTCGGTATGAAAGTCCCCAATTTATATTGCCAAACAACTCCTTGCGTCCAACCGAAAACACATCGTGAGCCCCATCTATGATTTTTACACTCACCGAAAATGCACCCTGATGACCCTCGCCGAAAAAATGAGCAAAAAAGTTGGCCTGCGGGACTGGTTTACCCCTGTCAAGGCTGCCATCATTGTATTTGCGGGCATATGTGCGATGATAGGACTTATAGACATTAAACCGTTGTCGAAACTTAGTCGTTGTGCTGCCAACATATTTTTTGTTGCAGATATTACATTGCAATAGATAAACCACATTTTGAGAGTTACAATTGTATGCCCCTGAACAGTTGGTAAAAGACCGAGATTCATTAAAGTTTCCGAAAGTGTCCCCCTCCACAACGATGGGGCAGATCTGACAGCTCCTTCTACCGTTGCACCTAAAAGTACCCTTCTGCACCTGTTCCTCTCCCGATGGCCTAAGTTTTGCCCTTACTAGAGTGTCCTTAAGATTTTTCAGTCTGGAATCCTTATAAATTGAAACACATCAGATCTCTGGAGAGCGTACAAAGAAGAGCAACGAAATTGGTTCGGGCTATAAAAGACCTTCCGTATGAGGATCGTTTACGCTCCCTTGATCTACCAACACTTGTATACAGACGCTCTCGAGGAGATATGATCTTAACGTTTAAAATTTTCAAAGGATATATCGACATTGATCCGAACATATTCTTCAAGCTGAACGACAATATGACAAGAGGACATAGCCTAAAAATATACAAGAATAGATCAAACACCACAATTCGCAAAACTTTCTTTTCGCAAAGAGTTATTAATCAGTGGAATGACCTTCCAGCGTCCATTATCAATTTGACATCAGTTCCTGAGTTCGAGAAAGCATACGACAGACACATGAGTGACAAAAAATTCATAGTTAGTTGAATAGTAGAAACTCAATAGGGCTACATAGGCTATTTAGCCTTTCATACCCTTCACCCCCATATATTATTATTATTATTATTATTATCATTATTATTATCATTATTATTATTATTATTATTATTATTATTATTATTATTATTATTATTATTATTATCATTATTATTATTATTATTATTATCATTATTATTATTATTATTATAAACATTTTATTCTGAAAGAGATTACGATGTTTATCATCTACAAACAACGTATTTGAACAGTTACGCAAAATTTTGTGCACTTTGAAGAATGCAGGATGGTAGGTCAGCACTAGGGGTATGCGCGAATCATCATTGTTGTTCTGAGAGCGATCCAGGAGGTCTCTACGATCCAGCCCTTTAACCCTGTTTACTTGGCTATCAATTTCCCCCTTACTATACCCCCTCTCCAGAAGGTATGTCTCCAGTTCTCCTAGCCGTTTTGCAAAGAACCCTTCCTATGAACAAATACGACGGAGACGGAGAGCTTGCCCGTACGGTATGCCCCTCTTCGTATGACTCGGGTGACATGAGGAATGGTGGAGAAGTTGATGCGTATCCGTCGGTTTCGTATATAGATCAGTAACAATCCTGTCATCTTTTTTAATTACCTGAACATCCAGAAAATGTATTGTCTCCTTAGAGCATTCTGCGGTGAACTTAATTGAGTGATGTGCTGAGTTAAGGAAATCAATGAATTCTAACAACTTTTCTTCCCCGTGTGTCCAAACTAAAAATACGTCATCGATGTAGCGCCACCATAACCATGGTTTTTCTACATGATGATCAAGAAGTCTTTGTTCTAAAGCTGCTAGCAACAAAATTGCATAAGCATAAGCATAAGCATAAGCATTGCATAATAATGATAATAATAATAATAATAATAATATTAATAATTTATAAAGTTTAAATTATGTCTACTTGCCATTATTTTCTTTTCCACTCCATTGCGCTTTTTTTATGTTGTTGGCCGGAGCTTTCGCCTCACCCCTGAGGCCTCTTCAGCGACTGATTGAATTCGATTCTTCGATCCCATTTCAGTTTCATATCGTATTCGATCTTCAGTTAATCAATTTGGCGAACGACGAATTAGAACGTCTAACCATCATCAAAAAATACGTTGTTGTAGTTGTATCTCGGTCTGGGGACGTTGGTATTTCCCCATTCCTCTTTAGAGTTTAAAGCTGGTGTAGTTTCATTGATAAAAACTGCTTCTGTGACTTGACGTAACATTGCGTCACCAGGAAATGTCGCTAGTTTCTCTATTTTCAGTTCCTGCCGTACACCACCATGCTTCTCTTTTATATGCTTGAATAGCATCGATTTTTTGTCTTCCTTCTCATATCCGTGCATGTGTTCGTTGATTCTTTCTCCTAAGCTTCGAGATGACTCTCCTACATACGATTCTCCGCAGTGCTCCTCGTGTTATCCAACGCAAGTTATTCTGTACACTATGTCTCTTGATTTGCAGTTCGCTTTCGGGTTCAGTCCATAAAACAAGCCCTTGTAAGATCTAACCCACTAAACGAGAACAGCTGCAAACAAGATGGTTGTAAAACATGCCAACTGAACCCGAAAGCGAACTGCAAATCAAGATTCTGTAAATCAAGAACTGCCAACCGACTTGCTAATGTAAGGAGAGATATATTGAAGAATAAAAGGCTATCTGATGCAGAACTTGAAACAATAAAATCTCAAATTAGAGAAAAAAATGAGCTAACTCTGTCGCCACCAAATCTTGACGCTATTCAAGAAGGTAACAATGAAACTGAGGGAGAGGCCAGAGAACATGAGAGCGACGCGCAGAAAGAATCAACTGATGATGTAAATGCTCGAGTAGATATCAGTCAGGAATGCCTACAGGTAGACGAGATGAAGCAGAAGGTACTAGATAAATGGTAGGAAATTAAAGAAACAGATTCAAAAGATAGAAATTCATTACCTAAGATACATTTGAACAGAAAAGCTAAGGAATTAATCAGAACTTCAAATAAAGCAATATTAATGATAAAAGAATCTAGAGAAAAGAGCTTGGATATCAATGAAGTAAACGAACTGATCTATGCCACAGCTTATGTAACAACCGAAAGCATCGGTAAAAGATTACAAAAAGACAACAAAGGAAAAGAAAGCAGCTGTTTTGGAAAGTAAAGATCGAGAAAGAAATTACAGAACTAAGGATCGACCTATCAATACTTACAGAATTGACTAAAGATAATGGAATGACTGAAACAAAAAGAAGAAAAATCAGGAGAAAGTATTCAGTAAAGAATGAAAATGACATCGATATCGCAAAAGAAAAAGTTAGACAACTAATACAAGCAAAGGCACAAAGAGTTAGGAGGTTTGAGAAAAGAGAGAAACGGTTCAAACAAAACAGAACATTTGCAACTGATACCAAGAGATTCTACGGAGAATTAGGAAAAAACAAATTGAGGTTGATAAACCACCAACAGCTGAGGAAACGGAACAGTTCTGGAGGCTAATTTGGGAGGATGAAAAACATCATAATGAAGTAGCTGAATGGCTAAGGGAACAGGAACAATTAAGTCAAAATCTCCCAGAACAGGAATGGCAAGACATAGAGAAAGAAGAAGTAACATCAGCAATAAAGAAAACAAATAACTGGAAATCACCTGGCCAAGATAAAATACCAAATTTCTGGTTGAAAAACTTGACATGCTTTCATGAAGATATAGCCCGCAGCTACTCAAAGATTCTAAAGTAACTAGAAGAAAGTCCTCAGTGGCTAACAGAAGGAGTAACATACTTGCTCCCGAAGACAGAAGAAACAGCAAAACCTAAGAATTACCGGCCCATCACATGCTTACCTACATTATACAAGATCTTAACATCAATTATCGCAGATAGAACTTACAAGCATCTCGATGAAAATGAGTTACTACCAATGGAACAGAAGGGCTGCAAGAAAGGATCATATGGTTGTAAAGATCAGTTACTTATTAATAAAATGATTTTGGAGCACTGCAGAAAAATGAAACGAAATCTAAGCACCGCTTGGATAGACTACAGAAAGGCTTTTGACAGTGTCCCCTATTCGTGGATTTTGAAAACCATGCAGATGTATAAGGTATCACCAACCTTAATAAATTTCCTGAGTCACAGCATGGGCACATGGAAAACAACGATGATTTTAAATTACTCCACCGGCAAAATAGTGACAAACCCTATCAGTATTAAAAATGGAATTTTTCAAGGTGATTCGCTGTCTCCCTTGTTATTTTGTTTAGCTCTTGCACCACTCTCTAATTTGCTCAACAACACAAATATTGGTTATACTGTTTATGAAGAAAGATTAAATCACTTATTCTACATGGACGACCTGAAACTCTACGCAAAAAGTGATGAACAGCTTGAAGGTCTGCTCCACACTGTGAAGATGTTTAGTGATGACATAAATATGCAGTTCGGGTTAGATAAGTGCGCCAAGGCAACATTCAAGCGAGGTAAGCTGACAGAAACATCAGCAATTGAAATAGATGAGGCCACTAGTATTCAAGAAATCGATCAAGAAGGCACTTACAAATACTTGGGAATAAATGAGGGAGGTGGGATCCAACATTCTGTAATGAAAGAGAAAATTCGAAAGGAATACTGTCGGAGGGTTAAACTAGTCCTAAAAAGTGAGCTGAATGCTGGGAACAAAATAACTGCCATAAACACACTTGCAGTACCAGTTCTCACTTATAGTTTCAATGTCGTTAATTGGACATTACAAGAAATAAGGAAACTTGATAGGAAAACAAGACAGATTCTAACTATGTACAGGATGAACCACCCCAAAGCAGATGTTGATAGGATTTACATCAGTAGAAAAGAAGGAGGGCGTGGATTGATCCAATTAGAGTGCACATTCAAGACTACTACCATAGGCCTAGATACATATCTCAGAGGGAAAAATGAGAAACTATTGCGACAACTTTACAACCATGAAGAACGGAAGAAATTGTACTCAGTCCAGAAAGAAGCAAATGAGTTTAGGAGAGAAATTCGAATGCAAGATATTGAAGTAGAGGAAAATGCGTCACCTACAAAGTGCGCTAGAGAAGCAAAGAAATACGCCAAGAAAAGAATTATGGAAATAATTAAAGAAAATTGGGAAGCGAAGCCGATGCATGGACAGTATCCCGTGAGAGTTAACAAAGTGGATGTGGATAAGGAAGGCACCCATAAATGGCTGAAAAGTGCCAGTTTGAAAGGGGAAACTGAAGGATTTATTGTCGCAGCACAGGACCAGAGCCTTGCTAGAGGGGGGTGACAGGGGGAGTCTTTGGTACCGGTACCAACTCATAAGGTACCAGTTCCACCCAAATTGAGGGTATTGGTACCACCAATTTTGGGGGAAGGAGCTGTTAATATAGTACAGTTTATCATGAATATGACGATTTCTGAAAGGAGGTCTACATCAGTTATTCGTGAGACCAATGGGCAAGACCAAACCATTCTTGACCACGTCACCGTGGCATATGTGTCACTGTCTGCACTGTTAAAAGCTAAAATTTGCTCTAGGAATTCCAAAAACATCCATGGACGAAATTTCACTGGTACCGACTAACATAAGCTTGGTACCGGTACCCCTACCTTTGGTACCAGGTTCCACCACATTTGCACAATGTTGTACCAGGTACCACCCCTCTGGTACCATGGTACCACTACCCTGTCACCCCCCTCTTGCTACAAATAACGATCGGAATAAGATCATTAAAGACGGGACAAACCCAAAATGCAGATTATGTCACGAATATGATGAAACCATAGAACACATTATATCAGGATGTCCAGTTCTGGCTAAAAAGGAATACTTTGAAAGACATGACAAAGCTCTAATTTACATGCACTAGAAAATCTGCAAACACTATGATATCGCAGTGCCCTCTAGATGGTATGAACATAAGCCAAGCACAGTAACGGAGGGGAAAGATGTAATCATACTATGGGACATGCCAATCCATACTGACAAAGAGATTACTGCAAACAGGCCCGATTTTGTGATTAAAGACAAGAAAGAAAACAAATGTATTTTCATTGATATGTCTGTGCCATCTGAACGGAATGTCGCTAATAAAGAAACAGAAAAACTGTCAAAGTACGAAGACCTGGAAATAGAAGTAAACAAAATGTGGAACATGAAAACGACTACTGTCCCTGTTATCGTTGGAGCCCTGGGCCTTACCAGAAAACGAATGAATGATCACGTATCAAAGATCCCTGGAAGGATCTGCATCGAAGATATCCAGAAGATTGTCTTGCTAGGAACATCACATATCCTGAGGAGAGCTCTATTTATAACCTGAGAAAAGACTGGACCATGGTTTGGTCTTGGCCCCGCAAAGAAAAGTACAAAAATTGAAAGACACAATATAATAATAATAATAATAATAATAATAATAATAATAATAATAATAATAATAATGATAATAATAATAATAATAATAATAATAATAATAATAATAATAATAATAATAATAATAATAATAAGATCAGATTGATAGAGGGGACTATATGTGCACCTGGGTGTATTGCCAAGAGAGAGAAAGAAAAACAAGACAAGTATTCCGAAATGAGAAAGGCTCTGGAACGGTTAAATCGTGGATACGAAATAGATCAAATCAATGTTGTATTTGACTTTCTAGGCTGTTACAGCAAGCAATTGGAGTGTCAAATCAAAAGACTATGTGAAGGAGAGAAGGAGGCAAAATTAATAATCGAACAATGTCAGAAATGGGTACTCAGCCAAAACTGCGAGATTGTGAAAACTTTTTACGAAAGAAAATAGAACTATGGGAAAAATGATGATATGTGATCTTAGAAATGGAAAAAAAAATTAGTAAAAGGAAAAAAAAAGTAACAAAACAAAAATAATCTGCCTAGGCATCAGCCAGCAGTATAGCGGACTCAAGAAAAAGTAACAGAAACAATTTTGACAATAATAATAGTAATAATAATAATAATAATAATAATAATAATAATAATAATAATAATAATAATAATAATAATAATAATAATAATAATAATAATAATAATAATAAGGCCAAGGCATTGCATGGGCAGCACTTTCGACGAACAAAGGAATTTAGTGATACTGAATCGTGGAGATGGTTAAAGAGAAGGGGAACTCAAGAAGGAGACAGAAGGCCTTATCATGGCTGCACAAACCCAATCATTAAGAACAAATGTACTGAAAGCAAAGATTGACAAAAGCACTTCCGATGCCACTTGTAGAGTCTGTAAACAGGCAGAAGAGACGGTAGATCATATTGTCAGCGGGTGTTCAAAGTTTGCTCAGAAAGAGTACAAAAGACGACATGACTGTGTAGACGACATGACTGCACTGCACTGGGACTTATGTCGAATGTATGACATACAAACTGCACAAAAATGGTATGAGCACCAGCCTGAAGGAGTTGTGGAGAAGGAAAATGTAAAGATATTGTGGGACTTCAATGTACAGACCGATAACGAAATTCAAGCAAGAAGACCAGACATAGTAATCCACGACAAGAGTAATAAGAGCTGCTATATTATTGATGACTTATCTTGTAAGGTCATAAGTGGAAATATCCTAGTACAAATTTCGGATCACTTCCCTCAGTTTTCTATCTTCAATAACTCTGCACCCATTTATGATAACTCTTCTTACTTTGTTTATAATTACAAAAATTTTGATGAATCCAGATTCCTCGATGATTACCAAAAGATGGATTTTGCATTTTTAAATGCAGATGATTCTACTGTTAATCATAAATTTGATGAATTTCTTACTAACCTGAATCATCTGGTTGATAAGCATTGTCCAAAAAAGAAATTAAACAAGAAAGCACTGAAACTAAGAAACAAGCCATGGATTAACAACCATATCCAACGCATGATGAGGATCAGAGACAGAATATTGCAGCAGTTCAAACAAACTGAGTCCCCACAAGTTTACGCCCATTATAAACTTTTTCGCAATCGTGTTGTTAATGAGATAAGAAATAATAAAAAAACTTACTTTCAAAATTACTTTACAGAAAACAAATCAAATATGAAATTGCTCTGGAAGGGAATCAGGAGTGTACTCCGATCTATTTCCTTCCAGCCCTTCTTCTCTCCCTCAACACCAATCTTCTTTTCCTTAAAAATTCTTAAACTAAAAGACATGATTCACCATGATATACTCAAATTCGTGTACAGGTCTCTCAATGGTCTCTCACTATCTCATTTTCACAACTACTTTCAGCTTAGTAACACTGTTCACAGTCATGAAACTCGTCAGGCAGCTAGAGGTGACATTTTTCAATCTATAAGAAATACATTTTTCTATGGTCTCAGGTCTATGAAGTATTTTGGTGCTAAACTTTGGAATGGCATACCCACTTTTATTAAAATGCCAGTTTCATTCAATATTTTCAAATCAAAATTGAAAGAATTTCTTGTAAATGGCTATGGTCTTTAATTCTACACCTTCATAACTGAGGAAACATTCTTTAATTATCTCACTCTTTGGAGACATTTTCTGGTCTTGTGTTCTTTTTTGAATAAATTTTTCTTTGTTTTTTTTTTAGTTTTTAGATGGGGGGGGGGGCTCTCTCTCGATTAGTTTAACTATTAGAGAGCTCCTCCTTAGACAAATATACCTAAATACATATGAGCATGGGTTTCGAATGTAGTCTTGTTGGCTGCCTCCGAAACCTATGCTCATTCTATGTTCTGTACTGTATTGTGCCTTTCTTGGTCTTCGGTGTCTGGTGTGGTGTATTTTGTAGTTATCTGTATTAGTTGATTGTCATGTATTTTGATTGTTTTAGTTAATGTAGGTAAATTCATTCATATATATTTGTATCATATATTTAAAGATGTACACAAGAAAATCATATATTTAGATATATTTAGATATATTTGTATTATATATTTTATTGTATCATATATCTAGATATATTTGTCAATAAAAACTGAAACTGAAACTGAAACTGATGTCGCCATTCCAGGTGATGCAAGAGTTCAACAGAAAGAAGCTGAGAAGATTGAAAAGTACAGTGATTTAAGGAGAAAATTGCAAAGACTCCGGAAAGTCAAAGCAAAAGTTGTTCCCATCGTAGTTGGTGCTCTTGGGACGGTGTCTAAAAGTTTGACTGGCTACCTTAACGAAATTGGAGTGTCAACCAAGATCCAAGTGATTCAAAAATCTGCTTTGCTCGGCACCGCAAGAATTCTGAGAAAAGTTCTAGAGATCTAAGGCCATGGGTCATGACTTGATCTTTGGAAGTCGCAAGAACGTCCAGTGAACATATCATCATAACCACTGTGAAGAAAGCAACATAATAATGATAATAATAACTGAACAAAGCATATTCATGTTGTCGTCTCAAAGTGGATGAATATAAAACAAAACAACGTCTTCAAAATGAATTCTTTATTTTTCCAGATCGTGTGTCAATTACGCTTCCAATTTAAAGTCATACCTGTGTGCACATAAATAGTCAGGTCGACAATTAAAAATATTCTGTCAACCTTCCTCGAGGAGAATGAGGACCCAAATCACTTCCGTTTTGCAAAAATGAAAGAACATGCAAACTCCCAAGCAGTTGGCTTAGCCCTGTCCACAAGTTGCTCGGCAACTTTCGGGCAACTTGCAGTCTTTTGGGCAACTTCTAGGAATTTCGGCAACTTTTGCAACATTGAGTAACCTGTCCTTATTTTTAGCAATATTACAAGAATTTCAATGATATTTTGTTTATTCTTTGTAATAGTAATGAAAATTAGACATGTCACGCATCTGTTTTCTGGTCAGGCTGGGGTTCAACGCATTGATTTGTGAAGAGCTGGTCTTTGAAATTAGCGATTTCTGACTATGATGACGATTATGATCATGATGATGATGATCATGATGATGATGATCATGATGATCATGATAATGATGATCATGATGATGATGATCACGACGATCATGATAATGATGATAATTATGATGATAATAATCATGTTTATGATGTTGATTATTATTCGTCAACTATTATTGTTATTGTTATTATTGTTGTTGTTGTTGTTTATGATCAACAAATGACTCTTGCTAAAATTCTGAAGATGGGTCAGATGGGCCCAATGATATTAGCGTGAAAGGCTCAAACTTCCAGGAAACGGCAGTAGTTGAAACAAAGTGCATCCTTGGTGCCGCTTATCTTATGCATATATCTCAGTTATCCATATGTTTATATCATATGACATTAAAAAATCACAGTAAATGATTAACTTTTGGGCAACTTTTTGAAAAAGCGGCAACTTTTTGAGCAACTTTTCAAGAAATTTTGAGCAACTTTTCGAGAAACTTCGAGTAACTTGTGGACAGGGCTAAGTTGGCTTGCTATGAAGTTTGCAAGGGCGAATTCAGCTATGTTTTAAAAAGAATGATCATCATATCAAACACGGAGAAAACGATTCACTTTCGTGAAAATTTCGGACCAGCCATAAATAAAAAGTCATTAAAGTCAAATAGGTGCAGTTTGTTGAGGAACAACCGTCGCAGCTTCTGCCTAGGCCATCCGCCATTGCAACGTATTGGTTTGACCGCAAGGAATCCATTTATCATGCGAGGGAGCCTCGCAGCTACATGATCCTGACCGGTGGAATTTCGTGCACACCGTTGCTATCAGGGAGCGCTCCCTTCGGCGCTCCCTGGTTGCTATAGTCTGGATCCGCCCCTGTCGGTTAACAAAGAGGACATTACAATTTTGGGACCGGAAGCAATGAATAATCGCATGCGCTAAAAACGTTCCTACTTCCGACAGGCGATTGTGAATCATAAACTGGTTCAGTTTTAAACATGTTTCATTTATTCGTTTTCATTGTTCTAGACTATTCTTTGTCAATGCTGTGATGCCTACTTATCTACCGGGTGACCAAAGAAAATATTCGCCAGCCAGATCGCGCATAGTTTCCTGACAGCAAGCGCTATGAACACAAGTAAGGTATCAGCATGTAGCTGAAAGGCTTAGCTATCGTCTGAGATGTTGCTTGGTCGGTTTAAAGTATGCCCACTGTCTGAAGAAATAGTTTCAAAAGTATGGAAATTCATTCAATTCTCAGACAGCTTCCTTGTTTGCCAGTCGACTTTTTGGAATAAGTGGAAAGAATTGAATTCCAACTTTTCTTCATGTCAGAAAATCTAAATGGGGAACAGAGGTAAATGGTTCTGCAAACAAAAATTCCCCCAGATGACTTCAAATCCTTCGTTCCGTTGAGTTTTTACAAAATTTTGGCTGGAAAATAATGGCGATGATTCTACTGTGTGTGTAATTTTATTTCAATTCGATTATTTACAGTAGCTAACAATATATACACTTAGGATATAAATATATACAAGTCAACTAATCCAAATCGAATTTACAAAAACAAAAGCTGTAAACAAAATGAATAAATTTTCAAATATACACAACTAATTAAAACTAATTTGGTCACAGGGAATCCACTGCTAAGAATGCCCTCTGAAAGTAAAATCCGATCGTTTCCTTCGTAACAGATTTAGATCCGTTTTTTCGTTTCTTTCGTCAATGATCAGATGATATGCGCGATTTTGAAAATTTCCTTTGTTTTTCCTCTGCGATGGCGCGGTGTGAACGGGCGGGAAGTGCGGAGGTGCAAGAGTGGAGATTGTGGAGGAGAAAGACGAAGGAAAATGCGGAGGAGAAGGGAAGAAAGGAAAGAGGAAAGAAACGAAATGTATCCCGGTTGACTCAAAAACAACTTCACGAGGTAGAGCGTAAGTAACTCCCTGAAATCAAAAGTCATTGTCAAATGCTTTGCGTCATGGCTTATTTGAAAGGCCTAGCTATCTTTTGAGAGGCTAAATGGTCACACAAGGGGACTGTAGTTAAAATTAGAGTATACAAAGCTCTGAACAAGAATCTTTTTCTCCTTGAAGCCAATGAAATTTTTTAACTACTCAAAATGATGAATCTGAGATTAGAAATTGTCTTTAAATCTGGTTTTCGAATTGTAATCATCGCTTAAAATGACCATTTAGCATCTCAAAAGATAGCTAGGCCTTTCAAATAAGCCATGACGCAAAGCATTTGACAATGACTTTTGATTTCAGGGAGTTACTTACGCTCTACCTCGTGAAGTTGTTTTTGAGTCAACCGGGATACATTTCGGAAACTTTTTCCTCTCTCTCTCCTCGTCTTTCTCCTCCACAATCTCCACTCTTGCACCTCCGCACTTCCCGCTCGTTCACACCGCGCCATCGCAGAGGAAAAACAAAGGAAATTTTCAAAATCGCGCATATCATCTGATCATTGACGAAAGAAACGAAAAAACGGATCTAAATCTGTTACGAAGGAAACGATCGGATTTTACTTTCAGAGGGCATTCTTAGCAGTGGATTCCCTGTGATTTGGTAGTCATTTGCAGGCACTACATTTGCAATTGGGACCATTCCATTGTTTTATCAAATCCTTAAAACTTTTCAAATTTTCTGCTGACTTTATTCTGTCTGGTAATCCGTTCCAAATCTGTGGCGCAATAGACGTCAGGCTATTGGACCCAAATGTTGTTTGGTTTGGCCTAACATGAGCTAAGTTATTTGGATTTCTTTAGAATAATTTGAAGACCGTACTGTAAAAATGTTCTGCATAAAAGGTGGGTTTAAATGTTTCACTGTTTTGAACATCTCTATGCAAAGAGTTCTTTGGCGAGCAACAAGCATCGTGCCTTTATCTAACTTCAAGAGCAAGTTATTACACGAGCTGGTATGATCATTGTAGAGAAATCGTAGTGCAAGTTCTTTTAACTGTTCAATTTTCTGCAATGATTTTGCAGATGAAAAATACCACACAAGGGGACTGTAGTTAAAATTAGAGTATACAAAGCTCTGAACAAGAATCTTTTTCTCCTTGAAGCCAATGAAATTTTTTAACTACTCAAAATGATGAATCTGAGATTAGAAATTGTCTTTAAATCTGGTTTTCGAATTGTAATCATCGCTTAAAATGACCATTTAGCATCTCAAAAGATAGCTAGGCCTTTCAAATAAGCCATGACGCAAAGCATTTGACAATGACTTTTGATTTGAGGGAGCTACTTACGCTCTACCTCGTGAAGTTGTTTTTGAGTCAACCGGGATACATTGGCTTTTTTCGTCTGCAGACTGCCCAAAAATATCGAAAAGCAGCGATAGAATGTTCTAAAGACTGAACTTGCCAGGGGAAGGGGAGTGCCCCTCGAAATGAATAGGAAAAAAGGAGAAGAGATTATATCGCACGAGTGGTCGTTTAATGATTGCAGAATACAAAAGACTTTCAGTTTTCTCATTTCTTGCTAGCTCTACTGTAGCTTTGTGTACGAAGGGAGTTTAAACACTCGTCAAATGAGCATGTAGATTCAGGACATTGATGCAAAGGCCTACTATCTAATTCCCAAAATGCACGAACTACAGTAGCTACCATGTGTCGGTTCAACGAAATGATAAAGTCCTGGAAGTATTGTACTATCATCAAATGACTTCTCGTGCGATGTGATACCTTACCAGATTCCCTAGCATTTTGAGGAGCACTACTTTTGTTCTACTAAGTTCAATCATTAGAATTTTGATCTCTACTTTGGATCTCTTCGATACAGGGTAAAATATCTTAAGAAATTGTAAACATACATGTCGATAAAAAGGCATCCAAAAATCAGCTAACAACAAACACGAATGATATAGGATATTGACAGAAGATTAAATCAAAAAAGGGTTTGTTTGAATCTGTGTGATCAACTTTTTTCTGAGCTTTTTTCTGACTCACCCAGTGGTTTCAAGAAAATGATCTCATCTGATGAGCCAACATAACAACTTAGAGCTGTACGTACAGAGCAAACAAACAATGTTCCAATTCCTTCGTACTTTAACCCTATTGTACCCGGGGAGGGGGTCAAAAGATGCCCCCCACATAAACTTTTGATTATAAAACAGAGAGTAAAAAAGAAAGAGAGCTGAAACATCCTTGAATTTTTTTTTTTTTGTACAGGGCAGGCGGAGTATGAAAATCAAATCAAAACAATAAAATAGCTAAACTTAGTACAGGGCAGGCGGAGGGTAGGAAAAACCAATAAAATAGGGCTGAAACATGGGCCCCCTCTGCGGACAGTGCAGAGCGGAGTAAGCAAATCAAATTCATTGATAATATGATAATGAAAAATAAAGATAAAGATAAGAATCATGAAATTGAAAGGAAGAGTATTACCTTCCTCATGAATGCGAACCAGTCCCAATCCACCCAGCTGCGCTCAACGAGATTAAAGACAAAGCGGCACATCTGCAAAGCCCCGCAACTGAGGAGGAGTAAACACAGTCCTAGTTTTAACCGCTAGTACGATGTCAGTGGTCAGTATGTTTTGTCGTTATGGTAAGGCTATTAGTTTATGTTGTATGTATGCTTTCAAATATAAACCATAAATACATATGGGTACAGAGTTTATAGATGCAATTCTTCAGCCAATTCCTACACCAATGTTTTACATTTCGGAGCAATTAAATCGGAATGTTTTTTTGGTGCAGGTGCAGCCAGAAAGACTAGGACTAGTCAGGCATACATGAGGGAGGTACTACTCTTACTTTCATATCCATATTCATATTCATTTTCATTTTCATCTTATTATGCATGCCCATGTTTCGGCTCCATTTTAGTGGGTCATCCTACCTTATGGTTTTGATCTGATTTTCACACTCCGCCTGCCTTGTACTAAGCTTTGCTATTTTATGGTTTTTGTTTTGATCTTCATACTTCCCCTGCCCTGTATAAAGTAGCACACTTGTGCTCCCAGTTGGTTTATCATCATATGCTTTTGTGCGTCATAAACCCTTCAAGAATTTACGTTCCCTAGTTTAAAGGCAATCTCTCAATGAATGGCTCTCTATTACAATGCTAACATTGTGTGTTATTGCACACTTAATTTACGGAAACTCTACGCCACCTGACACAGAAGTTGTCATTTGTCAGTGATTTATGACCCATCCTTACAAAAACTTTCCTATCTTCAACTTTAAACGGCCTAGTCACATGTTTCCGAGTCCATTTGAAACTGGCAGCATCGCAAAGAGAGACCATCGCCATGAATACGCAAAGTTAACCAAAATTCGGGTTCACCAACGTTAAGACGTCATGATTAGACCAGATACCAGCCCCAACTACGGCACCAACAGTGGTGAGTCACTCTTACATCTACGTATCTGTTTGCATAATCACAAGTTACATGCAAATTATTTGATATAACTCTTTTCCCTGAGAAATCTGCACAAAGAGTCTCATTTGCAGCCTGGCTATAATAGACAAAATTGGAAGCCACAAAGCTCCACAAATTTAATACGAGAACCAACAACAACCACGAAGCACTGAAACATAAAAACCAGAAGGCTTACTGGCTGGGCCTAAATTCAACAGATATTGCTTTATCAATAACCAACAACCAATTAACTAAGAGACTAAAATATTGGTGTTCTTGGCAATCCTTGAATGATAAAGCTTTTTGTGGCTCTTACATACGACCCACGCCTGCAAGATACACTGGTTTGGCCTACATTCAACAGGTAATAATGATAACGGTTACCAATGAACTAAGAAACTAAATAATTACAGATGCAATGGTGGATCAGGACGCTGGCCTGCTGGAGCACCTGCACCAAAAAAAACATTCCGATTTAATTGCTCCGAAATGTAAAACATTGGTGCAGGAATTGGCTGAAGAGTTGCATCTATAAACTCTGTACTCATATGTATTTATGGTTTATATTTGAAAGCATACATACAGCATAAACTACTAGCCTTACCATAACGACAAAACATACTGACCACTGACATCGTACTAGCGGTTAAAACTAGGACTGTGTTTACTCCTCCTCAGTTGCGGGGCTTTGCAGATGTGCCGCTTTGTCTTTAATCTCGTTGAGCGCAGCTGGGTGGATTGGGACTGGTTCGCATTCATGAGGAAGGTACTACTCTTCCTTTCAATTTCATGATTCTTATTTTTATCTTTATTTTTCATTATCATATTATCAATGAATTTGATTTGCTTACTCCGCTCTGCACTGTCCGCAGAGGGGGCCCTTGTTTCAGCCCTATTTTATTGGTTTTTCCTACCCTCCGCCTGCCCTGTACTAAGTTTAGCTATTTTATTGTTTTGATTTGATTTTCATACTCCGCTTGCCCTGTACGAAGGCATCCTTGAATTTTCCTATTTTCTAATTGTCAATTAAATTTTAGGTTTTTCATTGCCATAATTTAATTCAAGTGACAGGCAGACATCCATATTTGGAGAGTGGTCACAAAGAAATCACAAAAACAATCATAACTTCTTTGTTTTAACTTTGATTAAGATGTGTCTGGTTCCAAACGATTGCTCTTGAAAAGTACTTTCATTTGATACATACATTATCTATATTTGCTAACATCAGCAAATCATGATTTCTATGACGTAATTCAAATTGATGACATCATATTTCTAATGAAGAAAGATGAAATTTCTCAGTTTTTGATATAAGTCGATTGGCAGTAATATTTCCTTCACTTTAGGTACTTTATCCAGGTTACAAACCTTATTCCTTGAAATAATTAGCACTTGTTGCTTCTTCAGTACACAAGTTTGTAGCAATATGGTTCTATTGTTTGGTTCCCTGGCAACAAACCACGCGACCAATTATCACCAGATTCTATATTTAGACTTCAAATAGATGTTATTACCATTGTACAAAGTTACAATGGCAAACTACTTATGGTTTTGGAGATAATTGGGGGGGGTGAGATTTTTGCCCCCCCCAGGGCAGTGGTCTGACCCAAAGAGCCCGGGTACAATAGGGTTAAGGATTCGTTATGATGCTATGGTGCTATGGTCATTGGGATTTGTCATGGTGCAAGGGTTGAAAACGAAACAAAATGAAAAGGCTGATCTAGTCTATTGAGCGATCAAAGGCTTTGGAACAATGCGAGACCACAATTATCGACCAGTGTCATACCCAAACGTACGGTCATACCTCATGAGGCCAAAGAGCCAAAGACTATTTAGCGATGTCATACATTAGAGCTTGAAATTTTGCCTTCATTGATTGTTTTTATCAAACAAACCTCGTGATATTGAGCTGTAACTGTGTTTTCCTGACGAAAGAACCCTTCTTTTGGTCACGAATATAGTCATATTTTTCACAAAGTCCTTTGGTTTCTGTGTGAACGTTAAAGAGCATGTTTTTTTTCTTTTTTACATTGCAATAAAAATTTACAATACGGATTTACTAGTTACACTACTTACAGAATACTTAACTACACTACAAGGACGATGCCACTGGGTGCAAAATACTATGACTTAAGACGATTTACATATGAATTACAGAAGAAAAAAAAATCAAGACATGAAAAAGAAGCAAAGAACACTACACTCTGTCTCAAACTAGATATCATGTGAAAAATGTCCGCGAAATAATAGCAGACAAGATGTTCGCTGCGTTATGGGTAATAGTATGGGTAATTTTGCATTTCCACAGATCTCACCTCATATATAATTTGAGACAGGCTCTACATATGATAATTAACTAAATGATTGTTGGCTTACTAAGAGCATGTCCTTGTATCGTTGCATACTCGATTGTGACGAAGGTGACGGCTTTGGTCGGCGCATGCCATTTATCATAAGAGGAAAGAGATGCCTGCGGTAAGTCATATATTTTTCCAAACGAGGACGTGTAGATTCCAGCTCCAGCAGAGTGTATCATACTTGCATAGATGGTTCCATGACAGCGTGCATATGGTGCAATATTGACTCCGGAAAGTCGTTGTAGGCCTGCACTCCAGGAAAGTGCTTTGAATCGTTAGGAAGGTAGCACTTCTCCACTTTCAGATATGTTTCCTACAAATTTCTAGGGCAGCGCACGATTTTGTTTAAAGAAAAACTTAAGGACAGGGTATTGTCTAAGAAGATTCTACTCCAGTACAGGGTATCGTTTTCAGGAATTTGACTCCGGGACATTGTAGCTTTTCAGATATTCCAGCGCCACCTCCCCGTATGCTCGCAAATCAATACCCCCGTTCAGCGGCAGAGATGATTCTGTTCTGTTCTGGCATTATAAGATATTACATCCTGCCTGCAAAAAAGAAATCGATGTACTGGCAGAGAAACGAAGTTTCAACAAAAAAAAAACAAAGGCAAGAATTGTGACGATTGTGATTTTCATTGCAATTTCATGAAGCTAAGTAAAATTCGTGTTTAACAAGTACAAGTGAAATAAATCGGAGTGATCGATTAATTGATAGAATACAAGGCCATATCAAATATTTAATTTTGAAGTTCAGAATCAATTCTGCGCTTCATCATC
The DNA here is from genome assembly GCA_964020215.1 of Aurelia sp. 3 sensu Dawson et al. (2005). Classification (NCBI taxonomy): domain Eukaryota; kingdom Metazoa; phylum Cnidaria; class Scyphozoa; order Semaeostomeae; family Ulmaridae; genus Aurelia; species Aurelia sp. 3 sensu Dawson et al. (2005). The sequence continues at coordinate 11,983,912 of OZ026580.1, read as the reverse complement.
GGAATACAAAAGTGCACAAGGACGAGGTTAAATTCACACCTATGAAGATAATAGACCGCCAATAACGCGCTCTAGTAGATGCTACATGGAAATTAATGACATTAAATATTAAGACAAGCCGGGACAAAAATGCCTAAAACAGAGCTAGGGAAACAGAAAGCTACTGAGAGTAAAGTGATTGAAAATTGCAAAAAATTAAGAAAATGTCGTGAATAAGCAAATCAAAGTCATTGGTTGCTTTTTCGGACACTAACAAAATCTTCCATCGACATAGCTTAACCTGAAATGATTGGGTAATGTGGTACAAGATGGCGGCTGGACGAGTTAATATGTTCGTACTTGCTTTATATATTCCCATGTGATTTTTGTCTGATTGGATCCTTTCAAGGAATCAAACAATGAATGCCACATCACACGTGCATAGTCTTTATGTACTGGGTGAGTAAACCTACCGGGTGAGCCAGAAAAAAGTTCCCACATTTGAAAATTCATAGCACCAAGAGTACTTTACAGACTTGAATGATTCTAATTTTAGTTAAAAGCCGAAAGATCGAAGACGTTTTGTCTTTTTTTCTCATTGTCTCACGTGCACCAGAAATATAGGTGAACTTTAAAAACAATCACGGTTGCAAAATGACTGACAAATGGCCTAAAACATTCATTCCGTTCAAAGCAGTTCGCTGCTTTCGATCCTTAAGAAAACTCTGGATAAGAGCAAGAAGTTGACCTTAAACACCACATCGTTTCAGTTTGTAAACAAGGCCACTATGCCACATCCTATTAAATGCTTTGGAAATATCAAGATAGACAGAACGAACATCAAGAGGTTAATTACGGTCAAAAGCTTTAAAAATCGTATGCGTTAGGGAAATTAGCTAATTAATTGTCGAATCACCTGGACGAAACCCAGACTGATTTGGATTAAGTAGGTCACATGAAACAAGATCTGTGTACAAAGAATCGTATATTATCTTTTCAAGAATTCTCCCAAAGAGATTGGACGGTAGTTTCCTGTTAAATCTTTTTCATTCTTTTTGTGAACAGGTACAACATTTGCACATTTCCATATTTGGGGAAAGATGCCAAACCTTAAACAGTTTGTGAAAATTATCTTAAGCGAAATAACTAATATGGCATCGCTCAATTTTATCATTCTCACAGATACTTCATCCCAACCATGAGCCTTATGATGTGCCTTTTGATGTGCATACATGTGGGTGCAGGGTAATGGGTGGATGGGATTCCTGCTGTGTGGCTGGATGGCTGCTGCCCTTTGTTTTTCTTGCTTGCTATCCCCATTGGGGTGGCGCGGGTGGCAGGAGGTAGTGGCTGTTTTGTCTGCACATGGGGGTCCCATGCTCATTGAATTCCACTCGTTGTTTTACGAATTGATAGCCTTGCAGGGGTCGTTGCCTGACATCAAATGTGAGATAGACGTTAATATTAATATTTTAGGAAAATGTAAATTTTTGAATTGTGAGTGTCTGTCATGATGGGAACTCCGATAACCTAGTGTCTATTTCCGCCATGACAGGCACAGTAGCTGTAAAAATTTGTGTTTATTTTAGTGGATTATGAAAAAAAACCTGATGAGAATTCATTGATTGGATAATATTTAGTATTTTTGATCAGAAATAACAAAATCATTTATCAGAGGGGTAATCTCTGTTTGAAAGTTACGACGGAAAAGGCAGAAAGGCTGATTTCTGATACAACCACAGTCTTCATACCTACCTACGTGTCAACTCTTGATCCTGGTGATCGGCAAACCACAAAAAAGGTGGAAAGGTACAGATTAATTGGGAGTAAGGAAGGATTACTGTTTTGAAAAAAGAATGTCTATATCTTAAACTTTAAGAGCAAAAGCATTCACCTGCAGTTCGCTTAAATGAAAAATTCCCAGTGCAATCTTTATCTTCATAGCTAAGGCGCTTGTTGTATTACTCCATAAACCTCGACTTCAACTAAAACTAAAAAGCTGTTTTGTTTGTTATGAACACTGACATATCTTCCTTGCATTCCAATTGGACATATAAATTCAGTCATTGCACCATAAAATGACACTGCTGATGCTGCACAAAGTTTATTATCTATACCCCCATTGCCATTGTCGTCGCCAACACGAATTTCTAAGTATGTAATTACAATATACTTTACTGCAACTCTAAGCACATGTGCACGTCCTCCCAGATCAACTTTCCACCACGGATTGACCGTTGTCTGCGTCCATGCAAGTCCATCTTCTCTATGACCATTATTTCCATTCGCTGCATCATGATTGTAGGGAGAATAAATGAAGGTGCTTGATTGGGATGCAGGTTTACCCAAAGCAAGATTTCTTATTGCTAAAAGATAAAACGCCAACGTTTCAGCTATTCAACAATGTGAGTCGAAACAAATTTAGGCGTCTTGCGGGCTGTGAAATGAAAGTTTGTGGCGGATATCTAAAGCTGAAATGCTAATCTATCGGTAAAGAAAACTAACTTAAATATGAAGATCTCGTTTGGTACCATCGCTCATCTCTTATACCCCGAAATGAGGAAAATGCTGACATAAGGTTTGTATAGAAAAGTGTATTAGATTTTCAACTCTGATCCATACTTTACTTTCCATTGAACCATGGGTGTAGGGAAAAGTGGAAGTACCTATTAGATTAAATCATAGTTGTAAAGAATATGAGCCGTCAGGCCTACCTTTGCGTGTTCCCTGTTTTTCCATCCTCTCTTTTATCTCGTCGATTTAGCATTTTCAATAAGCTCTCATTTCACTTTCCTCGTCATCTTCAACACAACCTGGCCTAGATTTATTTTGAACAGCACACGGCCTCATTTCGAACTGTGTGAGCTCCTTCAATGGGGAGAGTGCGGAGCCACAGCGGAGCCACAGCGGAGCGACAGAGCGAAAGAGAAGGAGTCCTTTATTAGAGCCATTTCAACGATTTTCTTTGTGACCGCTCTCCAAGTAAGGGCAACCTTTGGATAACGTGGCTCAACAATAGGCATCGAAGTTTTTTTCTGATGCCAATTGAATTTTAACAAAACTCAGGAAGTTTTGGTGCTATAAATATCATCGTTTATGAGCTATCAAGAAAAGTTCGGGAAGCAAAAAACTCCCCCCTCCTCCACGATAAAAAAGTGTTGAAAAAATTGTCCAGTATTCAAGTTCTCTTTTGGTGATCTGCGGGTTGAATTTCTTGAAATGAAAATCATTCTTAGCAAATAATCCAGACTATCTAAAATCTTGCACTGAAGCAATTTTTTTTTCATTTTTTACTTGGTTCTTGTTTGCCCACGATTCCTTTGGTGCAGTCTAGATGATCTCATGACTTCAAACAATTTGCTTTGAAATTGTTACGAAGACACTGGAGATCAAAGAGCTGAGATCCCCCGTCTATGTAATTTTTGTCCCTTGTACGAAACGCCAAGGTACCCTGTGCACCAGAGCCTCTGTTTTGAGGCTCTGGTACCCAAGGTAACCCCTAGGAAGCTTTTTGTACTTGGTGTACATAGTCAGATGATCAGAAGTTTCAGAAACTTTCAGTAGTGGATCAAAGTTTTAATATCTTACAGAAAAATTTGTATGCTTCCACATGTCTGCAAAATGCCATACAAAACTTCAACTTTGCTCAATGCTTCTATGTTGTTTGACCGTTAGGAGTGAGTTTATAATGAATAATCTCTATGACAAGCAATCAAAAGATAGATATTTTTGAATGATATCTGCATGAAATGTGAAATTTTTATGAAGGAGCTTAAAGAATAGTATTTCGTATGTCATTTTGCCGAAGTGGATAATGCAATCTATTTGTTCACATTGAAAGTAAACTGTACAGTTCTTCCGCTCGTTGTCACTACATTCTTTCGTACATTAAATCTGGTGTTCATATCTATTTCATGCACCTGCTACACTGTAAGAGGAGAAGGTAGCCATTCCTTGCACTAAAAGCGTTGGATGCGATTTATGACTTTAGACGAAGTTATTTTTTGGCTGATGTAACTGCCTATTCCCACTCTTATCATCTTTCAACGACGCAGGAAGAGTTGGATAAAGGAATGGGAGCAAGGATTATTGAAAAAGATACCATGAAATCTTTTTTATTGCCCACATTGGATGCTACGGCTCTTGCCATTCTTGAGGGTGGAAAAGTCATACATTTGTTATTTATTTAAAGTTCGTTGAAATTTTACGTTTATTTGACGATGGATGGCATGATCATTGAAGTATTCGTGCTCTTTTGTTGACAATGTTGTTGCACGAGGAAAATGTGAACGATTCGTTGGCGAAACTAGTAGTATTGGAAATCTTGCTGGTACATATTTCCATTTTGTGGTCCTCTTTTTACAAGATTGAAATGTAAGCACCTGTTAATTCGCGTCTTATTTCTAAGGATGGTGCGGTGTTTTGTTAGGCCCGTCAGCAGTACTTTGTGTGAAAAGAATTCAAATCTGGTTAACCCTATCAAGCCTAGGGGGGGGGGTGGGGCTCAATCAGCCCCCCTAGTGGTATTTCGGCTGTAGCTTTTTTCAAGTGCGCTTACAATGCTGAAACTTTCTGACTTTTAGTTTTTATCCTTCTCACAATCAAAAATTGATTTTTCAAAAAAATTAGATTTGTTCCAGGGGGTAAGCGCGATCAATTCTCGAGAGATGTCTTTGCAAAGTGTTGAATAATTGCTAATTAAATCTACAGCTGATGTGATAAAATGATGAAATGAGGGGAATATATACTAATTCTGATGCTCTATCCAACCAAATAGCTACTTTTTAATTTGCACGTGTGGTTTTGCAGATTTTCGCATTACACATGCGCACATTCCTTGCATTCCTGTGTGATGACGTCATCAGTTTTTATTAATTTTTCTTCACAAAGCAAATTCTATTTAGACATAGAATGCAATGAAATTAGACTGATGTCTTTAGCGCTTTTTATTCTCTCACAATCAACGATTGAAAATTTTTAGTACTGAACCCCATTGACTTTGAAAATTGAACAATGTGACGTCATGGAAAGGTCACGTGACATATCTACAAATGGATTTCATTTTTGGGTTCATCATATGCTGTTCTATACACATGAAAAGTTTCATGGCTCTAGGTTGTCCAGAACGGAAATAAATTAGGGGGGCTGAATCAGCCCCCCTGTTCTTCCTAGAGCATCAAATACCCTAGGCCTGATAGGGTTGAATATAAGTCTGGTTAAAAAAGCCACAAACCTGTTGGATGTGTGCTGTACACTTCTACTTCACATAATGTCAAATGATTAGTTCCTCTTAACTGGATTTTGACGATACGACCAACGATAGGCGAAATGCATTTCAAAAGTATTGTAGCACCATTGCCAACTACACCACCATGGTACCTGCACCTGAAAGTACATTGACGTAAAAGTATTGCGCATCTATTCTGATGTAAAGTGGATGGTGAGGCTACCATAAAATACGGCAAAAAATGTTCCAGCAAGTGACGTAACTTAACTATCTTTGAATTTTAAAATGCTTTTATTCATCCTTTTCAGATGTCCAGTGACGTCAATCAAAAAAGGTGCATCAGTTTTAAAGATTGCAGCTTTTCTTGCATGTTTTATCAATCATCACAAGAATGACTACATATGCACAGAGAAGCACTAAATTTTTCTTGTATTCTAAAAAAAACTTTGAAAGAAGATTTTGTAATAAGCTGCTTCTATGGTAAATTCAATATGGAGCCAAATGTTTCCCTGTAATTTCTTTAATGTAAAGCTAGGGCAGTATGATTAATTTCTAACAATACTCTTGTGTGGGTTTTAGAGAGCAAGAGCAGCATATGGGGCTCACATCTTTAAATCTTTAGAAAGGTAGGTGTAAAAGTTCTCTTATATGTTTCTATGAATCGAATTGTTTGAAAAACTGAATACTGAATACTTTGTCATAATCTGCTGTAGAGATTTATTTACATCTTTCTAATGGCATGCTCTTTACGAATTTTTCAAAGTTTTGGAACATTTTGAAAAAAAATTAAAGTCATTGTAAACCCGAAAATGAGAACAATGATACATTCTTCAAGGAAACCATAGTTTATGATGGTTTACAATATGGTGGCAAGTAGCAATCTGTTGCCCTTCCGGTCTTGGATTCAGAAATTTGATTACGTCACACCCTCAGACATGATAAATGCCACAATTTGCAAAATAATTAAGATATTTTTTAAATCTATTAAAAAATTACAGTATGAATTTACAAACTACACTACTCTACATAATTGCAGTACGACTATACAATACCACTAGAAACGATACCACGAGGAGCAAAGAGGCTGTGACCAGTCCAAGACCAATTTAACATAGAGATAAGAACTAGTGTCTGTCTCAAATTACACGCCACCATGAGAAGTGCATGCGATCAATAACTAACTTATTAAGATATCATAAGATTACCATGCAGATGTGCAGGAAACTGCGCTAAGTTCCTTTCAAGGCATTTTAATTCAAAGAAAATTTAATAGAATTTTACACCCACAATTCTGAGCCCTGTGCTGAGCAAGGCCTAGGAAAGACCTAGCCCGCGTGCAGACTTTACTTTCCAGTGTGAAAGAGAGCCAGGAAAGAAGGCTTTTGAAAGACAGTAACTGGTAGGCAAGAGTACGTCGCAGTCTTCAGTGATCTGGAAGCAGAAAGTTGTCGAAGTGAAAGTTTGTTTTCTAGACAAGGCAAAAATTTGTTCATTCTGCTCCCTTTGTGGTGAAAATAGGTCAGCATTCATTGATGACTCTAGATAAGCAGAATTTGGATAAATTTGCAGTCGACAACTAAATAAATGATTTCTTTGCTGCCACCACATCATGTAGGAGCAGCCATGAAAGGTAGGCGAGGCATGTGGATCTCGTCCTAAGGATATGAAGACAATCGTCATGTCCAGGTATTGAATCAAAGGAGCCAAGCTTGCATGACTGAAATGATCACTTCACTGTTGACTGGATGTAGGAGCCCTGTCCTGAGGGGTTTTCCTCGTTTTCCAAGATTGAACTTGTAGATTTTAGAGGAGAGAATTGGACTTACGTTGATGAAGAGAGTAACAGAGACCTAACAGACGATTATAACAATTAACCATTGGTAAACAGTTGATCTACTGCATAGTCACGTTGTTACGCAAGGCTAAAACTTCTCGCCACGCTCCCCCCCAAATCGGGGGCGTGGCGAACCATACCATACCACTGCAAGAAATTTACTAAGCTTGCAAACAGAGTGCTTTAGACATCGCTATCCAATATTTTCCTTGCAAGATCCATTGATATGGCTTGTAAGGAGTTTTTAGCCTTCGACCCTCAATATCTTAGAACGTCCCCTCGTACGCTATGAAATTGTTTTTTTGACATTTATCTGCATTTAATTTCATAAAGTTGACATTTATCTGCATTTAATTTCATAAAGTTGTTGGCAAACCATTCTAATGCTACATTGCAGTCATTTTCAATCTTATGAGTTATGTTTTCCAGGTTCTTGTCGCAAGCATAGATTGTGGTATCATCTGCATAATTACAGATATCTGAGCTTTGAATGAAAAGTAAGAGATCAATGATGTATATGTTAAACAACAGTGGGCCTAAGACTGACCCCTGAGGGACACCTCGTGTTAGTTCTTTCCAAGAACTGAAGGAACCATTTACCTTGACTCTGTCACACCTTGTGATTAAATTCACAAATCAGAGGAGAATCACATCCGGAGAATCACATCCGGGACCTGAATCACATCCGGGACATGACGACGTATGACGTACGGGATCTGGGCGATGGACCGTGGCGTAAACAACTGGGAGGTGTGAACTTGAAAAGAAAGTTTTTTTTTTTTGGGGAAAATGGAGGAAACACGAGGAGACACGAGGAGAGGAGGAAGAAAAGAAGAGATGTTATGCAGAAAGAAACTGGACGTTTGACTGTTGGAAACAGTAGATACGAGAGCAGATCGTATGATATTCGTTTGTTGGTTGTTTTGAAGAAACAATTTGTGTTTAGGCCACCAGGAACCTTGATTTTCTAGATGATGTTGCGTTGCACGTTTTGTGTTTCATAGCTGTCTGTGCAACGAAATATAAGAAATAAACCATTGGAATATAAACGAAAAGAATTCGGAATCACATATGGTGAGGCCCAAAACCGACCATTTGTGACATTTGGGGGCTCGGCCGGGAAAATCAAGGAAGACAAAAAAAGAACTGAATGGGCGAATTTGTTTGCTGGGTGGGCCTATCTTCTGTTTGAGCAAACGTATATTTCTGTTAGTGAATTTTTTTTTCAGATCTTTAACTGAGTGATCACATTATTTTCAGGCAAATAGATATAAATAATTAAGTGGTGCAAGTGAGCATGACTGGTTTGTCTGATGGATGTTGATTTGTGTTGAGATTCTGAGGTTCATGGTCTTGAGAGTAGTAGGCTTACTGGAGACATGGATATGGATAAGTTAGTGGAGTTAGGGGAGAAATTGAAACTTTCAGGAAAGGATTTGACAGAGTTTATCAGGGAACAACAGAAAATAGCAAGAGAAGAGCGTGCCAATGAGAGGGCTGTAAGGAGAGAGGAAGAAGAAAGATTAGAGCGTGAAAGGCAAAATGAACGACAGAAATTGATAAAAGAGCAAGAATTTGAGTTGAGAGCAAGGCAACTTGAACATGAAAAAGCCATGATGGAGATGAAACTGCAGTTATCAGAAATGGAGGGCAATAAGTCTAGTTCTGATAGACCAGGGTATATGGGTATTCCTAAAATGACAGTTCCAGCTCCAAGGATGCCTCCATTTAGTGCAGGGGAGGATTTAGATGCATATCTACTACGCTTTGAAAGATTTGCAAGAGCACAAGCTTGGTCACATGAGGATTATGCCACCAACTTAAGTTTATGTTTATCAGGAGAAGCACTAGAAGTATATTCTAGACTGTCTCCAGAGGATTCTTTAGACTATGATAAATTAAAAGAAGCATTATTGCAACGTTTTCAGCTTACAGAAGAAGGTTTCAGAAGGAAATTCAGAAGAGGAAAACCAAAGGAGGGTGAAACCACTGTACAATTTCTGGCAAGAATTGAGAATTACTTAAAAAGATGGATCAATTTAGCAAAAATTGAGAACACTTTTGAAGGGGTTTGTGATTTACTTCTGAGGGAACAGCTGTTAAACACTAGTTCAAAAGAATTAGTGATTTTTGTAAAGGAACATTCATGTGAAACAGCTGAAGAGCTGGCCCGTCTCAGTGACAGGTACTTGGAAGCCCATGGTGGAAGAAAACGAGCTGATTTTAGTAAGCGTTTCAGTCCTGTTGGGGAAAATCAACAGCAAACCAACATCAAGCCAGGTGCAGACAAAGATGGTAGCAGTAGAGAGCAAAATAAAAACACATTTAAATGTTTTCTCTGTGGAAAAAGTAATCACAAAGCAAAAGATTGTTGGTCAAAGGGGAATAACAGCAGGGTTCACAAAGCTCAGGCACTACAACAAACAGAAAGTAAAGCAGACTCTAAAACTCTCCAAGGACAGGAAGCAAGTGCTTGTATGGTGAAGTTGATCAAAGCAAGCAGTGATAAACAGATAGAACTAGCTGGAGGGGAAAAGATTCCAGTGGTGAGTGCAGCATGTCAGGATACCGGAGAAGGAAAGAGAGAGAATTTGTTTCTGACGGAAAGGATGCCAGTCAAAGAAGGGAAGGTAAATGGGCAGTCTGTGTCAGTTTTGCGGGATAGTGGTTGTAGTGGTATAGTAATAAGGCGTTCATTGGTGAGAGATGAACAACTCACTGGGTTGCAACAGTTGTGTGTTTTGATTGATGGAACAGTTAGGAGGGTTGATGAAGCAGAAGTTGAAGTGCAAACACCATTTTTTTCTGGAAAAGTGAAAGCTATGTGCATGCAGAAGCCAATCTATGACCTTATAATTGGAAATATTCCAGGTGTAAGAGGAACTGAAGTGATTGGAAATAACAAGGAAGGAGCAAAGCCTCATAAAGAGAAAGAAAGACAAGGAGATGTCAGTAAAAATTATTCAGGGGAGAATCAGAAGGATAAATTAGATTTAGATGAAAAAGAACCCCAAAGTGCTGATCAGACAGAGGAAGTGGGAGCGGTTCAGACAAGGGCCCAAGTAGCAGCTGAACATCAGAGAAAAGGCAGACCTTTGAAAACACCTGAAATAAAGGTAAAAGATGTGTCACCAGAGCAATTTAGAAGAGACCAGAGAGAAGATGGTAGCCTTGAAAAATTGTTTGAAAAGGTAGAATTGGAAAAAGACATTGAGAGGAAGGGTGATGGATATTTTGTGAGAGATGGGATATTATATAAGGCCAATAAACTGGGGCAAGAGGAAGACAGTTGTGTGGTAGTACCAATCATACATAGAGAAGCCATTATGCAAATTGCACATGACTCTATCATGGGAGGACACTTGGGGTACAAGAAAACACTTGATAAGATCAGGGCACAGTTTACTTGGCCTGGCATAACAGCAGATGTAGAGAGGTATTGTAAGTCATGTGATGCATGTCAGCGTACTATCCCAAAGGGGAAAGTGGTAAAGGCCCCCCTGGGAAGCATGCCTATCATTGAAACTCCCTTTCATAGAGTAGCAGTGGATCTGGTTGGACCTATAGTGCCAAAGTCAGATAAGGGAAACCGATACATATTAACCCTGGTAGACTATGCCACAAGATTTCCAGAGGCAGTAGCATTAAAGACTACAGATACTGAGAAAGTTGCAGAGGCCCTGGTAGACATGTTTGCAAGGGTAGGAATACCAAATGAAGTTTTAAGTGACAATGGTCCCCAATTTATTTCTGATGTCATGAAAGAAGTTGGAAGACTTTTGTCATTGAGACAGCTCAAGTCAACCCCATATCATCCAATGTGCAATGGGCTTGTTGAAAAATTTAATGGTACACTTAAGTTGATGCTGAGAAGGATGGCTGAAGAGAGACCCAAAGATTGGGACAGATACATTTCTTCTCTTCTGTTTGCCTACAGAGAAGCCCCACAAGCAAGCACAGGTTTCTCGCCTTTCGAGTTATTATATGGAAGATCAGTGAGGGGTCCTTTGTCCATTCTCAGAGAAATTTGGACCAATGAGGAAACAGAAGCTGAGACAAAGACAACATACCAATATGTTCTAGATCTGAAGGAAAGATTAGAAACCACATGCAAGCTGGCGCATGAAGAGCTCAGAAAGTCTGGTGAAAGGTACAGAAAGTATTATGACAAGGGAAGTAAAGAAAGCAAGTTAAAAGTAGGAGACAAGGCACTCATTCTATTGCCCACAGATAACAACAAGTTGCTGATGCATTGGAAAGGCCCATATGTTGTAACTCACAAACAGAGTGATAAAGATTTCACGTTAGATATCAATGGAAAGACAAAAACATTTCATGCAAATATGCTGAAGAAATACGTTGAGAGTGAGATTAAAGCTGATGAAGTGAAAATTGGGGCAAGCCTAATGGTAGAGCAAACAAAGATGCAAACTGAGGATAATAGTGAGTTACTAACGTTCCCAACTGATGAGCCAGATGAAAAGGCTACAATTGCAAGTACATTGAACAAAGAGGAGAGAGAAAGAATTCATGAAGTACTACAAACATATGAACATGTAGTAAGAGATGCACCAGGTCAAACATCTATTACAGAGTGTACAATCAAGCTTACGAGTGATGACCCAGTAAGAACTAAAGCCTATCCCATTCCACATGCATTGAGAGAAACATTGAACAAAGAAGTAGAAAAGATGCTAGAGGCAGATGTGATTGAAAAATCAAGCTCACCTTATAGCTCACCAGTAGTTTTGGTAAAGAAGCCAGATGGAACAATCAGATTCTGCGTGGATTATAGGAAGCTGAACAGGATTACTGTTTTTGATGCTGAACCAATGCCATCTGCTGATGATATCTATGCAAAATTGTCAGGAGACAAGTATTTTTCAAAGATTGATTTGCGCAAAGGCTACTGGCAGATCAAAATGGATGCTGCTTCAAAAGATAAAACAGCATTTGCAACACCAGATGGTCTGTATAACTTCAAAACAATGCCTTTTGGCCTTGTCTGTGCTCCTGCCGTCTTTAGTAGACTAATGAGAACATTGTTAAGAGGTTTAAAGGGAGTTGACAACTATATTGATGATATTCTGATACACACTGAGAGTTTTGATGACCATGTGAGGTGTCTCGAGGAAGTTTTGCAGCGTCTCTCTGAGGCTAACATGACTGCAAAGCCAAGCAAATGTTTCTTTGGTTTTGAAACCATTGAATTCTTAGGCCACAATGTGGGTAATGGATCTATCACACCAATTACAAGAACACTGGAAAAGATAGAGGAAGCGGAAAGACCAAAGACAAAGAAACAAGTCAGATCCTTTCTGGGACTAACTGGTTACTATAGAGATTTCATTCAAAACTACAGCACAATTGCAGCCCCTCTTAGTGAATTAACTAAGAAAGCAAAGCCAAATAAAGTAATCTGGGAAGAGAAGCATGAAAACTCTTATAATCAACTGAAGTCAGCGTTGAGTAAGGCTCCAGTTTTGAGGTTGCCGGATTTAGACAGGGAATTTGTGTTGCAGACTGATGCATCCGATGTCGGCATTGGAGCAGTTTTGATGCAAAGATATGATGGAACCTTGTTTCCAGTGTCTTATGCTAGTCGTAAACTTTTGCCTAGGGAGAGGAATTATTCGGTGGTTGAGAGGGAGTGTCTCGCTTTGGTTTGGGCAGTTCAAAAATTTCATGTTTTGGTGTACGGTAAAGAGTTCACATTACAAACCGATCATGCTTCACTTGCTCATATAAACAAAGCTAAACTGACTAATTCCAGAATCTTAAGATGGTCGTTAATCCTGCAAGAGTATAGATTTAAAGTCGAGGCTATCAAGGGAACCCTTAATGTTTGTGCAGATTATTTAAGTCGGCTAGATTAGATACCTACTTATCTGATGTGGGATACAGGACGGCGTAAGCTAGAGTCCTTGAGAGTAATACCACGGAAGGTCGGTGATATCTAATGTTCATATTTAATCTATAAGTTGTATTTATGCTAACAGATCTAAGACTGTTCGCTTGAATGGGGGGTAGTGTCACACCTTGTGATTAAATTCACAAATCAGAGGAGAATCACCTCCGGAGAATCACATCCGGGACCTGAATCACATCCGGGACATGACGACGTATGACGTACGGGATCTGGGCGATGGACCGTGGCGTAAACAACTGGGAGGTGTGAACTTGAAAAGAAAGTTTTTTTTTTTGGGGAAAATGGAGGAAACACGAGGAGACACGAGGAGAGGAGGAAGAAAAGAAGAGATGTTATGCAGAAAGAAACTGGACGTTTGACTGTTGGAAACAGTAGATACGAGAGCAGATCGTATGATATTCGTTTGTTGGTTGTTTTGAAGAAACAATTTGTGTTTAGGCCACCAGGAACCTTGATTTTCTAGATGATGTTGCGTTGCACGTTTTGTGTTTCATAGCTGTCTGTGCAACGAAATATAAGAAATAAACCATTGGAATGTAAACGAAAAGAATTCGGAATCACATATGGTGAGGCCCAAAACCGACCATTTGTGACAGACTCTCTGTTGTCTGTTTGTGAGGTAATCATTAATGAGTGTCAATGCTTCATAAGAAAAGCCATAGGCATGCAATTTTGCAATCAAGAGATCATGTCTAATACAATCAAATGCCTTGGAGAGATCCATCAATACAGCCCCTGCTTTACCACCTTTATCGAGGCTTATCTTGAATTTTTCTAAAAGCCTTACGAGAGCATGTTGAGCACTGTAACCTTGTCGAAAACCACAGAGAAGTGAAGATAAAAAAGGCGTAATAAAAGCAACTATCTGTTTGTCTATTATTCTTTCAAACAGCTTTGAGACCGTTGGCAGAACGCTAATTGGCCAAAAGTTAGTCCTGGTATTGGTTGGTCCATTCTTGGGAAGAGATGTGACATCCACGCACTTCATCTCATCAGGAAAAGTCGAATTGTCAACACAATCGTTAAAGATTTGTGTTAAAGGCTCCACGCACAAATCAGAATTAGATTTAAGAATTTTAGGAGGGATATTTTTGTGTGTTGTAGCTTTCTTAGGATTTAAATTCCTAATCTCTTTGTCAACGGCATCAGGGGTAACTTTTTGAAAAACAAAGGGGCCAGTATTTTGACAGTGACCTTTAATTTTTAAAATGCTTGGATGATTTGCAAATTTTTGTACAGCTTTCTCAACAGGGTCCGAGATTCCTTCTGTTGCATTTTCATCATTGGAATTTTCATTTATTCCAAGAGAATCAGTAACGGTAACGAAAAATTCATTCATAGTTTCTGCTACTTCAACATCGTTGGAAATAATTTTTTCTCCTTCGCTCAAAACTATTTTGTTATTAGAATGTGATTTGTCAGAGAAAAATGGTTTCACAGTTTTCCAGAATTTCTTATTGTCGGTGATATGTGAGATGTCCAGGTTGTTGTAATAATTTCTTTTTTCTTTTCGAAATAGCTTAACACAAGAATTTCGCTGTTTGCGAAACTTGTTCCAATTTTCAGCAGTTCGATCTTCGTTATATTTATTACGCAGCCTAGAACGCAACATGGTAGCTTTACGCAGAGCACGTGTCATAAATGGTTTATCATTTGCCCGGACATATTTTTTCTTAACTGGAGCATGATTGTCTAGAACTCTGTCAAAAGCAGTTTCAAATGAACTGTAATTCAAATTCGATGGATCTATTTTTTGTAACTCTTGTCGAAGATCACTTTTGAAAACATTCTCATCATACCTTTTGTAATTTCTATAGTTAATTACGATTGGTCCTTGTTTGGGGAAAGTAGTTTTGAGGACAGTAACAACCATTTTATGGAAGTCTGACAGACCAGTTTCGACACTAGTAGTTTTTTGCACGCTCCTATTTCGGTTTGTCAAAACAAGATCTATACATTTTGGCATATGAGATTTGTAGCACGTTGGCTCCTCGTATGAAATTAAATGCAGATAAATGTCATCTTTTGGTCATTGGGAAGAGATGTGATGATCCAGTTGCTGTTAAGATTGGATGCGCCGAAATCGTTAATAGCTCTGAAGAGAAATTACTTGGAGTTCATATTGATAGTAAACTCTCCTTTGACCATCACGTCTCGAAACTTTGCCAAAGAGCCAGTAATAAACTTTATGCACTTGCCCGCATATCCCCGTATATGGATCATAACAAACTAAGAATCTCGATGAGGGCATTTATTACCAGTCAATTTCAATACTGCCCTTTAGTTTGGATGTTCCACAACAGGCAGCTGAACCAAAAAATCAACAAAATACAGGAAAGGGCATTGAGAATAACATATAAGAACACCGAATCGACTTTTAGTGACCTATTACAGCGGGACTGTGCAGTCACTATTCATACAAAGAACTTGCAAATACTTATGACTGAAATGTACAAAACTAGAAATGACCTAAATCCCTCATTTATGCTGCGTAACAATAACGAATTTATTCAACCAAGAGTGAGATCAGTCAACAACGGCTCTGAAAGCGTCAGATTTAAAGGTCCGCAGCTATGGCAAACGTTACCACCAACAATACGCAATTCAGAATCCCTTTATCAGTTTAAAACAAAGATAAAGAATTGGTACGGAGAAAATTGTTCATGCAGGTTATGCCGCACATTTGTTCCCAACCTGGGCTTTTTGTAATGCACATTTTTAGATATCTGTTTTTATACTGTTTGATATTGACAATTTGTAAATATTTTATCCACCATTTTTATAATGTTTGTATTGTAATATTTTTAGGTTGGAATTAATTAGCTAACTACTTTTAGCTATTTTTACCATTGTCCAACTGTAAAGAAATTGATAATAATAATAATAATAATAATAATAATGATAATAATAATAATAATAATAATAATAATAATAATAATAATAATAATAATAATAATAATAATAATAATAATGTTGATGAAGGTGGATATAAGTACCTAGGTGTACTGGAAATAGATCAAGTGTTGCATGGAGAAATGAAAGAGAGAATACGTACTTCATATTATGATAGATTGAAGAAGTTGCTGAAATCCAAGTTGAATGCAGGAAATTTGGTCAAGGCAATTAACTGTTGGGCAGTAGCATCTGTACGATACAGTGCTGCAATTGTTGACTGGACAAAGGAGGAGCAGCGACAGTTTGATCGTAAAACAAGAAAATTACTAACCATGCATGGTGGATTTCACCCGAAGAGCGATGTCGATAGACTTTATCTGCCAAGGAAGCTAGGAGGTCGAGGAATATGTTCGATAGAAGACTGTGTTGAAGAAGAAAGGCGAAGCATTGCCATGTATTTGGCGCAGAACCAGGAAGAATTGTTAAAGTTTGCAAGGAAAGAGCTGAAGCTGCCAACGGAGAACGAATCAAAATTAGAATTTAAGAAGAGAAAGGAGACGGAAAAGCTTTCATCTTGGAAAGAAAAGAAACTGCATGGGCAGTTTGCAAAAGATACTGATGATATCAAAACAAATGAGTCATTCAATTGGCTGTGCAAAGGGGAATTGAAACGTGAAACAGAATCTCTAATACTGGCAGCTCAGGAACAAGCGCTGAATACAAACTCTGTAAAGGCAAGAATTTACCACTTACAGGAAAATGATACATGTAGATTGTGTGGCGGTGCGGCCGAGAATGTCACGCACATTGTTAGTGGCTGCAAAAAACTTGCCCAAAAGGAGTATAAGCGTAGACATGACAAAGTTGCGTGCTTCATCCATTGGCTCTTATGCAAGAAATATGACCTGGAGCATACAGACAAATGGTATCAACATCAGCCAAGTCCTGTTGTAGAAAACAAGAGATACAAACTCTTGTGGGATTTCTCCATCCAAACTGATCGAGTCATAGAGCACAGAAGACCGGACATTGTCATCGTCGATTGGGAAGAAAAAGAATGCATTGTCATTGATGTAGCCATTCCTGCTGACCAAAATATTGCAGACAAAGAATGGGAGGAGATCAGCAAATACAGTGAACGAAAGCTGGAAATAATGAGATTATGGAATGTTAAAGCAAAAGTGATTCCAATAGTGGTTGGGGCCCTTGGCTCCATTCCCAAAAAGTTGAAAGAACATTTGAAGAGTTTGGGATTACCAGGTGATATTCACTGCATCCAGAAGTCAGCCCTCCTTGGAACAGCTGGGATACTAAGAAAAGTATTGAGTGTCTGAGGCTGCTTGTTGCAGCTTGACGTTTGATGAACAATTCCTCCAGACTATGAACTTTAGGAGTGAACTCGCAAATAATAATAATAATAATAATAATAATAATAATAATAATAATAATAATAATAATAATAATAATAATAATAATAATAATAATAATAATAATAATAATGATGATGATAATAATAATAATAATAATAATAATAATAATAATAATAATTATAATAATAATAATAATAATAATAATTAGTCCTGGGTATGACCTAAAACTGCATCCGGTTGTGGAGTTTCGACGTGGGAGAATGAGGTTACCCTTAGCTGCAACTACCTCCAGGTCACCCTTGAGCAAGGTGTAGTACCTGTTAGCTCTCCCCGAGACTTTGAAATACCGGGGTGGCGTCCGGCGGGGGCTAGTCTGTCTCATGGGTGGGGGGGACTCTTTAGCCTTGGTTGGCAACCCTCCTAGAGATGGTGTCTCGAAAAAAACACCCGAGGGAAGGAAAACCTGGATAAAACCAAATCATTCTCATGCAACTACATGATGGAAAATACTATTGATATTAACGACGTGAATGAACGTGGAACCAATGGTGAAGCGGTCTCGTCCGGCAGGCATACTGTTTCTGAACGTGCAGTGGCCGGTCGTAATCCAGTTAACGTTCAATTGTATTCAAAAAGAGGAAGGAACAGAGGCAAGGATCGAGGCAGTAGAAGGCGATGGACAAAGGAAGAATACAAGATCGCAATTGAATGCTTGATTAGGGCAGAGGCAGAAGGTGGAAAAGGTGTAGGGGAACGGGTACTTAGGCATTGGGAAGAGAAGGAAATGTTTGAAATAAATCAGAATAATCTGATGAACCAAATACGTATGATCAGAAAAAAGGGATGGCTAACAAATGTCGAAATCGAGGAAATCCGGAGAAAAGTGGAAAGTGATAGCAATGAAAGCAACGATGGTGAGACAAATGTTGATATGGGACTGGAGAGCAGTAGGAGCAGTAGACAGGTTAATGATGAAGACATGACAATGACAAGCCAAAATGACAATGGATTCAGAGCAAATATAAGCAACTGTGGAGAGGCTGAAGACGAAAACGATCAGTTGTATGGAGAATTAGATGAAGAGAGCAGAGTAGTCCTCGATCGTTTGAATGAAATCCGTATAGGTAGGGAACGAAGGGTAGGACAGAATCTGAGGTACTTTGACAAGACGAAAGTAGCAAATGAAACGAGAAAAGTTAATAAGATTCTGCAGTATGTTAAGTGTACTGGCATCACTCAGGTTCGCGACGTACTAGTTGCTGCATCGGTGTTGGTATGCGAAAGAGTTGGTGCAAAGGAAGGAAGACAGAAGCGCACCAAAGAACCTTGGTGGAAACGCAGAATAGAGAGGGATATAAAACAGTTAAGGAAAGATTTAAGTCGTCTTGAATCTTGGTTTAAAGGCAAATGGAAGAAACGGAACAATGCTACTAAGGAGTATTTGAGACAAAGGTACAAGTTACGAGAAAAGGGTTTCAATGTCGCGATGGAAGAGATTAAACAAAGGATAACAGCTAAGGCTACAAAAGTGAAAAGGTATAGCGAACGGAGAAGCCAGTTTCAAGATAACCGACTTTTTGCAACCAATCAGCGACAATTTTACAGAAACCTTAATGGAGAAGATACTGAAAGTCCACCACCAAATGCAGAGGAATCGATCAAGTTCTGGGGTGATATATGGGGGAAGCAAAGGCAACACAATGCTGATGCTGAATGGGTGAGAAAGATTCAAAGTGATACTGCAAGAACGATAAACAAACAAGCTCAAATTGAAATAACGGTGGAGGATGTAAAATCTCAGTTGAAGACAATGCCAAATTGGAAAGCACCCGGCCCAGATGGAATTCAAGGGTATTGGCTTAAAAGGTTCGATTCTCTACTTGTCACAATAACAAACTGCTTAAACGGTTGTGTCATAGCAGGAAAGATCCCAGCATGGATGGTAGAGGGGAGGACAATATTGCTCATGAAAGATAGGTTGAAAGGTCCTGAGGTGGGTAATTACAGACCGATAGCATGCTTGAATCTATTGTGGAAGACATTGACAGGGATTTTTGGTGAGAAAACATATGCTCATTTATTGAGCAATGATCTATTCCCAAGTGAACAAAAAGGATGCAGGAGAGAGAGTCAAGGAACTAAGGATCACCTGATCGTAGACAAGTTTATCCTTAGAAATTGCAAGAGGAGGCATACAAATTTGTCTATGGCTTGGATAGACTTTAAAAAAGCCTATGATATGGTGCCCCACTCGTGGATCATAGGATCACTACGTATGTTTGGTATTGCTGATAATGTTGTAGAGCTGTTGTCTGAAAGTATGAATAATTGGAGGACTACTATCTTTTCGGGTGGTAAACAACTAGGAACGGTTGAGATAAAGAGGGGGATATTCCAAGGAGATGCATTTTCACCATTGCTCTTTGTTATTGCACTAATTCCCCTGTCTATGGCATTACGAGAATCAGGGATGGGATACAAATTTGGAAAAACAGGGCCCACTATTAATCACCTTCTGTTCATGGATGACATAAAGCTATTTGCAAAGAATGACAATGAGATTGATTCGTTAGTGCATACGGTAAGGATTTGTAGTTCGGACATTGGTATGGAGATGGGAATATCAAAATGCGCACTTGTAACAATGAAGAGGGGAAAACATGTGAAGAGTTTAGGAATCAAACTACCAAGGGATGAAGAGATTGCAGATGCTGACAGCAGAGGTTATAAATACTTAGGTATCTTGGAACTTGATTCCATAATGAGTGGTGACATGAAAGCAAAGGTGAAAGAGACTTATCTGACAAGACTCAAGCTCTTATTGAAAAGTAAGCTGAACTCTCCAAATTTGATCACGGCAATGAATAGTTGGGCAGTGGCAGTAGTTCGATACAGCGCTGGCTTGATTGACTGGACAAAGGAAGAAGTTAGAGAACTTGACAGGGTAACCAGGAAGCTGATGTTTGAGCACAGCGCGCTACATCCAAAGTCAAATGTAATTAGGCTGTACATGAAGAGAAAAAACGGAGGGAGAGGGCTTACTAGCATAGAGGAGTGTGTGGCCAGTGAAGTTCGAAACCTAGACGAGTACATTGCTAACAGCAAAGAGGAAATTTTAAGCTTTGTGGCAAATGAGGTACCATTACAGCCTGATGACATAGAGGGGAAAAATGAGTATAGCTCAAGGATTCAGAAAGAGAAACTCGACGCACTGATAGGAATGCCACTGCATGGTCAATTTGAGAGAGAAACCAGAGATCTAAAAACAGAAGACTCGTGGGCTTGGCTGAAAAATGGAGATTTAAAAAGGGAGACAGAGAGTTTGCTAATGGCAGCCCAGGAGCAAGCCTTAAACACAAATTCCATAAAAAAAACACATATATGCTTGCAGTGAATCTTCGCTGTGCCGCCTATGTGGGGAAAAAGAGGAAAATGTGAGCCATATCATCAGCTCGTGCAAGATGCTTGCTCAGAATGAGTACAAACGCCGCCATGATAAAATTTGCAGCAATGTGCATTGGAATCTATGCAAAAAGTTTGGTTTCGATGCCAGCGATAAGTGGTACCAACACAGAATTGATAAAGTTTTGGAAAGCGAGAAAGTTAAGATCTTGTGGGACTTTGATATGCAAACGGACAGAGTTATTGAGCACAGGAGGCCTGATATTCTCTTGATCAACAAAGAAACTAATGAATGCTTCATTATTGACATTGCAGTACCAGCGGATTATAACATAGATAAAAAGGAGTTTGAGAAAATAAGTAAATATTCTGAGTTACAGGTAGAGCTTTCACGGATGCTGAACAAGAAAACGTTCGTTATACCAATAGTCATCGGGGCCCTTGGGTCAATCCCAAAGAGACTACATTCATTTGCTGAGAAACTGGGCATAAGGAATGACTTTATGATATGGCAAAAATCAGCACTGCTAGGAACTGCTGGGATCTTACGAAAAGTTTTATGATTACGAAGTTTGAAGAAGAAAGAAGGACAAGTCTTTATCTTAAGTGCTTGCACCTGATGAAGAACTTTACATAACCAGTTTTAACATCAAAAGCTGTGGTAAATGTGAAATAACAATAATAATAATAATAATAATCATCATCATCATCATCATCATCATCATCATCATAATACGCCCAATCAACGTCCAGATTCGAATTCTACGCCAAAATCTACGCCAGAACAGCATTATCTCATTAATCGCCCTCTCTCGGTTGTCAATGCTCCCCTATTCAGCCACTGGTCTACATGTGTGACATTCTCAACACACAATAAAGGACACAAACTTGATCATGTGTTCTGGATTACTTGATCATGTGAGTCTGGGAGCAAAATGATTGTTGATTGTAAACCTGGGATTCATATTTCAGATCACAGAAGTGTAATGGCTGAGGTGAACATTCCAAAAGAGAATATCTCATCAGAGTCTCCAGCGTACAAAGGGAGCTGAAGGACTTGAACATTGGGGAATTGAGTGATAGCATGGATTTCACACACCAATGCCAGCGCCATTTCGGCCATTCACCTTTCAGCTATTCGTCTAAATGAACCGACCTTTCAAAGATCCCGCCTTTCTCTTAGCAAACAATTTCAAATCATAAAGCTCCTTGTTTCAGTTATTAGGTACCGAGATCTGCAATTCTGCTTCTCAGATCAGCAAAAAATTTCCCAAGATGCATTGCTTCTTCGCGCGTAAAATTGAAGCGACGTGCGTGCAACCAAATGCTTGTCCTATTTGTTCCTTTTGATCCATATGACATTTGTAGCCAAAGTATGGAGCGTAGTATGGTATAGGATTGGTTCTTATCATGATATCACGAGAACGAGCGTTGTATGCGTTGGGTTCAATGCGTTGTAGTGATCTCGCAATGCGGCGCTGAGACGCAGTCCCTCCATGGCCGCTCAATGCTGATGGACGCTACATTTATATTTGTATTTATATTTGTATTTGTATTTGCATTTGCATTTGCATTTGTATTTGCATTTGCATTTGCATTTGTATTTGCATTTGTATTTGTATGTTGGTAATGCGAGCATGGGAGCAAGGACATACCCCATCAGGGGAGTTTTAACCGTAATCATAGTAAAATTTCCGAAATCACTGCGTTAGCCACGAAGGAAAACTTTCCTCTGTTAATAACCCTAAAACTTGTTTCCCGCTAGCAGTGAATCATCTTTTTCCGGAATGTCCAGAATTGTCAAAATTTTGAATGTTCAGAATTGCCAAAATTCATGGCATGTATTCCCGGTGGGGGGGGGGGGTTCTTGACTAAATTTCGGGCAGGGGTGTGCCGCCCACGGTTTCAAAATGGCACCGTTGGCTAGTCCATTTTTTCTGAAAATGATACCCTTGGCTAGACGAATTTCTACATCAAAAGTGCCATGAGTTGGCGTTTTCTAGGCAAAACTTGCCAAATTTTTGCATTCTAAGGACCAAAATTTGAAAAAAATTTAGGTTTCCTTACAGGAATTACCGAAGTTTGACATTTCTTTGACCAAAATTGCCAAAAAGTATACCCTTGCCCAGACTGAATGGGCGAAAATTGGCAAAAAGTATACCCTTGGCTAGACTAAATGGACTAAAATTGGCAAAAAGTATACCCTTGGCTAGACTAGAAGGTTTGAAAAAGCATATCCTTGCGGGCGGCACATCCCCAGGTACAACCCCCCCCCCCCCGTGGGTGCATCGTGATACCAGACAAGAATACTTTTTCAATGCAGGTAGTGCAAATATTTGTACAAATTGCATTGCCACTTCAAATAAAAATTGTCCACGTAGCAAAAGCTCAAACTGCAGTGCATTCCAAAACATGCAATTGCAAACGTTAGCCTAGCAATATAAAGTTATCATTTTCTCGAAAGTAGAAACAGAAATGCTGGAGAATAATATTCGTTAGGTGGTATATATTGAAGCAGCCTTAAATCATTTAAAGCAAATGTATTTTGTTCAAATTTGATGACATATGATGAGAAACACTAAGTTGCTTCGCATCCAAAATGTTTTCAATGGTATCCAACAAAAGCAGAATTTATGACAGTGTATAACTTGCAAAAGATTAATACATCAGCACAGAATGAGTAGCAATGGCAAACAAACAGATTTCTGCGGCTTATTGGTGAAGTATGATAGATAGGAAAGCAAAGAAAAGCTGCAAGAGATGCTCCAAGATCTTGATTTCAACTCATTTATTCAGCTGGCAGAGAGATACTGGTCATGGAAAATACGAGAATTACAAGAATACCGGGTGGGCCAGAAAAAAGTTCCCATTTTTGAAAATTCATAACACCAAGACTACTACACGGATTTGAATCATTCAAATTCTAGTTAAAAGTCAAAAGAATAAAGTATTTTTGTGATTTTTCTCGCTGTCCTACAAGCACTAGAAGTATTGGTAAATTCAACTTTATAAAACTTTCATGGTTGCAAAATGACGGAAAAAGGGCCTAAAACATTGATCAAATCGCAAGGACTCTATTTACACCGAACAGTACGCCATGGGTGTTTCACCTCCCTCACAAGTTATAAGACATCGATTTTCAAACAAATACGAAAGATTTTCAATCCCATGGCAATTAATGTACAGAGGATATCTTTCACCCATGAGAATTTGCATTTCCTTCAATATTCTGTGCGAGAGGACATTTACGAATTGATTGATGTTAGGGCCATTTGTCAGTAATCTATCAACCACGAAATTATTGTAAAGTTGAATTTACCTATATTTGTAGTGCTGGTAGGACAGCGAGAAATATCACAAAAATACTTTGATGTTTTTGTTTTTAACTAGAATTTGAATGATTCAAATCCGTGAAGTAGTCTTGGTGCTATGAATTTTCAAAAGTGGGAATTTTTTTCCGGCTCATCCGGTAGATTGAAAGAACATGTTTGTATCTTAACCCTGTCTGGACCGGGCTTTTCTGAGCATCCTCAGGCCGAGGGGGGGCTAAATTAGCCCCCCCTCAGAGCTCCAAATTGACACGGGCTATAAAGATGAAACTTGGCTATCTTATGTAACTTGATCTGAAAAGTCTGAATATTGTGTTTATTTTACTCTAATTGTTATATTTTTGATGACGTCATCAATTTTCTTTGTTTTTGGCCAAAAACAGTACTCCTACGAATTTTACTGTAAAAACTCACTCGCGTGAAATATTATGCTTGCTTGAAGTTTAATTAACAGATAAAACATCAAAATATCATAAAAACACGAATTTTTGAAAAAATTATGAAATTTGCAATCTTATATTTATTACCTAAATTCATTACATATATGACGTCATCAATGACGTAATGTGAAAATAAAACGAAAATAGTAGGTATTTTTGATATTCCCTTATTGATTAATGGTTGCACAGAAAATTTCATCCAGTTATCTCACTTATGTTAAGAATTATCTTAGTTTGAAGTTTTAAAGGGTTTGACCGTAAAACAAACAAGAAATTAAAACTATTCTCTGAAAAAATTATTATATTTAAAAAAATACATGAGATATCTTGACAAAATTTTGGCAGAAGATGTGACAAAGATATTTAGGAAAAGTCAAAAAAAATTATTGGCCTGGGATTTAGCGAAAAAAAGTTACATAGAAAAAACCTGGAGGGGGGGCTAATTTAGCCCCCTCCCCGGTCCAGATAGGGTTAAGGTTTGCTGGGTGAATTTGAAAAAAAGGTGTTAAATGTCAAAGCGTTAAATCTTGAATAGTTAGAAATAAGAGAATTTTGAAATTATCATTATCAGCTCATTTAAAGTAAGCATACCTCTGTACAATGTCTACAAACAAGAGCTATTTCAAGGGTTTCAAGCCTACTATCTAATACAGTAAAATTGTACAAACGAAACGAAACACAAACAGCAACCAAAGACAGACAGACATAATTTTGAAACTCTTCCAATATCTACAAACGTTTCATGCTTTGGCATTTACAGCGTAGCAGATTATATCAGTTCGAGAAGCCAACCTGAGCCACGAAAGGTCTACATAGTCTACAATTGCTGTCATTTCCTTTACAGAATTTGATTCCCCTTTTAAAGCTGGAGAGGGTACTTGACTATTATTGAAAAGTGCCTGCCATAATCTTCACCTACGAAGCGATAATGTCTCAAAGTCGTTACACTTAGAGGGTGCTTGTGGTAATAAGGTAGTATGACAGCTTCTCAACCCAAAAGTATTGATTATACAATGATTGAGAAAGAAAGTTCAGCTAGCTCATACTTACAAAGTATTGTTCACTGTCACATCAAAATTTGATAATCTGTCTGAACTAGCATCGCCTCTGTTCGTTATCTTTAAGCTGTGTACAAGGTACGGCTTTCCAAGATCTACGCTCCACCATGGCTTATTATCTAAATTTGTAAGTGTGCACGATTTACCATTGAAGTTCACGTTCTTGTTGCCATCGACAGCTTTGTTCGAGCCACCATCCAAATTATTGCTTGATGACTGCTGAGTTACCTTTCCTATTGCAAGATTTCCACCTGTTGCTGCGAGGCAAAATTACTTTATGGTAAGTATGTCTTGTGGCTGAAAAGTATCTAAGTTATTTCTATTTTGCGTAGACTCTGTCATAAAGATTAACTATCAAAACTCCTGTGCGTAGCTCTTTCTGGAAACTATGCACAAGAAATTAATAGGGTGGTATTGTTGCACGAACCAAACCTTGATAACTCCGTCAAGCCATAATTATTGCTAGGCACCAAGGGCTGTAAAATCATCCTAGATTTTCACTATCAGCTCTCAAATTATGTGTGAATATCCAATCCAGTTTAACGGAATAGAACAGAGAGGGCGAGTGTTTTGCTGACGAGTTTAGCATTTAGCCATCTATGAAGCTAATCCTGGACTGAGGTTATCTCCATCAGACCGAGATATTTCTACATCACATCTCTTTTATCTCATATTTCTCTTACCGGAAGAATTCAATCCATTCCAAGGGTATCCAAAAATACAGTCAGGTTTGAATGAGCCTTCACTGTTTGTGCAGACAAAACGAGCACTGCAATTATGAGGACCAAATGTGCATTCATGAACATCTATAAACAGAAAAAGGTCCCATTATTTAGGGCCAAAGATGCATACTTGCCGTTGACGGAGTGAGTTAAAAAGAGATTTGCAACTGCTTAGTCGAAACTTAACGAAGTTTCAGGACGTTTTCTTGAAGCATGGAATTTCTTACAGGGGTGGGTCGTTGACGTTGGGGAAGCGTAGTTTATTACAGAATTGAGCAATTCGCCTTTACTCTGTTTCTGAACATGCTCTGAAAATTTGATGATAAGAATTGTAGAAGCCAGAGAAGCTATAACAATTGTAAAATAAGAGGCAGTTCCGTGAAATAATTGATGACTGTTAGAAAATCCAGCATATTAAGACGTTTCAGTATCAAGACAATTCCAGTACGTTAGGACGTAACCGGTTGGTCCAGGCTAACGTGATTATAAGATTATCAAGACGTCAACTATTAGACAAGGCCCTATCTATTTTTAATGCTATCTGAAGCAAAAATTCGTTCGACATAAAACTCGAACCCCGGGTGGGGTACTTCTTCAATCCTTCCAGGTTATTGTTTTACCTCTTTTTTCCAACGCTGGGTATCAAAAGAACAAAATTTTCCCAAAGCCGGTTGTCAAAATCGTTATTTCATTGTTTTCCTGTGAATTCTTTACATTTTTGAGTACAATTTTTGCCATTTCTTTCTCAAGCGGGCAATATTTCAAGGCAAAAAGCTTGAAACAGGGTGAGAAATTAATATTAATTCTTGGAGTGCATATCCCCGTAAAATTGAAATCAAGTAGCCCCCTCCGGGACTCGAGCACGGTTAAACCAATAAGCCTTTACACAAAGTAACTTCAATTTGAGTTGAAACCTGAATGCTCTGAAGGAAGTGAAGTTTCATTGCTGCAAACATGGCGTTCTGTTTCCAAATCTAAATATTGCTGACAATTTTTTTGGG
Organism: Aurelia sp. 3 sensu Dawson et al. (2005); assembly: GCA_964020215.1. Taxonomy (NCBI): domain Eukaryota; kingdom Metazoa; phylum Cnidaria; class Scyphozoa; order Semaeostomeae; family Ulmaridae; genus Aurelia; species Aurelia sp. 3 sensu Dawson et al. (2005). Next base: position 11,956,726 of record OZ026580.1, on the reverse strand, counting down.
TTGCCATTAGAGACTTACGCCTTTCTGTGACTGCAGAGTGAGGCAAAACCGGCAAGTCAGAATTTCAAATGGATTGTTGCAGCAGTTACAATGGGTTGTGAGATTTTGTGAAAGGGTCTATCCCCGTGAAACTTTCCGATTATCTTCGTCTTCCCTGTACCTGGTGCAATAAAGATTTCTTTTTCTCAAATTCACCCCAACAGCAGAGAGAACGGATGCAAATGCAGTAATATCATAAGGATGGGCAAACTGGAGGCTACAGATATATCCTCGATACCGGACTATTGGTATATCGGATGTTTATCGTACTCCCATTTCTTATTTAGTTAAGAGAGTAGAAAGGTTGCCAGTTGTACAGATTTTCATAGATTGGCTGCTTTTTCCAACTGATCTATCTAGGTTTTGTTTGTCATCTTATTTCACTTCGAATTTTTATCTAGCTATACTTATATATATATATACAAATATATACATAATGAACGAAGAAGAAGAGGGACAACATCTGTAGAGAACAGGCATCGAGTTGATATTTAGCGCTCTTTATTTTTATTCAGTGATCTGCTTACTAGTTTCGGCCACAAAGCCATCGTCAGAGCAACTGAAGAATTTTATTAATGCATCGACTTTTATGGACAAAAATTCAATTAATTCTAATTAATGTCCATATAAGGTTTATATAGAAACGTTTTTAGACCCAGTACCCTTTGGGCCGTTTGTTCTTTAGCATCATGATTGCATTGCTCAAAAGACAAACTCCTCCGTAGTTTCCGGCTATCTCGGGTTACGACCCTTCGCAGTGGATCAATGTCCAAAGGCCTTGCTTTAATTTTGTTGCTGTTGCTGTGTTTCTCAAGTTGTTTCTCGTGATCTTGTTGTATTGTTCTTTGACGTTAGAAACAACTTGATCACAAGAAACAACTTGAGAAACAATCTTGTGGTAAAAATGCAGTTATTATGCAAGTCCTACAAGTTCAAGGATACATTTTATCAAATTGATCAATGTTATGTTAAAAACCAGGATATTTTTGAAGAGCTGGAGCTGGAAAAATTTTCGTTGCGCATGCACTTAGGTTGAATACATCTTGAGCTAGTATTTTTCAAGCAAAAATCCTCTTGAAATGGCAATTTTTTGGTTATGTCCCAAGTGAAGTTGGAGAGCTTGTCGCCCGCTCAAGATTGTTAGAGAGTAAGCTTTCAGGGGTCGAAGAGATGAATTCCATGTTGAAAGAGCAAGCAAATAGACATGAGCAACAGCTACTTGCAAAGGACAAGATGTTATACATGATGATAGAGGAGGGAAGAGTGAAGGCAGCAAAAGATACCTCCAGTGAATTAAAAGAAGAAGAGGCTACACAAGAAATATTGCTAGTTGGGGATAGCATAATTAAATTCGTTGACACCTCAAAATTATTAAGCCTCAATCAGGAAATCAAAATCTCCAAAGAGACAATATACACTTGAAATGAGGCAGACGAAAAGCTCACCAAGGGTCACCTTGACATCCCTAATACAATCATTTACCATCTTGGCACAAATGATATGAAAAATGGTACAACACCTGATGAAATAGTAGCTAAGATCAAGGAAGTAATTGGGAAAACGTTAAAAAAGAATCCAGAGGCCAAAGTAATTCTGAGTGCAGTAGCCCCAAGAGGAGATAATGATGACCTTGACATGGCAAGCAAGAATTGAATTTGATGATGCTGAAGAAATATAAAGATAAAGAACATGTCCTGTTGGTTGACAACAACAACCTTTCAAGTAGAGGTGCCATAATAAAAAACTATTATGGCCAAGATCTTATTCACCTGACACCACAAGGTGCAAAGATCCTAGCAACCAACATCAGTCATCTACTAAAGAAGATGCTCAATATCTCATCTCTATATGAACAGAAGGACAGAGGTGGGGCAGAATCAAAGAAAGATAGGAGTCCAGAGAGAAACCAGTTTCATGGCAGATGGAACTGGGGAAAGGCAAGCTGGAGAGGCACGACGGGAAAAACCTTAAGGCGCTGATCATTAAGCTACTACTTGTGGCAGAAACTTTTGAAAATTTGTGAGACTCATGTTAAAGACAGGTAATTTTTTTAATACTTTGGCTATTGGTTATTGGAACATTAGTGGCTTATTCTATAAAGTGGGTAGCAGCACTCTATCAAAGTTATCAGATACTGAATTTTTAGCAAACGTAAAAAACCTGGATATTTTTGCACTAGCAGAAAGTCACACAGGACCTAATGAGAGAGATTCATTTTGATTTGCCCTGGGCATGCCCTCCTAATCATTGAATTTCTTGTTTCTGATAGCAATTGGAAGTTTAAAATAATGTTCTTGAAACATGGGGGAGGACCGCTTTTTTAGTTTTTCATCAGCATGAACTGGCGAAGGAGTTCATTTATTTATGCGATTTCTGCAAATTGGATTGCAACAAGAAGAGCAAGCTTCGCGTAGTTTTCCATAAACTTTTGAAGAAACAAAACAAAGACGATTGCGAAACTTGTTTTTCCGAGTTTTCCGAGCTCTTGCAATTTCTCGGATTTGCTGCATTGCTGAAGAATCCGAGAATTCCTAGAAGGCTAGGATCGCTGTCGATGTAAATCTTCACTTTCCGAGTTTTCCGACCTTTTGAATTTTCTCGGACTTGCTACATATCTGAAGGCATCCGAGAATTCCTAGAAAAGCCAGGACTCCTCTAGCTTCGAATCAATATTTTCCGAGTTTTCCGAGCTTTCAGATTTTCTCGGACTGGTTACAAAGCTCGGATTCCTAGGAAATTTCTCGGAAATCCGAGTTTTCCGAGCTTCTTACCGAGCTTTTAATGTAAAGTAAATGGTTTTTGGAATCTCTCTAGTTGTAGGCAGATCAGTAGTAACAAACGTTTCTTTGGGGGCATAGTCCTTTATGTCAAGGAATTTATCCACCCTGGAGTTAAAATCATTGACTCTGACAGTCCAGATATGATTTGGGTGAAGCTAGACAAAGTTTTCTTTAACTTGCCAGAAGATACTTACGTTGCCTTTGTGTATATTCCTCCCCAGAACTCACCCTACTTAGCCAAGACAGGCAGAAATATATCATCATTGTATAAGTGTATTGAGAATAAAGTTGCGCAGCTTAGCAAAAGGGGAAATGTCTTAATTTTAGGAGATTTCAATGCCTACACCAGTACAGTAGAAGATTTTGTCTCATTTGATGAGACAGAAGGTAACAGTCACATACCCCTCCCAAATGGCTATTCAAGTGATGAACAGATAGAGAGGAACAACCTTGATTACAGGGCTCCCAATGAAAGTGGCAATCTTATGCTAGATCTTTGTAAAGGGAGCTCATTAAGAATTCTAAATGGTGGAATTAAAGGAGATAGAAATGGAGATTTTACAAGGTACCCCCTCCATAACGAGATGGAAAACTTAGAACCAAGTGTCATAGATTATGGTCTTTCCCATGTCAGCAATCTAGACAGGATCAAGTATTTTTCCGTAGGTAAATTAACACCTCTCTCTGACCATTGTTGCATATCTCTGCATATGACAGTTAAGCATCCTGAATCAACAACTACCTTTCAGAATAACAATGGCACAACACCAAAACACTCTTCTGTTCCAGACAAGTTTATGTGGGACAAAAGATTTCGTACAGATTTTGTAAACACACTGTGCTCTGCTGACAACGAAGAGAAGTTATCTGAATTTACCCAAAAAGACTTCCTAGAATCACAGGTTGGAATTGACTCAGCAGTTAAACAACTAACAGAAATCATCACCAGTACAGCGGAAAGAGTTATACCTGTTAAGAGAATAAACAGTGGCAAGAAAAGGAAAAGTCCCAAAAAAAACAAAAAAATGGTTTACCTCTGAATGTCAGGGTCTTAAAAACAAGCTTTCCCGATTAGCTACTAACCTTAAAAAGAACCCTTTTAATAATGATGCCAAAATAAAATATAGAACAGCCTATCAGGCATATAAAACTTTATTAAGAAAAGAAGAGAGAAACTATAACAAAAACATGAAGGAAAAACTGCTCGAAATAGAAGGGAATGACCCAAAATCCTTTTGGAATTTAATTTCCAGCATGCAAGGGGGTAAAGAAAACAATGAAATGAATAATGATCTATTCATGTCAATTGAGAAGTACCATGATTACTTCAGTAAGCTTTACAATAACAGTGAGATTTCCAGGCATACTGAGCCAGCTGCCACAGTTTTTCAATCCCTGCTAAACCAAAACTTGAGGGGATCCAATGTTACTGCTCTTTTAGATGCACCCTTTACTGAAGAGGAAGTCATTGAATGTGCTTCAGACCTTAAATGCGGGAAAGCTCCTGGACCTGATAGAATTCTAAACGAGTTCCTTAAACTAGGTCGTTTTGTTCTTGCTAAGCCAATTACCAAATTGTTTAATTTGATTCAAAAGACAGAAATGTACCCGAATGCTTGGTCAGTCAATATTCTCTCCACTATCCACAAAGGAGGATCAACAGATAACTTAGACAACTTCAGGGGAATAAGTGTAGGGTCCTGTTTTAGCAAGCTGCTCGGTTGCGTACTAGGTAAAAGATTAGAGAAATCAATTAGCACATTCCAACTTATTGAAAGAAACCAAATTGGCTTTCTTAAGAACAGTAGAACCAGTGATTACGTATTCGTAGTAAACACGTTAGTGAATAAGATAGTTAAGTCTGAAGGGAAATATCTGTACTCAGCTTTCATTGACCTAAGGAAAGCATATGATAGCGGCAACAGAAACTTCCTTTTCTCCAAGCTATGGGCAATGGGCTTAGGAGGGAAGTTTCTAAGTCTGATCAAATCTATGTATAAATCTGTACAACAGTGTATCAAGTTAAACCATGTTGTTATAGAACCAATAATGACCACTTTAGGCTTAAAACAAGGATGTAACCTATCTCCCCTTCTCTTTAACCTATTTATTGAAGATCTGAAAATGGAATTTGATATCACATGTGACCAAGTCAAACTGGGTTCGGTGTCCTTTAGTCACTTACTCTTTGCGGACGACCTAGTTTTGCTTTCCACCTCACAAGTAGGTTTACAAGAGTGCTTAAACAGACTGTCTAATTATTGCAACAGATGGGGCCTCAATATCAATTTAAAAAAGAGTAATGTAATGATTTTTAACAAAACGGGTAGAATACCAAAAGGTGTCAGGTTTACATGTGGAGGTGCGGACATCCCTTTGACAAATCGGTACAAGTATCTAGGAATACTACTGTCATCCTCTGGTTCATTTAAACCAGCAATAGACAATCTCTGTGACAGGTTAAGAAAGGCTTATTTTGCAGTAAGAGAAGTCCTGAGTAAAGTAGGATTTGACTCCACTATTACCTTAAAAATATTTGATTCACTCCTAAAACCTATAATTACGTATAACTGTGAGATCTGGTCGCAATTCAGTCAATACCAGACACATTTTCTGCGCAACCACGCTGAGAAACAGCGTCTTGTATTTGAAACAGCTCTGAAAGAACCAGAGACCCAACACCTTCGACTATGCAAGAGTATACTTGGTGTAAACAGGGCTTGTAGCAATCTAGCTGTTCTAGGGGACTTGGGAAGAATGCCCCTTAAGCTATTCTGTTACAAACAGATGCTACTCTATTTCCATAGATTACTGAACGTAAGTGAAAACAGTCTTGTTAAAGAACCATTTAATGAAAGCAACTTGTTGAGAAGGGAGGGACACTTTAGTTGGGTGACTTCAATACAGCAACTATTTCTAGCTCTAGATCTTAACTTCGATTTAGACAAGTTCAAAAACATGAGAAGAAGTTCTTTCCAAAAGCTCGTAGAAAAGAGACTGCAACAAAAATATCACACATATTGGCTAGAAACCATTAGTAAAACACAGGGACAGTCAAAACAAGGCTCCAATAAACTGCGGACGTATTGCCTTTTCAAATCTCATTTGCAAAAAGAACCTTACTGCTCTTTGCAGGATAAGGATCTTCGTCGAAACATGGCAAAACTACGCTGCAGTGATCACAATTTACGAATTGAAACGGGCCGAAGAGAAGGCATTCCAGCAGAGCAGCGATTATGCCGCCTGTGTTCTCTAAATAAAATTGAAAACGAAGAACATTTCCTTTTGGAATGCCCAGTTTATCAACCACTGCGAGTAAAACTCTTCCTCGCGTTTGAGAAGGAAATAAGAACTTTTCACTCTTTTGATAATCGACAAAAATTTATTTACCTGATGTCTTGCGAAGACCAGAAACTGCTCTTAGAAGTCACGAAATACATAAGGGATGCTTTTAAATTACGCCCAAATATCCCTGCTCTAATACCATAGAACTATCATAGTCATCGTATATATATCTTTAGTTTTCTAATTGATTATTGTTCTTCATTATAGTTCTTGTTATATCTTATCTTATTCTGTATTCGGGTTTTGTTAATAGCTTAGATTCGTTTTGTTTAGTAGACGACGCTCCTTATATTAGTGTAGCAAGTCTGATGAATTGAAATTGAAATTGAAATTGAAATTGTAGTAATGCATAGTCGAGAGGACCCTTCTTTCCTACCAATGAGAACCTGTGGCATGGGTAGTAACTACGAAGTAGTTAAGACGGTTGCATCTATTGCTCTAGAAGGATACACTTTGGAGCAATTTTGCCATTTTTGAATGTCACAGCAGAATTGAAAGTCAATAAAATCAAAGATAAAACACTCTCAAAAGCGGTCTTAAACATTGGATATAAAGTTCTTTACCATCCTAAAATATTATTTCTTATTAGTAAATGCAGATGAAATATAGAAATAAAGTGTTTCTGTATTTCATCCAATTTTATGGTGATTGGGAGTTAAAGTGGGAAACAACCTGAAATGCGGGATTTTTGGCATTTTTTAATAAATTATTGTAGAAGAAATAAGAGAGCACGGAAAATGCATTCCATCTCAATGGAAACATGTTAGCCTTCCAAACATTCGGGCCAATTCTCAACTGGCTACTAGTTAAACAATGCCTTTGAAATCATTTTTGAAAATGTTCACTTTCAGACAATCAGTTGCAAAATTGTTGAGCCATTGAGGAAAAATAAGGTTTTTTGGCCCCCCTCCCCGCACTGCAATGTTGATTGGAAACAAATGTGACTTTTCTGTTGGCAACTAACGATTTACGAATTTTCCGACTGATTTCAACATTGCAAAGGGGGGAAGGGGGGCACAGTGGCAAAAAAACCTTATTTTTTAGAATGGCTCAACAATTTTGCAACTGATTGTAGTATAACACCTAGGAGTTTAACAGTCTCTTCAGATTTGATAGAATGTCCTTGAAAGTCAAGATTCATGCCACAAGTATTTTTCTGGTACTTTTTAACAAAAAGTGCGTGGAATTTGTTCGGGTTCGCAATCATTTCATTTTGTTCCAGCCACGACAAAGCGTTGTCTGCTTCATTTTCCAAAACCTTGACAAGGTCTGGCAAGGACTTGGAAAAGAAAGCTAGCGTGTTGTCATCAGCATAATTATACATGGTTGCTTGTTTTATAAAGAGAAAAGATCATTTATGTAGAAGTCGAAAAGTATAGGACCCAAAACTGATCCCTGTGGTACACCTGATACAATTTCTTGAAAAGAACTGTAGACGTTATTCATTCGGATCCTCTGCTTTCATTGTTTTAGATAGGAATAGACAAGAGCCAAGGCATTTTCATCAAGGCCATATGCATGAAGTTTAGCTATAATCAAATCATGAGGGAGGCAATCAAAGCTTTGACAGATCCATCAAGACGGACCCAACAATAAAGTTGTTGTCAAGCTTAGATTTCCACTCTTCTACAAGTTTAATCAAAACATACTGTAAGCTGTTCTATAAGCTGCAATAAAAATTGAAAGAATCTTATCAAGGAAGGGGCTGAGCTGTTCCTTTAGAATTTTTTCAAAAATTTTGGAAAAAGTGTTGAGTATACTGACTGGACGATAATTTCTCTCCACAGTACGAACAGGTTCACCTTTGTCTAAAGGGCAAACTGCAGCTGTTTTTGCATTCTGGGGAAATTTGAAATTTCGAATGCTGCAGTTGATGGCATTAGTAAGAGGTACAGCCAAATCATCGCTAGCCAAAGAAACAAGCTTCGGTGGAATTAGATCTACACCTCTTGATTTACTGCCGTCAAGCATTTTCAGTTGGAGCCATACATCTCTAGCAGTAACCTCATTGAAAGAAAAGGATTGAAAAGTATGCTTAGGGTCTTTAAATATAGCTAGAATACTTGGATGATCCTTGCATTTATCAAGAATTAACCTGACGATTTCTCGATCATCATCAACTGAACCCGCATTGGCAATGCTGGAAGGCTTCTTACCGGAAGTATTTTCGACAATATCTATGCATTAATCATTGACAATCTCACATAAATCATGATCATCAGTGACTATTTTGTTATCTTTGACCAAGGAAATATCGGTGCCAGCTAGAACACCCTTATTTGAGAGAAAAGGTTTTGCCAGATCCCAGAAAGCTTTATTGGACATGAGACCATTGGTTGTAACTCTCTTGAAGTGATTCTTTATGGCTTTTTTACGGAGAGTAACACAGCGATTTCGTTGCTTCTTGAAAGTCACTTCATTTTGCTTTGAAGGGTGTTTATTCATTCTTCGTTTTAGCCTAGCACGGGTGTACATAGCTTTTTTCAGCTCTGGGTTCATGAAAGGTGCATTGTTTCCCCTTAGAAACTTAGTTTTAATAGGAGCATGTTTGTCCACCATGTTACGGAAAGTATTGGTCGGATGGTCGTAGGACTCATCCGGGTTAGTCCCGTCGCATACAAATTTGGCATTCTTTACGTCACTCAAGGAATTCTCCTTGACAAACATTTTGTAGCTGCGATATTTAATTTGTTTTGGTTTTAGTCTAGGAACAGTTGATTTGATAGTGGTATCCACCAGACCATGATAGTCACTTAGACCTGCTTCGAAAACAGAGGTTTTTTGGAAAGACCTTGATCGGTTTGTTAAGATAACATCAATTGATGAGCTATACTATGATTCTTACACGCTAGCGAACCTATACGCACTACTGTGGTGGATACGCCATACAGAGGCGGGGTATTATGCTTGATGTGGTGGATACGCCATACGGGGGCGGGGTATTATGCTAACGTGGTGGGGTATTATGCTTGATGTGGTGGATACGCCATACAGAGGCGAGGCATTATGCTTACATGGTGAGGCGTTCTGCTCCGCCTCTGTATGGCGTATCAACCACATCAAGCATAATACCCCACCACGTTAGCATAATACCCCGCCTCCGTATGGCGTATCCACCAGATCAAGCATAATACCCCGCCTCTGTATGGCGTATCCACCACAGTAGTGCGTATAGGTTCGCTAGCGTGTCTTAGTGAAGCAAGTTTTCGACGTCACTAAGTTGGATAAACCAAACACATCACAAAAAGAAACAAATTTGCCAAAACCGGGATCTGTTTTATTTTGAGTATCAATAGACGGAATCGGCTAAGGTTTGTTTACACCCATTTCAAGTCATGTGACCAATCTCTTGACAAAATATCTTTTAATTTCTCCTACATATTTCGCGCCATGCAAAGTTGTGCCATGTGTGCAAAAAGTAGGACAATACTTAAACTTCCCAAGGGCATGGTCACATGAGTTGAAATGGGTAAAACAAACCTTAGCCGATTCGGTCTATACTGATATCACCCATTAAAATAATGTTGTCGTACCGATCCAGTGCACGATTTAAAGACGTGGACAGATCTGAGAAAAATTTCTCTATGCTAGCATTTGGGGGACGGTAAATACTATAAATGATCCATTTCTTTTTTTGCGACTATGAGTTCAGAACACAATAGGTCAAGAGACGGGACTTCAAAATTGGGCAGCCTATTACAAATAATGCCATTCCTCGAGTATTGCGTAAGACCTCCTCCAAATTCAGACCTATCCAAACGAATTGGACTTTTGTAGTTATTAATAAGAAATGATTCAGTTTTAAAATCCGAGTTTAATTTTGTTTCTTCTATGAGTAATACATCAGGCAAACATCTTTCAGCAATCATTCTGAGATCAATGATTTTATTTCCAAGACTGTTTATGTTTAAAAATCCTAGGAGCAAGTTCCCGGCACATTCAGCCCTGAGACTAAAAAACTCATCGATATCATTCCTGTCAGACTCTCTACTCAAACTTGATGTATTTTCCGCTGATGAATCATTACTAGAAGTTGAATCGAAAGAAACAGACACCGTTAGAGGCGGTGAAAGGACTGCTTGAGCTGCTGCGAAAATGTTTGGTGTATGACGCTCATCAGAATGCCCTTGCACTGTCGATAAATCTGATTCCGAAACACCAGTTATGGGTGGGTTATCTAACGTAAGAAATGGGTTATCTAACGAATGAAATGCTGTTAAGATATTTACAGCTTCATGTGTATTCATGTAAGTTTGGGCAAAAGATTTATTTGCTGCTGTCTGTAAATTTTGTCATTCATCATTTAAAAACTGGATAAAGTTACCTGTTAAAATTGCTGTTCCTGCTGTATTTAAATGAAGTCCCCACCTGTCTAGATGACGCTCATTTATATTATCGTTTTCTATAAGTGCTATATCCATGCTTATAAGAGTTTTTCGTAGTAATTGGTTGACTGCTTGGCGTTTTCCATCTAATTCACTTGAATCCGTACGTACAATTTAGCTGGATACGGCAACCCATGGAACCCTTCGCTTGGCATTTAATGCTGTTTGGATGACGGGCATCACTGAACGTTTTAAGATGAGTGTAGTACATCCTAGATTCTCGATTTATGTTCTGACGCCTTACGTTTCGTATCATCGAATTTCCGAGCACATAAAATGTTTGTTTACGATGAGTAGTTTCCTTGTCTCCGTTGAAAATTCTGGCTTTCTCGCGATCCACTCTGCCGATCTTTGTTTTCAGATTCTTCGATAGGCACTGTGTCTCCTATTTTTGCTTGTTTGACATCCCTGGAGCTTACCTTATCTGCATATTTTGACTCCCTAGGCACTCATTTCTCCTTGGGGTACTCTATTTTGTTTGATCCTGCGTAAGACTCTTCTTCCCTTGTGTCTTCATCATCAAATGTAGTAATGCCATCAAGGACTTCAAAACGGTTGTTTGTCTTTGGAGAATATGTAGCTGTTGATTCACTGATGCATTCTTTAGATTTTCTATTGTTCCATCCATGCTTTATCTTATCCCCATGACTATCTACACGAAATTTGACTGTTTTCCACTTGTCTTGCGTGATGACCTTTGAACTTGTGATTTTTGAGTTTTCAGCACAAGAACTTTTGACCTTTGACCCTTGGCTGTTTTTTGCACACCTGTCCGTTTTCCCTTCAAAAGGCTGAGCTTCTCCAACCAAAAAACTATTTAGAGACTTTTTTTCTTCGTTTTGTTGATAAAGATTTTTAACATTATTTTCTACAGTAGAAACTTTCCCACGAATGAACCCTGCATTTTCAAGTTTTAATGCCATGTTTTCGTCAACGAGTTTAGCATTATTATTTTCTGAACAGAAATTTTTTTCGTCATTTCTTCCAAATTTGTTGTACCAGAGGTTCCTAACATAAAATGTTTACAAATCTCTTCCATTTTCTTCTCGAGGACTGATAAACGATGATCCACTGTTACATCTGTGCTTCCCCAAATGCCCTGAAATGCTGGGTGGTTTCTCCTATACCAAATTCTTGCTCATAATCACTACAGATTGTTACATCTTCACTTGTGGCATCTCGATCCTCATCCTCGTCCCTGCTCATGTTCTTGTCCATATTTTCTGGCAAGGTATTTTTTGCTTCCTCTTGAGTATCAGCCATATTCTTGAGTTGTTTTTGACATTTTTTTAACCTGTCCTCATCATCCGATATTTTCCTTACTTTCCCCTGATTATCGCAACATTTGTATGCTTCATCTTTTACACATAGCGATTCTTTACCTCCACGAAACACAGTTTTAAGTTTTCCACACGAAAGAAGGTACTTCAGCTGTGTTGTTGTCACGCTCTTGGCTAGGCCATGCTTCCTTTCTAAGTTTTTCGCAACTGTAATAGAATCGGGAAATCTGACCTTATTAATTTCAGCAACTATGAGTTGTTCCACTTCTTCTGAGCTCAGAACCTTGGAAGCAAAAGACGGTGATGAATCTTCAATGTTTTCTGCAATTTTCACTGCAGCAGTCGCATCTCTACACGCCATGACCGCCACGCACAGTTGCACGTTCCTTTGTTATGATACAGGAAACCAAAACGTACAGAAGACTTACAGAACGTAGGTAGCGTACAGAAGAAGAAAAGGCTCCGATTGGGGTCTTCCAAATGATACGGGAAGTTCATCCTGAGTGGCCATAGAACTGAGATTCAAAGGCCCGTAGAGCCCTCCTGCTCCAGATTATACATTTAAACTTACAAAGACACCGTAAGGCTATGGTATAAGATACAATAGCACTTCAGCTACTTTCTTTGCACTTGGAAAATTGGTATAAATTTAGAAAGACCAGGGAGAATTTAACAAAATCAATTTCATTGTACAAGATATGTCCTTCCCACTTTAATTCACATATTTTACTTAGTTGAATGAAACTCAGGAATAAGTAACAGAAAAGCAACTCGCTTTCGCAGTGTTCCCCGTTTAGCAATACTTTCGTCTGCTTTTGGGTTTCACAAGACCAATAGTTTGCAAAGAATTGCTTGAATAGCTTCAAATGGAAAGATGGAAAAAATGAAATAAGGCATTAGAACAGATGTGGATCCTGCCCGAGACAACATGTGGCGGCAGCTCACTGATGGAGAGCCAGTTAACAGATGCATAAAGGGAAGCATATTGCTGTTTTAAAGAGAGCGCTCTTAACGAAAATCCGTCTCCCTGCAAAATCTGTCTTTGATTATCCTATCTTGCTCAGCTCAGAGTTGGTCTCAGCAAATTACATTTTTACAAATTTAAGCATAATGTTAGGGATACCATAAACCCAATGTCAGGGGGCGGATCCAGATATTTGACTGACTGATGTTACTGGGGGCGAAACCCCTAGTAACACTTTGGGTGTCCACGCCCATCAGACTCTCGGAAAACATGAGCAACGTCCTTTTTCCAAGTTTTTTTGGCTGGAAGACCTTCCTTTGAAGGCTACTTCTGGTACTAGGATATGCACATTTACCTCCAGTCAGAGCTATTCAAGCCAATCCTTTTTGATTTGTTGTTTGCTTCTTAGCGTAGACAGGCCAAATTTCGTTGTTTGCTGACTTGGTATTGCCAGAAAAGTGCTGCTCCACAGACCGCCTAATTTATGCCTCATTCACACTGCAAATTAAACCAGTTCAAATTATACCAGGTTTCTGAATAGTGCTTTCTGATTGGTCAATCAAACAAATCCAGTCCTTTTGATTGGTTGAAATTTAAACTAGTTTAGATAAAGCTGGTTTAACAGTGTCAGTGTGAATGCAGTATTAGTCAACCACAATTTGGCCCTCTAACACTCTGAATAAACGTCTAGGCTCACTGCACTTTTCATTCAGACGAGAGGAGGCGAGAAAACCAAACAACGAATTATAGCTGAGGGTCATCTTTTGCCCAATGGAAACCTTTGGACTGCATCAGTTAACAAGTGCAAAACGCTGATTTTTCTCCACTCAGGGGTCTGGGGACCAATGCATTTTGGCTATCCTTTGTTGAGAAGAAATGAGCTGTCAAAGCTGCTATGATTGACACCGATGCACTCATCAAGGTGATTACGCAAGGTTCTGCTTCTTATGCGTTGGCCTTAGTTGCCTTTGTCAAGACGCGCATCACAAAATACTTGAATAGAGGATTAGAAGAATTAATGAATTTACCGTACTTGTTTTGAAAGCACTTTATTCTTTTGTACAATGGGTCTAATGGTCGGTCATGGGCTATTTATCTGAGGTACGAGGTTGCTACATAGGAACAGGGGCAGCAGAGAGAAGGGGCATTACGAAAGACCTGAAATTATTTGATTTTGATAACACTTCTGATGGACAGACTTTTAGATTATCGATCATGTGACATTGACTGATGCATTTGTGGTGAGTGCATCAGTCTGGATCCGCCCCTGCAATGTGCCCAACAAGCAATATCATTGAGGATATGGACCACTTTTTGTTGCTCTGCCCTTCTGTTGAGGCTCAACGTCTAGATCTTTTCCCTGGGATTGTTGAATTGATACGACAATTTATACAAATTACTGATCTTTCAAATGATTCTGTTATTTTATGGTGATCAAGACCTTTCTGTTGACTTGAACAGAAATATACTCGAATTGACTTTGCGTTTCATCCACGAAACTGGTCGGTTTGATTGAAATCTTTTGCAACGCTATTACCAAGCAACCACAAAGTCCCTTAACACAATTGTTCCTCTTACATGCAATTATGTTTCACATTAGATGTAACGCAGTTAATCATCTTCAAAATCACGAATGAGTGGCGCTCATGATTAAATCTTATTCCTTTGAAACCCTGGCTTGACATCTAATGTTGGACAGAATCTGGCACACTATCCATTTGTTATTGAATCGTGAGTAGTGTAATTGCATATTAGTTTAATTTTGTGTGTCTTTTTTATTGGCCATAGAGTAGCCATTATCTTTTCGCTCCTTGTGGCATCGTCCCTACCCTGTAATGTATCATAGTAATTAGAATTTGTAAAATAGAAAGTAACATTGTTATTGTAATGATATATATGAATAAAAAATTAGGACAAAATGTGTGTTCTTCGTACATTTTCTCCGAAAAGTCTCAACATTAATGACCATAGGCTGTACATTGACTTGGACAAGTCTTACCAATAAGCAATAAGAGTTCAACAATCATTTCGTGGCCATAAAGCGAAAAGTTGCCCTCCAGAGGAAATTGATGGGAATAGGATCAATGATAAAGCATTTACGTTGCAACAGTAAGCATTTGATTCAACTTACCTGAATAAATAGTCTGATCAAACAAGAACCCAGAAATGCAGTCACATCTGAAGGACTTGTCACAGTTTGTACAAATCGATTTTTCACGACATTCATTAGAAATGTGAGTGCAATCAACATTATCTGTAAAACAAATGAATGCCATTAATATGTAGCAGGTAGAAATGTTCACAACCATTATTTAGCAAATTCAAAGCAACAAAGTTATTGGCTGTGGCGCACTAGGTGCTTTATCCCGTTCCTTTCTTTCGAAACAACGGGCTTACTACAATGTGGCACGTCTGTTTACATAAAGCTCTGTTACAACGTTTTTTCGTTGGCAAGAGTCTTTAAAAGGTATATTATCCAAAACAATAGGATAAACAACGTGCCGACCTAAACTACAGCGTTGCTTAAGCAAAACTAACTAATTACGATTTATCAAGGTAAATATGGAACGATTACTTTTTGCGCCAAAAAGAATAGCAACAGCACAGGCAGCTTTGCAAAAGAAGGGACGGGCACAATGTGATCGGGTGTCCTTGTATCATTATAATGCCGAATTTTCCAAAGACGAAGATGGAATTCAAGACAGTGAAACAATTCAGAACATATCGGAATTGGATTCTAGTGTGACTGCAGGCAATATTCTCATAGGTATCAATTTGTTGTGCAATATGGGAGACCAGAGCCTTGCACGATCTTTTGATTTACATAATTCTTTTCAGGCATTTGCGGTCAGAAAGCTTAGATAGGTAAGCTTCCTTCAGAGACTTTAAATTTTGATCGCATCTTTCCTAATCAACGATGATAAAATGATAGCAAGAAATTGGATTTGTACTGTCCTTGTTTGTAAATGCATCCGCTGCCAAAATACGGAGAAAGAAACCAACTTAATGCCGATTACTGGGATTCTGCTGCAAATGAAGGTAGGCCCATTAGCTTTCTAAGCGATAAATGGCTTTAGCTCGCCAAGGATTTCAAAATTCATGCAAACAATATTTTCATATTTTTTCTGGACATAATTCACGTATATCTTACTTGTAGCGTCCCTGAAAACTTCTTGAACATAGGCCAAACCTCCAAGGAATGGCATTTGATGTAAGGCCAATCCGTGAGGAGATTTTAATCAAAGCAAAGTGCAAAATATGAAGAAGCGCCTGTAGAATCGATTCTTGGTAAAACCAGCTCTGTATCCCCATTATTCGAATATCCAGCTTAATTTTTGTGAAGGTAACACAAAAATTTTCTCAAAACCCTTAATTTCAGTCATGCGATCAAAATACGACGATGCCATTGGCGAATAAACATCAAATCGCAATTTTGTGGGTTTCCCTATGTCCTATTGAAGGATTTTACTTGTATGCTCTCCGGATCAGCTCGCCTTATGCAAATTACATGATCCTGCCTCACCGGATGTCGCCTAACCAGTTCACAGATCTCAGCTGGCCGGGGGCGGGCTGACCCGCTGGTAATATAAACGCATCTTAGTTTAACGAAGGATGCTTTGTTCACTCAGATCTCACCTAGGCGAGCTTTAGAATAAAGAAACTATTCCTAGTAAACGGCAGTAATAACGAAACAATGTTATCAGTTAGCTTTAGAAAAGAGGCATCATAAACAGCTTGTAATTCCGTGGAGTTCTTGTACTAAAGTGTTCATATCATCTTTGATCTTAATACCTTCTCTTTGACCTCATCGTAATATCCATTTACTTTTGGTCCAAAACACTTTAGTTATCATATATAGTTCAGCAGGTCTACTTTAGCATTTGAGATGCCACCTTAGCAAACCTGCTTTAACAAATATGCAAGTTATTGGTGCATTTAGGCATTTATGTATGCATGTATGTGTGTGCTTGTGTGCATCAAAGAAGGTAATTAGAGAAGCAGACAATCATGATTGTTTGGAGTAAAGATCAGCATTGCCAGGAAGGTCACTCTCAAGTGCAAACTACTTCCTACCAAGTGCCGGAGAAGAATCAAACCAAATCCTTCAAAAAAACCATCATAAATTTTGTCAAAGGAGAAATCAACAGCGATTTTGCAACATCCTCAAACTTCTGTTTTCTATATGTTGCCCAAGATTCATAAATAAGCCCAATCATTCTGGTCGTCCCATTGTGTTAGTCTTTCCTCCCCCACATCTCAAATAGCAGCCTACCTTGACTCAATCTTCACACCAATCGTCCAAGATCTTATGTCAAGGAGTCTCCACATGCCCTTCGCATCTTTAACCCTATAGAGGTTGGGCTATTTGATAGTCCTATTTTGGTTGGGGGCAAAAAACGCCCCCTACCTAACTCTTGACTGGTAATAGGTAGAGCGACCAAATTTAGTGTGCCAAAAGCCTCAGGCACGTACTTTCTGTAAATGTAAAAATTAACCTAAAAATAGCCATCATGCTTGCTCACGTCAGCATTTTCCTTTATGCGGTCAAGAAGAGCGGCAAAATTGGCCAAAATCAAGAAAATCACGATAAAATGAACTTTGGATCACATTCTCCATCCAAACATGATACTTGTGATAGAATGCATCAAATAATACTACATTACAAAAAACATTTGCAAAATTTTCCGCTTCTGCTCCTTTTTTCGCAATAATTGACATTTGAGAATTTGCTATTTTTCCTGGGTCAGAATTGTCTCCCGCCCCCTCATTTTTCAAAATATTCCAATGAAACTTCTTGAGAAGTTGCAAAATAAGTAGTTGCAAAAAGTCAAGAAGTTTCATGGCTATGAAATTCTTCCTGGCAGACTTATTTAATCTATTAGGGGGGCAATCTAATAGGAAGCAAGTTAAAAAATCTACTAGGGGGGCAAATTTGCCCCCCAACCAAAATAGGGTTAAATAATTCATATTCACGCGACCAAGCAAATATCTCTTCACCATGGATGTTAAATCTAAAAGATTTTAGAAGGTTTGTGAACTGATGATATCGTTGATTCAACACTATGCGACGAAATTTCAAATGATATGTATAATAGCGAAGGTAGTACTTGTCATGAAAAAATCCAGGATGAGGATGCCCTATTGAGGCTTTGTGGTACATCGGGTTTA
Organism: Aurelia sp. 3 sensu Dawson et al. (2005); assembly: GCA_964020215.1. Classification (NCBI taxonomy): domain Eukaryota; kingdom Metazoa; phylum Cnidaria; class Scyphozoa; order Semaeostomeae; family Ulmaridae; genus Aurelia; species Aurelia sp. 3 sensu Dawson et al. (2005). Next base: position 11,938,764 of record OZ026580.1, on the reverse strand, counting down.
CCTTCCATGACTGAAAACGTGGCTAACTGTTTCGATGAACTGAAAGCTCTCCGCCTTAAATACCCAAGAAACGTCATGATTAGCTACATCAATATTAACTCCGTTAGAAATAAATTGAAAGATTTCTCAGGGATGGTGGGCGACTACGTTGATATTTTGGTAATATCTGAAACAAAGATTGATTCATCCTTACCACTAGCCAGTTCTTACTGGATGGCTTTAAAAGTCCTTACAGACTCGATGTTTCCGGAAATAGCGGTGGAGTATTAGTTTATGTTAGAGATAGCCTCCTTTCAAAACAACTGAATGTCGTCGGTACTCAACCTGATATCCAGGTTGTACCATTTGAAATCAATGTCAGAAAACAAAAATGGTTGGTACTCGCCATCTATAAGCCTCCTCAACAAAATTCTAGGTATTTTGTAGAACAAATGTCTAAGTTGTTAGATCAATATTCTAGATATGACAATGTAGTGGTCCTTGGAGACTTCAATTTAGAGCCAGATGACATAGCTTTGTCATCCTTGATTAATGATCATGGTTTATATAACATGATCAAACATCCAACATGTTTCAAGTCTTCCAGAGGCCGTTGCATTGACTTGATATTTACAAATCGTAAGCACTCCTTTATGCAATCCAAGTCATTTGAAACCGGATTTAGCGATCATCATCACATGATCTACACTATCTTGAAGACAACTTTTATCAAAATCTCCCCGAAAAAGATTATCTATCGAGACTACAAGAACTGGTCTCAAGTGCATTTTGAAGACGAGCTGAGGCAAAACCTTGTCTCGGCTCATCCATCTGTGTATGGAGACTTTGAGTCGATCTTTATGAAAACACTTGAAGCAAATGCCCCCACTAAAACAAAGATAGTAAGGGCTAATAATAAACCACACGTAAATAAAGAACTACGGAGGGCCATAACAAGAAGATCTACTTTGAAAAACATTGCAAACAGGAGCAAACGAGAGGAAGATGTAAGAAAATATAAGGATCAAAGGAACCTAGTTGTCAAATTGAATGTAAAGGCTAAAAAGCAACATTTTATGTCGATACAGTCGAAAACGATTGACAATGAGAAAAAATTTTGGAAGACTGTTAAGCCTTTGTTCTCAAATAGAAATCCTATGTGTGAGAAGATAACTTTGATTGAAAATGGCAAGATCCTTTCAAATGATGAGGAAATTGCAGAGTGCTTTAATGAGTATTTTACAAACATCACAGATAGTCTAGATATTGACCCCCTTTTCAAGGTGGTCCATGAACAACAGACAATAGATGAAATGGTTTTGAGAGCGATAGATAAATATAAGGATCACCCTAGTATTGTGGTGATTAAACAACATTTAATGTCTTCACCTCCGTAATTAACGTTTTACTATTTTTTTTTTTTTTTGGCTGATGAGAGGTGTCTCCAAATATTAGGACTAGCGTACCAAAGTTAGTAATTTCTTGTGAGGACCACACTGTAGAGAATAATGCCATATTTAGTCAGGTTACAATCATTTTTCTTCAACAGGCCTTTTATTAGCACCGATTAGTCCATAAGCGGACTGCCGACTACAGACTACAATCTGAAATAAACAACAAGAAATGGGGTATGGAGATGTATCTTGTGGCGCAAATGTCCTCTTGCATTTTAGAAAACAGCTCCTCCGCGGCAAGGAGCCATAACTGTGTACGCTCCTTCTATCGATCCACCCCCCTACGTGGACAGAAGGTTAATACCCAGTGAAAACCTAATGAGTAAAACTTTTTATAGGGGAGTTTAGATCACTGGTGACACGTAAGTCACGACGTGCACCAGTGATTCGCACCGGCCCCAGTGATCTAGACCATAGAAATTCTACCTACTCCAACTACTGTGAGAGATTGCAGACTGGCGCTGACGGCTTGACACGTAAATCACGACGTGCACCAGTGTTCCGCACTGGTCCCAGTAAGCAATCACCCACGAATAGCGGGGAAAAGTTTTGTATTGATCCGAACGATTGTCTATTACTCAGTTTTCGAAGAGGTCTATGGGAATAATGTGTTACGAAGGCCACATGCGCCACAATTACACCTCGTGTAATCCCCCGTAGACCGATTAATTTTCGTTTAAGAGTTGGCGAGATGCGGTGATTAATGTGTCTTTTGGTGTCCGTATATACCTTTCAAAACAATCAGAAGACTACCGACCCATTGTCTTGATAAGCCAAGCAGGAATATTGACTGCAGCGGCTGTAGTAGCAGCTCCTATTCTAAAGCTGTGACCGGCGTAATGCTTTGGTTCGAGACCTCCAAGAGACAGCAGATTTCTAATCTCTTCCGTGAAGAGTGTACGACTGAGAGGTTTTCCGTTTTTGTACTTGAAAATAGGTCCTGTGGAAGGATTTGCCGTTGACAAATAATTGTTTAGTGCTCTGACAGGGCATATCTCTGAGCCAGTTGCCCCTATGATAAGGTTTATACCTTTTCTGAAAGGGTCTGTTTTTGATGCCTTAATGTTAAGGCTTACGGAGGTTGCGTCAGAACCATCAGGATAGAACTGGACATCGTCGCGAGTAAGAGTGCCAGAATGAAATCGCTGTACGTTATCGCATGTGAATTCACTGATGCGTAGGAACCCGAAGAAAGCAATGCATATGGCTGACCACAGCATTTGGTTGTCAAAATTTGTTGTTATGTCTGGTTGAAGAAACTCTTTAAACAGGTGGAGATGTTTTATTGTAATTGGGAGACGAGGCTTAGGTTTGCTGCCTTGAGATCTCTTGATTCCACGCATAATGTATTGAAGTTGTTGATAACTTTCTAGTTCCAATGGTATCCCACATTTTAGGTGCAAATGTTTTACTCCAGCCAAGTAGCTTTTAATGGTAGAATGTTTTACAGTACGAGCAAGAAAGACTACGAAGTAGCACAGTGTATTTTCATTTGTGGGAACGACCTGGTTGACTTGGAAACTTTGGCAAAAATGTATGTACTGTTTTTCTCCAGCTTGATAAGCTTTTTTGGTGTTTTCAGCCAGAGACATATCCATATAATTGCACAGGTCTGGGATCAGAGGTTGGAAATGCATGCTGGGATTGGTTGAGCATGCTTGTCCGCCCATGGTGCCAAGTTCCGGAAGCGACCTTCCTGAAAGCGAGAGAGAGAATCAGCGATTTCATTCTTGACTCCTGGTACGTGCACAGCTTTAAAATAGAAGCCATACTGCAAAGTGAGTTAAGTCAACTTGCGAACGAGGGACATCACTCGCTGGCACTTTGACCTCTTAGTGTTGACAATCGAAACCACGGCGGAGTTGTCACAATGAAATAGTATGCGCTTCCTAGTCCAAAGGGGGCCCCAAATTGAGCAGGAGACCACAATAGCATAAAGTTCCTGCCATGCAATGGAGATTCCCTTTGAATTGAGTGTTTGATGCGGAAGCCATTTGCCCTGAAACCACTGGGTCCTGTGAATCCCCCCAAAACCAAGGGAGCCCGATGCATCCGTAAAAAGGTGCAAACTAGAAGAAGTTTCCCATGACCTATTTAAAAAGAAACTCCGCCCATTCCAGCCGAGGATAAAGGATTCCCACATTACGATATCCTGAAAGAAAGCTTTAGTTAAGAGCACGCGATGATGGGGTTTCTTCAAACCTACCGTTAGATTTATAATCCGCTGGAGGAATGCCCGCCCGGGGGGAATGACCCTACATGCAAAATTCAGGGTACCTATGAGGGACTGGAGCTCAACAAGGGTTGCAGATTTTCTCTCCTTCCAGAGAGTCAGTTCCTCCTTAATTCGTTGCACTTTTTCCGAAGGTAATCTGGCCTCCATTTCACGTGAGTCGAGTACTATTCCCAGAAACTCTAAGCAGGTAGAAGGGCCCTCTGTTTTCCCGGGAGATATTGGGATGCTAAGTGCATTAAAAACAAGAAGCATACTTCTCAAGCTACTTTCGCAAGCTGCGGAAGGGGACCCCGTTTTGTTGGGGGGCTCAATAATCAAAAAGTCATCGAGAAAATGAGTAACATACGACATGGCGCATTTTTCGGATAAAATCCACTCCACTGCGACCGACAACTGGTTGAATAAAAACGGACCACTCCTTAAACCAAAAGGGATAAACTTGTCATAATAGTACAGTCCCTCCCACTGCATACCTAATAATTCCCAGTCCTCGGGGTGAACTGGGAAAAGCCTAAACGCTGCTTCAATATCTGTTTTGGCCATAAAAGAGCCATGTCCGAAATCTTGCAGTTTATCTATGGCCTCATCTATAGTTACATACGATAAAGAGTAAGAATCCTTATCGATAAAAGAGTTGATGGAGTCTCCCGACTTTGGATAGGATAGATGGAAAATCGTCCGGAATTTTTCGGAATGCTTCTTAGGAATTATGCCAAGGGGGGATACTTGCAAGTTAGGAAAAGGTGGGAAGGAAAAGGGGCCAGCTACCCTGCCTAACTGAACCTCCTTCGTGAGATTTTCAGAGATTTTTTCTGGGTTGCTTTTTGCAGTAGGGAGGTTCTTAGAAAGACGAAAAAACCGAGGTCCTCTATACCCAATACGTGCCCCAACCCGCAGCTGGGAGCACAAAGTACGCGCAAAGATCCCGTCGGGATAGTCCATCAACTCCTTTTCAAGACGATCTACATTAACGGGGGTTGCTGCCTGGGTTGTTCCCCCCGCCCCTGGAGGAGCCTGGGCCCCATCGGCTGCTTGTCGCACTGCTTGCTCCTGGTGAGCTTTGAAACTTTGGGCATCTAATTCCGGGGTGGTCTCCCAGGCAACCCTCTTTGTTACATCTATGAATGAATTTACAAAACCTGGGACAGGTATGTCCCCTGTTAAAGGAGTGGCATAGCTCGTCCCTCTTTGCACTTGAACCTCCTGACACATATTTTGAGGGTCCATTGTTAAAAACACTATCGTTTACAACCATAGGATAATCTACCATTAACTGCTCCTGACTCATAGTGGAGAGACGAATCCAAAGCTCGTTATCACGTACTCCCCAATTGATACTCTTATTATTACTGGCTTTGTATCTAAATAGGCGGTCATAAATCAACCACGTGAAAGATCTCTGATATCTAGCTGCATCCTGAATTATGTCTAAATAATTGATCAGCTCGTGAGATCGATGCGGAAATTTTTCTAAAACAACTTTCATGTATGTTGTAAAAGCTAATGTCCAGTCAGAAATATTAGAAATTTCCACCTTTCTGTTGTTCTTTTTAAGTTTCAATTCCTGATTTGGACCAAGCACAAAAGAAACATCGTTGCCATCATTCTCGCTTGCCAGTGACATTTTCAGTAAGTTCTCAGGCAAAAGCTTGCTAAGATCAAAAAACTCACCCATTTGGATCGAACGGACGTAGGTTGCGGGGATCTCTGGAGTAAAGCCAGAACTTTGCACTCCGTGAGAGGACTGACTGGCAAAGGGAGACGAATTTATTGCAGCGGCAAGTGAAGTGCTTGACGTGGTTGGCGTTGTCAGTTGCTCCGAGTTTCCGGCTTGCTGCAAAGTGGGAGACGGTACATTTGTAGGGGCACTTCGGGCCAAATCTAGAGCTGTTCTTGCGGCTCTTGAGGCAACTTCGGTTAAGTTATTGCGAACCGCGCTGTTCACCATCTCTGCAATCTTTTTCAATTGAACTTGTGAGAATTCGTCAGCTCCTGTCTGTTGTAGATTTTGAGCGGCTTGGCCTGGCTCCTCCCGAACTTCTTCAACTACTGGATCAATTGCAACGGCGTTGGAACTCGCGGTGCTTGCTCTCGTTGAGCTTCGAACGCTGCGTCTTGGCCTACTGGCTCTTTCTTTCGGCATTTTCGAAGGTTCACTTGAAATTATCTTTGTGTTATCTGTTGCTTGGTTAGCACCGGAATGTATGAAGTTGAGCGCGTGCCGTTATTTTAGTAAACTGTCATTGAATAAAAACTGGAAGCATGATTGGTTGAGATGTTTTGATCTAATTTTGGCAAACTGACTTCGTGTTTTACCTCCAACTGAATTTTGGCAAGCATCTTTTCTTCCCACGGCATCTAGGTGCCGTTTTCTTAGCGCTAATTGGTATTTGTTTCCGAGCCGAACAATTTTGATTTATTCTTGTCATGTGTTGAGTAACCCCTCTAATCCCTATTGAGGGCGGATTTCGTGTTTGGCAAGTTGCCGCTTATAGACCTTGAAGCTTCATTTTCAACAGTAAAAGTGCATCCTTAAAACTTAAAAATTCGCCCTGCAGAGTCACAGCTATGAGGGGGTTGGGCACGAGTTTCGGACACTTCGTGGAGCCATTAACTGTATTTGACGGCTTCCGTCAAATCTGAAGTAACAACGAATTGTGCCATCTTTAAATTCTCTCATGTAAGCCCAACCGAAGTCATGAAGCAGATAGATCTACTTGACAATAATAAATCTAGTAGTGGGAATATTCCAACTAGTATTTTGAAAGCAACGAGGGAAATAGTTTGCCCCTACCTAACTGACTGTATCAATTGTGCTATCTATGATTGTAAGTTTCCAAATGAACTGAAGGAAGCTGATCTTAGCCCTCTTTTCAAAAATGATGATTCAACTTTTAAGGGAAATTTTAGACCTATAAGTGTCTTACCTGCTGTTTCTAAAATCTACGAAAGAATTCTAAAAGAACAAATCAGCTCGTACTTTTATAATAAACTCTCAGAAATCTTATGTGGTTTTAGGGAGGGGCTTAGCACGCAACATGCTTTGATACGATTGACTGAAAAATGGAGGCAATGTCTTGACGCGTCAGGTATAGTGGGGACTATTCTAATGGATTTATCCAAGGCATATGATTGTCTGCCTCATGACCTCCTTATTGCAAAATTGGAAGCTTATGGACTAGATGTAAATAGCCTTCGCTTGATGTACAGTTATCTGGATAGCCGTATTCAAAGGGTAAAAATTGGTTCACATAGAAGTACAGCAAAAGAAATCAAAATTGGGGTCCCACAAGGATCAGTCCTAGGCCCCTTGCTGTTTAATATCTTTATCAATGACCTCTGTCTCATTAACCTAGACTCTGAGATATGCAATTTTGCAGATGATAACACCTTATACTATGTGGACATGATCTACAAGAAATAGTGACCAATTTGGAGAATGATCTCAGTAAATTACTCGAATGGTTTAAAAGCAATGGAATGGTTGCTAACCCTAAAAAATTCCAGCTAATGTTCCTTGGTTTGCAAGGGGAAAAAAGACTTCGTCTTAACATCGAGGAAAACAAAATACCTACAGCAGGTCACGTTAAACTTCTAGGAGTGGAAATTGACAGCAAATTAACGTTTAGCAAACACATTGAAACGTTATGTTCCAAAGTCAACAAAAAGGTCAGTGCATTTGCTAGGCTGAATAATTATATCTCTCGAGAGCAGGCATTAACAGTTTGTAATGCGGTAATTTTGTCGAACTTCAATTATTGCCCTTTGATATGGCTATTCTGCAATAAAGGTGCAAATAAAGAAATTGACCGCACTCATAAACGTGCGTTTCGGATCCTCTATGAAGACTACGAATCTTCACTTGAAACATTGCTCGCTCGAAGTGGCAGCAATAGCATGCATATAAAGAATTTGCAGAAACTGATGACAGAAATCTACAAGTCCATGAATCACTTGAACCCTTCAATTGTATGGGAATTTCATGAAAAGAAACCCATAATGTACAATCTAAGAATACAAAACTTGTGTAAGCTGCTTGGCTTTGGACTCGATTCACTGTCTTTTCGAGGTAGTTTCCTATGGAACACTCTTGATGACAGTATCAAACAAGTACCAACTCTGTCACATTTTAAAAAGAGGATCAAAGATTGGACAGCAGATAGATGCACCTGTAAAATATGTCGCTGATTATAAATACTATTTTTTCTATTTTTGTATATACTATGCTTTGTAAATAGTTGGTTTGAATTAGTGTCAGCTTGATACTACTGTAAATACCAACTTTAAATATTGATTTGAAATGAAATGAAATCACTATACACATACATTCCCCATAACGATGGTCTACAAGCACTTAAGTTCTTCCTCGACAAAAGACGTCATCAAAGACGGCCAACTACCACTCTCCTTATCCTTGCAGAATTGGTCATAACAACTAAGCCTTTTTTTCCTTTAACAGTCAATACTATCTTCAGAAATTTGTTGTTGCCATGGGCAGTAAAATTGGCCCAAGTTATGCCTGCCTCTTCGTTGGCTATCAAAAACAGCTAAGCTATGAATACTATGATGGTTCTTTGCCCTGCCTCATTAAAAGGTACATCAATGACATCTTTCTAGCAGTCTCTCTTCCTCTGAGCTATCTTCAAAGATTCATCAAATACACAAAGAACCACCACCCGGTCTTGCAGTTCACCAATTCTATCACCGAAGAGAGCTTGCCAATTCTGGACATCCTCATTAGCATCTCAAACAACCGAATCTCGACATCTATCTATTACAAATCTACAGACGCCCACTGCCTCCTCACCTACGAATCATCACATGCGAAGAAATGCAAAGACTCTACCTCCTACTCCCAACTCCACCGTATTTGTTCAACTGATGATGAATTCCATTCAAAAGCAAAGGAAATGTCTTCTTTCTTTAAACAAAGCAGCTAGCAGAACACATCACTCAAGCAGCATTGAATAAAGTTAAAGATCTTTCTCAAGATGACGCCCTTCTTCCATCGAAGAATGCAGCCAGAGACAGCCACATTCCTTTCATACTCACCAATCACTTTTTAACTTTAACGTAAAGGTAATAATTTATAGCAATTTCGACATTCTCACCAACGACAGATACAAAGAACATCTTCGATACACCTCCACTGATGGCTTTTCGCAGAGATAAGATCTTAAAGGTATCCCTTTTTAGAACCAACTTAACTACTTCACAACAACCTGGTACTTCTCCATGCCAACATTGCCTCTGTCAGACCTGCACTCATATCAAGCAATCGACCACTATCTCCAACCAAAACCGTTCCTTCAACATCAGATCTCACTTTACCTGTTCTTCATCCTATGTAATCTATTGTATCATGTCCACCAAATATCAATCCTTTTGCATCGACGAAACCCCTTGACAAATTAACAACCGTTTTGGAGAACATAAGCGAACTGTAAAAAATAAGATACACCTCAAAGAAAACCATGAAAGCGATCCTGACAGCAACATATCCGAACATTTCAATGCTGCTAATCTTTCTACTGCTAGTTTGCACTTTAGCGGACACACTTTCAACATTTCCTGGTGTCTGAATGTTGCACGGAACATGGATGGTAACTGCATCGGTATTGAGATTAAAGTATACCAACTGTATTAGCGGGGGTTTGGGGGCGGCAGCCCCCAACGTTTGTAACCAAACGACTACACAGATTGCCGGCTCTTGCTGCAGATTTAGGCCACATTTTCGTCATGTTGACGTGCTCCAGCAAGTGCAAATCAGTCGAATCACGTTCGGATTTAGCATTATCCAATCAGATGATAGGATTTTTATCATTATTGTTTAGAAAGCCAATCAGCATATACGCGCCCGACAACACCAAGCCCGAATTCTGACGTCACTTCCGGCCTCTGTTGCATGAAAGCTGTGGCGCGAAAGCAAAATTTTGTAATAAATGGCGTCAGCAGGCGTCCCAAATGTCGCAAAGTGAAATATCGAGATATAACGCAATAGCTGTATCTTTGCTCTTTCAACTTCTTTAAGAGTTTTGGACTCAAAGTTTCTTGGTTTATCAAATTTTTCAAAGGCCGTGGACAACGCTGCTTACAAACTTGGAATGCAGCACAGCAGGTGAGCAGACTTTTTCGTAAATTTAACGTTTGTCGTTGGTTTCATGGAAATTTCGTTTAAAATTTTGGATTCCTCGATATTTTTTTGACCTACTTAGTCACTTTTTACGAACTGTTGACCAAATGAAGTTATATTTTTCTCGTCTTAAACTCGGTCTCGACGTTTCAAGAAAATCAACTTTTCTTGGCCTAAATTTACCCAAATTTTTTCCAAAGTGCAATATTTTCTAAACTAAGGCAGAAATTCTCAATTTGGAGATATAACGCAATAGCTGTACGCATCTAGTTTCTAAAAATGTTTGCGGTTTTTCTGTAGCCTTTGCCAATTTCCTACAGTTTTCAAAGGCAATTTTCGCTCCAGATCCATGACCGTTTATTCCTCGTTAACTTTACGAGCTTCTTTTCACAAACGTGTTTGCCTTTTAGTCGGAAAATAGATGTTGACCCCTACTAAATTTACTACATTCAAAGTTTATTTGAAGTTTATGGAAACGGGGATGTTTTTTAGTACTTTTCTAGCCTTTTCGGCTCATAGGCAAGAAGAATGATAACAAAACTTTGACTTGCGCGTTCTGAGAACTTTCATTGGGTTCGGCCTAATGTAAACAATCATAAAGCATCAAAAAATTTCTCCGTTGCTGATGAACTTCGCACCAAAAGGGGAAGTTCTGGCTTTGAAATAGGAGGTTACATGTGGAATAATATTTATCAAGACTGTCTTGTACAAAAAACTCATCAGCTTTTATCATGTTGCCTATAAATGCGAAGCCTTTCTGTCACTAGATTTATGTTATTTTCCTTGATCAGTTTCTTTTGCACATGAATTTCCATGTGAGACTATATGAGATTTATTATGCAGTACAGACATTTGCTGGACATTTCTGTTTGTTCCACTTTAGGATTCTCAAAAAGAGTAAGTTTATCGTTATCAAGCACGACCGTGATGTAGCATAAATGACAACAACGAAGGCAGGAATGCTTTTGTTTACAATGCCTGAAGACCGATGCAAAACCGATGGAACATCACTGTTGCAAATGAATAATTGAATGAAGAAACCATTGCAAAGTATAAGAAACTTTTTTCTATGCTGTAATAATTGATACTTATGATTTTGTTCATGTGATGTGAAGATGGTAACATAGTAGCAATTGAATCATCACAAAATTGACATTTTTAATGCTTTCAAATTCTGAGACAGCCTGAATCTTCTTCTGAATTTAATCCGGAAAGGTTGGAGGTTTGGAAACGTTGATGATGCATGAAAATTGACAAAAATAACTACATGTCTAGCCACCAAAATTTTTCTTTGGTCAAAGCTGATTGACATCTCTTTCTAGTAATTTCAAAGTTTGATATCCCTTCTCCCCTCCAGACCAAAGCCATGAGTCAAAATTTTTTGAGTTACCATGATTACTGTTTGGCATTTTAAAAGTCACTCAGGAAGGAAATGTAACAGGAATCACTAGAAATAACAGACCTTTCATACCTAACTTCTTGCTGCACATTAACGATTGGCATTTGAAGCTGCCAGAACAGGAAGGATAATTTCATAAGAATGATCGAATTCCAAATAATGCCATTTCAAGTTATATCAAAGAATAAAAGTCAAAGAAAACATGGCAAAGACTTCTCTTTCCAACAGCTGCATCTCATGAAGAATATGCTTAAATCACTAAAGTTTGTGCCTTCCAACTCAGCAGAAATGAGAATTGATAATACATCGTGTTGCACTGCAGCGGAGGTAAAATGGGCAAGCAAAGGCTAAATCTGACACCTAGAAAACATTGAATTTTTACCAGTTCAGAGAAAAGTGTGAATCAACATTTTTGGTTATCCCATTATACTTCCAGCATGCCCATTTTACCTTGTGGATCCTATTTGCTATATTTGTTTATGAGTTTCTGAAAATCATCAAAATAGCAGTCATTGCACTTGTCCATCGGAAGTAATCATTTTAATTCCAATAGACAGCATCCCCCTTGTATCTTGTCTGTCATTTTTGGAGCCAATATTATCCAGAACTGCCTGTCATTTTTGGAGCCACTATTATCCAGAACAAGAAGAAGTTTCCAGAAAAGTTTCAAAAGTTTACAAACTCTCTTCATTGAGCAGTTAACCAATATGTCCAGCAAGTGGAACTCACTGTCCAGTACAAATAAGATATTCCTTATCATGTGCTCTCCATGTGTCCATTAAAGACATCTGTTGTCATAAACAAAATTTAGTTCTTGGATCCATAAACATGCAAAATTTCTTCTTTCGAAGATGTGGCCTAAACAAGCGGATGTTCTTCTTCTGTCGTGCCTTTCTTTCTGGCCAGTTTGTTGCAAAAACACGAACGCACCTTGAACAAGAAACTCAGATAATGCCCTTCACTAGTGGTAAAATGGATAACTGATGCTGTTCGTAACGATCTATTGCTTCGTTCAGAATTAACAAGTTTCTTGAAGCAAGCAGCACAAAGGCCACGCCGTTTCCAAAACAATTTCTACGCTCTACTGCATTTTCCAAATGTCATGGCCTTGGAGGCGCTACCAGTGACGTCAAAGACAATGAGTTCGAATGATTGTACCGAAAGACAATGGAAATTCTCTCAAAATAAGACCACCCCTCTCGTCCAAACTGGTGGAGCTTGCCAAGGAGTTCAAATCAAAACAAACTTAGTTTTAAACGTTTCTTAGATAAATCCACTACAATTTAGAATTGAATTGAAAAGGAAAAGTAACACCTCGTTCCCACAAGAAACATTCAAAGTCGTCAAACATATTCACTTCCGGTCATTTTCCTATACATTTGTATAGGGGCATCAAAACGAGGCAAAACTCCTCGAGAAAGGTGTTGTCGGGCGTGCATATAGTACTAACAATACAATTTAGTTCAACCTCTTGTTTTCCTTGAAAGCTGTGTCCGCCAAAGTGCATTTGTCCCACTAAGGAGTCTTCATCCTAGTGGAATGAATAAGAAATTTACTTATCTGCAAAAGGCCCTTTCCTACTCTCTTTTCTTTATTCCTTCCCATTCTCTATGTAGGCTACATCACGACGCATCTCGCAATCTCTCATATCTGTCGAATCTTGTCTTCTCTTTGCTCGGCTCGATTGATATTGAGTCTTGATAACGAATATACGCTCAAACCGTCGTGTTTTTGAACATCTACGCTACTTCTGATACTTAAATGAATTATCTATGACATTATCGTTTGACTTGAGAAGCGTTTAAAAAGATCAAAGACGCACGCGTTGAAGCATCAAGAAAGAAGGAAAAACAGCGTACAAAAGTTTTGTCAAGAATGGTAGACCCGATAACAAACTGAAGGACATACAGAACGTGATAGCACAGAGTTCCAAAATCATCGAAGATGCTAAAAGTTGGTATTTTACAAAAATGGGCAAAACTCTTCAAATCCTGACATCCTATTCCACGAATTCGTTGGTCAAATTATGCCCTTAGAAATCAGGCTGTAGTTGGGCGATTAAATGCAAGCACGGAGCGCTTTGAGTCGAGTTTTTATCCAAACTGCTTAAAAGAATGAAAAAGTGTTGGTTCTGAGATCAGGGAATTATCTACAGTAAGCTCATTCAAAAACAGACTTTCCTCTCTCATCCGCCCCACCAAAAGACCTATTTATGGAATTTATGATCCAAAAGGTGTTGCCATCCTCACCCAGCTACGCGTAGGCCTCAGTAAGCTAAATTCTCACAAATTCAACCATAACTTTTGAGACATAGTTGACCCAATGTGTCCAATTAATGATGGAATTGAGGATACTGAACAGTTTTTGCTGCAATGCCATATGCATCTGAAGATCAGAGGTGTGATATCCTTGGCACTGTTAACGAAGTATTCCAACTACACAACATTTCAAACCTGCCAAATCAAACCCTTGTGCAAATAATGTTGTATGGTGATAAAAGTTTTACTCATGACCAAAGCAGACACATTTTGGAATCAACGCTAAAATTCATTCACTCATCAGAGCACTTTTCGTAGCACCACCAATGCAAACCTAGGGATATTAATATTTTACCTCATCCTTCTCTATTAATCTTTAATTTTGTTATAACATCACAAATGTATTGTAAATATAACTTTGAAACTAAAGATTATACCAAAACCTGTCAACTTAAATTTTGATCCAGCAAAAGTGTTATCTATCTTCTGCGATCTGTTTCTCCCTATGAAGGGACCAGAACTTTGGTATAGCCTTTAGTATCTGTATTGTTTTTTGTTAAAAATCATTTAGGGTAGCCATGCCTATCATGCTCCCAATGGTATCGTTGATGTAAATATGTTGTGCTCATTTGTAAATTTTTAGATACTGTATATTAAAAAAGCATCAAGACTGATGACGTAGTTCCTCGCGGTCGTTCAGTATCTCCAATTAGATTTCGATTTTGAATCGTCTCTAAAAGGACTCAAAACCAAACGGATTCTAATTGTAGACGGAAATCTTTCAAAAAATCTGAAGAAAAAATGAGCATCTTCCATCCTTCTAACGCCAAATGAAAACTTGAGCGTTCTGCCGAGCATCACTTTGCTAATTCCAATTTTGATTTCATCAGTAAGTCAAATGCTGAGAGACGCAATGTGGTCTCACCACATTAGAATAGTAGCAATCTGATAAAACGGGCCTTAAACGTAGCGCATTGCGCAAAATTAGTTTCATCTTTGAGGCTGTATTGTTCTTTTATATGTTCGATATAAACATTTAAAATGACGAATTACCTACGGCACAAACTACGAAGTACTATACCACAACGCAAGGAAAATTACAATGAGGAACGAGATATCATGACTACCCCCTCCTGGCACTTAGAATAGAACATAGAATACCTAAATTACAACAAATTATACGACACAAGATGCTATTTAGCTAACGCATAAACGATTTCAAAATAAACAAAAAAGAAACTATTTAAGGAGAGAGTAGAATTTACGTACAGGTTTTCATTACCAACTCATTCGGAACGTTTGGAGGCCTGGATAGCATATCGCTCAAATCCTTGCTGCTTACTGAAGCACGCCAAAATCATCCAATTTCACGGTATTCAACCAATGAAATAGCCCCTTTTCAACAACGTGATATCAAATTGGTCATTGGAAGTGAATTCTTGAGTACCCTCAAGAAAATTGAAATGGCTACTAAGTTACAATAATTACATGGAATCTTCTTTGATAAATCAGTAGAATGGATAGTCATCTACGGCTTGTAGCGTGCTTGGAAAAATATCACATTTGGAGCCGAAATTACATTCATTTTCCGGTTGAAGAAAATCTTAGCGATTGTGGATATTTCTCTAAGCAGTAACCCAGGCACTGTCCCTTCAATTACATCTCAAAATTGCAAGTAAGCAAGCTTCAGCGATTTCTGCCAGAAAAATGATCTGGTCCTAAACTTCTTACCGATTAAAACTCATTCATTGCCTCTAAAGAGGGCTTAGCTTGTATTCTTGAGCTAAATGATTCACTTAACAACGACTCAAGGATCAACCTGACTTCATTCTCCATTTAAATGTCTCCAAATTTGGCATCAAAGGTCCAGTCTTGAGCAGCTTCTGCAAATTTGCCTTGTTCCATATTCTCTCTGCAAGCGCCAGTAATCTCCTCAAAAAAGTCCCATCGATAGGCGTTGTGCTTCAGATAATTCGATTCGATACATTTCATACACCTGTTAATAGATATGGCATGCCTGATTTTGCTCAATTCATCCCAATTCCAAAAAAAAAAAACGGTTAAAGAACTTTTGGCTGTTTAGATCATCAGTGGAATCCACCCCCCCCCCCCATCCTCCTCAGGTTGCCGCTTCAAAGCTCCTAGGTGAGACATGGTTAAGTTGTTATCGATCTTATTTATGATGATCTTGGATTTCTTTCTTCTTCGAGCTAGGTTTTCCCATCATGAAGTCTTTACCATGTCTCTTGGCTAGCAGTCCTACAATAGTCGCTGTAGACGAATCTTGCACTCCTACGTTGAACCATTTAAAGATTGTTGACGTTTTTTGGCATATGAGGATCCCAAACAGTACACACACTTTCAAGACTTGACCTGACAAGCGTTTTATAGCACGAATCTTTCGCATCTAGAGGTAAGTCACTCATATTTTCCCTTAGGAGGCCCAACGTGCCGTTTGTCTTAGAGCAGACTCCTTGCGTGTGTGTATAATTTTATTTCAATTCAATCATTTACAGTAGCTAACAATATACACACTTAGGATATAAATATGCAAGTCAACTAATCCAAATCGAATTTACAAAAATAAAGCTATGAACAAAATAAATAAATTTTCAAATATACACAGCTAATTGAAACTGATTTGGTAGTCATTTGCAGGCACTACATTTGCAATTGGGACCATTTCAAAGTTTTATCAAATCCTTAAAACTTTTCAAATTTTCTGCTGACTTTATTCTATCTGGTAATCCGTTCCAAATCTGTGGCGCAATAGACGTCAGGCCATTGGACCCAAATGTTGTTTGGTTTGGCCTAACATGAGCTAAGTTCTTTGGATTTCTTAATGAATAATTTGAAGACCGTAATTTAAAAATGTTCTGCATGAAATGTGGGTTTAAATGTTTCACTGTTTTGAATATCTCCATGCAAAGAGTTCTTTGGCGAGCAACAAGCATCGTGCCTTTATCTGACTTCAAGAGCAAGTCATTATACGAACTGGTATGATAATTGCAGAGAAATCGTAGTGCACGTTCTTGTAACTGTTCAATTTTCTGCAATGATTTTGCAGATGAACAATACCACACAAGGGGACAGTAGTTGAAATTAGAGTATACAAAGCTCTGAACAAGAATCTTTTTCTCCTTGATGCCAATGAAATTTTTCAATCTTTTAAGAACATTCAATTGTGTTGCAGCTTTTTTGCAAAGAATTGAAATATGTGGGTCGAAATCAAGTCTATAATCCAACGTAACGCGTAAAAGTTTAGCGGCCCCACTAGTATTCGTTTGATTTTTCTTGAGCAATATAGCATGGAATTTTTCAGGGTTGGCAATCATTTCATTGTTTTCTAACCATGATAAGGCCACTTCTGTTTCTTTTTCCAAAGTTTTTACAAGATCCGGCATGCTTTCAGAAAAACAAGCAAGTGTATTGCCATCAGCATAATTATGGAGCATTGCCTGCTTCATGAAAAGAAATAGGTCATTTATGTAAAAATTGAAAAGGATGGGTCCCAATACAGAGCCCTGGGGTACACCAGATATAACCTCTTGAAAAGAACTATACTTGTTATTTATCCGGACACATTGTTTTCGTCTTTTAAGATAAGAATAGATAAGGACTAGTGCATCTTCATCAAATCCATATGCATGTAATTTGGCAATAAGCAAGTCATGTGGGATACAGTCGAAAGCTTTAGAAAGATCCACAAGGATCGCACCTACGAGATAGTCGTTATCTAGTTTAGATCTCCAATCTTCTATTAGACGCATCAGGACGTGTTGGGTTCCATATTTTTGCCTGTAGGCCGCAATAAAAACAGAAAGCGTTTTGTCTAAATGTTGAGTGAGTTGCTGCTTTAAGACTTTTTCGTATATCTTCGAAAAGGTATTGAGAACACTAACTGGGCGAAAGTTCCTTTCTACTGTGCGATTTGGCTCCCCCTTATCTAAAGGGCAAACTGCCGCTTTTTGCATCGTTTGGAAAGCAGGAATTACGAATGCTACAGTTTATTGCCATGGTTAGAGTGTTTGTAAGTTCATTTGCTGCTGGAGAGACAAGCTTTGGGGGTATTTTATCTTCACCAGTAGATTTCTTGCCGTCCAAGGATTTTAATAGTTTCGCAACTTCTTGATTGCCTACCTCCTGAAAAGTGAAGGTATTCAATGACTGCTCTGGGTTTTGAATGAAAGCGAGCACACTAGAGTCTTTTTTTATACTTATCTAGAATCAATCGAACAATTTGGCGGTCATCAGATAATCCAATATCTTTAGCAAGACTAATAGGCTTCTTACCACTGGATTTCTCTACTATATTTACATAATGGTCATTGAATATCTCTGTTAATTCCTTGTCATCAGTTACAATGGTCTCATTTTTTACAAGAGAAATATCGCTACTCGTGAGTCCCCCTTTATTTGAAAGAAAGGGTTTAACAAGATCCCAAAATTCTTTATCAGACATAGTGCCATTTTTAGTTGTTTCTTTAGGGTGGCTCTTGATAGCTTTCTTTCTTATGGAGACACACTTATTTCGTTGCTTTTTTAACTTAGTTCTGTTTTCTGCGGTGGGGTTTTTAGTTAGCTTCTTTTTGAGCCTTGATCTGGTACAAATTGCTTTTTGCAATTGCTGATTCATGAAAGGGGCAGTATTTCCCCTTTGAACTTTAGTTTTTAAAGGAGCATGCCTACCTACAAGTTTTCGGAAAGCAGATGAAAGATTCCTGTATGCCAAATCTGCATCCTTTACATCAGCTTTAAAGTCAATATTCGTTACATCTTGAAGAAACTTTTCAGGGTCTAATTTCTTATAGCTACGATACCTAATCATTTTAGGTTTGAGACGGGGAATGTGGGTTTTCATTAAAGTTAAGACAAGCCCATGAAAGTCGCTTAAACCAGTTTCAAAAACAGTGGTATTTTGAAAACATCTTTGTTTATTCGTGAGCATGACATCTATTGACGTACTATGATTTTTTGTGAAACATGTCTTATCATTTACCAAATTGGACAGTCCAAAAACATCGCAGAAAGAGCTTAACTTAGTATATCTGGGATGCTGAATATCATGAGTGTCAATGTTTATGTCACCCATAATCATAACATTGTCATATTTGTCCATGGCTGAGTTTAAGGAGGAAGACAGTTCTCTAAAAAATAGTTCCAGGTAGGAAGCATCTGGGGGTCGGTAAATGCTGAAAATAGCCCACCTCTTTTTGCAAACCATCATATCAGAACAAATGATCTCGATGTTGGGACTCTCAAGAGTGGAAAATCTATTGCAAACAACTCCTTTCCTGACAAATTGCATCAGGCCCCCACCAAATTCATTCCTATCACGACGAATTGGTTTTTTGTAGTTATCTACTAGAAAGATCTCAGTTTTGAAATCTGAGTTTAGCTTTGTTTCCTCTATCACCAGAATATCAGGCAAGCAGTTTTCCATCACTAATTTCAAAGTAGTTATTTTGTTTCGAAGACTATTCATACTGAAGAAACCAATTAAAGGATTGTTTTGATATTTTGTTCTCAGCTTGAAAATCTCCCCAATATCACTCGAAATATTTTCTTGCATGGATTTGACTGAAGATACAGAAAAAGAAGATTCACTTGGAACATTGGAAGCATTTGAAGTAGAGGAAGATAAAGAGTGTTGGTCATGTGACCGATAACCTGAGCAAGGGCTCATTATCGAAGACCCATTTGTTTTTGAAAATTCATCATTGCAGCTCTTTTCTAAGGAGTCTGGTGAATTTCCAAGGCCTGCTGGGCATGTTATTGCATGAGACATTTGCGGAGATCTTTCTGTATAAGTAGGTGATTGTACTGATATCTGGTCTACTTCTTCATTTAGCGTAAATAATTGAAATTTGCGCTTGTAAGATGGTCTAAAATTTTGGATTGAAGAATCTAAATTGTCCTCATCACTTATCTGTCTTTTTTCTAGTCAAACCGTTGAATTCATTAAATCGATAAAATTACCTGCTAGTAAGTTGTTTCCATTGTAATTTAGGTGAAGACCCCATTTGTTCAAATGTTGCGCTTTAATATTGTCCTGAGTTATAAAATCTATTCCATGATTTTCGAGAGATTCTCTTACAAGGCGATTGACTTGCTTTCTTTTGACTTCTAGGTTGTGCGAGTCGGCTCTATGAACTATGCTTGATACTGCAACCTTGTCAACTCTTACTGTCAGTGCTAGATCTACGAGTTTGTTTGCAATTCGGTCTGGCTCCTCGTCGCGAAGTTTGTTCGTTCCACACATCAGAACAACCATACTTGGGTTCATATTAACTGTAGGCTCGACATAAGAAAACATGTCATCAATTCTTGCCCCAGGAAAGGTCTTGACGTAAGAGTTGTATGAAGGACATTCGTTGTTTATATCCTGACTACGT
The DNA here is from genome assembly GCA_964020215.1 of Aurelia sp. 3 sensu Dawson et al. (2005). Taxonomy (NCBI): domain Eukaryota; kingdom Metazoa; phylum Cnidaria; class Scyphozoa; order Semaeostomeae; family Ulmaridae; genus Aurelia; species Aurelia sp. 3 sensu Dawson et al. (2005). The sequence goes on along the minus strand of OZ026580.1, from coordinate 11,918,910 downwards.
ATCTTTTGGACCATGGAGTCACCAATTATCGTTAAGGTTGGTTTCCTCCGTGATTGGTTGCCTCTCTGATCTTGTCTCTCTTGGGCATTCCCATACACTTTCTTTCCCGATGTTCCGTCATTCCTTGGAGGGCCAGCTCGTACCTGCGTTTGTCTCATCTTCACTACTTCATTATAGTCATAAATCCCAGGCATTCTGTTTTTTCCTGTGGCAACAAAACGCTCCTCATTTGAATCAATTGCACCCATTTCTTCTTCTGCTCTCTTTCCATATTTTCCTGGGATTCCTTTCGGTGCTGGATTGAATTCTCTTGGTACTCTGTCTCCCACTTTTGATTTCTCTGTTTGTTGCATTGGTAACTCATTGCATTTGTTCACACGATGATTGTTGACAGTGTCTTCATTTTGTGATAGAGAGTTTACGAAACCAGGACGGCAACGCCAACCAGAACTTCATCTAGAATTCTGCCAAGCAAGTATTGTTTCCGTACGCTACATTTAATATATCATCCAGAAGGCCAAAATAAGGCACCCTATAACTCAGAGATGCCTGAAAACGATATTCTTACTTTGAAGACAAAAATTTAAAACGACGGAGTCTTACTTCGCTGGCCTAGATCTGCAGTACAGAACGCCAGAAATGAGGTTTTCAAGTTGTGAAATTGAAGGGGACAACTTCAGAGTCTCGAGTCTCTCATGGGAAGCAAATTCGAACGAAATACAAGGAATCTTTTGAATCTAAAGTTCTGAAACAAAGCAACTTTGCGTTGCAGTCGCCGTTGCCGTCGTGGTTTCGTAAACTCCCTAATACTTCATATCGACTTCCTATCTCTACTTGGGATGCCTGTTGTGGTTGAAAATTTCGGGCTGCTCTTTTTGGTATATTCCATGGTGAATTTTTAGATGTTTTCGTCAAATCCCTTGGCACGACTGTCTGTTCTGGTGTCTCGATGTTGCTGTAAATTGTTGGGAGACTATTTTCAGAGATATATTCGTTGTCTGGCATCTTTCTTTTGGACACCTGAGACATCCTTGACTCGAAAAATCGTGGAACTTTTGTTTGTACTCCCCATAATGAATCTTCGTTTGTCTCCTGCAAATCCCTTGACACCCACCCATGTTGTGTTTTGATTAAAAACATTGGGCCTAGCATGTCCTGGCTCTCTAACAGTAGTAGAAATAAGAGTTTCACTTTTTTTTGGAATATCCTATTTATCGCTTAATGTCTTAAAATCAGAAAGTTCTTTTTTGAGAGCCGCATTTTCTAATGAAAGGTCTCGTTTTTCATTTTCTAAAATTTTGATCCTTGCTAGCAAACCATGATATCCTGCTTTATTTTAATTTTTTTCTTCATTTTCTTTTTTATCCATCCTTTCTATTATATGGTTGAGTTTTCTCTCTACATATTCAATTCTTTGCTTCGTATCATCTCTTGTTTTTTCACCTGTTTCTATCATATTTTGTACAGAATCCGATATACTTTCCACGCTTTCTCCTTCGCTCGCTGTACTTTCACTGTCGATGCTTTCTGTTTCACTTTCAATATTTTCAGTATTTCCAGTATTTTCAAAAGGCTCGTCCTTCTCCATATTTCCAATTCCATTCATTACTTTGCTTTTCACGACTTTGCTCTCAGCATCCCCGGGGGGGGGGGGGGGGTACATAACATGTTGAGGGTACGGGTATGTGCCGCCCATAAGGGTGGGTTTTTGGGCCCCAAATTCTCTAAACAAGGGTCCCTTTTTCGGCAGGTTTTCCTTATGGAAAATAACATTGATATAGTCGTAGACACTACTGAAGCACTCAAGGCAAGCAGCAAAGGTCGTTATTTGGAAAACATCGCAAAGATATGCCAAACAAAGCATGGTTGGAGCGAAGACACCACCAAAGCGATACTGGACGAGGCCATCAAACAGAGCAGAATTCAAACAACTACCGTAAATAACAAAGTATCGTATCGAAAGTTTGAAAATAAGAAAGTATGTATAGAAAATGATTGCGAAACCAATGCCACTCAAACAGACCCGTTGCCTTTGAATGATTTTGTGACCAAGGATCAGTTGGATAGATTTCAAAGCGATTTTGTTGAATTCAAGCGATTCTCGCATGGGGAGATTTTATCATTGAAGGCTGACATTGCCAGTAGAAGCCCAAACCCAAAAGTAAATACCCAGTGTGATAGAGATCGTGAAGCATTGGTAACTTGCTTACAACAACGAATTATTTCATTGGAGAGACAGTTGCAAGATAAGCAAATCATCATTGAAAAAATTATTAGACGGCCATAAACCTGCAGTTCCATCTTTCAGGCAAGCTACTCCCACAGGAATAGAAGAAAAAGTAACACAATGTAATAAAACAAATGGAGAACAATCAATGAAACAAACAGTTGATACAACGAAAACAAAAGATACAAAGAAAACTATTCAAAATGATCAATCAGGAGAACAGAATCAAGAACAAAGGTCTAAACAAACAACGATGAAAGGCACGGAAATTCAAAGTAAGCAAACCCGAGAACAGAATCAAGAGAACGGGCCTAAACAAGCAAAGACGAAGAGTCGGAAAAGAATCACGATCGTTGGTGACTCTATGCTAAATGGAATCTTAGACGAAGGCTTGCAAAAAGACCACAACGTCCAAGTCAAACGCCACCCTGGAGCAACAACGAGAGATATCGTGGATTACGTTAGACCAGTTATCAGAAAAAAGCCCGACTGTATAATAATACACGCAGGAACAAATGACCTTACGAGTCAAGAAAAACCTGATACAATAAGTAATTTCAGAAAGATCATAGAGGAAGCCAAACTTGAATCACCGGATACGTCCATTGTTCTGTCCACAGCGGTGATGAGAAAAGATAAACAGGCAATTGATAAAAAGGTGAGCGTGCCAGCGTTAAATCGTCAGATCAGAGAGTTCGCCAATGCTATGAAGATTTCAGTTGTCGACAATTCAAATCTAGACGTCTCTTGTCTTAGCCGCAAGAAGTTACATCTTAATGAAAAGGGAAACGCCTATTTAGCAAGAAACTTTTTAAACTTTATTAAAACCTTTTGAACTGCGGTGCTTCCAACGGTGCCAACCAGCCAAAGAAACGAAAACTGTTCAGAACGCACTAAGAAAAATGAAGGCATTGACATTGATAGTATTAACGAAGTCATAGATAATGACACCCTACTGGGTCCATCTGAAACATCATCTTTATCAACCCCAACTGAAAATGAGGCAAACTGTTTTGATGATCTGAAACTCCTCCGCCTTAAATACCCACGAAACGTCATAATTAGTTACATCAACATAAACTCCATCAGAAATAAATTTAGTGGTTTTTCTGAGATGATTGGTGAAAACGTCGATATTTTGGTGATAGCCGAGACAAAAATCGATTCATCCTTCCCAACGAGCCAGTTCTTAACAGACGGCTTTAAAAGTCCCTATAGACTTGATGTTTCTGGGAATAGCGGTGGAATTTTGGTTTATGTAAGAGATTGCCTCCTTTCAAAATATGTAAACCTGGTTGACACCCCTCCCGATATCCAGGTCGTGCCAATTGAGATTAATGTTAGAAAACAAAAATGGTTGATATTACCAATCTATAGGCCTCCACTGCAAAATTCAGAATATTTTGTAGAAGAAATATCAAAATTGATTGATAAATGTTCTAGATATGATAATGTAGTGGTCCTTGGAGACTTCAATCTAGAACCTAATGACATAGCCCTGTCATCATTAATACAAGATCATGATTTATATAACATGATCAAACATCCAACATGTTTCAAGTCTTCCAAGGGCCGTTGCATTGACTTAATATTTACAAATAGAAAGCATTCCTTCATGCATTCCAAGTCATTTGAGACTGGATTTAGCGATCACCATCATATGATCTACACCATCTTAAAAACAACATTTATTAAACTTCCACCGAAAACAGTTACCTATCGAGACTACAAGAACTGGTCTCAGCTGCGTTTTGAAGATGAGTTGAGGCAAAATCTGATCTCAGCTCACCCATCTACATATGAAAACTTTGAATCAATCTTTCTGAAAACACTTGAGGCAAATGCCCCTCTAAAACAAAGATAGTCAGAGCTAATAATAAACCGCACATGAATAAAGATTTGCGGAAGGCAATGAGGAAAAGATCAACTTTGAAAAACGTTGCAAACAAAAGTAAGCGAGAGGAAGATATAAGAAAATATAAAGATCAAAGAAACCTTGTCGTGAAATTGAACATTCAGGCTAAAAGACAATTTTTTATGTCGATACAGTCGAAAACAATTGATAACGATAAGAAGTTTTGGAAAACTGTGAAACCTCTGTTTTCCAATAAAAATCCCATGAGCGAGAAGATCACATTGATTGAAGATGGTAGAATCCTCTCAAATGATGTGGAAGTTGCTGAGTGCTTTAATGAGTATTTCTGCAATATTACAGATAGTCTGGATATTGACCCCCTTTTTAAGGAGGTGCCAGAACAAATGTCTGTGGAACAAATGGTTGTGAGAGCGATAGCTAAGTATAAAGATCACCCCTCTATAAAGGTTATCAATCAAAATGTTGCATTAAATGATAACACCTTTAGTTTCTCTCATGTAAGCCCAAATGAGGTCATGAAGCAGATAGACTTGCTTGACAAGAATAAATCCAATAGTGGGAATATTCCAACTGGTATGTTAAAGGCAACAAGGGAAATAGTTTGCCCCTACCTGACAGATTGTATCAACTCTGCAGTCTATGATTGCAAGTTTCCAAATGAACTGAAGGAAGCTGATCTCAGCCCTCTGTTCAAAAATGATGATTCAAATTATAAGGGAAATTTTAGGCCAATAAGTGTTTTACCTGCAGCCTCCAAAGTCTATGAAAGACTTCTAAAAGACCAAATATGCCCATACTTTCAAGACAAACTCTCCGAAATCCTGTGTGGTTTCAGGGAGGGGTATAGTACGCAACATGCTTTAATAAGGTTGATAGAAAAATGGAGGAAATGTCTTGATGCATCAGGTATAGTAGGAACAATTCTAATGGATCTATCTAAGGCTTATGACTGTCTGCCCCATGACCTCCTTATCGCAAAACTGGAGGCGTATGGATTTGATTTCAACAGCCTCTGCCTCATGTATAGCTATCTGGATTGCCGCCATCAAAGGGTAAAAATTGGTTCACATAGAAGTACCGCAAAAAGAATAAAAATTGGGGTACCACAGGGATCTGTCTTAGGTCCTTTGCTCTTTAACATATTCATCAATGATCTGTGTCTCATGAGACTAGACTCGGAGATCTGTAATTTTGCAGATGATAACACCATTTACTCATGTGGGATAGACCTACATGAAATTGTTACCAATCTTGAAAGTGATCTCAGTAGATTGCTGGAATGGTTTACAAATAATGGAATGGTTGCAAACCCAAAAAAATTCCAGCTTATGTTCTTTGGCTTGAAAGGCCAGAGAAGACTGCGACTTAATATCAATGAGAACAAATTATCTGCAACAGATAAATGTTAAATTGCTAGGAATTGAAGTTGACAACAAATTAAAGTTTAACAAGCATGTTAAAACGTTGTGTTCAAAAGTCAACAAGTGCCTTTACTAGGCTAAATACGTATATTTCTAGAGAACAGGCATTAACAATTTGCAACGCGGTTATCTTATCGAACTTCAATTATTGCCCTTTGATCTGGCTATTCTGCAACAAAGGTGCAAACAAAGAGATTGACCGCACACACAAACGTGCTCTTCGGATCCTCTATAAAGAATACGAATGTCCCTTCGAAACATTGCTCACGCGCAGTGGCAGTTTTTGTATACATGTTAGAAACTTGCAGAAACTCTTGACAGAAATCTACAAGTCTATGAATCATCTTAACCCATCGCTGGTATGGGAATTTCATGAAAAGAAGCATGTAACTTATGATCTAAGAATACAAAATCTTTGTAAACTGCCGCAAATAAAGACACAGGGCTATGGGCAAGAATCACTGTCCTTTAGAGGGAGCTTCCTCTGGAACACCCTTGATGATACTATTAAAAATCAGCCAACACTTGCGGCTTTCAAAAAGAGGATCAAAGACTGGGCTGGTGACAAATGCACCTGCAAAATATGCCGCTAATGATTCTTTCTTTTGTATAAAGTATATCTTTCTTGTAAATAGTTGGTGTGAATTAGTATTTTATTATCTACTATTGTAAATACCAACTTTAAATATGATTTAAATGAAATGAAAATGAAAATGAAATGAAATGAAATGAAAAAATTAAACAAGGGTGGGTTATCCAGAAATTGGCAAAAAATAGCAAAAAATGGGTGGTTTTCCGCCAAAATTCATCATAAAAATGGGTATGACCGCAAGTTTCGGTAATTAGAAGAGGGTACCTTTCTGAAAATCGGGCGTCCATCCGCAAGTCATGTACCCCCCCCCCCCGGGTCAGCATCCGCGACTGCTTGCAGCTCCTGTCGACACTCTGCCAGTCTGTCCTCTTCTTTTGACAATTTTCTCTCTTTTTCCACTTTTTCCACACTCTGACCAGTACTTTCCACAATTTTCAATGATTCAAGACCATTCTTGGGTTTGTTTTCGATTTTGTTTGTGGCCAACATCATCGTGATTTGGAGCATGACTTCAGATTCATTTAGGCCATGGCTTCTTAACAATGCCGCACAAATTCTGTCCGACGATGCACGCTGCTTTGACTTTGCGGATGTTATCTTCGTTATTGCTTCAAGAATTAGCTGTTCACCGGGGGGGGGGGGGGTACATAACATGTTGAGGGTACGGGTATGTGCCGCCCATAAGGGTGGGTTTTTGGGCCCCAAATTCTCTAAACAAGGGTCCCTTTTTCGGCAGATTTTCCTTAAACAAGGGTGGGTTATCCAGAAATTGGCGAAAAATAGCAAAAAATGGGTGGTTTTCCGCCAAATTTCAACATAAAAGTGGGTATGTCCGCAAGTTTCGGTAATTAGAAGAGGGTACCTTTCTGAAAACCGGGCGGCAGACCCCCGTCCATCCGCAAGTCATGTACCCCCCCCCCGGGGCTGTTCAGCTTCCTCTGGCCCTGGAACATGTTTAGTTGCCATTTTATCCAATAATTTTACAAGCAAACAAAAACACGTCCGTCCAGCAAATTTGGACCTATTTAGCGTTTGTTCATTCCAGCTGAGGTTTTTGTGGAGAATAATCCAAAGATATTTTTGATTGCAACTCCTTCTAGGACTATGGTCTCTTATCGTATACCTGCAGTGTAAAGGTTTTCTTTTCGTTGTTATTCATTTGACTTCACATTTCTCAGGGTGAAGGAACATAAGCCAGTCATCGCACCATTTCTGTAGACTGTCAAAGTCGTTTGAAAAGCGGAAGCAATACTTTGGTGTTTCATTGTGCTACAGAGAAGGCAGTCATCAACAAAAAGGCGTACTTGTAATTTTACTTCTGTTGGTAAGGCAATGATGAAGGTGGAAAGGAAGACTGGACCTGATACCGAGCCTTTAGGGAAACTCTTGATGTAACATATGCTTCATCAGATTTTTGACCTCCAATAACTACCCTCTGAGTGCGATTAGAAAGAAATTAGCCGACCGACGTATTTTAATCATCTAGGAACCCATAATGATCTAATTTTGATCATTGATCTTCTAGCCAAACATTGACATACAATCTTTTGACCATTGAAGTCATATTGGTGGTTACCAACTGACTTTTTCTAAAATTTAATGCTTCACAAGGTTCTAGAATGATTGCATGTTCGTAGTTATCGCTATTGATAGACTGATGGACGCTCAACCTACGACTCATTGACTTTCAAACTGAAAATTGGGACGAAGTTCCCCCTCGATGTCATGTCTAGATATGGAATCTAGAAGTTAGAGATTATGTTTCTTGCAAGATACAAGGATTGAAAGGCCCAAATCAGTTCAGTCTCTGATTTTAGCTACTATTTAGCTACAAGCTAACGTTAAAAAGCAGTTTTGACTGGTTTGAGTATATCTACCACGTTCTTTTTTTCCAAGGTGCCAAAGTATTATAATATCATGATTGAATTCTTATCGTTTGGCTGATAAAACTGAATCATCTCAGTCTATGACAAGTGTATGAAGAGTAAAAAGGGTATCTTTGGCAGTTTGCATTTCTTTCCTTGATTTACCGAAAAGTTGTCAACGATGATAGTAAGCCTAAAACTTCTGAATTCAAGACTGTAATAGCAGAAACTTAACAGTAACACTTGAAACTCGCGTTGAGAAACAAAAAGAAAAATTTTGTTTGGAAAATCATTCATCTGTAGGACCCAAAGACTTGAAACATGAACGTATAGGGGTAGGTGTGGGAATCTAAAATTTCAGGTTAAATCCTGGTCTATGGTTTATTTGGCATTGAAATTGAAATTGAATGCAATCGCCAACTTCAGAAATAGAATGATATTTTCAATAGCATGGAGTAAAATGGAACGTGGAATTCTCGTTCTATCACAAAGATTTTTCTAAGTTTTGGGTCCTAAGGGTCAGTAATTTTACCAACATTTAAGTTATCCTTTGACTGAAAGATCAACATTTTAGGTTTGATTATCAGTGACATACTCTTTATCCCACGGCCCGCCAAATGTATCGCCTTTGTTTTACTCACCCGGTAGATTTTTCAATTTGGGAAATCGCAGCCAACAACATCCCAATATTGTATAACGGCAGATGTTGCATACTTTTAGAGAAAACGAAAAGATTGTTCGTATCATTGTTTGCATGAATTTACTTTCCTAACAAATTTCACCGATGACAGAGCCACTCTTCCTAGATGTGCCGATATTCCGCGGCAACCCAAATGTGGTACCTTGTCTTCTGTACAAGATTTCTTCTGGATCACTGCTTGTATGTGCAACTTAATTCTGTCACCATACTTTTGGCACACTTAACCTATGTACCTCGCCTTACATTAGCACATGTTTTCCAAAATCAGCAGACTTTGATCTGTGATACTCGTGAAAACGTTTGAGATGGACGTTTATTTGATTCGAGTGTTTTGATCCGAGATAAAAGATAGCAACTGCTATAAAAATTTACGATCTGCCTGCAGTCATATTTTGATTTGTAGTCTATCTCAACCAGATGTCTCCTGCGAATGCCCACGAATAGCAACAAGAGAATTGCTTTGCAAAGAAATTTTGCGCTATCGCAAATCTCAGATGGCATCTAATTTGAGACGGACTTTAGTAAACAGAATTTTGAGGCATAGCTGCTTTATCTTGATTCTATTTTCAGAATGTTGGAAAAATTCAAATTTCCAAATCAAGTTTTGACTAGCAATAAATCTAGTGTCACTTTTCTACTGTCTGGCAAGTGCTGGGAGCTGTTTTCTTCTCAAAATTAAATCTTAACTAAATTATTGGTTCTTTTGATGTACTTTTGGCAATACAGCAACAAATTTTTAACTATTGTATCGAAAAATACAATTTCCCAGTAAACATGTGTATGATATAACTTGTGCCGTTCAATACCCGTTCGACAGTGCAACAAGACTACATTTGCAGATTATACTAGATTCGTAGAAACCAATTCAAATTCCTTAAATATAAGAATATGATAGATGAAGATTTACTACAACCTTTGAAATCTGTTATTTGTTACATTAGCTTGGCTGTAAATACAAAAGTTCATTTAGTGATAGTATAGCATTAAAATCTTCTTGAATCATTGAATATACGAACGTGGCAGATATACTTGAACAATTCAAAACTGCTTTTTAAAGTTACTTGTAGCTAAATAGTAGCTAACTTCAGAGACTGAACTGAATCGGGCTTTTCAATTCTTGTATGTAGCAAGAAACATAATCTTCAACTGCTTGAAGCAATTTTCAATTAGCATTAACCCTATTAGTACTGATGGTTTTTTACTCACTTTGTCCTGGGGGGGGGCGTTTTTCGCCCCCCCTCATTTTCTCCGAAACCACTAGAGATATAACAATAAGACTTACTCCTATTGTTCTTTAGACAATTCGCTATTGAAATGTAACAATGACAATTAGCTAGTAACGTGTTTCGTTGGTAGGCAACCAAGAAACAAAGGAAAATTGGCAATTTTTTACCTTTTTAACGAGAAAAAATCTATTTTATTTATCTGTAATCCAATTTTCTCCAAATTGGTCTCAAATTGTAGAAAACATGTTGCAGATTTAAAATACATACTTTTTAGATATTTTCAGTTTTTATTTTTAGCACAATTAGCTTCTAATTGGCTTTTGTTCCATGTACAGATTTTCTTTGCAGTCATTTCTAAGTCTTGTCCTTTTATCTACTAAATATGGACTCAAAAGTAATCCAATAAATAAGTTGGAGCAAAAAGACAACAATTTTTCATATCTTACATTTATTCATTAGAGCAATGACGTCATAAATATCAATGACGTTATATATATTAAATTTTGCTGATGCCAGCAAATATGAAATATGTATATATATATATATATATAGATTCTCAAGAAAAACACATTCATTAAACGTTTCGGCGAAAGCCTTCATCAGTAATGACTTTTCCTAATCAAACAGAGCATACATATAGATTCAGAAATTCAAAAACAATAGCCTAAGCGATATCTTACCTATTACAATACGTATTAAAAAGTGTTAAAGTAGCGGTAATGACAAAGGTGGCGGGAGAAAGATCACAAGAAAGCGCAGAGTAAAGAACTGCTGAAGTCGGCGGCTGTGTCTGTCTCGCAGGAGCTGGAAAATAAGTATGTTAGAACAAAAAAACCGATAGAAAGATCCAGAAGCGGATGGGCAGACAGAGATCCCTAAAAAACAGCTTGTGTCCCTAACGAAAAGCTGAGCGCAAAAATCAAAACAACACAACAACCAAAATGTGAACAAAAATGAAATCTATGTATCTACCTGCCTAGTGTTCAAACCCTTAGGGGCAAAGCAATCCAGCCGATATTGCCAGAAGCTTTCCCGCATCCTATTACCCCCCGTTAGCCTATCAATTATCTTTACGCTAATATCCTTCAGAAACCCCCGGTGGCCTTCTTCAGTGAAATGTCTGAAGAATTCCGCCTGGGGTACTGAGGCCCCCGAATTAAACTTACGACTGCACGCCTTGTAATTATTAAACCTAAGCCTAAAAGGCGTGCAGGTGCTACCAACATATTGTACACCACAAACAGTACATTGCAACAAATACACAACATTTGACGAGTCACAATTAAACGAATAATTTATCCTATATTCCCGGCTATCTACATTAGAATGAAAATGCTCACTATTGCTCATGACATTACAGACTTGACAACGAGATTTACCACAACGAGAACACCCCTTCTTATCAGTCCCCCCATTTCCCTCATTAATCAGCCTAGCCCTGACAAGTATATCCTTAAGGTTCTTACATCTCCTAAATGCTATTAAAGGTGGCTCAGGAAACACCTCCCTATGCTCTTCCGAGTTGGTGAGCATAGGATGGAGTCGCCTGGCAACCTTCCCCAAACTATTGAGTGCTGGATGGTATGTCGCAACAAGTGGAACCCTTTCCCCCCTCCCTTGGTCATTGGTCCTATTTCCCGAATTTGCTAGAAGAGTTGTCCTATCCAACCTACGTACCCTATCTATTTGCTCATTAACTAAAGACTCTTCGTAGCCCCTTTCCTTAAGCCATCCAGCTAGCTCGCCTACCCTCTCCTGAAATTGGCGATCTTCCGAACATATCCTACGAAACCTAAGAGCCTGACCATAGGGGATCGCCTTCTTGGTGTGCCAGGGGTGACAAGACTTCTTATGCAAGTACTGATGTGTATCAGTAGGCTTGCAAAACAAGTCTGTCGAAAGGACTCCCCCCTCCCCCACGCTAACCTGAACATCTAAGAAACTTATACTACCCCGTGACTGCTCGTTAGTAAACTTAATGGTTTCGTGACTACTGTTGAGATGATTGATGAAAGACTTCAACTTTTCTTCCCCATGCGTCCAGATAAAGAATACATCATCGATGAATCTCATCCAGACGAGGGGCTTGTCAGCTGAAGCATCCAACAACCTCTCTTCCAACCGGGTCATGAAGAGATTGGCATAGGCCGGAGCGAACTTCGTACCTATAGCCGTGCCCAATTTCTGCCTATAAAACCTATCATTAAATTCAAAATAATTATTCTCCAAGACCAAGGACGCCAACCCAACTAGGGTATCAGTAGCCACGCCCGGGTTTTCCCTTCTATCCAGCGCCTCCCTGATGGCCTCTAAACCCTCCCCGTGTGGGATGCTGGGATAGAGCCCCACAACATCAACAGTGCATAACAAAGCCCCCTCTGGTATCTTACCTAACTTACTTAGCCTAGACAAAAAATGGTTGGTATCCTTAACATACGACCTACTTTGGCTAACCAACGGGTTAAGATGGTGGTCTAGATATTCTGAAATATGCTCCGTTATAGTACCGCTATTGGAAATGACTGGTCGCCCCTTTACACTACTAAGACCCTTGTGGATCTTAGGCAACAAATAAAATCTACCTAACTTAGAATCCCTAACCTTTAAATAGTCAGTCACTTCCTCTAACCCCGGGTCCTCCTCCCTCAGCTCATTCAACCTAGAATTAATGGCCTTACCCAAATCTACCGAGGGGTCCACCACTACTTCTTCATAAACCTGCCTATCGTCTAATTGTCGGTTAGCCTCACTTATGTAATCCCCCCGATCCCACACTACAACCGCTGATCCCTTGTCCGCTTCCTTGATAACTATGTTCCTATCACATTTAAGCTGTTTCAAAGAAATTTGTTCAGAAGAAGAAAGATTACTAAAATTCTTACGCTCCGGCGAGACAGACATTACCTCCTCCTCCAGCAGCGAAAGATAATTTTCTAAGACAGGATCGTCCTTAGGGGGCTGCCACGTAGACTTAACTTTAAATTTGTTATCACTATTGTCCGGTGTAAAATTGTGATGGCTTAAGGAAAGGGGCTACGAAGAGTCTTTAGTTAATGAGCAAATAGATAGGGTACGTAGGTTGGATAGGACAACTCTTCTAGCAAATTCGGGAAATAGGACCAATGACCAAGGGAGGGGGGAAAGGGTTCCACTTGTTGCGACATACCATCCAGCACTCAATAGTTTGGGGAAGGTTGCCAGGCGACTCCATCCTATGCTCACCAACTCGGAAGAGCATAGGGAGGTGTTTCCTGAGCCACCTTTAATAGCATTTAGGAGATGTAAGAACCTTAAGGATATACTTGTCAGGGCTAGGCTGAGTAATGAGGGAAATGGGGGGACTGATAAGAAGGGGTGTTCTCGTTGTGGTAAATCTCGTTGTCAAGTCTGTAATGTCATGAGCAATAGTGAGCATTTTCATTCTAATGTAGATAGCCGGGAATATAGGATAAATTATTCGTTTAATTGTGACTCGTCAAATGTTGTGTATTTGTTGGAATGTACTGTTTGTGGTGTACAATATGTTGGTAGCACCTGCACGCCTTTTAGGCTTAGGTTTAATAATTACAAGGCGTGCAGTCGTAAGTTTAATTCGGGGGCCTCAGTACCCCAGGCGGAATTCTTCAGACATTTCACTGAAGAAGGCCACCGGGGGTTTCTGAAGGATATTAGCGTAAAGATAATTGATAGGCTAACGGGGGGTAATAGGATGCGGGAAAGCTTCTGGCAATATCGGCTGGATTGCTTTGCCCCTAAGGGTTTGAACACTAGGCAGGTAGATACATAGATTTCATTTTTGTTCACATTTTGGTTGTTGTGTTGTTTTGATTTTTGCGCTCAGCTTTTCGTTAGGGACACAAGCTGTTTTTTAGGGATCTCTGTCTGCCCATCCGCTTCTGGATCTTTCTATCGGTTTTTTTGTTCTAACATACTTATTTTCCAGCTCCTGCGAGACAGACACAGCCGCCGACTTCAGCAGTTCTTTACTCTGCGCTTTCTTGTGATCTTTCTCCCGCCACCTTTGTCATTACCGCTACTTTAACACTTTTTAATACGTATTGTAATAGGTAAGATCCCGCTTAGGCTATTGTTTTTGAATTTCTGAATCTATATGTATGCTCTGTTTGATTAGGAAAAGTCATTACTGATGAAGGCTTTCGCCGAAACGTTTAATGAATGTGTTTTTCTTGAGAATCTATAATTACTTTATTACATATTGCGCATGAGCTTATGAGAATATATATATATATATACATATACATATACAAATAGGACCAATGACCAAGGGAGGGGGGAAAGGGTTCCACTTGTTGCAACATATCATCCAGAGCTCAACAGTTTGGGGAAGGTTGCCAGGAGACTCCATCCTAGGCTCACGAATTCGGAGGAGCATAGGAGGGTGTTTCCTGAGCCACCTTTAATAGCTTTTAAGAGATGTAAGAACCTTAAGGATATACTTGTTAGGGCTAGGCTCAGTAGTGAAGGAAATGGGGGGACTGATAAGAAGGGATGTTCTCGTTGTGGTAAATCTCGTTGTCAAGTGTGTCATGCAATGAGCAATGGTGAACATTTTCATTCTGACGTAGATAGCCGGGAATATAGGATAAACTATTCTTTTAATTGTGACTCGTCAAATGTCGTGTATTTGTTGGAATGTACTGTTTGTGGTGTACAATATGTTGGTAGCACCTGCACGCCTTTTAGGCTTAGGTTTAACAATTACAAGGCGTGCAGTCGTAAGATTAATTCGGGGGCCTCAGTACCCCAGGCGGAATTCTTGAGACAATTCACTGAAGAAGGCCACCGGGGGTTTCTGAAGGATATTAGCGTAAAGATAATTGATAGGCTAACGGGGGGTAATAGGATGCGGGAAAGCTTCTGGCAAATTCGGCTAGATTGCTTTGCCCCTAAGGGTTTAAACACTAGGCAGGTAGATACATAGATTTCATTTTTGTTTACTTTTTGGTTGTTGTGTTGTTTTGATTTTTTTGCGCTCAGCTTTTCGTTAGGGACACACGCTGTTTTATTAGGGATTTCTTTCTGCCCATCCACTCTGGGATCTTTCTATCGTTTGTTTTGTTTTAATAGACATTTTTTCCAGCTCCTGCGAGACAGACACAAACACCGACTTCGCCAGCTCTTAACTCTGTGCTTTGTTGTGATCGTTCTCCTGCCACTTTTGTCATTACCGCTACTTTAACACTTTTTCAATGCGTATTGTATTAGGTAAGATCCCGCCTAGGCTATTGTTTTAAATTTCGTAATCTATATGTATGCTCTGTTGGATTTGGAAAAGTTATTACTGATGAAGGCTTACACCGAAACGTTTACCAGAAGTGTTTTTCTTTGAGTGTCTATAAATAGTGTTTTTACCAGTAGTGTTTTTCTTTGAGTGTATATTCTCATAAGCTCCTTCACAATGCGAATTAAAGTAGATATAAAAACTCATAAAAAACACATTCTTTAAACGTTTCGGCGAAAGCCTTCATCAGTAATAACTGTTCTTTTAATCAGACAGAGCATACATATCAATCTCAAAATCCAGAAACAATACAAAAACAATAACCTAAGCGGGACCTACCAACATACAATGAGTACCAATAAGGTGTAAAAGTAGCGGCTGATAGCAGAGGCGGTGGAAAAAGATCAAAGAAAGCGCAGAATTAAGAACTGCTGAAGTCGGTGGCTATGTCTGTCTCGCCGGAGCTGAGAGAAGCCTGTGCTAAAATAAAACAAACAATATGAAGATCCAAGAGCGGATGGGCAGAAAGAGTTTACTTAAAAAAACAGCGTGTGTCCCTAACGAAAAGCTGAGCGCAAAAATCAAAACAACACAACAACCAAAATGCAAACAAAAATGAAATCTATGTATCTACCTGCCTAGTGTTTAAACCCTTAGGGGCAAAGCAATCTAGCCGATATTGCCAGAAGCTTTCCCGCATCCTATTTCCCCCCGTTAGCCTATCAATTAGGATATTAGGATGCGGGAAAGCTTCTGGCAATATCGGCTACATTGCTTTGCCCCTAAGGGTTTAAACACTAGGCAGGTAGATACATAGATTTCATTTTTGTTTGCATTTTGGTTGTTGTGTTGTTTTGATTTTTGCGCTCAGCTTTTCGTTAGGGACACACGCTGTTTTTTTAAGTAAACTCTTTCTGCCCATCCGCTCTTGGATCTTCATATTGTTTGTTTTATTTTAGCACAGGCTTCTCTCAGCTCCGGCGAGACAGACATAGCCACCGACTTCAGCAGTTCTTAATTCTGCGCTTTCTTTGATCTTTTTCCACCGCCTCTGCTATCAGCCGCTACTTTTACACCTTATTGGTACTCATTGTATGTTGGTAGGTCCCGCTTAGGTTATTGTTTTTGTATTGTTTCTGGATTTTGAGATTGATATGTATGCTCTGTCTGATTAAAAGAACAGTTATTACTGATGAAGGCTTTCGCCGAAACGTTTAAAGAATGTGTTTTTTATGAGTTTTTATATATATATGTATGTATATATGTATATTCTCATAAGCTCCTTCACAATGCGAATTAAAGTAGATATAAAAACTCATAAAAAACACATTCTTTAAACGTTTCGGCGAAAGCCTTCATCAGTAATAACTGTTCTTTTAATCAGACAGAGCAAACATATCAATCTCAAAATCCAGAAACAATACAAAAACAATAACCTAAGCGGGACCTACCAACATACAATGAGTACCAATAAGGTGTAAAAGTAGCGGCTGATAGCAGAGGCGGTGGAGAAAGATCAAAGAAAGCGCAGAATTAAGAACTGCTGAAGTCGGTGGCTATGTCTGTCTCGCCGGAGCTGAGAGAAGCCTGTGCTAAAATAAAACAAAAAATATGAAGATCCAAGAGCGGATGGGCAGAAAGAGTTTACTTAAAAAAACAGTGTGTGTCCCTAACGAAAAGCTGAGCGCAAAAATCAAAACAACACAACAATCAAAATGCAAACAAAAATGAAATCTATGTATCTACCTGCCTAGTGTTTAAACCCTTAGGGGCAAAGCAATCTAGCCGATATTGCCAGAAGCTTTCCCGCATCCTATTTCCCCCCGTTAGCCTATCAATTATCTTGACACTAATATCCTTCAGAAACCCGTGGTGGCCTTCTTCAGTAAAATGCCTGAAGAATTCCACCTGGGGTACTGAGGCCCCCGAATTAAACTTACGACTGCACGCCTTGTAATTGTTAAACTTAAGCCTAAAAGGCGTGCAGGTGCTACCAACATATTGTACACCACAAACAGTACATTCCAACAAATACACAACATTTGACGAGTCACAGTTAAACGAATAGTTTATCCTATATTCCCGGCTATCTATGTTCGAATGAAAATGCTCACTATTGCTCATGACATTACACACTTGACAACGAGATTTACCACAACGAGAACATCCCTTCTTATCAGTCCCCCCATTTCCCTCATTACTAAGCCTAGCCCTAACAAGCATGTCCTTAAGGTTCTTACATCTCCTAAATGCTATCAAAGGTGGCTCAGGAAACACCTCCCTATGCTCCTCCGAATTCGTGAGCATAGGATGGAGTCTCCTGGCAACCTTCCCCAAACTATTGAGCGCTGGATGATATGTCGCAACAAGTGGAACCCTTTCCCCCCTCCCTTGGTCATTGGTCCTATTTCCCGAATTTGCTAGAAGAGTTGCCCTATCCAACCTACGTACCCTATCTATTTGCTCGTTAACTAAAGACTCTTCGTAGCCCCTGTCCTTAAGCCATCCAGCTAACTCGCCTACCCTCTCCTGAAATTGGCGATCTTCCGAACATATCCTACGAAACCTACGAGCCTGACCATAGGGGATCGCCTTTTTCGTGTGCCAGGGGTGACAAGACTTCTTATGCAAGTACTGATGTGTATTAGTTGACTTGCAAAACAAGTCTGTCGAAAGGACTCCCCCCTCCCTCATGCTAACCTGAACATCCAAAAAACTAATACTATCCCGTGATTGCTCGCTAGTAAACTTAATGGTTTCGTGACTACTGTTGAGATGATTGATGAAAGACTTCAACTTTTCTTCCCCATGCGTCCAGATAAAGAATACATCATCGATGAATCTCATCCAGACGAGGGGCTTGTCAGCTGAAGCATCCAACAACCTCTCTTCCAACCGGGTCATGAAGAGATTGGCATAGGCCGGAGCGAACTTCGTACCTATAGCCGTGCCCAATTTCTGCCTATATAACCTATCATTAAATTCAAAATAATTATTCTCCAAGACCAAGGACGCCAACCCCACTAGGGTATCAGTAGCCACGCCCGGGTTTTCCCTGCTATCCAGCGCCTCCCTGATGGCCTCTAAACCCTCCCCGTGTGGAATGCTGGGATAGAGTCCCACAACATCAACTGTACACAGCAAAGCCCCCTCTGGTATCTTACCTAACTTACTTAGCCTAGATAGAAAGTGGTTAGTGTCCTTAACATATGATCTACTTTGGCTAACCAACGGGTTAAGGTGGTGGTCTAAATACTCTGAAATATGTTCTGTTATTGTACCACAGTTGGAAATGACCGGTCTCCGCTTAACACTACTAAGACCCTTGTGGATCTTAGGCAACAAATAAAATCTACCTAACCTAGAATCTTTAACTTGCAAATAATCAGTCACTTCCTCTAATCCCGGGACCTCCTCCCTCAGCTCATTCAACCTAGAATTAATGGTATTACCCAAAATAACCGTGGGATCCACCTCTACTTCTTCATAAACCTGCCTATCGTCTAATTGTCGGCTAGCCTCACTTATGAAATCCTCCCGATCCCAAACTACAACCCCTGAACCCTTGTCCGCTTTCTTGATGACTATGTTCCTATCAGATTTAAGCTTTTTCAAAGAAAGTTGTTCAGATGAAGAAAGATTACTAAAATTCTTACCCTCCGGCGAGACAGACATTAAATCCTTCTCCAGCAGTGAAAGATAGTTTTCAAGAACAGGGTCATCCTTAGGGGGCTGCCATGTGGATTTAGTTTTGAAACTACTGTCCTTGTCCGGTACATAATCGTCCTCATTATTACGAAAATGCCATCTCAATCTCATTCGCCTGTTGAATGTGAGAATGTGAGAATATGAGAATATATATATTCTCATATTCTCATAAGCTCATTCGCAATATGTAATAAAGTAAATATAGATTCTCAAGAAAAACACATTCATTAAACGTTTCGGCCGAAGCCTTCATCAGTATGACTATTCAAAATTAGACGGAGCGTACATATAGATTCAGAAATTAGAAAAACAATACAAGACAATAGCCTAAGCGGGATCCTATTAATTACAATGCGTATTTAAAATGTGTAAAGTAGCGGGTAATGACAAAAGCGGCAGGAGAACAGCCACCGACTCTAGCGGTTCTTTACCCTGCGCTTTCTCTGATCTTTCTTAAGGTGTTCTCCTGCCACTTTTGTCATTACCAGCTACTTTACACATTTTAAGGTTACTGCCCACCCTCACGACAGTCATTTCAGTTTTTTCCTTCCAAGGACAGCGTTGTGCCCGGATGAAAGCGAACCCATACATCATTCGATGCGTAATTTGATGACGAATACGCCCATGTCAAAATCCAGTTGATAGAAGTATCAGTAAATATTTTATCAACGAAAACATGATTTTAAAATACCCTTCCTTCATTTGCTATTCAGGACCCCCCAGCAACACCGTAAAATCACGAAAATAACTTAAGCCGAAAGATCACGGCTTTGTTTGTTAAAGTGTGTCCCATATTTTTTTATATCGTTTCTAGTTTACACGCAATGGCATCCCAAAAAACGGCATCATGATTTTTGTCCCTCTCTGTAGTTCAGCTCGGTCTACCGGGTGTCTCAAAAAAAGTACCCCCTTTTGACTGGAAATAGGAACGAAGCGATAAGATATCATTACTCTCCGAGTAGTTAGCTAAATTTATCAATCTTCAACTTAGATTCACATACCTTGCATTTAAGAATCGTCCACCAAATACCAGAGATACAAGCTTGCAAAGACAAAATTTACAGTGCACCCAAAACCAGAGGTTTTGTAAAAGGGCCTAGCCATGATTTGTATTATGGATCTTTTCCAAAGCACCTGTAAACTTTAACTTTCAGTTTTTCACTTTTGAAAATAAAAAAGATTCGTGGAAATCGCCCTGATTAAACAAATATAACAAAAATGTGGTAAGAATGATGAAGTCGTGCAACATCTCCCAAATGAGCATGCATGTGTTCCTTTTCTTCTTCTTTGACACTTTGAGTGGAATGCAATGCACGGATTGAGTCCTCAAAGCAATAACTATTTGCAGAACAATTCAAGCATTTCAAGGTAAAATTCTTTTCAATGGAGAAAGCTAAAGGTCAAAGTCGAAGTTCCTGTGCAACATGCCTGTTACAGCAAATCATGGCTAGGCCCTTTTACAAAACCTCTGGTTTCGGGTGCACTGCAAATTTTGACTTTGCAAGCTTGTATCTCCAGTGTTTGGTGGCCAATTTTTAAATGCAAGGTATGTGGATCTAAGTTGAAGATTGATAAATTTAGCTGTCCGCTCGGAGAGTGACGATATCTTATCGTTTCGTTCCTATTTCCAGTCAAAAGGGGGTACTTTTTTTTGAGACACCCGGTATATATATATATATATATATATATAGACACTCAAAGAAAAACACTTCTGGTAAACGTTTCGGCGTAAGCCTTCATCAGTAATAACTTTTCCAAATCCAACAGAGCATACATATAGATTACGAAATTTAAAACAATAGCCTAGGCGGGAAAATAGCCTAACCTATTACAATACGCATTGAAAAAGTGTTAAAGTAGCGGTAATGACAAAGGTGGCAGGAGAACGATCACAAGAAAGCGCAGAGCTAAGAGCTGCCGAAGTCGGTGTTTGTGTCTGTCTCGCAGGAGCTGGAAAAAATGTCTATTAAAACAAAACAAACGATAGAAAGATCCCAGAGTGGATGGGCAGAAAGAAATCCCTAATAAAACAGCGTGTGTCCCTAACGAAAAGCTGAGTGCAAAAATTCAAAACAACACAACAACCAAAAAGTAAACTAAAATGAAATCTATGTATCTACCTGCCTAGTGTTTAAACCCTTAGGGGCAAAGCAATCTAGCCGATATTGCCAGAAGCTTTCCCGCATCCTATTACCCCCCGTTAGCCTATCAATTATCTTTACGCTAATATCCTTCAGAAACCCCCGGTGGCCTTCTTCAGTGAAATGTCTGAAGAATTCCGCCTGGGGTACTGAGGCCCCCGAATTAAACTTACGACTGCACGCCTTGTAATTGTTAAACCTAAGCCTAAAAGGCGTGCAGGTGCTACCAACATATTGTACACCACAAACAGTACATTCCAACAAATACACGACATTTGACGAGTCACAATTAAACGAATAGTTTATCCTATATTCCCGGCTATCTACGTTAGAATGAAAATGTTCACTATTGCTCATTACATGACACACTTGACAACGAGATTTACCACAACGAGAACATCCCTTCTTATCAGTCCCCCCATTTCCCTCACCACTGAGCCTAGCCCTAACAAGTATATCCTTAAGGTTCTTACATCTCCTAAAAGCTATTAAAGGTGGCTCAGGAAACACCCTCCTATGCTCCTCCGAATTCGTGAGCATAGGATGGAGTCTCCTGGCAACCTTCCCCAAACTATTGAGCGCTGGATGATATGTTGCAACAAGTGGAACCCTTTCCCCCCTCCCTTGGTCATTGGTCCTATTTCCCGAATTTGCTAGAAGAGTTGTCCTATCCAACCTACGTACCCTATCTATTTGCTCGTTAACTAAAGACTCTTCGTAGCCCCTGTCCTTAAGCCATCCAGCTAACTCGCCTACCCTCTCCTGAAATTGGCGATCTTCCGAACATATCCTACGAAACCTAAGAGCCTGACCATAAGGGATCGCCTTTTTCGTGTGCCAGGGGTGACAAGACTTCTTATGCAAGTACTGATGTGTATCAGTTGGCTTGCACAACAAGTCTGTCGAAAGGACTCCCCCCTCCCGCACGCTAACCTGAACATCTAAGAAACTAATACTATCCCGTGATTGCTCGCTAGTAAACTTAATCGTTTCGTGGCTACTGTTGAGATGATTGATGAAAGACTTCAGCCTTTCTTCCCCGTGCATCCAAATAAAGAAAACATCATCGATGAATCTCATCCAGACGAGGGGCTTGTCAGGTGAAGCTTCCAACAACCTCTCTTCCAACCGGGTCATGAAGAGATTGGCATAGGCCGGAGCGAACTTCGTGCCTATAGCCGTGCCCAATTTCTGCCTATAAAACCTATCATTAAATTCAAAATAATTATTCTCCAAGACCAAGGACGCCAACCCCACTAGGGTATCAGTAGCCACGCCCGGGTTTTCCCTTCTATCCAGCGCCTCCCTGATGGCCTCTAAACCCTCCCCGTGTGGAATGCTGGGATAGAGTCCCACAACATCAACAGTACACAACATAGCCCCCTCTGGTATCTTTCCTAACTTACTTAGCCTAGACAAAAAGTGGTTAGTGTCCTTAACATACGACCTACTTTGGTTAACCAACGGGTTAAGATGGTGGTCTAAATATTCTGAAATATGCTCCGTTATAGTACCGCTATTGGAAATGACTGGTCGCCCCTTTACACTATTAAGACCCTTGTGGATCTTAGGCAACAGATAAAATCTACCTAGCCTAGAATCTTTCACCTCTAAATACTCAGTCACTTCCTCTAAGAGGAAGTGGAAGGAAGTGACTGAACTTAGAGGAAGTGACTGAGTATTTAGAGGTGAAAGATTCTAGGCTAGGTAGATTTTATCTGTTGCCTAAGATCCACAAGGGTCTTAGTAGTGTAAAGGGGCGACCAGTCATTTCCAATAGCGGTACTATAACGGAGCATATTTCAGAACATTTAGACCACCATCTTAACCCGTTGGTTAGCCAAAGTAGGTCGTATGTTAAGGACACTAACCACTTTTTGTCTAGGCTAAGTAAGTTGGGAAAGATACCAGAGGGGGCTATGTTGTGTACTGTTGATGTTGTGGGACTCTATCCCAGCATTCCACACGGGGAGGGTTTAGAGGCCATCAGGGAGGCGCTGGATAGAAGGGAAAACCCGGGCGTGGCTACTGATACCCTAGTGGGGTTGGCGTCCTTGGTCTTGGAGAATAATTATTTTGAATTTAATGATAGGTTTTATAGGCAGAAATTGGGCACGGCTATAGGCACGAAGTTCGCTCCGGCCTATGCCAATCTCTTCATGACCCGGTTGGAAGAGAGGTTGTTGGAAGCTTCACCTGACAAGCCCCTCGTCTGGATGAGATTCATCGATGATGTTTTCTTTATTTGGATGCACGGGGAAGAAAGGCTGAAGTCTTTCATCAATCATCTCAACAGTAGCCACGAAACGATTAAGTTTACTAGCGAGCAATCACGGGATAGTATTAGTTTCTTAGATGTTCAGGTTAGCGTGCGGGAGGGGGGAGTCCTTTCGACAGACTTGTTGTGCAAGCCAACTGATACACATCAGTACTTGCATAAGAAGTCTTGTCACCCCTGGCACACGAAAAAGGCGATCCCTTATGGTCAGGCTCTTAGGTTTCGTAGGATATGTTCGGAAGATCGCCAATTTCAGGAGAGGGTAGGCGAGTTAGCTGGATGGCTTAAGGACAGGGGCTACGAAGAGTCTTTAGTTAACGAGCAAATAGATAGGGTACGTAGGTTGGATAGGACAACTCTTCTAGCAAATTCGGGAAATAGGACCAATGACCAAGGGAGGGGGGAAAGGGTTCCACTTGTTGCAACATATCATCCAGCGCTCAATAGTTTGGGGAAGGTTGCCAGGAGACTCCATCCTATGCTCCCGAATTCGGAGGAGCATAGGAGGGTGTTTCCTGAGCCACCTTTAATAGCTTTTAGGAGATGTAAGAACCTTAAGGATATACTTGTTAGGGCTAGGCTCAGTGGTGAGGGAAATGGGGGGACTGATAAGAAGGGATGTTCTCGTTGTGGTAAATCTCGTTGTCAAGTGTGTCATGTAATGAGCAATAGTGAACATTTTCATTCTAACGTAGATAGCCGGGAATATAGGATAAACTATTCGTTTAATTGTGACTCGTCAAATGTCGTGTATTTGTTGGAATGTACTGTTTGTGGTGTACAATATGTTGGTAGCACCTGCACGCCTTTTAGGCTTAGGTTTAACAATTACAAGGCGTGCAGTCGTAAGTTTAATTCGGGGGCCTCAGTACCCCAGGCGGAATTCTTCAGACATTTCACTGAAGAAGGCCACCGGGGGTTTCTGAAGGATATTAGCGTAAAGATAATTGATAGGCTAACGGGGGGTAATAGGATGCGGGAAAGCTTCTGGCAATATCGGCTAGATTGCTTTGCCCCTAAGGGTTTAAACACTAGGCAGGTAGATACATAGATTTCATTTTTGTTTACTTTTTGGTTGTTGTGTTGTTTTGAATTTTTGCACTCAGCTTTTCGTTAGGGACACACGCTGTTTTATTAGGGATTTCTTTCTGCCCATCCACTCTGGGATCTTTCTATCGTTTGTTTTGTTTTAATAGACATTTTTTCCAGCTCCTGCGAGACAGACACAAACACCGACTTCGGCAGCTCTTAACTCTGCGCTTTCTTGTGATCGTTCTCCTGCCACCTTTGTCATTACCGCTACTTTAACACTTTTTCAATGCGTATTGTAATAGGTAAGATCCCGCCTAGGCTATTGTTTTAAATTTCGTAATCTATATGTATGCTCTGTTGGATTTGGAAAAGTTATTACTGATGAAGGCTTACGCCGAAACGTTTACCAGAAGTGTTTTTCTTTGAGTGTCTATACTATTTTTAAAGCATCTTTTAGAATGAGCTTTTGAGAATATATATATATATATATACATATATGAAATGGAAAGCAGGAGCCTAATGGTTAAGGCGCTTGCCCGGAAAGCAGGAGATCCGTGGTTCGATTCCCGGCTGTGGCTTTGATATTTATAAAAATTATATATATCAAATGAAACTACTCATCAAATGCAATCGAATGGTATATGTGTGAGACCAATCAGACAAACGAGACAAAATCTATTGAGGTTTTTTAGAATTTTTGTTGACTATTCTCCAAATATGGTATTGCTGTGGTCATGTGATCATAGTTAGAACAATAAAGTGTTAAAAATTTAATTGCAATTAAATTTGACTAAAAGTCACAAAGTTTGGTGGTTGAAGTATAGGCCGTTTTTGTGCAATGTAGAAAAGTGTGTTAGGGGGGGGGGGGCGAACACCCCAGTTAACTTAATACCTCTAGTTTATGCAACGAGAATGATGCCTTCATCGAATCATAATGCATCTCAAATAAAGCTTTGCATTAATGGACAAGCTAAAAGAGCATCTTTCTCTCAAGAGTTACCCTTGGTAGAAACTTCTTTGCATGCTTTAAAAAGCCAATGCCTCTTGAGACCTTGGCAGTGACAGCCTTTATTTGCTCTTTCCAATCCAAAGAGCAATCAATTTGGACACCAAGGTATTTTGTTTTTTGGACAACGTCAAGCTCATTGTTACGTATGTTCAGTTCCAAGTTCTGATTTGAACTTTTGAGAACATTACGTTTTTGCTTGGTAGTAATGAGCATGGAGTGTGTTTTTGCAACATTCAAATAAAGTTTATTTCCTAGAAGCCATGTGTCCAATCGCTTGAGGTCATTGTTAATAGCACCATTCAGCTGAGTTATACTCAATGCCTGGTGACACAAACTGGTGTCGTCAGCATACATGGACACAGTTGAACCCTGGACGGCCAGTGGAAGGTCATTGATATAGATAAGGAAGAGAGGAGGGCCAAGACATGAGCCTTGTGGCACACCAACCTCTACATCCTCTATGTCTGAGGCAACACCATTAACCCTGCAAAATTGTTTACGGTTGGATAGGTATGACCTAAACCAACACAGCTCTCGCTGCTGAACACCATAAATTTCAAGTTTTTTACAGAGGATGTCATGATCAACAGTATCAAAAGCCTTTTTCAAATCAATGAATACTAGTCCCACAAGCCGTCCAAGGTCCAAGCCATTGTACCAGTCATCAGTATTTTTAAGCAAACAAGAAAGTGTAGAATGAAGCCTCAGAAACCCAGATTGGTCAGGGGAAAAGAGGCCATTTTCTTTCATATACTGGTACAGCTGGTCAAAAACAAGTTTTTCAAAGAGTCTTGAGATGATGGGTAAGACTGATATCGGACGGTAGTTTGACTTTTCAGTCTTGTCTCCTTCTTTGAAAATTGGAGTTACTCTAGCTACTTTCCATGAATCAGGGAACTGGCTAATTTCAATAGAAGTGTTAAACAAAAAAGCTAGAGAGTTTTCAATGAAAGGTAAGGCAAGCTTCAAAAAAGTAGCTTGAGATATTGTCTGTCCCAAAGCTCTTTGCAGTTTTAATCTTGGCGAATGCAGCCCTGATCTCTTTAACTTCAATAGTCCTGAAGTTGAATTTAGCCTTATTTCCATTAACTTCATATTCACCTGTAAGAAGAGGATTTGGGACAGAATCAATTTTGTCTGCTAGTTCCTTGCCTATAGAGCAAAAGAAATTGTTCATAGCATCTGAAATGCCTTTTTTATGAACAGTTTCATTGCCAGCCTCTTTGAGACACTTGATGTTACTGGACTTTGATCTCTTATTGAGAAGTTCATTAACTGTCTTCCAAGATTCTTTCATGTTGCCTTGGCATGCAGAAATCTTATCACTGAAATATTGCTTTTTCAACTGAATATTCCTATAGTTGACCTTGTTGCGGACCAGCCTATATGAATCCATAAGAAATTGGGATTTTCTTTTGGAAGTAGCTTTTCTTAATTTATCCCTAGTCTGCATTAGGTCCCTAAGGTCTCTATCTATCCATGGGCAGTATTTCTCTGAAACACGCATTTCAGTTATTGGAGCATGTTTGTAAATCATCAAGGAAAATAGGTTTGACCAATTATTCACAAGAATATTGATGTCATCTGTTTCACTAAGCATTTGCTCCCAGCATATGCCAGAGACATCTGCCAAGAATTCAGCCTCATTGAAATTTTTCATGAGTAGCCTTTTTAAAAGAAATTCACAGTGCTCCACCCGCTGCCTTCGAAATACCGAGACTGATCTGAGGGTACCAAAGAAAACAACTGCAAACGGGCAGAAATGTTTCTCTTTTAGGGGAGCAAAATTGTGGAATAGCCTTTCAGCTGAGTTAAAGCTGGCATCCTCTCTAAATAGCTCCAAAAAGTCTATTTAGTGATAACGGCAGGGGTGGGGCCTGCGGTGGTGGCGCTGGTTGTCCTGTCGCCGGGGGCGGCTGGTGCTGGCGCTGCAGGGTCTGCCCCTGTTAGAGACTGCGGATTTGTTTTTCTTTCTTCTTTCGTATTTTTATTTCTTGTATGTATATATGTATATAATCAATTCTTGTAAGTAGGTTTTTAATATTATGGTTTTCATTGTAATTAGGTTAGTTAGGGTAATTTTATTTTGTATTTTTGTAATAATAATGTTTTTATCGGAGGGCCCCTTGAAAAACGGCTTTTGCCGAAGGGCTACCCTCCTTAAATGAAATGAAATGAAATGAAAAAATTGGAACAAGTCGTAAAATACACTCCGTTTTCAGTTTCACCCGATGGTAGTCTATTCGCTTTCATGACCCATGAAGCCCCTACAATTTCTACTTCCCCCAACATTTGAGACAAGGTGCGCATGTCAAAATAGCTCACAGCTGCATCAGATATCATCACAGGTCACCCATTTAAAGGTAATATTGCAAAAAACGCGAGAAACAGTTAGAAAAAGTTTGTCTGGTAAATCGCCAGCCCGCGTGATAATGCTCCCCCTCCAGCCTCTGGTCTAAAAGAATGTTGATAATCAACGTTTCATTCAATGCGACTTAGAAGGATCAAAATTTGTCTGACTGCTGGCGGAAAACTGTCTTATGTCATTTCAATCAATGAGTCTTAGTAGAAAAATGATTTTTACCAGAGCAACTGAATCCATCGCCGGTGTAGCCAAATTTGCAAGTACACTTGAAGGATCCTTCTGTGTTTATGCACATAGCATAGGCGTGACAATTGTGGGCGCCAGTACTACATTCGTTTATGTCTAAAAATGAATAAACATTCAGTTTGTTACACAAATCATAAAATCTTTACATCATCACTTATGCTCATAACATCTTTAATCAAGAATGGGGCCCAGGATTGTCCTAATGGACTCTTGAAAGGATTTTGATTCCTTATAATGCAGAAACTTCTGATCTGAGATCATTGTTCTCGTTGGTCTGGTTTGAACGTGTGGCCTTTTCAAATTCAAGATATCTGCCCAGTCATACCTAAACAAGTTATATCAGCTCAATATGTTACCACATCTTGACTACGACGACGTTATTTACCATAGTCCAGGAAATAAGTGAGAAAATCGTGCACTTTTGGATACCAGCATGAGACTTGGCACAGAAAAAGAACGTTGTCTTCTGATCAATTTTTGACATAGAAGCAACTTCAAAAATGGCCCGTTGTCATGGTAACCAACTGACAATGCATTCTTTAAAAGTCCCTTCATTACGTCAATCTTCAAGTTCTAATTTTGAAAGTTGGATTGTTTTTGAAACATTTTATGCTTGCAGTTGATTAAGTAACGGGAAAAAGTATTTTCAACCGTTTTAGAAAACGTAGTTGCCATAGAAACCACAACATTCGTGACGAAATGGACTGTTTTGCTTAGATTTTCATACACTCGATTACATTATTTCGGAAAAGGTCTAATAACACAACTTTGATGCAACTTCAACATTTTCAGATATTTTCCAACATGGTAGGGTTGCCATGGCAACAAAGCCTTTTCATCAGACTGCCTACAATGGAAACTAAGAACGACTGAACAAGGCACTATGTCATAGAATCCGTATTTTGTCTTCAAATTTGATAGCTACGTGAACTTTTGTTAAGAGTTTCTAAAGATTGGTAACGTCATCGTTTCGTGCATCTTGTAAAGATTTCAATTTCCACTGGAGAAAAAAGCGCCAAAACGCACATAACGATAGGCCTAGACCCAATTTGAAAATGGACAAAACGTCGAAGGCTGCTCCTGCTGAAGAAGCTTCAACATTTTAAAGCTATTACCCTTGGAAGACCGAAAGGCAAATAAAAAGTACAAGAAGTGGTTTTCATTCGTCAGCTATATCAAGCAAGATAAGAAAAGGAATAATTTACTTTGCTGGTCAGTGAGACAATGACACGAGGCTCTTTGACAAAGAATTTTTTTAAATTTTCAGAACTGTTTCTCGTCAATCGCTGCGGCTTTTCCCTGCCGTGGAATACTGAAGTCATGTGTTAGAGCTTTCGAGCGATTTGATTAGTTGGCGCCATAGGACGCGGCGGAAAAGTTAAAGTAAATCCGACTTTCAAATACGCGCGTAGCGGAGCGATTAGAAGTGATCATTGTTAGAAATAAACAATGCAAATACAGCAGCCGCTCCGCTGCGGGCGGAAAAATCCGCCTAGTGGAACACCGGCTTAAAGATGTATACAGCAAGCAAGTAGGCTTTTTGCACTTGCAACTTGTCTTCCATCATGCCTAGCTTTAGCAGTGCAAGACTTCTTGACGACTTTTGATGAATCCCGCATCTGCATCCAATATTGCTCATATCGACCTTGTCCACTTGCTATTCCCAGCATGTAGGGTCCGGTAGCTGGATGCTTGTTTGCATTTGTTGCCACACAAAGCCGGCTTGGAATGCCCTCGCTTTGCATGTTGTTGCAAAGAATCCTCCGTAGGATAGGCTTTCAACTTCTCCGTCTTTCATTGTGAGCAACTAATTTAGTTATTCGTTAACCTCAGGGAAAGAGCACAAAGGTAAAATGTGATTCAATTTGACTGATGTTGTCTGACATGTTAGATATCTAACTCATAGTTGACTATGTCTGATAACTGACAATGATGCATGAAATTTCTGTTGTATCTACTGCCTAGAAACTCTTCATAGCGCTTTATACAGGGCAAACGTAGATAAATATTGAGGCCCCCTAAAGGATCTCGGGCTCCGAATCTCTAGGACATATTTAAATGGGCTTCGGGCTCCCAAAGGCAAAAGTGCCGTGTTCCAAGGCTCCAGTGCAAGGATCCAGAGGCTCTATTTCTTAAGGTTCGAGAAAACCTCCATGGGGATTGTTTGGGCTCTAGGGATCCAAGCTTTCAAAATGATGAGCTCCAAGGCTCCAGCGGCTCCCCCTTTGGAGGCCTCAATATTCAAGGTGTGCCTTACCACTGGATTGCTCTTGCACCTGCAAGGTCTTGATCCGATATCATCCAACGTCGAAGTTCATTGCTGTTTTTGGTTGAACTAAGCCTTCCCCAGTAGGTCTATTTAATCACTGAGCACTTGGGGATATGTGCCTGCAAATAGGTTCAGTTTTCGGCTGAAAATGTCGGAACAGGATTATGCCTTCTGTGTCATCGTTCGGCACATGTCTTGCCGAACACTTCGGCACTGCTCGGCAGCACACCCACAATGCAGAGAAAGTATTAGAGTCGGATTTCTGTAAGATTATGTGGGACTTCTCCTTTCAAACGGATAAGAAACTGAATCACAACAAACCAGATACTATAACTGTGATAGATAAAGTAAATAAAACATGTCTCATCATTGATCCATCGTGCCCCTTTGACTATCGTAAAGTAGTGAAAGAAGAAGAGCAATTATCGAACTATGACGAACTCAAATACGAACTTGCAAGAATTTGGAGCATGAAGAAGGTAACTATCGTACCCATAGTAATGGGAGCTCTCGGAACAGTGACAGAAAGGATAGACTCTTGGATAGAACAGATTGGCATAGACTGTCTAGTTGCACTGCTGCAGAAAGGATGCCTCCTTGGATCGGCTAGGATCATAAGAAAAGTAATGAATAGCTAAGGATAAGAAGAAGAAGACTATTTATGATAGCCATGGCTGCAGGCAGTAGCCCGCTATAATATCCACCAGGAACATGAATGTGCCTGAGAACAAACAGATAATAATACACCAGCTTTCGAATGCTTGAAAAGAGGCGCAGAGAATAGGTGAAAACGAAAGTACTCGAAGATTACTGATAAAAATTGAAGATTTTTGGTCAGAAGTGAAGTTTCGGGTTTTGGCTCTTTTACTTGCGGGTCTTCGGATTTTCCTAATTTGGGTCCAGGTTTGCGGGTTCTACTACCACCCAAAGCCCCCCTTGTCGTTGTCAAGAAATGCAGTATGGCTGAGTATCAAGAAAAGACATGGATCCATTCTGATCTGCAATTGCAAGAAAGGATGCCAGGCAATATGCAAGTGCAAAAAGGCCAATTCGCAGTGTACACCTGTTTGCTCCTGTGATGTCAAATTTCTCAATGAAAATGCGTTTACAAGATAGGCAAAGCAGTGGCATTATCAATCTCAAGAAACTTTTGACAAAACTTCACGTAGCTGTCAAACTCGAGGACAAAATACGGACCCTAGGAAATTATGCCTTTCTTTCAGTCGTTCTTTCAGTTTCCATTGTAGGCAGTCTGATGAAAAGATTTTGTTGCCATGGCAACCCTACCATGTTGGAAAATACCTGAAAATGTGGAAGTTGCATCAAAGTTGTGTTATTTAGACTTTTTCCGAAATAATGTAATCGAGTGTATGAAAATCTAAGCAAAACAGTCCATTTCGTCACGAATGTTGTGGTTTCTATGGCAACTACGTTTTCTAAAACGGTTGAAAATACTTTTTCCCGTTACTTAATCAACTGCAAGCATAAAATGTTTCAAAAACAATCTAACTTTCAAAATTAGAACTTTAAGATTGACGTAACGAAGGGACTTTTAAAGAATGCATTGTCAGTTGGTTACCATGACAACGGACCATTTTTGAAGTTGCTTCTATGTCACAATTTAATCAGAAGACAAGGTTCTATGTCTGTGCCAAGTCCCATGCTGGTATCCAAAAGTGCACAATTATGGCAAAAACCGGCACTTATTTCCTGGACTACCACATTCCTGCGAAAGTATGTGAGTTCAGTGGTAGCTTCACTTTACTGAGCTTAGTGGGAATATTAGAGTCTGTTCAGTATTCTTCCGCGTGAGCAATTACGGGAACAAGGAGAGGAACATCACGAGAAAAGCTGTACGCAGAACTTGGTTGGGAGTCATTAAGCGTCCGAAGATGAAGCAGACGCCTTACTTTACTTTACAAGATGGTTGATGATCCGGCTCCAGTTAATACTAAGGATCAAATCCCACCACTTTAAAAAGTGACATGACTCTCTTCACAACAAGGATGTCATTGGGCAAATGAAGCCCAGAAAAGAAAAAATTAAATCTGGTTTCTGTCCTCATTGCTGCTTGTCTGAATGGAATGAACTTGACCCTAAAAATAGTCTTGCACCGTCTGTTGCCATTTTAAGAAGAAGCTTTCGTCGCCAATCAGATCCCTCGTAAGATCTTTCTTTGACACTCATGACCCAACAGGTCTGCCCAGCAGGTCTGGTCCATCCTATCTCACTCAACTTGGGTTTGTCTCAGCCAATCAAATTTTCAGAAATTCAAGCACAGTTTTAGGAATACCACAAACCCAATGTGCCCTACGAACGATGGTCTCGAGGATACAAAGAATGTTTGTTTACTTTGACTTTCCCTTACTGTAATACGCAGAGATTCTCTTGTTGGAGTTTTTGCTTTATTACGATCATTTTGGATGTACAAAATAATGTATTAATGCAGATCTTATTGTATGGTGGTAAGAATTTTCCCTACGAAATTGATAGACGTATGGTCCTACATAATTTACCCACAAATCTGGTCGATTTGATTAGAAATCTCTTACTCCGTCATTAGCCAAACGACCAAAACAACCACGTCCCATTCAAGTACATAAACATGTTTTTGTTTCTTTGTTTTTATTTAGTTCCTCTCTTAGTCGTATATATTCAACGCCTGTCCCAAATTAAATACCAATCAATAAATGCGATAATGTCTAAATTACCCATCCAAGCGCTTACGTTGTTTTGGTCAGAGATATTTCTGGTGGCATGTAATTTGAGACAGACTGTTACTTTAAAGTACAAATGTAATGAACCTGATTGGTTCACACGATACAATTCTCTCTGTTGTTAATACAAAGCACAGGATCGAGGCTGAATTTTCATTGCAATGGAAATTCGTGAAGCAGAAATGAAAGGTCACAACACAATGGAATTCCACTCCACACTTTTTGGTGTATTAATCAATTGCTAACGTGACATATGTCTCTTAATCCATGTGTCCAAATGGCCTCGGGTTATTCATAGCCTTTTGCTCCTCGGGGTATCGTTCCAGCAGGAATGTATAGTTGTAAAATAATTTTTAACGTAGTCTAGCTTGTAAATTTGGAATGTTATTTTTTAATGGATATCCAGGGTGTCCCAAGAACACGTGCGCTGTTTGAGCGGCTACTGTGGTGGAGCAATTAATCCAGTTTCCTATCTTTCAGTTTTATGAATGGAAGAGACTTTAACTTTGAGTTTGGTACAGAGTTTGAGTAAATCTGACATGTTGCTGCTGATTCATAGCCAGCGTGCAGACTCCACTGATTTCTTTTCAGAGAGGTTCTCCTCCAGTAGGGTAAGGTGGGGTAATTTGGGTCTACGGGGTAATATGGGTCTATTTGCTTTTTCGCTTTTAAAGCGATCGTAAGTTAAAAATTTCAATTCATGATCCCGTGGGTGTTGAAATCCATACCTTCAGGAGTTGTTTAAGTGGTTTCGAAGAATTATTTGATAATTTCTAGTGCTTCAGTTTCGTTATTTTCGCCGGCCTAAACTTTTATCATGATCTGACAGCGTAGAAAACTTTCGATTTATGCCAACTTGCAACTTTTTTCGTCAACAAATCACTATCAATCTGATGTTCAATCATTTGGAAAGGTGCTACGAGTTTTTCGGAATTTTTTTGCGATTCGGTAGATTTTATTTCGATTATTTTGCAAGGTGGGGGTAATTTGGGTCTACTGGGATTTCATAGGATTTTGTTATGAGTCGCGTCAGTCACGTTGTGCGAGGGCACCCGAATCGAAACAAAAATTGAGATCCCTACTGCAAGCAAATGGATGACACATCGAAAACAGCATAATGTACACGTTTTTGTTTATGCTTTAGTGGTTTCAGAACAAGACACAAGAATTCACTTCTCTTAAATATCATTTTGAAAGAAACTTTGTTTACATTTCCATCTTCAAGAATGGGCCTAAGTATTCGCCGATGGTGGTACGATTTATTTTCAATTTTCTCTGTGCAATTTTTCAAGTCGTTGGCTGCGAAACTCTGAAAATTCAATCACAGATATCTATAAAAGCATTCTAAAATTTCATTTTATTGAATTTACAATGCTTCTGTTGAAATAGATACTGTTTTTCTCAAACAGACCCAAATTTCCGGTCGACAGGTTGAAATTGCACGCAAATGTGAGGAAAGTAAATAATTCTTAAAAAAGATTTACACTTCAAATTAAAGAAGGAAAGTTTCCAAGAACGACAAAAGATTCAATGTAGGAAAAACGAAATACGATCTTCAATATTTCCAACGACTTTGTGAGGATACTCTGTTTGTTCGAAAAATGCCCAATTTAGACCCAAATTACCCCCACCTTACCCTAGAGTCTGTGTATCGGTGATCAAATCCTTGTTCTCAGCCACGCGCGATTCCCTCTCTTGAGGAACCAAGTCACTGAATTGGATTCAATAGAGCGACCTATAGAGTGGGAAGGCATATCACCAACACACAATAAGGTTTCATTGGTCAGCTTTGTCCATGGAAGAGCTAATTAAATACCTGCAGAGTCGAACAAAGACAGTTACGCTCATGAAAGAAAGAGGATATGTGTCAGCCAATCAGGAAAGGTTTCATGTTTCTCACGAACTTACAACAAGGATTTGGTCGCTGATGCGCAGACTCTACAGGAGGAGAACCTGTCTGAAAAGGGATCAGTAGAGTCTGCACGCAGGCTACTGATTTGTAGAGCAAGAAAGTCAAAATGAATGGTTGCCTCAAAACCTGAAGATTTTAA
Source organism: Aurelia sp. 3 sensu Dawson et al. (2005) (assembly GCA_964020215.1). Taxonomy (NCBI): domain Eukaryota; kingdom Metazoa; phylum Cnidaria; class Scyphozoa; order Semaeostomeae; family Ulmaridae; genus Aurelia; species Aurelia sp. 3 sensu Dawson et al. (2005). The sequence continues at coordinate 11,883,945 of OZ026580.1, read as the reverse complement.
CTCTACTTAGCCTTGTGATTTTAATTTTAGCAATAAATGGACCTTGTCCTTACCCTTTGACCAGGAAACACATTTCGGAGTAATAAATTACCAAAAGGCTCAAGACTATTTGAAAGGGAGCATTTGGAAAGCAATATTGCTGGCTTAATCGACTTTATGACCTAGGAGCAGCAAAATAACTGTCTGGCGCATTCCATGGACAGGAGCACTTTTCTGCGCATAACATTTTCTAGCAGCCTTAGATAGGATTTTTCAAATCATTTTGCGAAAAATCTTACCTTTGACTACCTGATTCACTCATGAAAAGCTACAAAGCTGGATTAGGCTTTTTCTTTCAATTTCCTTGCTTTTACATTGATAGAGAGCACAAAAACTTCTGGTTTTGACACAACCAGCAACTTTTACTTTCTGGCTCTATAAATCTATTTGTCAGATTTACTCAAACTTGGTGCCAAAGACTAAGTTGTAGTCTTTTTCCTCATAAATCTGATACACGTTTTTTTTATAAGAAACTAGGATCAGGCCATAGTACTAAAAGTTTCTTAATTTAAAATGAAATTTTGTCCATTCTAGTACTAAAAGTTTCTTAATTGGTTTCTTATTTTTTGAATGCATGAATTGTCAATGTGGTCGCTAACACTGCTACAGATATGTTTCTTGATATTTAAAACATCATATAGGAATAAACAGTGTTCTGTTATGTTGAAAACACAAATGGTTAGATACCCTGGGTACCAGAGCCTCAAAATTTAAATGAATGGAAATTGGTAAGAGGAAAAGAGAGAAGGAAGAAAGGAGGCTCTGGTCAAATGATAACACAACCTCGTTTTGGTGCTGATCAGCGTGATTATGAATCAATTCGATCACCTTTTGCGCAATGATTTTAATCAATAAACACCTTCATTCATACTATTAATCACATACATATTTTGTTTTTATCTGAGCTTTATTATTTTCCTAAACAATTGATGATCTGATTGTGATTCGAATGGCGAGAAAAGTTTCATTGTTGTGGAGCTGGATGTTTGCTGAAGACTTCCCGTAATGCTAAATCCGTCTAACCACAATAACTGATTTCAACTGCTTCCAGCCTTGTGTAACTATCAACATGGAACTGAACTCTTTCTCGCGCGATTCAGGCAAAACATCCTAAATTCAGAACTACAGTACGAGTGATTTAACGTTTTTCGAAATAAGTATTTATCATAAAATATTGCATTGTACCGTCTGCGGTTGTTAATACACTTATGGGAAAACGGGAAAACCAAGGTCAAGTCACTTATTGGATACCCTGGGTACCAGATACGGGGAAACCAAGGTCAAATTCCAAATGTCGTGTTGTGTTGGTATTTCTAAATTATATGATTGACAAATGTCTTTGCTCAAACAAACTTTTGAACAACTAAAGGCCTTGCCACAACAAAAATCAGTTTCGCTGCGAAATGATCGATACAGGAAGTATTTCTTGGGTACCAGTAGGAAAAGTTTATCACAAGAAACTGGTTGAAGACAGAGAATGTCACATTTCGAGAGGAATCAATCTGAAATCCAATTCTTATCCTCGATATTTCAAGAAAACACAAATCATATCACATACAATAAGAAAGATAATAACGTTCCTACCAGTTTGGAATGCAGTCCTCATCAGCAAAGATTACTCTTTTGCCAGTGTGTCTATGATTTTCAGTGATAGCAATATCACGGCTAAATGCTCGAAACTGCTCTCCACGTCCCTAGCCTCAACTGGGCCTAAACCTTCAACCAAGTTCACTGGGCGAATGAAAGCTCAACTGCAAACAGCAACGACTCTTCAGTGATCATGAAGTTATTGTCTCAAACTGTTGTGGAGTTAGGCTCCTATCTTTGCTGAAAAGCTTTCCAGTTCTCCGCAGCTACCCTCAAAACATTCGCCATTGTTGTGAAGGCAAACTTGATCACAACCGTCTGAATCAATTTTTCTGACCACAATCGTAGTCTTGTCATGTGACTCACGCTATCCAATCAAATCTCAGAGAATCTATATACCCGATTGGGTATATAGGCTTCTCATTGGTCAATTCCTACAATGGATGTCACCATTTGACCAGAGCCAACTTTCTTTCCTTCCTTATTTTTTTCTTTTTATTATTTTTTGGCTCTGGTACCCAGGGTAATGGTTAGATAATATTGCCCAATGATAAAGGTTCAACGATCTATTTGCTATAAAATTCATGCTTTTCACTTTGAAAAGTTTCTTAGCACTTCTCAGACATAGTACTAGAGTTTCTTAAAATTTTGGCCATCTTAGTACTAGTTTCTCTTATAAACCAGTTTCTTATAAAAAAAAGACGTGTAAGTAGGAAAAAATTGGGCTCATGGCTCCTTCACAGTAGCCGTTCACACGTCGAACTTTTTTTTTGAACACCCTGTATATGAAACTGCTTTGTATACCTCTTGCCTTAGCTACAGCAAACTGAACGTAATGATCATATCATAATGCTAATGATAATTCAAATCAAAAGAGAATCAATTAAATAAATCTGCAGTGGTATTTAGTTACATTCTTGTGTCCCTTGTGCAACCAATTTTGTAAACCAACATCACTTTCATTCCAAATCTGCCCGATCTCAGAAAGATTTATTTTACCTGCATCACAATAGCTTCCTCCAAACCCAGTTCTACATTTACATGTAGGGTATCCATCTTTTAATATGCAAGTTCCCCCATTGAAGCAATTAATGTCTCCACAATCAAGGTTAGCTATGGAAGATAAGAATATGAATTAAGGGCTTATTTTACTTGTGAAGGCAGGAACACCGCAAAACGACTTAAAAGAAAAGACGACTAGTTATTAGGTTAAATGTTGATTACATATATCTATTCATATGAGCTGATATTTCGTCTCGGCATGGGAGGCTTCTTCAGAGCTAAACTAAGGGAGTAGTCATAAAGTATCTGCTATATGGGGGTGGACGATATTTGGATAGGCCATGAAAAATTCTGCCATGACCTTTTGGGGTTATGAAAAATAACAAGATGTATTTTTTGGGGCCATAAAAGTTTTATCATAAAATGTTATTTTTAAAGCTTAGCAACGGCTGCGTATGCTGCAAAAATTGTTTTCTGTTACTTTTTCCCACTGGACACTTGCTTTTCTGTTCATTTCTTCATTTCTTTTTTCTCCTTCTCTTGCTTTGTTCAGTGGCTAGCCAGTGCTTCATCATTAAGTTATAATTCTGAAATTACACTGCCTATAAACTCATCGAGCCTGCATTCTAAAAATTGAATTATTTTATGGGGTCATGAAAAATACCCTAGTTCTTGCTATTGGGCCATAAATAAGTGAATAGGAATCTAGGATGGGACCATCAATTCTTTTGCTAGATTTTTGGAAAATCATCCACCCCCATATAGCAGATACTTTATGACCGCTCCCTAACGTAATCACAAATGTACAATAATTTGAATAAAGGTACTGTAACATGATTGGCTAAGGTGTGCTACAGCACAGGGGTAAATTTTGTAGATGGATGTGAGAGATTAGTATATGTTGTGCAGATATTATAATGTGGAGGAGGAAAGTGACATGATGATTACAGTTTGTTATGTTACAAAAAGGATAATAGTGATATGATTAGATACAAAATAACTGATGAGTAGAGGATACATATATTTAGTGATTATTAGTATTGAGTTACAACTTAGTAGTTTTTTTTAGCGGTCAGTGGTTTCTATTCATGGCGTTCGGTGTGAGGGTATTAGCCAAGCCAATGAAGTATTGTTCTTTGGCTCGCCTAACGCTCTCGCGTTCGTTGTGAATTTGTAGCAGTGGTAGTATCTGTAGGTCATTAACATGCGCACTAACGATTTATGTCAATGGCGTAATATGCAAATTAGCTTGACCGTTGAGAACAAGAGCACGAAACAATAACAGCGATGCGCATGACAGTGTGAGCCCCAGCGTTGATTCGCTATCAACAAAGCTGAAACACAATTCGTCAAAACAAAAGGGTCAGTACTTCGTCTCCCCAACAAGATAGGACGTCACAACACCGTTGAAAACATGACTCGATCTTGGCTTGGGCGGTTTGGGCTCAATCGTCAGAACATTGCTATAAGCTTCGACAGGAAATTTGCAACAAGTTTCACAAAACTTGCTCTTATATTCTCCTTCGTGGCAGAAAAGAAATGAAGAAATGATTACTGACTTAATAAGTCTACTTTCATGATATGATGGCAACTAGCTGTTAATGAGGTTAAGTAAATGCTGCTCCTGAGAATCTTTCAAATCTGTGAAGTACTCTTGGTGCTATGATTTTTTTTAAAGTGAGAACATTTTTCTGGCTCACCCGGTACAACATGCCATTCCTGCAAATTTGTCAACAATAAATGCCGGAGAGGAGTCTGGAGCATGTGTTTGCAGCCCTTGAGGCAAAGAATGTCCCAAACGATACAATAATTGTTTGTAACTTTCAAATCTGTACAGCATTACTACAACACTTAGCATAGTATAGTATTGTATAGTATTACGATTCAATGCAAAACTAGTCTCATTTTTTTCAAGTGCTCCATTGTAACTTTAAGACACAGTTAATTGACGTTGGTACGTTGTGTGTTGAATTGTATCACTTTCTTTTACCATCTTTGGTACCTCAAATGGCATGATTTTCTTCCTTGTCCACAGATGCTCTTGTGATAACTCCTTTGTAAATGATCACAGTTACTGTCCATTATCTGCTTCTGCCAGAAACAAGGCAATGAACTCAAAGCGAAGTGTTCAATAATCTCTACAATGAACAGGTTTTTACGTCTGAAGGACAGTCTTTGATTCATTATCTTTGATCCATTACCTGCTTCTATCAGCAATACACATATGTTTTATAAGAAACTAAGAATTAGGGCCAGTACTGGAAGTTTCTTAAAATTATCAGATTTGAAGTACTCCGAGTTTCTTAGGAGTTTCTTGAAGGTTCTATATCAATCTTCATGTCCACTGCCTGGCCACCCAAGAACATTTAAAACAAAATTTTTGAAGCCTATCCATTTTTTAGACTATACTCAAGTGCCCTACAAGTAATATGATATAAGTAACACATGGAAATAAGGTGAAAGTATGTTAAGAATTCCTTTACGAGAATAATTAGTTTCTTATGATGTATTTTCCCAGTACTAGAGTTTCTTAATTTTTTAGCTATATGAGAGTTGAGTTTCTTATAAGCAGTTTCTTGTAGAAAAATACGTGTATGGCAACAAATACAGGACTCAATAATCAATGATTTCTATGATAATCAGGTTTTTACAGTGTATGTCTGAAGGACAAACAGTCCTGACAGCACATGATGCGCATGATTTCGTCACCACAACTTTTTAAATGTAATGGTCATCTTGTGACACTTTGTGTAAAAGCTAGGTCCCAAGGTGTAAAGGACGTTGAGAATTTCCCTGTGATTTCTTGGTCTCCTGTTTGAAGTGCTGTCCCCTATGATTTCTTGCTCTAGTCCTTGCAAGAATGACACATGGGTAAATAACTATCCTACTGGCGTTCCACTGAAGTGTTGGTCTTTGAATGTTCCAAGTTCGATAAACAGTCACAAACGCTAAATGCATAAATAGTGATCCAATGCTGTTTAGACTTTTAAGCCTGGTTTCCATTAAATCGCAAAGTGTCGCAAAGTGTCGCAGAGTGTCGCAGAAATTTGGCTTGCTGCATTTTGTAACTCCCTGCGACACGATGTTTCCATTGGTCGCAGAGTGTTGCAGAATTTTGGCGCCATGTTTCAATGACAATAACATCACGTGCCCACAGCTAGAATGAAATCGCATGAGTCTATTGTTCTCGGATCGCAATCAGTCGCAGAATATTAGGACAGGTGTTTCCATTGATCGCAGAGTGTCGCAAAGTGTCGCAGAGATAGAAAATTTTCTATCTCTGCGACACCGATCGCAGAGTGTCGCAGAGTGTCGCAGAGTGTCGCAGCATTTTAGTACAGCAGTTTCCATTCGTCGCAAAGTGTTGCAGAACCAAAATTCTGCGACACTCTGCGACACTTGCGACACTTTGCAACACCTTGCGATTTAATGGAAACCAGGCTTTACAGGAATCTCACAAGTGAATAAATTGCATTTCACTCCTACAACAATATACAATTAAATGAGCTTGTATGTGTAAAAGTTTTGCAAGGGATATGACTATTGTGGGTCATGGTTGTGGCAGCATAAAAGGACTGTGACTCCTTCGTAGACAATAGCAGTTATTTTCAATGGAATGTTATGCTGAAATGGAATCACGCGTGAATTTTACAGATCCTTTGCAATTTAGGAATAGTTATCAATGAAAGCAATTTGAAACACTACCAAATGTAAATGATCATGGTCAAAGAACCTCACCACTCACTTCTGTGTAATTTTTGTTTAATGATTTCCGTTGAAATGAGAAATTATCGTCCATTCTATTCTAAAACAGGCCATTTGTAAACACCGACATTGGAATACTGGCAACGGCATTGGAACTGGCATCGATGTTGCACTGCACCTGTTGTGCAACAAGGCATGGAAAACTGATCGGGGGGGGGGGCTGAACTGTAATCGATTTATTTGTTTTGTTCTGCCAATTAAATTTGTTTAGGGTGGCGTACCAACTCAGCCCCAAGTATTTCTCCTTTCTAAAGGTATCAGTTTTCAGCCTTGTAAAAAAGTCAACAAATCAAGTAGTAGCTAGGGCAAACTGAAGTATACTGATGAAGACAGCCGAGGATAACCTGACGTGAGCAACATGTTTGAAGGACCCAACGTGAATGATCTTTCTGCGAACGTTCTAAAAATTCTCATTATTTGAATGCTTAAATTTCGTAAGGATTCCTTGATATTTGCATGATGTGCTTTGCGTGAACCAATGTGAAAATACAGCGAAATGACTTTATAGGCTCCCTTGACTGAAACGACAATTTCTTATGTAATTTTGGCCGGCGGACATCAGGGATAGCACGACCGGGGGTGCTTGGAGGGCAGGAGCCTTGTGAAAAAGTTCACTGAGCCCCCATCGGCACTTGAATTTTTGAAAATTTCTGTGCACTGTCAGCACTTCCGTAACTTCTGTAAGTCGCATTTTAAGCCAATCTTAAAGGTTCGGTCCATAAAAATGTTGGGTACTGCAAAAATTTATGGGTACTGCACAAATTTATGGGTACTGCACAAATTTGAATAATTCAAATGCCAGTTTAAAGCCGAAAGATTGAAGAATCTTTGTGATTTTTCTCCCTGTTTTACCAGTACTAGAAGCATTGGTAAATTTAACTTGATAAAAATTTTATGGTTGTGAAGTGACTTAAAAAGAGTCCAAAACATCGATCAAATTCTATGGACTCTTCTTACACAGAAAAATACGTAATGGGCGTTTCACTTCTCTCATGAGTTATACGACATCAATTTTCAAACAAATGCTAAAAATTTTCAGTCCCATGGCAATAATTGTACAGTGGATATTTGTCAACCATGAACAATTGCTTTTTCTTCATTGATCTGTGCAAGGAGTCAATTTTGATTTGATCAATGTTTAGGCAATTTTTCAGTCGTTTTCCGAATATGAAATTTTTTTAAAATTCAATTTATCTACCGGGTGAGCCAGAAGAAAGTTCCCACATTTGACAATTCATAGCACCAAGGTTACTTCACAGATTTGAATCATTCAAATTCTAGTTAAAAGTCGAACGATCAAAGTATTTTTGTGATTTTTCTCGCTGTCCTACCAGCACTAGAAGAATTGGTAAATTCAACTTTATAAAAATTTCATAGTTGCAAAATGACGGAAAAAGGGCCTAAAACATTGATCAAATCGTAAGGCATCTATTCAAATCGAGCAATAGGCCATGGGCGTTCCACCTCCCTCAAGAGTTATAAGACATCGATTTTCAAACAAGTACAAAAGATTTTCAATTCCAAGGCAATCAATGCCTAGAGGATATCTCTCACCATAGATAAATTGCATTTCCTTCATTATTCTGTGCAAGAAGTCATTTATGAATTGATCGATGTTTTAGGCTATCTTCCAGTCATTTTGCAACCATGAAATTTTTGTAAAGTTGAATTAATCTATATTTGTAGTGCTGGTAGGACAGACAGAAAAATCACAAAAATACTTTGATCTTTCGGCTTTTAACTAAAGTTTGAATGGTTCAAATCTGTGAAGTAGTCTTGGTGCTATGAATTTTCAAATGTGGGAACTTTTTTCTGGCTCACCCGGTGCAGTTCTAAAGATCTTGAGAAAGCGAGAAAAATTACAAAAATAGTTCGATCTTTTGGCTTTTAACTAGCATTTGAATCATTCAAATCAGTGATATACCCTTCATGCTATGAATTTTCAAAAGTGGGAACTTTTTTCTGGCTCACCCGGTAGAAAGTTCAGGAGAAACTGGATTGCTAAAATTTTATGAAAAGTTTATCATTGGACATTTAATGACATAAGATCGATCGCTCTGGAGTTTCAGACATTCAAACTCATTTTCCTTTCGAAGGCGCAGGGTAATTCTTGGAAACTTTTTATCTAAACATGTTTCATTATGTTTTTATTTGCAACACTAGCATTGTAGTTAAAGAGGGATAAACAGATAGAAGTTTCAAGTGAATAAAGTGGAGGATCTTGAATCATTCTTACGTGAACGTTTTTTCCATATTTTAGTCTTCCTTTTAATCATCTGAAGTTCCTTGTCTCCATTGACTGTTTGATATGTTCCATTATCTTCGAATTGAACAACGTGGGTGCATGCACTCTCTCTATCGCAAGAAAAAAACTTCTTATGCAGAACAACTTTATCATTCTCAGGGGCTGCCCCATCAATCCTGATAAAATAGTTTCTGCAATTTATGTGTTGAGCCATTGCATAGAGTAGAAAAAACAGTAGCATAGTTCCTGCCATCTTTTTAACATTTAGTATCATTTCCTAGTTATGCTGCAATTTGCGAAAATAAGCTTCAGATGTCTTCAATATCACTGCCCAGTCCAACGTGTACATCAGACTTACGAGCAAAGAACTTTGAATTTCAGTTTCATCCATTAATAATGGCATTGGTATATGCCCATGTGGAAAGTTATTGATGACGTAGGCACAATGAGTGCAATTGTACTGACTGCAACTATTACATGAGACCTACGAGTATTGCATTTGACCTCAGTTTTCATCTATTATTCATGAAAAAAGTAACTCCACCTGGAAAATAAGTAATGATGCAACACAATACAATATGTAATTTGATTCCAAGAAACTAATTTTGAATTGAACTGCTTCTGGCCGTAGTTAAGTTTCAATTGCAATGCAATCTTGAATTTAATTGCATTGTTTGTATGCCTGCCCTTGATTCTTATCTTTACCCTGAATGTTCAAAATTGGAAAACTGCGTTGATATTTTTCAAGTTCTATTATCTGAATGAACATTAACATCAATAACTGGTTGTATTGAAGATATGCCCAGTGAGATTCATTAGAAATTCAGGAGCACTCTTATTCGATTAATTTGTAGGCAGGAATAACACAACAAAGTAAAATGCAACAGAGAACATCTATATATTCATATGAATGTAAAATGTGTATTGCCAGTACTGTTCCTCGGGGTTGAAACGAATTTTCTATCCATTGATAGGTTTATGGCAATTGTCATGAACATACAATATGTATTACCATTGTGTTGGCCTGCTATGCAGGATTCTTCTGGGATGTAATGAATTTCTATCCATTGATGGATCTGTGACAATTATCATACCAATTGATGCCACCAACATTTCCAAAATAGTACTTTCACCTTGATTAGGCATTCCATGGAAACATTACAAACATGTTGATTTTGGTAGACACAGAATACCGAGAAGCATACCATTCCCTTCGCCAAAATAGCCTGCAAGTATACTGTCATAGCATGTCCTAGTATTGCCTGCTAGTATACTGTCCAACAGTCTTTTGGGTTATTTTCATTTCACTCACATGAGCAGCTGGATCTTGGTCATCATCAGCGTAGACTTGTCTCATTTCCCAATTTTTTTTTTATTGACTTGGGGCAAGTCTATTTAATCAGCGTGAATAGATAATGACCCATTTAAAGTAACTTTCCATCATCGTTTGTCCTTGTGAAAGATCTTCGAGTTCTTCATTCACATTATTCTTTGCCTGATATCCTACTTACTTTTCGGTAAGCTTTGTATCTGACTGCGGATATTTTGTCAGTCATGACGAATTGTCGTTGAAGTCAATTTGGTAAATTTCATTGACATAATTCCACGGGGGAGGGGGAGGCTCTCAGCTAAATTTCGGGTGGGGGTGTGCCGCCCACAGTTTCAAAATAACCGTTGGCTAGAACCTTTGTGAAAATGATACCTTGGCTACACTAATTTCTCCATCAGACGTGCCCCGAGTTGGCGTTTCCTAGACAAATCTTACCAAATTTCCGCATTGTCTTGACCAAAATTTTACAAAATTGGGTTTTTTACAGGAATTATCGATAAGGGAACGGACTTGGATCTGAAAATTCGCGACGATGAGCTTGAAGTTGTGACCTTTGGTGACCTTCCAGGAATCCCCAAATAGCTCCACATCGCATGCGCATTTACGATTTACTTCGCTGACGTAATATGCAAATTAGAATGGCTATTGAGAACAAGTGCAAGAAACAATAGCGCGGAAGCGCTGAAGCGCATGACAACTTGAGCCCTGGTGAGCCCCAAAGCTATAGTTTTTAGAACCAATCAAAAAGTGAATAAACAAGGATATACATCGAATGGTCCCTTTGTCATTACATCGAATGCCCCCTTTGTCTTCCTATTGTGTTGATTGTTGAATTCACAATGGAAAACAAAAGAAGAAAGCTAATTGGATAATCGTTTACCTGCCTTATATATTGATTAGTCCTGGGCGATTTTTTCCTAACTTTGTACTGGGGGGGGGCGTTTTTCGCCCCCCTCTTTTTCTCCGAAACTAGTAGAGATATAACAATAAGACTTACTCCTATTGTTCTTAAGACAATAAGCTATTAAAATATAACAATGGCAATTAATTACCCACGTGTTTTGTTGCTAGGCAACCAAAAAACAAAGGAAAATTGGCAATTTTTTACCTTCTTAACAAAAAAAATTCTATTTAATTTACTCCTCATGCAACTTTATCCAAATTCATCTCAAATTGTAGGAAACATGTTGCAGATTTAAAATACATACTTCTGAGATATTTTCAGTTTCTATTTTTAGCACAATCAGCTTTTAATTAGCTTTTTGCTCCATGTACAGATTTTCTTTGCAGTTATTTCTAAGTCTTGCCCTTTTACCCAGTAAATATGGACTCAAAAGTAATCAAATGAATAAGTCGAAGCAAAAACGAGAACAATTTTTCATATCTTGCACTTATTCATTAGAGCAATGACGTCATAAATGTCAATGACGTCATAGATAATAAATTTTGCTAATGTCAGCAACTATGAAATATATATATATATATCAAATGAAACTACTCATCAAATGCAATCGAATGATGCATGTTTGAGATCAATCGGACAAACGAGACAAAATCTATGGACGTTTTAAGAATTTTTTTGTTGACCACTCTTCAAATATGGTATTGCTGTAGTCACGTGATCAGAGTTAGAACAATGAAATGTTAAAAATTTAACTGCCAATTAAATTTGACTAAAAGTCACAAAGTTTGATGGTTAAATTATACGCCGTTTCAGTGCAATGTAGAAAAGTGTGGTAGGGGGGGGCGAAACCCCCCCCCCCCCCAGTACTAATAGGGTTAATAAGAGGTCAGCATAGAACACCAAGCTGCTATTCGCTATTGCCCTAGAAGCGCAAAGTTTTGAAATTTTGAAATTGATTAATTTCAGTTAAACCGATGCAGCCTCAGATGGAACAGCAGTATCGAAGGTTGGGCCCAGTAGTACCTGAATAGAGAGTTTGCAAAGCTTCTTTCGGGAGAAAGGACTTTTTTTTATTCATAACAAATTAAAGTTAAACTCAATTTCATTGATACTGTACCGTTCTTGGTGTAAGAAGACACAAGGTCATCTGGCCTACACCAAGAACGGCACTTACAATATTCAAATACAAATTCAAACGTAAAGGAAACGAAGCAAAGATTAAGGGAAAGAAAGGGACTTGCAATTCCACACCAAACTCAACACATGCTATGGGTCTAACCCATATATCACAGGTCTAACATCAGTTTTGTACCATCACATCGAAACTGATGGTACAATGACGATGGACGTAAAGCACTATTGGAGCATTTGAATGGTTTGGTGTGGAACTGTCTAGAAGATAGGAAGGAGAGCTGCTAGATAATTGCGTTATGCCAAATCTATTTAATGCTGATTCACAGATACTAGCATGCCACTCAAGCGATAGGACAAAGAAACCCGTCCCTCACTTAGGCAACACGCCAGCACCCACAATCAATTTAACCTGTTTGTTTTTCGATGTACTCAATCGTTGCTTCAATTATTATCCTGTTGTCAATCATGTTCATACTTGGACTGCCATAAAGAAGCAAGTTGCACAAGGTTTCTGAATCCATGTTTGCGATATCAATACCGGACACTTCAGTGACAGTGCCAAAGAGATCCTCTCGCAATTGATTAAAGCGGGGGTAATGCAGAAGATAGTGCTCATTGTCCTCGTTAGCCGCACCACAATCACATATAGGCTTAAGGCGCTCAAAATTGTGATGAAATTTGTGCGCATTTAGATCACTGAATTGTACGCGAAGCTTGGTTATATTTCTAATACCCTTTAAGTCAGATACTCCATAAATAGTATTCCTGACCGGTCTTATTAACGCAATCAGTTTCCGTTTAAATTCAGCAATGGTTTTAGAAGCGCGTATTTCAGTTGGTAGTTTGTTCCATTCATGTAACGTGTTATGAAAATAAAAATTGGAAAAGCGATCGGTTCTGGCTCTATTTTGGGCATAGGCTTGAGGATTTCACATATCATAAGATATCTGCCGTTCAGGAGGAATTAGAGAAAAGAGATATGCTGGGTACTGTGTCAACTTTAGCTTGAAGAATGTATGTATGTATGTAATATTATGCCATTAAAATTAAAAACTTAATTATAAAATTTACTGCAAAATAAACAGAAAGCTAATTACATGCGTAGAAAAAACAATAATGATAAAAAGAAAAGCAAAAAACTAAGATCTGATATAAAAACCTAAGTATAAAAAACACCCCCAGTTTAAAATGGCAGGGATAGCATTAAAAGGTCAGTGTGACCTTGTTTCCATAATGGTCCCCCAGAGGTGCCATTAAAAGAAAAGTTTTCTTGAAAGGAAAGTGTAAAAAAAATGTATATTTTGTATCAAAGTAGAAAGTAATGGTGGAGTCTTGTTTTTTTGCAATTTTGGAAATTCAGTAATATTCATAAGGGTTGTCTTCTTGATTTTGGAGGTCCTTAAAGAATTTGTTCTTAATTTTATGTTTGAAACTGTTAACGCTCTCAGCTGACTTTAGGTCAGAGTGTAGATTGTTCCAAATTTTAGGTCCTAGGTAGGAGAGACCGTTTTGCCCCTTGTTACTTTTTCTAAAAGGTTGGTTTAATTTGTTTTTTGATCTTCGAGTAACCCGGCTTTGGCCAACTGGTAAGAACATCTCCGACATATAGGATGGGGCCGAGTTATTGAAAAATTTGAAAACGCTTGTAGCAGTACATTGTTCAAATCTCTCTTTAGTAGGGAGCCAATTTATGTTTTTAAATTCCCTAACTCCTATATGTGCTCTGTTATTCATGTTTAAACAAAATCTGACACATTTATTTTGGGCGGTTTGAATTCTCCTGGTTAATCTTTTATTTATCAAAGGGAACCAAGCACTGCATGCTCTTGGAAAGGCATAGTCCCTACTAAGAAATGGCATAGCCTTCTATACCATCTTCTCTGGTACAAAGATTCCCAACCACGTTCATCGTAAAGCTTTTGCTTACTTGTACCTCTCCATGCCCCAGTCACAGCCAAAGATGCTGCATACTGCGTTTGTTCAAGACGCTTTGTAATAACTGATGACAAGTCAGGGTCATATTTGTGGTAAACAATATCACCGTAATCAAGGTGGGGGCGTACATACAGTTTGTACATTTGATCAAGTACATCCCTTCATACGTATAGTGACAGGTGTCTTATCAACCCAATCTCCCGCCTGGCTTTCAAAATAGCTTCACTCACATGACTCTTAGAGCTCAATTTGGAGTCAAGAATCATTCCAAGATGTTTGTGCTCTGTTTTGCTTGTAATTTCTTCATTTCCGAGTCTCAAAGGAGGGTGCACTGGGCGCAACTTTTTAACGGAAAAAAGTACCTCTTCTGTCCTGTCAGCATTGAAGTGCATTTTCCATAGAAGTCTAAAATTCAAAATTTTCAAAATTTGAAAAGTCTCCCATTAGTCATGATCCTTTTGTTTCCCTCAATTGGGCAGAGACGGTTTCATTTTCAACACTGTAAACAGAGAAGTATCATCAGCAAATGATTTGACGTCGCACTGCAAGTTATCTGTTAAATCGTTAATATAAATAAGATGAAATAATGGACCTAAGAAAAGACTTCGCATGCCATAAGAAGCCAACTGCCCTTAAGACCTTGCTAGAAATGCTTTGATTTGTTCTTTCCAGTCCAAGGAGCAGTCGATTTCCACACCAAGGTATTTTGCCTTCTGACCGTGTTCCAAGCAAATGACGAGCAAGATGACGGGTAGCCTGCGCGCAGAGTGCTGCCCAGATGATCACTGCTACGTCGGCCTTTTTAGCAGGCCTAACTCAGATGAGAGCATTATCAGATCAGAAGAAATTCATAAAAATTGCAGATTAAAGGTAATGTTAGCCAACATCTTCATAGCTATCCTCATTTGCTTAGCTTGCCTAGGCCCATGCTATATTATTCTGTGTTCCGACTTGCGCGCGCATCAACTACGGTGTTGCTAGACAACTGCAGCTGCAGTGTTTCAAGTTTCAAGTTTCAAGTTTCATTCATTGTCAATAAATCCCAAATACAATTCATACACAAAACTCTACAACTAAGATACATTACAACAATAAGAACTAAAACTAACACTACTAAAAACAAAAGAAGAAAAATTACTTTGCACAATTGTATTTAAGATTTACTGACTAAGGAGGAGCTCTCTAAGTAGGTAAACTAATCGAGAGAGAGCCCCCCCATAAAACACAAAGAAACCAAAAATTATTTTAAAACAAAGACAGACAATAACCAAGAACCAAGAACCAGATGAACCTCAACGGGATAGGACTTGTGTGTTAAACTAAGAGTTATTTTGTGAATATGAATCAAGGAAGTATCTTTTTAGTTTTGAACGAAAAACCACAGTAGAGCTAGCAACACGTATGAACAGTGGAAGGGTGTTTCAAAGTTTTGAGCCAAAGGACTGAATTGTTTGCAGACCATACAGAGTTGTATTTTTAATAGACTTAAAAAGATCACCTCTTGTAGCCTGGCGAGTCCCAATTCTATGAACAGATGAATTTGGCTGAAAATAATCATGAAAGCAGGAAGGAGATAGCTTATTAATAGATTTATAAACAAAGGTTAAGATGTTCAGGTGCAGAACATCCACAATTTTTAAAGTCTTTAATGACTGAAAAATTGGTGTGCTATGAGAAAGGAAGGGTTCAAATTTAATGCAGCGAAGAATTTTCTTCTGAAGAATAAAGAGTGGGTTTAGGTAGGATTCATACGTCATTCCCAAGGCTGAAATACCATAGTTGGGGAAGGACAAGAAAAGTGAGTTGTAGAGAGAGACAAGAATAGGCAAGGGGGCATAATGCCGCACTTTGAAGAAAATGCCAGCAGTTTTAGAAAGTTTTTTACAAAGTTCAGTTGTATGGTACTTCCAAGTCAGATGTTCATCCATGAGAACTCCTAAAAACTTTACATACTTAGTTCTTTGAATAAACTGTTTACCAATTTTGAGGTTGGTGAATTCTGACAATTTCCTCCTTGGGAAATGAAAGAGTACAAAGTTTGTCTTCTCAATGTTTAGTGCAAGCTTATTTGAATCAAGCCAAAGCTTAACCTTCTTTAATTCTCTGTTGATTTTTTTGGTTAGAAGTTGAAGGTTATCAGAGTCACAATAAATGTTGGTATCATCAGCAAAAAGGAAAAAAGATAGAAACTGTGATGAATTCGGTAGGTCGTTGATGTAGATTAAAAATAGCAGTGGCCCAAGAACTGATCCTTGGGGGACACCACAAGTTATGTTAGTGAGGGAAGAAGAATGGCCATTAATTGAAACAAACTGTTTGCGGTTACTGAGGTAAGATTGGAACCAGTTTAAAGCGGTGCCCCTGATACCATAATGTTCTAACTTTTTTAGAAGTATATCATGGTTAACTGTATCAAAAGCCTTTTGAAGGTCAATGAAGATACCACAGCCAAATCTGTTTTTGTCCAAAGAAGATTTTATAGTTTCAGTTAAGCTAATAAGAGCATGATCAGTTGAGTGACCTGTGCGGAAACCAAATTGCATGCAGAATAATACCTCACAGACTTCAAGAAATTGGGACAGGCGCTTGTGCATTAATTTTTCAAAAATTTTGCTGAAGACAGATAGGAGTGAAATTGGCCTATAATTTGATTTACTGGTGGCAAGTCCCTTTTTAAAGATTGGAATAACCTTAGCTATTTTCAGTTTTTCAGGAAAGGTTCCTGTCAAAAAGGATTCATTTATCAAAACAGCAAGATCTTTTGAGATAGGCAGATCAAGAATTTTTAGTAGCTTGACTGGAATACTATTTGGCCCACTGGATTTACCATTTTTCAGAGATTGAATACGGGAGGATATTTCTTCTGCTGTGCACGGGGATATGAAGAATGAGTCCAAATTAGGATTGGATAAATAGTCTAAAGGAGATTTTGGTGTTCTTGGAATCCTCTTTGTGATGTTATCAGCAACATTAGTGAAATAGTTATTAAACTCATTTGCTATCTTCACTGGGTCTGAGATTTTGGAACCATTTTCTTCCTTTAAGAACCTAACACTATCAAAATTTCCAGGTCTAATGCTTATTATGTTCTTTATACCTTTCCAAAGCATTTTCATATTATTTTTATGTTCATCAAAGTACTGGTGAAAATAGCTCTTTTTGCTTTCTCTTATTTCATTGACAATGCGATTTCGAAACTGTTTACATGCCTTAAGATCATTTGGGGATTTTGTTGATTTAAATTGCTGAAATAAACTATCTCTGATTTTCATCATTCTTTGAATTTGAAAATTAATCCAAGGTTTATTTTTTAGCTTTAAGGCCCGCTTATTCAGCTTTTTCTGAGGACAATGTTTGTTTACAAGATTATGAAGATTAAGAAGAAAGGTGTCAAATTTTCCATTTAGGTCCTGACTTCCATCATCAAGAAAGGAGGTATCCATTTCTTTATAATCTGCAAGAAATTTAGCTTCATCAAAGGCCTTGTAGTCATATGAAAAATAAGATGAAGTTTTGAAGTCAGGTGCATGCTCACTCAATACAGCAAATTGTGGAAGGTGGTCAGAAATTAGAGACAGAATGTTGCCTGCAAAAATGTTACTTTCAGTTGCATTATTAACATAAATATTGTCAATAATTGTTGATGAGGAGTCTGTAATGCGAGTTGGATGCAGTATGGATGGCTGGAAATGGTAAGAGAACATCATGTTGATAAAATCATTACTGGGGGTATGATTATCATATTTGAGTAAATCAATGTTAAAATCACCCATAACCGCAATCAGTTTATTTTCCTTTGCCAGGTTGCTGAGTGTCAACTGAAAATAATCACTAAATCTTGAAATATCAGAGCTAGGATGTCTGTAGGCACAGCAGCAAAGAATATTTTTTGCTTTTGAATTTTCAATCTCAATCCAGACAGTTTCAAAATCTTTATCACTGATACAGAGGTCATCTCTTTTGTTTGCTGTTAGATTTGATTTGACATAGATTCCTACACCACCAGCAGAACTATGAGAAGGAGTTTCATGAAACTTGTAGCCAGGAAGCTCATTATTTGCTTTGTTTTGGGAGCCAACTGAAATCTTTATCTCAGACAAACCTATGACTTGAAAGTTCACATTGAGACAGGTTAGAAGAGGATGTAGTCTAGTTCATCAAAATGGAGAGAAAGACTTCTAATATTCATATGGAAAAGAGAAAGGTCTGTATTTGGTACTGCCATAGAGGCAACTTCTTAAGTGTTGATGAGATTTCAAAGGAAGGCAAAGAATCAGCAAGGGAAGGAAGGCTGATACCATTTAACCCTAAGAGAACTTCATCAGATTCCAAGGTGAATGGGAACAACAAAGAGTTATTAATAATTGTGCATTTAATGCAAATCCAGTGTTTACTATTATCAGGCTCTTTTTGAAAAGTTTCATATTCAATCTTAGAAATATTGTTGCATTTAATATGGATCCACTTATCACACTGATCACAAAAAACTGCATTTTGGTTTTGATTCACATTTTTTTCACAAATACCACAAGGGAAACGTACATTTCTGTTTGCAGGTTCATAGCCATATTTGATTTTTTCAATAACAGAATTAATTTTGCTGAGTGAAGAGGACATCTGGTTATGTTTGGCTAAAATCTGAAAAAAAAGCAAAACAAAGACAGCAAAGCAAAGAAAAATAGCAGATAATAGTTACCAGTTTCAGTTCAATAAATAGAAGACGCAACATAAATGTCCTGGCTGGCCGGTCAAATGGATATTTACATACATATTTGGTCATCACTCTGGGGAATTATTTATGTTATCAAAATAATCTTCAGCATTTTGAAGGTCAATTTCATCAAATTCATATCTTTTAAATCCAAATCCTTTGTTGATATGTAGAATGGCAGGGTATGTCAGGGATACCTTCCAATCTGGGTTAGTAAGCAAGAAGAACTTCCTTATTTTTAGCATCTTATTTCTTTCTTCTACCGTCTTTTTGCCATAAAGTTGTTGAATATGGATCTTTCCAGATGTTTTGACTTTCGAGCCATGACTTTTTGGAAACCTGGAGAGTTTACTGGCATTTTGTAAGATGTAACTGGAGTCTTGCCAGGTGACAAATTCAGCAAAAATGGGCCTTGCCTTTCCTCTATCATTTGAATTATTCCTGGTATTGGCCCTGTGGGCTCTATCAATATCAACAGCCTCCAGGCCACATGTTTTGAAGTGTTTTTCCAGGAGTTGTCTAGATTCTTCCCATGTTTCACTTCCTTTTTCAGGAAAGCCATAAAATACTAACGTTTTTCTCATCTGTCTATTTCTAAGATCTTCAAGTTCATTCTGAAGTGACTTTAACTCATTACTGTTCTTTAGGATTTCAACTTTTAACTGAATAACAGTGTTGCTTGCATCTTGAGCAATTGATTCAGCCTGCTTTACTCTTTGAAGGGTATGCTCGCATGACGTTTTATTCTTATCAATATTAGAGGTCAAAACATCAAGTCTTTTATCAATCCTTTCCTCAACATGCGTGGCCTTGCAGTAAAAACAAACATGCGTGGCCTCTCGAAACGACGGGCTGTGAACAGAGCTGTGTCCTTCAAAGTTACTTTTTAGCGGGAGAATGCCTCTGAGTTGTGCTGCCTTTGGCTGTCACAGCCATAATAAAATGGAAAACAAGCCCTCGTTTCACCGCTTTCCAAATAACAACCCAGAACGTCGACAAAAATGGATTACAGCTTGCAGACGAATCAACGAGGATGGTTCTTTATGGCAGCCAAATGGCAAGTACGTATTTCTGTGTGGCAAACATTTCGTCACAGGTTTGTTTTTAGGATCTTTTTCAATTAAAATGTCCTATGCTAGGCCTGATCATATACAGACTTTTAGAATGAGAATGAGTATAGGATGGAAATATACGGTTGTATGATCTAAAACGAGCACTGGTTTCAAACTTTAAGCATCAAGAGCTACCCTTGGTTTCACATTGCTGCTCGTGGGGGTTGATCCAAAATGCTACAGAAAATTTTTGGACCTGTATTTAGAATATTTCTTTAGTTTTGAGTACATTTGGGGTATGGATAAGGGGTGCTCTTTTCATGAGAAGGGGGTGGAAAACAGAGTTTTCATCATGAAAGGGTGGCAGTTGCCCCTTAAATCAACCACTTCTTCTTATACTGTATATCAGTGTTTACTTAATTATTAACTTGATCCATTTGCTATCTATTTAGGAAAAACAGTAAATGATCCTCAGCATCCTGATTATGTTCCATCGATATTCATCTTCACTAAAACTAGTGAAAAAGTAGAAGGAAGAAAGCTTGCCAGGTTTGATGCATTCAAAAGGAGAGAGGCCCAAAAATCTAGTGCGCAAGTAAAGAAAAAGCTGCAAAGTGAGCAGGAAATTTTAATGGAAGATGATACAACCCCTGAAGAAATTGGTTGCCATGAAGATAATGATGTTCAGCATGACTGTGAAACAAATGGAGAAATCCAGGAGCTGCAAAATGAGCTTGAAAGAACAAAAGCAAACCACATGGAAGAAATTTTGGCCTTGAAAAAAGAGCTTGAAGATACCAAACTACAATTAACATTGCAGTCAAAAAAACAAATTCCATTAACATATGGAACACTGAGAAATAATGCAAAGAAATTCAAATACTTCACAGGAATAGATGTTGAAAAGTTTGATGCTGTCTTTGAGACTCTTAAGCCATACTTTCCGGAAGCTGGAAAAAGTAAAATCCTCTTAGTGAATCAATTTTTACTAACTCTGATTAAACTGAGACTAAATCTGCAAATTGAAGCACTGGCAGACCTCTACAATGTTTCAAAGACAACGGTAAATGATGTATTTTGGCGATGGGTAGATCTGCTGTATGAAAAGCTAAAATTTTTAATCAAATGGCCAGATCATGATGCTTCAATGGAAACCCTTCCACATGTGTTCCGGCAGTATTTTCCCCGATTGACTGGTATAATTGATTGCACTGAAGTCTTTATTCATCGACCAAAGTCCTTAAAAGCCCGTGCACAAGTCTACTCAAATTATAAAAAGCATTCAACATTGAAATTTTTGGTTGCTTGCACTCCTCAGGGAGCTATATCCTACTTATCAAAAGCTTGGGGTGGCAGAATTTCTGATGTTGAGTTAGTGAAACAATGCGGTTTCATCAGTCGAGCATATCACCATGCTGGGGATCAGATATTGGCTGACCGTGGCTTTACATTACAGGATGAATTTGCTGCTGGGGCTGGTGTTGAATTGATAATACCTGCATTCACAAGAGGTAAAAGTCAGTTAAGTGCTGAGGATGTGGAAACAACAAGACAGATTGCCTCAATACGGATTCATATTGAACAGGTGATTGGATTGCTGAAAAACCGATTCAATATTCTATCTAGTGGACCTCTTCCACTCACAATGATAAAATCCCTCTCAGATGAAACCATGGACAGTGAGACAACATCAATAGATAAGATTGTGACTGTGTGTGCAATTTTAGTAAACTTAGGTGATGGAATAGTTTATAATGAATAATTTGGAAACATCCAATTTCTGTTAAGTTGATGTAATAGCTGCGTTGTTGGTTTCTGATTAAGAAATATTGAGAACTATGAAATTCATCAGAAAGAAACCAATTTTTGCAGCGTTTATGACAGAGATGAGGCTAAATACAAAAATCTCTTTACGAACTATGCGCATGCAACTCTAAGGCTACATGTAAGATTTTTCTTCGAAAACTTTGGAAACTTTAGATTCTTTGGGGAAATTTAGTGTTTTTGTGGGATTTACCATAAAATGCTAATATTTAGCATCTGTGTTATTCTACAGTATGATGAAGTGGAACTGGTTATGCAGCAAAAATTATGAATTATGGTGAGCCATATTTGGAAATAATTTCTGATATGATAGGTCAAAATTCTCAGTATCACTTATCATTACCAAGAAAGTTGATTTTTAATTTCATAATACATCAATTTTGCAAGTTTGAAAATGAAAGTGCACAATCTTGATAATGGAGAGGGATATAACTGAAAACGTTGATTCCATTAAGTTACATTTTTGAGAGTAATTTCTAAATGATGAGGTAACAATTTTCACTGCTCAAAGTCCATCTACATACAACTTTTACATGTTGTTATTTTCATCAAGTTTCAACCTTCTGATCCAGATAAACAAAAGACGCACATTTTTCTAAGAAACTTAAGGATTGGCCACTGCTTAAAGTTTCTTAGAATTGTCAAAACTTCAGTACTCACAGTTTCTTACAAGTTTCTTTATAGGATTCATGGGCTTTTACAGGTTCCTTAATCACATTTTCCCAGTACTGGCATTTCTTAATTTTTTGGCAATCTGAGAGTTGAATCTTTTGAGGCCAGATTCTTATGAAAACTGTGCGTAAGCAAAATAAAAGGGCTGGATAATACACAAATCCATGGTCAAAGCCCCAAATATCACATTTTGGACTCATGAAGATTTCCATTCTGATTTGGTAAATTCAAGGGGAGAGATCTTTTTTCACAGGTATAATATGATATTTAGGTGAAAGATCACTTCTTGTTAAAATCCATTTCATTTAGGGAGCTGAAAACATGTGGTACCTGTTTGTGTTGGCAAGGAATCAAAACGAAAATTTTGTCAATCATTAAATTCATTGCCAAAAGTTAATCAAATTAGAAGTTCCTCAAAAATTTCTTATCCCCCTGCACTTTGAGAACAATTTATATTTGCTTTCTCTTTTTTGCCTTGCAGTCATTACAATACCAGTTACCACGAGGTGGCCTTTTAACATTTGCACATCTCATGTGGAACCATTCAAACTTGCAACCAACAGCATCACATCCAATCCAGTCTTGCTCTCCATCATCAACTGGCTGGCAATAGCAATAAAGTTTTGCACTTTTCAGCATAACACTGGTGCCAGCATGGCATTGCATTTCCTTTTCAATCTTTCTTGTAATTAGTTCAGGAAGAATGTGGTTGATGTAGAAATCTTGGAATGTGCTCAACATTGTTTCTATAAATTCCATATTGTGTCTCACATTGACAACAATTACCCATTTTGGAGCCCATACAACTAAGTGGCAGTTCTTCATACCAAAGACATGCAGCTGCAGCTGGATTTGGGCATGATATTTATGATTTTTCCTCAACTCATTATATTCATCAACAAAAAAGCTTGATCTGTCAACATCATCAAAACTTGATGCGTCCCTTAAGCTGAAAGGACATTTGATTTCAATCAAGCTACTTAAATTATGACATTTGCAAGACATAATTCACGGGTCGGTTAATCTAAATATTCCATCGCCATCCCCTTTTAAACGACGTGTGTGGAAATATGAAAAAGCTAACGTCGAGTCATTAAAATCGGATTTGCTTCAAATTAACTGGGAAAATGAATTTAGAGGTTGCAGCTGCACTGAAGCAACAGATATATTTACAAAAAAGTTTCTTAGCTTGTGTTCCTCTCACATTCCCAACTCCGAAATCCTCTGTAATCCAAAGGATCCTCCCTGGATAACAGATGTTGTCAAGAAGGCTATCCGTCGGAAACACAGGGTTCACCGAAAGTTTCTTAAAAATGGCAGAAACACCAGTGATCGTGACAGGGCCAAGGCTGTTCGAAATGAAACAACAAGGACCATTGAACAAGCAAAGGAACGGTATTTTTGTGATTTAGGCCAGAAATTGTGTGACCCTTCAAGGGGTGTAAAAGCATACTGGGAAACAATTCACAAGATCCTAAATAGAAAAAAGGTCATGTGCATTCCGCCGATCATCGAGGATAACATCTTTGTCACTAACTTTGAGGAAAAGGCTATAATTTTCAATGATCTATTTGTGAAACAATGTTCCCTTCTGGTCAACGAAAGCCAGATTCCTGAGTCACTACCGAGAAAAACACAGGCTAATTTGACACGAATTGATGTTCCAATGGATAAAATTGTGACGTTAATAAATCAGCTGAACTGTAGTAAAGCAAACGGTTGTGACGACATTTCGATTCGTATGCTTAAGTTATGCGCACGTGAATGTAGTATACCATTGAAATTGATTTATGATTTGTGTCTAGAAACAGGCCATTACCCTGCTCTATGGAAAATGGCAAATGTGGTCCCTGTTCATAAGAAGGGTGACCGTCAGGTTAAAACTAACTATAGACCAATATCTCTCCTTCCAATATGTGGTAAAATTTTTGAAAAAATTATCTTCGATGAAGTCTATAAACACCTGTCTGAAAATAACCTTATTTCCACTCATCAATCTGGCTTTCGTCCTGGGGACTCTACCATCAATCAGCTCTTGTCTATAACACACGAGATATATCAGGCATTTGAAAATCATCAGGAAACGCGCGCCGTCTTTCTCGATATATCCAAGGCATTTGACAAGGTTTGGCACGAAGGCCTTCTCCTTAAATTGAAATCAAACGGAATTGATGGTCAGCTTTATCTCCTAATTGAGAATTTCCTCTCTAAGAGGTACCAAAGAGTAGTCTTGAATGGCAAGGCATCTCCGTGGAAGCGCGTCTCAGCAGGAGTTCCTCAGGGATCTGTCCTTGGGCCTCTTTTCTTCCTTATCTATATAAATGATCTCGCTGAGGGTGTAACATGTAAAGTGAAATTTTTTGCCGATGATACTTCCATGTTTCAAGCGGTTTCCGATGTGAATATGACAGCAGACACTCTCAATCAAGACCTCGCAATAATACAAAATTGGGCTTTCCAATGGAAAATGAGTTTTAATCCTGATCCTACAAAGCAAGCTAAAGAAGTCATATTCTCGACGAAACTTTCAAGGGAACAGCATCCCCCTCTAACTTTTAATGACCATCACATAATTGCCAGCAGCAGCCACAAACATCTCGGACTAATCTTGGATGAAAAACTTTCCTTTGCTGAGCATGTGAAGGAAGCAATTATTAAGGCTAAGCGTGGCATTGGAATTATTCGTTTTTTGTCAAAATATGTTTCAAGAAATGTACTTGACCAGATGTATAAGCTCTACGTCAGACCTCATATTGATTACGGCGATGTAATTTACCATGATCAAAGCATGCCCCTTTCTCGTAAACTGGAATCAACCCAATACAAGGCAGCACTGGCTGTTAGTGGCGCATGGAAGGGTACGAACAAGGACAGGCTTCTTGAGGAGCTTGGCTGGGAGACGCTTAGTAACAGACGATGGTATCGTAGGTTATGTCTATTTTATAAGATTGTCAACAATCAAGCCCCTCATTATTTGCGTGATTACATTCCTGAAGAAAATAATATTCAATACAATCTACGGCATCCTACTTTGCTTAGAGAAAACATATCACGCACACTTAGATTCTCAAAAACCTTTTTCCCATTTTGCATAAACGCGTGGAACAACCTGACCCCCACCATACGAAGTGCTCCGACCATATCCTCGTTTAAAAAGTCACTGATCTCCATCATTCGACCTATCAAGAAGTCATTGCATGGATTAACCAACAGCTATGAGTCAGCTCTTTTGACAAGACTTCGTGTTCATTTTTCGGATTTAAACGAACACAGATTTGATCACAATTTTGCTTGTGAAAGCCCTAATTGTAAATGTAATGTTGGGGTCGAATCAACAATCCATTATTTCCTGCACTGCCATCTCTACAGAGCTCATAGGAAGATCCTGCTTGATGAAGTATCTGATATAGTTGGCAATGACATTTCCCAGCTTCCTGATGACCACTTATGTGATCTGCTTCTCTTCGGTAGCAAAGCTTATAATGAGAAAGCGAATGAAATGATATTGAAATGCACAGCTAAATTCGTCAAGATTACAAAACGATTTCGATAACTTTGTCATTGTCCTCTGTATCGGATGTTTTGGGGTGGCTCTGCTCTCCGTTTGGGGTGGGGAGCGGAGTAGCCCCTAAAACATGGCCTTTGACTACAAGGATGTATGTAAATCTTTATCTTGTTTGTATAGTATTGTTTCGTTTATGTACCGTTCTGCAAGTAGTGTAACTTATAATTTTCTTGTAATTTTGTTGATTGATTTGAACTGTTGAGTTTGGAGGCGACTTGATAACGTTATGTTTTTCGCCTCCATCTCAACAGTAGATTGATTTAAGTTGTTTAGTTGTATTTTAACTTTTTTATTTGTTATAGAAAAAAAAAAAACATTTGCAAGAAAATATGCCATCTGGTGTTGCACCAATAAATGATGCATCATGGCAAAGAAGCAGCCCACACTCTTTTACTTCAAAGCTGTTATGCTCCTGACTCATCAGCAAAGAATAGTCATTTATTCCATTTTTTTCGTTATCTTTTCCCCACCTTACTGATGGTGCATTCACTTCATGATCTCTTGGATTGGTGAGCTTCATTATGAGGGATCTTGATGGGTTTTCTTTGTTAGTGTGTAACACCTCATGGGCAACAGAAGCAGTCAATCTTCCAATTCTTACTTCTTTCCATACCAGTGACTTTGATTGTTTCTTTGTTGATTGATACAAATAATCTGCATCCTCCTTTGAAATTTTCATTCTGTGGAAGACTTCATGGCACTTTTCCGTGACCTCATCATCACCAAAGAAGTATTCTGAATTATGTAGATTCCTAAGAGATGCAGGTATTTTTCCTCTGGCTGGCGGAACAATTTGGGGCCTAAATGATTCACAGTGCTGTGAGAAGCAATGAAGAGCTATTGGCTTTTTATCTAGAGCTGCAAGTTTTTTAAGGAGTTCATCCTGCTTATCTTCTGGTAGCCCCTTTTCCTGCAGTGCCTCAGATGAACTTCCTCCTCTCTTTTCTCTATTCTTATTTACCCTTTCTGCATCATACACTTTTATTCTAGCCAATGGAGTGCCTTCAACGTGAGAAACAAAGTCAACATTCCATTGACATGCCTCATCAGTACAAGCTCTTGTTGTAAACCCAGCACGCACTGCAGCTTCAATCTTGAACAAAAGGGCACCAATGTGTGAACATGATTCACCCAACCTGAAACAAAGGATATAATTGCATTCTTACATCTGTGACAATGCAAAGACACAAGATTTAAAATGAAATTTGGAAAAAGACAATGGCACTTTTGTAAATTCTGATTCTGAAGCACAATGTGCTTCAAAATGTAAAAGAACTCGCTTAGTCAAGTAATTTGGAATTGTCTCACGATATTAACATGCACTTCATGAATAATCAAGAAAACACACGTAATTCGAACAATAACTTCATATCTTGAAAGACAAAAAGAAAATGTTATTGTTGCACTCTTGTCCTCCAATTAATCATGAGGTTACCATTTCCTGTCATTACCCCCAAAACCCTGTACTCTCCACAATACTTCAACATATCAAACAAAATTTTCACTTTGAAGTTCAGAATAAATACGCCACCATTTAATCCAAGAATGTTTTTGAATTCATACATTTGAAATGAAATGTTTCTTTAAACATTTGATTTATCACTTTCATTTAAAGTTCAATAATTTTGAATGTTTGACTTTGTGAACTGACAGTGAATTGTATCTTTGAGAATCTAGAAAATTCTTCAAAGTCTCATGGAAAGATCTGGTGTCAATACATTTTCATTATGAGAACCTAGCATTCATAATAATAAGATCTCAAAACATAGAAACTTTGGAGAAGTGGCCTAAGAGCAGAAGAAAACATCTTTTAAAACGATAAAAGGCTTGAAAAACATATTACCCAGCCATGCAGGTGCAGTGAGCAGCAATTATCGCCTCATCTCCCCTGGAAATTGCAACCCAAGGTGTGTGTGGAGATTCATTTAGTCGTTGTGATGGTGTAACATTGGCCTTGAAGATCACAAGATTTTGTGGAGCCTCAATGTGAAACACTGTTTGAACCCATCCATTTCGAAACTGATTATGAGCTTCAAGGCTCTTCCTGCTTTTCATCTTTTCCCTTGCAAAACACCAGGTGTATTTATCAGATAGTCGTAGACTTCAGGCCACTCCAAAGATGGCCACTTTGTAGGATCATTCAATCACGAATCGGCCGGTAACTGATAAGGACAATCATGCAAACCACAATTCTTGAGTTTCAACAGGTACCTGGACTTCGACAAAGCATCGAGCTTTTGATAATCGTAAGAAGACATCGCGTTGAAGCTGCCCACCACGGAAAGTTTTCAGTGTGCGTTACGGCTCGCCGAACGGCCCGACGTTTGTTTTCACTACGGCTGTTGTTGTCTAGCAACAAGATAGCTGATGCGCGCGCAAGTCGGAACAGAGAATTGCTTTGGGCCTCATTTTTGATTGTCCTTATGACATGATGGGGCCTCAAAGCAGTGGTGGCGTGGCGCCAGGGGAGGGCCAGAGGGAGCTACAGCCCCCTGTCGGAAGCCACTTACCCCCCTGTGTCGGAGGAAATTTCGGGTTTCTGTTGGAGGAAATTTGGCAAAATGATGTAGGGTACAAAAACTGCATTTTTCCCATTTCATTTTTCCCATTTCAGCCCCCCTGTCAGAAGCTCCTGCCCTCCGTCTGAAGATTTCTGGTGCCACCCCTGCCTCAAGGTAGATTTATCCCTAAAATTTCATGGAGTGTTTACAACACAGCCAGTATGGAAAGTATGGCAGATGCACACCCGAGATTTTTGGTTGACTTGTTAGTTGCACACCTAAGTGATTTACGACAAAACAACCGAGCAGGATCTGTGTGCGGAAGGGTGAAAATTTGCAACTTTGAGCTCCCCTTTCCATTGCTGAAATGATGATGATCACGGGATACATAGAACAGCATAGATGCATAGATCGACCAAAGATTTGAGGAAAAAAATGCCATTAGGAATACTGATAAGGAACAAAAAGTACTCAAGACATTTGATTTGGCAGTGGCTTGAAAGAACTTTCTATGACTGTTGGAACGAATTTCATATTGGGGGGCTGAAAAGAAACACAAGTGAAGTGAACAAAAACCGGGGGTCCGGGGGCTTGCCCCCGGGAAAATTTTCCATGATCCCGCCCTTTAGACTGCTGGAAAACGACCCATTTTTGGAAAATGTGCCATTGAGGGAAACAAAAGGATCATGACTAATGGGAGACTTTTCAAATTTTGAAAATTTTGAATTTTAGACTTCGATGACATCAAAAGATATTGCATTTTTGATAGATACTGGTAGCTTCCTCGAATAAATAAGAGTTAGAATCTTCATTCCTACGACCTTAGCTGTTACAGCCATTTTCACTTACAAAATCAACAAACTTCATCTGATTTGAAAAGTTTCAAGATGTGCACACTTGAAGTGTCCACTTGCTAACCGTTGCACACTGCACACTTCAAATTTTCTTCGTGCACACCCGAGATCTCGTCGAAAAGTGCCGTACTTTCCATACTGGCAACACAGGTTGCTCATGGAAATTTCAAACAAAACTGTAGATGGTATGGTATTCCCATGCATGGTATCATAAAATTGTTCTGAAATTTTTTACCAAAAAAATGCATTATGCAATGGTTGGTGAAAAACAAATTGAAGGTGTAAGCTGCAAGTAAACTTTTAAAGGCTGTAAGAGTAAGCATAGATCCTTTGTTAGATGCAACAGCATATTGTCTTAGTGGCAAGCTGCAAAAAGTTGTACACATTAATGGAAGTTTTCCAACCTGGCCTCGAGTATTGGTTTCATTTTCAAAAGATTAAGATTAGGTTGTCTAATGAAATATAGTCTTTTGATAGCAAAAGTATTATGCGGGGATATTGGAACATTGCAAACATCTTGATTCTACAAATGGGGTGCAGCTGATAAACAAACAGTTATTATTGAGATGGGATGTGGGTGGCTATCAGGAGATCATAGGTCCATTGTCATTATCAATTTCTATATGGGATCTTGGCAGTCTAATGTGAAAGCACCATTTGCTGTTTATGCCATATGTAATGTAACAATGTATTGTGCTTCTCAATGATAAAGGAAAATTGGTGTCAAAAGTAATGTTCCATACAGTGCTTCCTTCCGTTCATTGTTGAAATTTATGGAACACGTATTTCAAGATCAGTCTAACAAAAACATGTTGCAAAGGTTTACATGCTTTATACCCTGTGTATTTAGGATTTTACTTCTTTTCATTTCCTTTAGGTTCCTGGAGACCAGATTGCAATGCATGCATGATTTGGCCTCAGTGTAGTGGTGAATGAAAGAAAGTGAAAGATGCAAGCGCAATTAAAGTCTAAAGGCGGTGAGGGTAAAAATAGATCCTTAGCAGATGCAAAGAACCTTTTCTTGTAAGCTGCAAGCTGCAAAAGTTGTACACCTTATGAATGCAAGTTTTCTAAGCTGGCAAGCAGAGCAAACTGTTACCAACTTGCCAAACGTTTCATGGCACCCAATCTTGAGACTCTTTGATATGAGAAACTTTAAGGAACATTGGGTTCTATTTTTCAAAAGATTAACATGGGATCATTTAATGCAAAATAAAATATTTTGGTGACAAAAGCATTATGTGGGGCTTATTGTTATTGAATTAGCAAGATTTTATGTTAAAAATAAGGTGGAGATGATAAACAAGCTATTATCACTGAGAAGGGGCTTTTGGTGCAGATCTTGGCAATATGATGGGAGTGCACAACTGCACCGCATATTGATTGCAGTCATGAGTCAAAAACAATGTAATGTACTGTATTTTCCTTTGATCCATTGTTGCAATTTATGTAACAATTATTTCAGGATCAGCCTGACAAAAATATGCTGTGAAGAAGTTCTACTATATAAACTGAAACATGATACACAGTCAAGAACTCACTGAATTTCTTTTATTGTTACAATATTATAAACAAATATATTCAGGACAAGAATGAACAAATATGATGTGAGATGTTGCTCATAGTACCCGCCACAAGCATATTGATCAACTTGATTGTCAAAAATTCTTTGAATTCTTAATATTTTTCAATAATCCTTCACTTTCTGATGGAATTCTTCGGTCAAATGAGAAAGACATGCTGGAACGTTTAACAGGAATTTTCACAGGAAATTAAGAGATTCATAAGAATTCTCTCAAGTCAAAAGAATTGTGATACTGCACACCTGCCTACGGTCTTTCTTTTGTAAATTTTAAAGAACTGGACAGTTCTGGTGTGCATCACAAAGAGGTTTGTTTTATGCCTAATGCAGCAAAATGGTAATCTGTTGTATCAAACTGTTCAAATCCATACAAACACAAAATTCCACTTTAGCACTTTCATGGGTGAATAACAAGAAGTTTTAGCATTCTATCCACAACCACAACTACTTATTGTACATTCAAGGTGGATCATCAGATATTCTTTGAGAGCTCTCCGCAGGAGCTAGGAATGTTGAAGCGCGAGCGAAGCGAGCGCTTAACTTCCTAGCAGGGTTAAAAGGTTGGGATGGAAGCCGTTGACGAACTTGTTTTTAATCTAAGACAATGGTCTTTAAGTCCCTGAATGAACTGGTTCACTCCACAATACCTGTATGATCTCTTCTTCCGAAATTCACTCTGCTCATCAGATAGATAGCCCTCGTAATGAGGAGCCAACTTGCGGTACCGATGAAAAGGCCAATAAATTGCCAAAAATGTTGCAATCATAGAGGTGCTAAACCATGGAATAGCCTGTTAGCCGAGTGAAAGCAGGCAAACTAGAAAACAGACTCTTTTCCCTCTCATTTTCATTGTAAGCAGTTGAAAATCTTTGTACAAAGTTGTCACATTGTAAGTAATTTTTTATCGGATGGCCACATGAAAACCAGCTATGTGAAAGGCAACCCTCTTGTTTTCGAATGCTTTTCATCGTTTCACCGTTTCACCGTTTTCACCGTGACTGCTTTCAAACGAAACTTGGCATATCTTTCCCCAACAAAATCAAGTGATTTTTGTGGAATAAAGTATTAGGCCAGTCAAATGCACCATTGGTTTGGTTGATAAAGCAGGATTAAGTTATGATTATCATTATGAGCAGCTGCTGCTCTATTTTTAGGGCACGTAAGCTTTGCTCTTCGCTTTTGTCTCAGAAGTGGGCTCGTTTCTCCAGCATGATCAACCATAGGGATACAATCCTCCCTATTCGGGCCGGGACGAAATATGTGCATTTCTGAAGTTTTTGGCCCCCCACTTTATTTCCGAAACTACGAGAGATATAACAATGAAACTTGTCTCAGTAGTGCTCTGGATGGACAAGAAGCTTTGCAGCTATAGCAAAGAGCTTAAGAAGTCACATGGTACGTTGCTAGGCAACTAGAACATTGGAAAGTTGCCAAAATCTAGTTACTGGAGTGAAATACAAAAACATAAGATAGCAACCAGAATTGTAACCAAAAGTAGCAAGTAAGAGAAGGAGAAGATATTCACAAAGGAATTTTATAATAGACCTTTACATGATTACACAAAGTAAAGTTTGATTCAAGGTGAAGCCTGCATTCGCAAAAGGAAGTAAATTTCATTGCTGCAAACAAGGAACCCTGTTTTCAAAACTAAACGTTGCTAACAAATTTTGAAATTTGTGGGTTGCCGTCAGAGACGCACGCCATTTGGTGAATCCAAAGCGAGGCAAAACCGGCAAGTCAGTATTTCAATGAATTGTTGCGATTTTGTGTTAAGGTCCCAGAAGGGGGGGGGGGGACTTGGTAGTTCAAGTTGACGTATCCGTTGCAAAATGTTGCAAAACCCTCAACCCTCAGCGGTAGTAACTTTTGGCTTCCTTTTGCATCAATAACAATAGGTTCATTGTTCCACAAACAATGCTGCTATTGTATGACAGACATGAGAAAGAAAATAACTTCTATTTACTTTGAAATAATACAGGTGTAGAAGTAAAAGTAGGATTGGGATGGGAGGACCTTCTCCTAGTGTGAGTATATGACAGTATGGTCAATGCAATGGTCCATCATTTCAATAATCAGAAATTTGTTTTGATACTGAATAACTGGTTGATCTCTGTCGTTAAAGAATCTTACTAACAACAATTCAGTTCATCAAACTTTCTTAAATCTCCCTGAACTAATCATATCCCTAAATTTTGCAACGGGTACGTCACCTTGAGCTACCAAGTCCCCGCCCCGGGGTTAAGGTCTATTCAAATTGCAGCTCTTGCCAATTAAGAACAACTAGCAATTAAATAGACTGAGGTTTCTATTGTTGACTATTTTCGATTTGTAGACTTCTAATTAGTGTAAATAGTTTATAAAAAGGAACCTTTCTTTGACGAGCTGAAGTGTGCAGATGTATCGTCACTTCATATCCACAAAAAGAAAGTACAGTTAAGGAAAACGACAGGCAAATTAGTGTTCTGCCAACTATTTCAATAGTTTTCGAGAGGCTTCTAATGAAAAAAGTGGAAAAACACATGAACCAGATTTGTCTATACTATTATGTGGATTTTGCAAAGGATATAACACTCAACGAGCCTTACTTGATACGTTTCTTGGAGAAAAAACTAATCTTTTTTGGGCTTTTGACTGCCTGAGACACGATCTCCTTATAGCCAAATTGTATGCCTACGGCTTTAGTCACGACTTTCTTTCCTTGAATATACTGATATATGCAATTATGCCGACGACACAACTTTATTTGCTTGTGATGTTGATACTGATAATGTTGTTGCTAGGTTAGAACTAGATTTCACCCATGCAATCAAATGGTTCTCTGACAATTATATGAAGCTCAATGAAGACAAATGTCATCTATTGACATTTGGAAAAATGAGTCATGATTCTGTTTCGGTTAAAATTGGCAGTTCTATTACTACTAGTACTGAAGAAAATTGCTAGGAGTTACCTTAGACAGAAAAGTTACATTTGAGGAACTTGCAAGTAATCTATGTCGAAAGGTCAGCAACAAGCTCCATGCTTTATCACGTATTACACAATGTATGGACCATAATAAATTAAGGATATTGATGGCATCATTCATAAATAGCCAGTTTCAATACTGTCCCTTAGCATGGATGTTCCATAGTGGCAAACTAAATACTGAAATAAAAAGGCTGCACGAGTGAGTCTCATTTCATTTCAAATCAATATTTAAAGTTGGTATTTACAGTAGTACCAAGCTAACACTAATTCAAACCAACTATTTACCAAACATAATGTATACAAAAATAGAATAAATAATATTTATAATCAGCGACATATTTTACAGGTGCTTCTATCTGCTGTCCAATCTTTGATCCTCTTTTTAAAATGTGACAGAGTTGGTACTTCTTTGATACTGTCATCAAGAGTGCTCTATAGGAAACTACCTCGAAAAGACAGTGAATCGAGTCCAAAGCCAAGTGTCTTAATTCTTGGCAGCTTACACAAGTTTTGTATTCTTAGATTGTACATTATGGGTTTCTTTTCATGAAATTCCCATACAATTGAAGGTTTCAAGTGATTCATGGACTTGTAGATTTCTGTCATCAGTTTCTGCAAGTTCTTTATATGTATGCTATTGCTGCCACTTCGAGCGAGCAATGTTTCAAATGAAGATTCGTAGTCTTCATAGAGGATCCGAAGCGCACGTTTATGAGTGCGGTCAATTTCTTTATTTGCACCTTTAAGTCTTGGAGAATGACGTGCAGAGATCAGGAATCTAGCTTCGAAGATCTCTAGAAGGATATGATAACAGTGCATCTGTTCATCAGAAAAACTTACAGACACTAATGATAGAAATGTTCGAAACAAAGCATGGATTAAATCCTCCTCTTATGAAAGATATATTCTATGCACAAAACAACCAGCATAACCTCAGAAATGATCGCGATTTTAACTAACCAAGAGTGAGATCTGCTATTAGGTATGGCTCAGAAACTGTTCGATTTACGGATGCACAGTTATGGTGTACACTTCTAGTTTCAATTAGATACTCAACTAACTTCATTCAATTTAAGACCAAAATCAAAGCTTGGAAAGGAAATGAGTGCCAATGCCAATGTAGGCTCTGCCAAAATTTTGTACCACTTTTAGGTTTTATATGATATTTTTTTATCCATTCTGTTTTTTTGGAATTTGAAGTAGTTGGCTTTTATTAGCTATGGTTGTAAATATTTTGTTTTATACATGTATAGCTATTTTATACTTTTTTATGCCAGAATTGTAGATAAAGTGTTAATAATGATAATATATGATAAATAATAACCTAAGGCTGTTTTCTGTAAGTTTTGAGACATTATGCACAAATTCATTCAAACTATGACATCATAGCAATTAATGACGTCATGAAAACTAAAATTGTCATTAAATACAAGCAAACTATGTATTCATATATATATATATATATATATATATATATATATATATATATATATATATATATATATATATATATATATATATATATATATATATATATATATATATATATATATATTCTCATAAGCTCATGCGCAATATGTAATAAAGTAATTATAGATTCTCAAGAAAAACACATTCATTAAACGTTTCGGCGAAAGCCTTCATCAGTAATGACTTTTCCTAATCAAACAGAGCATACATATAGATTCAGAAATTCAAAAACAATAGCCTAAGCGGGATCTTACCTATTACAATACGTATTAAAAAGTGTTAAAGTAGCGGTAATGACAAAGGTGGCGGGAGAAAGATCACAAGAAAGCGCAGAGTAAAGAACTGCTGAAGTCGGCGGCTGTGTCTGTCTCGCAGGAGCTGGAAAATAAGTATGTTAGAACAAAAAAACCGATAGAAAGATCCAGAAGCGGATGGGCAGACAGAGATCCCTAAAAAACAGCTTGTGTCCCTAACGAAAAGCTGAGCGCAAAAATCAAAACAACACAACAACCAAAATGTGAACAAAAATGAAATCTATGTATCTACCTGCCTAGTGTTCAAACCCTTAGGGGCAAAGCAATCCAGCCGATATTGCCAGAAGCTTTCCCGCATCCTATTACCCCCCGTTAGCCTATCAATTATCTTTACGCTAATATCCTTCAGAAACCCCCGGTGGCCTTCTTCAGTGAAATGTCTGAAGAATTCCGCCTGGGGTACTGAGGCCCCCGAATTAAACTTACGACTGCACGCCTTGTAATTATTAAACCTAAGCCTAAAAGGCGTGCAGGTGCTACCAACATATTGTACACCACAAACAGTACATTCCAACAAATACACAACATTTGACGAGTCATTGTGACTCGTCAAATGTTGTGTATTTGTTGGAATGTACTGTTTGTGGTGTACAATATGTTGGTAGCACCTGCACGCCTTTTAGGCTTAGGTTTAATAATTACAAGGCGTGCAGTCGTAAGTTTAATTCGGGGGCCTCAGTACCCCAGGCGGAATTCTTCAGACATTTCACTGAAGAAGGCCACCGGGGGTTTCTGAAGGATATTAGCGTAAAGATAATTGATAGGCTAACGGGGGGTAATAGGATGCGGGAAAGCTTCTGGCAATATCGGCTGGATTGCTTTGCCCCTAAGGGTTTGAACACTAGGCAGGTAGATACATAGATTTCATTTTTGTTCACATTTTGGTTGTTGTGTTGTTTTGATTTTTGCGCTCAGCTTTTCGTTAGGGACACAAGCTGTTTTTTAGGGATCTCTGTCTGCCCATCCGCTTCTGGATCTTTCTATCGGTTTTTTTGTTCTAACATACTTATTTTCCAGCTCCTGCGAGACAGACACAGCCGCCGACTTCAGCAGTTCTTTACTCTGCGCTTTCTTGTGATCTTTCTCCCGCCACCTTTGTCATTACCGCTACTTTAACACTTTTTAATACGTATTGTAATAGGTAAGATCCCGCTTAGGCTATTGTTTTTGAATTTCTGAATCTATATGTATGCTCTGTTTGATTAGGAAAAGTCATTACTGATGAAGGCTTTCGCCGAAACGTTTAATGAATGTGTTTTTCTTGAGAATCTATATATTTAAGGCGCTTGCCCGGAAAGCAGGAGATCCGTGGTTCGATTCCCGGCTGTGGCGCATTTTAATTTTCTCGATTTTCCTGAGAATTTTAAAATAATGTTTCCGTTTGCACCGAAAAAGGAGAAATCCTGGTTGCTCGCTAGCTGTTGAATATTTATAAAATAAGCTGCTTGAAAAAGGCGAAAGCCGAAAGTTACCCATAAGGTGCTAAAATCGAGAGAATTAAAACGTGCCACGGTAGCCTAAAGGTTAAGGCGCTTGCCCGGAAAGCAGGAGATCCGTGGTTCGATTCCCGGCTGTGGCGCATTTTAATTTTCTCGATTTTCCTGAGAATTTTAAAATAATGTTTCCGTTTGCACCGAAAAAGGAGAAATCCTGGTTGCTCGCTAGCTGTTGAATATTTATATATATATATATATATATGGACTCAAAAAATACAACTTGTTAAACGTTTCGACTTGCGTCTTCATCAGTAATGCTGTTCAAATCCAAATGAGCGTACATATAAACAAAAATACAATTGATTTATCAAACAATAGCTTCAGACGAGCCCTACCTAGTACAAGGTGTAAACGAAGCGTAAACGTTATATCGGCAGAGGAAAGATCAGAGGAAGCGCAGAAATAGGAGCCACTAAAGTCGGCGGCCTTGTCCGTCTCGCAGGAGCTAGAAATAACGTGTGTAAAACAAAACAACCGATAGAAAGATCCTAGAGCGGATGGGCAGAAAGAAATTCCTATTAAAACAGCGTGTATCCCTAAAGAAAGGCTCGGCGCTAAAATCAAAACAACACAACAACCAAAACGTAAAAAAATGAAATCTATGTATCAACCTGCCTAGTGTTTAAACCCTTAGGGGCAAAGCAATCCAGCCGATACTGCCAGAAGCTTTCCCGCATCCTATTTCCCCCCGTTAGCCTATCAATTATCTTAACACTAATATCCTTCAGAAACCTGTGGTGGCCTTCTTCAGTAAAATGTCTGAAGGATTCCACCTGGGGTACTGAGGCCCCCGCATTAAACTTACGACTGCACGCCTTGTAATTGTTAAACCTAAGCCTAAAAGGCGTGCAGGTGCTACCTACCTGAACTACTGGCATACCAGGAAACGATTTGTGGATATCAGCGAATGTATCCAGCCTCTTCGTGGCTTAAATATGATACTGCCGAGGCCAGTGGCCTGCAAGTGTATGTTTAAGTGAGGCCAGTGGCCTGCACGTGTATGAGTAAGTGAGGCCAGTGGCCCGCAAGTGTATGAATAAGCAAGGCCAGTGGCCTGCAAGTGTATGAGTAAGTGAGGCCAGTGGCCTGCAAGTGTATGAGTAAATGAGGCCAGTGGCCTGCAAGTGTATGATTAAGTGAGGCAAGTGCCTGCAAGTGCACGAGTAAGCGAGGCCAGTGGCCTGCAAGTGAATGAGTAAGTGAGGCCAGTGGCCTGCAAGTATATGAGTAAGTGAGGCCAGTGGCCTGCAAGTGTATGAGTAAATGAGGCCAGTGGCCTGCAAGTGTATGATTAAGTGTGGCCAGTGGCTTGCAAATGTATGATTAGGTACAGGCTCTGCGAAAAGGCTACCAACAAAAATTGGTAGCAAACTAAGTTTTTATTGATTTTCAGTTTTAGAGCCTAGTTCACTTGTCTTCTTAACTTAATTAGTTCGGGCTAGTAGTTCTAGCCCCTTGTTATTTTGTGTTCCTGTTGATAAACAGTTCTTAGCTTTCAATGGACCTCATTTTGACTATACGATTCATACTGCTGAAGAGAACTGTCTTATTGACATTCAATACTGTTAGATTGTACTGTTAGATAGAACATCCCTTCTTATCGGTCCCCCCATTTCCCTCACTACTGAGCCTAGCCCTAACAAGTATATCCTTAAGGTTCTTACATCTCCTAAATGCTATTAACGGTGGCTCAGGAAACACCTCCCTATGCTCTTCCAAGTTGGTGAGCATAGGATGGAGTCGCCTGGCAACCTTCCCCAAACTATTGAGTGCTGGATGGTACGTCGCAACAAGTGGAACCCTTTCCCCCCTCCCTTGGTCATTGGTCCTATTTTCCAAATTTGCTAGAAGAGTTTTCCTATCCAACCTACGTACCCTATCTATTTGCTCATTAACTAAAGACTCTTCGTAGCCCCTTTCCTTAAGCCATCCAGCTAGCTCGCCTACCCTCTCCTGAAATTGGCGATCTTCCGAACATATCCTACGAAACCTAAGAGCCTGACCATAGGGGATCGCCTTCTTCGTATGCCAGGGGTGACAAGACTTCTTATGCAAGTACTGATGTGTATCAGTTGGCTTGCAGAACAAGTCTGTCGAAAGGACTCCCCCCTCCCCCACGCTAACCTGAACATCTAAGAAACTAATACTATCCCGTGATTGCTCGCTAGTAAACTTAATGGTTTCGTGGCTACTGTTAAGATGATTGATGAAAGACTTCAACCTTTCTTCCCCGTGCATCCAGATAAAGAAAACATCATCGATGAATCTCATCCAGATGAGGGGCTTGTCAGGTGAAGCTTCCAACAACCTCTCTTCCAACCGGGTCATGCAGAGTTCAGCGAGTCGTGGAATGGAATCCTACATCAAGCTCAAGCGTCACTTGTTGCATTGCTAGTAATCAACTACCGAGATAGCCTGGAAAAAGAACATGACCGAGCGTATGATTTGCTATCAACATCACGCAGTCAGTTGACACAACAGGAGATGGAGCACATCAAGGAGCAGTTAGCCAAACAACACAAGGTGGTGCAAGAAAAGAGGTGGAAGAAAGCGAGGAAACTCTTCGAATCTAATGGGATGTCATGGACGCTGGAACGGCTGAAGCAGTTACGCACGAAAAATCACATTGACAGTGTTTTGTTTAATGTCGAACATCTGATGTTGGGGGAAGTATCAATGGAGGAAAGCAACATGGAAGAGGAAGTACAGGTGGCCGTACAAGCGGTTGAAGAGGATGATAATGGGAGACTGATTGGACGATTTGTCAGTGGGAGTGTGGTGAATCTGTCGCGGAGGGAACCTTCGGAAGAAGACGTAAGTCTTCTTTCGAAAGGCCTGAAGTTTTCACCCACTCCCACTGACATCGATAAAGCTCAGTTGAAAGCCGACATTGAGGACTTTAAGCGCCGAATGAGACTCAGATGGCATTTCAGAAATAACGAGGACGATAGTTTCACATATGATGATAATCACTTCAGAATTAAATCTACATGGCAGCCCCCTAAGGATGACCCAATTCTGGAAAACTATTTCTCGCTGCTGGAGAAGGAGGTATTGTCTGTCTCGCCGGAGGGTAAGAATTTTAGTAATCTTTCTCCCTCTGAACAACTTTCTTTGAAACAGCTTAAATGTGATAGGAACATAGTCATCAAGGAAGCGGACAAGGGATCAGCGGTTGTAGTTTGGGATCGGGGGGATTACGTAAATGAGGCTAACCGACAATTAGACGATAGGCAGGTTTATGAAGAAATAGAAGT